>OY288203.1:2502500-5002500 GCA_958449745.1 Ochropleura leucogaster
TCTTTGAAGTATTCGTCAATTGTGTAGTAGCTTTTATCTAAGAGAAATAGTTTTAGTTTATTTATAAATATATTGTTTGTTTCTGTGTTTTTTATGTATTCAGGTAATTTATTGAAGATTTTTATTGACGTAACATACGCACTAGAGGAGTGCATTTTTAATCGTGAAGTTGGCAGGTTGAGTCTATTTCCATGTCTAAGTTTGATTTTTGTTTGTATGTCTTCTCTTTTGCTGTAGAACTGTGGGTACTTTCTTACAAATTTGCAAATTTCAAATATATAGAGACATGGTAGTGTTAGGATGTTTAGTTCTTTGAAGTGTGGTTTACATGAGTCAGTGTCTTCTATGTTAACCAATGTTCTTATAAGTTTCTTCTGTATTGTAAATAGCGATGGTGCGTCTGTACTGTTACCCCGTTACTGTTACGTAAAAACGGATGAACGGATCATAATGGTTCTGGTACTTCTAACCTGACAGACAGATGTGTTGCTGGGGAGTTTGTTCCGCCACTTCTTCTTCCCAGCTAAAACACTAGGAAGTGGCGAAGGGCAGGGCGTTTTTGTGGGACTGTCTCTTGTAATGTGACGTTCAAAAAGTGCTGATTAACAGCCTAATTTGAATAAATGACTTATGTTTTTTTTTTATTAATTTATTGTGTTTTTTTAATGAAATTTGGCAAAAAAGTAGATTATAGTCTGGAACATTACGTAGGACGCTTTTTTTTCGAGCATTAAGCGATTGAAGGCGCGGGCGCCAGCTACAATGACATAAACTCAATATAACATAACTTCTACTTAGTTCTTTCACTTCATAATCGAGGTATGCAGATCTAAACCTTGCACAAAACCCTCGTTAACCTAATCATCAACCACACGTTACTTACTAGCAACTCGTAAGTCGTGCAAACACAGAGTAGCTTGGTACTGTTAACCGCTGATCAAGTTTTTACCGGCCGCCATGTTTATATCCGTTCCGTTAAACGGTCAGTCGGTCAATAAGACCATACATCGATCAGAGACGGGTTAAATTTATTTTTGGTGCAATTGACCCAGTTGATAAGTATTAGTGGCTTGTGTAGGTAAATGGTTGTACCTTATATGAGGTCAATTGTGTTTTTTTCGTGATTGCTTTTGATGTGGTTATTATTTAGGGCTGATTTGATATACTCAAACATCAAGCTGTTTGAGTATGTAATGCATTGTTCTTTTTGATGAGCTACACGTAGCCGTGTCTTAATAACCCCTGGTATTAAGATTGGTGTAAGGAATACGTGGAAAGCATTTTCGCGATATTGTTTCTTACACCCTGTGTGCAAGGTGTAAATAATTAACACAAGACCTCCTTTATGGTCTCTCGGACTATGGAACCGAACAACTTTTGTTCTAAGAGTTCTATAAAATGCAAACAAAATTGACGACTTTCTTTTTTTGAAAAACGTTGCCCCACACTAGGAATTTCTTCTGTTTCGTGGGTGTGTTAAAAAACATTTAAACTCACATACACAAACAGCCAGTCCCGTAACATCTATCTCTAGGTCCTACAAATATTTGTTCCGTGAGGGGATCGAACCCGCGAAACGCAGCGCAGCAGTCAATTGCTCAACCACTACTACTAGTAGTACTAAATAGAATTCAGGAACTACTAATTTTTGAAAAATGATTTTGTATACAATGAGTTTATAAAAAGAAATTGGCTGAGCTAGCGCCATATTGTCATTCTATCTGTCAACTGTCATTTGAATGCAGGCAGATTCTCAATATTTATTTGTGCGTTTTGAAGGCCAATACCTATAACCTGTCATAATATTTTTTGGCAATAACATAAATATTTGGGTGTGAAGATAAATACGGATTGCTACGCTGTGCTCAAAAACAGCCATTCTGGACGTAGACAAGAAGGATGCCAGACTCTAATCCAGACGCATGCGTAACAACCGCTGGGCAAAGGTCTTAACGAGTTGGGTGCCTGAAAATGGGAGGCACAGCCGAGGCCGCTGATGTCAGCAAAGCAGAGGGGCCTGCCAGGGCCAGGGTTGCGAGTTGTTCGAAAGAGATACCGCGGCCCCGGAACATTAAGGGCAATATAAGGAAAATGGGTGGGTTTTAGTCAGTACAAGTCGGACACTTCCCCCCGCTCCGCCCAGAGTGGGGGAAGTTATGTAATGATTTCCCAACCCAAAAACTAAGCCGAGGCCGCTTAGAAAGAGGTGGCGAGTTGATCTAGACGCACAAAGGCTGGTTGGAGCTGACGCAGGAGAAGAATACTTGAAAAGATATGGAGGCCGTTGCTCAGTAGTGGTGTAAGTGCAAAGTTAAATAAACTCCAATAACAAACAACCAGCTTCTCCATGTAACAGCTATAACGTCATCAACATGGCGCGAGGGCAGTCACATTCTTATTGTAAATGCATTATACGGAAAAATCACCAAAACCTTTTTATATTTTCTGTTCGTGACTACAATTTAAAATTACAAATGGTAGAAAAACATGTAGCCAAACATTTTTTGATACGAAATAAACACTAATAATATCTATTATATTATTGTTATAAGATCGTGAGAACTTTGCAGTTCAAGGTTGATATTATTAAAGAAACAACAAACCGGTCAAGTGCGAGTCGTTGCTACGATGTGAAGTACTTGCTAAAATAAAATAAATATTCACTATTGCCTGTGACTAAAGTTTTCCAATGGAATCGTTTTGCAAAAAAAAACTTTTGTAAAAATCATCGGTTTTTAATAATTAATATAAATATTTTTAATAAATTTCATCAAGATCTGTTCAGCCGTTTTGACGTGAAAGAGTAACAAACATCCATACATCCACACATCCATCCATTGAAACAACAACACAAACATTAGCATTTATAATATTAGTAAAAAGTGGTTAGTGAGAGAGAAAGAATGAAGAAAAGGGAAAACTTAGCGTTGCTATTACAAATCAATAAGGCGCAAGGGGAACTGTGTTACCCCAATTATAAGGCGGGCGAAGCCGCGGGCAAAAGCTAGTAAAATATAAATACTCTTCAGTATTTACGGAACCCTAAAAAGTAATAACAATGGAGATAAAGAACAGCCTTGAGACGGGTTGCTATTCTTAAAAAAGTTATTTACAGACAAACATTTATATGGTTTAGAGAAAGGCATATCTTCACGGTCGATTACGTTTATATGCGGTGTGCAAAACAGACTTCCAGAGACCAACATAGGCTCCTCCTGATAGACGTCCTTTGTTTTGCAGCTGGGAAATTATTAAATAACTTCCTCCGCTCTTGTCGGAGCGGGGGGAGGGGGCACAATATTAGTTTATTTTAATACTAGCTGTTCCCCACGGTTTCACCCGCGCTGCTCAGCACCTGTTGGTCGTAGCGTGATGTTATATAGCCTATAGCCTTCCTCAAGAAATGGACTATCCAACACTAAAAGAATTTTCCAATTCCAACCAGTAGTCCCTGAGATTAGCGCGTTCAAACAAACAAACAAACAAACTCTCCAGCTTTATAATATTAGTATAGATTATAGTATATAGTATTATAGTATAGATTATATATAATATAGTAATATAGTATAAGTAGTATAGATTAGTTTATTTTTGGTTTTTTAGTGTTTTATTTTTTAGTGTTAAGATTTGGATTTTAAGTGTTTTTATTGAAACGAAGTTCCTTATTGTGTACAAAAACACCCGTTGCGAAAGGGTGTTAGACGGAAAAAATTAAGACCAAAAGTTGTAACGACACTTTTTGTTATACTTATAAGCCGTGCAGACAGCACGGCTTATAAGTATAACAAAAAGTGTCGTTCTCTCCTTCTTTCTGTCTCATAGCAAGCAAGCCAGTTATTTTGGTTTCGTCTTTCAATTTCGCATTAAACAGTGTGGTGTTGCGACGATTATTTTTGTTTTTGTACACAATAAGTAATACTTCGTACCATCCGGGTGTTCCTTGACACCACTCAAGTTTTTATGTTGTGTGCACTTGTGGCAAAATAAGTGCCAAATAAACATTATTTATTTCTTTTTTATTTAGATCTGACCTCCACAATCTGTTTTGCAGAAGCACATTAAACATCCTTATTACTTATATCAAAAAAACGTATTTTGCAAAACATAAAACCGACTTCCAAAAAACGTATTTACTTCTAGAAGTTGGTGACTTTTGTTTGATTCATAGCTTTTTATAGGAGACTAGCTTTTGCCCGCGGTTTCGCTCGCGTTAAATTTGGGGTAACACAGTTTCCCTAGCGCCTTATTGATTTGTAATAGCAACGCTAAGGTTTCCCTTTCCTTCCCACTTTCTCCCTCACATCCCACTTTTTTTAAATAAAAATATAGCCTATGTCCGTCCCCTGGTTCCCAACTATCTCTGTACCAAAATTCATCAAAATCGGTTTAGCCAATAAAGCGTGAAGAGGTAACAAACAAACAAACTCACTTTCGCTTTTATAATATTATATAGTAAGGATAACGCATAAATAACAAAAGAAATATATCTAAAATCCATATGGGGACACCTTCATACCTCTAAAAAAAGATTTATCAAAATTGGCCCATAGTCAACGTAGAAATCACGTACCATACAGTTGATTTGAGAACCTCCTCCTTTCAAAGTGAAACACTTTATTTTACATCGTCTCAAACCTTTTCGTCTGTGCGTTGCATGTCGCGTGTCGGCCGCGGAGTAGGGACGTCTATAATGTGAAAAAAAAGTTTCACTTTTACCGTGGTTTCATAAAACCATACAATCCTTTTTTGAAGTGGTTTAATAATGAAGGCTCACAGCCAACAATTAATTATGCAAATCAAGGCAAAATATGGCATCATAGAAATAATTTTCTCGTATAGATACTACCCAAAACAATGTTAGTATGTTATGTACGATACATAAACAAGTTCAAGGTTTCATATCAAGGTTGCAACAATAATAACTCAACGTTAGTATCGTAAGTATCAAAAACCGGTTTTCTTGTTTAAATACGTAACTACACAGCGCTGTAGGAAGGCTTAACAAATTAAACTACTATAGCACACCCAGTGCCTACCTAAGAGAAAACGTTGAAATGGTTCCGTAGACTAAAAGGAAAAAACAGAACCTATAGGATCATTTGTAGTCTGTCTGTCTGTCTGTCAAGACTCTTTATCTTGAGAACGCGGGAAGGTATCGAGGTGAAATTTAAATTCTCTCGCTCTGGGAAGGGAGTGTAAACCTCGAATACTGAAACGTCACTCAAAATTTGAGGGCTGCTTAACATTTGAGCAGCTCTTAAACTTTAGAGGTAAGTGGTACTTAAATTTTGAGTGACGTTTCAGTATTCGGGGGTAAGACTTTTATCAACTAAACCCCATTCTATACCTTCTTTTGCCCTTTATGTTCCGGTACTGCGTTCTATCCATCAACCCGCAACCCCGGTAGGCGGTGGCCCTGGAAGGCCTCTCTGCTTTGCTGACATCTGTATGAGGCGCGCGTGAAACACTAACGCGCCGTCGGCGTCGACACAGCCTGTCGTCAATTGACGGACGGATGGTGAGCTACCTAGTGCTCACCATCCACAGGGATTACATCCCAAAATATTGTCTTCAGATTTTTTCTGCTTAGATTTCCTTTCGAGAATTCAAAGCTGATAAAGGACTATTATACCTATTTGAAACCTAGATTTAATACTCTTAACTTGTGATTTTAAACATCCGTCAATTTAGATCAAATGAAAATGATGAGAAAAACCGACCAAAAGAATTATCTCAAACAATCCAAAACTCATGACATCTTTGACCTTGCACAAAATTGACCACAAACATCACCATTTAAGGACATATAGTTTAAATTTAAAATTTAACAATTCATGATCGTTGTTACCTCCTCATAAACAAAAAAAGCTAGGCAGATTTGCCTAGCCTTTTCCCAACTATGTTGGGGTCGACTTCCAGTCTAACCGGATGGAGCTGGGGCCTTAGTCTGCTATTACAATAGTGTCAGAATGGTCGATCACTGATTGCATAATGGTTGATTTTGACAAGTTTAGTATGTAGCAGATTACCAAACTTGTCGAAATTAACCATTATGCGATCAGTGATCGACCATTCTAACACTATTGTAATAGCAGACTAAGGCCCCTGAATATCAGTATTTTACATGGAGCGACTGCCTATCTGACCTCCACAACCCAGTTAATAATTAAGGTAGATAACCCTTGTTAAGACTTTTTGTCAGACTTTCAGAAAACTGACTACCTGTTACGACTGTCAAAGATCTACAAATGACAGCCGGGACCAACGGCTACGTGCTTTGCGGGGCACGGAGGAAACTCGGTATGTAATGGGTGGTCACCCATTTACAGACCAACCTAGGTAAGCGCGGCGTAACCTAAAGATCGACCCGAGTGGCTGTAATTATTTAGCCATGAGCTCCCCACCAGTTGTTACTTGTCGACGGTCCCTACGTACATAAAGACATGTCGAAAATGGCATTTGTTTTTTATTGTATGGCTTTAGATTATCTATGAGCAAATGCCGAGATACGATTTTTATTTCATTTATTTACCTTGATTTAAAAATCGTAGAGAACCACTATTATAAATACAACGAATAAGGGTCGCAGAAACGAACGGCATCTATCATTTTTTCTAAGAAAAAGTGAAAAAATAAAATACTTATGTGTAAATTGCACAAAGCTCTTAAAACTGTTAAAATATTGTAGAAAAAAAATGTTATTACTGATAGAATTATTTCTAGGGCGTGTAAAACACAAATTACGCTCTCGGTTTTTGACTTAACCTTAGTACATAGGAGCCGTCGCTATGTTTTCCTTATAAACAAACACACATACGCTGCAATGTCATTAGATTTAAGGCCAGTGTTATTGGTTTGACCTCACGATCTCTTACAAAACGTTCGTACATACCTTTGGTATTGTTTAGATGAAGATTGAACGATAAGAGATGCTGGTAGCTATGTATTTGAAACTGTTCTTTATTTTATTTAGTACAGTCACTTTGATATTGGAACAGGCTGGTTTCCTAAAAAAAAATATTAGTCCGTCTTTAAGATTACTTAAAAATAATGGATATTTATTTTTTTATTTGTAAACTAGTATTTGCCCGCGGCTTTGCTTGCGTTAAATTCGGGGTAACACAGTTCCCATTTCCGGATTTGCAGGTACCTGGGGGTCTACTCTAATTCTACGAAAAACGAAATTGCGGCCGAAACTTCAAACGTTTTCTACCACGGTTTCATTTCATTTCATTCATTTCGAAATTTCGGACGTCCGAAGTTTATTTGACATTAAAATTTTCTAAACCTACACTAATTCACGCAAAATGATCTAAAGTAGGGTTACAAACGTAACTACTTTTGACTTTCGTTCGTTAACGAAGTTACGTTTCGGAGAAAGAGAGTAGACCCCCTGTTACCTGTAGTTTTTGCCTTTACGCCTTATTTATTGTAATAGCAAAGCTAAGTTTTTCCTTTTCTTCCCTCTTTCTCCCTAATTTCCCATTTAAAAAAATAGCCTATGTCCGTCTCCAGGGTCTTAACTATCTCTGTACCAAAATTCATCAATATCAGTTTACCCATTTAGGCGTGAAGACATAACAAACAAACAAACTCACTTTCGCTTTAAACTGGTTTTGATGAATTATGGTACAGAGATGGTTGAGACCCTGGAGACGGACATAGGCTGATTTAAAAAGAAAGTGAGAAAAGGGGGAGGAAGAGGGAAGAAAAGGGGAGAGAAAGATATTTTTTTTTCCATCATTACACAGGTTAAAGTAAGCGTTAGCCCAAAGGAACTATGCCACATGGACGAAGTCGTTGGCTGGGAGCCCGCGATTTGTTCGAGTTGTTTGAAAGAGATACCGTGGCCCCTTTTCAGCCATTTTCTTTCTTTTGTTCCGGGGAACAAAAGAAGGAACATGGCTGGGTTTTAGTTAATAAAAGTCTCACATTCCCTCGCCTTTCCCCCCGAAGAAAGTTATTTGATGATTTCCTATCCGCAAAAAGGATGTTATAGATACAGCCTAAAAACTTATTAATTCAACAAATTACAAGGTCTTCTCTCACCATTTAAGAACGGAAATTAAAAAGAAAACAATCGTAAGTGCTCTTGTACTTGACATTAGTACGAGGGAGCTATTTATAAACGCTGCTTTTATATGGCTTTAAGCCGTCTCGCAAACAACGCACAAATTATATAATAACAAACAGTTAACATTTCTAATATATGTCTGCAGTCTGAATACCCTATAATATCTCTCACTGTCTTAAAAAACAAATAACCGACTTCCAAGATAAAACAACGTAAAAAAACATTACTTCCGGAAGAAGTGAAGAAGAAGTTCCGTTCCGTTTTTGGCAACGACTTCCGTAAGTGAAGTAATTTACCACAATTTTTTTTTTATTTATTTGCTTACTATAATGTTTTTTTTTTATTTCAAAAATTTTAGTTATAGTAAGATGATATCTCGAACATTTCTTTATCGACTATTCTGCAGGTCATACAAATATTTGTTCCGTGCGGGAATCGAACTAACGACACGCAGTGCAGTAGTCAATTTCAGTCATTGCGCCAACCGTGCCGTCTAATAGACTGAACTTATTCCACTGAGTGAAAGAGATGGTGCTAGACACCCTGTATAGCTCTGTTTCTTTCCCTCAGCGGAATAAGTTCTGCTTTAACACGTCATGGTAGGGTAGCTGGTACCTGTAACGAGTTCTACAAATGGAAGCTGGACCAACGACTCAACGTGCTTTCTAAGAAACTCGGTATCCTGTAATAGGTGGTAACCCATCCGAGTTATAACCCAGACAAGCGCGGTTTAACTTAAAGGTCAACCCGACATTGACGACAGGCCGTGTCGACGGCGCGTTCGTGTTTCACGCGCGCTTCAAAGAGAGTCAGCTAAGCAGAAGGGCTTGCCAGAGCCTCCGCCCGGGGTTGCGGGTTGTTCGAAAGTGATACCGCGGCCCCGGAACGTAAAGGGCAATGGAAGGAACATGGGTGGGTTTAAGTCAGTACAAGTCTGACATGCCCCCCCGCTCCGCCCAGAGCGGGAGAAGTCATTGGATGATTTCCCACCCGAAAAAAAAAAGGTCAACCCGACCAGCTATCTATACGATAAGTACAGGTTCTAAAGTAAAATAACATAGTATCAGTATACACAGTATGCGGAGAAAACAGCGTGCCTTCATTAGTAGAGCGACGTTCAAGGTCAGCGCGGGCGTTCCGGCCTGCGCACACGCATCCTGCTTGCATGGCGTCGATACTTTTGTTACCGTGTGTTTTATTGCGCTTTTACTTACGAAAGTGGCGTCCGATTTCAATGGGGAGAGGGTTTTTTGTCCGGACTCCTTTGAGATGTTGTTGACCAATTTTTTTGTCAGTAAACAGGATGGGCAGTTAGTTGGTTCAATAGCATATCTATACTAATATTATAAAGCTGAAGAGTTTGTTTGTTTGTTTGTTTGTTTGTTTGAACGCGCTAATCTCAGGGACTGCTGGTTGGAATTGGAAAATTCTTTTAGTGTTGGATAGTCCATTTCTTGAGGAAGGCTAATATAAATCACGCTACGACCAACAGGTGCTGAGCAGCGTGGGTGAAACCGCGTGGAACAGCTAGTAATATATCTAATTACTAGCTTTCGCCCGCGGCTTCGCCCGCGTTAAACTTGGGGTAACACAGTTCCCCTTGCGCCTTATTGATTTGAAATAGCAACGCTAAGTTTTCCCTTTTCTTCCCTCTTTCTCCCTCACATCCCACTTTTTTCAAATAAATATTAGCCTATGTCCGTCTCCTGGTTCCCAACTATCTCTGTACCAAAATTCATCAAAATCGGTTAAGCCATTAAAGCGTGAAGAGGTAACAAACAAATAAACAAACAAACAAACAAACTCACTTTCGCTTTTATAATATTATAGTAAGGATAAGGATTTTACCACCACCTTCCAAACTCTGGGCTGCTACTGTGAAATTTTTAATGGAAAAATCCCATCAGTGGCGTAACTATAGGGTGGCAGAACTGGCAAAATGCCACGGGCCCCCGACCCAAAAGGGCCCCGGCCCAAGAGGCCGCCAAGTCAGAAATATTTTTTCTTATTGTTTGTGAGTTTTACTTGGAAAGTATAATTTATATTGTAACTAAAGACTTAAATTGGACTTAAATTATTATTAGTATTTGATAACTACTAAGTGGTTTATTAAAATTAAACTAAGTACAGCGTGACGATTTTAACTGATACCTTGGGCCCCCAATAAATGAATTAGCCACGGGCTCCAGTTGGTATAGTTACGCCACTGAATCCAATATAACCTTTTTGCCCGACCAAGGAATCAAACCCAGGACTCCTTGCTCCGTAGTTGCGTTTCCGCAAAACCAACGGAGCAGTTGCAGTACTTGAAACATGTGATCAAATCGACATTGAAACTTTCATAGCTTCCGTCGGTTTTCAAAGATTACAATAGTGAAATATGTAGCTACGTTGTTATAAATAGCCTGTCTACTTAAGTAATTCTAATTTGTATGACTTGTATGAGTCAGTTCAGGAAAACGAAATACTATACGCGACTTCGACCTTATAGTGTTTCCTTGGTAGTAAATTACAATTTAAAAAAAACTTGAAGGGTCTCAAGGGACACCCGGATGCAACGAAGTTATTATTTATTATGTACAAAAAACTTGTTAACACTCAACAAAAATAATCGTCGCGACACCACACTGCCGCCGCACGGCTTACAACTATAAAAAAGTGTCGTTACAACTTTTGGTCTTATTTTTTTCCGTCTAGCCCCCTTTCGCAACGCGCGATAAGGAACTTCATTCCAAATACACATTTTTGCTATCTTTAGGTATACGGTGACACTTCGACATAGCTAACCTATTTTGGACTAGGACACGTCTTTGAACTTGTAGTAAATTTTGATTCAAGTTCAACTTTGTCATTGCGTCTGAGGCGGAATTTACACACGAGCCGTGAGGTGAGGGTGTTATGGAGCCGGAGTGAGGGTGTTATTTAATTCTCACGTGATTTAAATGACATTTTTCATAAACCTACGGAGAAATTAAACAACAGAACAAAAAGTACTTTTGACACTTATCTTAATTTATTAGTTTTTTCCTTGCGCGTCTTTTCAGACTGAAGGAGAAACAAAGGCACCGCTAAACAGCCTCATATTAAAAATAAGAAATTCAAATATACATATTCGTCAAATAATCGTAGATAGTACAGACGCCTGCAGGTCAAGCAACCCGAAACTGTAAATTTTTCCCAATGAACCTTGAACCTTAACATTTTAGAAATAAAGTCGAAAATCTATCAAAGAAATCTGACTGATTGTAGTAGCTTGATGTGCAGGCGTCTGTACAATAGGAACTAGTTTTCGGGAAAGTGTATTTATCTAACCTTCGAAGTATTTCAGTTATACATGGGGGGGGGGGGCTTAACTTCAAGCGATCGGAGGGGCCTGCCAGGGCCACCGCCTGCCGAGTTTGCGGGTTATTCGAAAGAGATAACGGAACATAACGGACAAAAGGAGCATGGGTGGGTTTTAGCCAGTAAAAGACTGATACTCCCCCTCGCTCTGCCCAAAGCGGAGTAAGTTATTTGATGATTTCTCATCCGAAACAAAAAGCTTTAATTAATTCAGACGACACGGTTGGCGCAGCGGCTGAGTGATCGACTGTGTCGTGGTTTCGATCCCTGCACGAACCAAAAAATTGTATGACCTACAGGTAGTTGTTTCGGGTCTGGCTGTTTGTGTATGTCAGTTTTAATGTTTGTAAACGCACCTTCGATACAGGAGAAATTTCTAGTGTGAGGCAAATTATTTTTAAAAAAAAGCTAAATCTCCAGTTTAGTGTCCAACCATGAAATTGAACAACTTTTGTCCTATAAGTTCTTGAAGGATGGAAAAAAATGGACTTCAACGGCTGATCAAATATATAGGAAAATAAAAAAAGTTATTATTTCCAAAATCATAGAACAAGAGTTGTTTAGTTTCATAGTCCGAGAGACCTCACAGGGAGGTCTTGCGCGTATTATGTTACCCCATGCACTTTTCCGGTATAACCTGAGCTCAATTTGTACAGATTTCTTGTACAGTGAGAGATCTGCATAAACTGGTTTAATGTGGCTTGTTACATACATTATTTGATTATAATATTATCGTCCATTTATTGATTTCTATACATAAAATTACATTTTTAAATATTTCTTAAACACAAAAATTATATTTCTTAAACACAAAAATTATATTTCTTAAACACAAAAATTATATTACTTATTAGCAATGACAAATAAAACTCGATAAAAAAATGTGTGGAATACCATCATTCTACAGCGAGGTTTAAAGTTAGGGTTAGCCCAAAGTAACTATGCCACGCGTACGAAGTCTCGGGTCGAAGCTTGTATTCAATTAAACAATAAACTTGCCTTTCCATCCTTTCTTAACAAATTGCAACATACATTGCAATCCTTACTAATATTATAAAAGCAAAAGTGAGTTTGTTTGTTTGTTACCTCTTCACGCTTTAATGGCTAAACCGATTGTGATGAATTTTGGTACATAGATAGTTGGGAACCAGGAGACGGACATAGGCATATTTAAAAAAAAAGTGGGATGTGAGGGAGAAAGAGGGAAGAAAAGGGAAAAGTTAGCGTTGCTATTACAATTCAATAAGGCGCAAGAAAACTAGTAAATAATAAACAAGAACAAACTAATTTAACATCAATGACTCACAATTGAATCAAATTCGTATTATTTCTTATCAATTGACGTTAACTGATAAACCAATCGGTAGGTTATCAATGTTCTAGGTAAGCAACGTTACTGATAAAGTGATTGTTATCAAATTAACTGTTATCCTACTGTATAATATATAATTAATATTATAAATGTTTGTGAGGATGGATGTATGAATGTTTGTTACTCCACGTCAAAACGGCTGAACGGATCTTGATGGAATTTCGGACAGAGGTGGTTTATAGTCTGGGACACATAGGATTCTTTTTTTCGATCATCACGCGGGCAAAGCCGTGGGTGCCAGCTAGTTTGAATATACCTAATAATTGAGTTTGAGTTTTAGTTGATTGATTTAGTACAGACTGCTTCGGTCCAGTGATCGTAAGCGCTTGTTGCGTATGAGAACCTAGGTTCAATTCCCAGATCGACCAAAGTGTTATTGGGTTTTTCAACAATAATTTCACAGCAGCAGCCACAGAGCTTGAATTTGTGCTCCATTGGTTCGGTTCTTAATAACATGGGGCTTAAAATTAACTAATAAATAGGGCTTTCTACTTCAGCCATTTTAGTTATGGACTTATGGTTTCATGCTGGTTCAGTAAGTATATCACATATTTTATTACTACCCTTACTAATATTATAAAATTTAATGGTTAAACCGATTTTGATGAATTTTGGTACAGAGATAGTTGGGAACCAGGAAACGGACATAGGCTATTTTTTTAAAAAAAAAAAGATTGGGTTATGAGGGAGAAAGAGGGACGAAACGGGAATATTATAAAAGCGCAAATGAGTTTGTTTGTTTGTTACGTCTCTATGCTTACATGACTAAACCGATTTTGATGATTTTTTTTTATGTGAGAAATGAGGGAGAAAAATTAAAGAAAAGGGAATACTTAAGTTGGCTATTACAATAAGTAAGGCAAGGGTAATAAATACTACAGGTAGCAGGCACCTGCAAATTAGGAAAAGGGAACTGTTACCAGGAATTTAACGCGAGCGCAGCCGCGGGCAAAAGCTAGTAGAGAATAAAATATGTAGTATATAGACGATAACTCATTAACTCCTTAAGCAATATCCTTACTTCCTTACTTATGTTATAAAAGCGAAAGTGAATTTGTTTGTTCGATCTACAAATGACAGCCAGGATCAACGACTCGGCACTGAGGAAACTCCGTACCTAAAGAGGGGGGTGATCAGTTTTTGTTTGTTTGTATCAGTTTTTTTTTTTAAAACCTTGCCCCACACTAGGAATTTTTCCTATATCGTGCGTGCGTTTACAAACATTTAAGCTTTCAAACAGCCGGACCCGGAACAACTATCTGTAGGCCATACAAATATTTGCTCCGTGCGGAAATCGAAACCGCGACACGCAGCGCAGCAGTCAATCGCTCAGCCACTGCGCCGACAAAGGGGGGAGATGGGTGACCACCCATCCACAGACCGCCCTTGGCAAGCGCGGCTTTACCTCAAGACCAGAGCGGCAGTTATTATTTAACCATGAGCTCCTCACGAGAATACGGTCTATATGGAAATTAAATTCGCGAACGCTTCTAATCTACACAACCACCAACCATCATTCGTCCAGTCACTGGTCAACGCTTACGCGATCACGATCAGTATAATTCTGATCGCGTTCACCGTCAGACGTGCGTTCGTAATTCAAAAGTGCTGTGGCAAATATTCACGTGTGTATTTAAAAAAAAAAGCAATGATATGATATTTGTGATACCCTGTGTTTTGAAGTGAATGTGTTGGATTCAGTTCATGTAATATAAAGGTATGTGTATTTATTGTGTTTTTTTTTATAATACAATTGTTATGTTATATTTTTCTTTGCACACAGTTATGTATGAGTCATTTTTATTGTTGAATTAGATATTGTAATATGAAGTTTTTGTTTATGTATATTTTTCCGAGTTTTTGTTGTGGTATTATGTCACTTAGCTAAGACGAACATAATTCAATTATTTCTATGACACAACGGAACAGAAATTTGGGTTTTCTATGTAGTTTTACTTCCTTAAAAAAAATACTTTCAAATAGCTGTGATATCGGAAAAATAAGGAATTCTGAATTCACACAAAAATCCAGGTTGACAGCGTCGTGGAGATTTTTTAATGTTATTTTATTGTGTTATCCTTCTAATATTATAAATGCGAATGTTTGTGAGGATGGATAGATGGATGTTTACTATTTACTCTTTCACGTCAAAACGGCTGAACAGATCTTGATGAAATATGGCAGAGAGTTAGATTATGGTGTGGACTCTGGAATAACACCTAGGTTTTTTTTCGATATCAAGCCGGTGAAGCCGCGGGCGCTAGCTAGTAACCACATAATTCTAAGTTTAAAAAAAAAATCGACATGCCATAGGTGAGGTTCTCCGATAAAAAAATCTAACTATTCAGCTGGTAACACACAAAATCCTTAAAAAACAATTGTTATTACGCACTGAATAAACCACGTTAACCACATAATTTTGTGTGTAAATCCTTACTAATATTATAAAAGCGAAAGTGAGTTTGTTTGTTTGTTTGTTTGTTTGTTACCTCTTCACGCTTTAATGGCTGAACCGATTTTGATGAATTTTGGTACAGAGATAGTAGGGAACCTGGAGACGGACATAGGCTAATATTTTTTTGAAAAAAGTGGGATGTGACGGAGAAAGAGGGAAGAAAAGGGAAAACTTAGCGTTGCTATTACAAATCAATAAGGCGCAAGGGGAACTGTGTTACCCCAAATTTAACGCGGGCGAAGCCGCGGGCGAAAGCTAGTAAAATATAAAAACGTGTAATGATATCTTTAATTGACATAATAATCCTACTAAAATTTGTGAGTATGGATGTATGTTTGTTACTCTTTCACGTCAAAACGGCTAAACGGATCTTGATGAAATTTGGCACAGAGGTAGATTAAAGTCCAGAATAACACATAGGGTACTTCTTTTATACCACGCGGGCGAAGCCGCGGGCGCTAGCTTGTCCTTTCATAATAGGACCGCTCCTTATTGCATGGGACATCATTAAATTAAATTATTTATTACACATGTGAGATGCAATAAATTATTGAATTGAATTGTCTTAAAACAAAACTTTCTCTTGGGTGCACATATCTGCTTAGCCCTTCTTGTAGTACAGGCGTGATGTTTTATCCACTCACAAATAATAACGGGATATACATACTTATATGACTATACTATATACTTCGTTATGACTATTAAAAATTACTCATTTCCCTTATATACTTACTACTTTCGCGAATAGATTAGACGTTTCCTGTATAGCATAGAGTTGTTAGAAACCTTGTATTTATTTAATGCTTTTCAATATAGTTCTGACCGTTTTTGGCCATCGCGGCTAATCCTGAGTAACTACAAAATCGTATTTAAATCATTCGTGTTTAAATTATGCAAATATGTGAGAACGATGTAGAAATTAAATGAAAATTAAAAATGAAGTGTGGCAGTTAAAAATGACCAACTGACAGCGCCCTACTATAGTACAGGTCTGTGTGCGCAGGCGCAGGTGCACTCTCTGTTCCCTCACTCTCATAGTCCGATGGGACGACAATCCGACAAGAGCGGAGAGAGATCAGGCTCAGGACCAACAGCTTAAAGTGAAGAAATTTCTAATGGAATAACTCAATTACACTTTGCACAACTAGGGAATCGAATCCAGGACTCCTTGCTCCGCAGTTGCGCTTGTGACTGCGAGACCAACGGAGCAGTTATGTATTAGATGATAAATTGTTTTGTAATTTGTCATAACAGATGATCTCAATGTTGTCCTTTTTTAAATACGGACTACATAACATCGCTACTGAATTGTCTTAAGGGATGCCCAATCACATAAAGGCGAGAGTTTTAGGAATTTTCATTAGAAACTAAAAAAAAAAAAGAAAAAAGAAAATTTTGGTAGGAGAACTGAGGAGTCTCAATTAGTTCCTGTTTATTTGTTTATTAATAAATAAGAAAAAAAATGATCCTTACTAATATTATAAAAGCGACAGTAAGTTTGTTTCGTCTTCACGCCTAAATGGCCCAACCTATTTTCATGAATTTTGGTACAGAGATAGTTGGGACCCTGGAGACGGACATGGGAAAAATAATTGAAAATGTGGAGAAAGAGGAAAAAAAAGGGAGAGAAAGATATTTTTTTTTTTTCGATCATAACAGGGCCGGGTAAAAGTTAGCGTTAGCAAAAAATAACTATGCCACACGGACGAAGTCGTGGGCGGAAGCTAGTTAAATATATTTGTACGCCTCTGGGCCACACATAAGAGTCTACTTGACCTATGTTTACAAAAAAGGTATACTTATTGTGTGATTAGTTACTCTTCTAATTGTCCCTTAATTGATAACAGACGCAGTGTTATCTCCATCTGCATTTTTAAAATTCTGGTTAAATCAAAAGAAAAAATTGAACCCTTAGAATTTCAGTTTAATGCTTGTCTGTCTGTCAATACCCTTTATCTAGGGAACGCAAGAAGGTATTGAGTTTAAATTAAAAATCATATATCTAAGTCTGTGCTCCTTTAGAACTGTGAAAAAATCTACCCTCTAAGTCTGCGTAGTCAAAAGATATGGCCGTTTATGTCGCAAGTTTGTACTAACCCTTTTTTTTTTTTTCGGGTGGGAAATCATCCTATGACTTCCCCCGCTCTGGGCGGAGCGGGGGGGCATATCAGACTTGTACTGACTAAAACCCACCCATGTTTCTTCTATTGCCCTTTACGTTCCGGGGCCGCGGTATCTCTTTCGAACAACCCGCAACTACTAACTCTTACTAAGCGACTCCGACTCACACTTGGCCGGTATTTTTCTTTACTTCTGTTTCTTGGTATTTACACAAAACAATAGAATTCTTTAGTTATGACTACATCGGTGTCCTGTGTGTGGATCGTAAAATAATCTAATCTTATCGGATTTCATTAACTTATTGTCAGAAAACATTTACAATACAGTTTTAATTGGTTACGAGTAGTTTTTGATCAGTTTTCTGAATTCATTTGGTCAACTTTTGTTCATCGTACTTATATTGGTGCATTTTATAACGGTTTACAGTTTAAGAAAATTTATTTCGCTCAAAAAGAATACAATTATTCACTTATATGAGGAAAAACATAATAATTAAGATTGGCGACAGTTTCGCATAGTTATAAATTAAGATAAGTAGGTTAAGACAAAAATTGAGAAAAACTTAAATTTATTTTATACTAGCTTTTGCCCGCGGCTTCGCTCGCGTTAAATTCGGGGTAACAGTTCCCCTTTCCTGAATTACAGGTACCTGCTACCTGTAGTTTTTGCCCTAGTGCCTTATTCATTGTAATAACAATGCTAAGTTTTCCCTTTTCTTCCCTCTTTCTAGCCAAATTCTCACTTTTTAAAGTTAGTCTATGTCCGTCTCCTGGTTCCCAACTATTTCTGTACCAAAATTCATCAAAATCGGTTTAGCTATTAAAGCGTGAAGAGGTAACAAACAAACCCACTTTCACTTTTATAACATTAGTAAGGAAGTAAGGATTGGTAAATTGTCATTACTAGATATAATCCTATCTGCATCATTCAAACCCACTTCAATTCCTTAGCATCCTACTGACGACACAACAAGTGAAACAAAGATCAACAGAACGCTTATCGACTAAATTTTATCGACAAACGATATAGTATCCGATAGCGATACGGATCGTAACATGTTTTTTTATCTAAATGTAAAATTCTATTAACCATGTTTGTTTATATTGATTTGACCCGAGGTTTTACGAGGCGGGTCGCACCGCACGTTAACCTCTGATTAATAAATCAACTGGTTATATTAAGATTAATGTTAATGCTCTGGAAAATGTTTACGTTTTATTGTTATTGAATTGAAGATTAAGAGTGTGGGTTTGGGTACTTCTTTCATTCTATACAAGATTTGGAAATTTAGGTATGTTAATTCGAAGGCTTAGACAGAAGTGTAATTGAAGTATCTTAAGTGTGAATGTGAAATGTGTGAAGTCCTGATCTAGCTCTGGATGACTTTATATCAAATTTTCCTATTCCCAGAACTCAAAAACCGTTTAGGTGGTATAGAAGCAGTGATACTGGGCTGGTGGAAAAACATTATAGGACTGGAGGGAGAATATGTTGAGAAAAAAATAAATTTCTTTCGATTTCTTTACCTGGTTAGCTTACGAACTTTTCAAATACCTCTCGTATGTGTTTATTACAAAAAGAGGCAGGCAACTGTAACATCAGTAAAGAGCATAACACACGTTCCACGATCCCAATTAAAAGCTTATAACATTCAGAAATTTATCAACATTATTATGTTAAGTTATTGTTTTTTTTTTCGTAACAACGAGTTTACGTGTTGATTCTCCTTTATAAATGTATCAAAAGTCGCATTAACTCTCTGCAATTTCTAGAATAACTTTCTACACGCTATTCTGATTGTCTACGCTCTCAACTTTTACCAATACTAAGTTATCATCTAACGACAGTTTAAATCTTAACATTTCTTTAACATGCGATACCAAATATTATATTTCATTTCGTGTAACTCTTGCAAACCGAGACAGCGTAAACAATTTTTAGAAAGTCGAATGATTTTTCGGTTGAAAAATTTTTTATGCAAATCGGCAATAATTCGTTTTCCAATCAAAAATTTTAGCCACAGTTTAACATGGTTAAATCGACCCGGAAATTGGGATGATATAATTTAACTTTTGGTTAAAGTGTCTTATTTTTATTGTGCAAAGAAAAAATGGTCCTAGTTTAATAAAGTTCTTATATAATTAATATATAATTCAAAAAAGACACATGGTGTGATGGTGTGTGTCACGATGTTTTTGTTATTTTTGGTTTACCATCCTTAGGGCCTACCCTCACGATGGTCTAAAACTTGGAAAATTATATATTATAATTCCAATATTTTTCATAAAAGTCAACCACTATCAACAATCTATAAACTAGCTTTTGTCCGCGGACTGCAAAAAGGACTTGCAAGAGCAAAAACTGCAGGTAGTAGGTATTTTTCCGTCGTTCTCCCTCATATCCCACTTTTTTTTTCAATAAACATAAGCCTGTCTCCTGGTTCCCAACTATCTCTGTACCTTAATTCATCAAAATCGGTTGAGCCATTTAGGCGTGAAGACGTAACAAACAAACAATCAAACTCACTTTCGCTTTTATAATATTAGTAAGGATACTGCATTTTATATAATGACTCATTTGTCCTTCATGAGTCAAGTATATTACGCTATTTTTGTATCACACATTCACAACCGTATGGTGCGCGTTGTCATCAAATCAGACAATACAGTCATGAAAGGAGTACCTACCTACTTAACGGTGACCGTAATGTGATATTTATAGGATCGTAATATTCTTTATTTATATTTTAACTAGCTGTGCCCAGAGGTTTCACCCGCTGCTAACTTAGGGGTATAAAAATAGATGTTGGCCGATTATCAAACCTACCCGATATGTACACAAAATTTCGTTTAAATCGATCCAGCCGTTTCGGAGGAGTATGGGAACGAAAACTGTGACACGAGATTTTTATATATTAAAAAAGCATCTTCATTATATGCTAACTATCAAGTATATGACGACACGGTTAGTGCAGTGGCTAAGCATTAGACTGCTGAGTTACGTGTCGCGAGTTCGATCCCCGTACGGAACAAATATTTGTATGACCCACAAGTAGTTGTTTCAGGTCTGGCTGTTTGTGTAAGTGAGTTTAAATGTTTGTAAACGCACCCACGATATAGGAGAAATTCCTGGTGTGGAGCAACGTTTCATAATAAAAAAAAAATAACAAAACTATTTTGAGGTCGGTTTCCCTACCAGATTTATTTATTAAGGCACTTCAACAGGGCACGCCACAATAGTGGTGGTAAGTCCCCTCTTTGAGGAGTGGCTGGAGAGGCGTCATGGCGTCCTCAGTCCTCACCTACCGCCTGACGCAAGTCCTCACCGGACACGGAAGTTTCGGGAGGTTCCTGCACATCATCGGGCGGGAGGAAGCGCCCGGGTGTCACCATTGTGACGATCGCCCGGAGTAATGCTAGCAAAGGAGGTGGCCGGGCGTCTGAGGGAGAGAACATCTGCCCAACCCAGCCGCCGCGGAAGACGCCCATGGCGCCGGGCGCCGCGAGACGACTTCCGTCCACCGTAGATGCGGGCCTGTGGGCGGTGAGCAATGGGTAGTTCACCGTCCGTCCGTCGATTGACGACAGGCCGTGTCGACGGCGCGTTCGTGTTTCACGCGCGCCTCAAAGAGAGTCAGCAAAGCAGAGGGGCTTGCCAGAGCCTCCGCCTGCCGGGGTTGCGGGTTGTTCGAAAGAGATTCCGCGGCCTCGGAACGTAAAGGGCAACAGAAGGAACATGGGTTGGTTTTAGTCAGTACAAGTCTGACATGCCCCCCCGCTCCGCCCAGAGCGGGGGAAGTCATAGGATGCTTTCCCGCCCGAAAAAAAAAAAAAAAGGCACTTCAACGACTTACTCACTTATCACAAAGCTACAACATCACAAACAATGAGACTATAGTGAGTTCGTCACTTACAGAAGTGCACAGCACTTGCAGAATCATAGAAAAGAATTTATAATTACAAATTATACACTTTGCAAAAGAAACAAGTATCTACATTAGACAATTAAAAGATGCCAGATGCCGCTGAATAAAAGTCTTTTTAAATCATTTCCCCAGACTAGGAATTACTTCTGTGTCGTTGGTGAGTAAGACTGGTTGTCAGACTTTCAGGACACTGACTACCTGTAACGACTGTCAAAGATCAACAAATGACAACCGAAACTAACAACAATTCGTACTTAGACAGTCAAAACTCGTTACTTGATCCAAAACATAGATTTATCTTTATGTGTAACTAGCTTTTGCCCGCGGCTTCACTTGCGATAAATTCGGGGTAACCTGCTACCTGTAGTTTTTGCCGTTGCGCCTTATTTATTGTAATAACAATGCTCAGTTTTCTCTTTTCATCCCTCTTTCTCCCTAAATCTCACACTTAAAAAAAATACGTATATATGTGAGATTTAGGGAGAAAGAGGGATGAAAAGAGAAAACTGAGCATTGTTATTACAATAAATAAGGCGCAACGGCAAAAACTACAGGTAGCAGGTTACCCCGAATTTATCGCAAGTGAAGCCGCGGGCAAAAGCTAATATTTACATAATTAGTTAACTTCCAGCCTTATCAACATTTCGGCCACAGAGCCAAGTCAACAACCTGTGTTAATTGAGTTAGCTAATTACGTTAGAGGCATACATCACGTCACGGTGGGTAACCGTGTACAATAGGACTTTGTGAGCTGTCCGGTGTCCGGTTTACATTGTGGTGTGGACTTGGGTTTAGAGACGAGATGAATTTAGTTTAGGGTTTAGTTTTGCATTATATGAATAATAAAAATTCTTACTAATATTATAAAATAAAAAGTGAGTTTGTTTGTTTGTTTGTTACGTCTTAATGGCTTAACCGATTTTGATGAATTTTGGTACAGAGATAGTTGGAACCCTGAAGACGGATATACGCTGGTTTTTTTTCAAAAGTGGGTTATGAGTGAGAAAGAGGAAAAACAAGGGAAAACTTAGCATTGCTATTACAATTAATAAGGCGCAAGGGCAAAAACTACAGGTAGCAGGTACCTCCAAATCATGAAAGAGGAACTGTGTTACCCCGAATTTAACGCGAGCGAAGCCGCGGGGATAAGCTAGTATGGATATAAATGATGAAAATACACACGGAAAACCCTATCAATATCATAGAAAAAGAAAACTCTTTTAAAGCGATTAGCATTTATCTTGACCCTTAGGAAATATAAGAAATTATTTATAAATCATTTCTTCAAAAACATATTTGATACATAAAAAAACGTTCAAACTCAGCCCTTCTTCTTTTTGTACGAACTAAAGAAACCGTCGTAGCGGCGCGGGCGCAGACGCACGCGCGTTTTATCTGTTGTCACGATCGATCGTGATACAAAACGTTTTTTTGGTCGATTGTACTTTGGATTAGTACTGGCATTTCGTAATTTTATAACAAACGTATTTGTGATAAGTATACAGGGTGCTGAAAGAAGAAAAGAAAGAAAGAAAAAACTGTTTATTAGACTCGCACAAGACAAATGAATATATTTAATAAAAAAAACAAACTATAAAAAAGTCATTTTGTTGCCTCTTTTGAGGAGCTTGTGGCTAAATAATAGCAGCCACTCGGGTCGATCTTTAGGTTAAGCCGCGCTTGCCTAGGTTGGTCTGTGGATAGGTGACCACCCGTTACGTACTGAGTTTTCTCCGTGCCTCGGAAAGCACGTTAAGCTGTTGGTCCCGGCTGTAATTTGTAGATCTTCGACAGTCGTTACAGGTAGTCAGTGTTTCGAAAGTCTGACAACAAGTCTTACCAAGTGGTATCGTATTAGGTACCTAGGATTAACCGGGTTGTGGAGGTCAGATAGGCAGTCGCTCCATGTGAAATACTGATATTCAGCTGCATCCGGTTAGACTGGAAGCCGACTCCAACATAGTTGGGAAAAGGCTAGATGTTAATGAATTTGTTACCTCTCTTGAGAAAAAGTAAAGAAAAGAAAGAAAGAAAATGCAACGTGTAATTATTTTTTGAGAACAGACGGTTGCTAATTTATTCATGCTGTGAAGGAGATTTTACTTTACTAGTCTATCTTTTTCTTTTTGAAATAATTTCATGCTAGTGTTAAAATATATTAGTAGCCAGTCAGTCAGGTCAGTAATGGAACAGGCAGCTCAATACTAATTAAGAATCGTCTAACGTATACTTTTCACACGTCGTTTTTTTTAAAGAAGTAAATGAGGTCGGTGTCGCGTACCCGAGTACTCTGAGAAGAAACAGCCGAAACAAACTCAGAGGTCATAGTCTCTTTTAAGGTTCAGACAAAAATCTTGATCAACTTACGAGGACTATGCAGATTAGTATCGTATGATTAGTAGTATGAGAATGCCTTATGGCCTTATGGCATAAAGTCCGCTTATGTATCACTATTGTACATGAAATTTAAATAAATAAATTAGTGCCTGAAATTATCTTTTTAAGAAAGCATCACACAGATTGAGTGGACCTGTCCAGTCAGTGCAAGCATTTGTCAGTTATCGTGTAGCTCAACTCATAACCCAAGGAGCTCAACGACACGTCGAACAATACCAAAAACGGGACGTTTGTTGCTTATAGTAGGTACTCAAACTGCCAGATAATCGTCAAAAACAAACAAATAAAAGTATCGTCCTCACATTTACAATAAAATCACCTCATTCACTAACAATATACAGGATGTCCCTGGATGTAAGGATCAAATCGAATAGGGGCATGGACAAGGTCAATTCCAAACTTTGAGATGCTGAGAGAGCACGTCCAAATATTTATGATTAAAAAGTTTTGACCAATTTTTCGTTTGTTCAATCACTTCGCATAATGCTAAAAATTCTACCTGAGTGCGAGCACAAGATAAAGATGAAGATTGAAAAATCCCAAATAAATTGGGAACAATCTAATCATTTTAAAAGAGTAACCCTGGAGTTCTTTACCGGATCTTCGCCATAGGAAACGCCCAACCCGAACCGTTCACCTTTTCTCGACGTTTTACAAGTGCCCAAATATGTCGGTGATAATTATGTGAAAAAAAAAATATTTTTGAATGTTTTAATTTTCCAGAAAATATACCAAGTCCTTAAGCTCATACTCAATATCTTTATTGCTTTACCATAATGTGTACTTAGGTGGTAGTTTTTTATAATAATGTGACCATTATGGACCCTGTAGGGCACAGCAAAAGGGTAGAGGAGAGGAAGCTGTTGTATAAGATAGTTAATATTTTTTGTGAAGAAGATTTGTCATTAAACAATTCAGGTGTTATAATACAATTATTTATAGAAATATGTTAGCTAAATCTTTATTTTTATTATAATCCTGCAGATTCGTATGTGTAGGTGTTTACTTTCTAAATATTTTTATTGTAATATAGTAAGATAGGCAATATTTATTTATTGACTATTTATAGTTGCTTTATTTATTTGGAGTATAATTTATGAATTTCATCATCATCTACCTAGCCGGCTAGATTTGCTTCCAGTCTAACCGAATGAAGCTGAATACCGAAATTAAACAGTCTCTAAGCTTAATAGACCAAAAAGATACAAATAAACAAAAAGACACACTCTGTATAACGGCGTAAGTGACATGCAATATCTTTCACAGCGTGATTTTCGTCGTGGTTCACTTGTTTAAAAATGTACCATTATGTGACCATAAAATACTTTTATTTATGAAATTGCACTGGTTTCTATAAATTGAGTTTGGTAAGTTAATGTGATTGAAAAAGTACTCTTTTAACCTCAAATATCAATTGTGCTTTACAGATTTTAATCAAAAAAGTATTGCTGACATCATTTATTTAAATGAACTAGCTATGCACAGCGCTTTTACACCCGTAATGCGAACCACATGATGTCAAATATATGGCCTATTATCAATAAATGAGCTATTTAACTCTGAAATATATTTTTTATTTGAATCATTTGTTTTTGAGTTTTGAAGCGAACACAAACCAACTTAAGGTTATTTAAATTTATTAAATACATAGTAGATTTTACCCGCTATTTTGTTCGTGTTAACGCTAAAAATTATGTATCAAGCAGATTTAGGATATGTTTTATCCCAGTAGTAAGTCTACTGGGATAAAAAATATCCTAAATCCTTACCGAACCTACGGTATACCAGTGTATTCAAATGTGTAGGCGTGCGGACGTGGAATAGTTCAAGAGTATAACATATCTCTATGTTACTTTATTTGGAACTAGCTTCCGCCCGCGACTTCGTCCGCGTGGCATAGTTACTTTAGACTAACACTAACTTTAACCCGCGTAATGATCGCAAAAAATACCCTCCCCAATTCTTCCATCTTTCTCCCTGTTTTCTCAATTTTTTTAGCCTATGTCCGTCTCTAGGGTCCCAGCTAATTATTTAACAAAATTCATCAAAATCCGTTTTGCCATGTATGCGCGAAGACGTAACAAACAAACAAATATTAGTAAAGATTTGGTTATTCAAAGTCATAAATCCTACATCTAAACTAAATTATAAATGCGAAAGTAACTCTGTCTGTCTGTCTGTCTCTTCTTCACACCTAAACCACTGAACCCATTTTAATGAAATTTGGTACAGATATAGTCTGGGACCCGAAAAAGGACATAGGATAGTTTTCATCCCGGAAATCCCCCGGGAACGGGAACTATTAATCCACGCGTAAGAAGTCGCGGGCAAAAGCTAGTTGTTAATAAATGAGAAACTCTGAATAATCAATTCGAGAAGAAGAAGAATAGTTAAGAAAGCAATTAACTTGTGTAAAGATGTTGGTTAACTTCCACAAAGTTACTTTCGCATTTAAATATAGTATTGCTAGTCTACAAAATGCGGTAACCCGATGACCAACTTTCCGTGGAATGTTATTTGTTTGCAGCTAATGCAAAAAACTTGTAAATGCGCTTGCGCAAGCCCGAATGCAACGCGCGTGTAACGTTGATACTTGAGCAGAATGTTAAGTGTAGGAAATTCTATATATGACACACAAACATAAAATCACGCTTATAATCCCCGAAGTAGAAGCTTATTCTCAGCTTCCCTTAACTAAAACCTGGTTACAAAACCCTTACTAATATTATAAAAGCGAAAATAATTCTGTTTATTTGTTTGTTTTTTACGTCTTCACGCCTTAATGGCCGAACCAATTTGATAAATTTTGGTACAGTACAGTTGGGACCCTAGAGGGAGGAGACGGACATAGGCTAACTTTTTTCTTATAAGAAAGTGAGAAATGAGGGAGAAAGAGGGAAGAAAAATTAAAACTTACCATTGCTATTACAATAAATAAGGCGCAAGGGCAAAAACTACAGGTAGCAGGTACCTGCAAATCAGGAAAAGGGAACTGTTTTACCCCGAATTTAACGCGAGCGAAGCCGCGGGCAAAAGCTAGTAGTTAAATAAATAGGTGGCAAAGGCTAGACAGATGACGATGATAGCATTTCACTTTAAAGTTATTTCTCTACGCCAGAGCGGTCACCGTGAGAATCACTAGAATCACTAGAGCGAATAGAGCGCCTAGAAATTATATTTACTATTAAAAACGATTGTTTTAAAACGATTTGTAGCATTCACTACATTCGATTTGTGTTCGGGTGTATCATTTGGGTGATAAGAATCTTGTAATGGTCGTGTTAACAGTGGAATTTATCGTGGGAAGTGATTTGGTTTGAAGTGGATTCTTAGTATATTCAAAGTGATCGGTGCTTTTAGAACTCAAGTACCCCCAAAGAAATTCTTTTTTTTTTACAAAAAACTTTGCCCCACACTAGGATTTTCTCCTGTATAGTGGGTGCGTTTACAAACATTTAAAGTCACATACACAAACAGCCAGACCCGCAACAACTATCTGTAGGTCATGCAAATACTCTTATTTGTTCCGTGCGGGGATCGAACCCGCGACACGCAGCGCAGCAGTCCATCGCTCAGCCACAATATTAGACTTCAGACGTTCAAGTGATTATGAAAGGTGTTCTAAAACTATCATTGTTTGAAAAAAGCCAAGTAATCAACGTTGTATCAAGTAATCATCCTTTTTTTCGGTTGTGAAATCATCAAAACACTTCCCCTGGTTTAGGTGAAGCGGGGGTATGTCAAACTTTTACTGACATAAACCTATCCATGTTCGAACGCGTCGACACGGCCTAAAGAATCTATCCTAATCCTTACTAATATTATAAAAGCGAAACTGAGTTTGTTTGTTTGTTACGTCTAAACGCCTACATGGCTAAACCGAGTTTGATGAATATATGCCGACGGCTTCGCTCGCGTTACATTTGGAGTAAGACAGTTCCGCTTTCCGGATTTGCAAGTAGCTGCTACCTATAGTTTTTGCCCTTGCGCCTTATTTATTGTTATAGCAAAGCTAAGTTTTCCCTTTTCTTCCCGCTTTCTCCCTCATTTCTCACATAAAAAATAGCCTAAGTCCGTTTCCATGGTCTAAACTATCTCTGTACCAAAATTCATCAAAATCGGTTTAACCATTAAAGCGTGGAGACGTAACAAACAAACAAACTCACTGACAAATGATTCAGTATTTGTATATCACCTTATCTTGCCCTCAGTGCCCTTGTACATTGCAACATAATAGATAACAGTATTTAAAACCCACATATAAAATCAAGAACCAGTAGATCGCGACCTATGTTTTGCGTCACATTCAATACTTTTTTTGAGGACGGGTAATCATCTAAAATCTTCCCTCGCTCTGGGCGGAGCGGGCCGGAGTGTCTTCTTCTTCTTTATGTAGACTCCGTTTCTTGGGGGGGGGTCCGGTGTCCGCACTTGATCCTCCCAATGGACCATTGCACGTATCATACATAGGGCCGGAGTGTCAGACTTCTACTGACTAAACCAACCCATGTCTCTTCTTTTGCCCTTTATATTCCTGGGCCGCGGTAATCTCTTTCGAACTACAAGCAACCATGAAGATTCATTTTTTCAGTTCCAAGTGACTCTAGCTCAATAGCTGAACGATCAAATTGCCGCGTTTCGTTTTGCGGGTAAGATCCCCGCACGGAACAAATATTTGCATGGCCTACAGATAGTTGTTTTGGATCTGGCTGTTTGTGTATGTAAATGTTTTTAAGCGCACCCAGAATATAGGAGAAATTCCTAGTCAACGTTTTTTTTTAATAACTCGTTTACTCTCCTACTACTGATGCTAAAGATTGAAACTGATTAAACCATTATTATCGTTTCAAACATCCCTGCAAAGGCAAATAGGGTTATCAAACTAAACCATAGAAAATTCATTCGTCTACCACCAGATGGCGACACAATACTTCATGGTTAATTTAAGACACCATTTCTCATTCTATGCTTATCAGAAAACCGACATAGTGACCTATTAACTCAAGCAGTTACTTCGAATGATAACACTGTTTCTTTTTAACTTAGAGTTAATCTAGTTTAATAACTTTTTGTAATTATGACTGTTATGATGACGCAAAGAGTATGACTGTCTGTGTGTCTGGGATTATGTCGGAAACTGGTTGAGTTGATTTTGGATTTTTAGGACTTCAACGAATTGGCTGTTGTATTGAGGAAGATTGTCGTTTTTGGACATCCAAGATTTGATTGTTGGTTTGAGGATGATTGTCGATTTGGGACCTCTTAGGGTTGGTTGTTGGTTTGAGGAAGATTGTCGTTTTGGACACCTACAAGTTGCTTTTAGGGAGATTGTCGCCTTGGGAAATCTACAAGTTGGTAGTTGTTTTGAGGAAGATTGGTCGTTTTGGGACATCTACAAGTTGGTAGTTGGTTTGAGGAACATTGAGGTTTTGGTAAATCAACAAGGCGGTAGTTGTTTTGAGGAAGATTGTCGTCTTGGGACATCTACAAGTTGGTAGTTGTTTTGAGGAAGATTGGCGTTTTGGGACATCTAGTTGGTAGTTGTTTTGAGGAAGATTGTCGTTTTGGACACCTACAAGTTGCTTTTAGGAAGATTGTCGCCTTGGGAAATCTACAAGTTGGTAGTTGTTTTGAGGAAGATTGGTCGTTTTGGGACATCTACAAGTTGGTAGTTGTTTTGAGGAAGATTGTCGTTTTGGTACATCAACAAGTTGGTAGTTGATTTGAGGAAGATTGTCGTTTTGGGACATCTACAAGTTGGTAATTGGTTTGAGGAAGATTGTCGTTTTGGGATATCTACAAGTTGGTAATTGGTTTGAGGAAGATTGTCGTTTTGGGACATCTACAAGTTGGTAATTGGTTTGAGGAAGATTGTCGTTTTGGGACATCTACAAGTTGGTAATTGGTTTGAGGAAGATTATCGTTTTGGGACATCTACAAGTTGGTAGTTGATTGAGGAAGATTGTCGTTTTGGGATATCTACAAGTAGGCAGTTGTTTTGAGGAAGATTGTAGTTTTGGGACATCTATCTGTTAGTAGTTGGTTTGAGGAATATTGGCGTTTTTCGAAATCAACAAGTTGGTAGTTGTTTTGAGGAAGATTGTCATTTTGGGGCATCTACAAGTTGGTAGTTGCTTTGAGGAATATTGGTGTTTTGGGACATCTACAAGTTGGTAGTTGGTTTGAGGAAGATTGTCATTTTGGGGCATCTACAAGTTGGTAGTTGCTTTGAGGAATATTGGTGTTTTGGGACATCTACAAGTTGGTAGTTGGTTTGAGGAAGATTGTCTCGAACCCTTCCTAGGTACAAAAACATTTTACATTTTAACGGCACGGTTGAGTGGCTGAGCGAAAGACTGCAGCGCTTCGTGTTGCAGGTTCGATCCCCGCACAAAACAGATATTTGTATGGCCTACTAATAATTGTTAAATCTTTGTAAACGCACGATATAAGCCATTCTCTAGTGTGGGGCAAAGGTTTAAAAAAAAATAACTGGTTATATGTGGTACTATGTTACTATGTTATTGCTATGTACTATGTTATATCTCTGCCCAACCTTTCGAGAATTACATACGTGATTTTTAATAGATAGGCCTCATATTTCTTGACGGTTCTTAGTAATTAGATCTCTATCTATCTAGATCTAACACTATCTATTACAATAGAGCCATCGCTACCCCCACTCTTGCCTATCTCGTGATGAGTATTTTTCCTATCACATAATTAATCATGAAGATGTGATAAACTTATCTTATCATCATACTATTAAACTATAATTATATTTTAACTTTTTTCCCAGACGTGCGGTTGTGTGCGCGTGAGTTCCCGCCTCCCGAACGACTCCCGATCTCGCCCGACGTTTGCCGATTGCCCCCGGTTCCTGTGTTGAGAAAATGAAGGGATGGGAACTGTGTTTCTTGGCCCTGATTGGGTTTGCTATGGGGCAGGGGCCGGAAAAACGTGAGTATTTATTTTAATTTAATATATATTTACTTCGAATATAAAAAAATATATACTGAAGAACTTGTTTAGTTGTTCGCTCTAATCTCAGGAATTACTCGTTCGAAATGAATAAAATCTATAGTACGTCATAGCTCATTTATCGGGGAACGCTTTAAGCTATATAACATCACGCTTCGACACTTAGTAGTTGACCAGTGGGTGAAACCGCTGGACACAGCTAGTTATTTATAAAAATGTGTCATTTAATTTCGATTTTAAATAAGTAGTTATTTGGATCTGAACCTGGTGGTATGATTGAAAATATCATCAAGATATTAAGGTACTTAATAAGTTGCGTAATTTTGCTTATGTAAGTAATTATAATGTTTCACGTAATGTAACATTATTGAATTTTGTAATAATGTTTATTATATTAATACCAATCTTTGTGTTATTTAGGTTCGGTCATTTACCTCAATTTTTATCCATTATTAAAGGTTGTTACATAAGAAATAACAGTACGATCAATAATGGTTATTTTAAAATGAGGACGAAAGTAAAAGTTGATGAACTAACAAAACCATTTTAAAGGTTCAAGGACTGGGATTGCGGGTTCTTTGAAAGAGATACCGCGGCCCCAAATCATAGAGGGCAAAAGAAGGAATATGGGTGGATTTCAGTCAGTTAAATTCGAATACATTCCCCCGTTCCGCACAGAGCTGGGGAAGTTATTTGATGATTACCACTTAAAAAAGGTTACATGAACAAACATTAAAACTGTAGGCCATACAAATATTTGTTCTGTGCGGGGATCGAACCCGCAACACGCAGCGTAGCAGTCGATGGCTCAGCCACTGCGCCAACCGTCTCGTTTTCGTGCCGTTGAGTTATTAGTGTGACTAGGAATTTATTTCTATGACTATTTACATTCTTTGAAATACAAAGTAACAAACTTTTACCTACAATATAGGCCTGTCTTTCAAAATTCTCGCGATGACTTCACATTACAACACATTTACCTTAAGGCTTATATTTTTATGCCATTGACTGAGTTACCGTTATCAGTAAACAATGGCAGAACCTTAAACAGCTTGTCAGCTGCTTATCAATCTTGTGCAAGCTGTAAATCACTTTGTTTCAGTCATTCTAGATATCGGCGGTAGAATAGCGTAAGGGACATTGTCTGTGTTATTGAATTTGCAATTTTATAGTTAACAATTTAGAACTGAATGTTTAAAACAAAACAGCACGTTTAAATGGCTCGCTGACACAATAACTTAAATACGGGTTAATTTTTTTTTAATATTTTTTTTTGCCACTGAAATTTCGGACACCACCGAAAATGAATAGTTATTTCAAAAAAAAAACCGACTGCGTGAAAATTAAACCAAACTACACACGTATAATAAAAAAAAAAATTAAAAAAGTACTAAGTACCTATAGTCGGGACCCATTATTAGAATGTGAGCAGTTCTAGATATTAATGGGTCCCGACTGTTCTTCATAGTTCCAGATTACAGTACTTGTATTTCTCTTTTTTTTCAGTTTTGTTTGGTGTATTATTAATTTCACGTCTTTAGTGCACTCGCGGGACTAAGAGGAAACGATTGACGTATGAATCATAAAAATCGACCCAGGCGTTTAGTCTGTATAGTGCTTTAAAGGAACAAACATACATACACACAGAGACTGGACAGGTCCACTCAATCTGTGTGGTGCTTTCTTAAAAAGACCACTTCAGACACTAATCTGCATATTCCTCATGTAAGTTGACCAAGATTTTTTTGTCTGGACTTTAAAAGAGACTATGACCTCTGAGTTTGTTTCGGCTGTTTCTTCTCAGAGTAGTCGGGTACGAAACACCGGCCTCATCTAGTTTAAAAAAAAAGACGTGTTAAAGTGTTTGTGAAAACCTACTTGCAAAATAAACATCACATTGCCCTCCTATGCCGCGCGCAGTCGGGTAAAAAAACTGTTTTGTACAGTCTGATAGAAAAGTTCCAAGGACAAATTAATTGTAGGAATCTGTCCTCCACCCAGCCAATAGATTAATTTAATTTTTTTTTATTTTTGTTAATGTTTTTAAACTTTTTTTTTGTTTTTGTTGAAGTCGGATGTTAAAGGGGCGACCCTATTGCCATCAACTCAAACCAAACCGTCGTCGTTAAAAACAACAATCTAATATTTAAAATTCTCGTGTCACAGTTTTCGTTCCCATACTCCTCCGAAACGATTGGACCGATTTAAACGAAATTTTGTGTAGGTACATATCGGGTAGGTCTGAGAATCGGCCAACATCTATTTTTCATACCCTTAAGTGAGCAGCGAGTGAAACTGTTGGGTACAGTTAGTAATATTATATAAAGCATTCTGATTACTTAAAGTAAATTAACACATTATTTGTATGTTACACACGCTCCCACGGTGGTGTAAGAAATCGTTCATCCGCTTCCTATTTCCTTACATTGCTGATATTATCGCGATTTGTGTGGAGAAACAAGATCATAGACTTGTTAGTTAACTAGTTGTTAACAATTGAACGATTAAGTACACGGATTAGGCGAATCGTCACGAATTCGTCAACTACGCATTTTGTACATCAAACAAAGTGCAGGATATTTATTTATTTTTTAAAACTTTATGCACATGTATAAACACTTTACAGAGGCGGACTTAATGCCTTGGGCATTTTCTACCAGTCTACCTTAGGGTGATGCAGAGAGAAAACATAGTAGGTGCAGGCTGCATAACAGAAAGTGATTCGAGAAAACATTAACAAACATAATATTACGATAAATACTTAAATACATACATACAAACAAAATAAAGTCAAGAGAGTTACAAATACATGGGGAAAAACTAACAACCATTTAATTTGGAGGCGAATCTGCCAACTTCTTAAGTAAATGTTCCCGAGCTCTTACTTTAAAAGTGAGCTAATTGGTGGCCATCTTGGTATTTAGAGGATATGGGTATACCTGAAAACAATATAGGACATGATTACAATCCTGCTACCCTACCATGACGTGTTAAAGCAGAACTTATTCCGCTGAGGGAAAGGGACAGAGTTATACAGGGTGTCTAGCACCATCTCTTTCACTCAGTGGAATAAGTTCTGCTTTAAGATGTCATAGTAGGCCTACAGGGCAAAGTCATTAATGAACTTCCATCTAAGCAGATTCTCATTGCTTTAAGCCAATCAAAAAGTCTCGTTAATGAACACTGGGGACTGAAATTGAAAGTTCGAAAAGTGTTAATGAAGTGGAAAATGATGTCGAAATTAAAAGAGCTAATAAATTTTATTTTCACTTTTAGATCCATGAAATAGCAGAAACAAATCTATAACTAACCGACTTAAAAAAAGGAGGAGGTTGTCTATTCGACTGTGTGTTTCTTTTTCTTGTATTTTTATTGCTCGAGTTGTCCGTCAATTATGAGCCAATTTTCAAACTTCTTTTTTTTAATTGAAAGGATATACTTCCGCCCGAGATGGTCCCTTATCAATTAATATTACTTGGGTAGTATTTAAATTATCTTCTACTAGCTTTTGCCCGCGGCTTTGCTCGCGTTAAATTCGGTATAACACAGTACACACCAGCTACCCACCAGCCCTTCTGCAGTTTTTACCCTTGCGCCTTATTGATTTGTAATAGCAACGCTTCGTTTTCCCTTTTCTTCCCTTGTTCTCCTTCATATGCCACTTTTTTTTTTAAATAAGAATACTATGCCCGTCTAAGTCCGTCTCCTGGTTCCCAACTATCTCTGTACCAAAATTCATCAAAATCGGTTTAGCCATTAAAGCGTGAAGAGGTAACAAACAAACTCACTTTGACTTTTGTAATATAGTAAGAATAACACGCATTTTTTCTTCTATGTTTATATGCTAATCTGCTAATATCTTTCAGTAGTAATGGAATACTCGATAAAATTTGCGGTGTTAGGCCTTTCTAGCCAATTTAAGGCGAAAATGTATGGTTTTCGATGATTTTAAATCCAGCACCACTTCCCGGTAAGGAACACAAAAGGCAAAAGAAGGAATATGGGTTTAAAGTCAACGAAAATCTGACACTCCTTTTCGCACCGCCTAGCCGCAGTAGTTATTTGATTATTTCCAATCCTAAAAAAAAACTTCACATCTAAACGGTTAGTCCGTATGTGTTGAAAAAAAATGAATGTTAAACTAGACTATTTCCCTAATAATTTGATATAAAATATCTTCATTTTGTTTCGTAAAACATTCTGTAGTTTAATTTTAAAGTTATATCTAACGCTGGCAAAAAACCTTTGGATGTATTTTTATGAAACTTTCACAATTTACAAGATAATTTAATTGCAAATCTTTTGACTTTTTTGTTTATTTTTTCGTATTCTGCTTGATAAAAGAAGGTGGACATTTTTATTCGAAGAATCTTCGGTCGCGGGTAGTGACAACTCCTATGCAGTCGCTCAAGGTCGCTGGCGTCTAGTGTCGCCTTAAACAAGGAAAATGAACTGACCACAGGTCTTCAAATATGCATAGATCCATGCCAATCACCTTAGGAACTCCACACACGTCCTAAAAAAGGTTTTTCCTCCATAAATGCCGATGCGTACACTCATATATTAGCCAATTGCAGTCTTGCCGTATGCGATAAGTGACGTAAGGAGGGCAAGGCGAGTGTACTTGTGCAAGAGTACCTGTTAGGACGATGCTAGTTCAATTATTAGTCTTCGTGAGTCATTGGGCAAGTGTTTACTAAATACAAATAGTGATATATTAGATGTAGGTGAGATTTTAACTAGGCGCGTTAGGCGCGTCGCCCACACGACCAACAGTCAAGGCGCAGTTGAGGCGCAGGCACTTAAGAGGCACGCCGCAACGAGATTTTCTTTACAAATGTCCTGTGTGCGACGCGCCTTAGTATTCCACGCGCGCCTTAAAGAGATGTCAGTAAAGCAAAGGGGCCTGCCAGGGCCACCGCCTGCCGGGGTTGCGGGTTGTTCGAAAGAGATAATGCGGCCCCAGAACATAAAGGGCAAAAGAAGGAACTGCCTTATGACATATTGTGTACAACATATTTATGAAATAAAAAACTGACTTCCAAATAAACCACTTCGGAAGTATTATATTTGGAACAAAAAAAAGTATTTTGAAAATTCGTCCACAGTTGGCGGGGAGAAATCGTTGAAAAAAATACGGTCGAACATAGAACCTAGGGGAGGTTCTATGTGATGATGATTTTTGAAGTCAGCGAAAAGTAAAGCAATTTTTTTGTCTCCTGAAAATGTACATTTTCAGACTCGTAACAACTCAGAAAATGGAATTTTTAAACTTTACCTCCAAATATCGCAACGATCTTTACTAAAACACTAGCTGTGCCCAGCGGTTTCACCCGCTGCTCACTTAGGGGTATGAAAAATAGATGTTAGCCGATTCTCAGACCTACCCGATATGTACACAAAATTTCGTTAAAAATCGGTCCAGCCGTTTCGGAGGAGTATGGGAACGAAAACTGTGATACGAGAATTTTATATATTAGATTTGGAGGTAAAGTTTGAAGTGCAAGCTAAAGTTCTAGTAAGTGGCACTTGTAACACTTTTGTGGTCAAGTGTTATTGACCATGATGTTAATAATATCAATTAATATTAAACCTACTTGAAGGAAAATAAATAAAAATGGTAGTAGGTCATTGAATTGACATGCGACGAAAATATGGAAAAGTTTTGAAAACGATTGTCGCCTAATTTTCCTTCCTCTCGCTTTGTCCATCAACATTCAGATGCATCACTCTTTTTGTCACACGTGCTTCGTCCCTCCTCATTACAAGTCCATGCCAAGACAAACGACTCCCTTTCAATTTTTTTTTGTAACAAGCGCGACTTTCAAACTTCTTCTAATATATTCATTCAAAAATATAACTTACCCAAAAATTAAAAAAAAAACAACCGTATCACATTTACAATAAGCATTAATACCCAACATTCCATTGTAGCAACTGAAGATGGCGATAGTAACCGTTATGAACCATTTGCAACACTCGATTCGATTCACTTGAACTCGAACCTGCGCTGTCGCACTCGATCGGCCGCTAAACGAAGCATCGTTGTGAACGCAGCATCATTGGCAAACAGCCGGGCATAATCGAAAACCGCGAATAACGATAGGAAATTGTTTTTTTCTGCTCTCTAATTTTTAATAAAGATTTTAAGTAACGGTGGTCTATGGTCATAGATTTAAAGATTGGTTATGACTATCGCGTATGGCTAGTGGCCGCAATGCCAGTGCTCTTAGTGGTCTTAGATTCGATTCGAAGGTAAGACAAAGTGATATTTGTTTTTTCCTTTACGAATTTCTCAGCAGCTTCTACGACCCAGTTCACAAGTTTTTGTTTTTTTTTTAATTCTTGTCATATCGTATCGTGGGTGCATGTACAAGCATTGAAACTCACATACACAAACAGCCAGACCCGAAACAACTACCTGTAGGTCATACAAATATTTATTCCGTGCGGGGATCAGACCCACGACACGCAGCGCAGCAGTCGATCGCTCAGCAAAGGCGCCAAACGAGCTGTCAAAAGCAAATTAGTTTGTGCATATATGAGACTTACCCCCGAATACTGAAACATCACTCAAAATTTAAGTCCCACTTAAATTTAACAGAGACTCAGAAGTGACGTTTGACCATACAAAATCTAAAGTTTAATAGCTGCTCAAATGTTAAGCAGCCCTCACATTTTGAGTGACGTTTCAGTATTCGGGGGTATGACATAACTTGCGCAATATGTATGTTCTACTTCTACCTCACCTTTAGTGGATTACAGGCGTGATGTATGTATGTATGTAAGGCGATCGCTAGGGGAGAATGAAGGGAAACAACTTGGAACCCCAAAGTGTCACATAGGCCCAAAGACATGTCTATGATGTTGCGGGTTGTTCGAAAGAGATACCGCGGCCAAAACATGAAGGGCTAAAGAAGAAACATGGGTAGGTTTGAATCAGTACAAGTCTGACACTCCCCCCCCCCCCCCGCACCGACCAGAGCAGGGAAAGTTATGGGATCGCAATCGGGTGGGAGTGTCATACTTGTACTGAGTAAAACCTACCTATGTTTCTTCTATTGCCCTTTATATTCCTGGTATTTCTTTCGAAAAAAAACCGAAAATCCCCGAACAACCCCGAATAACCCCGGCAGGCGTTGGCTCTAGCAGGCCCCCTTATGCTTTGCTAACATCTTGTTGAGGCGCGCGTGGAACACTAGCGCACCTTCGACACAGTATGCTAGCTAAGGTAGAGCACGCTTGCCTAGAATATGTTCTTCATTCGAATTTTTAATATTGCCCTTTGTGCAGTTGTTTTATTTGTAACTAGCTGGCGCTCGCAGCTTCGCCCGCATTATATCGAAAAAAGTTGTATCTTATGTACATATTCCAGACCATAATCTACATCAGCGCCAAATTTCATGAAGATCCGTTCAGCCGTTTTAATGTGAAATTATAACAAACATCCATACATCCATCTATCCTCACAAACATTCGCATTTGTAATATTAGTAGGATTTAAAAATCTTCTTGTCTCAAATTCTCAAACCTAATATTCTGCTTTGTTAAACATTTTAAAAACTTCTATTGTCGCGCACGGGTGACTAAATTAATCTCTTTTGTGATGCTTGACAGATTCGAACAAGACTCGGTAATTTATTAGGTTTTTAGAACAATATAAAAAGTAATCTTCAAGATTCTATTAACATAGTTTCCTTGGTTTAAGTTTAACGGATTAGTCTGTTTTTGCAGTGTTTAGCAAGAAAAGAAAAAAGTGAATCTTTTTCTGAGTAATTCATCAACTTGTCCTACATGCCTAGTATCTGCTTGTAGCAGAGCTGCAGGTTGATAACACAATTAACTGGCTACATTACAGGCTCACCACACCACCAAGCCCAATTTCCCGCCATCATGGTAACTGACAGTTGACATTAATGACAGTTCGTTGACTACTTGTAGTCGTGAGACAGTGTATACATTTATCTTTTTTTTCTGAATAAATAAAATAATAAATAAATAAATATCTTGGGACAACTCACACACTTCTATCTGATCCCAAGCTAAGCAGAGCTTGTGTTATGGTAACCAGACAACTGATATACATACTTATTTAATTTATAAATACATACATATTGCTTACTTTGCGACTAATAAATGTTTTTCTTTCTTTCTTCTTTCTTTACATATTATAGATAAATCACACCCAGACACAGAACAAACAGTCATGGTCATCACACAAAGTTCGTCCTGGGTGGGAATCGAACCCACGACCTCCGGCTCAGCAGTCAGTGCACTAACCACTAAACCAACAGGCCCGTCAATGGCATCTCGCAGTTCAACCTAAGAGGTTGTCGTCTGCTTAACCGGGCGAATCCTGTGGATGCCTTAAAAATTAAGACCTCCAGCCAGGGCAAAAAACTTACAAACTAAGCGACTATACGCTAAGGGCACCCTGTGGAGCACGATTCTCGGCTTAGGGCATCGCTAGGGAGGACAGCAAAGGGACAGGCTGGATCTGAGTGATATTATTTTGGGACTGATTTGAACTCACTGGCTCAGCAGCGCGGGCTGGCTCTAGCAGGGGACGGTTGGGTAAATTTATCTATTAAATGGATGGTCGTGAGTTTATGTATGTAAAACAACAACACGTAACATTATTTCGTTCTCCGTAAGATTATTTCGCTCAAACTCCAAGATAACGCTTTTTGTTTACAACTAATAAAAAACTCCCTTAAAACAATCTAATTTATCTAAGTCGGATTAAAATAGAGCAACCTTGCACACAGTCGGTAAAAAAAACAACCTTCAGTAAACAAAAGATATACATACTTAGCGTACAATCAACAGCTACCATATCACGCTAATATTGTAAAGGCGAAAGTTAATAGGTGTGTGTAGGTATGTTTGTTACTCTTTTACTTTCAAAAAAACATCTAAATCAATTTGAAAGCTAAAGCTAAGAAAGCCGAAAGGCATTTTAAGGTTCCAAACAGTTAGGAAATTAATGTTTTAACATTTGTATAGTTTTTTCAAGAGACTAACTTTGACTCTGAGTAAGTGTTTGGTATAATATGCTCGTGACTGTACTCTCGAGCTATTAAAAATATACCTACAGTAAACTGTCGAGTCATAAAATAGGCAAGTCTTTTAGTATGTTCAGTGATTACACTGGAGTGCAAACAAAGTTATCACGAAATGACTGATAATGTTCACATTTCCTTGTTGTCATTTGAACTGAAAGAATAAATATTTTAGTAGCTTCTACAGTTTTCTTTGTGAGATTTGAGTAAACATTCCTGTTGTTATGTACTATGAATATCTTTTGATATGATACGATTATACATGACTATACATGATATTTACATCATATTATATTGACATTTCACCCATATAAAAATTGACACCGACATTTCTCCACATTACACCCAAATTTCACCCCCATTTAACCCATATACAAAATGACACCCACATTTTCCCACGTTATTTCACCCATATAAAAATGACCTCCACATTTTCCCACATTACACCCAAATTTCACCCCCATTTCACCCTTAAACAAAATAACACACACATTTTCCCACATTACACTCAAATTTCACCCATACAAAAATAACACCTACTTTTCGCCCACATTTGGCTGGTCATGTTTTAAGTCCCTTGCTGGTCCCATGTAATTAATGGCGGGAGAAATATGGGTCACCATTAGACGTCATCTCTGCCTTAGCCTTCGGTCATTACATGAGAGGTATTTTAGACAAACACTTTTCTAAAATACACTAGTAGTAAGCTGATTCCGGTTAGACTGGAAGCGCCTCAACATAGTTGGGAATAGGTTAGTCCAATGAAAAAAAAAACATAAATCTAGCAATACTGTTTAAAAATGCATTATGGAAAATTCCAAAATCAGAACCACTTCTAGATTCGTTCTTTTTGGATTTTTCCAAAATTTATATTTAATTTAAATATGTTTGGAAAATCAAAAATTTGGACATTAAAATTCCTCTTCTTACCTTGTCAACGGAATACAACGTGATCTCGTTAGAATTATGAACTTATTTACATATTTTTTCATTAAATTAGTTAGTCGTGAAAAATCTTCAAGCAGTTTCCGCAATATCACATTACTTCCAACAAAAGAATGCCAGCCAGTGACAAGAGAGTAATTTAGTAGATTTTTCAATTTTAGAATGTTTACGACTGGAAATTTAAAATGTCGTAAAGAACATTGAGCGTGCTATTTAATTTTCAACTCACAGCACTCAACCAAACGTAGCAAATTCAACGGCACTGTCAATGTTCTACGTCATTTAAATTTTGCTGATTGATTGATTTTCTTAATGACGTCATCATCAGTGAAACGAATCAGAAATGCTCATGGTAGACAATTAAACAACCTGTCTTTGTTTAGGAATTCGTCATTTAAGTTAGTCATGTTTTATCTTAACTTTAAATGAAGACACAGTAAATATATATAAATGTTTAATATCGAGTCCTAGCCTAAATAGATTACGTTCCCCGAATTTCATATGACTGTATTTTGTAAATAGTTTACGATTGACTTATGCCCCGTTCCAATAAACAAAAACGACTAAAATGCTTGTATATTAGAACCAGTGTCTCGCCCTGTTTCGCCCGGATTGCAATGTGCATACTATGTATTAAGTAGGTATATATATAAACCTTCCTGTGTAGGTTCATCGAAATCCGTCGTGTAGTTTTAAAGATATAAGCATATAGGAACAAACAGACAGCGAGATGCGACTTTATTTTTAAACTATCTAGTAATTGACCACATTTGTCTTCGTAGATTGTGCTTAAACCGATCACTTATCGTTAACAAAACTTTTAATTCAGTTTAGTGTCAAAGCGCGTCATGTATTTCGCTTGTAAACGACGATTTTTTGGGGTTCCGTAACTCAAAAGTTTTGATTACGTTACAGTGAATGAACCATTAAAGTATGGTTAACAATTTTCAACGCCGGCGCCGCGCCGCCGTCAGAAATATCTTTGTTATCCAGTTTTTTGGTGTGTTTTCCAATCATAATGGTTTTCTTTGGTCTCCCAGGTCGGACGGGCAACGTGTGTGCGGTTGATATGGACTGTCCGGACAACGCGTTCTGTCGCCTGGGCAGCTACTGTGTCTGCAAGGATGGATTCGTGTACGCTGCTATCAACAGTACACACAAGGGGTGCTTGAAAGGTACGGTAGTCGATAACTGACTGGACAGGTTCATTCAAATCTGTGTGGTTCTTTCTTAAAAAGACTGGAGGTTCCTTAAAAAGGAAGGAAGGTGAGTGATGGGTAGCTTACCATCTGTCCGTCTAGTGATGACAGGCCGTGTCGAAGGCGCGTTAGTGTTCTACTTGCGCCTTAAAGAGATGTCAGCAAAGCAGAGGGGCCTGCCAGGGTCACCGCCCCAGGAGTGGCTGGAGAGGCGTTATGGCGTCCTTACCTACCGCCTGACGCAGGTCCTCGCCGGACACGGAAGTTTCGGGAGGTTCCTGCACATAATCGGGCGGGAGGAAACGCCCGGGTGTCACCATTGTGACAATCGCCCGGAGGACACGGTGGAGCACACAGTGGCGGTCTGCCCAGCTTGGGCGGAGCACCGCCGTGCCCTCGTAGAGGCGATCGGCGGCGGCGATCTCTCTCGTCCGGCTCTGGTTCAGGCCATGGTCCGGAGCAAGAGGGAATGGAAAGCGGTCACCTCCTTCTGCGAAGCAGTAATGCTAGTGAAGGAAGCCGGGCGTTTGAGGGAGAGAACCTCAAACCAACCCAGCCGCCGAGGGAGACGCCCCAGGCGCCGGGCGCCGCGAGACGACTCCCGGCCACCGTAGACGCGGGCCTGTGGACGGTGAGCAATGAGTAGCTCACCGTCCGTCCGTCTATTGACGACAGGCCGTGTCGACGGCGCGTTCGTGTTTCACGCGCTCCTCAAAGAGATGTCAGCAAAGCAGTGGGGCTTGCCAGAGCCTCCGCCTGCCGGGGTTGCGGGTTGTTCGAAAGAGATACCGCGGCCCCGGAACCTAAAGGGCAATAGAAGGAATGGGTGGGTTTTAGTCAGTACAAGTCTAAAAAGCAAAAAAATCAAAATCAAAATCTTCCCCCGCTCCGCCCAGAGCGGGGGAAGTCATTAGATGATTTCCCACCTGAAAAAAAAAAGTGTCACCGCCTGCCAGGAGCATTCAATCACCAAAACTCCTTTGTTCCCCTCCGCTCCGCCCAGAGCGGAGGAGAACAAAGTTATGTGACGATTTCCTTCACAAAAAAGGCACTAATCTGCATAGTCCTCATGTGAGTTGACCAATGTTTTTGTCTGACATGAACTTACGGTCTTTCCCATAGCAGTAGCCAGAATATACAGAACACCACCTGTTTCGTCCAAGAAGCTGCAAATATCTTCCATCTTTATTTAACAGATTCCTTTAACTTCATTTCCAGAGGCGCGAATCGGCGAGGAATGCGTGCAGCACATACAGTGCCACTCGACTACCGGCATCCACTCCGAGTGCGCCAACGGCGTCTGCGCCTGCGCATCCACCGCGCACTTCGAGGATGATCGTTGTTATGAGACTGCCGGTTAGTTTCATCTCTAGATTTTTTTATACCGATTCTCCAGTAAAATGGGCTGTTTTATTTACCTCTTCCGGGGAATTAAAAATCGAGTTACCTGGCAATTAATATCATAGCTACTGAAACAAGCCCTTACTAAACTACTTTCTTAAAAATTAAAAAAAAATGTTTGAGGTCGACACAAAAAAAAACCCCAATAAGGAAAAATGAAGCTAAATCAACGACGCTTTGATTAATCAAATTAAAGGGACAATCCCTTTAATTTGATTAATCAAAGCGTCGTTGCGTCGGAGGACCGCTATTTTTTATTCTATTTTATGTACGTTAGCCGTACACCTCTGTTAGATCAGGAGTTAAAACGGATGGGTTTCATTAATTTCGATTAATTTCATTAATCGAAATGAAGTTAAAGGGGCTGCTGCTGCAGGTGCTGAAAACCTCAAACGGCGAAAATATCACATATATCACGTTTTTGAGCCGTTTGGGGTTGAAACACTAGCCCCATGGGGTCCGAGTCAGCCCATGTATTATTTGCGAGAAATCGCCAAGAGGTTGGTCGACTCTTTTCGTGACCAGAGGGCTGGCCTGTTTTTTGCCCAAAATATAAGCATTGCTATCCAACGCGGTACTGCTGCCAGCCTTCTGGGCACTTTACCTGTTGACGGCGATGCGGACGAATTTTTTGATGCCCTGTAATTTTCCATTTTTTACTTGTATATATTTTTATTATTAGTTTGCGTATATTTATAGGTTGTATATATTTAGTAATTAATTTAATTATATGATGAATAAAATTTCATTAATTAAGATTAAGCCGGTCACTTTGTTCTTTGAAGTAGCTCCAGCTTCTTATCCTGTCTTTTAAAACTCCTAGTTTTAGAGGAAGATCCAAAATTGACCTTACATAGAGACAATACGTGTTATTCTTGGAAAATAACAACGTACGGTGCAGCACGATGGAATGATGACATACTTCCTTTTGCATGTTCGACGGTGATATACTACTATGTGCGAAGTTTTGTTGGGAAGGTCACATACTATCGTGATGTAGACCAGTCCAAGTTTAAACTGTGTCCACCAATTGCATAATGGTTGCGGACATCGGGTACTTTAAAATGTGTCCGGTCATGGCCTAGCGATATTCTAGATACGACGGGCCTGTTGGTCCAGTGGTTAGTGGCCCTGACTGCTGAGCCGGAGGTCGTGGGTTTGATTCCCACCCAGGACAAACTTTGTGTGATGAGCATGATTGTTTGTTCTGTGCCTGAGTGTGATTTATCTATAATATGTATGTATTTATAAATTATATACCTAAGTATGTATATCAGTTGTCTGGTTACCATAACACAAGCTCTGCTTAGCTTGGGATCAGATAGCCGTGTGTGAGTTGTCCCAAGATATTTATTTATTTACTTATGTGACGAGTGTTTTAATAAACTATAACGCTAACACACTTGGGTCTAATTCACGTCCCCGCTATTTGACAGCCATTTTGAGACATTCTCTATGCGAGTACAAAAAATGATCATATCTCTCAAAGCTTTGGTCTTACTGAGACTAATGAGTTTATTCTAGGGGCAAGGGGGTCTATCGTTTAAATTAAGAAATGATGAGTTTACATTTTCGTAACGTTAGAAAACAAAATTAAAGTCCAAAAAAATATGCAAATCAACGAAAGTTTTGTAAACTTTTTTGTGAAAAAAATGGTAGTTTTTATCAATAAATTTGAGTACTACAGGAGAACTTCCTGTATAGTAAAATAAAACGCTGCTACTGATATAAAATTCTTGTTTTCGTTTTCCAGTAATCGGGGAGCGTTGTGTTGTGGATCAAAACTGCTATCTCGGGGACCAGGGTCCGGAGCGACAGGCCTTCTGTGTCAGAGGCTACTGCACCTGCCAGCTGCAGTTCAGTCCTAGGGATAATGGCACAAGGTTAGTACAAGTTCAAAGCCAGATGTTAAGAAAAAGATTTTAACCTGACATAACGTAACATCAGGCTTTTTTTGTTGTTTTTTTTTTTTAATTTTGCAAGAAGGTTTTACACGTCAACAAACACTTTTACAAGTATTTTTTAAAAACTAGTTGAGGCCGGTGTTTCGTACCCGACTACTCTGAGAAGAAACAGCCGAAACAAACTCAGAGGTCATAGTCTCTTTTAATGTCCAGACAAAAAAAAATTGGTCAACTTACATAAGGACTATGCAGATTAGTGTCTGAAATGGTCTTTTAAAGAAAGCACTACACAGATTGAGTGGACCTGTAAATTCGAATGTTATTTTTTTTGCATATTTGTAATGCGATTTCTCCATCAATTGTGGATAGATTTTCAAAATTTGTTTCGTAATCGAAAGGGTCTACTCCTGAAGGGGTGATTTTTTTTTCTAAATTACTTAGGTAATTTATAAGTTATCTTCTGTAATGCATATTTTTTTTATGTATACGAGAATAAATCTCTCAGTAGCATTGAACAAAGAATATTCGATAAGAATTTTGTATGAACAACGTATTTAAAAAAAAAACACTAAAAAGACGGAAAATATACTTCGGAAAACATTACACCGTCATGACTTCCGGAAATAAAAAGTGAAAAGTAATTTTTCATTTTTTTGTTGTTGTTACATAACACTTCACACTTCTATCTGATCATCATCTTATTATCCAGATGTGTCCGTGATGCTACACTGGGCGAGGCATGTGAAGATCAACTGCAATGCGCAGGCGCAGGGCTGGAGTGCAGAGGAACGTGTCGATGCAGGGACAACTGGGTGGCGCACAATGGAACCAACTCTTGCGTGGAATGTGAGTACTTCTTTTTTTTACAGATTGAATATTTTTGCTTTTTATTTATTTATTTTATTCTAAAAGGCATGAAACACAAATAAAAATTTAAATATTTACAAAATCCTTACTAATATTATAAAAGCGAAAGTGAGTTTGTTTGTTTGTTTGTTACCTCTTCACGCTTTAATGGCTAAACCGATTTTGATGGATTTTGGTACAGAGATAGTAGGGAACCAGGAGACGGACATAGGCTATTTTGTTAAAAAGAGTGGGTTATGAGGGAGAAAGAGGGAAGATACGTGAAAACTTAGCGTTGCTATTACAAATCAATAAGGCGCTACCGAATTTAGCGCGCGCGAAGCCGCGGGCAAAAGCTAGTACATAATAAAAAAACATTTAAATATCACCATTATGAATAGAAATAAACTACATAATTAACGACATTAAACAAACAAACAATTCCTATTTTCGATTTAAACTCCGGTGGACTTCGAGCCAATGCTTGTGGATCGGACTGTTCCAATCCTCTCCCACGATCCTCAGCCGGTGATTGGTCGATTTTCGGAGGATGCTTTTTGTGTTCCGGGACCGCGGTATCTCTTTGGAACAACCCGCAAGCCCTTAACATCTCTTAACTTGAAGAAGCACTTTTGAATCCTTCGATCTCTTCACACTTTCAATTGCAATCCTACTAATATTATAAACTAGCTTTTGCCCGCGGCTTCGCTCGCGTTAAATTCGGGGTAACACAGTTCCCCTAGCGCCTTATTGATTTGTAATAGCAACGCTAAGTTTTCCCTTTTCTTCCCTCTTTCTCCGTCACATCCCATTTTTTTTTTAATTGCCTATTGACTATGTCCGTTTCCTGGTTCCCAACTATCTCTGTACTAAAATTCATCAAAATCGGTTTAGCCATTAAAGCGTGAAGAGCAAACAAACAAACAAATTCACTTTCGCTTTTATAATATTATAAGTAAATAAGTGATAAGTATATAAGTAAGGATCCGAATATTTGTGAGGATGTATGGATGTTTGTTGCTCGTTCACGTCAAAACGGCTGAACGGATCTTGATGAAATTTGCCACAGGGGTAGATTATAGTCTAGAAATAACACATAGGATACTTTTTTTTCGATATGACGCGGGTGAAGTCGCGGGAGCCAGCTAGTTTGCAATAAAAAAGTAGACAAGGTGAGAATATCTTCCTAAATAGACCATAAACAAACCTTGGGATTCTAAGTTCAAAAGCGTTCACTATGGTAATTATCACGCCCTTGATACAATGGTATGCCCACAAGGTATGCCCTTAATTTCTAGGGTCGAATTAATTGATAGTTAGATGCAATTTACATGACGCTTGCCGGCCATGATATAGTTAACATTTTATTAAGGGCAGGGCTTATAGTTAATTCGATTTTGGAGCGAAGTTATTTAATGAAAAGGTAATAAACGTGGTAAAACTGCTAAATGTGTTGATTATGTTTAATTAAATTTGGGTTAGTAGATTCCTTTTTAGCCGACTTCAAACAAAGAGGAGGTTCTCAATTCGTTTTCTTCTTTTTGTATGTATGTCACGCGATTTCTCTGTCAAGTGTCAGCCGATTGTCAAAATTCTTTTTGTCATCGAAAGGGTATACTTTCAAAAGAGTCACATGTAAATTGAATCTATATTGCTTGATTTAAGACTACAATGGACGATGTGCTAATCTCTTAGAAGCAACGAAAATTGAATAGTCGATAAATGTTTGTGTGAGATGCTGTCATACCACAAATAACGAGACTGAAATAAAAACTTCTTGGCAAAAAAATTACCGACTTCCAAAAAAAGACGAAAATTGGAAGTCTGTAAAAATTTATGAACCAAACAAAAGTCACCTACTTCCGGAAGTGAATTTATTTTCCATTTTTTTTGGAAGTCTGTTTTTTATAATTTGATTATGAGGTTTTAGTCTGGAGAATTTATTGAAGACCTGATAAGGTCTTTTTTTTAAACATACTAGGCCCCACACTAGGAATTTCTCCTGTATCATGGATGCGTTCACAAACATTTATCTAAACTCACATACACAAACAGCCAGGAACAACTATCTGTTTTGTTCCGTGCGGGGATCGAACCCGCGACACGCAGCGCAGCAGTCGATCGCTCACCCACTGCGCCAACCGTGTCGCCAATTAGGATTAATTAAAATTATTATTCAATTAGGATTTAGTGGATTTATTATTTATAGATAGATTTTTTAGAGATTCACTAGCACCAGTTAAATGAAAAGCTATAACTGTCTCCTACAACTTTTTACATTTATTTATTTGATTACATTTCGATTAAATTTTAATTAGGTTTCATTTTTTATTTGTTTTTGTTTTTGTTTATTTTTTATTTAATGTCCTTTTCATTGGGACTGTATGGATCGAGTTATCTGAAATAAATGTTTTTTTTTTTTTTAATAACAGCTGTAAAGGAGCTCAACGAATCCTGCGAATACGACGTTCAATGTGACGGCCTGGCTGGTCTCCCCGATGCGCGGTCCCCGGGCGCGGCGCTGTGCCTGGGCGGCGCGTGCGCGTGTGCCTACAGTGCGCGCGCCGCCGGCACGCCTGCGCGCTGCTGGCACCGCCGGAGACCGGGACAAGAATGTCGGCGAGATGAGGTAAGAGAATATGATGACTAGTTTTTGTATTGGATTATTAAGATAAACGGCCATAGAATGCAAGTTAAGTCCCTGTTGTTATTTTTAGATCTTTGGCAGTCGTTAGAGGTAGTCAGTTAGTGTCTCGAAAGTCTGACACCCAGATATGGCACCCAGATCTGATATGGAACTGAAATCTATTTGCAAAGTTATAGAGATCATAATAGGTAGGTTAGGATAGGTAAGGTTAGGAAAAAGAAAAGAAACTTAAAAAATGAAAATAATTCCATATTTTATTTCTTACTTAGATATCACATTTACGTTGCATTATTTTCATATCTTAGTTTCTATCATATTAAAACGAAAACATAATATATAGTCATCATTCAATTTTAATATAAGTAAATGGCTCCAGGCAGTATCACAATATTTAAGTCTTATTTCTAAAATTTGTCCAATAAATTAAAAAAAAGTCCTACTTAGTCGTGTCTAGTTGTTATACCTACATTATTTCTAACTTGAAAGTTTATGTGGACAAAGGTGTTCTGACAAAATCAAATTATTCGGCCATTTTGATGATAAATATTCTAAATATTGATTTATTATATTTTAAAACTATAATATTATTTAATTGCTAAAATGATTTGATTATTTTTAAACGCTAGTGAACGGCTTTTTCCACTTAACACTTTAATTTTAATTTGTTTTTATTGTGTCAATTCTTGACCTTTGAATAAATAGCTAAAAAGCTACTTATTCAAAGCTACATTATTCCATTCTAACCTTTGAACTTTGCATCCTAACCAACCGTTTGTTATTATCGCTGTCACCTTAGTCAGTCATTTGTGTGTAACCTCGCGATAGACTATACACAATGGTTGCGAAATCGTGCAATAACGATCTCTATGGTTGCGAAGCATCTTAAGTCAGAATTTAACAAGTCTTTTTACTTATCAAGCCTTTGTCTTTTCAGGAATGCGTGTCAGAAGAAAATGAGCCAGGATACTGTCTCTCAGGTCGTTGTACATGCAAGAACTGTTCTCCAGACGCCAAAGACTTTGGAGGAGCTGCCACAGTTTCCCGCCCGTCAATATTTCTGTCCGCCATCTTGTTAGCCGCCGCCATTTTGAGATACCAGCTGTAACAGAAAATATTTGTTCTGATTGTTAATATATTATTGTTTTTATGTAGATTTGTGTAAGGAAAAATGAATCAGAATAGTAAATTGGAAATATTGAATTGGTAATTGGATAACCAGTGAGTATTCTGTTGGATTCTTATCTTAAAAAGGTGACATTAGAGTTGCCTGAAAAAAAATACATGATTTTATTCAAATTCAACATAGTAATATTATGGTATATAATTGGTACAAAATTACCTAAAACTTAAGTTGATAAAACCGAACAAATGATGTACAGTCAGCGCCATGCATTACCTCTCTTATAAAGATGAAATAAAAAGGTTCACTTAAAGACGCTGACCGTAGGTACCTGTGGAGACCAAAGCGGTTCTACTGCAGTGTAATTTTTTTTTTCTAAATAATAATAATATATCGCACAATATTTTAGTTGTTAGGCTGTTACATTGTTCGTAGTCTATTTCAAAGTTTATTTAAGTTGTAAATAATATTTTGTTGTTGTTAAAACTTTGTAAATTCTAAGTGTAGTTTTATATTTCACTTAAAACAGTATTTTGCGAGTGCAATTTTTATATATTTGTTTTAAAATAATAAATGGGTAGTGTTTATGCCAAAGAAGTGTACCTACACAAATATTGAATGTGTTGTGTAAATAAAAATATTATTTATTTTAAAACGGGTTTTTTTTGACGTAGGTCGGTATGTACCTACTTAATCTATTCAATTTATAACCATTCATGCGAACGTGACGAAAAGGAAAATAGAAAAAATATACTAAGGCATCATTATCATTTTCCTGCCCTTGTCTCATTCTATTTGGGGTCAGCGCAACACGTTTTCTTCTTCCATTCTCCCCTATCAGACGTCACGGCATCATTTACTCCTTTCTCCTTCATATCATTCCTTACACAATCCATCCATCTTTTCTTTGGCCTTCCTCTCATCGTCCATCAACATTCAGATCCATCACTCTTTAGTCACATGTGCTTCATCCCTCCTCATTACCATGATCTTGTTAAATGATTATCATTTAAAAGAGTGTCTATGGAGCTTCTTGCCCATTCTTCTCCATATAGATTAACGCTTTGGAATGGCCAACTACAGTACGGCCAACGAGAAGCGATACGAAAGGTCATTAATCTAAAGAACAACTGTGGCGTTGACAATCTAATATTTAGCTCTTTCCATCTTGTGCCTTTGTCGTAATGTCTCGTTCTCCCGGCAAAAACATGACAACGTAAAGACGGGTTCGCCAACATTCGGGCGGCCATTTTAGATGGGGTTTTAGCATGAGTTTTGTTTACATTTGGTATCGCTTCTCGTTGGCCGTACTGTACAGTACTTTCACAAGTTATTTTGCATTGTGTCTGGGACTGTAGCTTGATTTTTTTGTTTCTTGACATTCAAAAGTGCCTGTAATGGTCTAATTGAAATAAATACTTTTTGTCTCCTGAAGAGTTTTCTTTTTTCTGTTGTGCAAGTTTAGGTGTAAGTGTACCATTTCTATTTTATAAGGTTCAAAAAGAATAGCTTGTAGGCAATTATTTACCTCCCACTTCAGCGGTTTCTAACATTAGGTGTTAACGGCACATCAGGTCTGGCCGAGCTCGTCAGCGAAGCTTGCAGCGCGCGGCGGACACTGGGCGATGCTGCTGCGTACACTAGAGGGTTCAGGGCCGAGTTGGTGAACCCAAGCCATGTGCACCATTGCCAGATCGAGTCCCAGACGCAGTCGCAGAGTGCATCTGGAAAAATGGAGTCGTCATTTGAGTAGCCTTTTCTGAACTACGTCGGGGTAGGCTTCCAATATGTCTAGGTTTAAATAATTTATTCTCATAAATTATTTAAACCTAGAACAACACATAGGTTCACTTACAATGAGATACAAATCCTACTTCATATCCTACTAATATTATAAATGCGAATGTTTGTGAGGATAGATGGATGTATGGATGTTTGTTACTCTTTCACGTCAAAACGGCTGAACGGATCTTGATCAAATTTGGCACAGAGGTAGATTATGGTCAGGAATAACACATAGGATACTTTTTTTTCGATATCACCTGAGCAAAGCCGCTGGCGCCAGCTATCCTACTTGATACTAGAATTATAAAAGCGAATGTTTGTGAGGATAGATGGATGTATGGATGTTTGTTACTCTTTCACGTCAAAACGGCTGAACGGATCTTGAAGAAATTTGGCACAGAGGAGATTATAGTTTGGAATAACACATAGGATATTATTATTTTTTCGATATTACGCGGGCGAAACCGCGGGCGCTATAGTAATCTTAATACCTAAATATGTTTTACCTCCGATGCGTGTTGGTGATTAGCGGTATGACTACATTTAAGCTTGTCTTAGATTTTATTTCTTAAATTATGAGGTATTGTTTTTTTTGGAATTTTAATTTTGAGTATGGTTGTGATGTTTTTTTTTTTAAATTAGAATGCAGGACGCAGGTGCCGTTTGTACCATGTGGGCAATACAGTACTTTCGAAAAATGTTATGCATTATGTCTGGTATTGTAGCTTCATTCTTTGTTTCTTGACATTCAAAAGTGCCTGTAATGGTCTAATTGAAACAGATGCTTTGAGTTTGAGTTTGACTTTTAAAATAAAGTTTTGAAAGTGATTGCCAGTCAAATCAAATCAAACTATTTTTATTTCACATAGACCTACATGGGCACTTATAAAACGTCGATAAAAGGTGCACGGTTCGGGTTGGTCGTTTCCTATGGAGAAGTACTGGCAAGAAACTCCACTCCAATAATTACCATTAGACCAAGTGTCTGGTCAATACTAAGAACAGTTTACTTACCAACCGGCAGCACGATGAAAAATGGAGTCCAGCAGAAGAGGAACAGCGCCATCAGTCTGATGATAGTCCGGGTGGCGCGTTGTTGACGGGATATAATGGAGGAACTGGAAATAGAGAAATAAACTAAACATCATCATCATCTGCCTAGCCTTTTCCTAACTATATTGGGGTCGGCTTCCAGTCTTACCAGATGCAGCTAAATACCAGTATTTTACTTGGAGCGACTGCCTATCTGACCTCCACAACCCAGTAAGTACTGGGGTAATACGATGTCCTTTGATAAGACTGGTTGTCAGACTTTAGAGACACTGACTACCTGTAACGACTGTCAAAGATCTACAAATGACAGCCGGGACCAACAGCTTAACGTGCTTTCCGAGGCACAGAGGAAACTCGATATGTAACGGGTGGTCACCCATCCACAGACCAACCTAGGCAAGCCTACATTATAACCATTTTAAAATTTCGTCTAGAACCTCGAGAAGCCTGCGTAGAAATTACAAACAACATATTATTATTATATTATTATTAACAAATAACAAAAACAAACACTTACGTTGCCCCAGAGTGCTTTACAGGCGGGGTTGGACAGCCATCGACCTTGGATCCTTCAGGTAGATTCAGGTGAGATGCTTTTGGTGAAGGCATCCTGAAAATAAATATGGCTTTCAAAGTTTTTTTTTATTGGCACGAAGTTCCTTATCGCGCGTTGTGAAAGGGGGCTAGACGGAAAAAATTCTTACGAAAAGTTGTCACGACACTTTTTGCTATAGTAAGCTATTGTAAGCTGTGCGGCGTCGCATGTTTCTCTGTCTGTCTGTCTGTCTCTCTCTCTCTCTTATAGAAAGCAAGCCAGATATTTTCATTTCTATAGGAACTTCGTTCCATCCTGGTGTCCCTTGACACCTCTAAATCTATACTAATATTATAAAGCTGAAGAGTTTGTTTGTTTGAACGCGCTAATCTCAGGGGCTCCTGGTTGGAATTGGAAAATTCTTTTAGTGTTGGATAGTCCATTTCTTGAGGAAGGCTATAGGCTATATAACATCACGCTACGACCAACATGTGCTGAGCAGCGCGGGTGAAACCGTAGGGAACAGCTAGTTTTTTTATATAAATCTTGCCTCAAGAATTTCTCATGTACCGTGAGTGCGTTTACTAAACTTTGAATTTACACACAGAAACAGCCAAACTCGGAACTACCTATAGCACATACAAATAAACGACCGTACCGGGTTTGAACCCGGGACACGCAACGCAGCAGCCGGTCGCTAATTACCCACTGTCTCATCCATGCAGTTATTATTGGTCTAGTCCTCTAATAGTTGCGTAGCGGTATTTCTGAGTAGTAAAATTAGCATCACTGATCAGGTCATGGGAGCCCAAATATATCTATGAAAAATTTTGCAAGTAGGTATATACAAACACTTTTACACGTCGTTTTTTAGACTAGATGAGGCCGGTGTTTCTTACCCGATTACTCTGAGAAGAAACAGTCGAAACAAACTCATGTCTCATAGTCTCTTTTAAGGTCCAGACAAAAATATTGGTCAACTTACATCCTAATCCTTACTAATATTATAAAAGCGAAAGTGAGTTTGTTTGTTTGTAACCTCTTCACGCTTTAACGGCTAAACCGATTTTGATGAATTTTGGTACAGAGATAGTTGGGAACCCGGAGACGGACATAGGCTAATTTTTATTTAAAAAAGTGGGATGAGAGGGAGAAAGAGGGAATAAAAGGAAAAACTTATCGTTGCTATAACAAAACAATAAGGCGCAAGGGAAACTGTTACCCTAAATTTAACGTGGGCGAAGCCGCGCGCGAAAGCTAGTTGTATTATAAATGCGAATGTTTGTGATTGGATGTTTGTGGCTCTTTCACGTCAAAACAGCTGAACAGATGTTGATGATTTTTGGCACAGAGTTAGATTATAGTCTGGATTAACACATAGGCTACATTTTTTTTTGGATATCACCCGGGCGAAGCCGTGGGCGCCAGCTATCCTACTTCCTACTAGTATTATAAATGCGATTTTTTGTGAGGATGGATGGATGTATGAATGTTTGTTACTGGAATAATACATAGGGCCGCGGGCACCAGCTAAGGACTATGCTAGCTACATCTCACCAAGCTATCTCATTCCTTGTATAAAAATAAATGTGACGTTATTCTAAATTGCTAAATATTTAGAGAATAGAGTTTCTTTTTTGAGACGGGCCTGTTGGCCTAGTGGTTAGTGGCCCTGACTGCTGAGCCGGAGGTCGTGGGTTCGATTCTCACCCAGGACAAACTTTGTGTGATGAGCATGATTGTTTGTTCTGTGTCTAGGTGTGATTTATCTATGATATATATGTATTTATAAATTATATAAGTATGTATATCAGTTGTCTGGTTACCATAACACAAGCTCTGCTTAGCTTGGGATCAGATAGCCGTGTGTGAGTTGTCCCAAGATATTTATTATTTATTTTACTTACACAGCACTCGTTTGATGTTCTTGAGCACAGATCACGTCCACAGTGACACATCTCTTTAAAGTTGGTTTAGGAGCTTTGTCCTGAGAAAGATAAACAATAACACTTAGTATCTCTACGCAAAAAATTATTGCTGAGAACGATTTTTATCTAGGGTGAAAAAAAAAACATTTTAAGCTAAAACAAACGCAGCATCATGTGAATCGATTAACGTTAGTTAAGCATATGGATACGTAATAAAAATGTGATTTTCTTTTACGAGTAAATTCTTCGTCTCAGCACCCATCTTCTTTCTAAATCATCATTCACACTGTCTCTCCGTCGTTCCTGAACGAACCGCTTAGAATGTTTGTTTTTTAAATAACTTAAACAAGTCTTACCCCTTGTCCGGTATCCGGTCCAGGCAAGCCACCACGGTGCGAGCGAATCTGCAGAGGAACTGACAAGGCGCATAGAATGCGCGCGTACAATGTCACCATCGCGATGGCAGGAAGGTAGAATGATAGGCTTACACAGTAGAACACGTATCTGCGAAAATGAATAAACACCGTTGTCTACAAAAATCACAATCAATATATTTTTATTTCACATAGCCCTACATGGGCACTTATAAAACGTCGAGAAAAGATGCACGGTTCGGGTTGGTCGGTAGCTTACTTTACAGAAAGTAAAATAAAATAATACGTTAACAAAAGTTAACAAGCGTCTACTCCGAAAGGGCAAGCGATGTTGCCTCGGGAGACGCTTCGGGCGTCGGGCGTCGCTTTACAATGCCCGGCCACGGTAGATGCGGGTCTGTGAACGGTGAGCAATGGGTGGCTCACCGTCCTTCCGTCTAGTGACGACAGGTCGTGTCCACGCAGCGTTTGTGTGTCCCACACGCGTCTCAAAGAGATGTCAGTAAAGCAGAGGGGCCTGCCAGGGCCACTGCGTGCCGGGGTTGCGGGTTGTTCGAAAGAGATACCGCGGCCTCGGAATATAAAGGGCATAATTAGGAACATGGGTGGATTTAAGTAATTAAAAGTCCGACTCCCCCCCCCGCTCCGCCCAGACCTGGTTTGATGAATTCCCAGCCGAAAAAAAGGGGTACCTAAGCAATGATTTATCCGATAATACACAAAAATACGCAGAGGGGACACATTCACATTCTACACAATCACCCCAGCAGACACAATCACCCTAGCAGAACTGGGAGTTTCTCACCCAACTCACCCAAGATTAGTATTATCAGGACAGCCCTTTCCCTCATCCACCAAGGCCTTTGGAGACGGTATGAAGATAGTAGGAAGACCCACAGCTAAGGACACCGGCCAGACGAGACCAGCGAACAGTCGGGCTCGTTTGGCTCGCTTAGCTCGTGCGAAAGGAGCTGTGATGCCGCTCCAGCGCTCCCAGCCGAGGCAGCAGAGGGATAGGATGGATGCTGTGCAGCACATGATGTCTAGGGTCTTCCAGCAGCTGCAGATCAGCCAATCTGGGAATGTTTGTAGTTTTTAAGGGCTTTGTCTAAAAAGTATAATCATAATCTATTTATACTAATATTTTAAAGTAAAAATGTTTGTTTGATCGAATACGCTAATCCCAGTATATTTTGCTACAAGTGAAGAAGCGCTTTGTCGTTGCGTTCGAGGCGAAATTAACACACAAGCCGTCAAGCGAAGGTGTTATGTAGCCGAGAACAGCAGTGACAAATTCCAACGTGAACCAAACGACGTTTATCAATTTAAAGACAGAATGGAATCCTACATTTTGACTCAAATGACGAAACTTTGTCATTGCGGCCGAAGATTTAATTTAGGAAGAAATTAACCCCCGAATACTGAAACGTCACTCAAAATTTGAGGGCTGCTTAACATTAATTTGAGCAGCTCTTAAACTTTAGATTTTGTATTGTCAAACGTCACTTTTGAGTATCTATTAAATTTAAGTGGTACTTAAATTTTGAGTGACGTTTCAGTATTCGGGGGTAAATAACAGAACACAAAGTACTTTTGTCATTAATCACTATAAAACACACTATGATTTCATTTGTTTTTTTCTCCGCACTTTGTCTCCTCAGGTTGAAGGAGAAACAGAGGTACAGACGCCAGCAGGTCAGGCTACCCGAAACTGTCAATTTTTCCCAATGAACCTTGAACCTAATACTTTAGAAATAAAGTCGAAAATCTATCAAAGAAATCTGACAGATTGTAGTAGCTTGATGTGCAGGCGTCTGTACCTATGACACCGTTACAACGGCAAAGAGCAGTTGCTACTCACCCAACTGGAACACAAACAGCTCCCTAGCAGCAGCGACTGGCAACACAAAGAAGCCCACCAACAGATCTGCAGCCGCCAAGCTCGCCAGCGGGTAATGCGCAGGCGCCCTCCGCGACCGCCGTAATGCGACCAAAACGGCCGCGTTCCCGATGGTCGTGGCCGTTGTGAGCGCGGCCATCGCTGCAGCTACAGCGCACCAGCGGGTCGTGAGCCCGCCGCGGGGATGGAGGGAGGTCATGTGTGTCTGGTAAGCAAGTTTGGAGAAGAGTTTGATGTTGCTAGGTAATCTTAGGGGCGGAGTTAAAATAAATAGAGCGAAAATTAAATGAAATCACAGGCTCATATCTCGGAAACGGTGCGTCTTAGGACCATGCATCTCAGAACGTAAATGGTTTCTATGGTTAAGATTAAACGATATTGCAATAAAAATGGTTATTTAACAAAATAAAGAAATTTTTTGTAAGTCCTCGCCCCATAATGCCCCTAAGGCAACCATTATTAGGCTTTTTTTTTTTTTTTTCGGGTGGGTAATCATCCAATGACTTCCCCCGCTCTGGGCGGAGCGGGGGGGCATGTCAGACTTGTACTGACTAAAACCCACCCATGTTCCTTCTGTTACCCTTTACGTTCCGAGGCCGCGGTATCTCTTTCGAACAACCCGCAACCCCGGCAGGCGGAGGCTCTGGCAAGCCCCTCTTTGAGGCGCGCGTGAAACACGAACGCGCCGTCGACACGGCCTGTCGTCAATCGACGGACGGACGGTGAACTACCCATTGCTCACCGCCCACAGGCCCGACCATTATTAGGCTTAAGTACACACGGTGGCACATCAAACTAAGCATTTCCAGTATAACATGGCCTTGCTTAGTATGGATTTTGTCGTGCAATGAGGTCTGCGTAAACAGTGTATGTAGGTATTTTTATTGTACGTGGAAAAAGAGGATCCGCAGTATCTCTTTCGAACAATCCGCAACCCTGGCAGGATGTCAATGAACTTAAGAGTATGTTCAAACACTGTTTTAAACTTTCAACATCTCTAACAAAAAGTACTGTCCCTTATAGGATATCTTAGGTGATTTTCTACAATTGTGAGCTTCCAATATACATACCGCGATCGTGGCTAGATCACGGACATACTTGGAAAAGGTGCAGTAAAAACTTAGCAGAAATATCGCTATATCATTTTAGTAGTATCTAATCTTCTATTAAAATTTTAGTATTAAGGGAACCTAAATCTTCTACACAAACGCACAGAAGATCGCTAACTTGAAAAATATTGCTCACTTCATGATAAACTCAATTTTCAAAAAACTTTCAGAAATAAAATACACATCATGCAATAAAATTTTATAGAAAACTCACTGTGACATTATTCTCCATGTTTATGTCGAAACGACAGTTTTCGTCATGCTTAACATTAACTTACATACAACAATTAGTCACTTTTCGCTGTTTCCAGTTTAAAATACATTTCTTTAAAATAATATTACTGATCGAACACTATATCTCTTTTGTCTGTGACGAAACGGGGTTCTCGCCAAATTGTCGCTTTTCAACTGTTGCTAATCAATATTGTATTGTTCTATTTTTAAAAATATGAAACAAGTGAGGGTATGCGGAAATAATTTTGAAAGTCGACGTTGGTAAGCGATTTTAAAAAAATAGCAATTTGGTATCTTGGTGCTGTTTTGTTTCCTTTTTTCCGTTTTTTGTCTTATATGTGTACTAGCTTTTTTGTTTATTTTGGGGTAGCACAGTTCCCTTTTTCTAATTTGCAGGTCCTGTTTCCTGTAGGTTTTGCCCTAGCGCCTTATTTATTGTAATAGCAAAGCTAAGTTTTCCCTTTTCTTCCCTCTTCCTCCCTCGTTTCTCACTTAAAAAAAAAAGTTTTCCTATCTCCGTCTCCAGGGTCCCAACTATCTCTGTACCAAAATTCATCAAAATAGGTTTAGCCATGTTGGCGTGAAGACGCAACAAACAAACTCACTTTCGCTTTTATAATAATTTTAGTAAGGATTTTATAAATAATTTAGCTTTGCCAAGGGGTTTAACCCGCTCCTCACGTCCTCTTCTAAAAACGACCACACTTATTACCTACGGTTATGAAAAATAAATTGCGACAGTTTGTCAGACCTATCGAATATACACATAAAATTTCATAAAAATCGTTCGAACCGTTTTAGAGGCATGGCGACTAAAACTTTGACTCAAGAATTTTATAATTAGAAGGAATAATAAAATAAATAACTCATATCAAATTGCTAAGAACCGCGATATACCTATACCTGACTGAAGTGGCCCTCGTTAGGCAGCTGGATCCTTATCTATATCCTCACTGGGCTCGCCTTGTATTGTTAAGATAAAGAGAGAAGATTACCTGGAGCCTGACTGCAGGTACCCGGGACCGTGTTTACGATATCAGTGGGCACTTTTTTATATTTCTGTCGAATTTATGTAGGTATAAGTATTTAAAACTGTAAAAGTAACAATTAAAAATTAATAAAACTAAAAATAATTAGGTATTTTATGTTTGTAGATTTTGGTTTTACTAATATCTTTAATTTTATAATAATTAAGTTTAAGAAATGTCTTAAATTATTTTGTATTCGCTGATATTTTTACAGATTTTTCAAAGTGACTCCATTCTATGTATTGCTACGTGGGATTATCTTGGTATAAGTATTCTACTCTTTGGGATTGTATCTGTTTCTAGCTTAGATTATATACTTCTAGATCGAGCCACCACGTAGCCGCACATGAGACAGCAATATAAAACTTCAGTGTTGCCATAGCGTAAAAAAACCCAAAATACTAGCAAATTATAACTTATGGGTTACACATTTGGTAGCAATGTGGTAAATAATTAAATGTATATGAACTTACTGTTTTTGTATATAATTATGCGTCTCACTTCCACACTTTAAAATGTAATCATGGCTACGTCTAGCTAAAGTACGGCCAACGAGAAGCGATACCAAATGAAAACAAAACCCATGCTAAACCCCATCTAAAATGGCCGCCCGAATGTTGGCGAACCCGTCTTAACGTTGTCATGTTTTTGCCGGGAGAACGAGACATTACGACAAAGGCACAAGATGGAAAGAGCTAAATATTAGATTATCAACGCCACAGATGTTCTTTAGGTTAATGACCTTTCGTATCGCTGCTAGTTGGCCTTAATGTAACTAATAGTAATAGTCTGACTAAGGTTTCTAGTAAGGAAAAATGCCATTGTTTATACTACTTCCGTATCTACGAATGGTTTCAATGTGGGCGAGAAGGCTGTATACCGAATTATGTTGTAATGAAACGACCAAGTTTATTTTATTCCTTTATTGTCATTACGGGAGAACATTTATTAAAATTTCATTTTTTTCCTTACAATGTAAATGCAATTATCTTCAATGAAAATAATTGTTTAAAATATATTTACAAGTTTACGAACTAAAACTAAGTCACTAAACTAATTTAATAGTTTAAATTACAAACATCTTAATTAAAAGGCACACGGATTGAAGATCATTCTCATCATTTTTATTCGTAACAAAGTGCCTTCAAAGTGCAGTAGGGATGTGCCGTTTGTTTACAAAAATATGCCAACTTTTTACTTTTTACACACACACAAAAATATAAAAACACGGAGTTATGTATATGAGTATAATTTTTGCACTAAATTATCTTTTACAGTCTTTATTTTGTCACATATTTCATTAATTACAATTTGTTGATTTTTTTATTTTTTTTTTACTTCGAAAAATTACGAATTTATTTGTCCTTTTGTACTTTAGCCAATTCCTATATTCATTAGGGCCATTTATTGCTTAAATATAAGCAGTTAGGAAGCACATTTCGCTTATCCATAATTATTTATTCTAAAACTAGTAATACACATTATAAAATTGCTGTGCGTTTCACTAACGGTACAGTATTCAAATCTGCTCATTGGCACATGAAAGATGACACAAAAATAAAATTAAAACTATAAAATTATCATAAAAACTACGAAGATCAGTTATTTCATTCGCATTTAAATATTACTTACATTAATAAAAAAAATAAAAATATTTACAATGATGAAGGAGTTGCATCAATCGGAAGCTATTAAAACTATAAAATTACTTAATTATATAAAATATATTACAATATAATAGAGTATGTATGGAATTGAGTAAAAATTGAGCATGAGTGATCCCGTGTCAACTATTATAATATATAATAATAACAAATCAACTAGTGTTGTCATTTTAAAGCGAAAATGGAATGAATGAGATCTTATATCAACTGGAAATATGCAATATGCAAGAAGTTGCACTAATATTCAATTAATGGCAACTTTATATGCACGGAATGGCCTAGTTTTGCTTTTGTATTATCAAATAATACCAAAATGTTTGTCATACCTCCTGAAAGATATTTTGTTGGTGCTTCAGCATATAAAAATAAAATTGGAAGCAATTATGGAATGATTCGATATGCGGAAGATACGTAAACTATCAATTATAATATTCAAAACTGAGATTATTGCCAATTTAAAAAATAAATTCTGCAAAAAAAAACAAAAATAGAAAAAAAAATCCAACATAAATGTGAGAAATGCGACGGCGGCAGCAATCTCAGTCAATACTACATTTAAATACTAAATTAACGCAATTTGTTTCTAAAGCCGATTTGAAACAAGTTTTTTTTAAAAACACTTATCTATTTTTTCATTCCAAAATCCATTAAAAAGCCATGCTTAATTTAAAAAACAAATAATAATAATTAGCTATAAATTTTATCCCAGCTTTAGTAACAAATCGAAACTATCTACACACTAAAAGCGATAAAATCCTAAGCTACAGAATCACACATAAATAATTTCCGTTCAAATATGAAGTCGACACCAAACAGGCTTCCATTTTGTTAGTGTGGCATTCGACTGCACATTAACAAATCTCATGTGAATTAAAACCATAAATTAAAATCATGGATTAAAACCATAGATTAAAACCAATGGATCAAAACACAGCTTACAAACAAGTAAATAAAAAAAATCAACAACGTAACAATAGTGTCTTTTATTCATATGTGATTGTTAAAATTCGGTGTATTTTTGATGCTGTTCAAAAGAAGGTTTTCATGTACTTCTTGAACGTTATATTGAACTAGTTGGCATTTGTCCGGCGGCCATTTTTGTATGCAATTGTTTTATTATTACGGCAAGCTTTATATTACACGATTTTAGAATGAACAGGAAAATAACGATAGCATTTAACATTAGAAAAAAAAACAATGGCTACCAATTTAGTACTAACAATTATTTGTTTGTATATTGTAATAAAACTTTTGAGACCGCGTCTTAACCAAAACGAACCACACGCAAACACGCAACCGTCGAATTAAGTTTGCTCGACAATAATAGAACGCGCGCTCTTGTCAAACATATGACATATAGACGGTACGTCATCACGTATTCTCGCGCCTATCGCTAAAATTAGGACGCGGTTTGACTGTCTCATTCTGTATACAAAGGATAAGATCAATTTGCATCATAATTCACAAAAAAAAATACACCGAAAAAGGGGGAATGCTAAAAAATCACGAGATTACCAATTGTTAGTGCATTATACTACACTAAGTTAAAATCTATACATTCGAGTCATGGCTGTACAAGTCAGTCTATTTTCACGACAGGCCGCTCGGCGCCGAACGAACGCGGCAATGGACGCCGAGCGGTGATACATGCGTCGTTCTGTACATTGTCTTCATTCGTATGCTTCGACGTTCTTACTTTGTGGTGCTTTTGGAGCTGAATATGATGTTTGATCGGGCCATTTGTTTGTAAAAAAAACTCTGGTAGTATTGTGAAAATATTAAAAATAAATTAGTATTTCTCTATGGAAAAAAATGCTTTAGTAAAGACTAAAAAAAGGTGTAAAATTACTAAAAACATTTATCGTCAAACGTATTTAAGACATACTTTTGTTTCTGTCATTCATTTGAGTGTTGTGCAAGCTGCCATATTTAAAAAAAAAAGTTAAATTGAATAGTTGAAAATTGTTGTTTGCCATTTCAGATCAATATTTTAGCACCAGTTTGAGGCAAATCTGTAATTTCTAAAATAGCCCATTTGCAAAAGACTTTCAAAATTCACCAAATCCAAAAAAGCTACCACTTACAAATAAAATGAAACGTCGGTAATTCATCTAGAACCAAATCTTAACTTATGCCTATATATAGATGGCTTCTGTCGCCCCCTTATTGGTCTGTTGCAATTCGTTTGGGGATAACGCAGCACGATCCGACCAATCAGAGTGCGGGGATTGCGTAAGCGGAGTCTGCGGTGATGGTGTCGACCAATGATCTGGTGATTCTGGCGATGGCGTCGGGAATGTATCACCGATGCCCCAACCGCCGTATAGACCTGTGTAAAAGAGTTTATTGTAGAAATATAATCTAGAAAAATGAATTCAGACACAAAGAATCAAAGAAAGTGTGTGCGAAAACTTTAAACTATGATGAGGGCATCAAAAAATCCTCGTTGAGAGACATACTCTATGGTACGATGTTTAAGCAGTCGTTCAGAAACCCTAACATTATGAAGAAGGAACTTTTATAAGGGCAAACTTTTAATCTAGTATGAAAATATCACTACTACTAATTTGCAAACACAAAGATAACCGAAGCGCATACATGATCTAGTACAACTGTACATAGATCAGTTTTATAAAGGACTCTAAAGTTTCAGGACGATCGTACTTACTTGACATCATATTCGTGAGCGCGGGATGCTGCGCGCCCTGCACTTGTCCCAGTGCAGCTGCATGTGTCATTACCGCTTGTAGCTGTGCATTGTGCTGGCCGTTGGCACCTGGAGAAGAAGGGGAAAATATTGTGAGAAAAATATGGAAATAACTGCTAAAATGTTAGAATCAATCATCAACTAAGAGACATTCTCTACTCGTATCGTGACCCGTATGCTTAAGATTGAACAGAATATCTTGACTTGGCTTTCGATGTTGTCGACATGTGGTTTAGGGACAACAATCTTTGTGCCAATAGTTTTATCAGTCTAGCCTGATAGCGTGTTGACTATCCAGAGTCTAGACTAATACCTGAAGAATTTCTCGTCGAATAGCTTGTAGGTCGTATTGTATAAGAAGTTATTTTTATTATTAATAAAAAGGGTTTGCTCTTGACCTAAATCTTGTCCTAAAGACAAATAGGTCAACAATAGGACGAGCTAAAAAAAGAAAGAGCTAGTCAGACTCGCGCACCGAGGGTTCCGTAAAACCTTGCAATATAAACTGACGTATCTTTTGACTGCATAGACTTAAAGGGCTGATTTAGTGACAGGTCTAAGGGACCACAGAGTTGAGTATATGATTTCATTTCAACTCGATACCTCCATGGGTTCCCGATATAAAGGGTCTAAACAGCCAGACGGATAACAAAGTAATCCAATAAGGGTTCTGTGTCGTGCGAATGTGTGGAATACCGACAAGGGATGATGACTCCCCGTACGTCAGTCATTTCTCTAGAAAACGAGACGGTAACAAAGACAGTTAAATCAAAATAACTAGAGATACTTACTCAGATGCGCAAGCGCCGAGTAGGCCGCGGCGTCGAGCTGATGCTGGTGTGAGTGACGTAGCGCCGCCATGTGCGCCGGCGACGTCGGCAGGGAGGGCCGGGACTTGCCCGGGGAGGGAGATCCTGGGAGAACAAGCTTAGTATAAGTACAAGCTAAATAAAAGTAATTAGCAAGTTGAAAAGACTATGTCAAAAAATCATTTTGTACTTTATAGAAATCTATAAAAAAATGTGCATTTTAACATTTATAAAAAAATACAAAGTGAAATTAAACTGTAACTGGTAATGTTGATTTGTAACAATATTTTTTCTTCTTTATAAATTTCTCATATCACATGGAGTAAACCGATTTTTATGAAATTTCATGTGTGGTTTTGGTAGGTCTAAAAAAAGGTCGTAATCAATTTTCAATACCTCTGAGAGAGCTGTTAAGCAGCGGGTGAAACCACTGGACACAGCTAGTATCATTATAATTTTCTTCAAAATTGTAGCAATGTTAGAGAAAATTATACTGGAAGACTCAAAGAAAATTGATCATTTCTATTGAGAATTTCTTTGTAACGGCCCGGAATATAAAGGGCAATAGAAGGAACATGGGGTGGGTTTTAGTCAGTATAAGTCTGATACTCCCCCCGGTCCGCTGAGAGCGGGGGAAGTTATTTGATGATTTTCCATCCGCAAAAAAAGAGGCGTCTTGTTTTACTTATTATCTAAGTATAATTATATAAACAACATTCTTACCTATATACGCATGCGGAGAAGTGGTGTGATTGCTGTGCGTGGGAGAGTGATTCGAGTAAGGTGGCGAGAGGGACGCTCCAAGCGCGCCGCCGCCGAACGACTGTTGCAGCGTCTGACCCGTCTGCGGGACGAAGCACTGATTCTATTAGTTACTTGTTCTTATATAACAATCATGCACACAAAAATATATACTTTTACATCAAAAACATGTCATTTTAATTGTAGGTTAAAATAAGGTCCGGCTGTTGTATAACGAATAAGACCGTCTCAATAGGCAATTCAAAACATTTTATCATTTGTATACTTGTACATCTTTGGACACTTTTAACTTAGTAACGTAACGTAATGTTCGGTTACACCGTTCCCGCATAACCATCATGATACACCATCTCGACATGAATTATATAACCATGATTTTAAAACAATATCCTGATTTAGAACTCCTTGAACACTTCAAGGAGTTTCTTGCCAGTTCTGCTACATAGAGATCTACGTTTTGGAATGGGCAACTACAGTACAGACTGGGACCGAAGCTTCATTGATTGTTGTCAATGTTTCAGCAGTTCAAAAGTGCCTGTAACTGGCTTTCTTGAAAATGAATAACTTTATTTGATTTGATAGAAGAGCTTGTTATGGTGGTTGTCTAAAATTCTTAACCTAGAATATGTGTTGTGTATTACCTTGACGCAGTCCTCATAGCTTGGCGGCTGCTTGTGCTGCACTAGCTGCTCGATGCCTACGAACTGCGCCATCGCGTTCGAGTACAGCGACGTTGCGTCGTACGGCGACGGCAAGTCCTGCACAAACACACGTTTTATAAAGTCACCGTGTCATAATGTCCTGTAGGTGTACGCACACGCGTTTTCAACAGAGTTTTTTTAATTATAAACCTTTATTCATTTGTTACACTTATAAACACATTTTTAAACATTTCTTTAAAAAAAATAGAAAAACATATAAAAATAGGTTTCCGCCGGTATCGGGAGCAGGGTCCGACCTACCGGTAGTTAGGGCTCCAGAGACAGGAACATCCTCACAATGCGACTACGGCCTACGGATACTTTAATCAACCGCCTAAGGAGAGCTTCGTGAGATGGTCGTCAATGCTCTTAGCCATCAGTTATTTTATTATTATTATTTGGCCACGAGCTCTACTATATTGTAAGTATAAAGTTGTTAAAAGAGTGTAGTTAGATAGATAGATAAATCATTTATTTCATGCAGCAAAAGAAACAATACAGGAATTAATACAAAAAAAATATCAAAGTAAAAAAAGTAAGGTAGAAGTTAGATTGACCCATAGGCATCTAGACACATCACATACATTTATAAAGGTCGCCCACTACTGGGCGGTGTGTGTCTCAAGATTGCACCAAATAGGAGTCCAGCTCAGCATAATGTCAGGTACCTGACGCGGGTATTGCGATGAATCTCGGTAGTGACACACGGATGTCGAGAAAATGTGCGGCGAATATTATGAAGGTGGGTTCTCAGAAGGAAAGATTATTGTTATAATATAGTTATTTACCTGTAAATTTTGGAGCGGTGATTCAACCGGGCTCAAACTGGAACCCAAACTCTCCACGCTCTGTGGCACTTCCTGTGCCACTTTCTTATTGTTCTTTTTTACGCTAGGCTTCCTGTAACAAGATAGTTTAAATATAGGTTGAGACCAAACAAATGAGACGGCACTTACTAAGTCCAGCTCGTTTAGTAAACATCTAAATCTCAAAGTTAAAAAGTTGATAGGGTTTCATCATTTTTGTAGTTTTTATATCTCCTTATTTTTGTAAAATTGTTATGTATGTATATATATATTATGTATTTATTAATAATAAAACTGATATTTTCTGTCACATTGCACCTACTATGTTTTTGTCTCTGCATCACCCAAAGGTTGAATGGTAGGAAATGCCCAAGGCATTAAGTCCGCTTTTGTACAATGTTTTTTTTTTACTTGTGCATGAAGTTTGAATAAATAAGTAAATAAATAAACAGGTCTCTACAAACTTGATTGTTGGTAGAAAGTGACGCTTCACATGGAGTTTTTATAAACCCACGTTTAAACATTAACATGGAACCGCCAAGGCAGCCGGCGAAACGCTTAATTTCGTACCGTCTTTGCAATTTACAGACTTATTACAATTACAATCATTAATACAACTCTGTACATTAATTACAGCCCAATTTCAAAAATTATTTCAGTAGGTATTTTACTGACTTGGATGTAAGCAAAACTACAAGATACACCTCGGAATATCAATAGGTCCTTAGCTGATGGTTACATACCTTCTAATTTGCGTCGTCTGCAAGTTATTGTTGTCGTAAGCCTGGTCGGGGCTGTCGGGGCCGGCTTTCGCGCGCGACTTCTTCGGCTTCCCCTTGGCCGCTGTGCTGATCACCGTCGGCTGGCTGATCAGCTGCGGGTGTGGGTTTGGTGATGCTGTGGAAAAGAGATAATGTTAATGAGGTGATTTTGTACGAGACTACGATGAAAACTATAGGCAAGAAGTTTTTGAACCCCCAGACTTCATAATCCTTCAATAGCACCCAATAAGTTAATGTATTCGTACTAATCATATAGGATCTTGGTTTCTTCAATGTTATTGGGATTTTCCATCACGAATTTCTCAAAAGCAGTCACGTTGGCTGGATCTATGCACGCTTGATTACAATAGGGGTGGGCCTCATTAGATAGGACTTAAGTATAGGCTATAGGCTAAATGTAAGAGTACTAGGTTGTAGGTAACCCCTTTGCCAAACCCTTGGCGTGATATTAAATAAGTTCATTACCAAGTCACTGGTAGTCACACAAATGATGTATTCTTTAACTAAAACAAATGCGCAGTAAAACTTACCTCTGTACTGCCACGTACCGCCGCGAAAGAGCAAAGTTTTAAGTCTGAAAACTATCATGCCAGTGACACGAAGAAAAAATAAAAGTAGATATTTGAATAACCTATAGAAAACTCACGCTTAAGATGACGTCGCACACACTCTCCTCCATCACACCCACGCCTGTGGTCTATGGTCTCTCGGACAACTAAAAACGATCGTATTATTCCAAGGTCCTTACAAAACTCACGCATGAGATGGTGATGCTGCGGCGGTGGCCTCGGACAGTGTTCGTCCAGTAGCCTGACGATGTCGTCGTGCATCCTCTCCTGTGCCACATCTCTGGGCAGCCGGTCCATGTGATCCGTGATCTCCCTGTTGGCCATAGCGTCTAGCAAGGCTCGGCAGGCTCCGTAGGAACCTTCGCGGGCACCTAGGAAGAGCGGGGTTTCATCCTGTGGGGGGAATGGTGAGGTTAGAAATTATGAAGCAGTATAAGGTTCTATTACAGTTGCATTTTCAATTAAACCTTTTTAAGATTTTGGAAGGACCTAGGTTAAGGACAAATATTTAAAGGTAAAATAACCTATAACAAAATCAAATGCCGAGACGTACAAGTCAATGTTTGTCAACTTTTTCCATAAAAAATACTGATCGTAGTACACAACAATAGAAAAGTTGAGTAAGCTTGAGCTGCCCAAAGTCATGATATCTTAAAAATGTGAATTATTTGGCCAGATGTGAACGGTACTTTGGGTACGCATACCTCTTTGGAAAGCATCATTATACCAACAGCCCGGAATCACCCTCTGTTGGATATAGGCCTCCCTTTTCATCTGCTATTCTTTTCTAATTGTACTTGTCCATCTTTTTCCCGCGATTATAGGCGACATCGGCAAACCAAGATATCTTTGGGAAACCCAGACGTAAATATAATTATCTTGTTACAAAAACCGTACCTTATCATCTTGCGCATCTCTGTTGGCGCCATGAGCTAGCAGAACATTGACAGCATCGATATTGTTGACAGCTGCGGCCCAGTGCAGCGCCGTCTTGCCGCTGTTGTCCGCCGCGTTTATGTCCGCGTCAGCATTGATTAGGTCTTCCACCATGCCTTCTATGGCCAGCCTGTGGGAGAAGATCGTTGTGGTTTAGTGAGACGCCTATGATTTCTAATAGACACTGTTGGCGCAGTGGCTGAGCGATCGACTGCAGCGCTGCGTGTCGCGGGTTAGATCCCCGTACGGAATACATATTTGTATGGCCTACAGATATCTGTTTCGGGTCTGGTTGTTTGTGCATGTGAGTTTAAATGTTTATAAACACACCCACGATACTGGAGCAATTCCTAGTGTTGGGCAATGTTTAAAAAAAAGGAAACAGCCTTGATAAGAAAAGTGTTAAGGTTGCCATGCAGGTGATGCCAAATGAGGCCAAAAAAAGTCTTGAAGTCGATGGACGTCTACTTTGTAGCTGTTATTTAATAAGCATAATTCACATCATTCTTTAAACTGACATGGTCACTAACATTATTATAAACATTTGAAACGGAATAAATAACAAACATGGTAAATATTTCAAGGGTTAATAATAACGACTGTGGAACTTTTTGCGATTTTAAATGATCGTTGCATATCTGTCAAATTTCAAAAAAATGCAACCCTACATATTGTCATTCTGAGAACGGACATTATCTGTGGCTTTAACAGCAACTTTGCGTTCTCATTATCTCGTAATTAGTTACAACTTACCTAGCAGCCAAAATAAGTGGTGTAGTCCCATCATGCATCCTCGCGTTCAGGTTCGTAGCTCTATTCCTAAGCAGTATCTGGAAGACGCCCATGGCATCTGCAGCGACTGCCGCGTGCAATGGCGTGCGTCCTGTGTTGTCTTGTGAGTTTGCGTCTGCGCCTGCGTCTAGGAGACGTTTTGCTGCGTCTGCGCGGGCGTATCTAGGGGAAGAATTTAAAGTTTATAACATATTTTTCTCTCCTAAATAAAATTAAACTTTTCTCCACAAAGAATAAAAGCCGTAAAAAAAGAAAATAGAGTTACAAAAAAGTAGTCAATTGTCTATTATTTCACAGAGTTATGTTTAAATGTGATTTAATTTTGGCTCACATCAAGCATAAACAATATTAGCATTATTGTTGGAGTAAGGCGAAGTGTAGCTCACTTTTAAGTCTAAGATCTTCAATAAAATGCTGATATTGATCAGCCTAGCCTATCCATAATTATGTCTGCCAATCCAAACGAATGCAGAACTTGAATTATATAAAAACACTACTGATAAATTCCTCATCAGTAGTTAATAGATAACATCTTACCTCGCAGCTAAATGCAAGCTAGTCTCCCCAGTCTTATCCATGGCGGCATTCAGCTGAGCGCCTTGAGCCACCAGCTCCGATATGATATGCGCAGTCTGTTCGTCTTCAGCGTCAGATCCTGTGTCTAGTCCACCTCCTCGCACTGCAGCCACCATGAGAGGTGTCATGCCCAGAGGACCTCGCGCGTCCACTTCGACGTGACCATCGTGCTGAAAATAAGGGATGGTTAGTGAATATTCTAAAGAAGAATTTGAACATAGAAGATGAGAAAAAGAAGCCAATACTCACGATAGCTGGTGGTGTCATCATGCTCGGCGGTACCCTGATATCAGCCGCATCCAAATGCTGTTGAGTCCAGACCCTGCCATCATGACCAGCCTCCTCATAATCCGTAATAGCCGTATGGTCTGACGCGTATCCACCTGGAGCACCATTGGCATCACCTGGTCCTCTTGCTCGCTTCGCTCTCGGAGGCGCTGACCCATCATCGTCTTCATCCGACCAGTGATGAGGAGGTCCCATGTGACCGCCATTGATATCCACATCAATACAACCAATAGATCCTTTGTTCAAGTTCCGCATCTCCTGTCCATCAGGACCACGTCTGCGCGATCGCCGTCTGGTCGACGAGTTGTTGCTCATAAAACCTTCGGGGAACCATGTTATACCGGCTGCTCTTTTCCTTTGAGCTGTGACCAATACACCAATCAGTAATCCGGCCAAGAGCACCAAGATTACTCCGATGAAGACGTATTTGGAGTTCGTTGGCACTTCCCCTGTATCATCAGGGGTGTTGACCCCCTTGATGGAGAAGATCGGGAAGTCAGGTGACAAGGAGTGCTTGGAAGCTGTGGCCGCTAAGAACTCTGCTGCTTCTCTCGCCGAAAAGAAGCATTCAGAACTAGACATAGATGTGCATTTTCTGTTATCAATTTCCAAGTAGACCTGCACTCCCGTTTGTCCCCTTTCTGTGAAGACGATGTTGTGTTTCTTCCCAAACTCTGTGTCTTGTAAGCCGACGTCGGTTGATCCTTTCCATGGGTAGACCATATCGTTGCCCAAATGGTCCTTCTTTATCAATATCGTCGTTCGTAGCTGATGACCTAAATCTCGGAGGAAAGCTACGGAATTTTCTTTGAAGGTTTTCATATCCATTAGTAGAGTAACTGACATGACACCTTCGGCCAAGTGTGGAGGTTCGTTCTCACAGTCGAGACCGTCCCAGTTACATTCAGCGTTGTTGCAGCCGTAGTCACAATGGCCGTTGGCGTAATGTTTCTGACAGTAGGCGTCATAGATTGGGTTGCAGCGCTGCAGGGACTTCTGGCAATCTCTGCCGTCGAACAAACAAGCTTGGGTGTTACAAACTTCATTGCATTCGCCATCCATGAAAACTTCCCAGCATTTTATTGGTGCTGTGCAGTTTGCCCATGGGTTCAAACCCAAAGAGCAGTCGTTACCATCAAACTCACATGCGTAAGTATTGCATTCTTCATCGCAATGGTGGTCACCTTGCTTCTCTTTGCAGCCCTTTTTCACACATTGTTCTCTTTGGAATGCCAAGTCTAACTCTTCGAATGTTAGTCCCGGTTTCTTGTTACTAAATCCTCCATTCATTCCTACTGGACTTCCGTAACCACCTCTGGAGTGTGGATCGTGGGTATCACAGCTCTTGCCAGTCCATTGTTTTGGGCAGTAACAGAGATAGTCACCAGGCTTATCGATACACCTTGCTTCTGGGTGCTTACAAGGGTTGCTGAGGCATTCATTCATGGAATCGATTTCACAGTTAATGCCTGATAAGCCTGATGGACATTCGCAGACATAGCCTCCAATTTCTGAGGTTCGACAATATCCTCCATTCTGACACGGATTGGAATCGCAAGCATATCCTGAATATTCGCAGTTTTTACCGTAGAAGCCATCGTTGCAAAGGCACTCGTGTCCTCCCTGTATGGCTGTGCAAATACCTCCGTTCTGACAGGGAGAGTTAGCGCAGAAGTTGACCTTTGCATCGCAGTGTCTTCCCATGTAGCCAGGCTTGCAGTTGCAATGGTAATCATTGACAAGTTGGACGCAGTCTTGTGTACCAGGTGAAGAGCATGGGTTGGACAGACATTCGTTGATGTCTCCTTCACATCTTGGACCAACGAAGCCAGGTGGACACTTGCACTCAAACCCTCCAACTTTGTCGATACAAGTACCGTTGTTGTGACAGGCATCTTGCTTGCAGTCGTTTACATTGATTTCGCAGATTTTGCCAAGAGTTCCAAAGGGGCAGGAGCATGAGAAGTTGTTAATGAGATCGTGGCAGGTTCCTCCATTTTGGCATGGGTTGGGGAGGCAGTCGTTTACATTCAGTTCGCAGTTCTGTCCTTGGAACCCTTTAGCGCATTGACACTGGTAGGTTCCTACGAGATCTTTGCACAAGGCTCCGTTCTGGCAAGGCGCTGAGTCACATTCGTTGATTTCCTTTTGGCAGTAAGAACCCGTGTACCCTTCGAGACAGTGGCAACGATGAGAGTTGCCGATATCCTCGCACGAACCGTTGTTACAAAGTGCTTTTAATTTTACACCTGAGGACAAAAGTTATTGAGGAATAAGTCACTGTATCAAAATCAGAATTTCAAGAGAAAATTAAGTCAAAAAAGGCAATATTTCAATAATGTTCATAAGTATTTAACTCTAAATTACCTCTGAAATCCATACCTTTCCTGATAGCCGCATCTTTGCATGAAACCATCTCGACGTCGCACAGTTTCCCAGACCAACCCGGGGCGCAAGTGCATGTGTACTGAGGACCTTTTTGTGAACATGTAGCTCCATTCTCGCATGGGTTGTTTTCGCACCTGTATGAAGAAGAGTTAGTTACATTTTGGTTGTCAATGAAAAGTTAATCAATATTACTAGTTTATTAGAGACTAGTAACTATTGTATTTTTATGAAATAGAAATAAATATTTTATTTGCTAAAATGTATACTAATATGATGGTCAATTTTATGAGAGTACTAATACATTTTGCTTACCGCATGCAAAATTATTTAATGCTTTATATATTTAATAGACAAAAACATAGACAAACGGTCTCGACAAACAGATAGACGGACAAAAAAGTTATCCTATAAAAGGGGTTTATAGGATAACTTTTTTGTCCGTCTATCTGTTTGTCGAGACCGTTTATTATAGACGGACAAAAAAGTTATCCTATAAAAGGGGTTTATAGGATAACTTTTTTGTCCGTCTATCTGTTTGTCGAGACCGTTTGTCTATGTTTTTGTCTATTAAATAGGTTTAAGTTTTTCTTTTTGAGATACGGAAACCGAAAAAACCGGCATTTATCAACACTTACCAATCAACATAAGTCTCGCAGTGCTTCCCGGTGTACCCGTAAGGGCAGTGGCAGGTGTAGTAGGTGATATGGTCATGGCAGGTGGCGCCGTTGTCGCAAGGAGAGCTGTCACACATGTTTATACGGAACTGGCAGTTTGAACCCGTATAGCTGCAAATAGAGAAGGAAATTATTGTTAGTTCATGGCGAAACATCTTCAATGATAATTCAAAATTTGGTGACAAGTTTGGCACTTTTTTAGGGTTTGGTAATCTTCACAGAACTTCCCCCGCTCTGACTATTGCTAACTAAAACCTATCTCTTCTTTCATTTGCCCTTTATGTTCCAGGGCCGCGGTTTTTTTTAACAACCCACAACCTTGGTAATCAGTGACCATGGCAGGCATCTGTGCTTTGTTGATAACTTCTAGAGGTGCGCGTGGAAAACGAACGCGTCGTCCATCAGCTACCGTGATGTGCAAACAACATGACGGGCCTAACACGATGCCAAGTGTCCCATAGTTTGTGGGCCAACACCACATTAATTACACTCTAAGGCAGAATCAGTTATGAATCCCCACCTGGTCCGGTTTTCTATGCTACGGACAACCTGTGTCCGGAGTCTATTTAAAGATGAACAATTTTTAGAAGGGAAGAATTTTTGAGAAATGGTACAAACTTACCACCTCAGAAATATCTCCGTCAAATTAGAAGATTCGTTTAAGTAATGCGGTGGCAATCAGCCAATAGAGGATAACAAAAGAAAATTGGGTGGCTCAGATCTCTATGGTACCAACCCAAAAGGTCACGATAAGAAGACATCTACCAGTGGTTTACCTGTATCCTGCTATTCCAAAGACAATATAATAGAAAAATATTATGATAAACTTACCCAGGTGGGCAAGAACAGTTGTAGGAGTTGATGCCATCGATGCAGGAGCCTCCGTTCATGCAGCTGGACTCCGTGCAGTCCTCGTCATTGGTCTGGCAGTTGATGCCGGAGAAGCCGAGCGGGCAGGTGCAGGTGTATGATGCCACATACTGGAAGAAAGAACAAAGTATATTATAAATCTGGAAGCTTTGCTTTTGTATGGTTGAACGCGCATATCAGGAACTATTGGTTCTGGAAATAGTGTTGGATAGCCCATTGATCGAGAGAGGTTAGGTTAGGTTCAAGCTATAATACTTAGGAGCTAAGTAGCTGGTGAAAGCGCTGAACAAAACTAGAATAACATAGTTGGTGGTTTCTTTCAAAATGTGGAGATGTGTTACGTCTAGAATCTATGCTAATATTATAAATCTGAAGAGTTTGTTTGTTTGTTTGTTTGAATGCGCTAATCTCAGGAAGTACTGATTCGAATTGAAAAATTCTTTTAGTGTTGGATAGTCCATTTCTTGAGGAAGGCTATAGGCTATATAACATCACGCTACGACCAACAGGTGCTGAGCAGCGTGGGTGAAACCGCGAGGAACAGCTAGTGATCGCATATGAAGTAAAATTAAAAGAGGTGTTATAATATAATAAATAATAGTAATAATAAATACCTTGGGACCACTCACACACGGCTATCTGATCCCAAGCTAAAGCAGAGCTTGTGTTATGGTAACCAGACAACTGATATACATACTTATATAATTTATAAATACATTACATATTATAGATAAATCACACCCAGACACAGAACAAACAATCATGCTCATCACACAAAGTTTGTCCTGGGTGGGAATCGAACCCACGACCTCCGGCTCAGCAGTCAGGGCCACTAACCACTAGACCAACAGGCCCGACGAAGAAGACGAAGTATAAACGAAGTACGTTTATTTTTTTCAAAGTAAATCGATTCCATAAACAACGGTATCTTGTCAGTCTTACCTGGTTACAAGTAGCTCCGTTCATGCACGGTCTGGACTGGCACTCGTCGATGTCCACCTCGCAGTGTTTACCCGCAAACCCGCTGGCGCACACGCAGTTATAGTCACCGATCGAGTCCAGACATGTGGCGCCATTTTGACATGGGACTGTAGAAGGAAAAGATGAGATTAATATTGTTAGTATTGCAAAAATAGCATTAATTGCCGGTAAAGCGGAATTGAATTCATTTTTATACTTATTTTTTATAGACGCAAAATAAAAAAAATTACACACAAATTGCAATACTAAAGTTGTAGAGTGAGAAAAGTCATTTGATGAATTACCAGCCGAAAAAAATAGGTCAATTTGCAAAAAGTAAACTTTTTAGGCAATTTTTATAGTTTTGGTGAAAATATGGAAATACTTTCTCTTACCAAAACTTAAAACTGATTTTTTTAATTTGTACATGTAATACTTGTTTTATACTCACACGAAGCGCAATCATCAGTGTTAATAGCGCAGTCCTTCCCCTCGTAGCCGCGCGCGCACAGACAGGCGTAGGAGCCCTCCGTGTTGATGCACGTGGCGTCGTTGTGGCACGGCGCGGTCACGGCGCACTCGTCCACGTCGCGCTCGCACAGCGCGCCCGTCCAGCCCACGGGGCACTGGCACGTGAACTCCGCGTACGACGCCTCCGCCACGCAGCGCCCGCCGTGACGACATCTGGCGGGAGAATACACCATTAAACATTTCGGAAGCCTGGAAAATACTCATGCCCGCGTTCTTCCCGCGTAAAGTCCCAATGGATCATTCTAACAGGATTGAAAGTATTTTATGTGTTAATCCAGATTTTATACAATCTATGTGCCAAATTTCATCTAAATTTGTTAAGGAGCTTTTGAGTGAGAGAGTAACAAACAGACATCACATATACATCCTCACAGACTTTCGCATTTCGCCTATCCTTAGGATCGAATAAAGGGGGGTAATGTGACTGATACAAGGCACGTTTTCCCATTATGTTTTAAGACCCATTAAGGGCTGTTAATTTGGAGCCAATTATGAAACAATAGCAGTTAGATTAAAACCTGCTCTCTCAAACTCAGTTAATTTTATAACAGTTAGGAACAACTCTTTTTAGAGTTAGAATTTGAGAAGATTAAGCACTAAGAAGTTCGGAATTATACCTATAAGTGGATAGGCAGACTGAATTTTTAACTGTTGTGATTTCTCAGTGGCAGTAACAGGCGACTCGACCCTTCCTACATGGCACTTATATTATGTATAAATAATTCGCAAAATACTAGTGTACTATATGGTACAACTCTGCTTAATCCTTCAAGAATTAAAATTTCAGAAGTAGTCTTTTAAAATAACTTCCTAGAGTGACAGAAAAATCATTTATTTGTCACAAATTAAAGATGATTCTGATGATTAAGGATGATTATTTGTTACTAACACCTTCTGCAAGATATTTCCAGCAGACCATAAACAAGTACACCATAGAAGTGGCAGAAGATACTCACTGGTTAGGCGTGCAAGGATCCAGCGTGTTCTCACAGTTCCGTCCGGAGTGTGGCGGTGCGCACACGCAGCGGTATCCGTTCACGAGGTCGATGCATGAACCGCCGTGCAGGCACGGGTTGCCGGCGCAGTCGTCTATGTTAGTCTCGCAGTTTACTCCTGAGGAAGAAAAGGTTATTAATTAAATAAGAAAGCTATGTCAAGGAGGTGATAATCCAAAAAAAAATACAAATATTAATCTGAAAACCAAAATGATTTAATCAATTTTATAATCAATTTCGAAATTACTATGAACTTTTGAATGCCATTGTCACATAGGTATATATGACAAGCAAGCGCGTGCCCTGGATGCCAACAACACAAATATGTGACAAAAAAATAGTGAAATGAGTGCCTTAGCGTGGAGGGCACGCACGTAAGTTTATACTCTGGCGTTCAAAAGATTAAGTTCAATACAAATCAAATCATTTATTTCAAATAGACCATTACAGGCACTTTTGAATGTCAAGAAACAAAATGAATCTACAGTCCCATTCACAAGGCATAACAACTTGTGAAAGTACTGTAGTTGTCCATTCCAAAGCGTTGATATCTATGGAGAAGAATGGACAAGAAACTCCACTGGACACTGTTTAAATATGTTCTTGGCCGCTTGATCAAAAGGAGATAGAGATTTAATTAATTTAAAACGCCAATGATGTCAGAGACAAGCTTCTATTTAACTTAAAAATCATTTTAAACAGCCTTAATATATAGTAAGTATTTCTTACCGGTAAATCCAAGCACACAGTCGCATTTGTAAGCGTTTAGTCTATCGTGGCAAGTTCCTCCGTGCTGACAAGGATTCGAACTGCATTCGTCAATGTCGCGTTCACAGCGTTGACCTGAAACATTGGATACCATTAAGTTACATCTTAAGTGAATAGATACTAATATACAAGACACCATTTTACCGCCATTTTCTTTACGGGGGGAGGGGGGTTATACCAAAATTAATCCTACTAATATTATACAACTGAACTGCTACCCTACTATGACCTCTTAAAGCAATTCTTATTCCGCTGAGGGAAGGAGACAGAGCTATACAGGGTGTCTAGCACCATCTCTTTCACTCAGTGGAATAAGAATTCCTATAAGATGTCATAGTAGCCCTTCTGATCTAGATGAAATTTAGCACAGAGGTAGATTATGGTCTGGAATAACACAGAGGATACATTTTTTTTCGATATGATGCAGGCGAAGCCGCAGGCGCCAGCTAGTCATATCAAATTTTTTTCAACACCATTTTAGTCGCGGTTAAAGATAACCCGATTTAGCTTGACAATTACAATGTTTGGTAAAAAAAAAACGACAATTTAGATTTTTTTTTTTAAATTGCGTAACTATAATATAGCTATGTTACTTCAATAAACTTCAGAATAGGTAACGCCGTTCAACAGGAATAACTAGTACTTTTACAGAATCGACACCATTGTTAAGGGTTGAAAAGGGACAATATCTGATCAGAAATACCAAATAGTTACTGTTTTTTAAATCGTCTCGAGTATTTTTGTCGCCTTGTAGTCAACAACACTATTCACACTGATTAAACAATTGTTGGTGTAACTGCATAAGTTGGTACTAAATTTCTGCAAAAACTTGCCATAAGCTTAAAGCATCCATGAAGTTGCATATGGAAACCTTGCACGTCAAATTGAATTGTTTTTGTAATACTAAACAACTACCAATTGCATGATTGACACTTACCTCCATATCCTGGCAGACAATGACAGATGAACTGATTGACTCCATCTTCACAGGAGCCGCCATTAATGCAGGGATTCGAAGCGCACTCGTTTACGTCAGACAAGCATCTGCAAAGGAAACATCTGATGAGAACCATGCTTGACTGTGGGAGAATTTGGAGGAGAAATAGTAAGGGGATAATTTCGTCAAAAGGTTATGTTTGCACTATGCAGCTTGCAGGAGAAAACTAGGCCTTCAAAATTTACACAGCTTTTGTTTTTGATCAGCAAAAAACTTGGTAGGTCAAGATTAAATACGGCTGTGAACGTATTGATCGCATTCGAATTCAATTTTCCCTCCAAAGGATCTAGTAAGGGGCGGGAGTTAACAAACGCAACCATGTGAATTCTTAGCTCTCCAGACTAGAATAGAAAATCCGTTAAAACTTCGAGGGTCCTTGAAAGTCCTTTCATTAGTTGATCTGTAGTATCCAATGCTCAAGGCTTCCCATAAAACTAATTCCCAAAACCATTAAAGTAGTTGTCCAGCTCGTTCCTGCTACCGTCCATACCTAGCGTCATAATATCCTCTAGGGCATTCACACCGGAATCCATTGATCCTGTCCACGCATTTCCCGCCATTCGCGCAGGGGTTGGACAGGCACTCGTTGATGTTCGTCTCGCAGTGCTGACCCGTGAACCCTGGGATGCACTCGCAGGTGTACCTGGGGGTGATCGGGGGCGTTAGAGGTTAGGAGCAGTGATAGCCTAGTGATGTGGTCGTCGGCCTATCTTAGTCTCAAGTTGGAACCTAAGCCACGCCACGTTTTAATTTTTGGAGCCATGTGCATATTCTATCATAATCACTTGTTTTGGTGAAGGAAAACATCGTGAGGAGACCAGAATACCTACGAGATATTTGTCGATGACATGTTTAGGACACAGGCTCACAGGCGGCATAACAACTCTGACACCTGGGCTTTTGCCAGTTTGGGACAGTTGTGGTAAAGGATCATGTCATGAAGTGAATGTGATATTGTAATAATAACTAAAGCATGAATAAACTTGGGTTTAGGGTTTAAAGGTAAGCAAAAGGATGCATATCAGAACACATGGAAGTTGTTAACTAAATTTTTAATTACGTCATGCAGGGCGAACAAATGATCCAAATGAAATAAAAAAAAGAACTTACTCTTAGTACTTTTTTTATATAATTAAAAAAACTCAATACCATGCATTTTTTTACTAAATGATTTGGAAACTTACTCAAAATAGGTATTGCTGCGTGTAAAGAAAATAAAGAAGCATTAAAATATGTGTGATGTAACATAAATTGTCAATAGTGCAAGATAAATGATTAAATCAATACGAACTTTGAAAAGGAAATCACCCTGCATGCAATACTTTGATGGATAAATTCTTGAAGTGCGAAGCAAAAGCACGAGGCGCGAAATTATAACTATTACGCACTTGTGCACATAAAATGAGAAGTGAATAAATATTTTGACTATACAGAAGACTGTTAATGCCATGATCTCACCTGTTAATACCGTCGATGCAGGTGGCCCCATTCCTGCAGGGGTTGGAGTAGCATTCGTTGACGTTGATCTCACAGTTGCGACCCGAGGTTCCTGGCTTGCAGCGGCATTGATAGCCTCCTATTAAGTCTTCGCAGTGACCTGGGAAAGAATGGAAGATGCTTGAGAATTATGATTTTTCTAATTGATTATGCCTTTGCTCCTATAGAGAAAGGGACATCGTAAATCTAACGTTTGCTCAGTCTATTTAAGACCAATATCCATTGGAACTTCAGCATGTAATGTCTATGCGGCAAAATAGTCGCTAAGAACTAGGGACTATTAATAATGTCCCTAACGTCTTCCAAAATACACATCATGGGTCTTCAAATATACTGGTTTTACTAAGATTTTTTGTCAACGGTGAGTAGAGCTCATCCAAAAGCCTATCAACCAGACTTAATGGTCTTGGGAATACAGATGCAGGCAGGGAGTTCCACTCCTTGGTTGTGGGCAAAATCTAGGATGTAACAAAGCAATTCGGGTTATCGATTAGGATTTTCTTGGAGTTGTGTGGTTGAAACTATTGTATTTACGACTAAAGATTATCTTACCTCCAAACTGGCAAGGATTAGATTCGCACTCATTGATCTGGGTCTGACAGACCCTGCCGGTGTACCCTGGATGACAGTTGCAAGTGAAGCTGTTGTCTCCATCGATGCATTCGCCGCGATGACATGGCGCTGATAGGCAGTCGTTGATGTTTGTCTCGCATGACATTCCTGTGGATTTGAAAAGTTGATTGGGAATATAGAAAAAAAAATGAAACGAATGAACCAGCTAAGTCTAGAGGCATCGTAGATCCACAGAGCATGGCATAGAATCGCCGATGCAACAATTGTAATATCATCTACCCTACATCACAAATGCTTCTTCTAATCTCGATTTACTCCAGAAGTCCCCAACTCTTAGGTCAGCATCTGGACAGCTCTTGGCTTGACAGCTTTAATTATAACGACAGTCATATTGCTGTAAAGGACATCGTAGAACAAAGAAAGGAGAATGAAACTAACCGGTATATCCAGGTGGACATTCGCAGGTGTATCCAGCGACAGAGTCATGACAGGTCCCTCCATTACGACATGGACTTGATGCGCAGTCATCTATGTTCACTTGACAACGAGCACCGGTAAACCTGGAGGATGAAAAAGGAAATTACACACTGATAATAAATCTTAGCATTACAAACATCACGTCTGTTTCTCAGAATGAATGTTGTCAGAATTGAATATTAATTACAAGATCCCCATTTCATTGAAGTAACGTGTTAAGGGGCGACCCGATTGCCTTTAACCAGTTACCAATCCAGATTCTGGTAATTGAGCAATTCCTGGAAACGCCATAAACACTAGCTACCCTTTTTTAGGATGGGTTATCATCAAAGAACTCTTCCCGCTCTAGACGTAGCGGAATGGAGTATCAGACTTGTACTGACTAAAATAACCCGTGTTCCTTCTTATGCCCCTCGTTTTCTGGGGCCGAGGTATCTCTTAAGAACCAACCCGCAGCCCCATAAACACTACCCTCGAAGGCGAATCCTGGGACAACAGGAAAGCAGACTACTTCGTGCACGAAAGGAGTACATTTTTATTATCTAAAAAACTTGAAGCTTTCAGGAACTACTCTTATGCAAAGAAAGGAAGTAAATACATTTGAAACATACCACAAGTGCACAGAGTATAAAAAAAGAGAAAATAAAAAAATTAAAACCAAAAAATAATATGCAACATTGTGTGCCTCACACGGCTGCGCCAAACAGGCCCAGTTCATCAAAAAATGCCGGCAACTGGTGCCTATGCTGGTTTTCAGAACCAGTATCAGTGAGGATACGGATGCAAAACAGCTTAGAATTTAAAAAAAATAAACAGTGATGTGACTTACCCTATCACACAAGTACACCTGAACGCGTTGATCATGTCGTGGCAGATTCCTCCGTTGAGACATGGGTTGTTGGCGCATTCGTCGATCTCCACCTCGCATTGTGTACCGGTGAAACCTGGAAGAAAAGAGGATAAATGAAACATGTGTATAGACGACACGGTTGGCAGTGGCTGAGCGATCGACTACTGCGCTGCTTGTCGCGGGTTCAATCCCCGCACGGAACAAATATTTGTATGACCTACAGGTAGTTGTTTCTGGTGTGGCTGTTTGTGTATGTGAGTTTAAATGTTTGTAAACGCACCAACGATACAGGAGAAGTTTCGTGAGGGGCAACGTTTTTTTTTTCTTAAGTATAAAAATATATATACATGCATAGGCCTGGGTTTGGTTGCAATTAGCATAGGGTATCGCCTAGGGTAGATCAAGCTTGCGTGTCAGTTTTATTATATCGATGGAAATCAAGATAAACATACAAGCAAAAAAGCCAAAATAGGGGCATTATTTTCATTGACATTATGTATTGGATTATTATTGTGTTCGACTTGTTTATTTTTGTTAATTTACCTATGTCATTGATTTTTATTTAAATGAACTCAATATTACCTATCTATTATGAATTAATTAATTTTACTGTTATTTATTTTGAATGCTACTATATACATTTTTCTTTTTTTTTTAATTGTTTTACTCGCCATATTATGTCATTATTTAAGATCTTATAAAAAACAATATGAGATGCAACAAATAATTAAATTTAATTGGGATTTTCCTAAAAGATCGAAGGCCAAAATAAAAACAATTACGCACTACAGCTTTGTTTAGGAACAATCCAAGTTTACAAATTGCAAAAACAAAACATACTCACAGCTTTTTATAGCCTTTCAAGTTCAAAACGTAATAATATAACTTGAGCGACTGACTTAGTCTAAAATATGGGCTTTAAGTTAGCGGGTCATCGTAAAATGTAATACTTAATGGGGATTACAATGTTCAGTGGGGTCACCATGACGTCTCAAGGGGGAACGGGGCTTGCGAGGAATTAGAAAAATAAGCATGAATCGAATTTAGAAGATATTGCCGTCGCGCACGCCCGAGTAGTGCCTGCAGAGTGTGAGATGGACAGCTGCAGCTCATTTCGATTATTTCACAAACATTTTGACGTATTTTCTTCTAGAAAAGTTAGTCGATTTAGTTATTGTTGCATTTTTTTGTACTTTTTTACGGGATTTTCTTTTTTTTTTTGGGTGGGAAATCATCAAATAACTTCCACTTCCCCCGCTCTGGGCGGACCGGGGGGAGTGTCAGGCTTGTACAGACTAAAACCCACCCATGTTCCTTCTATTGCCCTTTACGTTCCGGGGCCGCGGTATCTCTTTCGAACAACCCGCAACCCCGGCAGGGGGTTATATATTCTTTACCTATTCAAAAAGATGAATCAAACGAAAGTCACTTCACAAATTTATTTTAGACATTTTTGTGTTGTTTGGACTTTTTTTTTTTGTTGAGCAATACGACCAGCTTGTATGGAATATCCAATAGACAATAATTTAAGCAATGCATACTCTTTCTGCTCACTGTAATCCAATAAACAAAAAAATTGAAGACTAGTCAATCATCTTCATTCTATTGTACTAAAATCAAATTAAACATTACAATAGGACCCATACAAAAGACGACCAGTTCATACAAACTTCTCATGAATGCCATTATACACAACAGCCAGACTTTATGTTTATACCATAGACCCGTCTCTCAAGAATGCTAATTGACGTCAGCATTTTAGTCCCATCAAATCTATAACAGCTACAGCCCAATAAAAAAACTACCTTAAACCACCTTAATAGGGCTCATAACTGCTCATTGTTTTCTCCGTTCGACGTTGAACTGGACTTTGAAGTGTGATAAAGAAAAGTAAACTGTAAAACAAGAACTTTAAAGTTCATATTTGAAGGGTGAATGAAGAAGTGCTCGAGGCAGGACAATCTAGCTCCGACCAGTATCGAGTGTGCCCTTTTAAAGAAACAAAAATAAAGTTGCGTTTCCATGACCTCTATTGTATAGAGATATAGTTCAGATTCGTTTGTTTATGTAACGTTTTAAGTTAGCAATATTATTCTTAAGAAAATCACTATCCCGCCAAATTGGGAATGTTGTTCTACATAGCAAAAAATGAAAATAATCACAGTTGAATGACTCTTACGAGCATTAAGATAGAGTTCATTTTAACTAAAGTGAAAAGTTTTAAAGAAGAAAACCGTTTAACTTCTTAAAAGTAAATTATATCTTTAAATAGCGTTTCTAGAACAGGAGAATTTTTTAATTCATGAAAAAATAAAGAAAATGTGCAGGAATGTTTTGTACCTGTTCTAAACAAGACTGAAGGAATGGAATCTAGCTTCATGGAGACATTGCTCTCATTAAACATCTTATTTCACGACATCTCTGCTCCAGAAAATACATTTATTTATCGTTTTATGTACACACTATATACAGAAAACTTCATTGATATAATTAATCACGATACTTGTTTTAATTGAAGAAGGAACTGATTGAAAGTCGAGTATATAATTATGGCTTACTAGCTGTTCTCCGCGGTTTCACCCACGCTGCGCAGCACCTGTTGGTCGTAGCGTGATGTTATATAGCCTATAGCCTTCCTCAAGAAATGGACTATCCAACACTAAAAGAATTTTCCAATTCTAACCAGTAGTCCCTGAGATTAGCGCGTTCAAACAAACAAACAAACTCTTCAGCTTTATAATATTAAGTATAGATTACATAGGTAAGAGAGATGTAGACACAAGAGACATTTATCCTTTATGAATTTTATCTATATTGTTTCGGTAGTTTATGAGTTAACTTCTATAATACTATTTTGTACTGGCTTTTGCCCGCGGCTTCGCTTGCGTTAAATTGGGGGTAACACAACTGTGTTACCCCCAATTTAACGCAAAGGGCAACTGCCCTTTCCTGATTTGCAGCATTGATTGTATAGCAAAGCTAAGTTTTCCCTTTTCTACCCTCTTCTCCCTTATTTCTCATTTTTTTTTAATTATCCTAGCCTATGTCCGTCTCCAGGGTCCGAACTATCTCTGTATCAAAATTCATCCAAACCGGTTTAGCCATTAAGGCAGGAAGACGTAACAAACAAACTCATTTTGGCTTTTATAAGGATACCATAAATACATTAGTAAGGATACTAATGTATATGGTAGATATGCTATCTTTTAGTAACACAGTGGCACAGTGGCTGAGCGATCGACTGCTACACTGCGTGTCGCGGGTTCGATCCCCGCACGGAACAAATATTTGTGACAACAGATATTGCTCCGGATCTATCTATTTGTGTTTGTGAGTTTAAATGTTTGTTAACGCACCCACGAAACAGGAGTAATTCCTAGTGTGGGGCAACGTTTTTAAAAGAAAAAAAAATGTATATATGTTTGGATGTAGCTTGTCGCTAATATTAGTCTTGTAAGAGGTTTTATAACCTAACCAATGCTGGCTGGTTTACCAAAACGTTCGAATGCTCAGGTCGTTTTAAAAACAGAATAGAATAAAAAAAGGTCGGAAGCGCTGGTTTGACAAAAAGTGTGACAATATGTAAATTAAAATATGATTTAAATTATAACCCTAAAAATATTATATGTGCTTTTATTCAAAGTAAATACTTAGCTTAGTTCTAACGGCCCAGTGTATTACGAATACTGAAAACAATGCTAATAAAATGTGTTATAACTAAGCTACGGTAGTTCTATGAGCGATATGGCCTATTGTGGTGATGGTGAGGCCTTGGTGGGGATGCCCCGCCTCACAGCGCCGGCGCATGTACTGGTCATTTGGGAGTTAAAGCATAAGAGATGAGCGGTTTTAAACGCGGAGCTATTTAAAGACTTCTCTTCTTTTTGATTCGAATATCGCGGCTTAGAAGGTGCATCATGGGTTCAGTAACGTGAATTATCTCCTTCAAGATGTAAAAATAAGTCTCTAGAAATACCCCGGAGGGTCGATCTCTAGAGCTTCAAACTTGCTTTAGTAGCACTACTGATAATGTCTGCTCCTGTCATATTCTATTTGCTCTATGACATCGGTTTCTGTCCTTCGTTTTCTATAGAAGTCTATTACTACAAAACTTTCAATTATATAACTGAATCCGTTACTTAAATAATATACCAAACGTTTAACTGTATCCAATGAATACTTTCCCGTCACCAATCGAGTACCTACTTACTAAGATCGATTTATAAATAAATATCTTGGGACAACTCACACACGGCCATCTGATGCCAAGCTAAGCAGATCTTGTGTTATGGTAACCAGACAACTGATATACATACTTATATAATTTATAAATACATACATATTTTAGATAAATCACACACAGACACAGAACAAACAATCACGCTCATCACACAAAGTTTGTCCTGGGTGGGAATGGGAAGAGAATCCCACCCACGACCTCCGGCTCTGCAGTCAGGGCCACTAACCACTTGACCAACAGGCCCGCCAATTTATGAAGACCTAAACTCCACTTTGCAAATCTACCATAAGAAATACTGGATCAGGGACGTATTTAAGTACGTAAGTCATCTAGGACTGTCACCTCCAGCCTTGCTAATCGTGTTATCCTTAATACAGCATGTATATTGTCAAGATATCCTATAGTTTACGCCGTGGCTCCGCCCGTCACGATTTCGGATCACCAGCCACAATGAGAATGTTTGTTGCATGCTAATGGTATCTAAGTATTCGCATAAATGAATGCCTAATACAAGTTTTAAATACATATCCCCAGCTGGCTTTAGATGCTTTAAATATTATGTATTTATTACTATGTAAGTATTTGTTTGGGAAACCCCAAAAGATGTGGGAATTTCTGCTTTGTTCAGATTTAAAGGTTGTCGTTTGTCTTGGACATATAATGAGAAGGAACGAAGGACATGTGACTAAAAGAGTGATGGATCTGATTGTTGATGGACGGAGAGCGAGAGGAAGGCCAAAGAAAAGATGGATAGTGCAAAGAATGATATGAAGGAGAAAGGAGTAAATGATGCCGTGACGTCTGATAGGGGAGAATGGAAGAAGAAAACGTGTTGCGCCGACCCCAAATAGAATGAGACAAGGGCAGGAAAATGATGTTCACATCTATAGGTTCTTTGCAATGGGGACACAATTACAAGATCAGAAGATAGTCTTATACTCTATTACATGTAAAGTCTTTTAGTCAGTAAAACAACGGCCAGAGTGATCTGATTAAGAGGATCTTTATATTTTTGGAGAAAACATTACAAAGAAAGATTACATGGGAAACCAAAAACTAACCATAACTGTCAATGTAAAAAAGATAATTTCGCCAGTATTTCAGATATCTAATATATAAAATTTCTCGTGTCACAATGTTCGTTCCCATACTCCTCCAAAACGGCTCTTTAATGCATATTAGTAAGTCTGAGAATCGGCTACTATCTATTTTTCATACCCCTAAGTGAGCAGAAAAACCGTTGGGCACAGCTAGTCCTTACTAATATTATAAAAGCGAAAGTGAGTTTGTTTGTTACCTGTTCACGCTTTAATGGTTGAACCGATTTTGATGAATTTTGGTAGGTACAGAGATAGTTGGGAACCAGGAGACGGACATAGGCTAATTTTTATTTAAAAAAAAGTGGGATATGAGGGAGAAAGAGGGACGAAACGGGAAAACTTAGCGTTGCTATTACAAATCAATAAGGCGCAAGGGGTAACACAGTTGTGTTACCCCAAATTTAACGCGCGCGAAGCCGCGGGCGAAAACTAGTAGTCTATAGATTCAAGTGTGCTAATACTGTTTAGACAGTAAAAAGTCTTCACTGCAGTCTCGAGAATTTTGATTGACATATGAGCGTTAGATGAATAAAAACAGTGATGAATGATACTTTTTACGCAACTAACTGTATTGCTTCACACATTATTTTACAAAAAGAACATAAATTATTGCTACTGTCGAAGCATGGACATTTCTTCGGATAAAATATCGCCTAGCTGACTAGTTATTGCACATTTTCTGATCCGAAAAATCGTTATTTTTAAACATGCAGATGTTCTAGTTAAACGTCAGTTATTAAGAAAAGAACAAAGACAACGGTTAATTTTTTTTAAATGGAGTTCAAAGACCTATGGAGATGGTTTCATAAAAAACTTATAATGTCATCATACAGAGCATGGTACATTGCATGCCCTTATTTGTAGTGGCGTGACAAGTTCGAGTCCAGTCGAGCATTGAGACCGTAACATGAGGAACCAGAAGAACGTGTGGTCTCGACGTAATGACGACTCAATTCCTTGTTGTTTTAACGAAATATTATGACTTGAAGAGCTCCATCTCACGTATTGGTGATGAGAGAAAAAGATAATACTGTAAGCTTGCTGTGATTAGGTCAATACCTATTCGCTTTTTGTTAATAACACAAGACTTCTAGGTATTAGGTAAAATAGACGACAGAATTGCCAATACAAAAAAAAAATACAAAAATATTTATGTTATCTTCAGCATTGTTTCATACATGAATTGAGGCAGCCCCAGTAAGTTACAATAGTACTTGTGTCGGAGCTGTCTTATTCTTCCTTTAAGTGGTATCAATTAATAATGAAAAAGAAGAAGACTATAATTGTAATAAAAGAAAAGTAATAACATAAATCAAAAGTAAAAATAAATAAAAATACAAGCAGCTCTAGATGTGTTAGGTTAGTGTAGGTAGTATTTTCATCAATCATTTGTTCATCATCAAAAAAACAAGTTTTTGGAAAAGAAAAAGTTGGTAAAAAAGACACTAATCTCCATGATCCTCATGAAAACTGACCGAGATTTTTGTCTGGACTTTAAAAGAGACTAAATGACATCTGAGTTTGTTTCGGCAGTTTCTTCTCAGAGTATTCGGGCACGAAATGTTACCATACAATTACAACCATAAGAATTACTAACAAGATAGAATAGTACCACGTGGCAAGCCTATTATAAGTCTAGGCATAAAATCAGCATCTTCGACAGGAAGTGTGGGGTCAAAGAGCAGGAGTCGTTTACTTACAACCTACTATTGAGACCCCCCTTTGCCCCCTCCATTTTGCCGTGAGATGAGAATCAATGGGTTAAGTAATTTTCATTCATATTCTTACTCTATCAAGATCTGTTGTTCCAGTCTGAGAAAGAGTGGCAACTTTAAAATTGTTAAAAATCCGGGCATTTCTTTTTTAAAACGTCCACACTAGGAATTTTTCCTGTATTGTGGGTGCGTTTACAAACATTTAAACTCACATACACAAACAGCCAGCCCCGGATCAACTATCTGTAGGCCGTACAAATATTTGTTCCGTGTGGGAATCGAACCCGCGACACGCAGCGCAGCAGTTGATCGCTCAGCCACTGCGCCAACCGTGCCGTCAAACTGCGAGTGGGACTAGTACACCGAGGGTTCCGTACAAATTAACGAGATAAACGACCATATATTTTGACTACGTAGACTTAGAGAGTTGATTTCGAAGCTCCGAGGGACCGCAGACTTACTCGGTAAATGGTTTTTATTTCAACTCGATACCTCTAAATGTTCCACAGATAGACAGACAGACGGACAAAGTGATCCTTTAAGAATTTTGTTTCAGCCACCTACGGAATACCAAAAACGGTATTGAATATGAATGACAAAAATCTCAAGAAACACTCCAATTTGTGCTTTGACAAATCCAGTCCTGTCATCGTCTTAGATTGACTAAAAATATATATATACACAAAGTAACCACACAGAAATGCAGTTTTAAACATTTTTTCTCACAAACACTATGAATATCGACACCGATAAATCCTTACTTCCTTACTAATATTATAAAAGCGAAAGTGAGTTTGTTTGTTTGTTTGTTACCTCTTCACGCTTTAATGGTTAAACCGATTGTAATGAATTTTGGTACATAGATAGTTGGGAACCAGGAGACGGACATAGGCTAATTTTTATTAAAAAAAAAGTGGGATGTGAGGGAGAAAGAGGGAAGAAAAGGAAAAACTTAGCGTTGCTATTACAAATCAATAAGGCGCAAGGGAAACTGTGTTACCCCGAATTTAACGCGAGCGAAGCCGCGGGCAAAAGCTAGTCAACAATAAATGCAAAAGGTGACCATTGACGTCACATTTCCTTTCGACCAATAGTGACTCGTTTTAAAAGTTTGAATTTCCTTCCGTTATATTTTACTTTTTATATAATATTTTCTGGGTTTAAATAATAACTAAATACCTTTTAAGTATTGTAAACACTATAAATAATCTAGAAAATTAAATTATTTTTTTTGCATATTATTCCTTAATATGCCATAATTTAATTCAAAAACTTTAAAAGAATATACTGCTTCAACATAACATTTAAACAGTTGACAGACCATCATAATGGCATAAACAATTCCCCTTTTCAAAGAAATTATAATTCAAAAGGAGAAACAGGACGAAACGACATCAGAAAAATTGTGCGTTATTAGCCGCGTACCCACCTAGCGCACAGGCTCGCGCGGCAGCCTCGGTGTCCGGATCGCGAGCGATGGCTCCCTCGGCAGCCTCAGTAGTTTTGTTCAATTTACACGAGGCCGCCTCGCGAGGCAGGCTGAGCCATTATAAGTCCGAGAGTATTCGTAATGGACAGTCGTGTATTTTCAGCTGCAGCTATTTTCCTAGCTGCTTATTGTTTAAAGAAACGAAAACAGTCACGTATCAAGAAAAAACCTAGACGCTTCTGGATTAAGCGAATGGACTCCTCCTGACTGCCCATGATATCAAAATTACACAAGACAAACACGGCAAGAAACAAAACTTGAAGTAGCTTCGCGCGCGAGCCAAAACATAACCGTCCCCACCTAACGCACAGTGCTCGCTGAGGCACCTTTGAGCGCGTCAAGTTTACCGACAACAGATGGCTCGGAGCCGAGCCGTGCTCGGTCGAGCAAACGCGCGCCCGAGGCAGGCCGAGGCACGTCCACACCAGCCGAGGCATTTGGCTCGCGAGGCTGCCGCGCGAGCCTGTGCGCTAGGTGGGTACGCGGCTATTAAAGTAGAAAATTATACCATAACAACTTGCCCATAACCCGGACATGTCAAGAAGACAGTGTATAATAAGCAATATAGTATTGTAGTGTGTACTATATTACTTGGTCGGTTTACTCATGAGAGTGAAGTCGTTCCGGACAGTGGTCTTGTCCGCACCATTGCGTTTTTGAAATATTTTAACATGTTACGTCCACTTGACTTATGTTTTGAGTTTAATGGACTGTCTTATAGTGTCCTCTGACTTGTTTTAGAAGTAAAAGAAGTTACGTAACATGAAAAAAACGGCCAAGAGCGAGTCAGACTCGCGCACCGTTGATTCTGCACAAAAATGCAACATAAGAGAAGAAAAGGGAAAACTTAACATTGCTATTACAATAAATAAGGCGCAAGGGCAAAAACTACAGGTTACAGGTGCCTGTTAATCAGGAAAGTGGAACTGTGTTACCCCGAATTTGCCCGAAGCCGCGGGCAAAAGCTAGCTACAAATAATACACAGGTCTCACGGTTTATATTCCATCAGAACTTGAGGCGACACCTAAAATGAGATGGCGGATAGCCTTCGCCATTGCAATTACAGATTGTGTTAAAAGATTTTAATACATACCCAAAGTATTAATAATGACAAGAACTGAGTTTATCGTAGTCTCAGTTTCCGATTTCCTTTTGTATTTTGCAATGGAGGTAGTTTGTGAATGGGTTGTCGATGCAGTCTGTAGTGGGGGTAATAAGGCTTATTGAAGGTTTTGTAAACATAATGTGCCTCCATGATATCAAATCCTTGACGAAGCATTTTTTGTAGCTGTCTCCTAAAATTATTATAAGACTAGCTGACCCTCGCGGCTTCGCCCGCGTGATGATCGAAAAAAAGATATCCTATTTGTTATTCTAGACTATAATCCAATTCTATGCCAAATTTCATCTAGATCCGTTCAGTCGTTTTGACGTGAAAGAGTAACAAACATCCATCCGTAATTCCGTACATCCTCATATTTAATAGTTAGCCAATACGCGAGACTAAGCGGACGTGTTTTTCGTTGATTATAACGATATTGATTTGAGTAATTACGAATAATGTTATTGCAATAATTTGTTGAGTCAGTGTTTTGTGTTAATGTCGAGTGTGACTAACAAACCTTTTTCGTTGTGAAAGATGAACTAGATAGTTTTTAGATAATCAGCGTTTTCGGTGTTAGAAGAATGTCGAACCCAGGAGATAGCCCCTTCGGCCGCAGCAAATTGGTAAGACGAAGTCCCCCACCGACGCCGCCGCATGCCGATCAAATTCAGACAAGAGAACCAATACCGCCAGCAGCCACGGAGAACGAACTACCGGCTGAAGTCGTTTCTACGCCGGAGATTCAGAGATGGCTAGGGTCCATCGACACAATTTTGACTGAAATTTGCTCGATTGTGGCGGAGGGAAAAATGAATTCCGACCAAAAACTCCGTGTCACCAATCTCTGTCGAAAAGTGAACCATGGGACGTCTCAGATGGCTGTGTTGTACCAATCTCTGAAGCAAAAGTCCATCCAAGCGCACACAACCATCCAGCACCTTCAACTGCAGCAGAATGTTGCGGATTCTCTCTGTCAATTTAAAGAAGTCGTGGAAACGAAAATGAGCCGAAACGAACCAGCAAATACTTCTTATGCTAGCATGGTGAAGAAAGGCTCTGATAAATTTATACGCCCACTAAATATCAGTGCAGTCGCTATTTATCCCAGCGACAAAACTAAAACCAGTGACGACACCAAAACGTTGGTACAAAAAATTATCTCGCCTGAGGAAATGAAACTCCATGTCCGCGGACTAAGAAAAATTAGAAACGGAGGCGTCATCATAAGCACCGATAATAAAGACGACGTCGACAAATTAAAAAGCTCACAGAAGCTAGTTTCCTCAGGCCTTACAATTGAAGAGCCATCCAAACGCCGTCCTAGGATTGCTGTTATTGGTGTCCCCGTTGCTCTAACAGAAAAAGAGGTGTTTGATTGCATTTTCTTGCAAAACCTGGCCGATAAATTGCCGAACATCACTCGTGAGTCCTTCGTAGAAACTATAAAATTGAGCCATAAGTCAGGAAGAAAAGAAAGACCTACTTGCAACTACATATTGGAAGTTCCTGCTAATATCAGGAAAGTTATGATTGATCAAGGAAGAATTTTCATAAATTGGACCTCATGTCCAGTAAGAGACTTCACTATTGTGACCAGGTGTTTTAACTGCCAGCAGTTCGGACATGCAGCCAAATTTTGCAGAGAAACGAGCCCTACTTGCAACTTCTGTGGCGAAACCGGACATTCTTTCAAGGAGTGCACTAATAAAGATTCTACACCTCAATGTGCGACCTGCAAACGCTTCAAGAGAAAGAATGATCATCCAACTGGTGATGTAAATTGCCCAGCACGTAAATATGCAGAGGACAACTACATTAACTCTATTGACTATGAGGGCGCCTAGGAGCGCCGCCGAATAACAAGTTAATTAAGCACATAGATAGTAGGTTAACCTTTACATATAATTTCCTTTTTATGGCCAATCAGCTAATTTTTGATCTAGATAATTTTTCCGTGTCTGAAGCAAAAACTTGTAATGTGGAGGAATGCAAAAACATAGTCTATACTGGGGATAACACACTAAATATACTTACACAAAATATTCGTAGTATAACCCGAAATTTTAACGGTTTCCAAGTATTGCTGCAAGATCTTGATATATGTTGCGACATTATCGTTCTAACAGAATGTTGGTTGTCCAAACAAACGGCAAATTTACCAACTCTCGATGGCTTTAATCTTCACAAAAGCGATAAAACATTCAACCAGAATGATGGCGTCGTAGTTTATATTAAAAATAATTTAAGAACATTAGTAGATGAACCTTATTTTCCAGACTGCAACTGCTTAATAATTAAAATTATTCCCGATACAGTAATATTGGCTATTTACAGGCCTCCATCCCAGGGTATTGATGGGTTTTTGGACTCGCTTAACACTAACTTAGGTAAATTATCTTCATTTAAAAATATCATACTGGTAGGTGATATCAACATAAACACAGCTGCTGTAAAACTCGACACTCATGCACATAAGTATCTCAATATTTGCTCGTTTCATGGTTTATTACCAGCTCATTATCATCCAACCCACCAGAGTGGCTCCTGTCTAGATCATATCCTTATAAAATCGAAAAGCCCATCAAAAACGTTGGTTACTAATTCATCCTTGACCGATCATCAAGCTGTTTTACTAACGTTACAAATAACTTCACCTAGAAATAAATGCATGCGTAGCTATACTAAACTCAACATGACGAGTCTCGAAACTGACTTACGCGGTATTAATTTTGACCCCGTTTATAACTCACATGACCCAAATGATTCCCTACAATATTTTGTAGATTTATTGCAATCTGCGCTTAGGAAAAATACGTTTACCAAAATAATACCTAGCAAGTATAGTAACATTAAACCATGGATTACGCCCGGACTGGTTCGCTGTATCAGACAAAGAGATAAACTCCACCGAAAATCTAAAAATGCACCGGATAATAAACTACTATCAATTACATACAAACGGTATAGGAATTTCTGTAATAATTTGTTGAAGAAGTTAAAAAACCAATATGATCAGAATCAACTACAGAAAGCAGGTAAAAACAGTAAGCTTATATGGAAATTCATAAAAGCTAACACTATTAGATCAAAAAATTCCGAACCAGCCCTTGATCTTCTATCTTTTGAGCAAAGCCCTACCGATGCAGCAAATAAAGCTAACAACTACTTCATTAACGTAGGAAAAAACTTAGCAGAGAAAATCTTACTTTCTAGTAATTCCATTCCAAGCCAAACTATGACATACGCAACACAAAACTCTTTCGTCTTATTAGATACCGATGTTAATGAGGTAGTAGGTATAATAGATGGATTAAAGGAAATTTGTGCCCTAGGGTGTGACGACATACCTAATAGCATACTCAAAAGATTTAAATACCTCATTGCCCCTCCTTTGACACACATTTTTCAGCTATGTTTAACAAAAGGAGTATTTCCTAAATTGCTTAAAAAAGCCCTTGTTACCCCTGTGTTTAAAGCTGGAGATAAAAGTTGTGTAAATAACTACAGGCCAATTTCGGTTCTAACAGGCCTCTCAAAGATATTAGAAAAAATTATAAACTCTAGATTAATAAAATATCTTGAAAGTAATAAATTGCTTTCTGATCATCAATTTGGTTTTAGGCCTAAAAGATCTACAAGCCAAGCTGTTCATCGTCTGACTAATTTTATAAGCACTAACCTAGATAACGGCATGCACACAATAGGGATATTTTTAGACCTAGCCAAGGCTTTTGATACAATTTCTTGTACCTTACTTTTATCCAAGCTGGAGATGATGGGAATACGGGGTGTACAATTGCAACTGTTGTCTGATTACCTCAGCGACCGCCATCAGTGTGTAAAAATAGGTCAGTGCATCAGTTCTGAGCTTAAAAATACCTGTTACGGAATCCCACAAGGCAGTATTTTGGGTCCTACCTTGTTCTTAATATATATAAATGACCTATGCAATTTGACACTCCAAAATGGTGTCATTATGTCATATGCGGATGATACAGCTCTACTGTTCGCAGCTAAATCAACAGTCGACGTCTATGATGTTGCACAGAAAGGTTTCAATACTGTGTCTAACTGGCTTCATAAAAATCTCTTAACACTAAATATAAACAAAACAAAATACCTATTATTTACAATGAGAAACGCTTATCCAACTCTTACTAATCTAAGCATTCAAGCGCATAACAATTGTAATTTACATAATGCTGACATTGCATGCACTTGTCCCACTTTAGCGAAAACAGACCATATCAAATATCTAGGTATTACGATTGACTCAAATCTGAACTTCCGCAAACACATCGATTTATTATGCACCAGAGTGCGTAAACTAATCTACATTTTCAAAAACTTACGTCACATTGCCCATTTTCGATTAATTAGGCAGGTTTATTTGGCTTTGTGTCAATCTATTATTACCTACTGCATAACATCCTGGGGTGGTGTCGCTAAATCAATTTTGCTGCCCCTAGAACGCGCCCAACGAGCAGTTTTAAAGGTTGCTACTTTTCGTCCTTTCAGATTTCCTACACATCAGCTGTATATAGCATGCAAGGTGCTAACAGTGCGTCAATTGTTTGTTTTGAACGTAATCTTATTACAACACACTGAACTTTATTTTAACCCAGTACCCTCAGATAGGAGGAGAAAAGATTTGGTTTGTGCTAACCTTCGGACGAAACATGCTTTTGCTAATCGTTTTTACTTATTTTTGGGACCCTACTTATATAACCAGTTTAACAGAGTACTAAATATTTATAGTTTAAGTTATAATAGGTGTAATCTACTAGTTCAGGAATACCTGGCAAAACACAATTATGCAGACACGGAAAAACTACTAGAAATTGTAAAATAAAGTCTGAATGTACACACTCTAATAAAAGTCGCACTGTTTACCTAATCTACTCTATCTACTTTAACATTATTCGTTAATTTATTTTACCATAATATTATATCTTACATTCGATAAAATAACATAATATTTAATATTATATACCTAAATAATTACTTGATAAGTCGTTGAAAATAATGTGTCTTCTCTATAAGTTAGCTACTAAGAAATTTACTAATGTCCTCTTTTTTAAATGTATGACGTAAATTGATGGCCTGAAACACAGGTTTTCATAAACCTAGATCAGGCAGGTCTACATTATAGTTAGAATTAATTTTCCTCTATGACGATTAATGTAAATCATAGTTTTACTTATACTTGAATAAAAAAAAAATTAATTATATTTGCAGGATAGTAGAATTTCACCCATCCACAGACCGACCTAGGCAAACGCGGCTTAACCTAAAGATCGACCCGAACAGCTCCACGAAATCCTTTTTCTAGCAAGTAATATAACATCGAAGATTTCTCTCACATTATGCATCAGCATTCGTCACGCAAGCCTGATTCCTAAGTCCCATACAATCCTGCCATTCACCTGAATGAAAACACAGGGGACAGCTGTAATACTACGTATTATAGCACAATTTTTAACGCAGCGCAGCGTAGCAAAGATTACGCTAACTGTGACGTTGATAGTGAGGTCTGCGCGCAATCGTTTCCGCGTCGAGACAATGCGCAGGCGCAAACGCTCTCATCGCCATGGGAATCGGGTCCCGAGTAGGGCTGGTACTACTACTGGTGTAAATTAGAGCAATCAAAAGTCATTTATTCAAATTAGGCTGATAATCAGCACTTTTTGATCGTCAGATTACAAGAGACAGTCCCACAAAAACACCCTGCCCTTCGCCAATTCCTAGTGTTTTAGCTGGGAAGAAGTGGCGGAACAAACTCCCCAACAACACATCTGTCTGTCAGGTTAGAAGAACCAGATTTTATACAATTCCGTTTATCACAAGAAATTATAAAAAAATAAGAAATTATTCATTCATTGTCACTTGTCAGCTAGCAAACACCAATCAGTAAATCAGTAATGTAACTGATGGTTAACCTGATCTATTCAGTAGAAACCAACAAAAGATAAATAGCAAAATGTACACGAAATAACTATAAATATGATCTTTAAAAGAAGGAATTAATCATTTGGTATGCTGGCTTACCAAATGTTTGATTCCTTCTTTTATTGACATACACTACTATAAGTACTACTACTATAAGAAAGAAAATCATTAGAAAACGGGTTTCACTATCCTGTTTTTTGATATTGGTTGATAAAAGAAAATTGTCGCGGCATCTAATCAAAGTGCTTGATCAACGCCATCAGGCCAGAACATCTCCATGAAGACCGCATGACGATTTGCTTTCTGTCTTGACAGTTAAGCTGAAGAAGGACTGCAAGAACTCTGGTCAAAAGTTTGCGAAATGTAATGAACTGAATTAATGAAAGAAAGAATTGACAATCCTTTTTTTTGCGAATAGCAAGTAAACAAATAACTTTAAACAATTAGTCTGACACTCTCACCCGCTCCACCCAGAGCGGGGGAGAGTCTCAGTCATTAACTGATAAAAACCCAGCCTTCCTTCTTTTGCCCTTTATTTTCCGGGGCCACAGTAAGTATCCCTTTCGAACAACCCGCAACCCAACTGCCAACCCTAAGTTCGCGGTCTATCGCCCGTCTCTCTCTAATAGGAATTAATGATAATCATCAAGCTTGCCGTCAACTGGAAGCAAATTGTAAGTTAGCGGCTTTAGCCCAGCTTTACTGGAGAAATCGACGTCCTACCTGTACTTAGGTACAGTTGGCAAAACAGTTAACTTAGCCACCTACATCTTCCTAAACGAGTTTGTATCGAGTGGTCTTTGTGTCACCTAAATGTATCCCACACTGTTTAAAACTTTAATCAAATAATCTTTTTCGTAGGAAAATTGTCACAGCTAGTTTTTTGAGAATATCTCGATGTCTTTACCTTTATATATTATAATCTAGGTAAAATCTTCAAGCTATGATATGAGACTTTTTTCTGATGTTAAAGCATACATCAGAAAAAAGTCTCATATCATAGCATAGCAAAACTTGACGCACCCTGTTTACATTCGTCAAATTGTCTCTGGAAGTCAAGAACTGGCAGGACCAATCTGTCGCAGAAGTAGTCTTTTGCAGGAGTTTGTAAATAGAAGGCTAGATTTAATCCGTTTTGTCAAAAATCGGCTTACTATCAGATATTCCCTATTATTATAAACCACTACAAAATATTCTTACACACCTATTTCATGCTAACAGTCATACAAAGCGGGGTTTTAGCTTGCGACTACGATAAAGAATACCTGTGCAACTGTGTCATGAACTAGCTTTTAGGCTACTTTGATATCCATCGTTGTCCTGTTAACCAATCGCTTTCGCTACATGTACTAACAGTACAAGAGACCCTAAGTACTATTTATTACAAGTTTCGGTAAATATTCACGTTTCTATGCAAATAACTGATGGCTATTGAGATGTCTGATAGGGCAATTTGTGTGTTTGTTTGAGAAAGATAAGTTGTTTGAATATTAATCTGTGACTCAGCGACTGGTTCTAAACGAAGTGCTAATGATAACTAAGACTTTTTGACTTTTAACACTTTCAATGACTAATACCGTGTGTGGAGCTGCAATGGTTGGGCCATTGCATTCATGGTAACGCCTTAATGCATGATCAATATCTATAAACACTTCTTAGAGTTATATAGGCTCTGCAATGGTCGACGACACGGTTGGCGCAGTGGCTGAGCGACTGCCGCGCTACGTGTCGCGGGCTCGATTCCCACACGGAAAAAATATTTGTATGGCCTACAGATGGTTGTTCCGGGTCTGGCTGTTTGTGTATGTGAGTTTAAATGTTTGGAAACGAACCCACGACACAGGCGAAATTCTTAGTGCAGGTCAAGATTTTGTTTTTAAATGTCGGAACATTCAGGCAAACTTAACAAATAATGAAGAGTCTGACTTTCTAAAACTTCTTTACAAATAATCTAGAGAAACCTACCTACATATTATGATGAAAAGAGACTCCACCACTCTACAGACTAGCTACAGTACTGTTTCTCCTCTTTTTAAATCCATCCAAAGGTTGTCTTGAAAATATCGCTTTTAGCGATAAGACCGCCCATTGTGTCACCCTATTTATAAGTTGTTTAATGTTATTCTTGTTATTTGCATGGTGACCATAATAAAGAATATTCTATCTATCTATCTATCCAAGTCCAGGGTCAAAACAAAAATCATATCTAACTACAAAAATGAGACTCTAAAAGCAAAATCTTAAAAAGTACTTACCAGGCATGCAGACACATCTGAAGGTGCCAGGGTCATCGAGACAAGAACCATCATTCCTGCAAGGGTGACTCTCGCACTCATTAACATTGGTCTCACAACGCGGCCCAGTGAAGCCCACAGAGCAGTTGCAGGCGAAAGACCCTGGCGTGTTCACGCAGATACCATCGTGCTCGCATGGTGATCCTGAGAAGAGAAGGAGAGTATTAGAGACGTGTTTAAAAATAAATGGAAGTTAGAAAGGACACGAAACAATGGGATTAATAAGTTCAGCACCGGTTGCCTATCCTTACTAATATTATAAAAGCGAAAGTAAGTTTGTTTGTTTGTTACCTCTTCACGCTTTAGTGGCTAAACCGATTTTAATGAATTTTGGTATAGAGATAGTTGGGAACCAGGAGATGGACATAGGTTAATGTTAAAAAAGGGGATGTGAGGGAGAATCAGGGAAGAAAAGGAAACTCTTAGCGTTGCTATTACAAATCAATAAGGCGCAAGGGGAACTGTGTTACCCCGAATTTAACGCGAGCGAAGCCGCGGGCAAAATCAACTCTCCTATAGATGCTTTAACCTTGTCAATACAGACTAGGCTGAAGCCAAGAAAGTGATATTTTTTGTGATTTATGCTTCAATTCTTAACGTACCTTGTTCACATTCATCAATGTCCTCGGAGCAGTCTAACCCTTTGTACCCGGATGCACAGGAGCAAGTGTAGGAGCCGTTGATGGGGCTGGTGTCACAGATGGCGTCTGCATGGCAAGGGTTGGAGGTACACGCGTCGTCTAAGTGGCATAGTAGACCTGAGGAGAAGAAACATAGGTTAATATTGAGAACACACCAAAACTAGCGGTAGTTGGAAAAAACTTCTAATGACACAATAGGAAATTTGATAAATATTTTAATATAATTAGGACACAAGTAACAACCATTTAACTGGTACTAAACTGAAAAATTGCTACAATTTGTGAAGATTAACTTACCAGTCTTCCCCGGCGTACACTTGCAGTAGAACGCCCCAACCCTGTCGATGCAGGTAGCACCGTTGAAGCACGCCGCGCCAGCGCAGTCGTCGATGTTGACAGAACATTCTGGACCAGTCCATCCGTTGACGCAGATGCATGAGAAGCCTCCCACCGAGTTCGTGCAGGTGGCTCCGTTCTGACAGACTAGAGGCCTGAGGGACAAGGAATGAGGTTAGTTGATGTCAGTGTTAAAATGGCAAAACATGTGAAGCCAAGAAGAACAAACTGTGGTGTGGTGTAAGCGGCATCAATATCAGAAAATAATAATTCAAAAAAATACGTGTGGCACTCAAGAACTGCCGCGGTAAAGCTTTTTTTATCAACTTATGCAATATTTAAAAAAAAATATAATATTTAAAAAGTACTTCCAATGAAAAGAAGTCGCAAAAAGAAATTCGAAACCTTGGCTTTGATCTCGAGTAATCTTGATTGACTACCCGATTCTCTACTAAACACGCTAAATCAACATTGAAATCGCGATTGAAATAAGTGACCGTATTCGTAATGTTAGGTGTTTTCGTAACGAAATTTCTGGATTCGGTCTCCACGCTCAAGGCCCGCGATAGAAGCTATGCAATAGCTTAAAAAAAGATTTAGTAATATTAGGCTCCATTATAGAAACTGGGAGAGGAGAATATTAAAAACATAATTCTATCATTGCTGTTGACGAGAATATCCATGGAAAGATTTATTTCTGAAAGTTTAACTGAAATCCTTGGAAAAAGAAATAAAAGTGAAAATAAGTAAGCTTATTTTGTGACATAAACAGTTATAATGATAACAACGCACTTCGAAAGTAAAACCAAGAATGCATTTAAGAAAGACCAATATTTTTCGCGCGAAATTACCAAAAAGCGGCCGCCTTTTTTTTTCACCAGTTTTAGTTTTTAAAAGCATTTAAATATAGCTGATTAAGGAGTTTTGAATGTTTGTTTAAAACCGCCTTCGTCGTAATTTCGAGGTGGAATTTGGTGCAGATTTTCCTCCTCGTTGATAGCCGTTTAGCATATTTTCTTGTATTTTAATACGACTTTCTAGATTTAATATGCATTGTTGGGTTAAATAGCCACCTGGTGGCGTAATTAGTGAAGCTCTTTTGCTTAAATTTGTGTGTTCTCGTCCCTGGACTTTATCATTGTCATCATTAAGTTTAGGGTTGCCAAAGTACTTACAGCCTTATTTATCGATAAACTTGTTTATGTATATGCCTAATGTAATTATGTTGTAAAAGGTTTTTTACAACATAATTACATTGTGAAAATACATTCATTATTGTATTTCACCCTGCAGGGCTTCACGGCATGAACTGCATCCATTGCTAGCAGCTAGGCTCAACGAAACCCGTTACTAAAATATCAACGAAAAATCATAGTAATTACATTTAAATATTTCCACAATAAAGGTTAAAGGCGCAATGTAAATCACTAACTCCGTATTACTCAAGATTTATGCGGCCGCTCGGGTACAATCGGGTACGATCGGCAAGGATCGAGAACGGGCGCGGCACGAGCGCCCGCGCATATCAGATCAAATTGCAAACAATATTGCCAAACCTTTAATATATAGTTAAGGGGTCGTATGTTGTCGGTGTCAGATTAATAAGTTAAGGTGTGGTAGAAAGGTTTATATAGAAATACTAGCTGTGCCTAGCGGTTTCAACTGTTGCTCAGCTCCTTTACTGGACAGGGGTTTAAAAGATAGTTAGTAGCTGGTTCTCAGACTTACTGAATATGTATAAAAAATTCATAAGAATCGGTCGAGCCGTTTCGGAGGAGAATGGGAACGAAAATTGTAACACGAGAATTTTATATACTTGACGTAGGATTTAAAAATAATACAGGTGAGGAAGGAGATTAATATAGAAAATGAGATGACTGTACTACATCACGACTAACAAGAAATGTTAAATTCCTAACCTAGACAAAATAATATGCAAAGGCCTTTCTTTGCATATTATTATTATCATTAGTGACATACTTTGACTTTGTTAATTGGCCCCCATTCAAGGCTCAGAACAAAATAATTTATGAAACATTAGAATAATTTAAATGTAGAAAGAGCCTATACTAAGCATAGTTTAGCAAACCACTTCGAATCCTTATCTTATTACGAAATTAACACTATGATTTAGAATTCAAACAGACTGTTGTAGACTTGTTACGTCGCCAAACAAGTTATAAATCCAAATGAAACCTTCTAGATTTGTAAGAAGCACTATGAAATTAACGACAAGGGTACTGACAAAAGAGATATTTAGGGATAGTAACAATTTAATTCTAAGCAGTTTTCTGCTATAATTCTACGAGAAATCCCAGCAAACAATGACAAATTACAAATAAATAAAACTCTAAAAGCAAATAGTAGAATCATTTTCGAAGTAACAGTTAACAAAAGGACGATGCCATGAAGTAATAAAACGATACAGGTAATAAAGAAAATCCACGCATACTGAAAACAATGTGTACCGTGTCATAAAGTCTATAGTGTTGTGTCCAAAGAGTCCAAACACAATATCTGAGATATATAGAATAGAAGAACTAACAGATATTAAGGAAAGAGACATACAGATTATGCTATCTCTACTTGCCTCCACTGACCAAACTAACTCTAAACCACAATTTAACATCTCGTAGGCTTACCATCGTAAATTCAGTGAGAGTGTCAATAAATTGTTGATTTTTAACCATTTCTAACACCACTGTGAAATGTGTTGTAAAATCTGCATAGCAAGTGACGGAAACTTTATCTTATGATATTAATAAATTACGAAATTATTGGTATTCTATTTAGTTCTATCTTACTAATATTGCAATAGTAATGTCGGGTATTTTTATTTGAATTATTACAACTTAATGTACAAGTAAAAACTGGACGAACGCCTTAATGCCTTAGGCATTTTCTACCAGTCTATTAATATCTAGTGTTCTATATGATTTAGTGTTTTGCATTTAATTAGTATCCTTATAAATCTTCCATCTTTTACTATTTTGATCACCAACTTCAGAAACAGTACGACTATACTTAACGCCATAAAAATCAGTAAAATATCTCAGAATAAATATCATCGTGGCTAATCAACAAATCCTTCAAACAAGAAAACTTCATCTTCATCAAAACCCTCGTAGTCTGCAGTAGCAAAATCCTTTTTACTTTAAGTAAGCTGGCAACTATCATCACTTATCTATCTATTATACCGGGATGGGGTCCATTCATCACTAGCTCTGCACGGAAGTGAACCAAGATGATTGCGGGGGTCATCATCATTAATCACTCCGCTTTACGGGACCCACTGGGTGCGCCAAAACCGCTGTTCAGATCAGGATCGAAGATTTGATCTCTAGATGTGACGGCTTTGATTTAGTTTCTATGATGTTTCATTGATAAGACTTGATTATGTTGTTAACACACATCAGATCGTTATCGTGTACTTCCTGGTTTTGATCTGGCTGTGATTTTCGATTTAATTATTTCAAGTCAAAAAATAAAATCAACAGAACAGAGTCATAATTCTTTAAATGCATTTTCAGTTTATTTTAATTAATTGGGAAGTCAGCGTCTGACAATAAAGCAAAATTCCGATAAGTAATTACACCATATAACAAAAAACTGCGGCCTCCTACATTCACAGTACCTGATTATAATTACTCCCTTCATCGTTTATCCTCCCGCCCTTTCTCCCCACTTAAGCCAACCGCTTCGAGTGCCCGGTAGCATCATCATGCGCAAGCGCAGCCTCGCTTAACGATCTACACCGACACTGCGTGTACAGCGCAAATTGTGCCGAAGCAATTTCCTCATAAAAGTATCGTATTCAAAAAGATCGGTTATAAAAAGTTTTATATGAGGCTGATTGCTGAGGACGGTAAAATAAGGTTTTAAAAGAGTATGCTAAAAAAGTGATGAAATTTGACAAAATAACTGGTTTCAAGTACACTCGTTAGTCTTTTGAGGAAATAAAAGACATTGACAATATACCTTCCAAGGTGATTGATGTAAACAAGAAAGTAGCTTGTACAGACACGATCACACGATCAAAACAAAATGAACTACAAAATACTAATAACAAAAATCGAAAAATATATCAAAAAGCAGCACTCCTCTATACGGCCCACATTGTGAGGAAGTTTCTGTCTCTACAGCCTTAACCACTGGTAGCTTGTAACCTGCTCCAGACACTGTCAGACCAATAAAATTAAAAGCTTCCAAAAATAAACTCGAACATTTTAAAAAACGAGACGCTAATAAAGAAAAACATAAAATACGAGATTCGCATAACCTTAATATCTTTTATCTTACAACATCTGTTACCGACGGTACGCGACTCTGAGCAGATTACTCCTCGGCATATAAAATAATCGATTAGCAAATGATTAATAGCCTAACGATGATGCTCAAATTGAATATCCTATCGGCGATCTGGTAGCTGGTCAGTTACAAATTATGGCAACAACGCTGGAATGTTAAGAACTCGTTTATGTAATATGGGAAATTCTAGCAATCCTTTATGAAACATATTAGTATAGCTAAAGCAAAGACAAATAAATTAAAGTTGACGACAATGATATGAACTTTAATTCATTATTAGAAGACAAAACGACTATAGAAGAAATAGGAGGATATAATACGAACCCAAATCAATTGATACAATGGCAGGAGATTATTTATTTATTTATTAGGGATCTCCAACAAAAGATGTACACAGATCATTAAACTTAAATTATGGACGACAATAGTATCACGTTGGTGCACTCCTTCACTTACAGGAGACCACAGCATGCACAATAACTAATTAACTATAAGGTTACAAAAAACTAATCTATAATATTACAGAATTAAAAACTTATTAAGTTTATAATAATTAAATATTGAAGCAGGAATAATAATAATAATATTGGAGGTGAAATTTATATTAATAATAAAATTAGCTTTATGTATCATTTACAAACTTTCTATTCCTTACAAGAGAGTCACAGATGTCAAAGTTAGTTGCTTTGGCTAACGCTTTATATTGCCTACAAAGTTTTGGTACAGTGACGTAATGACCTAGGTAAAAGATTTGCAACTCAAAACATAGTACAAGATAAACTTGATAATGTTTTAACAGAACAGGACCCTGCAGTACACCAAACAAGCCATATATAACTATCCAAAGTTCAATTGACTTCTCCGACCTTCACAAGAAGACAGGCAGCTGACGCATTCTATCAACCATCACCTGAACAGTTATAATAGTGCGTACTTATGCGACAATTTCCTAGCCAGCCAATTCCCTTGGAATCGGGGAAAAAAATAAAATGGACGCCTAACAAGATCTCTGCCTGCTTTTGCCGACACGTTGTAAATCCTGTGAGTAATTTGTTCGAGACTTCTGTAACTGTTTTAGGGTTAGTTGAGGTTATGTTTTTAGAAGGGTTAAGTGGCAGAGTGGTCCTTTGAAGCTTATAGTGTAGGTGTGTTTTTAATAGTCCCATATTTTATTAGGATTTTATAGCTACGGCCAGAAACGTGAGATGTTTTGTTTTTTTAATTTATTGGGTGTATCAAAAATCACTTTATGGATTTGGTCCTTTGGGCTTAGAAAAACGTTATTGTTTTATTGTCAGCTGTGTCAGTAGACTCATAAAGCGCTTTTTACGGGATATCTTTTATGCCTCTTTTTTATACTGGATGACACCTGTCTATATGAATTCCAATAGAGGGAGTCCCGTAACCACCAGACTTACGGCATTTATATAAACTGAAACTTTTTCTGGAAGAACCGTGGATACTTTAGTGAAGAACAATGATTACCTGGTCGCCACGACTTTTCATACTATCCAATTGTTCAGTTTTTTAATGACATAGATCTGGCGTTTATAGGATCTTGGTACCTATACAAAAGCCCATAGTTGGATTTTCAAAGTTAAACTCAACACTTGAGTTCAAAATTCCTACAGTGCGTATTTCAACCATATTTATTACTGTAGTTACTCTCTTTTCAAACATGTCCTTTCCCATATCAACAAGAACATTATCGTTTGTTATAATTAAACTTTCCTCATTTCATTAATTAAAAGGGATACTTATGAATAATTAAAGAACTACGGGACACATGAATAAACATGTGATGGGTTTAAGAATTCTAGTGGTTCTCTAAACGCACAACCAAGTGTAGAAAGAGGTATTTCAATTGAAACACTCTTGTTGCTAGTTACTGGTTCACGAAAATTGTTTGACCGTTGAAACGAGATTCTGAATCAACAATTTCTAAATTTCAGGAAATATTCAAGCATTCAACAGAAATGTCAAACAGGAACATAATAACAAGTATGACCAACAACAAAATCTTGTGTTTTTTTTGTTGCAAAATCATTGCGCCATTGACTGTTTTCTTTTTTATCGTGTGGTTAGTGCCTAAACCTAGTGTCAAAGTTTCTATGCCACCCATAGGCTTCTGACATGCAGTCGAGAAATATTTTCAGGCATGGATTCCTCACAATGTTTTCCTCACCGAAGCAAGTGATAATTATACAATACGCACAACGCATATGGATCCGAAAAATCAGAGGTCTTGGCTTTGAACCCAGGACCTATAACTTCTCAATCCGAACGTCACACCACTAGACTATCAATAGACGAAGAAATGAGAAAATTCCACTTAAGATAAGTACGTCCTTACTAATATTATAAAAGCAAAAGTGAGTTTGTTTGTTACGTCTTCACGCCTAAATGGCTAAACCGATTTTGATAAATTTTTCTACAGAGATAGTTAAAACTCTTTTTTTTTAATATTGAGATAAGACGGAGAAGGATGGAAGAGAAGGGAAAACTTAGCATTGCTACTACAATAAATAAGGCGCAAGGGCAAAAACTACAGGTATCTGTAAATCAGGAAAGGGGAACTGTGTTACCCCGAACTTAACGCGAGCGAAGCCGCGGCCAAAACCTAGTAACATAAATGCAAAGACCATTAAGAAGTGCTGACCATTTCTGCAATCTTATGGACCAATAATGATGTCTTAGCAACAAACTTAAACTAAATACCAATAAAAGCCAATTTCTTTCGTCTTTTATAAAAAGCAAGACAAACACAAGATGCAGTTTTAACAATAAATTTTCTAAGCACGGGTAATACGATAGCAGCGCCACCTGTACCGTTGTCTATGCTTCCGGCGTATGCGCAGCGGATACATCGTAAGTCATAGCTGACGCTAGATTATACCTGTTTATCCCTTAGGGGACGTAGCGGGATGATTGATAAATAAGGTTTAATCGTAAACTTGGTGTTGGATTGTTTGTCAATAAGAAACATTGTGGAATTGAGAACACGAAACAATCTATTTTATATATTGGATAGCTGGAATATCAACCTTTTTTGGTGCCTCCGCTAGAATGCAAAACTACTTTTTACGAACAGAAGATTCTTGGATGGCTATGCATTCTAATTTCTTGAATAATTCATCTATTAGATGGATCCTACAATTTTATTAATCAATCTGAACTAGAAACTGTTTTAAGCTAAGATTGAATGGAATTTGAAATAAAACGTTCCAAAATAAATCTTATTTCACTCAAAACGAGAACTGATCTAGCATAAAACTTTTAATAAAAACTGTATCGACTTCCACCTCACAGAGCTTAAAAACCAAACGAAAATAAAAGACTAAAGGCACCAAGACGTAACCCGATATTGGGCACGCATTTATCTGATGCGTTTCATGAGCCAGCGACTCGGATACTGTGACACTATCCCATGAACCGAATCTACAACTAAAAACAAACCTAAATTCAAAAGGAATAAAGTTCAATATTACATAATTAAAGTAAACCCCACAGTACATGCTGTAAGTAAAACAAAACACAAGCAACAACACTACGCTAAAGTGTGTCTATACAAAGTTATCCTTCCATTCAAGAACGAATTTTGTGGTCGAAATTCAACTTTATTGGGTTGTGATAAGAGATATTAGAATGCAGGTCAATGTGAAAATATAGGTGGTTTGGTTTCGTAAGAGGCCTTTGCAGCGGGAGGTCTAACGTATCCATAGATGGTCGAAATATTAATAGTTTGTATAGAGACGATTAATTCAAAAGAAATGGGTAATAATATTCATTTTTATAATCGTATTACTTTTATGACATAGACAATATATCACAGGACCCAAAAAAGAGATGTTTTTGGAGTGGTTATAAATTCTTGGATTTTTTTGGTAATGATTTTTACTTCGTTTAATTGATCACCATTTGAATCTCTTGGTGGCCAGATTAAGAACTTATACGATAGATGAAGAAAGGGTCTAATTTTATACGTTTGAACTTAATGTCAGACAGGCTACGAAATGAATGAATCAATAATTAAAATCTAATGTTACATTCATCAGTACAATCTTTTTGTATTAATGATGTACCAGCATTATCTACTATTGTTGAAGCTACATAAGAGATAGAAAGAATAGCCGTCTCGTCTTTCATCTCCCAGCCATACATCAATCTCCATCTACAAGCCTTTCAAGCGCCATATGTTACATTTTTGACATATTTTGGACACGACAGTACTATAGTACAGTTAATCTCTACTAAATTATTCACGATTATGAACGATAAAGTGAATGTTCTGAATGCCAACCATTCGATACACGCGACATTTAGTGAAATAGAGAATAAAATGGACACAGTTAATTTAATTCCCGTGCGAATGAAAATACATCGAAGTAACGTAAATATTGAAGCTGCATCTACTGGGGACAAACTTTTTGCATCGAAATGAAGCCTTTAATTCCGAACATACAAAAGCCATAATCTTGGCGGATGTGAATTTGATCCGCTTAAAAACTCGATCAAAGAAGAAACAGAAGCCAAATAAATTTATCAATGTTCTCACAATCCGGTGAAGGACACAATGAAGACTTAAAAACTCCGACTGATGTCCTTGGTCTAAGAATCATAAATCAAAACATGCAAATCATTTACAAATATTTATTGAATAAAGAAATACGTGAACGGTCATTAATACATCTAATCATCACTTCAGAAGTCAATTACTGGAAAAAATGAAGTCATTTGCGTGTACTCAGTATAAACGCAAAAGTATTATGAAGACAGAGGTTACTATTACCGTGCGAACGAAGGAACATCATACCGTTTTTTGTAGCCAATCATTAGCTAACAATTAATGTAGGAACGGCGCATCGCACATGGCGACTTAGGACATTGCTCTTAGACTAAGTTGTGAGAAATAAGCGGAAGAAATAATCACCTGTCTTTAGCAATGACCGGTTAAAAAAAATATACAATCAAGATGAAATGGAGGAATATTAAAAAAAAATTCTTACTGAAAATGTCAAGGTTGTAAGCGATCTAGCAATAAATATTACACAAAGTTCACATCAGTTTAAAGACATAACGAATAAAAGCCACAAGAATAGTAAAGACTTAAAATTTCCGAGAAAATTAGTGGAATTAGAAACGAAAACACTTGGAAAAATCAAAAGTACAAACATTATAAAGTAAACAGGAAGAATATAGCGTGTTCCGCTGTTCTGTCGTCGCTTAAGTCGAGGGGCCGTTGACTTCTTGACGAGTTATTTTGTAATTAACGCCCAATACATCAACACACAGCCAAGATGATATAGTATCATACAAAAAAGCATCTCAATACAGATGTAGATATCATTAGCCCGTTTATAATAACATTTGGCAGTAATTCGTTTCATTAACTTGTCGGTTTTTTAACGAGTTCCGCAAAAAAGCACTAATATGAACATAGTCGCATGCGCGGCATCATCCAAGATGGCGTCTGATATTGAATTACAGAGATCGGAACGCGGTTTTGTTTTAAAATGATCTTCCTCCCAAAATTAAGCCTTGTGTGTTCGCCATAAAGATTATTAATCTTTGGTCAAATCTATTTTTTCGGCAGTGCAATCATCCGATCCGTTCCAGACTTCGTTTTGCTGGGACGCTTGCTTAATTGGGCCGCTACAATTCCTTGACAAGCGAATAATATCTGGCAACACATATTTTCCAATCCAAGCATACCGCGCCCCTTTCAACTGGTCAATAAAGTCGACATTTCTATGACGTTCGTGCAGCAGCCATAATATTTCATTGTCAATTATAGGCAGTGCTTCGAGGTCCAGGAAGGATACATGATGCAACAAATTGGCGAGCTGTAACTGTGCACATAAAATTGTTTGCGTATGAAACTTAATTGTCGCTAAAAATTTATCGACTGAATAAGGCGGTGGGTAAAGGCGGTCGGTAGACCACGTCACTTCTTACCGATTCTTCAAATGCCTTTAACTGAATCCATTGGCGTCGCTTTACACAAGTAATGCCGTTTTAATAAAACTGCAATTAATTCAAAATAATTGACAGTATTTGCTGGGAGCTTATCAAAGCAACGGTTTTCGCTTTGTTGATTCGCGCTGATGTTAACCGTATTGATCAGCGGCCATTTTCATTTATCTAGATTGATGATACCCATCTCTTTTATGCTGATTAGCTAATTAAATTATTCAACTAGTTTTGATATTCTCAGATTATTATCTGACTAACCTTTTCCCAACTATGTTGGTGTTGGCTTCCAGTCTTACCAGATGCAGCTGACTACCATGCAAAATGTTACATAAAACGGCTGTCTGTCTAATCTCCACAACTTCATTACCCAGATAGTACTAAATAATCTATACCCCTTGGTAAGACTGGTTGTCACAATTTCGCACCTGTAACAACTGTCAAAAATCTACAATTGACAGCTGTGACCACAATGGCTGAACTTGTTTTCCGAGACGCGAACGAAACTTGGTATGTAATGGGTGGTCCCCCATCCACGGACTAACCTAGGCAACTCTCGACTTGAGCTGAAGATAGACCCGAGATACGAGCGACAACAAACTGATATTCTCAAACTTCGTACATGAATAGACGAAGTATATGTGAATGATAATAATATCGCAGGAGCGAGAATGTCTGAAACTTTAGGACACATTTTGTAAGCAATTACATTTTTTAATGATGACTTAAACAATAAAATATTCTGACAAATGGCGTTATCAACGTGAAAGGTTTCTGCAATGTAATAAAAGCTATTATTTCGTCTTGTATTCACTATCGAACATCAAGAACCTATTCTCTTGTCACTCAATTTGATTGTCAATGCTGACAGTTACCCTGACTGTCCTTTACGAGTTGAATGATCAAAGAATAGTGGGCGCTACGATGTTAGAAAATACTTTAGAATTGTCTTGTTAGTTATAAACAATGTAGCAAGGTTTCTGAAGTTCATTGTTCAAAACATCATTATTTACAGAATGCTCATAAACGTTGAAATCATCTTGCTTTACTTAAACATTTATGATGAATACGTTAACATTACTAAGATGGCGGATATTGATGCTGCTAACACCTATAATTAAAGTACTGATACAGATCAGAAAGTACTAGGACAACATAACAATGTAGCAGCTAAGGTTAAACTCGACTTACCTAAGAGCGCATTCGTCGACATCGGTCTCGCAGAGGGTCCCGGTGAAAGTGGGCGGGCACTCGCAAGTGTAAGAATTGAGCCCGTCGACGCAGGTTGCCCCGTTCTGGCACAAATGGCCGGGACAGTCGTCGATGTCGATCTCGCAATTCTGGCCGCGATAACCTGGGGAAAGATGAGAGATTTAGATAATGGCGGAATGATAAATTGCTTTGTGCTACTATTAGGTATATTTATGAGGGTGTCCATGCTGAACTTAAGATATGTATCCAAGAAAATAAATAGATAGGCTTCGAAGAATTTCTATTATAAATACAAAATGATATCTTTACGGGTCGACTCATTCAAGTTTTAATGCCAACCAGTGTATTTTTTCTGCCACGGGTTCAAAACATCAACTACAAACTCCTGACGCTCAAATTGTTTATCGATTTTAACTCAACACGTTACAGCTGCACATGTTGAGCCATATGCGTGTTTAAGTGCAACAACTTATGTCGGTAGTGCACCACGAGACGTGCAACCCCATAACAGAAATTATAACGTAAAATATGAAAAAAAGATAAACTAGACAAAGAAGCTAAAATTAAACACAAAGACAGGAATGCAGATATAATACAATCAGATCTATTGAAAATTGGTTAAGAAAAAACAGTAACTGAAGTAAACAGTTTTAAGCCAATTCGTAAATTCATAGACCATGAATCACTCATGAGAGTTCTGATTAGAAACGGTTCCCAAATTAATTAGTCATCTATGCTCTTAAAATTTTGATAGACTCTTTATTCTGAGTACCACATCTGTTTTCTATTTTCGGCTGAAGTGTTATAGCACCATGTGGATTAAAAACACTTGTAATTTATTATCTTCTATGGTTGATGTGTCGTGTCAAAAATACATTTACCGTGACAATCCTTAATCAGAAATAAGTAGAAATCTGAATGTCTTAGCTAACAAAAAAAAAACTTGCTAAGACAACGGTTGAAATATCTTTACAAAAAACCAGGTTATTTAAACTTAACGATAATCATTATAATTAAAAACCACTCGACCATGTCTTAGGAACTTTTTAGATCTGAGTTTAGTCATGGGTCTCTTTTTTGTCTTAGAAAACAACACGCTAAGCACTAAGTGGCGAACTACAAAAAAAAACTTATTAAAAAGAAGACAATAAGCTCTAATGAGACAAAAGATTATAAGTGTAAAGAATTTAACGAGACAACAATTAATACAATTCAATTAGAAACAGCAATAGATAGAACAACTATTGATAAAGATCGGCTTACAATTGTAGCTACAAGTACAAGTAGTTGATCAATGGTCAATCTACAAGTGTCGACATCACACCATGGTTCCATAGAGTTTGATTAGCGAGTAAAGAATCTCATTATGTTCATTAACCGGCCAGTTCCCACGAATAACACATGTGCAACTGTTTATGGTAGAGGCGCCTCGTTTAAATCTCTCGACGCCTTTTTTTGCCTTGAAACCAGCGTGCGGAAAGTCGGGAGTCAATATTTTGGTTACGATTCTAACAAGGATTGCTTTTACAGTATTCGTTACTGGCTGGAAATAGATTAGTTGAACAGTCAGTTAAATTGAAAATTGTAGAAGATTACAATAATAGATGGGCCGTCAAAGATGAAAATGGCGAGAAAGGGACGTAAATGCTGAAGTGATTTCTGATAGAAAACGTATGAAAAAAAAATTACTTATGACTAGGACAGGAGTATGATGATAAGTTAGTTATGTTGTTAAAAGTAATATTAATGCTGTTTATTTTAGTACTCATAAACTTAATTTATCTTACACCAACAAGAAACTAAATTTACCTAAATTACGTAAAAGTATCTCCCATGTCTTTCAAAAAATAAAGAGCCATAAACATGGTCATAAAAAAACTACTTTAACTATTTTAAATCTTGGTATAATTAAATGATTTAATCCTAATTAGCACTTAATAAGATTGAAAATAGTTAAAGCGGTTTAAGAATAAAACGGAGATCACTATTAAACTGTCACCGGTGATGCGCAAACGCAGATTTTATCTTCACACCGTCAATTTTATATGTTTGAAAACAAAATTCTTAAGTTTTATTGTGTATAAAAACGTTTAAACATTTCATTATTTCAGGCGGTGCACCTAAATTTAATTTCCATTAGAAAATTAACATAATATATTATGCTTTCATCTGGGCTTAAATTTAAACATTCATTAGTTAATAAAAGCTGTTGATACAGGAAAGAATATTTTATAGAATTTTGTTGTAGAGGAGTAAATTCTTTGTAATTATGCTTTATATTGAGTGGTTTATTCAAATTCACTGTCAACAGCTTTGCTTCGGATTATATCAAGTATCTACAGTCCCACACTTATTTCTTCTTTTCTATTACGAGAAGTTTGGTGCGATATCGAATCTTACCAAATGTTTGTCCACACATTTCAAATTCTATTCCATTGCTTCTACAAACACGATTCCTAAATCCCGTCATATTTACCTTTGTCCGGTGTGGCCCGTGATTGAATACACATACCAATATTTGTGTTCCGTGTTACGAAAATGTTCAAGAATCTAAATTGAAAATCAGATTACCATATTATAGAAGTGTGAGAGACATCGTCTCCTTCCCGGCATACATTCCCATCAGCCGGGACTAGTACGGAAGCAGTTACTTCAGAGTCACACATGTTAGGGCTATTTGGACATGTGTTAATGATTCTTATATTAACTAATAGGAAAATTAATATTCTATTCTTGATGGAGGAAATAGAAACACATAATGAATAGTTTTATGTTGTATGATTGATGGTTTATATTAAGGAGAAGGATGTTGAAATATTTTCTAAAGCACGTGTAAGCAAGTTTTAATAATTAACTTGTTCTTAGATAAGCATCGAATATTTTGCTCATGAAAAATCACAGTGATCAATGATAAGATATTTTGCGATAATAATAGTATAAGATAGAGAATTGATAAGGATCAAACTCATGATAATTCAAAGGATAAAACAGATGTAAATTATTCTAAAAAACAGATATTAAATCAAGACATTCCGATGGAATCCATTATTATTAATAATAATCGTAAGCATTTAGCTACTGACACAAGTATTAAAACACAGACTATGGTAAACAGAATCAATAGTAATTACAAATGTATTTATTACAATGCAGATTGCCATAATAACAATGTAATCAAGTAAGTTAGCGAAGCGTGCAGAACTCAGGATTAAAATTATAGTTAGTTGAATGAGAATGCGGTAAAAACCTGCAAACCTAGCTAAAGTTAAACGCTTGATTATACATTTGTTGTGATTACTGTGAATGACAAAGAACTTGGAATTCAAATGAATGATAAAATGAGAATACAGGTAGAAATAAACATAAACAAGTACAAAGATAATAATGAGACGTTTTAAATGTTTAAGGTATAAAAAGAGTTGAAAATAATTAACAAAATGACGTTATATGACTTGAAGAAAAAGGAACTTCTGTAGTTTTTGCCTACCTTCGTGAAAAACAGTGTGAATGTATATATTAATATAAAACCGATTTCCAATATTACACTTAAAGAACGTCAAGTAAATCTACTTCCGGAAGTCCACCGAATCAAACAAAAGTCACTGACTTCCGGAAGTAAATTAACCGTTTTTATTGTTTTTCTTTTTGGAAGTCGGTTCTTTTAGGCAAAGAAGTTTTTATTTCAGCCTTTTTTAGTTGTGGTACAAATTCTTATCGAGCATTCATTGCTACTAAGACATATTAGCATATCATTTAAAAGCCATATGGAACTAAATCGGCAGAGAAATCGCGTAATAAAGGTACAAAATCAGTAAAAATACTCTCCTTTAACCTCCTCCTTTTTTAAGTCAGTAATAGAAAGACACTAATAAAAGCGTCAACCTAATATAATATTAATTTAACTACATCAAATGCCAATCCAAAGAAGTTAATAAAATCAATGATTAGCAAGAATAACTAATTTCAAGTATTTTTTCACATGAACAACCATACGTTGTGGAACAGTTAAGTCAATAAACAAATATACTACTTTGGGTGTTAATTAAGTGTGTATTGCTTTTCCCACACTTGGGCTTGGAGTCTGACGTCACTGAGCTAATTTAAGTGGTCAATGGATGTCTCCAGAGCGGAATGTATGGGAGAAAGTACTTTTCATTGAAATATATCGAGTCATTGGTCAATTATTTCGTGAATTTCAAGTGGTAGCAGTTGGTCTTTTGTTTAGAGATTTGGGTATGTTGATGACGTTGTTATGTTACTTAGTAGACTAGTTGTATAATCTTCAAGTTCAAGAATTATTCAGAACGGGCCTCTACCTTTTGGTAGAGGAACTAATTTTGACAGTTCGAAAGTTAGGCCCTCATATCAGTATAAACGTTGAAGTCAGCGTTTACAATATGATTCTTAGCCTTGGCCCACCTATGTTTAGGTCAGCTTCCAGTCTTACCGGATTCAGCAGAATACCGGTATTTTATATTGAGCGACTGCCTATCTGACCTCCACAACCCATTCAATAACTGGGTAATACAATACTCCTTCGTAAGACTGGTTGTCAGGATTTTGAGTACATGTAACTGGCTACTAAATACCCGTCACAAATGTCAAAGATCTTCTAATGATAGCCACTTCTTTCTTCCTTATTCAGTTTTCACTAAATAAACATTGCGTGTTCCATATCAACTTGCTATTACGCCACAGCGAGTGAACTTAATTGCAGACTACCAACACATACAATTACAAAAAGCTTTATTAGATTCTCAGTGCTTATCACTATAACCATCATTTCCTTATTATTACGCAATTTTTACTCAGAAACTTAATATGGAACCTCAAAATATGGAACATTTCACAGTACTAGATGTCGAAACTGCTCACCACCATTTTGCAAGAGCGTAATGAAGCTAATGAATCCTAGATGCGCAGGCGCAACTACAAAAATTGTGACGTAACTATTGCATCACTGCGGTTAGTTTTTAGCAAAATGACATGGAATAATAAAATAATGGAGTGTTGCATTGCATATGTTCACAAAGCATTGGATATCTTAAGATTAAATTGTTTGTACACTTTCTTGATGTTTTTTTTTTCACAAATACAACGAAACAAAGTAAAAGGCGATACTTTATTAATTTTATAGACTAAACACTATCTTAAGAGTAATCATATTAGAGTACAAAATTGTTCTATCTATCCAGTAAGTGCACGCATTGGTGTTATCGTGTTACTCAACTCAGAGCTCAAGAACAACTTTGCTTAATTTTGCCCTTTTTTTCTGATGTTTGGATGAATCACGATAACCTTTCTTCAGATTAAAATTAAGCCGGTAGTCGTTCATCATATTTCGATGCCTGTTTAAGCAGCTTGCACATATCAGACATTGTAAAAGTTATGACAACTTTCAGACTCATTCAGGATGATGATAATAAAATAAAATAAACATACCGTGGGATTTGTATGTTTCCTACTTAATGATCCATTGTGGCTTAACCCACTCATAATTTTAACTAAATAAGTTTAAGTCTTATTCAAAACTAATTTAGTTAACAGCAGTTTTACTATAATGGGTTTATCATTCGGAATTAGAACATTCGCAATTTTTATCAACACTCAAAGCGTTTATATCAATTATAGCACGGGCAACGAGAAGCGATACCAAATGTAAACAAAACCCATGCTAAAACCCCATCTAAAATGGCCGGCCGAATGTTGGCGAACCCGTCTTAACGTTGTCATGTTTTTGCCGGGAGAACGAGACATTACGACAAAGGCACAATATGGAAAGAGCTAAATATTAGATTGTCAACGCCACAGTTGTTCTTTAGGTTAATGACCTTTCGTATCACTTCTCGTTGGCCGTACTATAGATTACAGGCACTTTTGAAATGTCATAAAAAGAAAAAATATGCCAAGAGTTCATTCCAAAGCGTAGGTGTCTATGGAGAGGAATGGGCAAGAAACTCCTTTAACAAAATTATGATCATCATAATCTAACGTAAAACAATTGTTTCATGTTCACTCGCTTCAGTATCGACAAACCGATCAAGTTTTAAGTAAGTGATAGCGTAGTGGTGCGATCGTTGGACTGTCAAGTCATCGGCCGCGAGTTCGAACCCCAGACACGCACTTCTTGTCTTTCGGGTTCATTAACATATTGTATAATTTTATTTTTAAAAACTTTGTGCACAATTAAAAACTGTACCGAAGCGGACTTAATGCCTTAGGCATTTTCTACCAGTCTACCTTAGAGTGATGCAGAGATAATACTTTTTGACGGCAAATAAGCCAAGTCCTACAAACACCAAAAAGAAGGAGGAAGGAGAGAGAAAAAGCTTTCAAGAAATTCTAATCTAACTTCACCAAGTTTAAAATATTAACAAAGATCCCTCAAGCCAGATCAAATACCTACAAGAACTGGGACTATTTACAATGTATACACATAGCACATTAACATTATAGATTTATGCAGTATAGCCATTTTGTGTTCGGCTTTCGTACGAGTCGTGGTCGCCCCGGGCCACGGTCGCCTTTCAGACCGACTTGTGAACCGTGATGTAAATAACGCAGACACGATTATGACTGTCCGTTTTATTGGTTAGTGCGTATGTTCGTGGGATTTTGGTCTAGAATTCTAGGTGATGTGTATTTGTTTCTTTTTTTAAAGTGAAACTTTTATTACATCGTCTCAAACTTTTTTGTCTGTGTGTTGCATGTCGCCGGCGCGCGGTGAGGGTCGGCCGCGGAGTGGGGACGTCTAAATATCTATAATGTGAAAAAAGTTATACTTTATCGTATAAAACCACACAATCCTATTTATTCTAGGTGTGCCCGGCTTTTTTGAAGTCACTTTCGAAATTTGACTTGCCAACGGCGGTTGTTACTTGAATTTAGTGCTTTTACAATTGATTAAAATCCCGTTTGACTTCAAGCACTAAAATCTTCACATTATAACATATTTGGTTTCACAATTTTGAAATATATTTGTACTTCTTCAAGCATATTCTTATTAATCACTACAAAGTAAAAACAAAGCCGCAACGAAAACTATGCAACGGATTTTGATGCGGTTTTTTTTAAAATAGTTTGTGATTAAAGAGGAAGGTTTATATTTAGTATTTATATTGCACCCGTGCGAAACCGGGGCGGTTCGTTAGTATTTTATAAATCTGTATGCACAAAACCTGACGTCAACAATCTCACCAGAACGTAATCACAAATTCCAACATTTCATCTAAACCTAACCTTAAACAGGACCTGATAAAATCACTCACTTTCTCAACTAATCAACCTAGAAACAAGTCTAGAAACAACCAAGATAAAGACGGTAATATAATTAATACAATTCACACACAAACCATATTAAAAGGTAACGCATAAACCTAGTACGATAACACAGTAAATATCTCCAGCTTTCTCGAGTCCTCTCAAGAGCAACGACATTACATAGTGTGAATTATATTTGCTTTGGCTCATGCAGTTTATTATCACAAGAAATTTATGCTGTTCTGTTAGACCTTGGAAAGTTAGTCTAGTCTACTAGAGTTTAATAACGTGTCTCCTTCTAGTTTAATAGAAACGCAGCTTAAGTGCGTAAGTTGTAAATTAACTTTGGAAATGGGTTATCTTTTCCGAACTTGGCTTGGCACACTGCCGTGTGTCTAGATAAGTTTAATAGATGTGATAGTTATGTTTTCTACTTCTTCTAGAGTCTCGAAAGCGAATGTCAGATTTTTGCTGACGTATCCATGTTCCTTCTTTTACTCTTTGTGTTCCGGGGTCACGGTATCTCTTTCGAACAACCCGGAAACCAATCATTTCCCTGTCTACGCCTGCGTTTACGAGGAGCCCGGATCTATTTCAGTTGCGAGTTAATAGGCTTCTTTTAGGTTTCGCTCTTCATCGTCAACCTCTTCTCTATCCTCAAGAGTGACGTAAAGAGTAAGGCTACACACTATACACTTTTTTAATATGGGCTTCCAGGCAGTACGTTTAAACTATTTATTCCCCTTCCACGTAAATATTATATCCGTATGATTGTAGTCACTAATCAGTATATTTATAATCCACAACCATAACACGTCCTTCTACAATCTTTACTAATATTATCAATTTTGTTTGTTACGTCTTCACACCTTAATAGCAGGACCGATTTTAATGAATTTTTGTACAGAGATAGTTGGGACCCTGGAGACGTACATAGGCTATTTTTTTTAAAAGAGTGAAAAATTACGGAGAAAGAGGAAAAAGGGAAAACTTAGCATTGCTTTACAATAAATAAGGCGCTAGGGCAAAAACTACAGGTGGCAGGTACCTGCAAATCAGGAAAGGGGAACTGTCTTAACCCGAACTTAACGCGGGCGAAGCCGACGAAGAAAGCTAGTCTTAATATAAACCACACCAACACATACACTCAATAAAGTTATACCTAACGGCTGCCACACCCGTCCTGTTGCGAAACCTTACTGCCTAGCTGCTTATTTGCAGCAGCCCTGTTATGGCAACTAGTCCTGCAACATTGTACATCTCTCTGATTAAATAACACTTACCAACATGGCCAGAATGATCATAAAGAGAGTTATTATACGAGGTAATATGTGCTAAAATATCTTTGGAATACACGTCCTTTATTAGTTGATGTGATTAGTGCTAATTGGTGATACTTCGTGCCAGTAAGTTATCATGTTGTTGGGTCTCCAGATTGTATCTAAGTGTGTTTCTAGTTATTCATTCATCTGATGACCTGTCACTGTTATTTTGATATTCCTAGACTAGACAAAATAAATAAAAACTGGTCAAAGAACATTAACTCTCCTCTATACTTTGATATTTTGTATATATTTTAGATATGTTTTATTTTAGATTGTATATATGTAAACATATATTTATTAAGTTAGTGCTTCAGTTGATATTTTTACACACCGTGTCTTAGTACGTTTTTTTCCATCCGTCCTATCGCAGGTCTGCTGGAAAACATTTCTTTATGAAATAAGCAGTACCTTTGTTCTCTTTCGTCTGTATGTATTTTTATAATGTCTTGTGTGTACATAAATAGATAAATAAATCGGATACGATTTTATCCTACATTCAGCATGGAAACCAGTATGTCTCTTATCGAGGAATTTTTGTTTTTTTTTTAAAATTAGATTTGAGGTTTACTGCATGACTTCCTAAAATAAAAGAAAATCCACTTACCCGGCGGACAATCACACTCATATCTCAGCTGATCCAGCGGCGTACACCTTCCATCATGATGACACGGTGACGGTTCACAGGGAACATACTCCGCATCACAATCCCTCCCGGTATACCCTGGCTCACACACACAAGTATAAGACCCGTGGGTGTTGAAGCAACGGCCGTGGTGGCAGGGACCGGAGCCACTGGAGCATTCCACCACGTCTTCGGTGCAACGGGAGCCTGTGAAGCCAGGTGGACAGGCGCAGGAGTAGCCAGCGGTGGTTGTGTTGTCGGCAACGCATCTGCCTCCGTTCCGACAAGGTTGGGACGCGCAGTGATCTTCGTGGGAGCATTCGTCACCTGAAAAATATAAGGAAATTAGAGACGATGTTATTGAACGTCATAATAAATGGATCATTCGAATGAAACTTGTCAATGCGTAACTTTTTGCCAGAAAAACTTTTCATATCGGAGGCGCTCGTGGCTTAATAATAGCAGCCGTTCGGGTCGATCTTTATAGGTTAAACCGCGCTTGCCTAGGTTGGTGTGTGGATGGGTGACTTCCCCCTACATACTGAGTTTCCTCCGTGTCCTGGAAAGCAGTTAAGTCGTTGGTCCCAGCTGTCATTTGTAGATCTTTGACAGTCGTTACAGGTAGTCAATGTTCCAAAAAGTCTAATAACCAGTCTTATCTGGAGTTTCGCATTATCCAGTACTAACTGGGTTGTGGAGGTCAGATAAGCAGTCGGTCCATGTAAAATACAGATTATCAGCTGCATCCGGTTAGATTGGAAGCCGACCCCAACATAGTTGGGAAAAGGCTAAGCAAATGATGAGACACTTCATATCTCGTCTGGTCAATCAAGACTAACAAAAAAAAAGCTAATTAATAATTATTTCTAAAGAAACGTCAAATAACAATTCAAGACCAGACACTTCTTAATAGCTTTGCGCAAAAAATGAACTTAATAAGTCATCTCCAAGGCTAGAAGACATTGCTCTATCCGAAGACATCAAAACAGACGAATGAACCAATAAAACAGACTAACAAACATATATCACCTATAAAAATATCATAAACCTATCATTAAGGAAAGTTTCTATAGTCACATAAGTACCTAATCAGGAATATTAATGAAGAGACGTGTGAATCGGTTAAAATCGCTAAAAACAATTTGCATATAGACGAGCCGATGAGCATGATATCAATCAAATCATTTGTATCCATGATTGCGATTTTTATATCGATAATTTTGAATCGATTGCTAATCGAATAATTTCGTTGTTGTTTCGGATACTATTTGGGAGTTTGACATCGTTTTGAAATTGTTTTTTTTTGTGTCATCATTTGCATACGAATTAGTTTGTGTCTATGGGTATTATTGGAAAAAGTATGACATACATGAGAAAAGAGGCCTTGATTGAACTAAATTACAATAACAAACCGACGGTTCCTAGTTTTCTCCATACATAAGGTTAAGTCAAAAACCGAAGTTCACAGGAGAGCGTAATTTGTGTTCAACACGCTCTAGAAATAATTCTCTGAGCAATAATAAATATTTTCTTTCTACAATATTATAACTGTTTTAGCTTTATAATGCTATTTACACGTGAGTATTTTACTTTTTCACGTTTTTTTTTGTTGGAAAAACTGATAGATGACATAAGACACTTATTCGTTTGACTTTGTGTGATGAGCGTGATTGTTTGTTCTGTGCCTGGGTGTGATTTATCTATAATATGTATGTATTTATAAATTATATAAGTATGTATATCAGTTGTCTGGTTACCATAACACAAGCTCTGCTTAGCTTGGGATCACATAGCCGTGTGTGAGTTGTCCCAAGATATTTATTTATTTATAATACTTGTTCTCTTATACGATTTCTAAAACAAGGTAAATAAATTAATTAAAAATCGTATGTCAGCATGTGCGCATAGATAATCGCAAGCCAAAGATACAATAAAAAAGGCATTTTCGACATGGCTTTATGTGTACCTACGTAGGGACCGTCGAAATACTTCTACAATTAAAACGCCCTGTTTTTTCTGAACAAAGTTGAAACCGCTCTAGTAGAAGTTGTGCAAGAGGTTTTAGGCGACAATAAATACGGTTAACTGCGTTTTTCCACTTCCGAACACCAACAATGATTACTGCAAACATCATCATCCGTAGACTGTGTCAATTTGCTATTTCAAATCTTTCTTTTATGACATTTACAGCAGCAGCTACATCAGCAACAGAATTAACCTTTCGTGTGTCTATGACGTGGATCCACGCGAGACACAATGCGTAATTAATTGTGTCTGTAATTCCGGCATACAAGCGGTTAAATGAAAAACAAAAGCAAGTCAGACTTGCGTACTATATCTTTTGACTGTGTAAACTTCGAAGGTTGATTTCAGAGCTCAAAGGGACTGACAGACCTGAGTATATGTTTTTATTTCAACTTGATAGCTCGTGTATCAGAGGTCTTGAAAGACAGACAGACGGACAAAGGGATCCAATAAGAGTTTTGTTTTTTTTTTTTCATTTGATTTCTTATTGTATTTGTATGTCCTCACTTTTTAGTGTTGCCATTTTAATTTTGTAATATTAGCACTCTTCAACTACAAGATGATAATACAAGCGCTGCCTTTTTTGTTTCTCACCGATAATGTTGCTTCTGTGTTTTTTTGATAAATAAACTTATTACTATTACTAAAAACTGAAATGGTCACTAGCATTATCATCAACACTTAAAACGAGATTGTCACGTTACATTTCTTACTAGAAAACAAATAAAAATAGTAGTCCACCGGGAACAGGGTACAAGCTACCGGTCAGGGCTCCAGAGAAAGGAACTTCCTAACAATACGAGCTAAGTCCAAGAGCCCACGGAATCAAGCCTTTGATCCAGCTGCCTAACGAGAGCCTTCTTACCTCTATAAAACCTCATTACATAAAACGTGAATCGCGAAAGAGAAGCTATGCACAGAGGAAGTCTTTCAAGAGTAAGACACAGTTGAAAAAGTCATATTTAAAGATGAGCAAAGTAACCGAATTGCAGCTACTAAATTGGCTAAACAACTAACCAAACTTGACCTTAAAAATTCATCATCAAATAAGAATGCTAGGCTGACTAACAAACTAAACGAAAGAATTCGGTTTGATTGTCAGAACGAGCTCAATTGGTGTTATGGGCACTGCTTCGATCTTTATGCAAGTTTAGAAACAAAACGGTTAACGTCTGATATGTACCTATTTATTCGAGTGTTTTATGACGTAATAAAAAGGCTATCATCGCTTTGAGTCTAGCATTTTGATCTCCTATTTTACATGATAAAATTGAAAACCAAAATGGATTGAAAACTTTTAGTAAAAAAAACAATTCTACTAATATTATAATGTTTGTTACTCTTTCACGTCAAAACGGCTGAACGGATCTTGGTGAAATTTAGCACAGATGTAGATTATAGGTTTCCATCAAGACTTTCTTCTTTCTTATAAGGTCGACATCAACTTTAAAAAAAAAACCTTTCCCCATACTAGTAATTTCTCCTGTATCGGTGCGTTAACAAACATTTAAACTCAGATACACAAACATCCAGACCCGAAACAACTACTTGTAGGCCATACATTATATACTTGTTCCGTGCGAGAATCGAACTCGCGACACGCAATCCAGCAGTCAACCGCTCAGCCACTGCGCCAACCGAGCCGTCAAAAATGAGACTTAAACATAATGTGGGTGTACTATCTCTGTAAACTCTCTGCGTAATCCAGGCGTGATGTTATGATGTTTTCTAAAATTTAACCGCCGCGGGAAACGCCCCGAGCGTCGGGCGCCGCGAGACGACTCCCGGCCACCGTAGATGCGGGCCTGTGGACGGTGAGCAATGGGGAGCTCACCGTCCGTCCGTTTATTAACGACAAGCCGAGTCGTTAGTGTTCCACGCGTGCCTTAAAGAGATATCAGCAAAGCAGAGGGGCTTGCTAGGGCCACCGCCTGCCGGGGTTGCGGGTTGTTCGAAAGAGATACCGCGGCCCCGGAACGTAAAGGGCAATAGGAGGAACATGGGTGGGTTTTAGTCAGTACAAGTCTGACACTGGCGGAGAGCGGGGGAAGTTATTTGATGACAACCCAGCCCCAAAAAAAATCTACAATTCTAAACCATCGCAAATATACAGTTTCCAGAATTCTACAAACTTCAAAGCTCATTCACCGCGAGCAAAAACGGTAAACCGACTAATTCATTAGTTGCACAAACAATTGAAAAGCAAATTGGTCGCATTCACACAACGCGTACCTACAGGTACAGTCAGTAAAATAAAGCATTATTTATGAATGATGGTGGTGCTTAAAATCGTATCTATATTTAAGATTTTGAGCACCACCATCATTCACAACATTTATAAATTAGTAACCTTAAAATTATAAATATAATAATGTAGTAACGGCCAATGGCTTAATTCCAATCTGTCGAAGCTCTCCTTAGGGTGTTGGATCAAGGGCCTGATTCAAAAGGCAGTACTCCTCGACACGGCTCGCATTGTGAGGAGGTTCCTGTCTCTGGAGCCCTAACCAACGGTAGTTTGGACCCTGCTCCCATTACCGGCGGAAACCTACTTTTATAATTTTCAAATGTTTTTTATTGTTTACTAAGAAATATTTAGAAATGTAATTTTAAGATGAGAAATTAATAAAGGAATATAATAAAAAAGCATATCTTAAACTTTCGGCTTTAGTTAATCGATAATTATGTAAAGTATCTATGTGGTTTGGTTTAAGCAACTGTATAATTTTACTTTTTATTCTGTAATAATTTTGTAAGCCAAAACTTTTAAGACGGGCGGATGAAGGTTCCTGTCTCTGGAGCCCTAACCACCGGTAGCTTCTTGGACCCTGCTCCCGTTACCGGCGGAGACCTATTTTGATATATTTTTTTCTAAAAAAAATAATATTTAAAAAAAAATATTTTTAGATGAAAGAAGAATAAAGTTATAAAAATCTCCACAGAAGCAGTTGTTTGTTTTTTCTTAGAAACCGATGGACATCTTCAACTCAAGTTGGTTTTATTTAATGAACCATTTGTTTTCATTTAATTTCTTAAGGATTTTCCAGAAAATTTCAGCTGTATCTGACTAGTCTAGTTACATATCTCATTCGCTGACTGTACATGACAAGGCTGATATTCAAAAAGTATTACGCAGTGTTCAGGAAACGACAAATTGCGTACTTTCTATGACTTTCTCTACCTCCCGTGTGATACAAACACTTTGTAATATGTAATTTTCCATGTAATCTGTTAAAAGTTCTATTCGATTAATTGTAAATTGTTTTTGATTAGACTTGGCGAGATGGCGGTTTCGTCAGAAGTAGGTAGACGGGCAACTTCTGCCTGTAATTGACCGTCGCAGACATGCAACACCGGTTGTTTCATTATTTATAATTTACTTTTTCTAATCTTTTGTAGGGTTCCTTTATAAAAACGTCTGTCATAGGGAAATACCTTAATACCCCATCGAAAATTCCCCTCAGGTTATTTTGCGGGATTCGTCACGGTACTGTAGTTGGATATTACAAAAGTCTGTCTGTCTGTCAAGACCTTTAATCGCCGAACCGCGTTAAGGTATCGCGAATTGCAATTACTCAAATCTGTGGTACTTTAGAGTTGTGAAAAATGAACTCTCTAACACCCCGTTCCAATGAACAAAAAACGATTCGTTTTGCTTACGGATAGTAGTATTTTGACATAAGTTGTATGAGACGTATGTCACATCTTACTATCCGTAAGCAAAACGACTCGTTTTTGTTCATTGGAACCGGGCGTAAGTCTACACAGTCAAAAGATATAGCCGTTTATGTCGGAAATTTGTACGGGACCCTCGATGCGTGAGTCGGATCACCACTTGACAGTGTTTTTTTGTTTTAACTGTGATTCAGCGCTAATTCCGGTGGCGTCAAAAATCGTGAGCGCAAATTCCGGTGGTAAGTTTTTAGTGCTAATCTAATTTTACTTAAATGCAATCAGCAAAAAATGTAAGTAATGTCTGGCGGTCATCTACCTCATCTATACTAATATTATAAAGCTAAAGAGTTTGTTTGTTTGTTTGTTTGAACGCGCTAATCTCAGGGACTACTGGTTGGAATTGGAAAATTCTTTTAGTGTTGGATAGTCCATTTATTGAGGAAGGTTATAGGCTATATGACATCACGCTACGACCAACAGGTGCTAAGCAGCGCGGGTGAAACCGTGGGGAACAGCTAGTCTTCTTATAAAATAACTTCACGCACGTAGTCTACATAGGGTTTAACTGATGTGTACAAATAGTCCACCTACATTGCACTCACTGACCTAAGAAGAATAAAAAGTAATTGTTTTTAGGTTTCCTAACCTCAAAACGAAAAAAATACCGCCCAAGATTGAATCAAACTCGCGCACCGAGGATTCCGTACAAACTTGCGACTTAAACAGCCACATATTTTGACTGCGTAGACATAGAGGGTTGATTGTTGAAAGGGTCCACAGTGCTGAGTATATGGTTTTGATTTCACCTCGATACCTCCATACGTTCCCGAGATTGTAAGGGCACACTATTGCATACGATGCATGTTGCATTCGTAGCCCGAGCCAGTAGGCTCTGCGTCACGGTTGTGAACAGTTCTGTACCTACGTCTTAGTTGTGTGTGTTATAATAAACGATATTACGTGTTATCTCAGTTTCATTTATCTCACGTAGACAGAGCCTACTCCACAAGATAAAGGGTCTTGACGGACAGTCAAATATCAAAGTGATCCAATAAGGGTTCTGTTTTTTCTTTTTAAGATACGGTACCCTAAAAAACGGGACCCTTAGGTATAGGATCACTTTGTTGTCCGTCTGTCTGTCTGTCTGTCTACCTTTAAAGAAAATTGGTCTCAAATAATCAACATTATCTCTTCTAAACCACTAGCCCTACTATACAAATACATTGAGCTTCTAAATGCCAGTGCGGTCCATAATTGCTTGCCATAGATGGCGGCTGCGCAGGCGCATACGACGATTTTTTGCTCAAATTCCCTTCTTATGGTGGCGACTAGCCTATGTAGACTCGTTTGGTACGTATGACGTAAATTACAGGTTTTTTATATTGTATTTTATTTTATGTAAAAGTAAAATATTTAGATCTTGCATCAAATTAAGGATCGTTTAAATGGTGACTATTTTTGGCTTTCAGACCACTATTAAATTCTTCTCAACAATCAAAGTACAAAATAAATATACTTAACAAACAATCTCAGAAAGTCACATACAATTAAAACCAATAACGATTCATTCTTAACAAAAACACGCAATTAAAGTAAAAAAATAATAACAAACGTCCTGTTGTTACAAAAATATTGTCAGACAAACTAAAAATAAACGACATTTTAACCATGACATCACATAACAATTTACGATATTTTTATGCCCATCAAGTTTATGGCACGCAACGACTATACAATAAATAAAAATAGCTTAAGACATGCCAGCACTTAGTACTCAGATATAATCTTTAAAAGGATATAAAATATGTAATTAAGGATATAAAAATCTCTACTAAAGAATGAAAGGACGAATCTTGTAAACAATACTTTCGAAGGTGGATTAAATAAAGAGAGGAATAAGAATAAAGAAAATATGGAACAATGTGCGTGGGCATTAAGCGAAACTAATTGTACAATCAATTCTGCCTCACGATCGAAAAAGGGTGAAACGAAATCTGGATGACAGGAAAGAATTAAGTCTTGACCAAAAATATGAAGTACAAACTACAAAATGATCGAAAAAAAAGTATCCAATATGTTACTCCAGACTATAATCTACCACTGTGCCAAATTTCATCAAGATCCGATTTTACGTGAAAGAGTAACAAACATCCATACATCGTCACAAACATTCGCATTTATAATATTAGTTGGATTTTAACGTGAGCTCCTCGAACTGATGATGAATGGAGAATTATTGGAGACAAAAACGATGTTTCTAGCTTCTATAAACTGCAGCTTTTATGACATCAGACTATAAACCTTATGCAGATCATAATAAGATTTAGCAACAGATAAATTCAAGAAAACACGACGGTAACAACTTTCAAAAATTTACTAGTTACTCTTTCCTCTTACAACGTTATTAGTTAACTAAATCATTTTGATAACATAATTCAGAAACAAGTTTTGCTTGAGGCTCTGATTGATCGAATTTCGCTTTAAGTTCTCCGTCTTTTATACTCGTAATTTATTTTATATCAACTGTAATATAAAAATCTTCATCGTTTTAGATGACGGATTTATACTGACTTTTATTGATACCGTTTACGTTTCCAAGTGTATTAAATCTTTCCATATTTTGATGGTGATTTAAGATTTAATATGTTGTGTTGTATGTTTGTTCGTTATTGGATTCTACTAATTTATTATAACCTTGTGGTTTAAATTAAATTGGTATGTCGAGGTCTTAATTAATTGGTCATCCTACGGGATTTGGATTCGTTTTTGTTTTTCAGTTATTCAAATCGTTCCTGAATTCCAATGAATTAGACGACGACGTTTCGTTACTTTTATGCCTACAATCGCTTTTATTTTCTCACATTACGTAGTTTAGCACAAATGTGTGTAGATATTGCTCACCGTTGTGGTCACAACAGCCATAAACAGTATAAGATATGCACTATAAACGGTCAAAGACAACGCCAATGAATGAAACAAAGATAAAAATCTATTCTCCATATTCTAGTTTTACCTTAACCATAATTCATATCACAAACACCTGATTATTAGTCATCAAAGTGCGTAACCAATTACGCATACAGGATATAAAGAATACAGACAGACGGCCACACAATCATCTTGATCATGTCTAAGCTATTTCTGACGAAGATCATGAAGTGGATGATTGCATAGTTATAGAAGAAGCGAGAAGTAAAAAGGTTAAAGATGATTGAAGACGAAGAGAGGCAATCAAACGAAAATAAGAAATGGGTACCCTCTTGTTCAGAACGTCGATTATAAACACGTTTAGTGTTGATTGAAATTCAGATAATTTAAAAATTTATGAAGGGACATAAGTGGAATACACACTTTATAATTGAATAAAACAATCACTGACACCTGAGTTGTTATATCCGTAATCAAGCTTGGTCAATCTCGTTTGAAATATAATTATTGTGTTTAGCCTCCATAAAATGGAATTGCATATCAGCACTACATCAATCACGACTCCATTATCATCTGACCACCTAGTAGTATTTGACATATTTCTAACCTTAAACAAAATAATGAGCAATAAAATCAAAACTAACCTGTATACCCCGGCGGACAATCGCACTCATACGTTGATAATGAAGTCAATCGACACGTAGCTCCATTTAAACAAGGTGCAGAATCGCATGCAGCCGGTATCCTGATCTCGCATAGTGACGCACTGAAGCCCAGAGGACAGTCACAGGCGAAGGAAGGCGGACCTCCACTAACACCTGGCCGGACGCGGCAGGACCCTCCATTCTGGCATCGAGGACTAGACTCGCTGTGACAAGGGTTCAGGTGCTGACAAAACTCGCCCGCGTATCTCGATGTACAACTGAAACAAAGAAATTCGATATTAGTTACGTGGAAAAAGTTTTTGAAATCTTCGACATTTATGTTCAAAATTTTCATTCTTATCAACATCATCTTTCAAGCTTTTTCTTACTATACTGTCAGCTTCCAGACTATATTTATCCAGTTGATTACCAGTGTTTTGCATAGAGCGACTGTCTATCTGATATAGTTAACCCAGTTGTTGGTAAACACGATTACTCTTGGTAAGACTGGTTATCAGACTCACGAGCTGCTGACGACCCTATTCTTGTCCTCGACCTTATCCTACTTCGTTTATAATATTATAAATGCGAATGTTTGTGAGGATAGAGTCTATCCTCACAAACATTCGCATTTATAATATTTATCGTCTATCCGATAGATAGACGAATCTTCGTTACTCTTTCCCGTCAAAACGGCTGAACGGATCTTGATGAATTTTGGCTCAGAGTTATATTATAGTCTGAAACACATAGGATACTTTTATCTCGATCATCACGCGAACGAAGCCGCGGGCGCCAGCTCGTTAGTCATAAGCTAAAAATAGGATTTCCTCAACGTAAACTGGTATTGCCCAAAGATACAAAAGATCGGAAGACAGATCTGTATGACGAGCTTGTTACTCGTGAATCGGAACATCCACTTTTCTCCTAAGTGAATAATAACCTCTGTGAGCAAGCTACGACTTTGGCATGTAATTTTACACTCTTTTGAGTCCATTGACTTGGAAACATACGTTATATCTCCTACCTATTGTATGACTGTCCTGATTCATGGACCTGTAATCTTTTCATGAAGGCTTATTTTACTTTTTGGCTTTACATCTGAGCTACCCGTCATGTCATAAGGTTTATGTATTAAAGCTACTCTATTTAAAGTGCTAGTATTTATTTCTTTGCCTCTGTTGGAGGTCTTTGTACACAATGTATCTGTAAACTTAACCTTTTCTATCACATGACTGTATTTTATAGGTTCTGATTTTGCTTTATCTGCAGATATTGCATTCGTTTTAATTACGTATGTATAGATAGTGGTTATAAAGACATGATTTTGTTTCAATAAACTCTGTGTTATAAGCTTCCGTGTCGCAAGTTTCCGTGGTTAAATTAATTATGATAAATATTGACGTTGTATCAAGCAACAAACTAAATACTAAATCAATTTTAATATTCTGTTTTTGGAATATGAGACTGTAAACAAAACCTTGATATTTGTTTTAAGAATGTGTTATGAAATAATTTTGCAAATCATTTTGTCACCCATGTTTACTAATGTGAAGATTACATTTCACATGTCAATGACAACTTAATTGTTTTCAAATGTTCAAGTTCGTAACAAATACGGTTTTAGATCAGCATTTAGATTTAATGTAGGCAGTACAATCAAAACCGTAAAAGAAAGCATTTTAAGGGAACCGGTATATCCTAGAACGGAAAAATGGAATACAATGATATCCAGTAACCACTAGAAGGCAGGCTGGTGTAAATCACACTCCCTTTCAGAGTAGAGAAAGAGAGAGACCTACTCTTTCTCTGTTCTCCAGAAATGGGATCGTTTGGACCCATTAAATACAGATAAAAATGATACCCATAAGAAATATAAAGTCTAGAACGGATACACCCCATAATTCGCGGTGTTAAACGTAGACGCACAATATTTTTTTTCAACAAATATTCAAAATCCGAATCAGCAAAAATACAGCCTTCAGAATTAAACCGTATAACATATTCCCTACATTATAAGGCTTATAACATACTCTTGGTGTCGGTACGTAGGTGTGCAGTCGTGCAGCCCGGGCCGGACGTCGACAATAAATAACGCAGATACGTCGCGAACACGACCACGTGACGTGCGCACGCGCAAGGCTCGCCTTTGTATCACTACGGTGCGTTTTTACCCGACTGCCAAAGAAGGAGGGTAATGTTTGAGTTTCAATATTAAATTGGAAATGTGGCTTGAAGTAAGTGTATATTTTATTAGTCCAGAGTATGTAAGATTTTTACTGAACGTGATAATAATATAGAACAAGACTGACAAACGTAATCTTAGTTAGGAAAATTAGAAAAAAAATACTCACAGAAGAAAAATTCACGAACGAAGAAAAAAGTAATAGGGTTTGCTTTTATATAATTGAAAATTGCTGCCAGTATCAAAAAAATACCAAGATGATGGTATTTTTGTATATTGCCATAAGTGTAAGTATAATTACTTACACTTATGGCAAAACGGATCGTGCAAGTAATCATAGATAGTTGGCTCATTGTTTAAAATCACCATTAAGTAAATGATTTCCCTCAGTTATCTCTATTCCTATAGACCCTTTGTATGTTTCTTTTGTACTATCATCTACGTGAGAATTTGTATTACCTCTCGTATATCTTTAAATGTCAGATATAAGACGAATTTCGAAAAAGGAACTTATTCTTAAAAAAGTAAATACACAAACAAAAGCGGTCCATAAATACGGGTCTCAAATATGGAAGAAAAAAACAGCTTTTCTATTTTCGAAATAGGAATACATTATTGATACTAAATAACAAAGCAACGCTCAAAAACATTATTGATATAGACATTCTTGACACAATTGGTGGTGCACCCAATATGTTTCGAGATAAAGTACTCGAAGAACGCCCACGTAAGCGAGAAAATCTTTTCTTAGCAGTAAAAAAGACCATATTATCATAATCTCACGATAAATTACAATGACATGATAACCGAACAGAATCTACGCGTATAAAATAAATCATTGTCGCTCTCTTTGATTTACGCACGTCAAAAAATTCTGGAAGTGCAGTTTATAACGAAAACATCTTAAAAAAAAAACAGTTTTTTCAAAGTATGGTGAAGATAAAATATGTTTCCCGTCTTAATTTACAACCAGATCAGATTTCAGTTATACGAATCAACCTTTACTTTGTTTTGTTAAAGAAAATCTATTAATAAATAATGTGATTAAAGAAAGATCAATTCAGGATGTAACACCTACAGAATTTTTATTATATTAGTTTATATTACCGATGGCAGTCCTGATCTAAGTGTACCCACCCACGTATATGTTAATATTCTTAACTAAACGAAGTAAATCTCGTTTATTGGACCGTTCCAATACCGACACTTGAGGTGTTGTGGGAAAATAAACTGAAGCCAAGCATCCATAGACGTTTTACACAAATTGAACATCATAAACCCATATTGGCTGTTTGATTATACATTCATTTTAAATGGTTTGTGTATTTAATATTGTTTATATTATTTGTTACAATTATAACCTCACAATTTATGGGCCGTAAAACTCATAAAATGAGTATAGATGTAACGTTATTTATTTTTTAATAATTATGAATATTAATGTTTTATTACTTCTGTCTCAACTAGCTTTGATATATTAGAAAGTCGAGTCTGAGAAGATGAAACCAGGTGATACTCATTTAACACTGGACTAAACACATTTTCCAGACACAGAACCGAGAACATTGAAATATACTAAACGGTCCAAGGATGTGCTTTTGCTTCAGCAAAATGTTTTGGATCCAAACAATGGATTCCACCAAATACAAATGGCTTTATCGTGATTTCGCTAGGTTGGTGTATAAAAGCTGAGGTGAGCCTGTGAGGTTGTGAGCCTGTACATACAGGCTGGCGTGGGAGGACAAGCCTGTTGGCTACCCACGCAGTGACCTCGACGGAGGGTGCATGCACTGGACCTACTCTCGATGATGGCATTGCAAACGCTGAGATGTTTCAGAATATTTTAACTCGAACTAAAACTTCAACTTACCAGGAAAACATTTGACAAAAATACTCAGAGATCAAAATCAAAATACTTACTAATATTATAAAAGCGAAAGTAAGTTTGTTTGTTACGTCTTCACGCCTTAATGACCAAGCCGATTTTGATGAATGTTAGTACAGAGATAGTTGGGACCCTGGATACAGACATAGGATAGGGGGAGAAAGAGGGAAGAAAAGGGCAGAGAAAAATATTTTTTTTTCGATCATCACGTGGGTTAAAGTAAGCGTTAGCCCAAAGTAACTATGCCACGCGGACAAAGTCGCTGGCGAAAGCTAGTTATAAAATAAAACTCTATAGTTTAAAAACTTACAGAAGATTATCTTGAGAGTCGTAAAAACGTCATTACATGCTCATCTGCCAAGAAACCCTTTATTATAGTCTAGGTTATAAAAATGTCTTGAAGATAAACAGAAATTATATCATGGGACCCGAGGAAGCTCAACGCCCGCCCTTAATTACAGCATCAGTGAAACAATAAGACTGCAAGATGACGGTGGCCACCGCTCCAGAGATTATCTCGAAAAATTATAACCTGTCTTGAAAATAGGGCTTTTGTTCAGCTAACAAGACTAGGAGCTAAATCTTCATTATAGGGCGAACAATAAATTATTATTATCGCCAATCTAATTATAGAGCAGGATGAAAAAGAAGACCCCGATATGGGAATATTGAATTTTATGTGATTTTTCTCATTTTTCTTGTGTCTAATTGAAATAAATGATATTGACTTCATTTCATTTGCTGTGATAACAACTGGTGCGGTATTAACGCCGACTAGAATCTTTTCATATTCTAACCCTATTTTACATTTTATGACAAGTTGAGAGTTTTCATTAATTAAGTAAGTATCATTAATTGCTGGAGTCATCTTTTGTGTGTAAGAAAGAATACGGATTTGTAGGAGATGTCTTAGTTTAAACTCAAAATAACCTTAGCAATATATTTATAATCTTACAAATTCATTAACAATTCCACTTTCTACTCTAATAATTGGTCCTTGTATAAGTAAACCAAAGATCGCAGCGCCACATTTGTGTCAAAGCATACGACTAGTTGGAAAACGCACAAGACCAAGGTTGGTTGCGCGACTATAATTTATGGTTGGCGACAGCAGATCCCGTGTCGCAAGCTCGGAGCCAGTGCCCGCAATAAATAAATAGTTGCGAGCTTGTTCTATGTTATACGATACCTTGAGCTTAGTGGACTTTTAAAGGGTTGCACACTTGCACCATTTAATGTTACCATGTCAGCGCAAAAAGTTCTCCTTTTGTAGATTAGGTTATCTTAGTGAGTTGTTGAAGCTAGGTGTGGTTTGATGGTAAGTTGGAGAAAATATTTAGACCTGGCAACAATTTACTACGTGCTGTAAGACATTTCAAATCTAAAACAGCAATTCGTTTTTTTTTTGTTTTTGACAGATTATCGTCATCACAATTCTTCTGCCCTTATTTCAATTTATTGACGGCGCAGCATGTCTGCCACAGTTCTTTATTACGAAATATCTTAGCAATCACCTGCTTTCTAGACATCATCCTTTACACAATCCATCTTCCTTTTGGTACTCTTATACCTATCCACATAATACCTCCTAAACACATGTACATCGCACCACGGTGCCACACAACTTATGACAGATCCTTTTAAATATTTACAAGTACACTCATCATCATTTCCCTGCTCTTGTCCCATTCTATTTGGGGTCGGCGCAACACGTTTTCTACTTCCATTCTCCCCTATCAGACGTCACGGCAGCATTTACTTCTTTCTCCTCCATACCTTTCCTCAAGGTACACTATCACCCAAAAATATTTCAATAATCGTCACGTAACATCTGTTCCAAAAATACTTAAATTTCCAAATGTGTAGGCTGTAGGTATGTTCCAAATTTAACAGTACCAGCAACACTCAGAACATCATAATTAGCTTGGGCACGTATGAATACACGTATAATAATATGATTAAACGCGCACAGACGACAAATATTCCGTTGGTTCAGTTCGTGGAAGCGCGCATAGCTTCGCATGTCGGTAGTTATCAGATGCGCGCGGACAGGCTGCGTGAGCGTCGTCGCACGCGCATAGGGTGTATCTTGACGTTAAATCGTTTAGCGCAGAAGTGTCATCGAAATGTTAATGTTATTTGTGGACGGAGATCAAGATTTTGTATCGGCGGATCTTTCGATTGAATTTTTGGATGACTTGTTTTAAATTTTTGGGTGTCGACGATAAAGACGGTTATAATGTCGGTTAAAATAATAAAAACCCAGTTTTACGAAAACCTCTGAAACAGAGCAATCATCACTTGTCCGGGTTGTAATAAACATAAGTTTACGAGACCCTTTTTAAATATACAATATGTCCGGTCATGGACGAGCGATATTCTAAATAATTTTATATCAAGAGTTTGACAACACAGTTGGCGCAGTGGCTGAGCGATCGACTGCTGCGCTGCGTGTCGCGGGTGCGATCCACGCGCGGAACAAATATTTGTATGACCTACAGATAGTTGTTCCGGGTCTGGATGTTTGTGTGTGTGAGTTTAAATGTTTGTAAACGCAGCCACGATACAGGAGAAAATCCTAGTGTGGGGCAACGTTTTTATAAAATATAGAATAAATAGAATAGTTTAATACACAATTACGGTACACACTTGGGTCCAATTCGCTTCCCTGTGATTAGGTAGCCATTTTGTTTTTTTTGAGATATTTTCTAAGCGTGTATAAAAAAAAACATTCATTTCTTTCTAAATGTTTGTCTTACTGCGATAAATAAAGGCTTATTCGCAGTGCAGCGATATTGTCTATAGTTTAAATTACGTAATTATGGGCTCGTATTTTTGCAACTTTAGGAAATAAATGACCGAGTATTTTTTACTATCTCCAAAAAATGTGCTAATCGACTAAAAGTCGGTCAGTTTTCTTTAGATATTAATAAATTTAATAACTTATAAGTACCCAGAGATATATTTTTTTTTAAACGTTGTAGGTAGTAATGTCTCCTGTTTCGTGGGTGCGTTTACAAACATTTAAAAACACATACACAAACAGCCACAGTTTATATTAGTACCTGTAATATTGCTCCATAACATAGTATACAATCCATTTCCCAGAGATCCTATTACGATTGCACATCTAAGGCAAGCATCTATCCCATTTCACCTAGCACTAATCACTTCATACCAATTTGTAACGATAACGGTAACAAGGTGGTCAGACCAGAAAAAGTGTTTTTCTACACAAGATCTCCAGTTTTTTCCTGAGAGAACATACAGTTGCCCAACCAGTTCAGTTCCTGTCATCATTAGGCGCATGCGCATCTATGGACATGCCCAGTTATGCGACCCGTAAAGGGCGTAAAAGAAGTGCAATGGACTCATGATGATCGACCGTTTTAATGGGAATTTTGTATGGGAATTATGTTAATTGGTGTTAAATTGTATGAAAGGCGTATTTGGATTGAGATTGTCTTCGTTATTCTTACGTTTAGTTCTATTTTGAGTGTTTTTGGAGGGATAAGCTATTACAGTAAATGTAAAATTAAATATATAAAGAATATTCTACAGCCTGTACGCTCCCTTATTGATATAGATTATAAAATGTTATTATTAGTGTTTACACTAATAATAACATTTTTTCATCCGTTAGCTTATTTCTCACACATCTGTAGAATTATCGTAAATTGGAGGAGCGGTAACCAACTAAGCAGCTTTTAAGCAAATCTTTGCTTAAAAGCTGACTTCAAACCTAACAAAGTTGTTTTAATACGACTAATTATGATGAAATAAACATTTTTTTTATATAAATGGTCGTTCAGTTGTACTTGCAGGGTAACATTCTCTTTTAATGCAAATCTTTTAATAATATATCCAATGAAGCACTATAAATCGACTACTGAGTAAATTAATGACGATTATTACTTTATAAATTACAGTAAATACCTTTTTTATTATTACGACTAACTTCCAGAACACAGCAGTACCATCAAACCAAATTAACAGTCACCCACAGGCCATTTAAACTTCGTTGAAAAAATAAACAAGTCAATATGGCAGGAGCATAAAACGTACGGTAGCATGCGCAGACGCAGAGCCATAGCTCATCGGGTGCGCGCGCAACTAAAACATTACATTTCGCTTGTTCAATAAATACTTCTCTTTTCTCCTGGCTTTGTATGCAAATTGTGGTTACCATGTCTTATTTGTTTTGTAAAAGGATTTTAAGGCTAGTTTACGTTATAGAATTTAGCTGGTTTGTGGTTTTAGAAAGGATATAGCACGGATACAGGGATATGTTGGTTTTTTAAACAAGAATTGGTTACATAAAATGGACTTAAAAGTGTAAGCAATAAGGTTTATTTTAGAATTCGAAAGTACTATGTTAGACACGCAATAAAACAATCGTTTTAGCCTACTTATATCTTAACTGTTGACCATAAAATTATGTTAGGCCTCATTCTCATATGTATATTTGTGACATACAGAAAGACACGTGTTGTTTAAACATGTGTAAAAATGCTGCTTGCGTACGGCGATCAGACTTCTCTGTTTCCCAGAAATATCTGTTATGGTGTGGTTTGTAAGTGTTAAATTAGATTAGCAATGCTCATTTCGTACTCAGTTTTAATTACGTCACGTTAAACGGCCTTACTTTATTTCTTTTTCTTACTTGTGTTCAAAGATTCAAGTTATTCTTTCTCTTATTTTTTTTGACAGTCAGAACAGTCCAAAACAAGCCAGCAAATCACCAATATTAATCAAAACCGGCCAATCAGACCCGCGCACCGAAACTCGCGACATAAACGGTCATATCTTTTGACTGCGTAGTCATAGAGACTCGTTTTTTTTCAAGCCTCCAAGAGAACACAGAATTCAGTATATGGTTTAAATTTCAACTCAGTAACTTCACGCATTCCCGACGTCGTGACAGACAGAGGGACAACAAAGAGACCCAGAAAGGTTCCGAATTTTTTCTTTCGAGGTACAGAACACTAAAAAGTCAATAGTACCACTGAACATACAAATGATAACAACAAAGCTAAACAAGAAATTCCTAAACCCAAAGACAATGTAGAAGAATCTGCAGTAGATCCAACTAAACCTCTAATTAGCGTAACAACAATTAGAGATACGAACACAAAGGCACAGGATTGTATCTCGGAGTCCGGTGACTTCCCTCTCAGTGTAAATCTTCCCGATAGTGCCCCGTAGACACCAGCTGATAACAACCCACAGCCCACACGACCCCAGTAATTGACGTAATAAGCTAAAGGTTTTTGAACCCCTTTATAGCAACTTTATGTCCTAGGATTTAAAGTAGATAGCAGAGACGATACTGTGTACTTTGTAGTAATAAATAGTGTCCTGTCTGGAGTTTCGTGCGAAATATTATTTGATATAGTTTATTTTAGGATGTGTGGTCGAAGAAGTTCAAAGCGAGAATGATTAATAGTTCAGAGGTCGCTTTTTTGCTAGTATAGGTCAATGACCTAATGAGAGCGATAGATGCCACATAAAACGTATCTCCCAAATCATTGTCTGGCTTTATCTTATGCTCGTCATGTGTATTGTTTCTTGTTTTGGAATTTAATTTAGGACTGGGAATGCTTTCATAATGTATTACAGTCCTTCCTCGCTTTGACCGCATCGTCATCTGCCAATCAACCTCTTTTAACCACCTTCCAAAGTACTAACATAACCTCAGACACAGTTCAAGCATCTAGATCGCTTAAATTCAGATCTATGTTAGGACGTGATTGGGCGAACGCGCGGCGCAGGCGCAGCGGCGGACGCAATTTGCCGAGGGGCGTGGCTACGGTAGCGATAGGGGGGACGGGACACCCGCACCTACACGTAATGGGTAACCTCCGTGCACTCGAATTCTTCAAGTTTTTCTATAGAAAGACCACAAGATTTATAGTGGGACTCCTGCTAAATGAGATGAGTCGATGTTTCTTAATAAGCAAGATTGTTGTGATAGGTACTTTATTGTGCAATTACGGTCCTGCAGCAACTTCGTTGGTAGATAGATAAAATTCAAAGAAATCTAACGTTATTCAGACTACAGTTTAAAGGCTTGTGCAAAAGAATAAAATTCTTGAGCTAGACCTAAAACAAGATAGCGACAAATATTGTAACAAAGAAAAAATCAAAAGGGAAATAACAATAACGAACTAACAAATAAATAAACCTAATGACACTAACAAAAGTCAATTTACCGAGGACATTAAACGCAGAGAGGCGAATGGAACGCGAACAAATAATACCGAGGCTCTATGCTCTTGCGCATCCAGTACAATACGCCATCTTACAATGAGTTCTGTACCTTGTACACTCAGGTAAGGCCGGATAGTGACTGGGATTTTGTACCTTAAGTACCCGACAAGGTTTAAACAAGAATGTTGTTTTTTCTATTGATTGAGGATTTTGTAAAGGTATTGGTGAATGATGGTTTATTGCTTAGAGCCTTAGAGTAAAGAATGGGGTATGTGCAAACCGAGGTTCAGATATGGATGTTTTGAAAATGAGTTTTGTATTATTTGTGATATGGTGAAACACTCATGAAGAGTTAAGTTTTCAGAGGGGCCTGCCAGGGAGAAAGAGATACAGCGGCCCTGGAACACAAAGGGCAAAAGAAGGAAGATGGATGAGTTTTAGCTGACACTCTGGAAGTTATTTAATGATATCCAAAAAAATTCGGTAATCGTCTTTTTTTACATTTTTACTTATTCTAGGAAATACCCAAAGGATAACGAGAATGGAGTTTTCTCAATTGTTTCAAAATAAACACACTTTTATATACATGTTCGTCCAAATCCGGGATTTGGCGCAATATTGGCAATCATTCGGTATACAAGGTTAGTCAATGTAATGATACCCAAATTCGAAGAAGTGACGAAATCGTGACTCTACAAACATTTGGCAAATCGTAATGACTGCAAATGGTTTGTCCAAATGGGATTTCGTAAACAAACTTTAAGGATTCAGGTTTCATTGCAAACTATATCAGCATGAACTGATGTATTTTTAGAAATTAATAATGATGTTTTGAAAAACAATTCTCCCATGAACCACTTAACAAACAGCGTCTAAATATAAGTAGTAAAAAACAAGAAACTGGGTGAATAACTGCATTACAATCTACTTGCATAACTCCATCACTTTACTAAAAAGAAACATTCTTCATATTTATCAGCTCAGCAGGTAGGTATGATGCAGTATAAGGAACTACGTTGTTTCTTAAGACCTTACTAGGTCTTACCATAGATCTCACTCTGGTTTTTATCATAACAGCGCATATACCATCACAGATACTAACAGTCATATCATAGACAATTTCAAAAGTATTAATAAACACAATAAAGTCTAAGATACCATAACAGGTTACGGAGCAGTATCTTCATCGTAAAATAATCAGTCAAATCGTGCAAGTCATATTCTAATCTTTACATCGAATCATTTAGATGTCGATAGACAAATAGAGGTTATATAATACAAGGTTTGGGAGCTGGGTTAAGATACGGTTAGCTGTGTCATGTCTGACGGTTACTAAGATGGAGTCCAAAAGACTTGAAGATCTTCGAATGATTCGTGTTGAAGAAATATTTGCATTTGTTTTTTTTACTCTCTTCTTGTGTGTGGCTTTTCAAGGGGAGGAGGTAAGAAACAAAAGTTTTGTGCCGAATTCAAGCAACGTGGGGGAAGAGCTGGAGTATGATGGTTACATCACAGCTGATGACCAATCCATCTACAATTTAATTTTAGATCGAAAAGGACCTAATGATCTTTAAGAATTACAGCTTAACAATAAATTATTGAAAATCGTTCAGAAAATTTATCCTCCCCTACAATTCCAAGTGACCAGAACATAAGCTAAAACAAGTGAAGTCGTAAAGGTAGAAAAATGTTGATTTGTTTAAATAATTCACATTAGTCGCATGTCACAATCCGCGCACGCGTCCGCCGCGCCCGTTCCCACGCGCACGCACACAAGCGTGCGCGCATTGCGCGAGTGTGTGTGACGCGCGCGCAGCTTGCGCTCCCAACTTTCATAGAGTAGATTATAATATTAATGTATTGAGCTGGACGACTGAGTTGGATACTGTATTTGCGAATATGAGCGAGTTTTTTGGTATGAATATTATGGAGAAAAACTTGTCTATGAGAGTTGTGATTTTAATGTACCATCTTTAGTTTATGGTCAATTTGCGTGAACATTAATTTCCCGGACTTTATACGACATGATGATGATGTTAGCCAAAGACATAGTAAACCACTCAAACTCAGTAATTAACGCGAATCGCAACAATAAATCTTGTCAGATTCAAATATATTTTAACCATAAAAATCTCATTTGAAATTCTAAAGTCCACCCGACGAAAGAAAGATAGGTATACCACGAATTTTTAGCTCATCAATCAACGGTAAATGAAGAACCTGTTCTGAGCAAGGTCGGTGACTAAATTGCAGATGGTACTGAAGGTCCTCCACATCTGCTGGACTGGACACTAGCTCAGGAACCCTATAGCTTTAATTAAAATTGGATAATGTTCGATATAAATTGATCGTAAAATTTATAATTGTAGACAACTTTGAGATGCGGAGTTTTTTTGCGTTATTTTTTTTCGAATTATTTTTAAGTTATTTTCGAATGTGTTCCTACGCTACGCCCAAATACACACAATATTGGCAACTAGTTTTGAAATAAATATTATAAACACAGTGATAACACGGCACGTTAATGGACTATTGAATAATTAAACGATAGGTTACACGTTTAGCAACAACATTTAAAATTGATAACATTTTGCATAGTATTATCGAAAACTTCGCAACTATAAATAACAATTAATTAAAATGAGCAGTTGGACCATTTAACCCCAATATATGTATACAACACAACACTCCCAACTGCCAATTTGATCAACGAACCCTTTTTTTATGACCCTGACCTCACAGATGCTAGAGCACATAACAAAAAGGTTGTAACACATCTGTCGGCTGATCTGTGGGCACCCGCAGAACAACATCCGTCGGTCCCATTGAGCACACGTCTGCTGACACCGTCGACGTCACCGTCAAGGTGATAGCATTGTGCTTTATGAACTACAAATCGGAGGTTATTTAGTTTAATGTTCCTAGTAATGGTGGGACTTATTGGTTGAATTGTCAGAGAGAAAATTAGGTTGGAGAAAGAATCTCTTTATTCATGTTTCTGGTCATGAAACAAAGACTTGTCCTTATGAAGAAATGAAACATGTACCAAAATATTTTCATCTCTAAAATTACAAACATATCCAACATTGTTTTACCTTATCATGCCATCCAATTGATACTAATCTCCCTCTCCAATCCCAATAAGTACACCTACACAAATTAAAAATAAAAATTACCATTATACCAAACCGATCCTGCATCTATTCATCATCCCCTTGCTTCATTATGTAGCCAACAATACGGAATTATCTATACACCGGGATCGAGTTACTGCACACACGTGCAATACCCCTTCCCCCCTCACCCCGTGCCCGTGCGCAGACGCGTCTCTCCGTGAGAGATCGGGCGGAAATTTTGCCTCGATGCAGTTCTGTCATGGTCGGTTGAACTCGGTTGTTATGTAAGTAATGTCAAGATGATTGAAGTTTAAGGTTTCATGTGTCGACAGTTTTACATACCGTTGTTTAGATATATAGCCAAGTGGATTATGTAATGTCGAGGAGTACTGGTTAGATTTAAAGTGAGGTGATGCAATGAAGGGAGGGCTTTTTTTTTTTTTCGGGTGGGAAATCATCCAATGACTTCTCCCGCTCTGGGCGGAGCGGGAGGGCATGTCAGACTTGTACTGACTAAAACCCACCCATGTTTCTTCTTTTGCCCTTTACGTTCCGAGGCCGCCGTATCTCTTTCGAACAACCCGCAACCCCGGCAGGCAGAGGCTCTGGCAAGCCCCTCTGCGTGAAGGGAGGGCTCAGTGATTTAATAGTAAAATTAACAACTATTGTCGCTGTTTATGATAAATAATACAAACTAAAAGCACTCAAAAATGAGAGTAATGCAGTGTTAAGATAAACTAAGCTTTTTGAAAATGATGTTAACCAGGCAATAATGGAAATCATTTGAATTCAAGACACTAGTATACTTCATTGGAGAAGGTATGCAGTATTATGGGCATAAGTAATCCTGAGATTGAAATAGAAAAGGATTAAGACTAAATGAACAACACAAAAGGCAATAGAAAATCCCATTAAACTAAATGTAAGGCATTTTAAAGCAGTACAACATTCAATAAAGTAAAAGCAAATTAAATTGTCCTCTGTGAATGGAACTAGTGTTCATGTCGGTATTACTTCTCAAGTCATTACAGTAGCCATAGAATTCTATAATCTATGCTAATTGCCATTAAGGTCTAGTTATTAATCTGCTGGATGCATCCAATTAACTGACGTAATCACTGATAAATGTATTGCTGGCCACTTTAGATGAATTACTGGTCTTAAAATCTTTATGAGCTTTAATAGGGAGCTTATCTTCGTTATGCAAAAATTGTTTTGCATCTTTATCATTATTAAGAGATTCATATTTTCTTCTGTTTATGTTTTAGTTTTCGATTCTTTAATTCCAGAATTTCGCCAAATTTATCATAATGGTTTTATCTGTTCTATAAAGAACATGTTAATAACCCGGTAAAAAGCTCCTCAAGACTGGTGTGAAATTATTTATTTTTCTACACATCATTCCAAAGAGCAGACAGTAAATAATCAGTCACTTAAATCACACAAATTAAAGATAAATCCATCTCCATTAATTCCAAAATTAAATCAACATGTAATGGAAACCTAAAGAAACAGCACTGTTGAACATAAACGAAGCAAGATACAAGATCAATCGGCTCATTTAACGGCTTGCGAGAACCGCGTCCGAGCCTGAAACGGCAGTTTCAGTTGGCGCTAGATCTGCGATAACATCTCAACCAGATGTGTGAGGCTATAATGTGTATTCTTTAATGTGTTAACTGTTAACAAGGATGAGAATATCATCCATGCAGACTAAAATATACTTTAAAAAACGAAACAACAACTGCCAAACGAATTAAAGAAACGGGCACAGATGTTGAAAATAAATTACAGAGAATAACATAATCAAGAGGTGTGTTAATCAACCTTCAAACCCAAATCTGGTCTCAACGCTTTCAGGCAAAACAAAACATGAAAATAAATAATCATCCATATTTGTTCCGTAACATCGATAGCATCGCCGAATAAAAACAAAAGTCTTTCGATTTAACCATATCTACTTCGATCAGCATAAATATTAATATGGGCGTAACCATGTCATGTTACATTTAGGAAGATTAATCATGGACTGATAGTGCTCAATTCTGTTTTCTTATTGTGGGCTACATTGGTGCTGTGTGCTATTGAGCACATGTTGGCAATTACCGAAGTCAATAGAGGATGCAAGCATTCGATCGTGATAGTGTGACAAACGTATGGAGCGGGCGTCGGCGGCGGCGGCTTGCGGACTCGCGGCCTACGTCGGCCATAAATCTACCGAAAGGACGCGCGCAACCCTTTATTATACCGAGACATGATTGGCCTCGGGCGCTCGAACCAAACGAATGCACGCTTAGTAACGACCGTCTCGTATCTCTGCGACTTCACTTTCCGAAGCTTTTTCTCTTTTTGGAACCGCACCGATTAATACCTCAAGTCGAGCACCAGAGTTCAACGTATCACGCTCAAGGTCGCGGCTAACGGTCGCACAAACCGCGAATACAATAGTCCATGGTTCAGCAACATAATTGTTCCTTCACGATCACTACGTGCGACACCGGATTGTAAACAAGACATGTGGGCTCGTGTGCGACGTGCATACTGATCGCCGGGGAAACACGCGACCCAAGCGATCGTAACACTTTTTTGCGATTATCGAATTCCATCTTTTCTGTAGTGGGAACCCGATCTATCCGTGCTCGGGACGTAACAATTGTGTCTACATCAGACGTCGCACCACCGTCAATCATGTACTCGCTCGTAAATACCTCTAGAGCACGACTGCTATTGAATGCGGCAACAAGAGAACGAAATGTAAATCGAACATGACATCCGGGTGCGAGTTCAAGCGAGCATCACCGCGGATTCAAAATGGAAACATTCACGGACGCCTTAATCTCATATCGAATCAATGAGATTGTACTGGCGAGCACGCCCGGGGTCGGGTCACCGTGCTAAACGGCGCAACAACTCGAATAACCAACCAGTCAGTAGTTAAAACCATAAGAATACGTGGGTATATACTAGTACTGCTGTCATAACTGGCATATGAGCGATTATGGACCTTACATCATCGTCATAAGGATAACTGTATATTTTGCATTAACACTGCTTGAGTGCTGTGAGTCATGCGAACTTTATTTTTAATGAGGTTTAAAGTCAATAAACTTGTATTAAGTTTTTTTTGAGTTAGCATCTTGGTGTCAGTTTTGGAGGTTGCTGCAAACGAGCTACTGATTGTGCAGTGTAATTGGCAAACATTTGTGGAGCGTAACTCCTGTGTGTTGACACTGATGTGCTAAGTCGGGATTGAATCGCATCTGGTAGTATGATGTATGGAGTGGCAGAGAGGATCACGACGGTGACGCTCAGATCTGTGCTCTAAATCTGAATCGTGGTGGCGCCGCTCAGCCATTATATGCAAATAGTAAAGCCGTTCTCCCAAACACAAGCTTAGGACGACAGCGATAACTAATTTGGTACAGACCATTGCCAACTGACAGCCGATCCGCTTTTGTCCAATCAGTGTTTAGATCTCGGTGTCATTATTGAAATCCAAACAACTGACTGGATCACAGATAAGTATAACGTACCTCTGTATTATTCTTCAATGCTATGATTTGAGAACAATGAATGTCTTATGGATTATGATGTCTTGTGGCAGTCTTGGAATTTCTGGTGTAATAAATGATTTCAAAACATTGGTCTGGTGGTCTGGCTACATAAGCTGGTAACTTAAACCATAGACGAACACTTCATTAAATAAATAACAATTGGGCAACGCTTGTCACCCTATTGTGACAGAGAGGCACGCTTTAGACGTTAAAACGTAGAAAATGAACGCCTCTTGAATTCACCCAGATTATTTCTCTGAATTATTGAGCAACCTTATTATGTATGTGAGAATGACATGTCGTTTGCGATTTTGTTTTAGAAAGCGAATAAACAGACTGTATAGTCACAATAATAAAGACATTTATACGTAAACAGGACAGGGCGAAAGCTGCATTTATTAAGCAAGATAAGTTTCGAACTAGAAACATTACTTTAAGGAGATTATAGTTTGGATATAAAATACAATCTTGAGCAATATATTTAAGATTATATTCAGTTCTAAGTAATGATTAAAGGAGCTAACGAACTTGAGTTTGTTGCGGCAGGTAATGTAATGGTTGAATAGGAAATTAATTATATAGACCTGAAAAAGTGTAAAACCAACGTCAGTTTTAGCGACAGCTGCAAAAACGTCAACACAAAAAAGGCTAAATCTGAAGCAAAAAAAACAGCGAATCTATCGAGCGAAATTAGTCCAAAAACCTAAATTGTTTCATGCAAGTTATTTCGCAGAGCTCTTGATAAAATTCGAACGGTATAGTCTAGGATGCCGTGGCGGTATATTTACGAGTTGGTGGGAAAGAGGCTTGGCTTGCATGAGAGCCCTCGAGGCTTCGTTCTCTCGATTGGCCTCGCGCCACCGCCCCAGGCGCTCCGACCTGGCCTAACCACCGGTTCTTGTAGCCTTTTTACATTGGAAACAATGTTGGTAATAATAATGTGTGGACTGTGGTATGATAGAATTGAAATTGGTTTATAATCGATTCCAAATGTGGTTTGTGCTTGTGATTGGTTCTGTGTTGTTGTGAATGAGGAAGATCGGATACAATGTAAGATGCTAGTAATGCTTTCTGGCCACAGTTTTGTGGTTGTTGATGTTCTTCTTTTTGAATACTCGTCTATGTATCATCAATAACCGGGCTATCATTGTAATACTAATGGATGTCTTAAAGTAAGTCTTACTTCTATTTTCTCTGACTTGTTATTTGGTCCAAGAATAACTACTTTTCTATTTACTGAATGTTCACATAATAGTAAAATAACGAGCCGATATCTCAAAGCATCTTAAATAAATCATGTTCTGCGCAAGTTTAACATTTTAAGTGTATGCGAGATTGAGAGAAATATTTACCTAAGCTTAAAATTATATAATTTATGTGTTTTTAATAAACGAAGCAGATGTTATAATCAAATTAATAAAGATGATCTCGGCAATTAATAAGATAACAACATTATTTTTAGTAAAGCTCATCTCATTATCATAATCTACAGCTAATTTTTCTTCTACAAATGAGTTTCTAGCCGCTATCATAACTTTATTAGCAAATAACAATCTAGATACAGGAAATATAAATAAACTTATACAGTTATCGCTAACCCCAATAGTCGACAAACTTATAAATGAAGTGGTTATAGAAATAGGGCATGAATTTCAACCATTATAGGCACTTATTAAAGATTCAAATATGCAAGCTAGATAGTTGCATACATATGTATGCATTCAGCATGTAATATGGAATTTATTGATGCTGCATTGGTGATATTGTGCATAGTTCTTTATGACACAGGAAATCTTGGGAACCAGGCCGTGATTTAAGATGTGTAGAATAAGAAGGCATTATCGTTGAAGAAAATTATCATACCGCCCACGGATTCTCAAAATAAATAAAAGTCAGTGGTACTAATATGAGATATATTTGATATGAAAACGGCAATAACATTTTATGATTGTAATACTTCATTATCAATATTAGCTTAAACTATAAGAGTAACAGACATCGCTGTAGGAGATCGAAAAAAAAACAAATGAAGATGAAAATGTGTAACTAAATGGGGATAATGACACAATCATCAAAAACTTGATTGATTTGTGAATTCATGCCTAAAAATAAATATATTTTTATATCCTCAAAGCTATGAAAAAAAGGATCATCTCAAAGATGCAAATGATGTAGTTCCTAGAAATAACATCAATATGGGGCCAATCAAATGGGACTTTTTATAGACAGGTAACACTATGGTATAAGTAACACTTTTTTTGTTGAAGTTCGAGTCATCGAATAGGATATTAAATATGCTAATCGATATTTGAACCGATGAAGAAACGCTAGATTTTGAGATCATACCGATTACCTTAGTGATGTTTCATATTTCGAATTGTATATTTAGTACATCTTTAATTCAAGGTAGGTTTTGAAATGAAAAAGAAACAAACTGGCCAAGAGCGAGTCAGACGCGCACACCGAGGGTTCCGTAAAAACTTGCTACATAAAAAACCATATCTTTTGACTTAAGCTCAAAGAGTTGATTTCACAGCTCCAAGGGACCACAGATTTGAAGTATATGGTTTTCAACTCGATACCTACGCGAGTTCGCGAGACAAAGGGTCTTGACAGAGACAGACAAACGTACAGGCAAATGGACAGCAAAGTGATTTTATATAGGTTCTGTTTTTTTTCTTTTGAGGTACTGAACCATATAAATAATGTTAAATGAAGTGTATTTGGCTATAGGGTTTAAATTAACTTATATATTTATCTGTATCCCTAAAATGTAAAAGTACACGAGTTTCTAAGCGGCGCATGCGCATGCGCAGGCCGTGGGCAGCTCACGTGTAGATGCTATCAGAGATAATGGAATAATGTGACGCTCCATCACCGTTAAGACAGATTTATTAATTTTCGCATTTTCCTTGACTGCCTTTGTTGTTGCTATAGTAATTCATTTTGTGAGAAAGAATATTTTACTTAATGTTTGAAATAATAAAAAAAATATAATGTCAGTTATTATAATTAATAAAACATTTTAAAAACACAAGACGAAAAAACATTAAATTACATAACTTTTAAAACCGGTATATTAAAAAAAAAAGTAATGGCTAAACCAGAGAACTAAACCACAAGATTAATTCTAGATCAAAAATCGGTAGCAGATCAAAGGCGTATCGACATTGACCTTACTGCGCGGGCGCAGTACGAATCGATTCAGATCCAACCAATGGGGGCGCGACGATGCTCAAACATGGCGGCCGATGACCCGACGCTGGACAATTTGCATACCTAGTTGCATCACCAGTCATAACTAGTTTGATGATATGATTTGTTCCACTGATTGTGTGGGAGATTACCATCGTAGATTCTGGAGTCACAATTATTATTATAAGATGGTCTAGATAACTATGGAAGTGGGAGGTAAATATCGCCATCTCTGTGATATTTAATTTTTATGGCGCAATAAATAAAAATCTCAATATTAAAATGTCAAAATATGAAAATATTTAAACAGACAACGATGGAAAGATTAGAACAGAAAATATTTAAACAGAAGATGAACTGAAATCTAAGCATAACGACGAAAGCGCAGAAAATAACAATAAAGCTCAAAACGAAGCAGTAGAATCGGAACTTGAAGTAAACAAGAAAACAAGACATGAAGGTCATATTAATATCCTACAGATTTCACAATTAGGACTTGTTAAGTACGACGGAGTTAAATCTGAGTCATCAACAGCTACAGGTTAGGAGAGCTGGGTACTGTGGGCAGGTGGCCGCCCAGCCTTCAACCTGTCATAATTAAAGAGGGTTGCCGCTTTGTATGGGTAATTAGCTGTATTTGAGAAGACGATTATAATCCAAATGGACTCTCTATTGGTAATTTATGACAGCAGGATGAGAAAAAAATGGGAGTTAATAATTGTATGAACGTTTTTTTCATTTTGAGTTATTAGTATAGAGTCAGTTTAATTACAGTTGGTGGGGTAGTTGAAAGCGAGGTCAAATAAGCTGTACACTAAGGTTGCTCAACCCCATCGATGCCCGTGGGTCATAATTTGGCCCGCCAACACGTTTAAATTGGCACGCCAAAAGTAGTCCTCTGACGTCTTTACAAAACAGATTACAGAACAAAAAAAAAAATACCATTTCAATAAAAATATTACTCAATATAAACTCATTCACAATAAGCCAATATCGAACAAATTAATAATGAACAACTAATTGAAGTTTTATGTTAAAAGCTAAGTGGGTATATATACCGTTACAACAGCATCTTGTATTTATTTATTAAATGGCCTGCTGGTTGAAACGAAATCAAACATTTTAGACCACTTTTTAAATAACTTTACCTTTTGATTGCCATTGTCGCATATACATATGTGACCAACAAACGCGTGCCCTGGACGCCAACGACACAATTGAGACAAAAATGTAGGTAAAGTGAGTTTCTGGGGTTCAAAAAGTGAAGTAGTAGTGTTGACAAAAATCAAACGAATTCACAATTAAACTACTCAAATCAAATCAATTAAATCAAAATATTTTTACATGGACACTTATAAAACGTCGAGAAAAGGTGCACAGTTTGGGTTGGTCGTTTCCTATAGAGAAGAAAAGGCAAGAAACTCCATGGTGACTCTTTTAAAATCATTTGGTTTTACAATGATGTGGTTAAAGCGTTAGTACTTAAGTATGAGAGAAAGTAATTGCTTACTTTACAAAACCTAAAAAGATACGAAGTAAACCAAAGTTAACATGCGTCTAAGAATCTACAAAGCTAACAAATGTCTACTAAATACAATGTTACTCTTTCTTGAAATACTAAATCGAAACAAAAACTTTCTTACACAAAACTCTCCCATATTTCACAAAATCGTAATGAGCCTCAATCCTCAATTACTCAAGAATTAAAAGATTTGGAATAATGCAATCATAAAATAGGTAACATACCAATAAACCAGCACCATCCATCTTAGGAAACCAATTTGTGCATCAAACGGGTTCGAAGCCATAAAGGCTTCTAATAGATTAACATTAATAAAAGCGGGTAACGAAAATCAAAAGACTTTATGGCACGATAGATCTAATATTTCTAATAACAATCGTATGGTTTCATAAATATTTACGACGTCGCACGATAATGTGAATATTCACAAGGCGTTTTCCAGGGAATATCCTTTGACCAATCGTGATTTTTAAAGTCAGTGTGTTTTTTTCTGTTGTTGCAGTTTTTGTTTTTTTTTTATCAAAAAAATTATATCCCATATTTTTTATACGTTCAATATTATAATAAAAATATGATATTATTTTTAACAAGTTTATCGGTGGTAAAAAGAAATCTATGAAACAATCACAAGTCAAAGGCTTCCGGAAGTAAATTTCTTTGCCGTCTTATTAGTGATTTTTTGGGAGTCGGTTTTCTTTTGGCAATAAAACTTTTTCGTTGGCATCTGCTCCAAATTATTATAATATTCAATTGTTTCGGTGGTCTAAAATGGTGCTTTAGTAGAATCATAATAGGACTATAGTATGGATTACGTTAAAATTCTTAAAATGGTTACAGGCACACTGAACACACCTATTATGACTCTGCTTAAGTGACTATTTTAGACCCCCAGTTCTTTGCATCGAAGCAAATAAGTCCTTTTAGCCAGTTTTCTAATTTCTTCGCAACAATAAATCCTTTAAAAACTGGAGCTTCAACCGGTACTGATGCTACCCGGATATAGTATACATCTAAAGACAATCACATAGGTAGCGAGAAGACTCTGTGCATAAGTAATCACGTTTCTAGACTAGACTAACATTTCGGACTATTTTTCAAACGAAATTATGTTCTGAGATCACGATTTTCTTCTTGGATTCGTTTCATTTGACAGAATTTTAATAGACATAGGACAAAACCGACGGAAATGGTGAAATTTGGACGAGATCTACCTTCATCATTTAGGTTCGTCCTGGCTTGCGAGTTGTTCGAAAGAGATACCATGACCCCGGAACATAAATGGCAAAAGAAGGAACTTGGGTCGGTTTTAGTAACTAAGTGTCTGACACTCATCAAATAACTGCTCCGCCCAGAGCGGGAGAGAAATAATTTCATAATTACCCATCCGCAAAATAAATGGCCAAAAGTTGAAGGAAAAGTTTTATGAAAATATAGACTCTAGTCACACCGTTTTCATTGTTGATTCCATGGTAATTTGGATTAGTAATAAGCTCAAGTAATAGCGTAGGATTTCTTAACGTTTAAGTGCCGTCCACAGGTAATTTTCTCGTCTATAGGAATTAGGGTTTAATCCAAATTTCATGATTGACGCTTAAGCCGCTTTGGATGTTATCAACGACAAGAGTCAATTTTACGATATGAGTGTTGTTATAGGGATTTCAATAACGATGTTACTTTTAGATATTTTGAGTATTAAGCAGTTACAGCAGTTTTCACGGTAAAAGAGTACATTTTCTACAAACCAATTCAGATAATGACTTCTCTGATACGTTAATAATACAAATAATAAATGAGCTTATTATAGAAATTACCGTTCACAAGAGGCATAATTTATTTGACCATTATGATGTAAATTGGAACATTGGAAACTCGAACACGTCCCACCTTCAAATTAACCTAAATGAAAATTCATGATAAGATTATCATCTATAAAATGATAAACCAAGGTGTCCCATTAAACCTTTAAGACAAATGCATACAAAGGTTTAATGGGGAGTACATTAGTGAAAGATAAAGCTGAATGAGATTGAAATCCAATACCAGCCTCATCGACCAATCAGGGACGGTTCTTTACTCTTTCTGTCTTCTGATTGGGTGATATCTTGGGATCATCCTTCGTTGCATTCCTGCTTTGAATATTTACTTGTTTTTTTTTTAATTCAATACAATTGCGGGGGCTTATTCAAATGAACAGGGTAATCGGTCGTCGACACCGTATTAACGCTTTTTATGGGGATAATGGTCTAAAGGAAGAGTGAGAGCGATTCTGACTAACTGCGGTGACTTTTGAGCACCCGATCTGACCTGTTTGAGAGGAACCTATAAGGTATAAGTTCAGGTTTTCTACAAATCACAATAAAAATGTAATTTAGTTAACTTTAAGAACTTATGCATGTAAAATAAGAATATATATTGCAAAAACTACGGATTGTAAGAAAACTATTTAACTTTTTGATTAATTAACTGAATGAAATTCATAAGAATGATTATATGGATGACATTTTAGTTTTCAGTTGACCAATAATGAGAGAAAATGAAAACAACATTTTTGAGATTTGGTTGAACTTTCTGTTGTCTATACATTAATCGCGTTCATCTCCCAACTTGTACCATCTACAGATGTTTTACCAAAACTCATTTTAATTTTATTAACATTTGGGCACTGTGCTTGTTTCAATGGACGATATCAGGAATACATAATTACTAATGGACATACCACCAAATTAGAGAAGAGACCTTCAATATCATGTGGTCTTATTATCTCTTGAATAAATTTTAATACACCAAACATTCCGGGGACGATTAAAAATTAAGTAGCATACAATAAATTTTCACTTTTACGAGGTTGTATTTTTTATATGTTCGGATTATTTGATGTGGGAATTTTTGCATACTGCCTTGTTTGTTGGACTTAACGTGTGATTTATGAAGTTCAAATTAATTTATAACATCTACATAAGTCATCGTCTCTTGATCGGATTAAATCATATCCATTTACGCATTAAGAATGAATGATAGAAAAAAAAATGGCGCAATTACGCATAAAGGCTCTGCAGTTGAGAATTACTAATGTGTCGTTAGACTCTCCAAAATCAATACTAAAAATAATAAGCAGGCAACATTACAAATGCTCATTTACAATCAAGACAACCACGAATCGAATAAACACATTATGTTTACACAACAAGCAACAATATTATGACGCATCAAATCTACACAATCGAATGATACTCCACTCGATGTCAAATCGATACCTGCTCAGTTCAACTTTGAAGAGGCACGAACACTTTTTTACTTAAATAAACATCCATCGAATCGATTTGGAACTTCATCTCCGAATGTTTACTTAGTAACAGTCCGTTTTAAGAAATCGATTATAATCTTTCCTGTGTGTCAAAAAACGAACTCTAATCACTAGTCACAAAGTTCAAACTTCTTTAGATGGAACTTTGTTGATTTATCAATGTTTTTTAATACAGGAAATTAGTCTTTAATTGCAAAAAGTGAAGATACAGTTCTGAATGGAAAGTATTATGATCAACTATGACATCCGCAGTGAAGATTTCGGAGCAATACACGTAAAGATAACAGCCATTGAGCTAGAAGCATCGGAACAGGAAACTAAAAGAAATACACTTTCAAAGCAATCAAACTTGATTTAGAAAGCAATCGCTGATTTCAAAATTGCTAATAAATCCTCCTTGCTTATACAACACAAAAAATATCAATTGGAATAGAATTAGCAGTAAATTGATATAATTTATGGTTAAGTTTATATAATCCCAATTAACAAATGTCCAATGCAGCGTTCACTTTTGAATAAGTGTGGAGCACCCACCACATTCTTTAGTAAAATAAATACTTAAAGACAATGTCATGCTTTTAAAATAAATTCAACCCTAAAATGAATGCCAAAAAATAAGCTATACAAAATAGGGTAATCACTAAACTTAGAGTTCATTTATTTAATTACAAAATCCAAGCTTCGAACAGCTCAAGGCGTGGCGACCAAACCGTGCTCAAACATACCAAGTAATAACAGGTTAAAGATCAGACACAATGTGTTACTGCGAACTGTTACTGACATACACACAGACAAACAATACCTCGTTGAAAACACTACAGAGAGAAGTAACAATACGGGGATAAAAGAAGTAAATTGTATTTCGAATGAAACTGTATAGGTCAGTTGAGTATACTGCATAATTTGTGGTCAAGTAGCATCTGCTAAACCACAGCTATAAGCTAGTGAGCTCAATTTTGATGTAAACGATCATTGTATGTATGCTTTGGGATGAGGATGTTGAAATTACAATAAGAACAATACTTAGGTCAAGAAAAACCTTGAATGACGCGCAAGAAACTTCATTGTTTCCCCACTTGAAGGAATCGTAATGTTATCAAAACATTCGTAAATGTCATTCCGATCCATCCATTTAAAGGTTTCAATTAAAATTCTGCGTGCGCGCATTACTCAGCCGAATCAATCACGCTGATTGGTGGCACGGTGTAATAATTTACAATACCAATCGTTTTCAGTTGCAATAACTTCCAATTAAGGGCCGTCATGTCCGAGATGGTCGATCAGACAATCATGAAAGATACGACATCAAAAAGCCGGTCAACTACTGTAAAAAACATTGTTTCTACTTTTGATCCCATAATTTTAGTGCAGGTTATGAAAGTACAACCACAGAAATAGATATTTTATATGGGAAGTCATAAGATTCAAAATGATTTGATACGTAATGCTGACAGAAGAAGAATAAACAAATGACGAACGATGTTCGGTTGAAGAAGACACTACATATTTTTATGATATTTAGTCAACATCGATAGCTATAAATAAAAGATTCTAACAAGCCCCAGTGAAATTCGATCGAGTTGTTGAGAAGAAAGTACAAAATTAACATAACAACGATAACTAAAAGCAATTAACACGCACAACCACGCAAAGGGTACATTGTACGCGTCGGAGGTACTAACAAATATATGGAGTGACATTTAGTGGTAGTTAAGTTTAATATTCGTTAAATAGAAGCATCAGTTAAAATGCGGCAGCTGTTAAATATAGTTAATTAGTTATACGACATGGGAATGCTGTTAAATAGAGCAGGAGATGATGTAATTTACGGAGTTTGAGATATTAAGTGGTTTGCCACGGAAAATATTATGTTAAGTGAAAGAGAGCTCATTTTTCTTTTAAAAGTTTACGACCGACTCCAAAAGGTTTTATTACGGACAAATATGCATACCTCAAAGGTGGAATGTAAATATTAAATAAGATATGCGATGGCGGCTTACTACCGTACTTTCCGATATTATTGATTATGGGAATCAAGGAGAACTGAATGCTTAAATACTCCGGAAGCAACAAATATGGTTTGTTTAAAAACAAAACAGTTCGAAACGTGAAAAATTCTTCTAAACGTTTCATCTGTTAGTATGATATCATAGCATCACCACGGTTATTGTTCTCAATATCAGCAGAGCAAATTGAAACTCCCATGCTGCATTACCTGTTCACGCGCGAACCAGTTTCCAGAAAGATGCCACAAATATTTTCATGGACCCCTAGCTCACAAGTATCACGGATTTAGAAAGATCGTGCGTTGATAAACGGTCGACGTTGAGTAAACAGTGGTATAAGGCTTTTAGTCACGGTAAGAGAGTAATCTAAATCCGAAATTAGTTTGTTTTTTGTCACCACAACGCTCGGGAACGTCCCGTCACGTCTCGAGTTCGATGAGATATTAAGAGCTATTACAGATGAAATGAAATCAACTACAAAGGATACTCAGGAAGATAGATGAATAAACTTTTATCATAATGATGCAGTACTTGTTTAAAACTACAGTGTTGAAACAAATTGTCTTAAAGTCAAAGTTAAAAGTAATAATGAACGCAAGCAAAATGAAGACATGACCGCTGACCTCATGACGCATAGACTCTCCATTAAAGGTGGTCCCAAAACAAACGTGAGATAAGAAGAGCAAGCAAAATATGTACATTTCTAAACCAATAGACCTCTTTGGGTAGAGGTTAGTGACCTGCCGTTGATATTTACGTAAATCGTTCAGATGCGATGACTGACAAATGATGAGTTTCATGCTGCGTGGAGCTAAAGTTCAATAGTTGCGTCACGTACTGACATGTGCGATCGAATGTAGGCGGAGGTAATTGTAGTGAATTTTTGGTTAATGTTGCAGTAATATTAGTTTTATATTACGTAAAGGATTTATTACATTTGATTTCTAAGACAATTCAGTGTTAGTCCTTACTAATATTATAAAAGCGAAAGTGAGTTTGTTTGCTACGTCTTCACGTCTAAATGGTACCGAGCGCTAGTACGCGAGTTGCTACCCTGGAGACGGACATAGGCTATTTTTTTGTTTTTATTGAGAAATGGGGGAGAAAGAGGGAACAAAAGGGAAAACTTAGCTTTACTATTACAATAAATAAAGCGCAAGGGCAAAAACTACAGGTAGCAGGTGAAGTGGGTCGGTGAAGGTAATGAAACTAGCACTTTCGATATCGAATCTATTTTCTCTGACCACTTCTGTGAATCAGTGAACCTATGTAATAAAAGTACAATGAGGTAAAGGTTCACTTAAACACTCGGCTAACTAGCTTGCGGAGAGAACAGCGTGCGGTGCCTGGGGTCCGGATCAAAGTGAAAGAGCGATGACCATCTGATCGTCTTGTTGAATGAAAAACGCAAGTCATCTGTCCGACCACAGGTGAGTTGGCCGAGGTTAAGTTCAGAAATTACTAAGACAATTTATATTACATTAAAGAACTGTTGTAGGTATAGTGTAAATATTTATTGTATTATTAGAAAATATATAAAGATATAATGTGTGTAATAAATATAGTAATTAATTAAATATGTAAATATAATTATGGTGAAGAAATGTTGGTTTTATTTATGGAAAATGATCGGTTTTTGTCTGTGGTGTTCTGCATCTGTGGTGCTTTGCTTTGACGTTTTGTGAATGTTGGTATGTGAATAAAAGGTGGAGTGTTTACAATTTATACTGGTTTATAATCTAGTTTTAAATTAAGTAATCTACCGGTGTAGCTCTAGCTATGCCCGCTACACTACTCCCCCCTTGAGACCGTAGCTGCTAAGCTAAGGGCGATAGTAATCCGGGAAACGAACAGTGCGGCCAGAGCGTGTTTTTTTTTCGATGGCGCCGGTAGGTAGCGGAGCTGCGTTTGTGACCGTTGTTGTACCCGTCATTGCGCTGGGAGGAGAGTAGTCCGCGTTGTTGAGGTAAGCGGGTTTCAACCGATCTATTGTAACTGTGGTTTCCCTTGCGTTTACCTCAATACGGTATGTCTTCTTGCCTCTTTGCAGGACTCTGTACGGCCCGGTGTATGGTGGGTCGAGCGGTCGGCGCACGGCGTCGTGTCGCAGAAAGACGTGTGATGCAGTTGCCAAGTCGCTGGGCACGTAGAAGGGCTTGTTTCCGTGCCGACTCGCCGGTTCTGGAGATAGCTTCGCCATGTGATGCCGGAGCCTAGACGCGAAGTCGGTGTAATCCACCTTTTCGGTGAGTGTAGGGGCGATGAATTCGCCTGGAAGCCTTAGTGGTTCACCGTAGACGAGCTCTGCTGATGAGGCTTTGATGTCTTCCTTCCAGGCGCTGCGGATGCCGAGCAGCACCAAGGGTAGTGCCTCAGACCAGTTGGTGTCTGTGTGGCACCGGATGGCCGCCTTCAGCTGGCGGTGCAGGCGTTCCACCATGCCGTTGCAGGCTGGGTGGTATGCAGTTGTTGGCCGGTGCTGACTACCGAGGGTTGCTGCGATGGTGTGGAACAACTTGCTCTCGAATTGCCTGCCCCTGTCGGTAGTGATGCGATGTGGGCAGCCAAAGCGGGACACCCAACCTGCGATGAAGGTGCGAGCACATGTCTCTGCGGTGATGTCTGCAATAGGGTATGCCTCGGGCCATCGGGTGAAGCGGTCAACCACTGTGAGTACATACCTGTAATTATTCGAGACAGTTAGTGGCCCTACTATGTCCATGTGGACATGGGAAAATCGTTGGGTAGGCACTGGGAAGGGAGAGGTGGGAGAGGACGTGTGCCGCGAGACCTTATTCTTCTGGCACTCAACACACTCTCTGGTCCAGGCCCTGCAGTCCTTCTTCAGACCAGGCCAAACGAAGCGTGTGGAAATCAGTTTGACCGTGGCCTGCCTGCCAGGGTGGCTCAGCTTGTGTAGGTTCTGGAACACCTGCCTTCTGTAGTGTTCTGTAACAAAAGGTCGGGTGTTACCGGTGGAGACGTCACAATAGAGCTCAGTGCCTGTGTCTGCGAATGGTATTTTCTGCAGTTTGAGTGACGTGCTGCTGTTCTCTAAGAGTACCCGCAGCTGGGGATCGTCATCCTGGGATTGTGCAAGGGCTGCGTAGTTACATGCCGGCACTGACACTGACTCCACACGGGACAGTGCGTCTGCTACCACGTTGTCTCTGCCTGCGACAAAACGGATATCCGTGGTAAATTGAGCAATGTAGTCCAGGTACCGGTATTGCCTCGGTGAGCAATTGTCACGGTTGTGTGAGTACGCGTAGGACAGGGGTTTGTGATCCGTGTAGACAGTGAAGTGCCTAGCTTCTATCATATGTCGGAAGTATCTTACTGCGTCGTAGATGGCTAAGAGCTCCCTGTCATACGGGCTGTATTTTTTTTGTGACGGTGACAGTCGCCTGGAGAAAAATGCCAATGGGTTCCATGTCGCACCTGCCTTCTGCTGTAATACTGCGCCCATTGAGGTGTCTGAAGCGTCTGTGAAAATGGCAAGTTCTGCGTTGGACTCTGGGTGAGCAAGCAAAGCAGCCTGGGACAAGCTACCCTTACAAGCATTAAAAGCATCCTGCATCTCTTGTGTAAGAGTAATAGCCTGTGATCCTTTTGTTTTAGGCCCTGTGAGCACAACGTTGAGTGGCGATTGCAAGCGAGCGGCGTCCGGTACAAAGCGACGGTAAAAATTGAACATACCCAGGAAGCGACGCATCTCCTTGACAGTCCTGGGGGCTGGGAAGTCCTGGATGGCCTGCACCTTCTCTGGCAGCGGGCGGACACCTTTCTCGGACACTTCATGTCCTAGGAATGTAATGGAGGTACGGCCGAACTCACACTTTGCCGAGTTAATAAGAATCCCATACTGGGATAACCGCTTCAGGAGTTGGTGCAGATGTTCGGTGTGCTGGGCTGCTGTCTCTGAGAACAAGAGGATATCGTCTAAATAACAATAGCAGAATGACAGCCCACGTAGTACCTCGTCCATAAACCGCTGAAACGTCTGCGCAGCATTCCTGAGGCCAAAGGTCATAAATGGAAATTCAAATAGCCCGAACGGTGTGGTGATGGCCGTCTTGTGAATGTCAGCTGACTGTATCGGTATCTGATGGAACGCTTTAATAAGGTCGATTTTACTGTATATTCTACTGCCAGCCAGCTGATGTGAGAAATCCTGGATGTGAGGAATGGGATACCTGTCCGGAACAGTGCGGGCATTGAGTGCCCTATAGTCACCGCATGGTCGCCAGCTGTTGTCCTTCTTAGGAGCGAGGTGAAGAGGAGACGACCACGAACTCTCTGACGGCCGGGCCGTGCCGTTTGCCAGCATGGCCTCAAACTCTTTCTGAGCAACCTTAAGTTTGTCTGGGGCGAGACGACGGGGTCGTCCGCAGACTGGCGGGCCAGGTGTGGTGCGGATGTGATGTACAGTGCTGTGACTAACCTGTCTCTGTGTTCCTGCAGGTCGAGTGATTTCCGGGTACTGGCGGAGGACCTCGTGGTATTCCGTGCTGCCTCCTACGGACTTGACTGAAGCGATTACAGCTGCTGAGCCGGCCGCAGATGACGCTGGCGAAGACAGTTGAGTCAGCCCGTCGATGAGGCGGTGGTGTTTAAGGTCGATCAGGATGTCATAGTGTGCCAAGAAGTCTGCCCCTATAATGGCCTTGGTCACGTCTGCGACCACAAACTTCCACGTGTATACGCGGCGGAGCCCTAAATTCAAGTGGAGCTCAACCCAACCGTAAGTATCAATGGCTGTCCCATTTGCTGCGTACAACTGGTACGCCGTCTTGCTGCGCCGCTGTCGTAGTCCTGTACGTGGGTACACGCACAAATCGGATCCTGAGTCAACTAAGAAAGTAGTTTTGGTATCCCGATCTGTCACGAATAGGCGGCGTGGTTTATTAGGGCAGCCATTTGCCGCTACTTCCGGCTGCCGCTGGCGTTTTCCGTGTACGAACATGGCGTCGTACACCGCGTGGCCCTATCACCAAAAGTGTTGTGATACCAGCAGTGAGCATCGTTCCACGTGCTGCTGGAGCGCGAGCGACTGCGTCGTCGGCCGGGGGTCGGTTCTCTGTCACTACGTCGGTATCGTCCTGTGGAACGCGAGCGATGGTGTACCTGACCTTGCCTCTGTAGAGCCGCTACCTGAAGAGTCAACTCTGCTATGCTCTGTTTCAGCTCCATGATGTCACTGCTGGTGGTCGTGCTTGCCACTGCGGGACACGTCGTGAGCGCTGGGGCGGGCGATGGCGCGATCTCGTGCACGCGGTCGGCCAAATCTGCGACAGACTGAAGCGGGAGGTTAGGTTGTGAAGCAATAACCGTCTGTATGTTGGTCGGTAACCTGCTAGCCCACAACGTGGACAAGAATGTGTCCGGAACATGCGGCCCTGCCAAAGTCTGCAGATGTCGCAGAAATTGCGACGGCTTCCGGTCGCCGAGCTCCTCCTGAGTCAGAATCTGCTGAACCCTTTTCTCACGCGAGTCGGTAAGCCGACGTACGAGCTCGGCCTTCAACTTAACGTACTTATCCTGTGCAGGTGGGTTCTCTATAATGTCGCGGGCCTCTACCATGTAGCGATGGTCTAGTTGGCCCACGACCGTGTAGTACTTGGTGGTGTCGGCAGTGATGCCAGCTGTCGCGAACTGACCTTCAATTTGGGCAAACCAGAGTGTTGGCTCCTCAGGCCAGAACGGCGGCAACTTTACGCCGACTCTGCACACTTCCTGCTTCTCTTCCGCTGCTGGCAGAGCTTCCTGGTCTGTTCTTGTAGCCATTTTGACTCACGTCCGGCTCCTGCGCTCCTCGTCGGGGTCACCAATGAAGTGGGTCGGTGAAGGTAATGAAACTAGCACTTTCGATATCGAATCTATTTTCTCTGACCACTTCTGTGAATCAGTGAACCTATGTAATAAAAGTACAATGAGGTAAAGGTTCACTTAAACACTCGGCTAACTAGCTTGCGGAGAGAACAGCGTGCGGTGCCTGGGGTCCGGATCAAAGTGAAAGAGCGATGACCATCTGATCGTCTTGTTGAATGAAAAACGCAAGTCATCTGTCCGACCACAGGTGAGTTGGCCGAGGTTAAGTTCAGAAATTACTAAGACAATTTATATTACATTAAAGAACTGTTGTAGGTATAGTGTAAATATTTATTGTATTATTAGAAAATATATAAAGATATAATGTGTGTAATAAATATAGTAATTAATTAAATATGTAAATATAATTATGGTGAAGAAATGTTGGTTTTATTTATGGAAAATGATCGGTTTTTGTCTGTGGTGTTCTGCATCTGTGGTGCTTTGCTTTGACGTTTTGTGAATGTTGGTATGTGAATAAAAGGTGGAGTGTTTACAATTTATACTGGTTTATAATCTAGTTTTAAATTAAGTAATCTACCGGTGTAGCTCTAGCTATGCCCGCTACACAGGAACTACATGCAAATCAGGAAAGGGGAACTGTGTTACCCCGAATTTAACGCGACCGAAACCGCGGGCAAAAGCTAATTTATTTATAAAAAGCAACGCGGGAAGGTCTCTCACAAGTTGGATTTACCACTGAAATTCGAAAATCTGCTAGATGGGAGAAGCAAAGGACCAATTGATTTAAAAACGTATGATGGAGACCTGTCTTTTTTTGTGGATGGGAAATCATCAAATAAATAATAATTCCCCACGCTCTGGGTGGAGCGGAGAGAGAATCTAATTCAGGCTATATCTAATACTAAACTTCTTTCAACGATATGAAGATAATGTACAAAACCACAATTGTTTAAAAAATACAAATCAATGTCGATCAAAATAACCCAACATACTGTGTATTAGTAATTGATGTATCAATCGAGTACTAACAAACGTACAGATCTAAGCAATCAATACGTCAGTACCTAAGTCATCATCCGGTTGTTAGATAACAATTTTATTCACGTCTCCGTGAATCATGCTCTATACAGCCGTTTTATTGGACTAGCACGTGGTGCTGATCAAACTATTGTTATGTACAGCTTAGAAGAGGTCCCTACGATAGTACACGAGTATTATAAAAATGGTGAGGCAAATAATATTGAGGTTGAAGAATGTTGAGTCAGTTTAGGTGATGCAGATTGTGACAGCAAGACCAGGTCAGACTTGCGCACCAAAGGTTCTGTATAGACTTGCGACTTATAAGGCTATATCTTTTGATTGCGTTGACTTTAAGCGTTGATGTTTTCACAGCACAAAGGGATCACAGGAATTGAGGATATGTAAGGTTTTAATGTCAACTCGATACCTTCAGGTGTTCCCGAGATAAAGGGTATTGACAGATAGACGGACAACAAAGTAATCCTATAAATAAGGGATCCGTTTTGTCCTTTTGATGAACCGGAACCTAAAGAAAAACTAGCAAAAATAGTATTGGATATAAATCACAACACAAAACGTCAACATGAAACAATGTTATCAAAAAAGAACCGGTTTAAGAAACGCAGTTAGTCCTAGCACATAAAACTGATAACGCAACAACAATTACTCTAATAACTAACATTACTCAAGAAAATAAATAACACAAATTATAAAAAAGCCTTTGACATTAGCCACAATAAAATTGCGCCATATTACATCAAACTGTGTGAAACGAAAGCATGCGTGCGCGCAGGTTAGCGCTAAGCTAACACACCATTGTTCTCAAGTTGCACTGCTACAGAATTGCGTGATACACGCCAGTCGGCGAAAGTCGGTAAACAACACTAGGCATTAACAGGGATGTGTCTTTGTAGGTGATGATTAATCGAGTAAATATATTGAAGTAAGGTAGACAGTTAGTGTTGTAACGGTATTCGGATATAATGACGAGGGTTAATGTTGTGTTGGCGGTAATGTTTAATTTGTTTCTTTACTATGAGTAATAGACTGCGTCTCGAGGTATACTTGACTGTAGAATTCGGTTAAGAAGTCAGCTAAAAATGTATACGGCCTTAAGATTACATAATTTCAAGAACTTTAATGACGAAATGTCTGGTAAATCCTTACTAATATTGTTATAGTGAAAGTGAGTTTGTTTGTTACGTCTTCACGCCTAAATGGCTAAACTGATTTTGATAAATTTTGGTACTGAGAAATTTGGGAAAAATAGCAATTTTTTTTTTTACAAAATATGAGAAATGAGGGAAAAAAAGGAAGAAAAGGGAAAACATAGCATTGCTAGTACAATAAAAGAGGCGCAAGGGTAAAAACTACAGGTAGGAGGTACCTGTAAATCAGGAAAGGGGAACTGTGTTACCTCGAACTTAAAGCGAGCGAAGCTGCGGGCAAAAGCTAGTTTATCTATAAGGAAGATAAGTGCTTACAATGGGAACAACATGGTCAGTCTATTGATGAATAACCAGCTACGTTAAACTTTTGTATTCATAGTCTAATTAATGATACCTGTTCACCAGACGATGTTGCAACGCTATTGCAACAACAGCTCATGTTAGAGTTTCATTGCCCTGTAAAGTCTCTTGTCCATTGTTTTCTATCTGAATATAATTAATAATAAATGTTCTTTGTTTAGAGGGTCATGTGATTGTGAGAGAGAAATTAATATTACAATAAAATTGTGTGTCAGTTTATTCATTCATAAAGTTTCGTTGATAAATTCGTGGATAAAGATGTGTGGTCATTGTTGTTTGAGACTTATAGAATTGGCAGTTACAGTGTACAGTCACAGAGAATCGCATGAAGGTGAAACAGAAAATCTTCATGATGTTTCCGTACACCAAGAATCGAATCCATAACTAGGTGTAGGTGTACACAAGGACGCTTATAACACTGAACTCGCTAATAGGCAAGAGCAATCATCAGTCAAATTTATTCCTTCAACCAATGAACTTTAAGATCAGTATCAATACAACCATCCATTACATTTGGTCTATGTAGACGACTTACGTGTGGTTGTGGTCTTTCATAAGCTGGACTTCAAGACTAATAAGACCGTTATTTGAGAGCAGTAACTTCTAATCCAATATAAACCTAATGGGCTCCTTGTGAGCATTTTGAATTAACTATCAATCCAAAAGACTTACAGGGATAAATGTGACAATACTTTGATTCAGTTTAATACCAACATATTCTCGTTTTACAAACGATGCAAGCGCAAGACGTGCATGTTTTAGGGTTGTCTGTACTGCATCTAAGTCTTTACAAGATGGCTTTTCTTTTATATTAATAAAAAATAATTAGACTATCCAGGCACAAAAGATATACGTTTTGTTACTACCAGACTATATTCTATCATCAATAATATTTTTGCAAAATCTAGAGAACCATCAAATTCATCAAGCATTCGGCAGTCGATGAGTGACACCACGAAATTGGTCCACCATTTTTAAGTAATAGTATCATGTGTGTCGGAATGCACCTCAGCAAATTCCCTTGTCTTACCTTAATTTAGCATAGTATCACTTTTTCTAGTGATAGCTACTTGCAAGTTTGATATGATGACCTCTTAAGCCTCCATCGCTATAGCAAGTCAGCCCTATTCATGCCCATAGTCGTGATCCACCGCAGCTATTATTTCATTAAACGAATAATTGATAGTTTCAGATGTTGTAATACAGTTTAGATGGATAGCTCGTGTTACGCGTTATGGTTTAACAAGAATCATATTGAGAGTACGCTGCATTGTGTGACGTTGTAGAATAGTATTGTTAGCTCTTTCTATACCTAGATGGATTAAGCACATTGAGTTGGACAAAACACCAGTGTAAATCTGAACAAAATAATTAAAGACAGGTTTCTAAAAATCATGATGGTCAAATTCATGTCATTTGGTATTCGTTAAAAATTGCTTAGTAGTGATTTCAACAATCCATTAAGAAGCTAGACATATTTTAGTTAGCATCAATTTGGACTAACTTCATATAACATAACCTAAGTATATTCCAATCTCACCGATACCGTTCTGTGGGTGGCAGCACATACATGCAGTCTGATTTACCAATACTATTTAAACGTAGTGAATGAGTGATTAAATAACTCGATACATCATGTCTTAACAATCGCATTGTTGCGCTCAAGGGGATCATTAGAGCCATTCGTTAAGATCTGATCGTCAACGATGATGATGCTGGCGCTGATATTAAAGGAAGATGATTGATCAGAAAATTACACGAGGTTATACATTGTCTTTTGATTTTTGATGGTGTGGAAGGAGTGGTTGGCGACAATAATGATGAAAGGGGGGTTGAAGACAACGACGAAAATACTCATAAGGAGAACAATATCTGTTACACCTCAAAACAGAGGACAACTTAACGAAATGCAACAAATCAGTGAAAATCCTTTGGCTTATGGACGAGGAGATTGAAAAGTTTATAAATTCTAATTCCGCAATTTCACACGTACTGATTAAAACGATCAAAGACTTAACCGTGTAGTTATTTAGATTGTAACTTTTTAGGTTATTTTTTAAGTTGCAATTTAAATAACTGTACGTATAAGTTAAATAACTTCAAGTGAACCCTTCGTGCTTACTCATGTGGTCTTAGACCATTAAGACATATGACTGTAAGATAAAAACATGGCGACCGAATGAGACGTGCTTCATGCATCGAGATAGGCGCGAGCGCAGGTGAATTTTCACGGAAATCGTACCAGGATATCATAACTATTCCTATAACCTCTGCGATTCAGAAATTAAGGTTGACTTTGCTGTAGCAATGGGAAGTTCTGAAATGGTTTCGTCGGCACTTTTAGTAGGAGTCCAAGTTCTTTATTACTTATGCTGTTGTTAAGATAAAGCGTGATAATACGACAAAGGTTTTTTTTTTATAACCGTTTTTTATTACAAAAAATAGTGTTCTCAAATGTTCCAAGAAAGAAGTAACTGTTGTGGTCAAAATTGTTGTTTTAGAGGTAAAGTTAAAAATTCTCATAATTTTCCTTTTCTTGAAGAGTGTAAAGCTCTTGTTTATGATTGGTCAATCCAAAACTAGTGACGTGTTACAAACCATAGTCTTTGAGCAGCAAATACCCCTCATTTGAAACTGCTAGATGATTTGTGTCTATTTGTCTGGACTAATGTCAATATCGTGCAGATCGTAAATAATGTGTTCTTATAGATTCACAATCGTTACAGTAAATAAGTAGATTGTACTTTGTTTCAACGGTCTTTAGCGTCAATTTTCTATATTAGCTATGTTAATATCGTCCTGATTATCAATAGTTTTGGAATCTTTGCATTGTATTAGTTTATTGTCAGTATTGAGCAGTTTTCTCTTTGTATGAATTAATTATATTCCATTTGTATGTATTTTATTGGAGTCAATATTATCAAAATCGAAAATGTATTTTTGTTTTTTTGTTAATAATTCAAAATCAATTTTAGTTTTACGTTCAACCAAAAGGCTACCGAACCATAATGTCTCAATAACCTTATCTACACTATCTTTATCAATTATTTAAATTTCATAGACACTAAATTTGGATTCCAAGACCTTTGTATGGCTATAATGAACGCCATATCAAGATTTTGTATCATTAATGGTGAATATTCTATCGAGATGCAAGCTGACCGTGGTTCCGCCTGCATTTAGCTGTCAATATCTCAATAATCTTGAATGATCGTGATTATTATATTTATTGGAAATATAATATCGTATGTGATTCCCGTTTGATATATTTCAATTGATTTTAAAAAGGTTTCGTAGCGGTCCATGTATTTCGTAAAAGTATGGTATTGCTACGATGGTTATATCAGAAATTAATCGCTACAGATTCACTCGAGAGATGTGATCAATTCATGCCAAGAAACCACAAGATACACTGACATCAGATTACCGCAAAATTATAACCACATATTTTCACGAAACTTTTGAATGCCTTTGTTTTCATCTTTTGGTGGTATTTTACCTGGATTTTTGCATTTTCTTAGCGACTAGTGACTTTTTTTTACGGATGGGTAACCATCAAGTAACTTTCCCAGGGCTCCCCCTGGGAAAGTTACTTGATGGTTACCAGTCAGACTTTTACTGACTAAAACACACCCATGTTTCCCCTTCCCTTCTTTTGCCCTTTTTGTTCGGAGTACACGATATCTCTTTCAAATAACCCGCAACCCCGGCAGATGGTAGCCTTTACAGGCTCCTCTGTTTTGCTGACATTTCATTGCGGCGCGCGTGGAATACTAACGCGCCGTCGATGTGGTCAGTTGTCAAGTGACTCATGACTTGGAGCACCAAATTCTAGTGTATCCTCAAACCACAGAAGCAGCAGGACCCTTACCACCATTTCTAGCAACATTTACTTTAAAATCAGTGCTGGAAAGAGAAGCAGCTATGCCTCCTCTAACTTTATCTCTCTCCCTGACTAAAGGAAGATTAAAACAATACGTCTATAAATAAAATTATGGTAGGCCACCAGAACCGTTTCACATTTCACACAATCCGCATCGTTAACGACAATGCGATGTGATACAGATATCGCTGAGCCGATTGCGCTGGCGCACCGAACGAGCCCATAAATGGCGTCGCGAGCGTTCATTAGGACTGATCCGGCTGACTTGATGAGGCTTGATGTTTGATTCTAATACCTGACAGTCGTGATTGTGGAGTATTGTTTTCAGAAGCTGGATAGATTGCCAATCTTTTGCTATAGTGGAACCGTAAATAAGCGTGGTATAGACAATTTTCGGAAAGATTAGGTGTGTGATTGAAAACGCAGAAAACAAAATATTAAATACGCGATTATACAGAGGCCTAGTTATGAATCAAAATATTGATGATGAGGATAATGATGACCATTTGAATAATATACATATTAATCCAGGTCGTAATCTGCAATTTCAGATTAGCAAACAAAACAAGAATAAGTTATTTATTCACGCGGAAGGCCGATACTAACGTCATTTATTTAATTAAAATAATAAAGCAATTTAAAACACTAAAATAAAATGCAGGTTATGGTGGGAACCTCAGTCTACATAACACTTATAACACATCTCTTCTAAACCACTGACTGAATAAAAAGCTAATTAGAATAAATATTTTTAATTTGAGGCAGGCATAGACTGTGGATTATTTTTACAAAATGTTAAGGCCGATAGGTGGCCTCAGTTAAATGAGCAACGATTTGTTTTCGGTTACTGACAAAGCTTATAGATAAACAAATTCTACTTAAGAGAACAAAGAAATATTTTAAATAAATGTTAGACCTACTCTTCAAGGAAAGGCTTATTGGAGGTTAGTCGAAGAAGATAAAATTTTGAGAAATGCAGATTGGAGTAGATAACTGGAATATGGAATTAAAATGGTTGTGTGAGCCAAAAGACCACACCTTAAACCAATAAACATAACAATGATAAACTTTAAACTATTAATAATCTAATAGGACCGTAACCTATGCAGAATTTACCGTAATCACTTTTAGATAATGACAACTTAAACATTACATAAATTAAATGTTCTCCAACAAATTTAACTAAAAGACATAAAGTCAGGCACTCCACATGCTCCAGTTTGGCCAAAGGACGAGGGAACGGAGCCATTCTAAATGTGATACCTAACTAAATTACAATAAGGTAAAGGGAATCGATGTTGGCAACGAGAACAAGCATTGATTCAATTTGAATTGTAGTTGAATTGAGAAACTTTAATACTGTTATAAATTTAGATTAGAAACTGTTACGAACTAGTCATCAATTTAAGGAAATGGAATGGACAAGCGTTAGAACTACAGGCGAAGTGCTAATGTTAAAGGCCTCGCTACAATCGAATGCATTTAGTGAAATGTTCATAATGATTGACGCCCAAAGAGATTACAATTAGCTACTGGATTACTGGAACGCAGACGAAGGTATACTGCTAACTTAAGAGTTTAATTTTAAAATTCTAATCATCTTTAAGTTTATGGTATCCTTTAAAGTAACGATACCAATTTCGCTACTGCCACACTATAATTTGCAGATAAAATTGGTTTAATCATACTACCAACCAATAATAACCAACTAAAAACTAAAGAAACTTCACACCAGGCTAAAACAGATAAAAATGCAAATGCCATCGTCAAGCGTTCGGTGAACATCTGCCAAATACTAAACTTGAATACGAAACTAAATCATCGGGAGCCGATAACGTTTCGAAAAAAAGGTGCAAAAAATCCACTCGCCCGTGACCAGGTTATAGTGGACCATTCGCAAGGATTCAGTCGTTGGCTTTTGTTCAAATAAGTTGGAATGTTCAGCTTTATCTAAGGATTAATCTTGATCTGTTGATGAAACTTTGGAAGAAATACCGCCCGATTAGCATCAATGGATCTTGTAAGAAAATGTAAATAAAAAACACCTAATTTGACGCAGACTAATTGGGTGAATCTTTAATATGAAATCAAGATAAAGCGGTACATCTCTTATTGATCATTTCGCACGGTTCTAAGCTGTTAATACTTAGACTTTTCATCTATGAATAATAAAACAGTTGTATTATTCAAATATTTGATATATCCCTGTCATAACTCAACTGATTAACACCATGTTTTGACATGTTCGATAAAACATCATGAATATCTTCACTACTTAATCCATCGATTTGAATTTTTACTAAATGAGTGTTGTCATATACACAATTACTTGAACCCAAGAGCTCCTCTAACCATTTTTCCTTGGGTTAAAGTTGTCACTTCATTTTTCTTGTCTAATCCTATTATTTCTTGTACGTTGATATTTTTTACGTTTTCATCGTGGTTTTCGTCAGTGCCTTTAAATATTTCGTTTATTAATGCTACATCTTTTCCATCTTCATAATAAATTATCATTGATCATCTTTTATAATAAAAGGATTATTAAAATATTCTTGAATAACAGAATAGATTGCATTCAAATTTTGTACGACGGAAATTCCTAAAACGTTCTTAGCCTAAAGCTAAACTAAAGCGACGGTATTACCGTTTACGATATTCAAGCTGAGCCAGTTATGGTGCTCCTATACTAAATGCCTATTCAACTTGCAACAGAAGCATAGATTTGCATGTACAAACTTCATAAGGCCTGTATGTCTATATATAATGACTCAGTATGTACAAGTTGCCGACCGAGCAAAGATTGTATCACATTATTTATAGCATAAAGTCATGGTTCAATACCTTTGAGCTTATTATTATTCATTGGTGCCGTGTAGGAAATCTTTTGCCGCTCTAAGGCAAGTGTCTGATAATGACAAAGTATGATCTGTATAGTTGCCTTGAATTCATCCCTACGGGGTTTCAATGTGGATAAAAGTGTAGCTAATATCAATTTTAATCGATCTACAATGAAATTTGTTAATACTTTATCGATTGAAACAAATTATTCGAGTTTCTCGGTCAACCAATTTATTTCTCATGTAAACGTTAAATAGTTTACGTAGATGACAGCTTCATATTATTGTAATGTATGGATTGTGCCGTATCTTATAACTGGAGCCTCCGGAATCCAATCAAAAACATTAATATTCAATTAAACCTTGGACGCCACTAATTTTCTATCACTGTTAATGGCCTGTACCGGTAGCAGAATAAAATTCCCTGTACCAAGAAGATAAGAAATAATAATATTTGAAATCACAGTAGCGTCCATTATAGTCGTTTCATAATTTATTTGTTGGTACAGCGATAAATAAGCGGCCGTCTATGACTTTTTATCGAAAGATGCCTTCGGACAGGATTCCCTAAAGTTTCGAATAAAACTACTTCGGTCGGAATTTCTCCGAGACGGCGTGCGTGGACGATCGTTTTGGTGCTATTATCTCGGGAACCGGTTTGTTTGGGCGAATTTGAGACAATGGCGGCGGTTTGCGCGTGCGCTTATATACGTGATTCGTTGTTCCGGGACGGTGTATCAAGTTTATTTCGCTGCGCACGTTGTATGAAATAATATATCATAATTTTATGCCCTATACATCGTTGTATCCCATGTAAGCATCGATTGTTCAACAAAGACGAAGGAAGAAATATTTCTATAAGGACTTGTAAGGATAAAATTATTGTACATGAATGTGACCTCGCAAATAGATGATGGTACATCTCAAGCAGTTAACACATAAGGTACCTATTCAGACTTGGCTTGCAAATACAGAAAAACTGCTCACACAAGGAATATAATTAACCACAATCCAGCCACCAAGATTCCTCTTGTCCACTTAATAACGGACCACGCGAAACTAAAAGGTTTTTTAAATTGTAAAACTCTTGTAATTGATCTTTTTGACCGCAGTGTGTCCTTTAAGTGTCATGGTGGTCAGCCGAACACTTATTTGAACTTAAATACAAACATTTGGTCCAGACACGGACGTGTTTTAAGTTTCAAAAGGGCTTAATCTTTTTGGTGTTACTTTTGCCACGTATTTTTGGGACCCATTTGGGACTTGCATTCAAATTGGTATTGGGTTGAGGTTGTTTTGAATTAGGATTGGAGACTATAAAAGTATTTTGGATGGTTTGACTCGGAACTTCGAACAGAAAACTAGACATAAATGGTTCTTAAGTACTTACTTGTTTTTTTTTAAGGAGCGTGTTATAAATTGAGAACATCAAAAGCCTTTACGGAAAAATATGAAAGAAACTTAATGCTTCGGTAGTCTTACATCTTGACTTAAATTAATTTAAGTAACTCGATTGGGTTCGCTTTTGTTATTTTTCCTTTCTCTCCCAAGCAAGAACCTTAAAACGACTTCAAGAAACTGCACTGTCCACGTGGTTTGAATACGTAACGAGGTATTCTGCAACCTATGTTTATGGTAATTGAGCTTATAATGGCATAAGATGAAAGTCATTATCGCCGATACAAGGGTATGGTTAAAATCCGCTTTTTTATCAAATGGCTATGAAGATGACATGCTGCTACTCGATGATGAAGATAAAACAGGTGACGTCACAGGTGATAATAAAATGGACGATCATAAACTTCAAAGTGTAGAGTTGGACAAAGCAAGTAATACTCAAAAGTAAGATCAAATAAAGACACAAGACAAGATACAGCTCTATCTCTAGGTAAATCAGTAAAAGAACTTACCAGTCGAGAAAAATGATCCTCCAGCGGCACAAAAAGTACCACAAAGTGACACTACGCACGTGATTCATTAAGATTTAATCTCAACAAAAGTGCCGAAGACTTGTGAAGACTTTGAGTCTGAAGCTGATTGCATTGAATGGAAGCGTATCACCAAGATCTGGTTTTGTAGATAGTTATAATTTCAATTCAACTTGATCTAAGATTTGATTAGGTGGGTGTTTTAATGAATGTTCTGCTTTAAAACGATTGGGTATTAGGAAAAACAGTTTCTTAGAAGTAAGGGTTTCAAACTGTATTACGCAGCATTTTTTTTTAACCGAAATCATGCATGCTTGCTAACAATCTGTATTATAATATCGTGTAAAAATCTCAATTTCCCATCAAGATTGTTCCCTGTGACACACTCTCTAACCGTCTTCATAATTTCATCAAGATGATGAGACAATGACAGTGCAAAACAGAACAAGTTTACATTATCATTCTTATTACTTAAATCTAAATAACAACTAAAGAGTTGCATGACAAGCCTTCAAGCCTTCACACTGACTTCAAAAACAATTCCAAAACTATCATTTTATTTCTCACGCTCTTAGGCGAGTCATCTCGAAACGAATTTGAGGAAGTCGCCGCTATTATCTTCCTTCAACTTAGTCAAACAAACCGAGAAATGGTCGCATGGTCGTAGTCGTTCGGTCGTAAGTCGTACGAAAGAAACTGGTTCCGTAACTTTTTGAGAAATTTATTTAGGCAGGTGTCGTTTATGTTACGAGAAAAACACGACTTGTAAATATTAAGAAAAAACAAATGAGCAAATATGACAGAATAGTTGCCTGACATGAAGATGATTTACGTGGAAGATCATAATCTGAACGTCAATACGCACGAGATCTATTTGTCATTATTTTTAAGTACACAGAGAGATTTTTTTACTTCTTGGGCGCCTCTACATACTTTTTCTTGAAGCTTGGGGACTTCTTCAACGAATATAATATTGAAAGCCGTTTATTTATTACTCGATTTTCCCCACAAACTTTACAGGAACTATGTACTTCTAAAACTGTAATCTTCTCATTTACTACAAAAAAAAAAAACAAAAGTCGATCCCAAAATCGATTACGTAATCTTTCAACAAAAACTATACCCTAAGTCAATACCAATTGCCCACTCACAATAAACTTTGAAAAGGTTTTTTTTATACCAATCTGGTGTAACGAGACCTCACTGTTGGCCTACAATTAAACTAATGCATTTCTTAGAAGAAAGAGAGGGCCCAAGGTGGACCCCAGCGGAATCCTTTTATTATAAACTCATTTAGTACTAATGGTACGGTTGTGTAAGTACGGAAATGGATGAGAATAGATAGGGAAAAGAGTATTTTAGAAATAGTACTAATAATGTTGGTAATTTCATGCGACAGTACAATGTCATGGGCAGTTTTGTTTGTAGAATTGTTCATCTAGGGTCCTAAAAAGCCGATGACGAGTCGATTTGGAGGTCGGGCAAGCATTTCTTAAGTTCGAATGAGTCCTCTGAGCTAAGTTATTAAGTATTTTTCATTACTTTGTATATAAGTCGTTACAGCTTATTTCTTATTGATGATGATGAGTGTTTATTTTAACTATTAAACAATACAATGGAAGCAAATATAACAATAACTGTAACAAAAGCATAAACTAATCATTGTTATGCAAAACAAAGGACAATGTCTTGACACTTCTATTGGCAATACAGTTAGCCTTGTAGCAACATTCGTACACACATAGTCAAAATACATTACCCTCTTCTAAACCAACATTGCATAATATTGCAATACTTCTTGGTTTCTTATTTCGTAACTGTTCGTGTGAACTCTTTTTACTACTGTGTCTAATGAAGCCTGGTAGTCAGTGAAATAATATTTCTTTAGTGTATTCGTTGTGTACACTGGCTGATTATTATTATTGTTTGTTTAGTAGCAGTACACCATTGACAACCTTTTTTTTTATTAGGTACTATTATTGAAACAAATGATTTATACAAAAAATTTCAACAGATATTTTCTGCCAGTTTGCCGGCAGTGTTCTCGTGGATACACTTCGAAGCTGTGAAATAACCAACACACTAACCCCCGAATACTGAAACGTCACTCAAAATTTAAGTCCCACTTAAGTTTAACAGAGACTCAGAAGTGACGTTTGACCATACAAAATCTAAAGTTTAAGAACTGCTCAAATGTTAAGCAGCCCTCACATTTTGAGTGACGTTTCAGTATTCGGGGGTAAGACTTCGCAGTCAAAAGATATGGCCGATATGTCGCAAGTTTGCACAGAATCCTCGGTGCGTAAGGCCAACTCGAACTTGGCCGGTATTTTTTTTTAAATGATCGACATAAAATCAATGAGATAGGTTTAGAATGATGTTCTAAATACGTGGTAACAGTTCTAGCGACGGTTTCTCTACCACGCTGTATATTCTTGTTTATAATAAGATTCACACTGTTCCACCCTGTATACAAGACCTCGCACTGTCTTTCTTTAGCATATTTTACATATGCATAGAATATGTAAAATATGCTATATATGCTAAAATATTTTATACTACCATTATCTATTACATTTTGTAATTCAGAATCACAGCATCGTAAAGTTTTATGTCTCATGACGTTTATATATATGTAAATACATAATGCATGCTGTAAAACTGGATCTATGCAGTTATATCGTGTGTGTAGATTATATATTACCTATGTATTATTTGTGTGTATTCGTAAATTGGATGTTAGAGAAATAGTTGGCTGATCTTTATTGGGTGTCACAAACTAATTGAATTGAATTAGCATGAAATACAACGGCTGTGTGGGAATTAATTAAAAACGGTTTTTTCAACGAAACCTAATTAGTTCAGTAAATCAATATATGATCGCACGGTTGGCGCAGTGAATGGGCGATCGACTGCTGCGCGGCGTGTTGCGGGTTCGATTCGAACCAATATTTATATTTGGTAGTTGTTTGGGTTCTGGCTGTTTGTGTGTATGAGTATAAATGTTAACAAACGCCCCGAGGATACAGGAAATATTCCTAAAGACAACGTTTTTTAATTTAAAACAAAAAACATGCCACAGTCGTAAAATGCGTAGAAATTGTATACAACAAATATTGTTTGTTTTTGTATTGCATTTGAGAAATAATTGCTGGCTTAGACCATAAATAAGTTAAATAAAATCCATTTAATTCAGTGCTTAAAACCCATATTACATAAAAAATAATCATAAAACAAAACATTATTTTGTCAAAATAAATTTAAAATTAAACTAATTCTCTAAAATTACTTTAAAAAAAAACAAAATTTATAATATTATGTGTTAAATTTGAAACAAAGAATTTCAAAATACATACATGACAATAAATTTTAAATAAATGTCACATTTATTTTAAATTCTATAAAAAAAGCATCGTCTTCAAAAATTCGAAAAGAACCTGTTAGTTTTTTGTTTGAATATAACTTAGTATGAATTACGTTTAAATTCGTAAAATGTTTACAAAGTGTCAATTTAAGATTTTTGCCACGTCTGTCATTCATATTATTAGCCTACTAGCTTTTGCCAGCGGCTACGCTCGCGTTAAATTCGGGGTAACACAGTTCTCCTTTCCTGATTTGCAGTTTGCCCTTGCGCCTTATTGATTGTAATAGCAAAGCTATGTTTTCCCTTTTCTTTCCTCTTTCTGCCCCATTACCCATTTAAAAAAATATCCTATGTTCATCTCCAGGGCACCAACTATCTCCGTACCAAAATTCATCAAAATCGGTTTAACCATTAGGGCGTGCAGACGTAACAAACAAACAAAACAAATTCACTTTCGCTTTTATAATATTAAGTTATGATTCTGCTGAGCGTCCATTTCAGACCCAGACCGTTTTATCCACCACCCTACACAACCTTAAAAAAACCAAAATAATTATACACATTCTACAATAACTTGACCTCCTACCGGCGCAGACGCATATTAGTCATCCAGTAACACAACGTAACGTATTTCATCACACAAATAACGTTTTCGTGAGCATGTCTGACCAGGGGTCGTAGGTTCAATCCCGTGTCAGTAATTGTAAGATTTCGGTACTCTTGGGGTTAAAGTAATTGTTCTTTGTTTTACTGTGTGAAGTTATAATAACGTGGTTTCAGTTACTTAAGTTATTTCTCATGTTAGAGGTAGCGGTTTGGCCATCGCGTTGGCGTCAGCAAGATCGAAGTTAAAGTTTAGAACGAATCCTTACTTGCAGTAATCAACAGCGATACCAAATGTAAACAAAACCCATGCTAAAACCCCATCTAAAATGGCCGCCCGAATGTTGGCGAACCCGTCTTAACGTTGTCATGTTTTTGCCGGGAGAACGAGACATTACGACAAAGGCACAAGATGGAAAGAGCTAATATTAGATTGTCAACGCCACAGTTGTTCTTTAGGTTAATGACCTTTCGTATCGCTTCTCGTTGGCCATACTAGGAACGCATGTGGCTTAAAAGTTTTTTTTATGGAAATTGGTTATTTTTTAGGCAAAAAAGTTTTTAATTTCAGTCTTTTTAGTTTTGGTATGATGGTATTTAACACGAATTCTTATCGAGTATTCCAGTGTTTGGAGAACCTACCGGGGTTGCGGGTTATTCGAAAGAGATACCGTGGCCCCGGAACACAAAGGGCGAAAGAATGAACTTGGGTGGGTTTTAGTCAGTAAAAGTCTGACAAAGAAACCGCAAAAAAATGAAGAGGGAGATTGGTGGAAATATGGTTTTTAGTCAAACTGTTTTCATGGTAATTTGGATTAGAAAAAAACTCAAGTTATAGCGAAGGATTTCTTAGCGTTTAAGTACCGACTACGGGTAATTTTCTCGTCTACAGAAATTGGGTTTAATAAAAAAAAGGGTTTTGTAAACCTTCTATTTCAAATGCAACTAAAAACAACACAATCCCAAATCAACATAATTATTACGATGGATCCATCGAGTCTTGTAGTCTCATTATTCCTTTGATACAAAACCGAATAATCGTAATTGTTATAGTCACTAATAGTGAAGTACCTAAATTGATTTCGAATAATTTCGATTATACGAACGATTTAAGCTGTAATCGTTGTAAATGTTTGTAATAAAAGCTATGGAAGGTGAATTTGATATCATAAATGCTATTGAATTGATAATCCTAATGTTTTTGAATGATATTTTGAGAAACACGTGTAAGGGTCATTCACAAACATTCTTTTGTGTTACTAATGTTGGGGTGAATCTCTCCCCTTTTGTAGATAATAATAATTGTATCCATTGGAGTTTCATTTGTAAATTTGCTTTCAGTTTTTCAACAAAATTGTATATGGCATCATCGATTTTAGCCCTTATTATGTTCACAGAGTTTACCCCGCCTATGTTTTGCGCACGTTTTCAGAAAAACATTAAGTTTTATTTACTTACTAGCTTCCACCCGCGACTTCGTCCGCGTGACATAGTTACTTTGGGCTAACGCTAACTTTAACCCGATTAAACAAAAAAAACCCTTTTCTCTCCTTTTCTTACTTTCCCTTTTCTCACTTTTTTTAGCCTATATCCGTGTCCAGGGTCCCAACTATCTCTGTACCAAAACTCGGTTTGGCCATTTACGTCTACACGGCGTAACAAACAAACTCACTTTCGCTTTTATATTATTATAGTAAGGATTAATTGCAATTTCTCTAACCAATGATAAAGACCTCATCAAGTTCGTTTCTTGCAGACTAGAAAACCGTCTTCAAATATTCGATAGTTAAAACAAATATTCCCTAAGCAAATCGGTACATCTGAGCTGCGCCCGCGCATACCATGACATCAGCGGAATCAGGCCGGCCGCCCACCTCCATTAGTCGTCTAGACGAGTGGACAATTGTTATCTGTGCATCTTACAAAAGTACCTTTCATACTTATGTACATTTTTTTAAGCCAAGGAAACCCGTAGTAATGTCTACATTACCAAATAGGTATACTATAGTCGACAAGTACTAATGGAATTTCCTGTTGAGTCAAAAACGAAATGAGTCATATTCAAGTGTGTTTCAGTCAAAGAATGTCACTGATATTTCACAGATACAGCGTAATGGTCATCGTGGTGCAAACTTTAACCATTAATAAATACGGGACTTATGTTGTCACTTACGGGGTATCTTTTTGATTTCCAACAACTGAATGCTCTTTTCTTCGGATGGGAAATCATCAAATAACTTCCCCGGTGGGAGCAGGGCGAGAGTCAGACGTTTACTGACTAAAACCCACCCGTGTTCCTTCTTTTGTCCTTTACGTTCCGGGGCCGCGGTATCTTTTTCTAACAACCCGCAACCCCGGCAGGCAGTGGCCCCGACAGGACCCTCTGCGTTGCCGTCATCTCTTTGAGGCGCGCGTAGTACATGAATGCGCCGTCGACACTGCCTGTCGTCAATAGACGGACGGACGGTGAGCTACCCATTGCTCACCGTCCACAGACCCACGTCGCCGGGAGTCATCTCCCCCGGATATTTCTGAATGCCCCCGATATCTCGACGCAGTTGTAAGCAACATGATAGCGGGGTAATCCCACAATTTCAGTGTTTAAAATAGGATATTCAGTACAGGATTGTAGGATTCAGAAAAAGAACAATTCCTACATGGTCAAAATGGCCGGAACAGCTCATTATAATAACCAGAAAATTCAACTAAAGAGAGAGAGGAAAATCACACAGAAATTATCGATACAAATGGTATAAAACTAAGCACAGACATCGATAAGGAGATACTCGATACAAATATGTATTTGATAGCAGTGTTACAACTTCCGCCAGACCTTATGGTCATAGCAGTTGCCATTATCACCATAAAAGCAGCCATTTTAATGAGCACAAAACAAAGGGATCTGCCGCGACTACGGCCTTACTATTGGTTCTGATATTGATAATATTGTGAGATCTGAATGTGAATGCTGGATGCTGACAACGAGTACGACCAAATCTATACTAATATTATAAAGCTGAAGAGTTTGTTTGTTTGTTTGAACGCGCTAATCTCAGGGACTACTGGTTGGATTATTTTAGTGTTGGATAGTCCATTTCTTGAGGAAGGCTATAGGCTATGTAACATCACGCTACGACCAACAGGTGCTGAGCAACGTGGGTAAAACCGCGAGGAACAGCTAGTGATGAATAAGTATCGGAAAGCTTGATTAATACATTTAGATTTTTGTAAATCTATAATCCTTACTAATATTATAAAAGCGAAAGTGAGTTGATGAGTTCAGAGATAGTTGGGACCCTGGAGACGGGCAACGGCTATTTAAAAAAAAGTGAGAAGAAAGGGAGAAATAGGGAAGAAAACGGGAGAGAGAGAGATACATTTTTTCGATCATCACGCGGATTAAAGTTAGCGTTAGCCCAAAGTAACAAAGTAAGTCGCGGGCGGAGGCTAGTAATAATACTATAAAGAGGAAAGATTTGTTTGTTTGTATTCAGGAATTAGAAACTTGTTGTTGTGTTCGATTCAGTGGCGTAGCTTGCCTTGTCGGGGCCCCGTATATTTTTTTTTTGTAGGCCCTTATATGGGGGTGAAGATTTTTCACAAAAAAAAATTGTGAAAAGAAATATTTATTTATCATTACATAATTTAATTTAACCATTTTACAAATAAAAATCAAATTTGAAATATTCACTCTTCTCTTAAAGCTTGAAGAGGTAACAAACAAACTCACATTCGCTCTTATAATATTAGTAAGGATTAGTAAGGATTTATGGCTGAATTGGCTGATGATGATTTTAGTTTTTCTAAAGTTTCTGCTGTTTCCTTGGACAATAGTGAGTCGGGATGGGCCCCCGTTGTCCGGGGGCCCCGTATAATTGGTACGCCAGATACGGCGGTAGCTACGCCCCTGGTTCGATTATGACGGCACGGTTGGCGAAGTGGCTGAGCGATAGACTGCTGCGCTGCGTGTCGCGGGTTCGATTCCCGCACGGAACAAATATTTGTATGGGCGACAGATAGTTGTTTCGGGTCTGGCTGTTTGTGTATGTGAGTTTAAATGTTTGTAAACGCACCCACGATACAGGAGAAATTCCTGGTGTATCTTCGTCGATAGTCATCGAATTCTCACTCCCTCCTCACTTGGTACCTATAGTAGGGGTTAGTGTGAATGCCTGCACATCACATGACATATAAGGCCATATGATAGCGGACCGTGCCTTACCACGTAAAGGTAAGAATAACCAGCGACTGTAAATTTCTATGAAACTGGTTCTTGGTAGATCAAGTTCTATAGGAGGACGGGACTTTTTGGGAAGAAAGATTTATTGTGACTGGGTACGGTAGATATCAATTCCAATCTATACTAATATTATAAAGCTGAAGAGTTTGTTTGTTTGAACGCGCTAATCTCAGGGACTACTGGTTGGAATTGGAAAATTCTTTTAGTGTTGGATAGTCCATTTCTTGAGGAAGGTTATAGGCTATATAACATCACGCTACGATCAATAGGTGCTGAGCAGCGTGGGTGAAACCGCGTGGAACAGCTAGTTATAAAATAATTTTTTCCCTGAGCGCAACCAAGTCCAAAAATTGGTTATTTGTGTTTGGATTCGCGGGTTGTTTTAAAAAGGTACCGCCCCAGGACACAGAGGGTATAAGAAGGAACAAGAATGAGTTTTAGTCAGTAAAATTCTGACACTTTCTACCGTTTCGCCCAGCGCGGGAGAAGGTATTCGATGATTCGTTATCCGAAAGGGGAGGTTATTTAATGACTATGTTTATGGACGGAGAGCGAGAGGAAGGCCAAAGAAAAGATGGATAGATTGTGTAAGGAATGATATAAAGAGGAAAGGCGTAAATGATGCCGTGACGTCTGATAGGGGAGATTGGAAGAAGAAAACTTGATCAAGTTTTATAGGAGGAATGGACTTTTGGGAAGAAATATTTATGGATACCTGTATGGCAACAGATTGTTGTTCTGGGTCTGGCTGTTTGTGTATGTCAGTTTAAATTTTTGAAAAAACCTGTGGGTTCATGCAAATACTATGAACACGTAAGAAGACGAGCAAGTAAATGCTTGGTACTACTATTGAAGCCTCACAAAGAACATGTTCTACCAATTACTCAGAATTAGTCATCTAACTAGCAGATAATAAAACAGTATTTCGTCTAAGTTTCGTCTGGTTACATGACTGAAGACGTCTAGAGTTCTAGACTCATAGATTGTTATCACAACAAGTTTTTAATAAGGTAATATTTGTTCAACTAGATGCATAGCAACTTATGCATCTATTTGAACAAATGTAACCTTAGAATGTTAATGTTACCTGTTGAAGATGTAGTTTTTAAAGGGAAAAAAATTTGTGTTCACCAAAATTACTGATCGTGCACCAAATATTCTTTCCTGAATGCTAAAAAAATGAGTAGGTTAGGTTAGGTTAAAACTGCGACCCCCTACGACCAGTAACGACTTGCATTAATAGAAAATGGAAAAAGATATAACACTTTTTTATTGTAGTGCTGTCTTTTTCCTGATGCTCGTTATGACATATTTTAATTAACATATTTTGGTGCGCATTCAGTATATTTGGTGCAACACAGGCAAAATTAGGTAAACGAAATGGGAATAAATTGAAGTACTTTTAAATACCATCCGTTTTTAAACACAAAATGGCGGACGTGTTTAAAAAAATGGCGGACGACCGGGGTTGTTCGAAAGAGATATCGCGGCTACCTAATACACTTGAACTACACCTTACTTGCACTTGCACTATATTTTGCAAAAGTTAGTTTAAAATTAATAACAAAATGTTTTTCATTTATTCTCGTTCATTTATTGATTTTCAGGCTCTTGGCAATTAAGCTATTGGCAGATACGACTATCGGCACAATGATCGCTGAGTTCATATTCATTTTGTTATTAATACCAAACACAAAGGGACTACAGACTTGAGTATTTCGTATTTTTGTCGTAATTTCAACTCGTTACCTCAACACGTTTTCGAGATAAATGGTTTTGAAACACAGACCTACAGACAGACGAACAACAAAGCTATCCAATAAGGGTTCCGGATTTTCCTTTTGAGGAACAGAACCCAAAAAATCAGTCCATCACACCCAACCGTCTTTTCAATCCTTTGAAAACAGGTCTTGGGGTCTAAGAAAGAGACTTTAACGAACACACTTATATTTAAAAATGCTTGAAGGGGACCAGCTCTAACAATAGGGACCCTTATAGGCTATAAGCTTCGGTCCTTACTTGTTATTACAGTGTCATTTCTGCCGAGTTATTGGAAGACTTGTCATAATATTTGCGGACAAGCGATGCTTGCTCTGGGGTCGACACGAGCGCATTGTCATTCTCCTGAGAATCCATTTCAAAAGTAAGGTTATTGGAATTTTCTGTTGTTGCAAGATGTGTGTTGTTTTTAGGTTTTGTGTGAGGTATTTATCATTCTTTATCTGTTTGTTTGTGGCTAAATAAAAGCTGCTCTGGTCAATCTTGCCGCGCTTACCTAAGCTGTTTCGTGGACGGGTGAACATAATTCTTCTTCGCGACTTTGTCTGCGTGGCATGGTTACTTTGGGCAAACGCTAACTTTAAAAAAAACATCTCTCCCCTCATTCTCCCTTTTTTCACTTTTTTAGCCTATGCCAGTCTCCAGGGTCCGTCCAGGGCTTGGCCATTTAGGCGTGAAGACGTAACAAACAAACAGTCACTTTCGCTTTTATAATATTAGTGAGGATATACCTAACTAACAAACTTAACTATATATGAACTTTTCTTTCGCAATCCTCAAACCTTTTATGTCTCTTAAACCCTGACTTCAATATTTATTACCACTCCAAAGTCAGGCTAAAAGCAATTTAAGAAAAAACATCCATGACACTTTTTGTTGTGCGATCATCGAAAAGTGGCAGCAATATATTGGCCCAACGTCACGTACCAATCGATACGATTGAAAGCCATTAGTTTTATTACTGGTAAAGGGATGGTCCAAGAACTCTTGGGTTCTGTATCTTTTGAGGTAACTCGATGAGGTTATTTTAAGTAGTGTTGGTGAATTTAGGGCGTATTGTTTTCAATTTGAAGATAACGAAAACCCATCCGTAAGAAAATGCCAGTTTTCTGAACAATGTCGAGGTCGGCTTACAATCTTAATGAATACAAGTACCATACTGATAGGACTTACAGTTCAGTTCCAGGGTTATGCTACTTATGTCGCAATCGCGACTGCTGATCACGGGGTGTTGGGTTCGATTCTAAAGTCGGGCAAAAAATGTTATCGGTTTTTCATTAGGAATTTCACAATAACAGGTCGGAGTTTGGAAGTTGGCGGTAAGACTCTCCGGTCGTCAGACTGCCGTCCCCTCGGACTATGAGAGTGAGGGAACAGAGAATGCACCTGTGCCTGCGCACACACGCCTGTACTGTAATATCTCCCGCGCCGATGGCTAATCTCCGCTGAGATTGGCCGCCTCGGCCGAAAACGGCCAAGAGGATATCAAAATTCAAATAAACGAACTATTGTACAAAATACAACACTTAAAAAACAAACCGATGTTGTACAAAACTACATCAACAAAAGCGTTAATTATTTCCTAACTATATTCACACAAATGATTTATTTGGAGGAACCCAACAAATTCATTACTGCAATATATTTTTTACGCAATTAAGGACCCGCTTCACTTCCAAGGGCCTGCGCATCTGTCCGTTGATCGAGACACACACACTTGCGCATACGCACAGCACATTTACACACATACGCGTAACTTACCATGTCCGTGTGTATGTGGGTATCTATGGGGCGCGGTGTAATAACAATTCTAACGGTTTCATGGCATATGTATGGGGTATCAATTTTCGGAAACTAGTAACGATTTTTTTGAATTTTGAGGACTTGTAGTGTGATTATGATGGCTTGCATGAGATGCCCAAGGCTGGTTGAGGTTCGTAAGAGCATAATTTACTGGAATCGGATCAGAAGGGAATATTTATTTTTAAATAGATGGTACTTAAAAAGGAAGAGTGTGGAATGGTAGAAGAATAACGTCCGGTTCCAATAAACAAAAACAAATTCGTTTTGCTTACGGATAGTTGTATTTTGACATAATATGTCTCATAGAACTTACGTCAAAATACTACTATCCGTAAGCAAAACGAATCGTTTTTTGTTTATTGGAACGGGCGTTAGTTAACTGTTTTGTAACATACTGTGACGGTTTAGATATGACAAAAAATCCGGCTGAGAGTCCAGTTTCTTTGTTATTTATTCAAAAATAATAATGAAACCATATTCCGTTTCAGCATAAACTTTCTAAGCTAATAAATGAAAGCACTTACTTGCAAAAATATTCTCCTCTCGGCGCGGACAAGCAAGTTCCGCCATTTTTGCATGGCGAGGGCGAACACGAGACGAAACCTGAGGAAAAGAAAACATTAGATTAGCATTCTATAATTTGAGCACTAACTTTTGCCTATGGTTAGGCTTGCGAAGAATATTTATTAGAATTTGAGAGGGGAAACTTCACTAAAATTATCTTAGTATTTTCTACAAAAATATAATTATATCCAAGACTTCCAAGACTATGTTCTTGGGTACTCTGAATTCCCAAGCCGAAAAAAAATTATGAAACATGCATAAAATGAAAATAAATTTAAAAAATATCTTCTTTAAGTAACCAATATGAAAACTACGATATCAAAACTAAAACATAGCTACAGTTATTTTTAATGGAGTTGCAACTCAAAAAATGATATCATTTAATTCGTCTAATTAATTGCTCAACGTTGGGACTATGGTAGTCATTACACGAGGCTATAAAAGGCCATCTAGGCCACAGCTGAGATGTTAAATAAAAAATCTAAATATTAGGCAGATCTTGATAAAAGTTGCCATTAGATTCGTTGAGATTGTGAAAGAAATCTTTATTCTATAGCCTGAGGTCAATGTTGTATTTTAATAGATGAAAACAATAATTAGAATACATTATTTCTTATCTAAATTGAGTTACTTCAATCGGAATGAATCACATACACAGTTTAGAAATCTTAACTAGTTTTAAAAATAAAATACTATCAGACAAGAGACAATGACTACATATACTACCAAAACCGCTAGGACCGCAACGGAAGTTTTTTATTTTTATTAGTGTTCCCCTAAAGTAATTAAACAGGTAATCATAATATTTGTTTCAAATAATTTTACTATTTTCTGGCCCGATTTTTCTGCACCAACGTGTAAACTTCAGACGTCAACTTGCGGACAAAAATTTCAAACAAAAATAAAAACAAAGTAACTTTAAACAAGATTGATTGGCGACAAAAACATTTAAATAATCCGGAGGTAAAGTGCGAGATACTGATCAAGTGACGGGCACTGCTCAAACATATTGCCCAAGTCTCCGAGAAGTATTGCTGATGCTGTGATAGGCGGCTTTTAAGCATTTTGGAAAGCATGCTAAGGTGTTTGGGGAGGAATGAAACATTTTAGAATTTTGGTGGGTTTGTTTTTTAGGGATCCCTACCTAAAAAGGAAAAAATGGAACCCTTTTTTTGCAGATGGGAAATCATGAAATATCTTCTTCCGTTCTGGGCGGAGGGAGTGTGTCAGACTTATACTACGACTAAAGCCAACCCATGGTCCTTCTATTGCCTTTTTTGTTCCGAAACCACGGCATCTCTTACGAACAACCCGCAATCCCGGAACAACCCGGAACAGGATCACTGGCTTTTGTCCGTCTATCTATCGTGAACCTTAATCTCACGAACGCATGACAGTATTTAGTTGAAACTAAAACCATATACTCAAGTCTGTGGTCACAGTGCTGTGAGTCAGGCCTAAGTCTATGCAGTCAAAAGATATATATATTATTTTTTTTATTAGTTATAGGTTCGCGTTTGACCACTATCTCACCTGATGGTAAGAGATGATGTGGTCGACGATGAAGCACGCTTACCTAGAAATAACCTATTCACTCTTGACTTGAAGACCCCCAGGTTATAGCTGTCAGGAAATACAGACTCCGGCAGGGAATTCCACTCCTTAGCAGTACGCACAATGAAAGTATTCCCAAACCGTTTAGTGCGTTGTTTGGTGTATATATCCGTTTATGTCGAAAGTTTGTACGGAACCCTCGGCGCGCGTGTCACACTTGCCCGGTTTTTATGGGTGGCATTGCTCTTACTAAAAATTTGAACCCTGAATTTTTAAAGGTGTTGATTGATGTAAGGATTTTGGAATTGACGTAGACTGAATTAGCCTAAGCAGTAGATTTTGTTACTGCAAAGATGGGGTTTTATAGTTACTTCACAAAAATACATTCTTCCTAAATTTAAGCAACACTAAGTTTGTTTGTTACGTATTCTGGCCTAACCGATTTTGATGAATTTTGGTACTAAGATAATTGGGACCTTGGAGACGGACGTAGGCTAATTTTTAAAAAAAAAGTGAGATAAGATGGAGAAAGGGTGCAAGAAAAGGGGAGAGAAAGCTATTTTTTTTTGATCATCACGTAAGTTAAAGTTAGCGTTAGCCGAAAGTAACTATGCCACGCGGACATAGTCGCGGGCGGAAGCCAGTTGAGGATAATTGCAACATAATTTATGCACATATTTCAAAAGTAAATATCTACATAACATATTGAGACACAGCATCAGATATTAAGGAAGATTGCCCTACAAAAACGGTAGTAGCGATAAAAAAAAAAAACTTAAAAACATCCGATTTGTTATCAACACTCGTTTCTTGATACGATCTCGATGTATCGATCAGTCAGAATCGAGACCACCCAAACGTATCGGATACATTTAGTCCAGGAAATTGGACTCAAAACGGCAGCTTTTGTTTAATTTAAATAAACAAATAAAAATAGCATAGGAGTAAAAACTTTAGTTGTTGGTACGAAGAGTAGTCATTGTTTATTTTGCTTAAACAATGCAGTGTTGTTGTAAAAACCGGTCAAGTGTGAGTCGGACTCGCGCACGAAGGGTTTCGTACCATTACCTATTTAAAAAAGCACCCCCTTATTTTTTTTAAATAGCGGCAATATAAATACACCATCAGTGAAATTTTCAACTGTCTAACTATCACAGTTCATGAGTTGCAGCCTGGTGACAGACGGACGTAATGCGGAGCCTTAGTAACAGGCTCCCGTTTTACGTTTTATCCTTTGGATACGTAACCCTAAAAGATGTTATCGATTTTGATCGTGCTAACAAAAACTATACTTATTTCATCATTTAATGAATGCTGCAGTATCTAAGTGATAGTAGGACATGATGTGGTATAAAATAATAAAGCATTTTACATATTGTCGTATGTAAAATATTGTTAAACGAAGATACGATGGATGTACTGAAAGATAGCAAGAACAGAGATGACCACTGTCTACTGTCGAAAAAATTTAAAATAAATAGTATAAGATATTGCAGAAGAATTATCAAAGGCTGCATTATTGCCTAGTACTAACTGGATTGAAGAGGTCAGATAGGCAGTCGCTCCATGTAAAATACTGGTATTCAGCTTCATTTGGTAAGACTGGAAGCTGACCCTAACATAGTTGAGAAATGGCTAGGCAAATGATGGTAAAGGGCATAAAAATTGTGATGAATTGATGATATTGAAAAATTTAGATGTTCGTGTATTTTTTTATTTTGCGCAGTGGAAATACAGATATAAGCTTGAACTTGCGTTTTTTTGTCGTGAGAAAGCATTCATGTGTAAACTTCAAAAAAATACTATTGATGATTATTTTTGTGAGAAAGCATTCATGTGTAAACTTCAAAAAAATACTATTGATGATTATTTTTGTCAAAAATCTAGATGTTTATATATATTTTATGTTGCTCAGTGGAAATACAGATAAGCTTGAATTTACGTTATTTTTTAAAGCATACATATGTAAACATCAAAAAATGACTAAATATATTTGCATTAAAAAGCTATTCCTCAAAATTATGTTTACAATATTTAAAGATCCACAACTGTGAGAAAATCTAACAAATTTCGCTCATATTAAGCTTTTAAGCGGAATTTGATAAGGAGACATATATTTGGACAAGTGATAAGCAATTTTTGGTTAAATTAAAACATGATAAGAGTACTTTTCACTTGTTAACTTAACTCTTGTTAAATGTAAACATGTCACTTGAAAGTGTACTCGAATATGATGGATGATGTTTGTTTTTAGTATTTTTTATAAAATTATTGTTTACTTCTTAATGCCTTGGAAATAATTGACTGCTGAATCTATACTACTATTATAAAGCTGAAGAATTTGTTTGTTTGAACGCGCTAATCTCAGGGACTACTGGATGGAATTGGAAAATTATTTTAGTATTGGATAGTCCATTTCCTGAGGAAGGCTATAGGCTATATAACACGCTACGACCAACAGGTGCTGAGCAGCGCGGGTGAAACTGTGGGGAAAGGCTAGTGATGAATAAAAGAGCAGTATGGAAGAAGTCAGGAGAATGATGATGATTTAACTACCCTTTATTGTGGTTGGGAAATCATCAAATAACTTCCCCCGTTCTGAGTGTCAAACTTTTACTGACTAAAAGCCACCCATGTTCCTTCTATTGCCCTTCATATTTCGGTGCCGCGGTATCTCTTTTGAACAACCCGCAACCCAGGGTTTAACTACACATAGAGTAAATTTGGGATAGATGCCACACATTTAGAAATAATTGTTTATCTATCACTACAAAAATCTAAATATTTTATTTGTAAAACCGGCAAATAATCTACAAATGAATGAAAAGTAAAAAACATCCTTGATATTTCTAGAGTAGTAGAGATTTTTGCGGACCTCCACTTTTACCAAATATGGGATAGATGCTTAGTCCATATAAATTACCTTAAGGATAAACGACCCTCTGAAAATCAAGGCATATATCACCACAAAACATTAATCGCACTTTGGTTTTCCATGCAATCGTACAGAGCCAAAAAACACAGTCCCTAGGGTCTTCAGACTAAACCACATAAGTCTTTTTGCTTGCTTTTTGTTATTACTAATGCAATAACATTTATTTGAATTAATACATCGACCGACAAAAGCACAAGTCACAGCCGGTCATTGCAATTTAAACTACAATGAATAACTTTTCAACGTTACCATTCTCTTCACATCTTACAATATTATAAACAACATAAGTTTGACTTAAGTGGTTATGTCTGCCGAACCTAGTTAAATAGGAGTAGAAAAAAAAATATCGATAGACAAATAAAATGGGAGCCCCTGAATCAAGTAATTACAATCGAGGCATTTATCCCGATTTTCCTCTCATTTGAATTCCCAAGTTCAAGTTGAAATTCACGTACCATCTATACTAAACTGACATAGCGAATAATATCATCCAAAACTGACAAGAAGGAGAATAACTCATCAATCCACTTGATAGGTTATCATTACAAATATGAACATGTTCGGTGATTGACACGCGTGGGAACAAGTTCATATTAAGTCAATATTGATAAACTAAGTTAGGTTTAAGCATTTCACTAGGATTGCGCAATTTGACCAAAAACCAGTGCTGTGAGTAATTTAATGGCTTGTGGTCCAATACTTGCAGTTTAAAAAAAAACGTTGCCCATCACTAGGAATTTCTCCTGCATTGTGTGTTTACAAACATTTAAACTCACATACACAAACAACCGAGACATTATATAAATGAGGCCTTTGTCTCATTGACGAAATTAAAATTAAAATCATAAGTTATTTATTCTAATAAGGCTGATAAATAAACACTATTTGAACGTCAAATTACAAGAAACAGTCCTACAAAACGCCCCGCCCTTCGCCACTTCCTAGTGTCTAAGATATTCGGGAAACAAAAACCTAAAAACAATTTGCTCGACTCGGGAAACGAACCCGCTCCTAATCTGGCAGTGGCTGAGCGATCGACTACTGCGCTGCGTGTCGCCGGTTCGATTACCGCACGAACAAATATTTGTATGACCTGCCGATAGTTGTTTCGGGTCTGGCTGTTTGTGTATGCAAGTTTAAATGTTTGTAAAACGCACCAACGATACAGGAGAAATTCTTAGTGTGGGGCAACGTTTTTAAAAAATCCTCATCAGTCGCGTTTGCGACCAGAAGACCAACGCGGCAGTCTAAACCAACAATACAAACTGACATTTCATTCTATGATAGAATTCGACAATGCGCACGCGCATTGTTTTAAACTCAAGGACACAGTTAATTTCAGGTCACTCGTTCAACTGGGATCAGATAAATGTCATGATCCGCATACCAAACGGCTCGTAAAGGGCTTTTTGGGACCTTTCATTTCTATTATAGTGTAAATGTGTCTATAAATAGATTGTTACCAAGGTGAAATAAACTTTAACAGATCTTTAAATTAAATGCGTTTTTTGCGAAAACTTCCCCCGTTCAGAGCTAGGGGAGAGCCAGACTTTTACTGACTAAAACCCAAACATGTTCCTTCTTTTGCCCTTAGCGTTCCGGGGCGGATGCGTCTATTTAAAAAAGCAGGAATTAAATGAAAGGATCTTTCGAGCCGATAAATATCGAGGTTTTCTTCAAAAAGTCAAAACATTAATAATATCTACTTGTTCTTAAATTAGAATCCGCTGTACAATATCCTCTTACTCATCCTAAGTTTAATCCCTCCATCGTACGTACCAGGAGACGACACCAAATCGAAAAGCACATACTCGATAAAATCCCCGAATCTACAAAACTTCGAAAAGTTAAACAAAACGAGCAGTCTGCTTCGTTTTTTTACCATGACTTCCCAAATTCGCGTATCGGACGGGTGCTGATGTAAAAACTGGACGCGACCGCCAGTTCCCTATAAGGTCAGCCATTGTTTTTGCTGCAAAGGAACGCAGGACCGGCGGGAGGCTGACTGATAATTTTCTGCCCATTGTAGTGTAGGTTTATGTAGAATGGAGAAATAAAAGGAAGTTTTAACGTGGTATTATAAAGAGGAAAGTTTTTTAGGGTTCCGTAGTCAACTAGGAACCCTTATAGTTTCGCCATGTCTGTCTGTCCGTCCGTCCGTCCGTCCGTCCTCGCTTAATCTCTGTGACCGTTAGCACTAGAAAGCTGAAATTTGGTACCAATATGTATATCAATCACGCCGACAAAGTGGTAAAATAAAAATTTAAAAAAAAAAATTATTAGGGTAGCCACCCTATATGTAAAGTGGGAACTGTTTTTTTTTTAATTTCAACCCTAACGTGTGATATATTGTTGGAAAGGTATTTAAAAATGAATAGGGGTTTACTAAAATCATTTTTTGATAATGTCAATAATTTCGGAAATAATCGAACCAAAAGTAAAAAACAATGTGTCCCCCCCCCTCTAACTTTTGAACCATAAGTTTAGAAAATATGAAAAAAATCTGAAAAGTAGAACTTTATAAGGACTTTTTATGAAAATTATTTTGAACTTGATAGACACAACAGTTTTTGTACAAAAAAGACATAATTATTTCTGGACTAAGTTTGTAGTATAATCGTATATGCAAGCATTTTTTGTAACTTTGTTTACATATTTTATTATCCTGAACGTATCTTTGACAAACAAAAAAAGAATTATTGAAATCGGTTCTCGCAATCCAAAATTACCACCGAAATTGCACGTCTTTGTATTAATTAGTAACCCAATTCCCCGAGAGATGGCGCTGTAGGTACTTATTACATTGGATCGGGTATTGCCGAATTATTGGTTGGCCTCATAACTGGGAACACTTATTGTGACGGACGGGAAACTACGGAACCCTACACTGAGCGTGGCCCGACACGCTCTTGGCCGGTTTTTTGTTTGTTTGTACCGAATAGGCTTCAAAACTACTGGAGCGATTTTAACCATTTTTTCACTATTACGAAGATACATTATCAGGAAGTAACATAGGGTATACAACATCAAGCTACTACCCACGGGAGAGGGGCAGCAACTAAAGACTTCTGGAGAAATAAAAGGTGTGACAATGTATGTGTAATGTATTTTAGCGGGTAGTTCGTGGCGGTACACCTCTGCTTAACCCTTCGGGATTACAGGCATATGTTTAACAAAGAATTCAGGTAACCCAGTGTTCGCTACAGGAAAATTAATTAAATGTAATAAATACTATTTAGGCAACAATCGTTGAAAATAGAAGAAGTGCAAAGAAGCGCATACGCAGCTGTGAGACAGTATCCTTACTTCCTTACTAATATTATAAAAGCGAAAGTGAGTTTGTTTGTTACCTCTTTACGCAAGCCCGAGGCTTAACCGATTTTGATGGATTTTGGTACAGAGATACTTGGGACCCCGGAGACGGACATAGGCTAAAAAAAGTGAGAAAAGGAGTGAAAATGAGGGAGAAAGAGGGAAAAAAAGGAAAACTTAGCATTGCTGTTACAATCAATAAATAAGGTGCAAGGGCAAAAACTACAGGTGGCAGGTACCTGCAAATCAGAAAAGGGGAACTGTCTTATCCCGAATTTAACGCGGGTGAAGTCGCGGGCGAAAGCTAGTGAGTTAATAAACCCAACAATAATGGTTTTCAATTGAACGTTTTTCTTAATTTACTTACTTATTAAGCTCAATTTAGCTCAAAAACTAGTTAATCTAAACACCTGTGACAGCTATCCGCCATTAAGTAGCCGTTTCGCAATTTAAATCTGCAACCGAAAACCGGTTTGATTTTAATATAAGTGTTGCAAAAAGCATAAATTATGTAAAACAAAATATGTTTAATACAGTCTGACGTCACTTCCGATAACCTAGATAGATTTGGCAAACGATAGAAAAATAACTGTTAATGTCACAGTGACTTACACAACACTTATCGTTTTAAGCACTCTATAACAGAATAAAAGAACTACTTATAGGGATTTCTCCAACAGTCCTGTTGCCTCAGACCTTTGGGAACAGAAACCTAATAGCAATCTTAATGTAATACGAACAAAGTTCAATGTTGTTTTGACAGCAATGCAAATGCTAGACAACTCCGAAAAAAAATTGCTTTATGCCTTAAACGTTATCATTAAAAATAAATATTATAGTTTATAAAAAAAAAACACTCTTATGTAAGGGTATATTTTTTTGGCACCCATGTTTCATAGTCAATGTCAAATTGATCGACATAAATGTATGTTGTTATAATTTGAATGAGTTTTGTTTTGTGCCAGTCATTTCAAAACTTTTTGTGTACGCAAAGAGAACTTATACCTACTTTTTTAATTATTTAAAATTAGAATGACGTGATCTTACTAAGCATGCGTCATCATATAAACTAAACATGAATGCAACATTCCAAAAATTTGAAAAAAAATGCGATTCAATTGAAAATCGAGAAACGGGTCAAATTTAACTTCGAAAATTTGTTTATATAATTAATTTAAGATGAACCTAACAACAGTCTGTTAATAACAAACGGTTCAAATCATAACGTTCTTTATTCAAAAGGCAATAAACAAAATGGCGCTTCTAAATAGTGGATAACATCACTGGTTGAATTTGTATTGACAGTTGACAGGTCAACTTACTGTTTTTATTTGGCGATAGATTCACAGCATGTTACTAGATCGACATTAGTATCTAAAGATGAATGTTTTTTTTTTCTATAAACATTCCTAGCCCATAAATATTTTTAGTACTTTTACATACGTCAGTCTAAATTTGCACTATTTTTTAGTGCCTAACACTAAAGGGTTAGCATGTCATTAACTTTGTGACAGGTTAGAAGGTAAATCAATTTTTTCTATTTAAATACGTTCAAAATCTCATTATCTTTGATTGTGCATTTGGTGTTTACCTATAAGTCATTGTTACGCTGTAATCTTATTTTAAGAATGTAATATTTCATTGTATTAACACTTTTTACATTGAAACAATTGTTATTGACACTAAAATAAAACAATCTAGTTGCAATCTCGTATCAGCGACAATCTCTCAAACAATTAACAATGTTTTTGGTACCTTACTTAAAAGTATTAAGATTGAAGTTTGATTGGTCTTTAAATCACGGAAGTTAACGCTCCAGTTCGCTGTCATATTCCTATCAAAATCACAAAACTTGTTCGATCCGTCCCTGCGCGTACGCAGCATACAGCGCCTTATGTAAAGGACATTGATCGATGTCGACCACTGCTTGAGGAATGACTATCAAGTAATGACTTGCCCTCTTATTGATGTTTTATTGATCACTTACTTTGGTATATTGCGCTTGCGTCGCTTTACAAATGCGCCAAGTTCGGAGTTTTCCCGACCAATGTGGAAGATGTTTAAAGAAACCGCTTGGGTAATTGGTATAATTTTGTCGAATCTGCTTAATCTTAACATTGTTTTAAATCTGACGATATCGCAAAAACGCTAAAAATGGTGGAGAAAAAAAAGTTAAAAGATATAAGTGCAAGGAAAGCTCAAACAAATATTGGAAAATGTTGAAAAAATGCAGTCATAAATAATTATCGTATATGAGTTCAAAATAACTCTTATCATGGCCAATTTATTCAGATGATATATTGCCTTATGGAAATGCTGGTAGCCTACCAATAAATAAAATATCACATCGTAAAACCCAGAATATTTAACACAAGGAAGCAACAACAATATCAAATTCAAATTAAACATGTAAATACGCTCACAAAAATCATCAGATTCGATTATCATTGAGTCATTCAGGAAGTGATGATAAGCCTATCTGGACCGTGGGAACGTTGCCGTAAACCACTGATAAGAGTACTAAAAATATATAAACATTGGTTTAAAAAAATATATTTAAAAATCGCCTACGATCGCGCGTTTCCGCGGAGTGTGTGATAGTGACGGTCAAGTTACAACTTGATCTGCATTCAGTGGTGATAAGGCTTGGAACGTAAACAATATTCACGTATAATGAATAATTATTAAATACAAAAATAGAAGTTTGCTAGTGTCATTAAAGAAAAAGAATTATTGCGTTGTCCGAACTTGGCTTGACACACTACCGCCTGTACTTGAATTTTATTCATGTTTTCAACTTAAGTCATTGGGTTGAGGGGTGGTCGAAGAAGGAACATAGATGGGTTTTAGTCAATACAAGTATGACACTAATTTCTGCTCTGCACAGAACGAGTCATTTTGGAAGCGTTTTTTTAAATAAAATTTTAGGTTTAAGAGCAATTCATTTATGGAATGCCAAAGTTTTCAGTTTCTACTCGTATAAGATGAAAAAATTACACCTTTGTCGTATTACAATTAATCTTAACAGAAGAATAATCATCTAAATTAACTATTGGTTAACCAAAACCTACGACAAAAAGATCCCTCGAACCCAGTATTTGCATATTTTCATGTAAACTGACACGGCGACTAAGATATTGTTAAAACGAGATAAGAAAGAGGTTTACTAGTGAGAATTGTGTGGACACTGTCAATACGAAGGTTTTTAGGAGTATTTGCTATGTTGGCAAACATACCACATATGAAACTAAGTTATGGTAATGATGACTTCATATTTCTGAATATTATGAACCCTTGTTGGTTTCAATCTCAGCCGATTGACAGGTGCTGACAGAAGTAACATTGTTACGGCGGCGTTCGTTTTTCTTCCGCACAGACCAACATTGTTGCGACGGCAAAAAATCTCCATTATTTTTAGTATCAACGAAGACGTTTTCTCACGAAAAAGTTTTCGTCGAAAGTCAAAGTTACTGACTAGACATTGAAGATAAACCGCCGATAAAAACCTAGAATCCGTCCAAAACACAGATATCCATGTTAACATGATACAAGTTACAAGAAAAAAGTACATCCGATGTTTATTTGTGTATAAACAGCTCATTATTGTCATTTTGACAGCATTATGGGATTCTGACCAAATGTTATACTCTGTGTACTTACTTAAAATTCATGGTTGTGACATGAACCCCGCGGGGGTATACGCTTACAAATATATCGAGTTATAATTTAGATATTTAAAATCGATTTCCGATTTCGTAAATACAGCTTGAAAAGAAATTGTGGAGAGTTTTTTTCATTCATTTTATCTAAATGTGAAAATAAATAGGTACGTGAGATGTGATTTAATATTTATGAAATCCATAGCAAAGTTTCGTTAGTCACTGGCCTATTCATAATTTGGAAAGATCGAGAACCACTTATCCAAGCTTTTCTTTAGCGTCAGATTATTACTTCCTTCGTTATTTAATATTAAAATCCAAACTTCCAGTCAATTGATAAACAAGAACAAGTTTAGCCATAACTACAGCTTCAACCGAAACCACAAAAAACGAGAACCGGACACCACGCAATCTGGTACCAGATACCAAATACCAAGAGACCGATACCCAAATCTGGTAACGCTAATTGTCAAACTCTACGGGAGTGTAATCGCATGTTGATGTTCGATGAATGCCGATATATTCAATACATATTCGTATAAAACAATAATTGCTTACGTTTAGCGATTTCACAGTGAATCAGGCTTGTTTGACAGTTGTAGAAGCGCCGCCATATTGGAATGCGGGATAGGAAAATCTTTCGCGGTTCCCATAGATTTTTGATGTTTTCAATTGTTTTGGTATGCGATGATTATTTATAGAACCTAACTGGATTACTGCCGTAAGTGAAACAATATTGTAATTGTGTTTCTGCGGGAAGAAAGTAACCACTAAAGAAATGTCAATGGGAATATTTTTGACACTCAGAAGCGCCTGTCAATGTCAAATTGACATAAACGTATGACTTTTGGATCTACGACTTCACGATAGCGTTAAACTTACTCATTTTAGGGTCATTAACGTCACAATAATCAAAGTTGACGATGTTATCTCTATTGATAAGTAGAAGTTAATTAAAAGAAATCGTATCCGCGCTTATCAATCATTATGATTCATTATTATTGTTTATTTTGATAATTAAGCGAGAGTTTCAATGGAGAGGCTGTTACAACGTAATTGATAATCACCTTCAAATAATAACTAATTAGTTAAAGTAATTAGGAAGTTTATTTATGATAAAGAATTTTTATGTGAGAAATATGATTTGTTTAAATTGTTGTTAATATTTTATGATAAGAAAGTTTAAAGTTTTGTTTGTGGCCTTAATGTGTCGTAAAATCTAGTAAAAATTGTTATACGTAAGAAATGAATGGCCTCTTAAAAATCAAACATTCATCACAGTCAAATTTGCTCTCTAAATACATGATTATAAATTCCGTTAATTAAATTAAACAAGAAAAAATACAAATGATTATGTCCAATATGGCTGTCGCGGAAGCTGGGCCAGCATGCGCCATTATGTACCGTTAGTGGATATTAGTGGCCCACTACTTACACTGTGTGGGTGTTGGCCGGTTTTGGGTTCCTATCGTGGTATGGTTATTGTTATTTAATCAGTTTTAATGTTATTATGGCTCGTTGTAGTAATCGGTTCATTTTATTTTGGTTTTGTGAAACGTGGCTGAATTCCACAGACTGTAAGTTCAGGGTGAAACGAAAGTGGGCACGTGACAATTTTTTACATAGTGTTTCATATTTTATACAGGACGCAATTATCGAAATATAAAACGCTTTTCGGGAGCTTATGTCAATAAAACATATTTTCAAAGATCTACAAATAACAGCTGCCACCAACCGCTTAATGTGCTTTCGGAGTCACTTACCCCCGAATACTGAAACGTCACTCAAAATTTGAGGGCTGCTTAACATTTGAGCAGCTCTTAAACTTTAGATTTTGTATTGCCAAACGTGACTTCTGAGTATCTGTTAAAAAGTGGTACTTAAATTTTGACTGACGTTTCAGTTTTCGGGGGTAAGATAACTATAATATACCTACCTCAATTACATTTAATTTAATTTTATAGTTTTTATACGGGACCCATACAGTTAACCCATTCTGTCACTTATTAAAACCAGTTATATTTCCACGTGTAAAATAAAAGTTGATCACCAAACTTAATTACCATGATCAATTAGTTGGCTACACTGTGACGGGTAACAAATTAACAACAATGATCAATTGTCTATCTCTTATTGTTAGTAATGAGGTTTCACTATAAAAAGAATGCATGGTATCCATTGACTTTTGAAAACTACTATGTAATGTTGTTTAACGCCAAATTCTTCTCCTTTTTTGAGATAGGAAATCATCTAATACTTTTTTTCTCTCTCTCTCTCTTTCTCTGAGTGGAACGGGGAAGTGTCAAGACTTTTACTGACTAAAACCTATTCATGTTCCTTCTGTTGCCCTTTGTATTAAGGGACCGCGGTATTTCTTTCGAACAACCCGTAACCCTGGCAAAAATCCACTTCTCACTCTCACTGTCTGTGCGAATCTGGATACCTGGTGGCAGAAGGGAGATAGTGGAATAATAGCTCTTGGAAATCTGGGGCACACTTACCGAAGTATAGCCTGTATAATACGGATACCCACCAGGTCATCCGCACTAAAGAAAACGGTAGCTGACACTAAATCCAAATAATTTACCAGCCCCTTCATTCCTAACTCAATACTACACACAATAATTACTCCGTCCTCTAACTAAACAATTAACTTTCTACATAAAACATCTAGAAACATCGACGCCAATTATTATTACTACGCGGTATCACCGGGGGTCGTGCCCACCCTCCGTAGCGAATACTATGAAGCGGCGTATGCGCACCGTACGGTCACAGTTTTGCTACGACATCAAATATGGCGGGAGGGATGCTATTTTATTATTACTCTATCATTTGGAAACTATGTTTTGGGGGATAGTTTATCATACTAGTTTGACAGGCACAATTTTACTGTTTTTTTTTGTTTCTGTAGGTATAGCTTGACAAGTTTTCAAACCGATGTACAATCGATGGACACCATTTACTACAAATAAGTTCAAGTGTAACGTTGCCAAAAACAAATGAACTATCGGAAAATCGCCGGGGTTGCGTGTTGTTCGAAAGAGATACCGCGGGTACCTTAACATTAAGAGCAATAGAAGGAACATGGGTGGGTTTTAGTCACTACAAGTTTGACACCTACAAGTCTGAAGTTATTTGATGAATTACCATACGCAAAAAAAAATGGGTGGGAAAATCTCCTTTGCTTCAGGAGACACTCGACTCTTTAAACTACTACTGTAAGACGTAAGTTAAGTACGTAAGACTAGCTGTCTTACATAACGTCTATAAACTCTATAAGGTTAGGCAGAGGTAGTTGTACACCACATTTCGCCAGTTTTGTTTGAGCCCTTAGTAGGGTGATTGCGCCGGTTAGCGACCAGTTAGCTGGGTTGCCCACTTAAGATGAAGAAAAAAAAATGTTGTTTACACTTAAAATAGTATATGTTAATGTGAATTTGTCCCAAATATAATGTAGTTTGGATACAAAACATAAAATAAAATACATTCATACAAAAATATTTATAAAATGCTGAAAAAGTGAAAATATAGCGAAAACGTCGGTTTACGACCATTTTTATCAGTTTACGACCACCAGTGAGCTGGTTTGCGACCGCCCTATTATAATTAAAAATATGCCAATAAAAGAATTATAATCGCTTTAAAAATACTTTACTTTTTTGCCTTTTCATTAAAATAAAAATGGTAATCATTTGGTATAATGTTTTCTTATAATTAAAAAATAACAATCTTACATTTTGTAGAGACTTAGTCACTAGTTGTAATAGAAACCAAGCGCGTATGGCTTCTTCAGTTACTCTCGCTCTGGCTTTAATAATTCCTTCCGCAGCACGGCATGATATATCGGGATGGCGTTTTAAGAAATTTGAGTACCAGGTTTGCCCCGGACGATCATCCTTAAAAGGATTCTTTTTTCCGTTATCTTCTATTTTCTGTACTGTGTCCAACAGCTCCTTTCCTTTCGTTTCTTGACCGGTAATCCACATTTTGCTATGTCCAAAAGCCGCTCTTTAATTTGTTTCTCACCTTCTATACCCAATGCATCTGATCTGGTCTCCTTGTCTCGATTGTATCACACCTCTTCCCACTAAGGCGATCTTGTATCCTTGGTCCTTCGTCTTGGTCCTTGGGCTCTGATACAGTCTACATGTTTCTCTTATTCCCTTCCCTTGTTTTCGGATATCATCGAGAGCTTTTTTCATTGCTTCTTCTGTGTATTGGACAGTCTTTTTCTTTTTTTTTGTTGACTCCAAATTATTTGGGAGATCCATCTAAAAAAATAAAAATAAAAGTAGTTTGCTTTTTATGACTAAATTTTGTTTTAAACTGAAAAATAGTAATATTTAATTTTTGACGGACCTGTAAAAAATCATTATGAAACGGACATTTCAATAACTAACGAAATTAAAAAAAAAAACAGACGTGGTAGCAAACTAAGTGAACTTTCACACTTATTTCTGTAAGCGGCCGTTATTTCTTTATTTCGCCTACTTTGGTTTACGACCAGCTGTAGCGCCAAATTTTGCAGGCAAATTAAACAAACTTCTTACAAAGAAACTGGTGGTCGCTTACCAAAGAACTACAAGAAAAACCTTTTACAATACTACATTCAAAATTGTAACAGGCCTTTTTGAAGCATTGGGATCATATTAATCAAAACAAAATAATGCTGATCGCATCGGTTTGCGACCATGTGGTCGCTATCTAACGTTTTTCATAAATAACCATTTCGGTTACCGACCACTTGATTTTATCTTAATAATAAGTTTTAATAAAGCAAAATACAACTAAATGAGAACCCATACTTATCGGTTGTACAATTTAACATGTAACTATTGTGTAAAACATGAAATAAGTATCAAAACTTACCTTTGAGCGCCGCGCGTCGTGTTATTTTTTTTACAAACTCGCGGTACTTCCACTCACCACGAATCAAGACACGCACTGAGCAATATTTTTTCAGCTTTGGGTTAACCCATTTGTTTCAAACTTTGCAAATTCTTATTTCATAATCATTTATAAAGCACGTTAGATTTATTTTTTATGTATGTTACCTCAACAAATACTATTTTCTTGATTTAAAGAAACTTAGTCCGTCAAATGGTCGCCTACTGAAGGTGGTCGCGAAACCGGCGAAACGACCCTATAATAGACAAATTTTTGCCCACGGCTTCGCTCTCGTTAAATTCGGGGTAACACAATTCCATTTTCCTGATTTGCAAATACCTACTACCAGTAGTTTTTGCCCTTGTGCCTTATTTATTGTAAAAACAATGCTAAATTTTCCTCTTTCTCCTTTTGTGCCCAATTTTATGAAGATCCGTTCAACCGCTTTGACGTGAAAGAGTAACAAACATCCACACATTCATCCAAAGTAGGATTTACTCTTTCTCCAAAAATATCTAGTCTTCTTCTAATCAAAATTATGCATCTCATGACTACCAAACGTGTTCAACACGATCATCATCCAACCTTACCACAGTGACCCATGGCAGCGAAGGTCGTGTAACACGTCCGATAGTCTGATAGTATACGATAGCTAACAGGGGCCTCAAATCAGCGGTAATAACGGATGCCGTCGTTTATACGCCGCATCCGCTCACAAGGCGACACGATTTCACTTCGCTTTTATATCAATATCATCTCGGTGGAACTAGATATGGAGTTTTGGTGGGTTCATTTGAGATTTGGGAAGTTAAAAGGGTCTATGCTATGAAATTCAGATAGACGTATTTAGTCCTGGCCGTTTTCGGGTACAGCGGCCAATCTGAGCGGAGATTAGCGATCAGCACGGTAGATCTTATAATGCAGGCGGTTGTGTGCAGGCACAGGTGCACTCTGTTCCCTCACTCTCATAGTCTGATGGGACGGCAATCCGACATGATAGGAGAGAGATCAGGTGCAGGACCAGCTTAACGTGATTTCCGAGGCACGGAGGTATATTACGGCCAACTTCCGAACTCCGGGCTGCTACTGTGAAACTCCTAATGGAAAAACCCCAGTATTTTACATAGAGCGACTGCCTTTCTGACCCAGTTAGTATTGGGAATTCGATACCTCTTGGTAAGACTGGTTGTCAGACTTTCGGGGCACTGACTACCACTTATAGCCCAACCCGGCAACCCAGGACTAACTTATATAAAACTCATACGAATTGGAATAGAGGTTGATTGGTAGAGAATGTCCACTTATGTGCCAGTGTGCCAATTTTAATTAATTAATAAATATAGGGAAACTTGTGAATAACACTACAATATCTATACTTAATATTATAAAGCTGAAGAGTTTGTTTGTTTGTTTGTTTGAACGCGCTAATCTCAGGGACTACTGGTTGGAATCGGAAAATTCTTTTAGTGTTGGATAGTCCATTTCTTGAGGAAGGCTATAGGCTATATAACATCACGCTACGACCAGCAGGTGCTGAGCAGCGTGGGTGAAACCGTGGGGAACAGCTAGTAAAAGATATACCCTCGTGGTAGAAGAGACACAGATGCAGTAGCGATAACAAAGTAAATGGGGCAAAAGTATAAGAATGATGAAGATGACGGCAAAATTAAAAATGAAAAAAGTGTTCAAAAATAAAACTTAAATTGTCTAATAGAGAATCCAGGATGAAATGAGTTACGGGTCCTAGATAAAGAATAACAAACACATTCAGAACCATTACAAACAAATACCAAACAAAACAGTATTAATACACTTCTGAATGGTCCAAGACCCATAATCTAGATCAATACGCAATCATAAACCTCTCTAAACCTAGTTCTGAGAATAGATTGCCTACTATAAAATCTGTCAACTGTTGATCAAAGCATCATTCTGCAAAACTAAGTTTAGATCTAACACAGGCTTATGTTAAAGTAACTAAACTAATGACAAAAAAGAGGAAACCATGGTTAGAAAAGAACATATTGTAGAATATAGACAACATTTTTCAAGAAAACCAAAGCTGAGAAATTAATTGTTTAGCAAAAATGACTTTAAACTTAAATTGTCTATAAATTTAAATCATTACTATGCAATTGTTCAGGCAGTGTGTCAATTTGGTAAACAAATAACTCACCTGACGGTACATGCACAAAATCCGACAGCTTCAATGGGCCAACCTTCAGAATCATGTTACATCACATAACATGGCAAAAAGGCCTGCATTAACCAGATCAGAGTCCATGGCAATAAGGCCGTTATAATGCATATTATGCTCTAGTGTAGTAACCGTTATTCCGAGAACGATGGGCATAAAACATGGACTCCAATCGCGATTTCTATGGGCTTTTAGAATAAGATTTTCCTGAATATAGATATAGATGGAAGTACATATAAAAGGAAATGGTAATACGTTGTTGATGGTTCGAAGAACTTTACGAGATAGATTCTGGGTCAGAGCATGGTTCTTATGCCTTAACGTTCAAGATTTCATTTAATAGGATCGTTGAGAACTGACAATGGTGATAGATTAGCAAAAAAAGATCTTGCCAATAATGTTTTAAAATAATACACTACTAATGTTATTATATGAAAGAGTATAGATATAAGATATAATATAAATTACATAGTGACAATTCACAATTTCGATGGCGTCTGTGAGCATTTTAAGAATTTTAACGTTATTAATATTATTATCAAAAAAATCAGAAAGAAGAAAGAAATATCATGAAGAACACAGTATACGATACGATGCAGAAGAGAACAATAAGAATGAATTAGTTAGTGACTTGGGACCAGGATAAACAACTAGAAATTACTCTTAATGTAGAACCAAAAGATTTTAAAAGTTGTTATAATCACCATCATTTGCCCATGAATTACTAAGCATTCGTTGAAACAGATCTAGAAGCACCAGCTATTAGGCCAAAAGGGGTCAAAAGATGCATCTTTCAAACTCCACATACAGAGTTCACTAAACTTTTCCACCATTAATCTCTCGACTCTGTTAACATAATCATCGAGCGGTTTTCATGCGACAAAAGCGCTTCGCTGCCCATTGTTCGGTGATGAATCGACGGGCAATTCATTAATACCGTTTGAACACACAATGGATGACGAAATGTTGATCATGGTCGCACAGTGCTCAGCTAATATGTCGCTGTGTCATTAATAATTTGATTGGAGCTTTCTCTTGGGAGTTGAGGTCTGATTTCGCTAGTAATTGGATCTTTATTTTTAGTATGTTCTTCTAATATTTTTAAATGATCACCTTCGTTCGAATCCAAAGCATTCCAGTCTTCATGAAAAAAGTAATGAAGTTGAGAAGAATGAGTTTGGTAATAGCTGACGCCCGCGCCTTCGCCCGCGTGTCATCAAAAACACATTGTATATATTATATAGTGTCCTATGTGTTATTCCAGACTCTGTGCCCAATTTTACCAAGATCCGTTCACCCGTTTTGACGTGAAAGAGTAACATACATCCATACATCCTCACAAACATTCGCATTTATAATATAAGTAGGATTAGTAGGAAGATATACTTCGAAATATATTGTTATGTGAATCAGAGAATTTCAAACTAATAACTGGCTGATTTTATAATAATATCGATAACTCTAATGATGACTTAGATACAAATTTCGAGCCAAAGAAAAACCATTAAAGGATTTTGATTCAAAAAGATTAAATGTCTGAACTACCTCAACCACCAAAGTCTGAACCTGCCAAACTTCGAACAAGAAACACCAGGTAACAAAACAAAATGTATCCTCACACCATCTTGTTAAGTAAACAATACGGTTCACACAAGCATATCACGCATTAGGAGTCTCGAAGGACTTGGAGACAATCGCTCTGTATAAGGCCCTAACATCGACCATCCATTGTTATGCTGAATGCTGATAATAGGCTCCGAGATACCCTTTGCATTTAGGCTAGTTTGGGAGTGTACGGAACCAGATACGTATTTAAACTTAAGAGTGTGACAATTGGAAACTCGGTCCCAGAGAACTGTAGACAAATAGGTACCATGACACAGACAAACGAAAATCAAGACACTAACGAAGAGGTAAGTATTGCCTTAGTAATATTTGGGAAGAAGAATAAAATATTGAGGGAAGAAAATGAAGAAGAGCAATAGATATTTTAATATTTGTATGACCTGCAGATAGTTTTTCGGGTCTGGCTGTTTGTAAAAGAGTTTAATAGATGTAAACGCACCCACGATTAGGGTTGCCAGACGGCTGGGAATTGGCGGGATGCTCCCGAGTTTTGTATGTCCTCCCGACTCTCGACAAAGCAAATAGTCTCCCAAAAACAAGTGCGATAATTTTACTACAATGTTTTTTTTCTTATTCTGTAGACTGCAATGTAAAATATGTTTATATCATGTTTATTTCTCCCGACCAAAGCCCTAAAATCCCGAAAAAAAGGTTATTGTTTCCGATATTAGAAAGACTCGACCTGGCAACCCTCCCCACGATACAGGAGAAATCCTAGTGTGGGGCAACGTTTTTAAAAACAAAAATGTCGTAAGAAACAAATATGCATGAAAACTCGTCAATTCCAAGAACTAAATTGAGATGATAAGGACCAAAATAGACTATTGACATCAACGTGACAAAGAAATAGCCTTGTCTTCCTATATCCATGATGACAAAAGGACAGAAGATAACCTACATAACCAAGATTTTAATACAAAATCCTGAGAACGACTTTAAATATAATAAAACTGCACTTTCGACGGATTTTATTAAGATCAACCGATATACTTTTTAACGCGTAACACATTCAAAGTGCCGAATTGAGAAGTTATCCGCAATGCGAGACTGGTTTAGTAAACGATAAGTATTGATCTCAATTACATTGCGAGTTTTTGCATTTGTCCATTTATAATAGGGTTGTCCGGTGAAGAAATTTTGAAAGTTTTTCTTGTGAGAGACAAGTACTGATACAAATATTATTTGGTTGTAATCTACTTTCAGATGACATCTTAAAGCGGTTCTTATTCTTGTGTGAGAAAGAGATGGTGCTAGGCACCCTGTATAGCTCTATCTCTTTCTGTCAGTGGAATAAGGTCACTTTTAAGACATCATGGTAGGGCAGCTGATTTATGATCCTCATCGCCTAAATTACCTTTGACCAGACCTGGATGCAGTAACTGGTTGGCTGGGTAGGAGTTGATTGATGCTGTTGGATTTTTGTATCATCATCAAGCAGTTAGTACATTACAGTACGCTAAGATGTCGACACAAACTTATTTATAAACAAAAACTAGTACTTCTAAAACAGGTTTTATATTGTTCTCAAATGGCATGTTTTTAGGTTTCCGTACCCAATGGGTAAAACGGGATCCTATTACTATGACTCCGCTGTCTGTCCGTCTGTCACCAGGCTGTATCTCATGAACTGTGATAGCTAGACAGTTGAAATTTTCACAGATGATGTATTTCTGTTGCCGCTATAACAAGATATACTAAAAACCAGAATAATATAAATATTTAGGGGTGCTCCGATACAACAAACATGATTATTTCGCCGATTTTAATTATCCCTTCGTGCCCGAAAAAATCAACAATCTTCCGACCCGTTCAGTTATTTGGGGGTGGCAGCCCTACCACAAAATGGTGTTATGCCCAAGAACGGGTTGCCCACATATTAATTTTAATTGCCCGGTGAAATCGTGCAGTGCGCTTTGCACTCATAACATAACGCCTTAAATGGAGGGTCTCGGCAGTAAGCTAAGAAAGTGGATGATCTAGACTTTCTTCGACAAATATGAGCTAAGATATTATGCGACTGGATTGCTATAGACTGCCTATAACTAGGGTGTGTAATGTGCTTATTTACTTTGTGAACATTTAAAAAGAAATAAGTACTGGTTACTTTTTATTTATTTTATTTATTTATTTTATTTTATGAGAGGTAACTTCACAGCTGATAGTACATTAACATTAAAATTATTATATAAAACATTACGCCAATTACGAAGTACACAAATAATATTATAATTAGTAGCGGATTATAGGTGGCACGAATTAACAGTTACCTATAAAAATATGTAGATCATAATTTTCCTGCCCTTGTCCCATTCTATTTGGGGTCGGCGCAACACGTTTTCTTCTTCCATTCTCCCCTATCAGACGTCACGGCATCATTAACTCCTTTCTCCTTCATATCATTCCTTACACAATCCATCCATCTTTTCTTTGGCCTTCCTCTCGCTCTCCGTCCATCAACATTCAGATCCATTACTCTTTTAGTCACATGTCCTTCATCCCTCCTCATTACATGTCCATACCAAGACAAACGACTCCCTTTCATTTTTTCTGTAACAGGCGCAACTTTCAAAGTTCCTCCCATTCTTGTCACTCCACACATCCATCTCAACATTCTGATCTCCGCTACATGCAATCGTTTTTCATCCACCTTTTTTACAGTCCATATAAAAATATGTAGATGAGTCTGGTAAAACAATGTTGCCGAAAGAATTCGAAGCTGCGCAAAGTATTAAGGTAGCGTTAAACCTTCAAGAAGGGTTTTTAAAAGATTATTTTCAAGAAAAAACCGGACTCGTTCACCGAAGGGTTCCGTACAAACTTGCGACATAAACAGCCATATCTTTTGACTGCGAAGACTTAGAGGATTGAGTTTTTCAAAGCTCTAAAGGACCTCAGATTTGAGTATATGGTTTTTATGTTTACCTCGAAACTTGCACGAGTTTCCGACTCCCTTTTGAGGTACGGAACCTTAAAAATTATACACTAAAAAGCATTTTCATCATCCCAAAAATCGTTTGGCTCCCTATGAGTACTTAGATGTTCCGGGTCTAACTATTTGATGTTTGTAAACGGACCCACGATACAGGAGAAATTCCTAGTAAGAGGCAACGTTTTTTTAAAAAAAAAACATTTTGTAATGGTGTTTGTCGCACTAGGTAACCCTAAAATGTTAGATAGAGAATAAATAAATATCAGCTTGTATTGCAAGACAGATTCTTGCATTTTTAAATTCTAGTCCATCTTCAAAGGAAGCACGGTAATTAATTATTTAGGTATGTTCCTATTTCCTAATTGAGCATTTAACATGCTCGTTCTTAGTGGCGGTATGTAGAAAAATGCGGATTGAGGGCAATTTGTTTAATCATCTCGTTGAATGCGCTTGCACAGAGGATAGAATTTGATGATGGTTTTTATAAACGATTTTGAAATGATGGTATGTACAAATACTAGACTTTTTGTATCTGTACTTTGTTTGGTTTTGCAAAGTACAAATACAAAACTACACCTACTTTGTTTTCTCTCTGCATCACCCCAAGGTAGACTCCTAGAAAATGCCCAAGGCATTAAGTCCGCCTTTGTACATTGTTTTTTATACATGTGCATAAAGTTTAAATAAATAAAACTATTAAAAACACGTTGGACCATCTTGAGTGATGTTCCAACTAATACGGGTAGATTATAAACGTAATCCGGACAAGACTCACACAAATAATATACCGAAATATATTTAATTGTGCGGTGTACGCAGCTCGTGCGGGATTAGTTTGACCGAAACCAATAAGACAATAATATACGTTAGGAAAGACCAAAAAAAATTTGTTGGTCATAAAAAAAAACGCTTGTAATGCCCTTTTTAAGGGGTTCCGTACCTCCCCCAAAAGATATGGAGCCTGTTTATTTTGCAAGTTTTTACGAAACCCTCGGTGCGCGAGTTCGACTCACACTTGGCCGTTTTTTGGTAATCTCCTAACTTAAGGAAAAGATGTACCTAATATTGTAAATAATATTTATTGGTACTTATCAATTAAACGGCTCCAACATCCAATCAATTTCACCTCCAACTATTCCTTCAAAGTCCAATATACCAAGGCGGCCATTAACGACTAGTGTCCCAAAGGCCCTCAGACACTAAACTATCGTCTACCGCATCTTAAGCCACAAGTCACCGCCCACAAATACGAAGCAGCCCACACTTACGCAATTCGATAACGCCATCTAATTAAAAGTACCACGGTACAAATCGACCATTCTACTTTATATTCTCATTTTATCTCCTCGTTTATATCATCTGTGTACCACATTATTGCCTTAGGAGTATGTGTCGCTAGTTCATTAGTGCAACATTAGTCAGTCGAAGTTGTAAATTGGTCTATTTATCTGACAAACCCACGCTTGAATAGTGACTGTGGCCAATACGCAAATGTGTGCGTCAGGAAGAATTGGTCCTAAGGAACGTATTGGGCGATTGCACAAATGTTGGCTGTGGCGGATTTGGTCTTAAGTACAGTTTTGGCCAATGCGCCAATATTTGTGTAGGGCACGTATCCCGTCGTGAAAATATAAGAACTGGTATTGTAGTTGGCCAATACACTTATGTTGGTAGAGGTATAAAAGTTTATTTTTACAGTGAAATAACAGCTAATATGCAAATATGGCGTTTCCGTTGGTCAAGAAACTGGTTTAGTTTTTCGTATAGTTGGATTGTGAACTTTGGACATATTTTTTGGTGCATTGCTTACCTAATCAACACAACGGCTCATTTGTAGACTATGAGATGGATTAGAACATAACGAAACGGTCAACTATACCGGGTATTTTTTTCGTAACTTACTTGGTATAAACTGGGACCTATCAGAATACCAGTGCTGTGACATTTTTCTTTTAAATGTTATAGGATCATGCTGAGATAGGAGCCTTCATGGACACTTAAGTTTTGTTTGGTGTTTTTTTTCTATTGTTTTGTCCTGAGAGAAATATATATGCGTTTCCTTATAAAAGATGGAAGGATGGCTAAATGAAAACCTACAGAATAAAATAGTTTCAGCTCAAATTCCCCAGCCACAACAATAACTTATTTATGAATATTATCTCAAACACTTCCTTATACTTCAAATAATCTGAAAATGCAAATTCTAACAAGTGGTCTATGGTAGGAGATATAGAGGATTTATAGAAATGATAGCTGTGACAAATCGTTATGGTTACAGGCAGGACATGGTCTATGCCCCTAGTTGGGGCTCCTGGGGCGCTACATGACAACACGATTACCGGTTGGAGTCCAATACGAGCTTGGTAATGATAGTTACTGATAGTGGGGGTCAGTTCAGTTGTTTGGCTTCGATGAAGTAGATTTTTAGGGTTCTGTAGCCCTACTATGACCTCTTAAAGCAATTCTTATTCCGCTGAGGGAAAGAGACAGAGCTATACAGGGTGTCTAGCACCATCTCTTTCACTCAGTGGAATAAGAATTGCTATAAGATGTCATAGTAGCCCTTCTGTACCTCAAAAGGAAATAACGGAACCCTTATTGAATTACTTTCTTGTACGTCTGGCTTTCTAAGACCCTTTATCTCGGGAACGCGTGAAGATATCGAGTTGAAATTAAAACTGTATACTGAAATCTGTAGTCCCTTTAAGCTGTGGAAAAATCATATCGTTAAGTCTATGCAGTCAAAAGATATGGCTATTTATGTCGCAGGATTTTATTGTTGTAAACTCTGTTTTTTTATTCGACTGCTTTCGAGCTTAAAATGAGGGTAACGATTAAGATAGTTTGTAAGTTTTTTTTAAGTAAATATGTCGTTTTTTATGTCTTGAATATTTCATTGATTTTGAAAAAGATATTTACAACAAAAAAAAATCTATTTTACCAATGTGAGTCCAGAATTAACATTTTGTTTATTTCAATCACTTTTCAAGTTGTATTTGGATTTTGTTATAAGTAAGACTTCTGTTGCCATGTGCAGGATTTTTCTTCTGTTAAAAATTAAGTGGTACGGTGTAACGATTTTTAAAATGATTTATTAAGACTGTAATTATTATTTGAACAAAGAACTAAGACACAAAATACTTTCACTAATCTGACCTCTGACCGTTTTGTGTTATGAACAGTAAGAGGTCAATGTTTAGGAGTGGGCGTTATAATCATAATGCAGTTGCTAAAACCGAGAGGAAAGAACAATCATTTTAATTTTTTTAACAGTCGCTCGATCTACGACGCAGATGCTGAACTATACCGCTTATAAAACCCTTATCCTTACTATATACTATACTATCCTTACTAATAAAAAACGTAAGTGAGTTTGTTTGTTTGTTACCTCTTCACGCCTAAATGACTAAACCAATTTTGAGATAGTTGGGACCCTGGAGACGGACATAGGCTTTTTAAAAAAAAAAGTCATATATGAGGGAGGAAGAGAGAAGAAAAGGGAAAACTTAGCATTGCTATTACAAGTAATGAGGTGCAAGGGCAAAAACAACAGGCAGCAAGTACCAGCAAATCAGGAAAGGGGAACCGTGCAAAAGCTAGTATCACTATATCTAAGCTCTATTTAAAACCTAGTCCTAACCCAAATGTTCTATACAAACCACACCCAAAAGTTTCACTCAATTAAATACCAACTCGTCCAGCTACACCAGAATCCGAAGAACGGACACTTGAATAACCAAACTGTCTCTTTCGACTTGAGTTACTCGCGTTACTTCTATGAAAGTGGCCTAATAGGCTACGCTTAATCGAAGCATAAATCGATCCTATAGAATAGACCCATTTATCAGTACAACTTGAGTTATATCTCGCTAGAGATTTTTAAGAATGGCGAGAACTAACATTCGCTATGGTACACCCGCCATCTTGACTCTCACCATCGATTGCGGGCTCCTTTATCGTGTCTACGGAATCGTGTAAGTAGGTTTCATTGAATTTTGAGAAAATACGGTCTTAGGAAGCCTGTTTGCACCAACGAGAAGCGATACAAAAGGTCATTAACCTAAAGAACAACTGTGGCGTTGACAATCTAATATTTAGCTCTTTCCATCTTGTGCCTTTGTCGTAATGTCTCGTTCTCCCGGCAAAAACATGACAACGTTAAGACGGGTTCGCCAACATTCGGGCGGCCATTTTAGATGGGGTTTTAGCATGGGTTTTGTTAACATTTGGTATCGCTTCTCGTTGGCCGTACTGTAGATAGTTCATAGCTACACTATTTAATATTGCGGCTGTAATCTTTGGAAGGTCGGGCATAGGTGTATCTACAGTAATATAGATTCCTGTTCCGATGATGTCAAAATACTTGTCCCTTAAAACATTGGACTTGAAGCAACAGATAAAATAGTTGCAATCCTAGTCTGAAATGGTCCTTCTTCTTTGTCATATGGTTACTACTTAGCCTGGTGCCAGGTTTATTATGCCAAAAAGGGGCCTTGACTTGACATAGACATTCGAGAAATATCACTCAGGCATATGCTGGTAGAGTTTGGTCCTACCGGGATTGCGGGTTGTTCCAGGGTGGTGGATTATTCGAAAGAGATACCGCGGCCCCGGATAATAAAGGGTAAAAGAATGAACATGGGTGGCTTTTAGTCAGTAAAAGTCTGATCTCTCCGATCCACCTAGAACGGGGCAAGTTATTTGATGATTTCCCATCCGCAAAAAAAAATGTATGGACGTCTTAAAAATATCAAAATTCATAAAATATAAATAAATATCTTGGGACAACTCACATACGGCTATCTGATCCCAAGCTAAGCAGAGCTTGTGTTATGGTAACCAGACAACTGATATACATACTTATATAAATTATAAATATATACATATTATAGATAAATCACACCCAGACACAGAACAAACAATCATGCTCGTCACACAAAGTTTGTCCTGGGTGGGAATCGAACCCACGACCTCCGGCTCAGCAGTCAGGGCCACTAACCACTGGACCAACAGGCCCGTCTAAAAGTGCCGTTGACGCCAACAAAACGATCAAAAACATTTAGCCACAAATGAAAATAAATCTTCACAAAATAGCGATTAAAGACAAAATAGTTAAACAGACCAATTACATGAAATTGTATCTAGTAATTAACAGAAATTGTGGCATCTTACTCTACGTGATTAATACGGCTGATTGAAGCTAGTGAGACAAGCGAAGCCATGTGCTCGAACTAGTTAATTGGTATGAACAAGCAAGTAACGATCAAAGGTGCCGCGGACTTAATGCCAGGGTTATCAGTATGGTTGGTTATTACAGAATGCATTTTTTTTACTGTTTTTTTTTAGAGGAATACTAGTAGAATACTCTCGAGGACCTCGTGGCTAATAATAGCAGGCGCTCGGGTCGATCTTTAGGTTAAAGCCGCGCTTGCCTAGGTTGGTCTGTGGATGGGTGACCACCCGTTACATACCGAGTTTCCTCCGTGCCTCGGAAAGTACGTTAAGCTGTTGGTCCCGGCTGTCATTTTTAGATCTTTGACAGTCATTACAGGTAGTCAGTGTTCCGTAAGTCTGACAACCAGTCTTACCAAGGGGTATCGTATTACCCAGTAATAACTGGGTTGTGGCGGTCAGATAGGCAGTCGGTCCATGTAAAATACTGATATTCAGCTGCATCCGGTTAGACTGGAAGCGGACCCCAACATAGTTGGAAAAGGCTAGGCAGATGATGATAATGACTAGTAGAATACTCTACAAGAAGTTGAAATATTGATGGCAAAAGAAATGTATGCTGATCGAGGGTAATCCGTCTAGTGATGGATATGCCGTGGTGATGGCGGGTTCGTGTTCCACACGCGCCTCAAAGAGATGTCAGCAACGTGGGCCACTGACACCCAATAATAACGTGACTTTCTTTTGTCCAGTAGACCCAGAGATTACCCCCTACAAACTCATAAACATATATTTTTTAAAAAAAGTCGCCCTCTCTAAGAATTACTCCCGTATCGTGGTTGCGTTTACAAACATGTAATCTCACATACACAAACAGCCAGACCCGGCACAACTGTCGGCTATACAAATATTTGTTCCGTGCGGGGATCGAACTATCGAACCCGCAACACGCAGCGTAGCAGTCGATAGCCCAGCCACTGCGCCAACCGTGTCGTCAGACCTCTTTAAATAGTTCTTCTATTACTATTACTATCTATCTAATATATAAAATTCTCGTGTCACAGTTTTCGTTGCCATACTCCTCCATAATGGCTGGACCGATTTAAACGAAATTTTGTGTGCATATCGCCGATATGCACACAAAACCTACCCGATATGATATCGGGTAGGTCTGAGAATCAGCCAACATTTATTTTTCATACCCCTAAGTGAGCAGCGAGTGAAACCGCTGGGCACAGCTAGTAATATATAAAATTCTCGTGTCACAGTTTTTCTTCCAATACTCCTCCGAAACGTCTGGACCGATTTAAACGAAATTTTGTGTACATATCAGGTAGGTCTGAGAATCGGCCAACATCTATTTTTCATACCCCTAAGTGAGCAGCGGGTGAAACCGCTGGGCACAGCTAGTGATAAGTATAGATTTATGAGAATATTAGCGCTGTCATGGCTGCCATGTTGCAGCACCATGCTGAGATAGAGGCCTTTTAGCTCCGTACAGGACTAATTTATTTTTTTGTTTCTCTTGTTCTTTTTTTAAAATTAATTTTGTTTTATTGTCCTGTCCTGTGCAAGTCTAATACACGGTTTATCTTTTTTCTTTCTTTCTTATTTTATAAGGAAAAAATATATCCTACTACTAATATTATAAATGCGAATGTTTGTGAGGGAGAATGGATGTATGGATGTTTGTCACGTCAAAACGCATGAACGGTTCTTGATGTTTGGCACAGAGGTAGATTATAGTCTGAAATAACACATGGATACTTACTTTTTTTTATATCTCACGGGCGAAGCCGCGGGCGCTAGCTAATACTTGAATAATTAACTTAGGCAACCCTAAAGCGGACGCAACAACTAATTGTTTCGATTGGTCACGGCGAATAAAGATTCTGATTCAATCAGACGGTTGATAGCAAATTGTATAAAGATCGACATAATTTAAGATATCGACTATTATGGTTTTATTCATTGTGTTGATTAATTTCGTAACTTAGATAGTTCAAGGTCCTCTTGTGTTTTTCTTTTTGATAATAGTAGATAAGCAATTGTTTTTACTTTGCCTTCCGAGGCACCAATACTTTGTTTATTAAGCCTAGTCTGAAACATTTTTGAAATAATTGTATTTTTTGTTATTATTTAATGTCTTTTTGTGTTATTTTTTTTTATTATGTTCGGAAAACTTACAGCTATTATTATACAATAGGTACAGTTTTATGTGGCAGAAGGCTAATTACAAATTTCCACTTTTAATTAACACATAGCGATGATAGTTTAGACAAAAGTAGGCTCATAGTTGCACTTATAGACAATACTTTACTTCTTCTTTGTAGTTGTAGATAATGTTTATAGATGTGAGAAAAAAAATGCGAATCATGACAGTCAAAACAATAAGACATAAATAGGTACATCAATTGTTTTCTGTTGTTTTTGATAATTTCTTTATTGAATCATACCTCCGGTGGAAATTAAACTTCTATAAAAACACTTTAAGATATTTAAATTTATCACACTAAAAACCATTTCCTAAAAAAATACATTTTATATCTGCAAACTATTCAAAACCAAACTAACAGGAGAACCATAATTTTCTGACAAGCAGCTCTTGCCAATAACAAACGTTCTGCATTTAAAATACATTTATCCTTTTACCAAAGACAAATCTAATAATAAAATTCTCGTGTCACAGTTTTCGTTCCCATACTCCCCCGAAACGGCTGGACCGATTTAAACGAAATTTTGTGTACATATCGGGTAGGTCTGAGAATCGGCCAACATCTATTTTTCATACCCCTAAGTGAGCAGCGGGTGAAACCGCTGGGCACAGCTAGTCTAATATATAAAATTCTCATGTCACAGTTTTCGTTCCCATACTCCTCCGAAACGGCTGGACCGATTGGAACGAAATTTTTGTACATATCGGGCAGGTCTGAGAATCGGTCAACATCTATTTTTCATACCCCTAAGTGAGCAGCGGGTGAAACTGCTGGGCACAGCTAGTCTAATATATAAAATTCTCATGTCACAGTTTTCGTTCCCATACTCCTCCGAAACGGCTGGACCGATTGGAACGAAATTTTTGTACATATCGGGTAGGTCTGAGAATCGGTCAACATCTATTTTTCATACCCCTAAGTGAGCAGCGGGTGAAACCGCTGGGCACAGCTAGTAATAAAATTCCTTTCTATAACATTTTCGACTTTGATAAGGGCCCTAGTTTTTAAAAAGCATCCCTTGATGTACTTCCACACAAGCAAGAGATTTCATTAAACACGTACAAGAAAATTCTCATAGATAAATGAATATTAATGACTTAATACAAAGTCATAAGAAGCTACTGTCTTTTGTCAATCACACGCTTATCAATGCATTTATGACCAAAGCCTACATTCGTAGTACACAACGTAGATATTAAGAACTTTCTACCCTATCTATCTAAACTCATAAAAACCTATACTGCCTTAAACTTTTTTCTCGTCGTAAAAACCATCCTTGGACTTCAACGGTTGGTAAAATTGATCCAGACGTAGTTGAGTTATGCGCTTACCAACACATTTTGCGTATCATTTTTATATTATAGAAGATATCCAAAAATGTAGGGACTACTTCATCATTCTCTTGCCCTTATCTCAATTTATTTGTGGTCGGCTTAACAATTCAACATGTCTCCATCTTCTAAATCTCTTATTAGACATCTTCTTAGCAGACATCTTTTCTGGTGATGTCATACTTTCAGACAGTCCATCCATCGTTTCTTTAATCTTCCTCTTTTTATAGCTGTTGTTGTTTTAATAAATAACTCTAAAAGTCTAAACCATTCCGATACACGCTGTAGCTATCGCAAAATTCATGTATATTAGATGTATGACTATGTTGATTATGATTAGCATAGCAATTATTATGACTGACAAGTTCCATTTTGCATAAAGAACCAACTATATAGCTATATACCTCTGTTACATAAGTATATAAATCGGACACATTCTCACGGAACGCGTCAACTGCGAGGATAATAAGAATTAATGCGCAATATTGACCTTACTTGATCATTATCTGTAATAGTCGGGTATGACAGCAACCGGGTCAGGTAACCTTGGTATAATAGTTGCTGGGCATAATAGATCAGTCTTTGACCAATTTTCCACATGTCATTCTGACCATTTGTCCGGAGAACAATCAAGGTTTTAGCTATTAGTTGAGAAAGAATAAGTAGGGTAAGCTGTGAAACTAGGTCAGGTGTTTGTGGTCTAGAATAGGCTAGCTTCCGAAAAAAATAATTTCAGTGCATCTTTTAGATTATTCAAAAATAAGAGCATCTGGTAACTGGTAACTGCAACTGGTTGCCGACGCTGGTTTTCAATTGGACCTGGGTCAGTGAGGTTTACAAGTGTACGTAATTTAATTCAACACTTTACAAGTGCCACAGCACACCGAAAAGATCCCAAAAGAAAAGTGATAATAATAATCCCACCTAATCACCATTTACCATCCACAGATCTCCCTCATCCTTTATTTCCGTTCGCCCGCGCCCTCGGCAACGCCTGCGCAAGAAACGCGCACAGATGCGCGAGCGCAAGCGTTCCCACCGCATCCCCCAACGAAAACACAAGTGCGGCCCATCTGGCGACGCGGCGACGATCATTCACATGTGTATCATTGATTTTTACGATGTATATGTATAGAAAAAGGTGTAGTATTGAAAATATTGAGTTTGTGGACGTTCTAATTTGGTGTAATTTTTAGGGTTCCGTACCTCTAAAGGCAAAAACAGAACCCTCATTGGATCACTTTGATGTCCGTCTGTCTGTCAAGACCCTTTATCTCGGGAACGCGGCGAGGTATTTAATTGAAATTAAAACCATATACTCAAGTCTGTGGTTCTTTTTGTGCTACAAACCAAACTTCATAAAGACATTTCCTTTTCGTATATGGTGGAGCCATATTACAAGACAAAACTTACTTCTTCAGTTACTTTTGCAAATTGAGACAACGGCGCATGTAATTAAAACAACCAATAACAGGGCATGTTATTAAAATTACGATATATCTTAAGTTACCGGGATAAGTTAAATTCGAAGTAATTAAATTTTAATAGCACAAAATTTATACACATAAGTTTTGGACATAAAATTTTTAAATCCGTAATTGTTATGGACGTAGACGTTTGTTCTCACGGTTTAACTAAACATAGCTAATTAAACTTAGTTAAAATTTAAAGGTAGAATATTAATTTGATGGGGTTTTATTACAAGTATTATCTTTGGTGGCGCCATGGACCGCCTGCTTGGATTTGTCTTTTTATCGCTATTATTATACGGAATAACGTTTTTCGGAGACTCTATTAAATATAATATTAAAAATTATATTTGAGGTTATGTTCCTCTTCGCTGTCAAGTATTAATGAATTATAAGTATTGATGAATGAGACATGCGCGGATTCACAAACGCCAGGTGACCTCTAAATGAATGCCTTAATTAAAGTGAATGAAAGAAAGAAAGTCGAGCTACACGACGTTATGCTTGCAGTTGCACTGACTTACACTTTTAGCACTAATCTGCATAGTCCTCATGTAAGTTGACCAAGATAATTTTTTTGTCTGGACTTGTGACCTCCGAGTTTGTTTCGGCTGTCTCAGAGTAGTTGGGTACGAAACACCAACCTCATCTAGTTTTAAAAAAGACGTGTGTAAAAACTTACTTGCAAAAAACATCATTTATAAAGTAAGTTATTGGATTTTCTACTCTCGGCTCATTGTCAAAAGTTGAAAGTTTAACATTGCAATTTATTTTATTTAGCATTGTTTTTTGTTTTTACCAGAATAAATACAATAGTATACGTAATACTACGGCCTATAGTGTTAGTTGATAAAATCAGAAATGTCTGTGCCTAGTTCACCATTTTTTACGCATTAAGCCCATTCTGATAGCTACAATGATAAAATCGATTTACACTGTAACAGTTTGGGTAAATTGAAAACCAATTTTTATAAATATCTCCCATAATAAACCTTACATTATTAACTTCCATTGCACGCGGTGTTTACCTTTAAATGATTGTTGCACTTAATGTAACATTAACTTTTCGCTTGTTACTTTAAGCAAAAAACCAGTATCAATTGTTGGTGAACTAATAAAAAAGAAAAAAACAATTGTATAGCAGAATTCAGTAAAATATACCGACATTATTTTGTGGCTTGCCAACTTCAATGTTGCATTTTTCAAAAACTCAATTTCGTGCCTACCAAAAATTATACCGCAAAGTTAAATACTTTTTCCAAAAACCCGTCTTTTTATTTTTTAAAGAGGTAGCCACACCGCACATGACAAAGTTGCCGCCATTAAGAGGTTATGACATCATTAAACAGTGCTGCGTTGTTCAAGCGCTTCCGTTACACGACACAGGTGGGGTGCGCTTGCGCATGGCTTTAGCATACTGTTGACTCGGGTTTGTCAAATTTCGTAACAATCGGATTAGGCGCGACAAAGTAACTCAATTAATAAATATAGTACTAGATGATTTTAAATATAGCGCAAAATGAAAACGTAATAAAATGTAGATCAAACTCTAAAAATAATAACGAGGTATGAAACAACATTAAAAACCTACCAAAACAATCCAATTAATAATTCGAATAAAAACACCGCCATTTTGACGTATTAAAAGGACAAAAAAAAACTACCGAATAAAGGTCATACGTACTGCATGTCGATCTCGTTGAAAAAGTACATTTTGTTGTCTGGCTTTTGTGTTACATTTCATATGGCATTAGAAGCAAAAAAAGGACAAAAGCGAGAAAAACGAAAAAAAAAAGATTGGGTTCAGAACACGTGGGCGTTCGATAATATAAGGAGATTATTTTGATGCTGTGTAGCTTTTCGGCGCTTTACGTAGATACATTGAAAAGAATGAACTTGAAGATATATAAAGTAGAAAGAATGAAACTTAGGATTTTCGGTACATACGATAAAAAAAATATCAGAATCCAAGAAGCGGCTGTACAGAACCACCAAACTAAACCAAAACAGCTCAATATTTTTCATAACATGACATCCAAAATATTCTAACAGCCACAGCATTTTTCTCAAAAACAAAATGACACAAATCGATATAGTTTCACCGCGCGCGCAGTAGACTTGACCGGATGATAGATATGCACTTGTGCGGGAAAGAGATAGCAATAACACTCAACGTGTTAGAGGGAGACAACAATACACGTGGCGTACGTTAGTTGCAGCTGCCGCTGACGTCACGGCTAGGGCATAATGGGACTCGCTCAAGCGTAGGCACAAGCATAAAAACATGATGTGATGCCACCTTTGGTCACTTTCTGACATACCAGTATATCCAGTTTCGAGGGATAACTGCGAAATTCTTGTTCTTGTAAGTTCAAGTTTAAGGAACTTACTGTACAAGTACGGACTTGTTTGAAAGGGAGGTTTTTAATATGCCTGTTATTTTTGTAATTTGTTCATGCATCATGGACAATTTTAGTCGTACATCTGTCAGTAACTGAATTTAGAATAACAAAACACACCTGCATCAACTATTATAACATCGGTCAATCAAAGCTAACAATTAATAAATACATGCAATAGTACAATAGATATTATTAAACAATGACCAGACGGGGTCTGGTTCCATGCACAATGCAAGCTTAAACATATCAAGCAACATACGCGTGCGACTATGTCTAGCAGTATTTAAAACAATTGGTTGGCCTAGGTGCCCAGGTGCCCAGATACCCAGACAATTCGTGACGCCAAAAGATAAGGTAGCAATATAAATAAGCCCTAATTACTTCCTACGTACCTAACATTGGAATTTTCATTGCCAATTAGATCTAAACAATGAGCTTTCTATGTTGTCCATTTAATATATTGGCTGTAGGATTCGAAGATACAAGATAGAATAGAGAAATCTTAGCGAAGGAAATAAAAAAAAGTATGAGAATGTTAGAAAAAGAAAAAAGCTTTAATGGTTATACGCTCAAAAGGGAAAATATTCTAACTGTAACCGCAGACGTGATAACAGACATAACAATTTTATCAATAACACAAGAAAGCTTATTGAAAAGCAATAACAATGACCTCAAAAGAAAATTTCGAATCCAATAAAACAGATGAGAAACGAAGATGAGAAAATGTAAGCATCAAACTATCCAATATTATAGCGAGCAAGCCGAGTCATTACTTACCTCACAATACTGTCTATCATCGAGGATGGAATCGTTGGAACCCGTTATAGAAGGAGCTTGGCCCAAAGATGGATCTTTAGCAAAATGATTTACATTTGTTCGTGCCCTTCTACTTTCTAGATCGGAGGTAGATTTAGATTTGAATAAGGCTGGTAAAGCAGAATTCGTAATATTTAGAATTCTGCATTTTATGCCATTCTGGTTTAAATTTCTGATCATCTTTGTAAAATTCTCCTTAATCAATTTGGAGTAAAACACTTTTCTTCCAATCAAATTCAAACAACATAAACACAATAACATTCCAAAAGAATTTGATAAAACTCGGTCCAAACACGAACTCCTAAGAGCCATCACAGAATGGTGATTTCGATTCGTCATGACACTAACTGACTCCAGTGTTCTCAAATGTACGTAATTGTGCTCCACGGTCTATACTCGCAAATTATCGCAGTATAATATTGAAATTGTTTATAGGTAACCGTAAAATTGGGATATGCTTCAATACGATTTCGTTGCATGTAAAGTGCTCAAGTATTATGTTTGATGATTCATTGATTACTTCAAGTCACGTACGTTACCATAAAGCACATTATTTATTAGCAAAAGCACTGTTAGCCAAACCAAATAATTACCTGACAATATCAACATTCATTTCTTTATCAATCAAAAATCTACATACAAGAATTATCAAGAGATAAAGCCTATAATCTCACCACATTAAGCGGAACGATTTCAACAAATTAGCTGATGTTGAAAAGGCGGCATCTTCCCAACATTCATTAATCACAAACGATAGTAAATCGAATACTTGTATATTAGTCCGAGGTTCACAAACGGCATCAGCAGCGAGGTAGTTGCCGCACAATATGTCTTCTACCAGTTCTCGAGCTACAGCTTTTTGATGGGCATGTAATTTTTCAAAGTGCCTCACTTATTGTGGTTATATTTTAAAGTTGAGCAACTTGTTTTTGTTACTTGTAGTTTGGATGTTGGCTACTTTCGAAAACGATTATAGTTTCGGTTAGTACACTACTGATCGGAGGCGTTTCAGTATCTCTGTTGGAACAGGTTCCATATATGATATAATATAACTACATAACGCAGAATTTGCCTTCTTTTAGTTGTCAACTGATTAACAAATACTTTGATGTCATTTCCAGCTTTTTTGATTAGTGATTGACTAATCTTAGTAGACTTGCATTTCATTTAGACTTCACGACTCCCATCCACAATTCTGTCCAGCCTCAATCCTTCTCAATTCATGCATAAAATTAATCATAATTATCCCATAGCTCTATGAACGGCTAAATTATGAGTAGCGTCGTTTAGCCAGGTTACCAGACCCGCTAACAATGACTAATAGTCTCGATGAAATAGATTTGTTGTGTGTGCCAATTATGGAACTGGGTGATCGTAAATTACGTCGTTAGGACAGACAGAATCTAAGTGGTGTGTTTTATGTGTAGGAATATGATGAATTTTAACACTGGTAGTATTGTGTAGTAAGAGGCGCCCAAGGCGAAATTGTAAGCCTGGAATTGAGTTTAGATTTCAACGATTTCGACAGTATGGCCCTTAAATTACAGCACCTGTTCTCTTTGCTATAACCGCTTTGTGCGTTCAAAGAAAGATATCGTAAATCTTCTAACAATGAAATGTTGCATCATTGTCACAGTTTGTGAATAACATGCGAACCTCCGACCACTTCATTATACGCTATTCAAGCTTCAAATACTTTCCGCCATTTATAGCATTGACTGAAGCCTTTGAACAAAAGCATCATCTAATTAGAATCAATAGTCTTGTCCAATTTTCTTTTAAAGGTCACAAAATGGTTTGCGACCCACAGGTTAAAATCCCTCGGGGAATCAGCTTAAATATCCCATATACGTCTAAACCACAATAGCCTGGATTCACGATTTACTGTAATACCCCTACTTTAAGTCCGTAAACGGCATATTTGGGCCGACTGGCGAAGATCCAGTGAACACCATTACTTCGGCTAACAAGCTGTTTTATTTGGAGTTCTTGTTTTCTGTAATTTTGTTTTCATTGTTAACGGTTATCAATGCGTCAATAATATTTAAAGCAAGTATTAAACTAAATTGTTGTTCCACGTATGGGTTTAACTATGGGAATTTAAATGGTGCAGAGTTTAAGGTCCTTAACTCATCATACGGAATTGAACGCGATGATAATGTTTAAGTATCGATATTTTATTGCAACTGTGTGTACCTCATTCGAAATAGATTTCTTCTTATCCTGCCATCATTAAACTTTGATATTTATTTTCCCCGGCGACGTTGCGTGACTTATGGCGGTGAAAGCGCCCTCTAAATGATAAATTTAAAGACTCTTTAAGAAGACTTAGCCGGCGTCCCATACCGACATGCATTATTAAAGTCGAATATTAAAATTCATGTTCTAACAAAATTTATTTAATCGCATAAAACATTCAAGTTTGACCGCAAACAATAATCTGTGTATAAATCATAGTGTAAGCTCACACGCGAGGTGAATCACGGTTTTGAGAAAGCGGAAACGGCCAAATTCTCCGTTCGTTTTTATGGTATAAACCGACGGAATAGCATGACACGGTTGCCATCGCTCCCGACTGGGCCTTTTTGTTGTTTTTGTAAAATAGACGGTTAGTACGAGCGTCGTGCGTCGAGCACCTGCGCCTGCGCACCCGGCGCAAATCTCGGAGGGTGCGACGCCTTCGGGCCCCGAGCGAAGGGAGACGAGCAGGTAAACGGTCCCCAGCCCTCGCAGGCTGTAGCGACAGAGATCAATGGAACTAGTTTCGAATGCGAATATTAATTGAGACGTTCAAATTGCCTGTTACTTGTAATAACACATCTAATCAGTTTAGATGAACATAATTACAGAAAAGAAAAGGCTCGACTCTGTTGTGTTACGCAACTACCGTGTACGTCGCATGCGCAGCGTGCGTGTGTCCGCGGCTGCCGAGCATCGGGCCATTCTCAGCACAAATCATCACAGACAGACAAAAAACGAGCCATGGAATAGGTTTAGAGGTATTAATTACAGCAGCGGCAGCGACCGACACGATACTGCGGCGTTATATAATTAACCATTACGGAGTGTGTCGAAATCCCACGTGGAGGTTATTTTATTCATTAAATTGTCGTATAAATGATGTATTTTGGTTTATTATTCGCGCCGACATAATTATAAAGCTTGATAAATCATCACATAATTTTCATTTTTAGTTTTCTTTGACTTCATATCCATGGGCACTCTTATAATGATTTCTCAAGTCCCGAAATTGCTAGTGATCACGCGATTTTCAACAACGATGAAGTAAGTAGCAATTAAATTTGTTTATAATCCACGATTCTGAGATACGGGGTCGAATCTAAACAGATTTAAATGGTCTCACGGTACGCAAATGGGTATTTAACCGTCAATGGTGACTGGCCTTCTGGTTTCAGTAGCATTATAATAATACTTAAGCAATTACGCGTGTCAGTCAGGGCTCGCGGACCAGATGTCGGTGTTAAGCTCATACCGTTATTACCAAGACTCGCAAGTCCGACTGGGTAAAGGATAATCCATATAATTAATGCTATTGTTTCACCAGGATCTCGCGCAGTAGAAGCCACGTTTAAATCATTAAGTTTTAGTAGCCCATCAACTGTAGAACGGTCTGTTTCTTCCAGCCACGCGAGATCCGCGGGCACCCAGTTCGTGTTGATCTGTGATGTGTATGTGATCGGATAAGCTTTGAAGCTCAAAAGAATGTCGAAATCTTTAAACAATAGGCTGTTAAAATAAATTATTCACAATGTTCATAGAAATCAAAATTCGAATAGAATTTAAACAAGAATTTCGTAACACATTTGATCCTTCGAGACTTACTTATGACCTTCATTTCAAATGTCTATGAATCATTAGAATGATAAGCAGATATTAACTGTCAAGACCAGAAAAAAATGCAAACTGGGACACCCCAGAGCATCCCTTCCATAAACTTACTACAGCTCATTAAAAACACCACGACGTTTAAAACAATGGCCAGCAGGTAGATGAACAAGTGCAACTTTACGGCTCTTTGTGAGTTGCCACAATGAGAGGGAACTGACAACATAACTTTACCGGATTCCACTCTTCCGAACAACGTAGGTACTCCATTATGAGAGCACTTTAAACAAAAGTTTGGGTTATTAAGTGTTGACTATGCTTTTGACTTTGAAGGAAGTTGTTAAAAGATAAAATTTTAAATGGCACTTACACTTGGTTTACAACATTTATTATTGGGGAAAAGTTTTGTTGATGCTTGAAGTTTGGACTTGTCTTAGGCATTTGATTGAGTTGATCATCTTTTACAATACAGTTTTTATTTGTTATTGATGTTTCTTTAAGCAGTTATGTTAAATGCGTCACGATTTTTTGATATGATATGACATTACAAAAGTTTTGTGTAAAAAATCTAGCGCAAAAAACACTACTGTAATATTGTTAATTGCCTCTATTTAAATGCCCACACGAGTAGTTTCTTAGACTACATTATCAATCAAAATCTTTCGATACCACGAGACAATACATTACAATAATATAGGTAAGTACCAAATATAAGCCAGAATCCGGAACCATTCTAAATTGTCGATTTAGATCAGCCAGTGTCTATTAGCCAATGAGGTTGAATTTCGACAAGTTTCCGAGGTCATACCACACAATGACTACATGGACTACATACTTGTGGACTTTTTGGTGCCATATTTATGAGGTAGAGTATTTTTAGGTAAGTCAAGATATAGTATGAAAATAGTATTTCTATAATAGGATTTTTTTGTAATGATTTCAAATTAGATGATGCACCTCAAAAGGAAATATGCTATGTTGACCTCAAATTAACTGAAATAAGGGCAGGAGAATGATGTTAATGAAACACGCGTCATCAAAAATTAAACCCCCTACTGATTACACAGTAAGATCAGATAGCCTCATTCATTACCCGACCATATCCACAGACCATTCATAAAGTATCCAGTTTCAATCGAATGGTGCCCATTTCGGCTGTGCCTGCGCATACGCACGATAACGACGTTCACACGGTACGATAGAGCTTCCGAGAGCGGCCTTCCGCCGACTTGTCCGGACCTGACCCGCTATCACACTGCCGGACCACTTCCGCCGGACACCGCAAACGACAATGTTTGTCTCAGTATCGTAAGTGATAATGATAAATTCGATATTTTTTTATGTTGCTTTTTTGGACTATTTTTGCGTTTTTAGATCAAGGTCAAGGGAATGAAGGATCGATTGATGAAAAATTGTTGTGCAATTTTGTTGGTGATAAAAAATTGAATGCTCTAGTAATGGTTTATTTGGCAAAGCATGTGTAAGTGGGTAAGTTTGAAAAAATATATTATTAGTAAGTTAACTTTACATTAAAATACCTGAAGGAATGCTAAGAGATTTCAGAATAGAAAATAACTTGCTTCTATCGTCTGGGAATTATCCTACGTAGCCAAGTCAAGTTTAACCTATGTGCGAGATTTTCTAGAACTATTTATTATCTGCCGTTTGGGACAGACAGACTCACATACCATTTTCATTTTAATTTGTAGTATTTATTAAGAATGGACACTATTATTTCTACAATATTGGTAAAGCGAACGTGTGAGACAACTCAGTCTCACAGCGATTGCCGCAGTTTCCTTACTTTTATGCGCGTGCGCGCTCCCATCATTATCCGACTAGCTGCGCGCGCAACGTTATGAAAATATCATATTCACACGAAATTAATTGACATTTCTTAATACTAAGACGATCGCCTTCATTGTTTTATAAGATTAACCGATAAATGAGGAAATCTGTGGGACGAAATTACTCTCATTTGAATTTAGATTCAAAGATTGTGCGCAATGAAATGTTGCCACGGAAGTCGTAAGTTTTTTTGAATTAAATGACGAAGCTAGTTATGTTTACATTACAACACAACTTTTCTTTATCCAAATATTCCGTATCTTGAGAACCAATCTTACTAGTTTAGTGCAATGATTTATGCTAAGATTTTTAAACAGTACTCTGACCTCTTTTTGGCAAACCACAAATGCAAAACAAAAATGAGGATATACAGAAGCCTGTGCTAAGAAACGTTTATCAATTTCAGTCTTAGTATTATCCAGCTCCTTCTGGCAATCTAAGTCAATGCACTTACTTGATACAATTTAAACTGTTTAATATTCATACCTACCTACATAATCTCATACTTACACAGATAAACAAACATTCACCAAGCTCACCCAAACACGCTGATACTCAGACACAATTTAAGTGACAACCCAACCATGCGTAAAGCATCAGTCTGGTCTGAGCGTCAGCAGACATCATGCACCAATTGAGTTGAGCCATTCCGTAATCCAATTACGGTAGACTGTATGACCTTATACCACCTGTAGAACGTTACTTAAAGATTGACAAGTTGATTGTAAGTTGTGGGTTTAATTATGATAGTTAGGGAGAATTTGTAGGTGGTACTATTTGAGGGCTTTTGTTTGAAGCTATGGATGGAGAAACTGACGTTAATGTAAGATGCAATTAGTATGAAAAAAGATCTGAATGTTAATGAATGGAGAGGAAGAAGAAAGTCAAAGAAAAGATGGATGAATTGTGTAAGGAATGATATGAAGGAGAAAGGAGTAAATGATATCGTGACGTCTGACAGGAAAGGAATGGAAGAAGAAGACACGTTGCACCGGCCCCAAATAGATAGGGACAAGAGCAAGAAAATGATAGCATCTAAAAGATAAAAAAGTTATATAATCGCCGATGTGAAGCGATCACTCGAATTTTGAGATCCAGATTATAATGGTCTGGGAACAGAAAAGTAGGCTTTGATGTACAGTTAGATGCAGTTGGCATGAATTGAAGTGTGTAAGAAGCTAGAAGAGGGGATTAAGAAGAACTTTACGCATTAAGGACATTTTAAGGTTATGAAACTCACAAGAGGAAAGAAGATAAAAGACCCTAATCCACAATTGAAGAACTTGTGTAAAATGAACTTCAATGTACAGAACACTTAAGAAGCTAAAAGCAATGACATCAAATGTTTTCACATTCACACATCACATGTCTCAATTACAATTTCAAACAAAAACAACTCTCTCTCACATCTTATTCCAGTTTTTGCGTATTATAAAGGTACTTGATGATCTATTCTTGATTGCACTTCAGTACCGTTATACGGCTGCCGCTGACCGACTCAAAACAATGAAAGGTCATTTCGTAATACATCATCTACAATCGCCATCTTATCTTGATGATTTATCGTATTTGTTTTAATAATGAAATGGTTGGATGGTGGTTAAAGGTTTTTATTGATACGTTAAGTTTTGTTTGTATTACTTTTTTACGTACGAATAACTCGAATGGCATACAGATATTACACCAACGCCGACAAATACTTGTACTGCTGATGATAATGATGAAATGGGTATGATAGTTTCAATTGATTTTTGACATGCCATGGCGACCGATAATGAGTAACTAGATTATTATTATAGCGACATAGATCTGTTTTCAGTTATAAGTTAATTACTTTATGATGGTCAATAAGGCAAAAATGCTCCAAAAGAGTGAAGGCATCAATCATCTTTGAACTCATAACGATACAAACATTATCAGCAATCCTATTTCATTTTCAATATTACAGATACACAATGAACTTGCTGCCAAATTAAATTACACACCCGTTTTTGCTCTTAAGTTCATTTAAAGAATCATAATGAGTTTCAAATCCAGAGCTTGGTTCAAAACAAAAGTTATGTACCATCACGAAATAATAGATTTGTAAGACAAAAATGATTAATGATGAGTAAGTAACAAGTAATGTACGGAGCTCTCAAACTTTCACACTAATGATTATAAAGACAAAACCGATTCAGAAACTTGATCTCTATGCGTCTTTAGTGATTTATAATGTGGTGTATGCTTGGAAATATTTGCTGCTGACATAGTGTTTGATGGAGTACATTAACGCTAGTTTGCATTAAATGGGTAACATGAAGTTAATTTGACTGGTTAAAAGACTTCCATCTTAGCATCTGCAATTTTTGTTTCGACTTTCTGCCAATCAACGTCGTCCATAGTAACCATGTAAGTCTTATCTTCTTCAACTGTGCTGATAATCTCTTTATCTGTATCCTCTAAACCTTCACCAGCTTTCTCACTTCAAAGAATAAATTAAACAATACGTTCTTCACATCACCTAGCCACTAAACCAAAAATTTTAAACTCAACGACGAGACGATTCATAAAATGTAATCTCTTGGATATAGCGTCAATAAAAACCCGAAACCCACAGGTATCACGGTCCACAGTTTATCAGGGGCTATCCAAATGCTTAACACGTATGTCCACACAGCACAATGTATTTCGGAATAATTTAAAATCAATTATGTGCGGTTAGAAATTCCACAGGTCTTAAGTGGACGCTATTTCGAAGAGTGAGTTATTTGGCTGTAAGATTTGTGTTGGCACTTTCTTGTTTAAAGTACAAGCCTAAATTATTCTGCCCTCTAACTTGAGATTATTTTACAGTGACTCATTCTTGATTCAAGATGATTCCGTAGATTTGAATAAAAATGTGTCTTATTATATCAATGTATCAGTCGATATCAGCGTTAAATATCCTCATAGGCAACGGCTTACCGTGATTATATAACTCAGATGCGTTAGCGTTCCACGCACGAATCAAAGTTATATCAGCAAAGCAGAGGGGGCTGCCAGGCCCACTGTCTGCCGAATTTACGGGTTATTCGAAAGAGATACCGCGGCCCCGGAACATAAAAGGCAATGGAAGGAACATGGGTGGGTTTTAGTCAGTACAAGTCTGAGTTATTTGATGGTTTCCCATCCCCAAAAAAAAAACATTACAAAACAAACCAAAAATATAAAATCTACTCCGCTATTAACAGTTAGCCAGAACCTACACACCGATTGAATCCTAATGACTCAACAAAAAGCAACAATCACTGCAATATCAATTTTCGAAGTGGCTAAATACCACCAGACATCAGATCATAGACTATGATTACTATAACTTGAGATACGCTTTGCTTTCACGAATGCCTAGGCCACTAAAAAGTAAAGTATCGAAGAACCACTATCTATTAAGCTTGATCTTCAACTGTTATTTAAGACTACTCAATTTCAGCAAGTTGCGTTTCTTCGTTATTTCTCTTTTAAGGCTTAGTCCTTCTGCAGAAAACCTGTCTAGTGTTTGTATGGATTGACTTACGATACAATTAGGAACCAAACTGGTAATTTACAATTGACAGGTTGAAGAAAAAACGCGAGACAGACCGACGTGAGACGGTATTTTAAAATTATGAATTAGATTTAGTGGAGTATGATGGGCTTTATTAATTTTGAATGCGAATAGAAACAGATATTTAAATAACTACGCTAAAATGAATCCAGCTTAGTAAGATATTATAGATAATGGATATAAGAAAGAGGATTTGATGTTAGAAGAATTTTAACAGTCAAAGTTTTTCCAATAGTTACTTACAATAATATAAAAAATAGCATTTATAAAGATCCTGATGTTGATAAAACTTTTGTAGACAATATACGTCTTTCAAAAGTACCGAAATTGAACAATGACAAATAAATGCATGCTACGTACATCATAAATAAAAATTAAGTTCACAAAAAAAACGACCGATAAATCGATACCACAGAAAAATAAGTACTTAATTAATTTATCGATACACATTCGATGACCGTACAACCAATAGAATGCACTAATGGACCATCGTTTTGTTATTCATATCGATTTAGAAACTATGACAAACCATTGTAGAATAGAAATGCTGACAAACTTAACTTTGCGCTTGGTGTTAAAGTAAAATAATCTTCAAATAATGACGAAAAAGTTTTGTCAATTGTAATTAATATGTTTGTCAACGTTTTTAACGTGGGAGAGGATTCAGATACTTGATACGGGAAAGAAACCCACAACCCTTTGGTTTTGGACTTTAAAGGCACCAAATGGACAAATAAAAGGTAATAGCCGATTTATTTACAAGAAGCTTAGTATGTTAAAAGAATCATCAGGTTTCTTTGACCAAAAAAAGCAGAAATTGTTTGAATTTGTAAATGTACTTTTCATTAGTAAATACACTCAGTAACTATATCTGTTACGGAGAATTTCTACTAAGTAAAGTTAATTATTTATGTCCAGTTTTGTCTGAGGATAGAACTCATACTACTACCATAGTCACCTATTTGACTGCCGACAAGAGGACCTGTCTTCGTTTTAGAATAGTTTTGGGCTGCTAAGGTACCAAACCAGAAACATACAAAAAAACAAAACAACCTCACACTCAGATGCAAGGAATAAAACTTAGCCAAGCTCAAGCCAACAATAAAAGTCGAAAACAGATCAAAATCTAACACGTTTTTTTACCAAAGATGATTTCAATGTTAATTTTTTTCATCGCTCATTCTCAACCCACATTTTAACACTTTTTCATTTTTGTATCCCGCCACAAAACTCGCTTAGCTCGAGGCTATGTTTGGAGATCGTGACAGCGGCGCGGGCGCAGGCTTATTATTAAAGCAAACGGACGAACGGACGGCCGATAACTACTAGTGCATATGCATGGACGCAACGTAAACACTAGCGCAGAACGTGTTTGAATATTTTGAAAGAATCGTCCAGGATGCTAGAGAATACGGTTAGGATTATGCTGTTTTAAGGTTCAGAGAGGTTAGGTTCAAAGAGAGGAAGTGTAGAGAAGATAATATGTAATTGTCAAGAAGAAGAATTAAGAGTAGATAAAGACCAATTTAACGATAATAGACCCTGTAAAGGATAATAAGGTAATTGAGGAGGTGTCTGATGACATAACAAGTAAAAGAGAAGCATGAGCAACATGTAACGAGTAACGGGAATACGGGCAGGAGAATTATGAATTAAAGAAGAATAGGGAGATGTAGAATTAGTTTCAGGTCAATATGAATGCAAATCATGTGTCTTTATCTTTATGAAGCATGTCCGCGTGGCATAGTTAATTTGGGCTAACGCTAATTTTACTCCGCGTGATGATCGAAAAAAAAATCTTTCTCTCCCCTATTCTTCCCCCTTATCCCACTTTTTTTAGCCTATGTCCGACACCAGGGTCCCAAGTATCTCTATAGCGAAATTCAGTTTGGCCATTAAGGCGTGAAGACGTAACAAACAAACTCACATTCGCTTTTATAATATTAGTAAGGATTACTATTATCAGATTTGAGAATATTAGAGGTGAATATACTGCAGCACCAATGTCTTTCATCAACAAAGCAGCTCTAGGTGAAATGTCCGTTATAAACACAAGCAAAGCGTTAGTCTTCAATAAAATTTCATCTTCAGATGATAAAGTTAGTATCTCGAGTGACAATTTCTTCCACATTTTGCCATATTTCTCACAAGAAGCTGAAACCATGCGGGTGTGTTATGTAAAAATAATTGTTTTGAGGTTTTTCACGTCACCAATGAGGCTGCGACATGTTTTTATAGCGGCTACACCACCAGTATTGCATGGGAAATGTTGGTTTCTCATGCGAAAGTCTTCCATTGTCTGTCTTTTTTTAGCTTTACTTCACAATATTGTTATTTATTTGTTAAAAACGAACGTTAATCAGCCATATTAGCTTTGGTTCGTGTATATAATTATTTGGGACTTAAAAATAATTGTTTTTTAATAGTCGTAATGACGTTTACGGTTATAATGAAGCTGTATATTGAAGCGATTTGCAAGTTATTATTTTCCTTATTAGGATTGGTTTGGTTTTCTATAGAATATTTGATACCGTAGGTATTAAATATTTTAGTTAAACTTGTAAGAAATACCTTAAAAGCACACATTCTCATATTAAAGACTTTAGAAATGCTTTTGAGAAGCTAACAGGTGTAATTATTATAAGGAAAGTTGACTAATTGTCGTGTTGAGGTCATGATAATCACAGTCTTACATGGAACTTGTCACAAATATGGATAAATCATAAAACGCTCAGGACAGATTTATCACTTTCAACACTCGTCCCCTCTTAGTTCATATCGTAAACCTGTCTGCTAGGGCTACCACCAACAACAAAAAAGAACATACCCTCTTGGACAATTTTTTTTGTGATTTTCTTCAAAAAAATTAGTATTTTGTATTTGGGTCATCATCGTATTTATAATGCTAATATTTATTTGGTTTTATAATAAAATATCGTAACCCAAACAATGTCCGTTGCTCTTTCCATATGCATATCTCACAGACGGGTTCCCTCTATCTGGCAGAATCTTGATGTTCCGAAATTTATTTGGCATAACACACTTAGCATAATTTTCTTTAACCGAACATTTTAAAGGCATAAAAAATATTTGGTATAATTATCATTTGGCATAATGTTTAAAACTTCGAATTAACAATGGCATATTTTTAAGATGGCAGAATTACATTTAGTATAATTACGATTCGCAGAGTTCAAATTTCGCATAATATATTATTTGGTATAATTTCACTTGGCATACTATGCAGGTGGCAGTAACGGCTAGGTTAGGTTAGGTTAAAACTGTGACCTCCCACGCACGAGCCGAGCGAGCGAAGCGAGCGGTGCCGCGGCAGCGGCCGGCGAGTGCCAGAATCGACTTGCGTTAATAGAAAAAAGAGATTGTTTTAAGTAGGTTACCCGGAACTGAACTATTTAGATTAGGATACTTAATTAGTTATTGAATTCAATGCCATAATCTCAAATTCAATTAAACAATAACTAAAATAAATGACATTATTTTAAAGAAATAATTAATCAAAATAAATGAAAATTATAATGACAAAGATGACCCTAACTATAAACTTTCTACGATATGACAATTTTGCCGTTTAGTGATCATCGATATAAAATATATTATGCCAAAAGACGATTCTGACTATGAACTTTCTGCGATATGATGTTTCTACTTTTTAAATATTATGCATATGAAGTTTATGCCTAGAGATGATTCTGACTTACAAAATTATGAGTTTAGAATGTATGATAAATGAGTGTCTGCTAAACTATTTTCTGCGAAGTGAAGTTTATGCTATCCGTTGTTATGCAAAATAAAATTATGACATAAAAAGTTCTGCTATAAAGGGTGGACCCCTCACAGACTTATATAATAACAAATGGTAGCAGCCTGTAGTTCCTTCAACTAAAAAGCAAAAAGGCAGCAAGCTCAGACACAAAAGCATAAAGGAAAAGATAGTTAGGTAGGTATAGTGCTGGTTGCTGGCAACCCTATCTGACATCCGTGAGGTCCAAACACGGCCGTGTTTGAGCACCATGCCGCTGCGCTGGCGCACTGTTGTGTGAGCAAACAACGCTAGCAGATAACTAGGGATAGATACTGAGATGTGTAGTGTTGGTTAGGGAATAGATGAAGATTTTAGCTAAGAATCTTGCTAAACAATACTACTAGTAAAACTGGTAAAGAATTTGTCTTGTTGAAGATGGTAACAAGAATCACGATAGTTTTCCGAAAACAATGATGTATAAACAAGACATTAATTACAACAGTTTTCCGAAAACAATAATGATAAACGAGACGTTAATTAAACAGCAACAGATTAGGCATATCATAAAGACACAAGAACAATTAGGAACAAACAAGGATCGGAGAACGCAACAGAAAGCTTTTCAAGACACAGTTAGTTCAAAGAGTAGTTAATTGCAAAATAAAGCCAGGCTTACAGATTTTTACTGCAGTGTTACATACTTATTAAACTTAGATAGAAAGCAAAATAAACTACAGAAAGTACTGACACATAAAAACCACTCACCAGCTAATACCCTAATCAGTTTCTTGTCGAGTTTACAGTATAAAATTGCTCATTGTAACTTTTACAAGCTTTGCCAATTTATAGGTGCTGATTTAAGCTGTGTGTTTAATGAGAGTAAATTAAGTTGTTAAGGCCATTGATCACTTTATGACGAAAGCAAAAACGATGTAGATTTTATGAACCATGTAGACTTCATTTGTTTTTAAAATAGCTTTGTCTGTTCATCTAGATGTTTTCGAGTCATTGAATAATTGATCTTCCTTGAGGTCTATTAATAATTATAGGTATATTTTGTGTAATTGACTTCCTCATTATTTTACGCCTTTCTGTTAAGCCCTCTGCTGAAGTTTCTAAATCTTTGAAAGGCATAACATCTTTGAAAGACGCAAAAGCATTGCTTACTAGTAATCTTATTTCGTCAAACGAGCTTTTAGCGCCCCCAACGACTTAAGAATCTGACGTTTCAACAATGTATTTCAAAGACATGCCACAGCATAAACTCTTTGCCATAGCGCCAACTTGAGAGATCATTACCATCATAAAGCCACCATTATGCAACGGAAAGGACTTGACAGTTAGTGTCTCATGGTCATAAACACTTAATTAGCAATTTAGGAAACAGTTCGAACATGTGAAGTTAGACCACACAGGTACCCTGTGCTTATATGGTGAAACCTAGGTTTGTCCCAACGGTTTGACGAAATAGATACTGATACTTCAATGCAACAAAAAGTTTCCTCCTAATTTGGTAAGACCAGTTAAGTATCATTATCAATTATTGCTGATTTATGTGAAGTCTGGCAATATTATGATAATTTCGCTTTGAGTATAAAGTTGCCGTGTGATTGGTTGAAAATAGAAATATGATATGATTGACGTTGAAGCTAAGCATTTTGAGCTCGACATATAAATAAAACATGGCTAACGCAGACGTTTAAGATTTTACAATCCTGGTACAGACACACTTTATACTTAAGCTAGCAGGTGTAACTAAATTAAGTATTTCTAAACAGAAATGTTAAAAACCAACGTATTGTAACTTCTGCAAGTTGGAACTGTTCAAATATTCAATGTTTCTCAGACGTACGTAACAAATAAGTAAAGGCGATTCGCAGAACAATTTCTTGTCGCGGACACCCGAAGGCGTTGCATGATTTTGCAAACTCAAACTTTATTTTTGATGCAATAAGGTTGGTTATTGATGGTGTTGATAAAACAGATGCAAATAACGTAGATTAAACGAGAAATTGGTCATATAGGGTACACTTTAGTTGAGATTTATTCGTGGCAGTGTCCAGTGACCCCAGGCGAGTAGCCGCCAGCTACAACTTGGACAATTGGCCATTAATTGCGCGTGTTTATAGAATTGGAGCGAACAGTCTGTTTGAACAACATGGCGACATCTGCATGACTGGAGAACCAACGAAGTCGACCGGGATGTTTAATAAAAATGTACCAATTACAGATGAAGAGACGACATAATTTCTTTTAAACAAGCAGAAAATAATTTAATTTAAAGTTTTTAACTGAAAATGCATGACACAGTAAATCAATGTTTATTATTCGAAGTTTAGATTTCTGTAAATCTTATTTCAATCTATCAAAACGATGCATATGAACAGTCTTGGACTTACGGATATCATAAATAATTCTACCACTACAAAACATCAACCCCCTTACTCATAAAATTGACAACCATAACTTTTACCTGCCATTGTTGTATTCTTGTAAATAGAGCGAGACAGCAACAGTGTTTATTAGCGACCGAACAGATTTTGCCTTACCAAGAATTTTGATAGCAATTTCATGAATAACGAGGTTAATCTTGCTGGTAATGAGTTATTTGTTAAAGCTTTAGACAACAAACGAGTTGCTATATTATCTATTTCTTCTAACAGCAGCAAAAGTTTTCTACAAAGCATTGGTAAGCTTGTAGGTACTTGAAATCATTAAATGAATTCCTAACGACGAAAACAAAGAAAAAACGAGACAGAACAATGATTTCTTAAGTACAGCTCATGATTTAAGTTGCAAGCAGGCCTTAATCTATGAACCTTAAATAATATTAATATGAGTACTAAAACAGACTTATAGCCGCGTTAATCTTCAGATAAAGCAATTAGAATTAACTAAATCACGCTGTAAGCATACGCGTTGCATTGTCGATTAATCCCGGTTCAAATACCTTTGAACCCAGATAAACTGACCATATCCATATCTAAATCCATATCTAAACGACTAAAGCGAAAACTGCAAAACACACCAACGGAAACCATTAATGATTTCAAACGATATTTGAGCCGTTGTGTCCATAACATTAACCGTAGTCTGTTTGGGTATACGCGGTAATGTGGTGAATATGTGTTAGATAGAGGAATAGTTGTTAGTGCTTGATAAAGTTTTGAGGCTTGTTAAAGAAACGGTTACTGCTAATAAATAACTAACTGGACCCGCAGAAGCTTTAAATATTGATAAAGATGACGATGTTAGTGAAACAGCAATAGAGATGATAGTTACTGTGATTGACGCTATTTTTAGATATAGTCAAGAACATGTTCATGCAGAATAACACCTACAACAGTCAACAAAGTATGTTCGATAAGAAATGGTCATAAACAAAAGCAGTTGACCAAAATATTAAATCCAAACACTTGTTCTCAAGCCAATAAACATTAAAAATGAGCAATATTACTAAAAATAACAATATAAAATCGAATCACAGAACAGATTTAAGTTGAATTGCGTCCGTTTATCATCGCCGCATACAAAACAAGTAACAATTACCAAAACACAAAAAGAACTTTCCCTCAAAATTGAGAATTTATGTACACATTGTCCCTTTCTAAACTGTAAAGTGACACTAAGGTTGATCAATATTCAAAATGTCCCGGCCGAGTCCCGACCACAGAAATCGTGTGGAGATGCATCGAATACCAAATGGTTGGCACTAGCATTGGTATTCACTCAGTCCAGTATAGGCGAACACGCCGAGAAGTTGATGTATATAGAATTAAACTGTTCTTTCTTATCAATTGATCTAGGATATGCCGATGTTTTGGGTGATCAAATTGCAGTTAGGTAATTTCTACAAATATTCAACCTTTTGAAGTTATGTGAGGATAAGAAAGAAGTAACGAATGTTTTGGCAAACGCCCAAAGTTGATTAGTTAGTCAGAATACTGCGGATGGTTAAAGCGTGGCCACATTTGAATCGTAAACGTAGATGACTGCAGTTGCGTGCAGTATGAAGCGGCAAATATTGAAGTTATAGAAATTAGCCATGTTGTTATGTTTTAAGCCAAACAGACTTTCGCTATTGAAAAAACTAATAACACATCAAAATCCATAAATGATAAAACACTATGACTTCAAAAAACTACGAAAATCAATGATTAATTTGTTCGTTTTAGAAAACTAACTACACACAGACAATTTTGTAAATAGGGAGCCGCAAATCAAGCATTGCTGGTCATTCGGAAAGGTAACAAAACAGAGGCAATTAATAGTATATTACCTTATAGCAAATGAGAAATATTTTTGAAGTGATCCTCAAAACTTGTGGTAGAGAATTAAGGAGACGAGCTTTATGATCATTGCCACCGGCTTGTAGCTAAAGATGGCAACAATATGTACAAGATTAATGTTTTATGACCTAGTACTAACGGTGGAACTCTTCTAAACAAAAACCTTGAACTAACACTGATGGGAAATTAAACAGATATTAAGGAAAATGAAGGACGAGATCGAAAACTACAGTTGCCGGCATTAACTTCAACAAACAAATTCATGCTTTGTAACCAATACCAGGAGTTAGTAAGATTGAAAAGGATGAACCAAACGTTAAAATATATTCAGAGAGTATGGGATTAGGAGATTTGTATGTAGATGTATTGGCTACACGGCAAACACATTGGTTAACGGAAGATGACCCAAAAACAGACTTTGTTTGTACTCTCTTGGAGATGTAGAATTTGACAGAGATATTACTGGTGGTGGTACTAATGGTGTCTTGTAGAAAAGTTGGTGAGTAAGTACCCTTTTGTTAGAATGTAATCGAGAATAAGCAGACAGATATAACAAATAGATAACTGAAGGCAAGCGCATAGCTATAGCGGCTAGAAAACTACATAATTATACGGATTACGGACAAGTTTGTTCTAAATACAATGTATGACGTGGGTATCTAAATATTACAGCCTACAAGCATATGCCTACTAGAATCAACGTACAAATATTAATGTACGGAGCTGAAAGCATCGGCTTATAATACGAGCTCAGGTTACCAGCCGCGCTTAACGTCAACAAACGCGGCACAATTAAAAAACATTAAAAAATGCGATGCGTTGAATTCACTCCAGTTTTTAAAACGACTCGTTTCACAAGTCCCTACTGTGAGAACCGACCAGTAACCCGACTAAATGAAAAAGACACCGGCCCTCCGAAAGCTCGCTAAGCAAGCGCGCTAACTCAACTCGGCCGGATAAACTTGCAGACCGCGCTTTCATAAGCTCAACTACATACTTGTTTAACTAGCACTCACCTTCGACACCATGGATCCTGGTGGCCAGTGTCGACAGCACGATGAAGATTGACAGCAATTGAATCCCATAATCCGGTATAAAGTTCCTCGACCACATTTTGTAACACAACATTCACACATGGATCACACACATTTGTTTTACTCCTTCTATGTCGTTTGAACACTAAATAATCAACACTCACGGAACCAAATGTAAGAACTGACACTTCATTTTGTTTTTGAACTGTTGTTACGTCGAAAACATTTGTTTATTGGACATTTTAGCGGTAAAACACGTTTGAAAATAACTTAAAGCCCGGTAGGAACATGCGCAGCCGCGTCCCGCTCGCATCTGACGGCTTTGTCCGTAAATACACAGCGTACGGTAAATCAAAATGGCCGCCAGCGCGGTTGTGTGCGTGCGCACCCCTTGTAACAACGCATATTTTGGTATCTAAGCTTTATCACTTGATTGCGGTAGTAGTTTTAATCATTTAAAAGCTGAATACAACTGATTTAAGTCATGAATTGAGGAATATTTGGCTAAAACACCGTGAGAACCGAATTACGCACACATACAAACGTACGCGGAGGAATGTTGATTCAATGGAGAAATCAAGCGATTCAGCAGCGCTGTGTGCGCGCAACCAATCAAGAGCTTTTGAACTTTGTCGTTCATGCGCCACAACACAGATGGCGCTTTGACTTGTTTTGACAAGGGGGTTGAAATTGGAACTAAACAATTTGAATATAACATTTCATACTTTTAAACGGATGAACACATTATTACCAGCCACATTTTAAAACTGTGTTATACAATAGTGTATCTACTTGATACTATACGTTAGTGTATAATTGTTTGATCAATAACTTCGTCGTTCGGACTGTTATTGTGAACTAAGCTAAGGGGTGGAACTCGCATCGTTTTTATTATTAATAACAACTACAATATTTATAACAATGGCGATGTGTTATCAAAAACATCCCTTTGAAATAGAAACAGAGGACCGGCTCACTACAATCAACACTAAAATATTTGAGATTAAAAAGAAAATTCAACTATCGGGTGCGTATGAAAGGCCACATAAATAAATAGCTGATTCTTGGAAATCCCAGTCAAATCAAATCATTTATTTCAATAAGAACATAACAAGCACTGAAAAATATGAATCTATAGTCCCGGTCACAAGACATAATAACTTCTGAAAGTACTGTGGTTGCAGTTATACAGAAGTGAAAATTGAGACAGTTACAAAACTTATGAAAATTTTGAAATAAACAAGCATTGTACGCCTATCTTTAATCGCTAAAACAACTTTATTTATGCCAGCTTTAACAAACTTCAAATTCAATAATTATGCTCTTAATTAAGCATTAAGTTCGGTGTCGCTTCGTGTTTGTGAAAACGAAAATATTTCCTAGTTAAAAATAGGAACTTAGTAAATCGTTCTACGTTTATTACATTTTTTTACAGAGGGCCAAAGAAAATCAAACTTCGAAGAGAATGAAGCAGAGAAGCAACAGAATAATGACCTCATTGATACTTTGAAGAAAGAAATAAAAATGAGACTAATAGAGCTAGCCCAGGCAAGAGCTGTGATTGGAGAAGAGGAGGTTCAGATCAAAAAGTATCTGAATGAAGTTTGTCCTATGGGAGACAAGAGTGCTGATAAGGTAATGTGGAGTCATGTGCCTGTTATCCTCATTGGTCTAGTGGTCACAAGCGCTACTACCAAGGGCCCGTCCAATAATCACGTCATAGATTTTTTGGTATTTTTGTCCCCCCCTCCTCCCCCTTGGTGAGACGTGGTGAGGTTTAAGACTATCCCCATCCCCCTCGTTCTATATCACGTGTATTTTTTGTAGTACCACAAACAATCATTTTTTTTTGTATTTATGAAATACAGGTATGAGGAGTTCGTGGCTAAATAATAGCAGCCGCTCGGGTCGATCTTTAGGTTAAGCCGCGCATTCCTAAGTTGGTCTGTGGATGGGTGACTACCCCTTACATACCGGATTTCCTCCGTGCCTCGGAAAGCACGTTAATCCGTTGGTCCCGGCTGTCATTTGTAGATCTTTGACAGTCGTTACAGGTAGTCAGTGTTCCGAAGGGGTTCCAAGGGGTATCGTATTATCCAGTACTAACTGGGTTGTGGAGGTCAGATAGGCAGTCGTTCCATGTAAAATACTGGTATTCAGCTGCATCCGGTTAGACTGGAAGCTGTCCCCAACATAGTTGGGAAAAGGCTAGGCAGATGATTTATAAAATACAGGTATAACTGTCATCTAATTTTGATATAGAAAATCAAGAACTACAACAATAACGTCTAAAGGTAGACAGAAAGCTTGCAGGTTATTTTTAATTGATACAATAAAAATAAAAGAATTGCAGAAAAACTTACTTCCGGATCACGGATTAGCAAGACAATCGGTTAAGTAATCGCACTTTTGCCGAAAAAACAAATACACGTGATTTGTAACTACACCCCCCCCCCCCCCTGTAATATTTCGTGATTTTATGGACCCCCCCACCCCTCCCACGAGCCTCACGCGATTAATGGACAGCCCCCTGAAGCTTGAGGTCCTGTTTCCTATTTCGATGTCGGGCAAGATCCCGGGTGTTTTCTATCAAGACGAGCTACGCCTAGTTGATGGCAATAAGCTAGTTATGCTATTAAGGAAAAAAAATACTTAAGAGAACTGGGGAAATGTGGAAGTAAGTTTATAACGATACTCCTATTATTTGTTGTATATTACGGACGTGAACGGTTTTATTTATAACTGGGCGGCGCTTTGCGGCTTTCACAACCGAGTCAATACTGGTTAATACGACAGCCCTTGGTAAGACTAGTTGTCAGACTTTGGCACACTGACTATCTATAACGACTGTCAAAGGTTTACAAATGACAGACTGGCTACTTAACTGACAGGTTAACTACCAGCTACGAATTGAATAAACAGTTCTTGTAGAATGATGTCCAAAATATGTATATATAATATTTGATCTTGTCTTCCTTATTTTACAGATTACACACAATCTCGATCTTAAAGTAACAGAACAGAGGAAGATTCTGGACTTACTTAAATACGAAAAGAGAAGTAAAAAGAAGAAATTGGCAGAATTGGAAAAGGAGTATGAATATCTTCTGATAGAAAACAATAAAGGAATATTGGTGAAGTCTAAAAACAACAGCAAAGCTAGAAAAGTGAGTAAGCCGACATTTTGGCGTCTTTAAAAAAAAATTTGCCCCTCTCTAGGAGTTTTTCCTGTATCGTGGCTGTGTTTACAAACATTTAAACTCACATACACAAACAGCCAGACCCGGATCAACTATCTGCAGGTCATACAAATATTTGCTCCGTGCGGGCATCGAACTTGCGACACGCAGCGCAGCAGTCAATCGCTCAGCCACTGTGCCTACCGTGGCATCAAAAGATAAATTATTATGTCCTATATAATGTGTGGTGATCTCGTTTACAACTGTTTCAATACATGAATTTACTAATTGATCTCGTTATTTTTTTAATTTCTTATCAGAAAAAAATTGCAAAATATGTAATTTTTGGGGGAAATAAACAGAATTCTAATCTAACAATCCTGGTCGGTTCCTAATATGATTAAATTTACGCACAGCACGTTTCTCACTTGGAAAATGAGATACACAAAGTTCTCATCCAATGGACGGAGGCGGAACTGGTGAAGAAGAAATACATCTCCATAAGGTTAGTCTGACTGCTCATCACAATATTGTAAGTCCGAATGACGATTATAAAGATGATGCGCCCGAACATTATAGGATTTATGTCCTACTTCCTACTAATACGAATGTTTGTGAGGATGGATGGATGGATGGATGTATTTGTATGGATGTTTGTTACTCTTTCAGGTAAAACAGCTGAACGGATCTTAATGAAATTTGACGCCGACGTAGATTATGGTCTGGAATAACACTAGGATTTTTTTTCGATATCGCGCGGTTGCAGCCGCGGGTGCCAGCTATCCTACTAATATTATGTTACTGTTTCACGTCAAAATCGGCTGAACTGATCTTGATCAAATTTGGCACAGATGTAGATTATGGTCTGGAATAACACATTTTTCGATATGACGTGGGCGAAGCCGTGGGCGCCACCTAGTATAACCATGAATATAATGTCAATCCTGTGACGCCCCAAGAGTAAGACAGAAGTGTGCCTTAGAACAATACTCCCACCTTTTTCTAGAAGTGTTTAAGTCTAATGTTATAAGGGTGACCCTATCGCCATCAGCCAAGCCTATCCTTATTCCTTACATGTTCTGAGACGTTTTGGAGTACCACATATTATAAAACAAAACCGTTTCCCTTTGTGTTATGCTTTTTTTTTGGGGTGGTAAATACTTCCCCCGCTGTGGGCGGAGTGTCAGACTTTTACTGATTAAAACCCACCCATGTTCCTTCTATTGCCTTTACGCTTGGTTCTTTAAATCTACGCAGCGGATTTTGATGCGTTCTTTTTAATAGATAGTCATTTAAAAGAAAGTTTTATATGTATGATATTAGTACTTCTTTGCAAATATAGGAAGCCGGGGCAGATCGGTAGTTTATATAAAAAATAACGTTTTTTTACAGACAAGCCCTGCTAGATGATTCGGTGAAATTCGAAAGTTCGTTGACCCGCATTGAAGACCTCTTGGCAAAACAGAAAGAAGAAATCATGAAACTAGAGGTACAAGTTTACCAATATAGACCTTTTAGTCTAGCACTAGAGTTTATTTCACTATATAAACTCTACTTAACACCATTTCCTTCTTGAATCGCTTGATACACCAGTCATCAAAATCCATAATCATGGCTATAGAAGACGAGTGACAAATCATTCTCTTCCCATTTAAATTGGGGTCGAAACAGCTCAGCTTCTCTGGTCTAGTCTTGTCTTTAGAAATCACATCAACTTATAAACATTGATGACATTCAAAAGTAAAAAAAGCCTGCTACCCTACCATGACGTCTTAAAGCAGAACTTATTCCACTGAGGGAAAGAGACAGAGCTATACAGGGTGTCTAGCACCATCTCTTTCTCACATAGGAATAAGATCTGCTATAAGATGTCATGGTAACCCTACTGTAATAGTCTAATTGAAATAAATGCTTTGAGTTTGAGTTTGAAACTGTCCATCCATCGTTTTTTGGTCTTTCTCTGTTAATATAGCCATCTAAATTCTTACTAAAAACTTTCATCACGACATTTACATTATTAATTCGTATGTCATGCCAAATTTACGTAGTTCCACGAACTGTGTAATAATAATACTGCCAAATACACAGCGTATCCGTGAAGAAGCAGGAGAGATGCGTATACGCGCAACAGCAGCAACAGCGGCCGAGGCTGCGCGGGCGCACGACGCCGAACACTCAAGAGTGTCGGAACGGGCATACTTCGCGCAACGCTTCGCCGAGAGGAAAAGAGAACTGGAAAAGTTGGAGAAGCGGGTTTTTCCGCCACAAGGTAGCCTTAAGCACTATGAGTAACATGTGGCGCCATCTATACCGCCATATGCGAACAAATCTGACGTAAACATCGTAATCACACATCGAAATAATTAGACATTATTTCGATGTGTGATTACGATGTTTATGTCAGTTTTAAACAAAAGGCGAATATCCGGCAACCGGATATCTGGACATCCGACCTCGAATTTTGCCGAAAATCCGGTACCTACTTGATTTTTTTTCTAGCGCATGGGAAATAATCAAATAACTTCCTCGGCTCTGGGCGGAGCCCGAAAGTGTCAGACTTTTATTGGCTAAACCCCACCCATATACCTTCTTTTGCCTTTTATGTTCCGGGGCCGAAGTACCTTCGAACAACCCGCAACCCCAGCAGGATCCGGTCCCAAAAAGCGATCCAATTCCATCCTTCTTATAATAATTATAAATCTGAAAGTATGTGAATGCGAATGGATGTATCGATGTTTGTTGCCCCTTCACGTCAAAACGGCTGAACAGATTTTGATGAAATTTGGCACAGAGGTAGATTATAGTCTGGAATAACACATCACGCGGGCGAAGTCGCGGGCGCCAGGTAATATAGTGATAAATCGGTATAAATCGCCCTTCTTTGATTGCCCACAGCTCGACCAGTGGTTCGTCAAGAATCAACCAGGTCTACGGAAGGAGAAAGTGCCCCAGAGGAATTGTCAGCCTCTCAACAGATGGAGGACACCTTCCAGAGGCTAATGAAACTGACGGGTAATATCAGGACCGTGCTACCCTTGTCTGTTTAACCGACTTAAAAAAGGAGGAGGTTCTCAATTCGAATGTGTATGAACGATATGCTAATATCTCTTAGTAGCAATGAAAAATGAATACTTGATAAGAATTTGTGTGTGTGTATGTCCATCATACCACGAATAAAAAGACTGAAATAATAAAAAATCAATTTTTAAAAAATAGTAAAAAAGACGAAAAGTAAATTTTCTTTCGGAAGGTGGTGACAAAAACATCTATCAACACACAAACAAAAGTCACCGACTTCCTTTTTAGGGCTTTTCCGGAAGTTTTTTATTTTGTTTATTTTGTCATGTGGAATCAGCATAATATCACGTTTTTGCTTCAATTTTACCTTGTCAACCGTCACGCTATCACTTACCTACTCGTTTTATTGTTATAATTTCTCACACAACCCCATATTTTCTATTTATTCCTTAAAATTAGTACATACACACAAATATAATATAGACAATATATAAATACCTTATAATGTAAATTAAAAAAGGATTATTTCAGAAACTTGGACAACTTTTACAGTAAATATAACATTGGGACCTCCTTTTAAGTAAAAGATATACCTGATTGTCGAACAAGTGCACCGCGAAAGGGACCTCAACACTTTGGGTATACTCTCCATAAAAGCTTCAGCTAATTCAGACTCTAGGGTAATAAAAAGCAAGGGCAACCATTATGAAAACAAGAACAGTTGATGTCCCACAAATTACCATCAAGCAAAACACGCATAAAGCAACATGGTACTGATTGGCACTGCTTCTGAAACTGGTCACCTTCTTTTCCAGGTGTTACCGACGCCGAGGAAGTATTCGGCAGGTTCCAAGCTCAGCGCGACACGTCACAGCGACTCAGCTACCTTCAGCAGACGACGGAGGAAGAGAAATTACAGCTGGAACAGACCCAGGCTACCATGATGGCAGAACTGGAAGCCTTCAAGTTTGCCTCGGTTAAGGATAAAGATGAGTGAGTGGCAGCAACATCTTACTAATATTATAAATGCGAATGTTTGTGAGGATGGATGGATGTTTGTTACTCTTTCACGTCAAAACGGCTGAACGGATCTTGATGAAATTTGGCATAGAGGTAAATTATAGTCTGGAATAACATAAAGGATTTTTTTAGATATGACGTGGGCCAAGCCGCGGTCGCCAGCTAATTAAAAATACTTTTCTCGAAGTCGCATGTCTAAGACATTTGTGACATTGACCAATCCGCTCTGGGCCCGCATGGTAGACTCCGCCCGTATTTTGTAACAGACAGGAGGGCTTTGTGTGTGGCGGCGATCTCTCGCGTCCGGCCCTGGATCAGTCCATAGTCCGGAGCGAGGGAGAATGGGAAGCGGTCACCTCCTTCTGCAAAGCAGTTATGCTAGCGAAGGAGGTGACCGGACATTTAAGGGAGAGTACCGCAAACCAACCCTGCCGCCGCGGGAGACGACTCCCTGCCACCGTAAATGCGGGTCTGTGGATGGTGAGCAATGGGTAGGTTATCGTCCGTCCGTAAGGGCTTTGTGTGTTAGCGGTAGACATTTTAAGCTAATTAATTCTATAGGAAAGTTGTAAGATCCTAGGCAATGACCCACTTCTTCAATCTGCTCACTGGCATTACAATTTACATTACGACCCAGTCCCCCTAGCAGATAAGTATGACAACCCACCTGGCAATAGTGATTACGTTGTAGGTTGATTATGAAAGTCTCGATGTACTCTTAATTTGTAACATTATCCAGGGCTCAGGACCAAATAACGGCACTAAAAGAAGAGATAGCAGAAGAGAACGAGATCTTCGCAGAACTAGAGAAGAATATGGACGAGCTGGAGACGCTGCTGTTGGAGATCAAGAGACTGCTGTATGAGCTGTGCAAGTTGTTAGACGTAAGTGTAAATAGATGCATGAAAAAGGAACTAGAAGTAGTTATATTAGTAGAATCCTTTACTGTTAAGTTACCTTGTAACAGTAGCCTTATGAAAATAGAGCTCTGTTTAATATGGGCGATGTCGAAAAATCATGACAAAACTTGGTGCATAGTCAAACGTCGAACGGACTCTGTGTTTAGATGTTTTTGGAGTAATATTCCATTACGCCGAGTCGGTCATAACTCGTCTAACTTACCAAAAACTTGTGTTGCTATGAAGTTTGTCTCTTTGATTGTGTTGCACTGCATTTTTTTTGTGAATGGCAGTCAACCAAGGAGGTTGTCGTCTGCTTAACCGGATAAATAAATGTTGAACGGTGCCGTCCTATCATTCACTAAAAAAAATACTAACGCATTAAAAAACCAAATAATTTAAAAAGAGTAACCATGAAGTTTGCCGGTTCTGCCCCATAGGAAACGACCAACTTGAACCGTGCACATTTTCTCGACTGCCTAGCATCAGCATTATTAGAAATAATGTTTTCGTTTTAAATATTTCAGATTATTCCCGAGCCAAGCATGCCAGAATGGACAGCCGAACCGAGAGATGTACAGGAACTGGTGACGGTGCTGACCATCCGCTATGAAAAGGCACGGGTCAAAGGCGAAGAAATCAAAGAGAAGCAGAAAGATTCCACTATCATCATGGTGCCATCCACCGTAAGATATTACGATGATACCAGTGGTATTATATATAGTATATTTATTAGTTAAATAAAAATAGAAGAAAGAGAGGAGTGGTATACATTTTGATTTAAGTGAGGCAACTTTGTCATTGTGGTTGAGGCGGATTTGACGCCGTAGCCGCTAGGCTAGGGTGTTATGAAGCCGAGAACAGCGAAGAACGAACAGAGAAGCGAGAGAATACACAAAATCCTTACTAATCCTTACTTCCTTACTTAATATTATAAAAGCGAAAGTGAGTTTGTTTGTTTATTTGTTTGTTTGTTTTTACCTCTTCACGCTTTAACGGCTAAACCGATTTTGATGAATTTTGGTACAGAGATAGTTGGGAACCAGGAGACGGACATAGGCTAATTTTTATTTTAAAAAAGTGGGATATGAGGGAGAACGAGGGAAGAAAAGGGAAGATTAGCATTGCTATTACAAATCAATCAGGCGCAAGAGCAAAAACTGCAGGTCTGCTTGGTCTTTTATACCAATTTTAACGCGAGCGAAGCCGCGGGCGAAAGCTTGTTTGAAAATAAAACAAAAAGTACTTTGTCATTAATCACAATGAATTAATTTGTGTCTTCTGAGGCATAAGGAGAAACAAAACTATGACACGGCTATAAAACGTGAGGCGTCGATCAACAAACTAGGGCACACAGCAAAAAAAAACCTTATATTCTTAGTAAAGTAAAATTATATTGTTTTAATTTCTCCAGCCGGCAAGCGCAGCAGCATCTGTAGCCGGAATGAGTGGAAGTCAAAGCACGCCCAAGGAATCGGAGAAGAATATACCCACGTACAAGGAGTTGTTGCAGAAAGAACCTGTTAAAGCTCAGAGTATGTATTTATTTAATACTAGCTGTCACCCGCGTTTTCATATTATTATTCGGGTATTCATATCTTTATTGCATTCCATAATGTCTGAAGATCTTAAAATAGGCTTAAAGCTAAGGTACAATTACGGACCCTGTAGGGCACAGCAAACAAATTCTTAATATTAATTACCAAATTATAAATAGATTATTCATATTGAAGTCAACAAAATTATACTTATTCTAATAAAATATTAAAAAAACTAAATTATAACAAAAATAAAATAAAAATTGAGATCAATAGGAACAAATTGTTAGGATTTATATTAAATTTATTCGTATTTATTAAATAACACTTTACAATAATAGTAATCTATCTATTTAGGGTAGTAGCGTGATTGTTGAAGCTATAGCCTATGTTACTTTTTGATAATGTAATTATGGAAGTTAGTAGTAGTTAATCTATTCGATACAAACAAACAAATTTTTCTTCTTATAATATAGTATCGATTTTATTTTCAGCTTTTGTAAGTTCACAGTAACATTCTTAAAAAAAATTGTTAGCCATATTTTGCAAGTTTGCCTTATAATAAGGGGCGGGCTTAAAGTCGAGCGGACACAAATCTAGAATGCGTTGCTGCTACTGAGAAATACTTGATAGGAAAAGCCAATTACATTTTATCTGGCCTGGGAATCGAGCCTTGGACAGTAGGAAACGGTTTGTGCGAAAACTACTTCAACATCCAAAACAAACTAATTAAATAAAAATGTCTACTTGGTTTAACTAAAATCAAATTTTACGACCCAATGCAATTAAGGCACACGCCCAGATCGGCAGAATCGCAATAATACGCAGTTTATGTACCTATGTATGTGTCGTGGCCAGATCTTAGAATTTATCACTTCATGATGCAGGTTTTTTTGTTAGGTTCTATTTCATGAAATGCTCGGCCGCATCATCATAATCATCATGTTTCTGCCCTTGTCCCATTCCATTTGGGGTTTGCTCAGCCACATCTAAGATCTGGCCACGAGGAATTAACCGTTGTATGTAATCAAAATTAAAACAAAAATTTAAAACTTTCAGCTTCAGAAGACGAAGAAGACATACCTTCGCGGTGCTACCTCAAGAGACAAGCACAATTAATAGTGGATACTAAGTGCAGAAGGAAAGGGTTCAGATTACCGTACCCAAGAAAATAATTAACATTTATCAGAGGAGCAATAATTTTTAGGGTTCCGTAGTCAACTAGGAACCCTTATAGTTTCGCCATGTCTGTCTGTCCGTCCGTCCGTCCGTCCGTCCGTCCGTCCGTCCGTCCTCGCTTAATCTCTGTGACCGTTAGCACTAGAAAGCTGAAATTTGGTACCAATATGTATATCAATCACGCCGACAAAGTGGTAAAATAAAAATTTGAAAAAAATGTTTTATTAGGGTAGCCACCCTATATGTAAAGTGGGAAGTGTTTTTTTTTTTAATTTCAACCCTAATGTGTGATATATTGTTGGAAAGGTATTTAAAAATGAATAGGGGTTTACTAAAATCATTTTTTGATAATGTCATTAATTTCGGAAATAATCGCTCCAAAAGTAAAAAACAATGTGTCCCCCCCCCCTCTAACTTTTGAACCATAAGTTTAGAAAATATGAAAAAAATCTGAAAAGTAGAACTTTATAAGGACTTTCTATGAAAATTATTTTGAACTTGATTGACACAACAGTTTTTGTACAAAAAAAGAATTGTACAAAATAATTTCTGGACTAAGTTTGTAGTATAATCGTATATGCAAGCATTTTTTGTAACTTTGTTTACATATTTTATTACCCTGAACGTATCTTTTTTCAAACAAACAAAGAAAAAAAAATTGCACATCTTTGTATTAATTAGTAACCCAATTCCTCGAGAGATGGCGCTGTAGGTACTTATTACATTGGATCGGGTATTACCGAATTGTTCGGTTGGCCTCATAACTAGGAACACTTATTGTGACCTACGAGAAACTACGGAACCCTACACTGAGCGTGGCCCGACACGCTCTTGGCCGGTTTTTTTTTTTTTAATAAACGACCAAAGAAATTGTGTACACTTTTGTGTCTTGTGTGGGATATAAGCTACCTATGAATATTTAACTTAAAACTACGTTTACCGTGATGGTGTATCATCATGTTTGTACAGCCCCTTAATGAAAATAAATCAATGTTTATATCTTTACACCAATTTTTGATTTACCATATCTTAGTATAGTAGGTACAGACGACGGCACATCAAGCTACATAAAACCATTTTAACCTTTTTTTTTTTTTATTTTTTTTTATTATTGATAGGCTCGCGTTTGACCACTATCTCACCTGATGGTAAGTGATGATGTGGTCGACGATGAAGCACGCTTACCTAGAAATAACCTATCCACTCTTGACTTGAAGACCCCCAGATTATAGCTGTCAGGAAATACAGACTCCGGCAGGGAATTCCACTCCTTAGCAGTACGCACAATGAAGGTATTCCCAAACCGTTTAGTGCGTGTGGGTGGGATGTCTACCATGTAACGGTGGCGCATCGCCGTACGTCTAGTAGTCCTATGATGGAACGGGCTTGGCGGAATTAGGCTGTGCAATTCCATCGCACACTCTCCGAAATGTAACCGATAGAAAACCGAAAGGCTGGCAACGCGCCGGCGATGCTCCAGGCTCTGGAGCTTTGACTCAACCAGCGCGTCGTTGCCGATGAGCCTCTTGGCTCGTTTCTCAAACCTGATCAACCTGATCTCTGTACTACGGTATGCGATTTGTAGATAGATCAGGTTATAATAGTTTAGTATAGGTTGACCTGCCGTCGTGTGTACATCAAATGTACAGTCTTGATGTACAGATGACGGCAGGTCAACCTACACACACACACACACATAGGTTTCACCTTCTACGATCTGGAAAACACTAAATGAAACTGGAAGAAGAAAAATGGAAGTAGGTGGATAATATTTGCCATAAACTACACGGAAGATCAGCAAGAATGTGGTGGAGCACCACGGGCAAGACCTAGGAATATGGAAAGACAACCGACTAGGACAGGTCATATCATTAAAGAGGCCGGTCTCATTAAATAAACTGGATACCTAGTCGTAATACAAAACCGCTTAGACTGGAGGAAGAGAGAAGAAAGTATTTGTAATGGTGATTAGAATGATAAATCAATTGATTTAATGTGTTATGCTGCGTTTCGACTTTTGGAAAAAACAAAAAGGGAACAGCTAGCCTACGTATTATTCCACTGAGGGAAAGAGACAGAGCTATACAGGGTGTCTAGCACCATCTCTTTCTCACACAGGAATAAGAACTGCTATAAGATGTCATGGTAACCCTTCAGAACTCAACTTCATCCCTATAGTTTACAAAAAAAATAAAAATAAACGGAATCATCTCATAAATTGTTAATCCTTTTTCGAAAACCATAACCCAAAAAAAAGTAACATCGCATAGACAAACCAACCATCCCGTTTTGACAACGTCACCGAAAACCTGTCAAAACATTTTTGTTGTTACATTATTTATTTGTTTTAATAATTATTTTTAACATACCACACGTAGGGGAAACATGTTCCATCACTCCGAAAAGAACGCTTACCTCCAACTCGTGTGCCCTATTGAAGCACGACTTATCAATAAGGTTGTGCGAAATGCAATGAAAAAAAAATATTTATCGATTCCATATGGTACCAAAATGCTACCTTTTTAAAACCCATAGTACATAGCGATAGTATTTACCGACTTCTAGAAAACGAGGAGGTTGCGTTTTTCATTCCATTATTTTTCATTTAAGAAGTTCTGATGGGAAAGGATCCATTCACTATGCTAAACTAAACTAAACGAAGCTAAGTTTTTAAATATCCGCTTCGCTACACTACTTCATGATCATTAAATTCTTAAAATTGCGAATTTAAAAACTCTTCGAAGCGAAGAACAGTTCCGCATTAAGATAGCTGTTGATATCTACACATACATAAATAACTACACACGCACACAACTTAAAATTCATGATGATAATATCTTCACCATCCATTTCAGAGGAAGATACCACAAAGTTACCACCAGCTCAAAAGCTGGAGTCGCAACAACCGTCCCTATCCACGCCGTGCGTCGACGTGACAGTAGCTCACGTGGGTTTCGAAAGAATTGGACTCAAGCTCCTCATCAGGGAACTCAACTCGCATAACAAATTAGTGAAACTGCAAGCCGTGCATAGTCTGTTGGATCAGGTGCCCAACTAAATCATTTTATAAAGATGTAGGTATCCTGCCGGGTTTCCGGGTTGTTCGAAAAAGATAAATATGGAAGAGACAATAGAAGGAACATAGATGGGTCTATGGAGATTTAGTCAGTTGAAGTGTGACACTGCCTTCCGCTCTGCCTAGAGCCGAAGTTATTTGATGAAAAAAGGGTTTCTGTCTGCTCAAGATTGTTGGAAAGAGGCTAGGCAGGTGATGATGTCTGCTCCTCTTGACACTATTTTCTTTAACCGCATAATCAGCCTGTAATGTTTCACCGCTGACACACCGGCCACGCAGACCTCCTTCTGCCAGGCAAGCTGCGAGAAAGAGTGGGTGAGTATCCGGGCGTGGATCTCCGTGTTGGTTGTTGGCAAACGTGACGTCTTCTTTCGTTTTCCGTTCGCGGTTTGGAGAGCAATCATCTGTAATTTGATCGGTGATGTAATTTGTTACTTAAAATAAAGCACATGCTCATGATTCCTCAAGACCGACCTACGATTCTAAGTATTATTTGTTGGATAGATAACTGTAAAAAGACGAGGCTATTTTTTCTTCATCGCTAATTGTAGCGTTCAGCCAGAAATTAAGTAAAATTATGTTAAATATTTAATTCTCACACAGGTACAAATACCAGAAAGCGTCTACTTCGTTGTCAATCATCATGTTGTGTACAGACTTATAGATCTAATGCAGGATAACGATCCCATAATCCGGGAGAAGGTAGCCATCATCCTCACACGCCTAGTATCCTTCTATCAGGGCAGACAGCAAATGATATCTCGCCCCATTTTCGTCAACCACCTTATAAGCATGTTCATGGAAGACCGCAAAGAGGTACGATATGCAGCTTCCCTCTGTCTCAAAACTCTAACCAGACATAGATGCGCTTGCGAAGTCATTGTTAAAAATGACAATATTATCGGGAGCCTCCTGAAAATGATCAAACACGACTACTTGGAGATTGTGTTATATCATTTAAACTCGTTGAAATACTTATCAGAATGGGACCCGGTCAAACCGCTGAAAGAAAATGCGTTTCAGGTGATGAAGGAACTTTTCATATATCACCATTACAGAGTTGTACAAGCGGCAATGGATTGCATGGCACAGCTCTGCAAACACAGCGTGGGGAAGAGACTGGCAGATGACTACGATATGAATGAAGAATTAATGCGTTTCCTACTGTCTCCAAACATTGAGGTGATTATTAGCACTCTTGGTCTCATGCAGTACACGACGACGACAGAGCGGTCATTGTGGCGAATGAAACAATTTACCTATGACATTGTTAAGCGTTTAGTAACTTTCGCACTGGCACAAAGCCACCCAGTGATGCAAGCCCGAGCAATGCAGGTGTTGATCAACCTCTGCGAATGTTCTGACGTCAGGATCGAACTTAAGACCCACTGGGAAAGGGTTGTTACAAGAAATATAAAGATAAGACCTCATGAGAGTTGGTATGGAACTTCAACTGTTACAAGTTATGGGCTTGCAACTGGTTACAACTACGAAACGATGTGTTTGGAAGACGTGGAGGTAATCAAGGAGGATTACGGTGATACTGTTACACCCGACGATGTTCACAGCTACATGAGCCGGATGACGGTTATAAAGAAGCATCTGATTGAAGCTATCAACAAAAGGAAAGATAAAAATTGAGTGAAAGTTTCTTCCATTTGTAACATCCATTGTCTCATTCAAAAAAGAGGCTTATCGTGTGATAAATAACAGATCATTGATACAGTTTTTAAATATTTTAAGAAGCTGATTAAAGTGTTTTGTAAAAACCACGTAAGTTTATTATTTATCAAAGAAATCGACATCTAAATTACACGACTTTCGATTTATAATTTTGCGTAAGGTTAGCTATCGTGCTAAAATCATATTTTATACATCTGGTCGCTAATACGGTGATCTGGTCCATTTAGTGGAAGCTTCGAACGTACAGCTTTTTGTCTACATACAACACTTTAGCATATCGACAAAGGGCGTCTGGTACAAGTGCCCAATGTCATATAAAAGGCTGAAATTGCGTTAAACGTGCGCCCGCGATGGATACCCGGTGCACGTCTAAGCATGGGCTCTCTGGGTACGCGAAGAAGCCAGTCAGACAGGCTGACCTTACTGATATTATTTACGGAGTCGGCGAGGACGGAATGATACCCTCACTAGTTTGCGTCTTGGTTTCTTTCGGTTTGATTTCCTGAGAAACTTCTACACATTCATAATTCTCAATTGGAACAGCGTTGGTTCCAGTCTCCCAACTTTCAGGTGGCAACGATTTTCCTACAGTTCTTTTAGGCAGTTAAAACCTCTTTCAAGTAACCCAATACAACCCATAAACGAAAATCCTTGCGTCGCAGCGGCGACGTCAAGCCGTCAAAATGAACTTACTCGTCAAATTATTTTGCCCAATTTGTTTCATGTTTTTTTGGTGGACCCTTATAGTTCGTAATATTTACAAAAGAGAAGAGGTCGCTAGACAAAACGTTGTTATTTAGTGTCTACTTTGTTTTTTTTTGATAATATTATTAAGAAGCCCAAAAATGTTCTGCACCAACAAAAATTCATATCTCCAACTGCCGACCAGCGTGGACCCCAAACTGATTAACAAGGCGGTTCGACGAGCAATGCGGAAGACACAGTTTGATCCTCATGATGGTAAATACTAAGAATTATGTAATTCCATTCCACCAATTAAAATACAAGTGACAAAGTTATAACGACGACACCCGAACTCAGAACACCGCCATTATGACGTGAATATTTAACCGATTTCAGAAAAAGGAGGAGGTTCTCAATTCGACTGAATATTTTTTGTGTTTGTTACGCGATTTCTCCATTGATTGTGGGCCGAAATCTTTTTATATTCGAAAGGGTCTACTACCGAAGAGGTCCCATAGGATTTGTATCTACATTGAGTAATTTGAGTTATCTTCTATAATATATTCTCTTTTAAGTTGAGTTTAACTGTCCCATTACAGGCAAAAGGTCTCTTCCCTTGCTTTGTAATGGGACAGCATAGACAAAAGATAGTCATTTTGTCTTTTAGAATATCCACCAGCGCAAAGAATGGTGTCTATGCAGCCATCCCTCTACAGCCCATGGGTAGATATCACTCGCGCTCACTTGGGCTTCGAACGCCTTGGACTGCGCAACGTCTACAAGGACATCAACTCTGAAGACAGCTTCATTAAACTGCAAGCTATTCATACTATAATGGACCAGGTACTTACAACACAACTTTACAGGAGTTGATAATTGGGTTAAAAAGTTAACCTATTACCTAGGATAACCTATTTGTATGGTTAACCATAATACGAGTTAACCCATAAAATACTGTGAGGAATCCCTTCCACCGATGAAAGGGGTTTATAAGGGGTTTATTGGGCGGGTCATTTTGATGTACTGAATACTAGGTAACCCTTTTAGAGTCTGTATCCTTTCCACTTTATATATGGCTTAACGATTTAAATATTGCTGATTAACCACAATGAAGGAGACAACTCACCGAGGTGTGGGCTAACTCAGTCACTTTCTTGCATTTGTTTACAAATATGAAACCTATTAGTAAACCGGTTAAGGCTGACTAAGCCTATAGTACATTTGCCGTTCTGGGGCAACTGTGAAACTAATGGCGCTAGCATAGCAAGGGTCAAGCATCGTCGTTATATTAAAAAAAAATAGTTTGACTACATTGGACCGATAGGAACCTAGCTATGGTTGCGCCATTTAAAATGAGCTTTTAACGATCCCAATTCGAGTTAAGCCAAGTGGTTTTTTATTTAATATTTTGTTTTTTAATTAATTTTGACGGATGTGGCGACATGGTACAAATTCATTAGCACAGGGTCACCTATCATTTGTTATAGTCAACAGCTATGCACTAAATACCCCCTATCTGCCAACAGGTACAAATATCTGAAAACGCCATATTCCTTATTGAACTGAATGTCATATACAGACTTATAGAGCTCCTGCGAGATCGTGACCCCATCGTCAGGGAGAAAATGTGCATAACCCTCACCCACCTTGCGAACTACTACCAAGGTACGATCCGGATCTTAACCCAGCCAATTGTCGTTGACCGCCTCATGTTTCTCTTTATGCGGGATCGCAAGGAGATAAGATATGCCGCAGCCAACTGCCTCCGAAGACTTAGCAGTAGTAGATACGGTTGTGAAGTCATCTCGGCAAATAAACATGCTATCGGAAATCTCCTCAAAATCGTCACAAATGAACACGTTGGCATTGTAGTATTGCACTTGGAGACACTGAAGAACCTTACCGATTTGGAACCCACTAATGCACTGAGAGCAAATGGGTTTCAAGTCATGTGGACACTGATGTCTTGTGACGACCCTAGAATTGTAATAGGCGCCATGGAATGTATGAGACAACTCTGCAAGCACAGCATAGGCAAGAAACTATCCGACAAATATGATCTAACAAACTTCTTAGTACCCTATCTATATTCTGAAGACATAAACGTCGTTATCTCCACCATGGGATTGATGAAGTATACGTCGATAACGACGATGTCAAAATGGCGGATCAAAGAGTTCGCATACGAATTGAGTAGGCGTTTGACGGGGTTGAGCGTGTTAATAGATGTGCCCCCTCTACAGCTTAGGGCTATGCAGGTAATGATCAACATGTGCGACTGTCCCGACTTTAGACTATACATCAGGAAAAACTTGGGAAGATTGATTGTGGACAACATAAGGATTCGGCCGCCTGATCATTGGGACGGTACTACGGAGACAAAACGGCATGGCGTTGATATTGGGCATTACTACAGGACGAGGTATATTAAGCCTGAGGAGACAATTAAGGTCGATCTTGGTGACAACGTGGAAGCTGTGAATGTAAAAAGTTATTTGTCGCGAGTCGGAGATACGAAGGGACGTCTCATCAATAAAATGAACTTTGAGCCTTACAAAGATTGAAAAAATATTAAAAACAACAAAAATATTTGTAATATATAAAATGTTTCGTGGATTTCATACGTGTGTTCGTTAGCTATCATGATATTAGAATTCAAACACAATGAATTTCATAATAAGCATTTATTTTTTAAATTATACGAATTACAATATTTGAGCTAGACATTTGGTTTTTATTTTAACACTTTTGTGCCTCGTGGCATACTTAAAGCTACATTCAGTCGTTTCGACTAAATTATAAATTATGATCTACAAAGGTACCTACAGGCTTTTGTCGATATAACACCGAAAATATTTGTAAGTTACAGTTCGTAAGCAAAAATAACATGAAATGTCGAGACGTTTGTATGCAGAAATATTATTGAAAATAAAATAATAATGCATAATTATAAAATAATACAAAAGTATATATTTTTTTCATGCACGTAATATTTTTTATTCATTGGTGTAAGTGTAACATATTCTTTTTAAATTCCAAACAAATTAAAATATAACTTTTGTCCTAACCAAAGCGAACGGACACGTGGATACAGCACTATGTTGTTCAATGTCACTCATTAGCTAAGAATACCGGGTGGTGACGTCTGTCGGCGCGCGTTGTGTTGTTCTCTCGATAATCGCTTTGGTTAGGACGCACCTGACCCTGACATTTTTTCACACAAGAACAATTTTGTTTAGTTGGAACAAAATGGCACTTAAAAATAATTCTAAAATCACAAATTGCGAAAACTTTTCAGCTCAAATATTTGAGCGACTCACAAATTAATTTACGAAAAATATAAAAAAAATTATAAACTCAATAACTTAGATAGCATTACAAAGTACATTCAGAATAATTATGAATATATTTTATAAGGCCCCTGAATTTACATTCTTTAAGGTTAAAAACATTAAAATCAATGGGATAATTTTCATTAAAAAAAAAACAAACAAAAAAACTGCATACAAATTCAAGAAATACAGACAATGTTGTACAAAAATATAACAAAACACATAATTAATAAAACAAAAAATAGCCGAGTTTATAAAATAGCATATTCATGAAAACATTACATATTTGAGTACAAAAGATTCATTTTTACATACAATCAAATAGGTATTCGTTTTTATAAGTAAGTGTACAAAATAATATTTTGTGCAATGTTGTTCTGACAGTATATGTTTTATATATAAATACTGCGTCAAAAATATCAATTACAATTTGAATAACCTACTTATCCTTAAGCTTTTGCCAGATTTTAATTAAATAAAAGACTACAGGAGCGTTAAGTAAATAGGAATCATTTTCACTTGGCAAATTTATTTAAAGTGAATATTTGGTACAATCGAGTTCCTACATATGAATCTATATTTATGTCCATATATCCTATCTATATTCCAAGTCTAAAATGCACTTCTATTTCATATTACTCTAAGGTGATATTTGCCAGAATTTTGTTATAACCTTTTGCAACAATACTGGAATTTGATTACTTATTCTACCCAATTGTATTATTTTTCTAACTAGATTTTAAAACTTCGATACTGAAAACTAAAGGTTATTGTTAAAAGGTATATTCTACAATATTATAACTAATTGCATTGAAATTGGAATTCCAGAGGTATTCCAAAAATTTTATTTACATTGACTCAACTACATATTGGTGCCCATTCAGATGAACGAAACGAAACTAGACTAATATTAAAAAGATAGACCGATTTGGCTTGACAACCACAATTTTAGGTGAAAATCTTCAATTTCTGAACAGCCATTTTCTCAAATTGAGTAACTAAACTATCATTAATACTTGCATACTATAATATGGTTAAGTTTTGTCAGTATAATCAATTTCAGAAGAGGAAACCTCGATTGAAAGGAATAAACTAAATTTTTGTCATTTTTAGAGTAGTTTTAGTTTAGTCTATGATAACAGAATGGACACCAATCTCTTTGAAACTCAATCAAAATGATACTTTTGTTCTAAACAACCTCATACTCAATTAATACACTACCCACATTGCAATCAAATGGAATAGATTTACACATCACAATAAAATATTACAAATCACACTTTTAAACCCACTACAATATTGCAACCATCCCGCCGCGGGAAACACCCCATTTTGGAAAAACCAATCACGAATCACCAAGTCACCTTACAGCTACCGTTGACACTACACAACCGTCAAAATTTCCGTCGTTTGAATTCGAGTTGAAAATCTAATAGCACATTTTGGTGTCGCCTTGTGTTGGTGAAAAAGAAGGCTCTAGAAGAGACTCATAAACGTCACTTAGCACTACGCTACGGCATCCACATCCGGGATAAAACTGTCAGCCAGAACCAAATTCTCTAAGATTTACTTGACGCTTGACAGTCGTGGTATAGTGACAGAAATACTGCCCAAAATACTATATAAATTCACGCTATACACATCAAGTACACTGCAGTTGTTACTGCCAAAAAAATATCATATATCACAATCCCTCTGAGGGCTGAAACTGGGTTAAACGGGCACCCGCGTGTCTGCAAGCGTGGGCTCTGTGGGTATGTGAAGGACCCTATCACAGGTGCCTAAAGAGTTCATACGCTTGACCTCATATGACAGAGCGACACTGCAGTTTCACAATCACTCTTTCTCTGTCGAAAGACATTTTCACAAGCGTTTTTGACTGAACAAGCCCGCGCGTATCCCCGTGTCGGTTCACTTTTGTATGAAACCGCGCGGGTGTCCGTTTAACGCATCTTCAGCCCTCAATATTTACAATAATACACTTCACTAACAATACAACTATTAATACAAAATTGTAGTTACCTTTACCACCTCCAATGACACAAATTCAAAAATGTCCTATTTTCAATACATTCTGCATTTCAGACAAAACAACTCGCAAGAAATTGTTGACATTACTTCGTCCGTTCCTTCATTCCACTGTAAAGACAGACTTGTAAATATGTAGATATGACATTATTATGTCGTGGACCTAAAATGCCGTATCTGTTGGAGATTTAAATGTCATAGATAAAGGACATTCTAATGTCATGTCTGCAGGACACCTTGTTTCACATTTCAATGGTTAACCATCAACACCTCCTAACTAAAAAAAATTACTGGAGGCACAATTAAAAAGCAATCGTCGGCAAGTAATACAGGCGCATATTTCGTAGGTATTTGGCAAGATAGAAAAAAATACCTGAAATATTGCAAATCTCTTTAGTAGGTTTTCGTTATAGTGTGGGAGTTTTTTTTAGACATACTTCCAGAATTTTGTCAACATAAGTCAGTTACGAGTTCTTGGCGATTAACCGTTGATATACAACTGTACTTGCATTTGATACACCTTTCAAAGTCTTGCTAGTAGTACCTGCAGCCGTTATAATGAAGGACATTTTTTTGTCATATATAAAGGACATTTTGTTTTATTGCTACATAATGTTTCTATGTCCTCGTCGCTGGACACACCACTTTTTAACAATACTATTGGAATTCAACCACACAATGTCTTGTACCTACGTCCCGCGAATCTGCGCAGGAGTCAGTGTACTGAACGTAGTCGTAGAGCGCTTTGCACAGATCGTGCAGTGTTCGGTCTCACCTGCCACCTCCACGCTTGTTCAGAGGGTCGTACACTTCGGCTTCGGAGTCAATCTCGTCTTCTGACAGAGAGAGGGAGCCACCTACCCGCCGGGTGCGTAAACCTTCCTGGAATTGGATATTGTTTGGTTTAGAATGGTTCTGAGGGAGTAATGAGGTATGTTAAGTGATGCGACAATTGATTTTAAGTAATTAATTATGGAGATTAATTAGTGACAATATTAGTCGCGCCAATAACGAGATGTTTTATGGCGTTTGTATGAAAACATGCTTGATTTTTAGTATTACTTCTTTTACGTGTTAACCTTAAAAAATTTAACAATCACAAAGAAATCTTGAAAGGAACTTTAAAAGTGTAGGACAAATAAAAAAACACATGCGAACGTACTTGTAGTGGCGATTTTACTAAAAATGGTACTTAAACTAATTCAGAAAAACGATTATTTTTTTTAAATTTGGTTCAACATCTTTGTCGTTTAGCGACTACATCGGCCAGTGCAATTTTTAATAGCAAAATAATGAGAATGACAATCGAAGAGAAGTTAATAAGAAAGTATCGTACATTATTTGTGTTTAGATAAATTAGTTAAAATATTTTGTTCAGACAAAATAATGAAAAAGCCAATTTAAAAAAAATACACAAAGCTTTGTAATGTCTACCTTAAATTATTTTAGTAACAGTATATTAGGTGTGAAAGTTAAATCGTCATCGAAATACCATATATACCACAACCACTTTACAATTACCCATTTCGTAAATAAGGGGCCCATCCTTTAATCTCGTGAGGCTTTTTGGCTACTTTTTTTTCTCTTTGTAGTGTTAAGATTTAAGTTTTTTTAAACATGCTTTCTTTCTTTCCTATAGCCCCCTTAACCCTTGGAGAAACGTCGTCATGTTTGAGGCTACACTTCCTTTCCCAAAAATATAAGTAATGTTGGGAAACATCCGGGGTTGCGGGTTGTTCGAAAGAGATACCGCGGCCCCAAAACATAAAGGGGAATAGAAGGAACATGGGTGAGTTTTAGTCAGTACAGTCTGACACGCCCCGCTCTCCTCCTGTTCCTCTGCGGGGGAAGTTATTTGATGATAAAAAGTCACTTGCTGAGATTTTTTCATTATTATTAGAAAAAAAATTGAGACGTCAAATTAAATTTAGTTTTTCGCCCCTCGAAAAAGTACTCGTGATTACTTGACGCCAATCTCCCCTTTTTAATCTCACGTGCTTAAAGGACGTCCTTAGTCATCTAGCAGACAAAAACACAGTGATTTTGTTAACTATATAGTTATACACTGTATTATTAACACATAACCATATATTATTAGCATTAATTACAAAATGAGTTATTATTAGGGAAAAAAAACCTTTGATATTAAGAAAGAAGATGATACCTTAATTGAGAAGTCCTATTTTAATACCAAAGAATAATTTTGTCTTATTACAAGCTAAGCTTCAAATATTAAGCAGTGTGCACACATTGCAAACTGTGCAATACTTTTTTATAAATAAAAATAAATAATTTTCAATTACATTTTTTAAAATAAAGACTCTCTGGTGAGATACGTGTCTTTTAAGAACATAAACAATTAAAATAGGACCTCAAAACCATTACAAGCAAAACACAACATAGACAACGCAACCGGTGATGCCACAGCCCCCATAGACAAAAAAAGAAAGAAAAAAGATACAACTCAACACCATAATGTCAAACTACAGTGCGTAGCTGTAAATATGTGCCCACCAATTCTGTGTCACTGATCCAAGCGGCGCCCCCATCCATCTTTGACATCTGAATATTGTATATACATATGTTGGGTTTCAGAATTTATTTGCCAGACATACAAGTTTTAACATAGTATGTGCAAAACCTACCCCCGAATACTGAAACGTCACTCAAAATTTAAGTCCCACTTAAGTTTAACAGAGACTCAGAAGTGACGTTTGACCATACAAAATCTAAAGTTTAAGAGCTGCTCAAATGTTAAGCAACCCTCACATTTTGAGTGACGTTTCAGTATTCGGGGGTTAGTCACTCAGAAGAATGAAAGGAAACAACTTTTATTCTTTGACTTGGAATTTCATAATCTCCGTTTTAGGGTTCCAAAATCAAAATTTATCATCTGCCTTTCCCCAACTATGTTGGGGTCGGCATCCAGTCTAACCGGCTGAATATCAGTATTTTACATGGAGCGACTGCCTATCTGACCTCCACAACCCAGTTAGTACTGGATTATACGATACCCCTTGGTAAGACTGGTTGTCAGACTTTCGGGACACTGACTACCTGTAACGACTGTCAAAGATCTACAAATGACAGCCGGGACTAACGGCTTAACGTGCTTTCGAAGCACGGAGGAAACTCGGTATGTAACGGGTGGTCACCCATCCACAGACCAACCTATGCAAGCGCGGCTTAAACTAAAGATCGACCCGAGCGGCGGCTATTATTTAGCCACGAGCTAAATAATAGCAGCCGCTAAAAGTTAATCAAAATTTCAATCATTTATTTCAAGTAGGTCAGTTACAGGCACTTTTGAACTGTCGAAACATTGACAACTATAAAATGAAGTTACAAGCCCAGTCATAAAGCCTGTGAAAGTACTGTAACTGCCCATTCCAAAGCGTAGATCTCTATGGAGAAGAATGGGCAAGAAACTCCATGGATACTCTTTTAAATCAGAATCTTTCCGTACCTCAAAGGGTAAAACAGAACCCTTATTGGATTACTTTGTTATCCGTCTGTCTGTCTATTTGTCTGTTAAGACCCTTTATCTTGGGAACGCGTTAAGATATCGAGTTGAAATTAAAACAATATCCACAACTGTGTGGTCCCTTTGTGCTGTGAAATAATCAACTCTCTTAAGTTTACGTGGAAAAAAATATAAAGCATTTATGTCGCCAGTTTGTACAGAACGAGCGATATTTTTTTATTCTTAAACATACCTGGAAACCTTCTAGTCACAGAGATATTGGGGGTCAAAGTTACGGAGATATTGGGGGTCCAATTTTCGGAGATATTGGGGGTCAAAAATAATTTTCTTATGACTTTTCTTAAAATACACTGTTTTGAGTGCCTCACAGTTCTACCGAAGAAAACTGTTTTATCACCCCAAAATCCTCAAAAAAAGGCGTTACCCAGCACTACTTGATGTACAAAAAATACCTGGTTGACGGTTTCATGACGGGACTTACACCTTCTATTTATTCAACTACTGATTTTTACCATTCTTCAAAAGCAGAGAAATAAAATTAGATTTAAATTGAATTCTAAAACACTGACAAGACAACTAAGTATTTAAAGCAAAAATTAATAAAGATAAAATAATTATTGGAACCACAGACACTAAGAGAAGATTTTACATTTCTAAACATTTTACATAAGAAGTAGTATGCAACAATAAAAATACATTAAGAACACCATTAAGAAAATAAAACTTGCTGATAATCAACGAAAATATTGAAATTCATCGATTTTCACTTAATATCGCTTTCAGCAAGCGCCATTATTGGGCACTGGCAGAGCAAATAGTTAATAGAAGAAGAAAAAATATGTATTATAAAAGATAACTTATAAACTACCAAAGCAATTTAGATAAAATTAATATGGGACCCCTTCGGGGGTATACCCTTTCGATAATAAAAGAAATTTTGAAAATCGGCCCATGAGCTACGGAGACATCGAGTAGCAAACAGAAAAAAACAGTCAAATTGAGAACTTCCTCATTTTTGAAGTCGGATAAAAGTGGTTCTCATTTACCTAGCCTTTTCCATAATGTTGGGATTGGCTACCAGATTAAAAAGTTGTTTGTATAGGTTGCAATATCAACTGGAATCACATAACTTTATTGGCAATACTAGCTTCCGCCCGCGACGTCTTCCGCGTGGCATAGTTACTTTGGGCTAACGCTAACTTTAACCCGCGTTATGATAGAAAAAAAAAATATATCTTTCCCCCTTTCCTATTATTTTTCCTCATCCTATGTCCGTCTCCACTATCTCTGTACCAAAATTCATCAAAATCGGTTGGGCCATTTAGGCGTGAAGACGTAACAAACAAACAAACTCTCGCTTTAATAATATTAGTAAGAATTTTAGTCTCTACAATGACTTTTTCAGGCTAACCAGATGCAGTTGAAGCATCTTATCATCTTATTTGACTCGGAAGAGACTGCATATCTGGCCCCTATAACCTCACTTTTTTTTTCGTAAGTTTACCTCCAATATCCCAGCGCTGGGTTCAGAGGCATACCCCTCAAAGTGGCGCTGGTCTTCTTCATAGTCTGATGATGACGAGGAATCGTTGTCGGCGTCGCGAGCAGTATGGACCGAGCATACCATCTGAGCTAAGTCCGTGAATGTGTAACTGGAATTGATAAAGATAATTCTGTTTAGTTTATGGTCGAAGATGAGGAAATGGGCTGATGATAATGGTCATCAATTCGTCATTCTGATTTCTTTAGGTATCCATACTTTAAAAGGAAATTCGGAACACATAGAATCACGTTGCTGTCCGTCTGTCTGTCTGTCTGTCAAGAGCCTTTATCTCGAGAACGCGAAGAGAAAACATGTTGTAATAAAACCATATACCCAAGTTTGTGGTCCCTTGGAGCTTCCAACCCTCTACACAGTCAAAAGATATACGCGAGTCCAACTTTTCTGACTTGACCGGTGTTTTTTTTTTAAATTGAAACCTTATTGGACCAAATTTCATTTCGGATCAACATTCGGTACGACAACGTATTACTTAAAAAAAAAATCATAAATACTTTTTATCTCTATCAGAAATATCTCACAGATATTTTTTATCCACGCAATTTATTGTCATTCCTAAACTAACAAATACTTGTGGTTGTCAGAAAAGTTATTTATCTTATTCTTCGTCATCTACCTATGTTTTGTTCGGAGCTTGATAAAGTAGGACACATTGTTCCTGCTTTTTCAGCCTTTATTTAGATATTTTATTTTAATACTAATACTAGAGAATAAGCCGTTTTGTAAAACTAACAAAATATGGATCTCCGTTGTCCGAAATAAATGAATTTTACTTACAGTACGGCCAACGAGAAGCGATACAAAATGTAAACAAAACTTATGCTAAAACCCCATCTCAAATGGCCGCCCGAATGTTGGCGAACCCGTCTTAACGTTGTCATGTTTTTGCCGGGAGAACGAGACATTACGACAAAGGCACAAGATGGAAAGAGCTAAATATTAGATTGTCAACGCCACAGTTGTTCTTTAGGTTAATGACCTTTCGTATCGCTTCTCGTTGGCCGTACTTTAGTTATTATATTATGTTGGGGTCGGCATCCAGTCTTACCGAGTCTACCTAAACCCTTTTTTTTAATTCGTTAATAAAGTAAATATAAATTATGCCAAATCCAAAATGGCGTGTATTAAGGTTATGATTCCCTTTTGGTAATATGAACCGTATCGATAGTGAACTACTGTTATTTAAGTGCACATACTAATATGAATATTAAGAAATATTTATGAAAATGAATCAAAGGAATGTTTCAACCAGGTTAGTCTTGCAATACATACACCTTTGTATCCTTATGTAGTAAACGAAGCAATTCTGGGTCAAAGAGAAGTAAAATCTTAATATTCCTTACAGCAGAAGTCTTGACAGGATTCCATAAAGATGGATCAGTAAGGAAAATTGTTAAGCCAAGTTTTGCTAAAAAGTACCAACCCATATATAATGATTTTTCTTATTCCTAAGTACTTTCAATATAAAAAAATTGCTTATCCCTGAGTAATTGTAATAAAACAATACATAACAATAGGTTATGACTAAAATTTCATTATTTTTATACTTCATAATTTAAAATTAGAGTTACAGCGATGTGGTTCTGGTTTAAGAATACTGAATGATAGCGGTTTGGTCTGACAACTTTTTTTGCGATTGGGGAATCCGCAAATAATTTGCCCCACTCTGGGCGGAGCGCCAGCGAGTGTCAAACTTGTACCCACCCATGTTCCTTCTATTGCCCTTTGTGTACTGGGGCCGCGGTAAGTTTTTCGAACAACTCGCAACCCGAAGACTTGACAAGTTGAGAACAAAATAAAATTCAAGTACAGACGGTAGTGTGCCAAGCCAAGTCCGGACAACGCAATAATTCTTGTTTTTAATAACAGAAGCAAATTATGCATTATGGGTTGGTACATTTTAACATAACCGGCTCCTTATAACTTCACACTTACTCAGTAAGCGATGGTTGCGGGTGACTTTTCCTGCCATCAGTTCCGAAGGCGCTAGGTCTCCTGCTGCCACGCCGCTGACCTTCGTAGTACGTTGTCCCGTAGCGGTACCTCATAGAACAACAGAACTTTTCACTACTGCCACTCACTGCCATCCACCACCTCCGCCAGACCGGTTGAGACAGTACGATCTAACCACCCAGTTGTAGACCAGTTCAGATAAAATGATCCAAGCTGTCAGCTACTCACTTAAAGAGTGCTGTCTTCGTGTGTCCTTCGCCTTTGGTTTATTTTCGAAGGGACCACATGATCAAGTAAAAAAAAACAAAATTGGTTTCTTAATGTGATAAAATGCGTTAGCAAGCACATTAATGATTGATGGTCGAACAAATGGCATAAACAGGTGTCAATGAATTTTCGCATGCATTAATTAATGGAAATTTTGGGCTTCGCTAGTAAACTTAAAACTTAAAAACTGTTTAAAGGTGCTCCCACATAATCTGGAGCATTTACATGTAATGTAACGCTTGAGATTCACTTTTTTGTGTACGAAATCGAATCTTGGATTGTTACATTACAGGCGAATGCACCCGGTGTGGGAGCACCTTTACAATACACAGGTTAAGAGTTTTTTTAAACGTTTTAGAAGTACAAGTTTGGTTAGCAAAGCCAAATCAAAAAAACGGTTAGTAAGATAACGTTTCCCTTGAAACAAATGATTATGGGATCCCTTCGAGACAGTCGACTTCCACCACCGCTTCGTCCCAGCTCGTTCTCAAGCTGTATAAAACCAGCACACTATCTCTGTCTCACTCACTCGGTCAGTGAAGGAGCGTCGTGCCGTCTCCCTTCCGCAGCCGCCGCCCCGCTCACCCCCCCGCCGCCGCCCCGCCGCTGTCCCTCGAAGTACGCGGCGCCATGCCTGTAGCCTACTTCACGGATTTCGTCGAAGGAGCCGAACTGTAAGGTCTTGTATGCGTCGATCGGAGGGCGGATGTACTCGCAGTAGTCAGATTTCTTTACCTCCTAGAGGGAGGGAATTATTTATTTAATATAAAGCGTAAAATACCTCAAGATTTGATACAGTCACAGTAAACATCACTGAAGAACAATGAGGATGTGACAAAGTAAATCTATACTAATATTATAAAGCTGAAGAGTTTGTTTGTTTGTTTGTTTGAACGCGCTAATCTCAGGAACTACTGGTTGGAATTGGAAAATTCTTTTAGTGTTGGATAGTCCATTTCTTGAGGAAGGCTATAGGCTATATAACATCACGCTACGACCAACAGGTGCTGAGCAGCGTGGGTGAAACCGTGGGGAACAGCTAGTAAATAATAATAAATATCTTGGGACAACTCACACACGGCTATCTGATCCCAAGCTAAGCAGAGCTAGTGTTATGGTAACCAGACCACTGATATACATACTTATATAATTTATAAATACATACATATTATAGATAAATCACACCCAGACACAGAACAAACAATCATGCTCATCACACAAAGTTTGTACTGGGTGGGAATCGAACCCACGACCTCCGGCTCAGCAGTCAGGGCCACTAACCACTGGACCAACAGGCCCGTCATAAAAGGTCACATACTTAGCGCGCCAACAATAGCACCAACCCACCTACCATTGAATGTCCCACAATTGAGACAGATTGTAGTAATTATATAAAAACAACAAAAAAATCATATACATACTATGGAAGACTTACAGCTATATAAAAACTTAACATAAAAAAAAGAAATCATAGAAACAGAAAGCCAATTACAAGACAACACGTATAGAAATGGAATAGAAATTATGTGAACACACGTCAGTACAATGTGTTAATTTCAAATTAATATAGTTTAGTTTTATTAAATAAAGACGGTTTTACAAACAACAGTTCAGAAAATGACTGTCAAAAATCTGTTCGTTAACAATAAAAAAAAGTTATAATAAAACAATTAAGACCGATTCTTATGATTTTTTTTATGCATATCCAGTAAGTCTGAGAATCAGCCAACATCTATTTTTCATACCGCTAAGTGCGCTGGGCACAGCTAGTAATATAAAAAAAAAGTGATCGTCATTTTGGTCAATCACAGCACAATTTATTTTGCGATCACACCTTTAGTGTATACTTCTGCATGTATGCAAATAATATAGCATACAGATAAATCAATGAAGTTTACATAGAAAAGGATGGTTTACCTCTAATTGTCTGTTGCACGATACATAGGCAAGTCTACTCTGTATATCCGGCAAGTTCGGGACCTTTACTGGCGTTGTGAATGGGTTCCATCTGTAAGCAATACATTAACAATTATATTCTCAGCCTGGCCTTCTCTGATGGGTTTAGGAATCTATTTCTACGTAAATCCACCTTTTTGGAGTCGGTTAGGAAATCGAAAACTTTCTTAGCCGTTTCGATGACCTAAGTGTTGTTAGCAGTATTTGTTCCGTGCGGGGTTCGAACCGCACGCAGCGCATTATCAGGGGCGTGCGGTTCATATAGGCAAAAAGGCACTGCCGACCCTAGACTCCATAGGTAAACAAAGAAAGAAAAAAAATCAAAGAATAAACAAATATCTAATTTATTTAAACTTTTTCTATAAATTCCTAACGTAAAAATAATAGCAACGTTCCACACCGCCCTAAATTAACACTATGGCAGGCGTTTCGCGTTCAACAGATCGTCACGAGCGAATTAAAGGCAAACTTCAATAGTGCCTTTAGTTCATTGATAAATGTAGGCATGAAGTATGCGTGTGTGTGTAAAACCTCGTGTACAGACACGTCGTGTATGGCTCACACAGCGACGTATTTCCTGTGGCATGACAAGCCAATCGGGGGCCGCGATTCATGTCGCAATTCGTTGCGACATGAACAGCTCGTTGCATTGGTCGGTACAGCTCAGCTTTTTACTGATTGGCTCTCAACAGAGATTATACGACAAGTTGAAGAAGTCATTAGCTATGTACAATTCCGGTTGAAAGTGATGCAATTTTATTTGTCAACATTTTATTATCAAAATTTTGAAATGTTTATGTGAAGTTTGCAGTTAATATTTGTTTTTTGTGAATAATTAATTAACGAAACGCAAATTCAGTTCGATTTGTTCTAAATTCTATAATGTGTGTTTGTTAAAAGTAATAAATGGTAGGTTTTCTCAATTGTGGTTTAATGAAAAGCTTCAAATAGTGTCGAAAGGTAGATGTGTGCTTGAATTACCAGCATTAACCCAGCAAAAAGGTAATGTAACTCGTAAATTTAATAAGAAAAATTATGAAACATACTCCTGGCTGTGTGGTTGCATACACACAAATAAATTATATTGTTTTCCGTGCCTGTTATTTAATTCGAATAATACAACAGTGTGGAGTCATTCGGGGTATACCTACAGATTTACATAATTTCTATTCCGCGGCAAAAAAGACTAACTAACACGTGCAATTGCGGAATCTTTCCTAATTTTCGCGGAAAAAAATACGCTGCCTACCCGGTCATTAGACCCTGTGCACGCCTGTGCGCATTATAGACACTGCGTCAACCATGTGTACAAAATAAATAATGTGAATCATTTAAGTCAGCAATTTTGTTTTTAAATTAATGTAATATTTGAAAGCTATTTAGTTTCCAGGGTCAAAATAATTACACTCTATTTAGTCTGTCTTTTAGAATATTCAAAAATAAGGGACACGTATTTTTTTTTTGCAAATTAGACCTAAATTACAGCCCATTACAGTTACGTGTGACGTCACTCGTGAAAAAATGCAGCAAAGCGTTTGAATAATATGAAAGACTCTTAAAACTTTTTTTTTTTGTTACTTAGCCTATTAATTGTGTATGTAAGCTTACAGAATACTGGACTAATTATTTCCTAACGAAGTAAGCATGCTAAACAGTGCATTTAGTGTTAGGATTCTTCAAAGACAAAGTATCTGAACCTCTGAAGTAATATTTAACTATAATTTTGATACACTTTCAAAGTTTCCATTGTAATCTGAGGGGGACGGCGCGAACGCAGTCCCCACTACCAAAAATTACGCATCCGAGTTATCCACATTAGGGATAATCGCAGGGGTCAACCTAACCGCAGTGCAATGGAAAGGCCTCGCCCTGGGGGAACCGCCTTCATGATCACGGTATCCCCTATGCCAGGTAAGTATGAATTCACTACAGTATCGCGGTAGGGTCGTTCAACGGCGGAGAATCTTAACACCGCGATTCAGAAACGTGACGTCACTGCACAGTGACATCTAGTGGCAAGTTTTGTGAAACTTTGTTCAGACTATAATATTATGAAGCTTGATTTTGTTAAATAGTTTTATAACTTTGTCTTTTTTGTATTATTATCATATTATTGAAATAAATAATAGTGAAATCTTCAAAAAAAGAAACTAAAGAAAATATTATTTGAACATGTAAGTAGCGCCACCTAGCGAATCGGTAGAGCAACTCAAATGTCAAACAAGCAATGGCAGCATCCCGCCATTATTTAAAATTGGAATTTAATTTTAGTAAGCGTCTTTTCTAGCCTAGCCGCTTCTGCTAGTGTTGATATTGAATTTAAAAATAATATAGAATAAATAACCTATCCGTTCGAATGATAATATTATTATTCGGAAGGAAAAGACATTAACGTATTGTAACGTTAATTGATGACTTTAGATGTTAATATAGAACTTCTATTCGAATGATTTATTGTTAATACAAGCTGTAGTCCACCATATCCGTGCAACAAACGCGAACCTGGCCTTCCACGCCTCAACCTCATTGCAATCTGAAATAGGACCTTATTTACTTTTAACCTTAAATACATACAAAACAAGCCAATTTCCACTAAATTTCTTACCTTTTCCATAGAAGCCACCAGCCAGACAGATCGTCGCCGTAATTGGTGAGATCAGTATCATCTTGAGACCCCACGTCGATAGCAAGGATGTGCTTAGCGCCCAAAGACCTCATCACGTCAGCTGTAATGTAATACATATTACGGTATAGACATTATCCTGGAGGAATGTTTCAAATAAAATAAACATGACTTTCGGTGACGCTAAGGAAATCGCTCATCATAAAGTCCATAATAATTTAATCGTTTTGTATACTAAATTCTCGAAATTTTTAACCAACCACATCCATGCCACATCCATTTTGCTAAGTTACTTATCTTAAAAGATTTCGGATTGAAGAATTGACATTTTTTGCTGGAAAACTTTATTTAATATTCCATTTAGAACATTTAAGTTGAATTATTTAACAGAACATTTAAATTGAATTATTTAACAGAACATTTGAATTAATTCAATTCATTTAACAGAATCATTTAGATTTTAGGTTAGTTCTTTTAACAATAACTGGAATCGATTATTTGAAACATTAAATTTCAGATAAATAAATTGGACTGTTGTTTCTTAGATATCAAGATTAAAGTCACATCCGGGGCTTCGGGTTGTTCGAAAGAGATACCACGACACGATTGGTTTAAGTCAGTAAAAATCTGACACTTCCTTCCACTCTGCCCATAGCGGGAAATATGAAAAAAAAGCGGCTAAGAGCGAGTCAGACTCGCGCACCGAGGGTTCCGTACAAACTTGCAACATGAAAAACCGTATCTTTTGACTGCGCAGAGTCAGAGTTAATTTTTACACAGCATTAAGGGACAACAGAGTTGAGTAAATGGTTGTAATTTCAATCGATACCTCCACGTGTTCTTTGAGATTAAGCGTCTTGACAGACAGACAGACAGATCGACGGTCCCTGCGTACATAAAGACATGTCCAAAATGGCATTTTTTTTATTGTCTCATTGGCTTTAGATTATCTGTGCGCACATGCTGACATACGATTTTTATTTAATTTATTTACCTTGTTTTAGAAAATATTTATTATTGCTCACAGAACTATTTCTAGAGAGCGTAATTTGTGTTCAACACGCCGTTGAACACAAATTACGCTCTCCTGTAAACCTCGGTTTTTGACTTAACCGTAACTTTTGACGTAATAAGGGTTCCGTTTTTCCCTTTTGAGGTATGAATGAAACCCTAATATTGGTGTTACGCAGAGTATATTTAATTGATTCATCAATACATTACCAGGTACATTGTTGACATAACATCCGTCGAGCAACAGATGACCATCCATGGGGTCGCAGATAGGAGGGAAGATTCCAGCTATACTCATCGAAGATCTGCAGTACCTCCAAAGGACACCTGACGATACTCCCGCCATTGAACAACCGACCAACCAGGGCCGTTGCCATTACTTACCTTCCAACGCTAGACTGAGTGACAATATACGTCTCTTTTATGGCAACATTTATTTTTTACTCTATGGAATTATTTAAAAAAAGAATGTGGTTTTTTAAGTTAGTTTTTTTTTTTAATTAGTAATGAAAGAGAATTTAGACTGATTGATAGTGAAGAGAATTTGTGAGAAGATTGTTTTTTTAATGTGAATGACAGAACTATACTATAGAGAATTAGTTTGCAAAAGTTTAGAATTAGAATCCCGTTTCTACAAGACTCCCACTACCGCCACGGTAACAAGTTTCATTTTTGATATTCTATTATATTATTTTTTTAAATAGATTGTTAGACTAAGGAACGAGGACTGTTTGAAAACTACCATTAGTTTGAACAACGTGTAAAAAGAACGATTGTTATTTTTTTTTGTTTAAATTAACAATTATTACTAATCTTGATTTTACCCAGAGTCTTTACGACAATATTTTCACTCAGCCTAACATGTGCGAGCGAGTACAATAGCCAATCGGCGCACGCGCAACACACGCAGCTCTGTGATTGGTTTACCTGGGAGATTGTTGACGTAACCGCCGTCCAATAGGAGGTGGCCGTCTACAGGATCGCAGAGCGGCGGCATGTAGCCGCTCAGCGACATCGACGCGCGAATGTAACGCCAGAGCGAACCTACAGACATACGTACAACTGACCCATCTGCTTACTCCCCTAACATGTGTATTAGTTAAAGTTAAACAACACAGTCCATGGATAGGAAATGAACGTGATAGAAAAACGTATCTTAAACTCGCAAAACCTATATAGAAATTCAAGTATTTGAGTAATCTATGATGAAAATAGATATTTCTACAGTACATGCACCATGCTACAATGATAGAGGCAGGAACGCTGCAAACTACAGATGGAAAGTTAAAAAAAGGTTAATACATAATTTAAAATAATGAGAAAATATAACTAAGAACCACACTCATGCATATACATGGAGATGAGAGAATGTATGAGTAATTTATGATGATTAAATACATACAAACTTTACATCACATCCAACCCGACATTGTATGGACGATTAATAAAATTATAAATATTTTTTTTTATAAATGTATGAACTCCCAAATAATATTAGCGTTAGGTAAACCAATCACAAGCGCTTTTTAAAAAGTAATGGCAACTTCCCAAAGGCAAATGTCGGATTCGTATCGTTGTTAAAAAAAAATCGAATAGTTTTAAGAGAGAGAAAGAGAGAGGACATTTAAAACATAGAGTGAGAGCGGGGGAGGGGGGGTTAAAATACTATTTATACACATAAATATTGCATGTAACAAACACACTTGTAACATAATACAAAACATATAAATGCAAGTGAGTGTGGTTTGTAGACTGTGGCGGACAAAATGAAACCAAAAACTGTCACCGTTAATTTAGTGACAAATATAACAAAATGACACGAACATTTATTAGCACGGTGTACTTGAAACGGCTATGGCCATCATAGATATGTTGATCGTATGAAGGTATAGGCGTCCGCGTGACTATAATGGCTAAATGACAACATATCGACTATGGAAAAATGCTGTTGGAAATTCAACATTCAGGTCAGCGCTGAAAGTCGAAAATTCGACAGCGCTTTACACCGTTGCAAAGTTCCACAGTCGATATAGCAACATTGCATCACTAAAGCCGTGTATAGACATTTATGTAAGATTATTAAGGTGTTCACAGACAAAAGATGCTTGTGACGTCATAACTAGCTGCAATCGTTGATGCAGCTTGTTTTAATAACGTTAAAAGAAATTGTTTGTGAACACCCTTGTCGGTCATGACAACAAAATCTGGTCTGCAGATTATACGACAAAAATTTCAACAATAATCATCATTTTTCACATGCATAACATCAATACGAATATTTTTATGTGGCCGATTACACATTGGCTTATGTTGGAGCAGTTTTACGTGCATTTAAAAGTCCTTGAAAGTAATCACGAGATTGTTTCCACTATAGAGCTACAAGGATGTTTTGACGTTCGAATGACGTTAACAAACCGTTAGTAAACAGAAAAAAAAATGATTGCTATGTTAGCTACGCGCCAAAATACTCTTGTACGGCTCGTAACGGACCGTGACCCATCAAAATAGTGAACTGCTTGCCGTCTATAGTACAACAATCTCTTTGGAACACGAAAATGAACGCAAAATGGCCACTTAGTAAAAAAAGCCAGACATTTCCATTAAAAAAACAAAAATATTTAAAGCAAATAAATATATCTTTTGGTTAGTATAGTGCAAAAAAGCTATAAATTAATTTAAAACATAATTTAAACAGTTTCCTGTCCACGAAATGTGTTGTGTTAAATTTGTAACTAATACTACTTTTAGCTTAGTGTGAATTTATTCATTTTAATGATAAATGTGCAATCTTTGTGAATTTTGCACACATAACTGTGTTTTTTTTTTAAATCGCTCACACACACAAAAAAAAGTTTTGACATGATTGTAAAAAATAAAACCTATTTAGTGCCTTTCATAAGTACCATGTAGCGATAATATTTTCGCTGTTGATAAATCAACAAAAATAATTACTTACTATTTTTAAAGTTTGGTTGATTATAAAAAGTTTAAATTTATCTATAATATTAAATAGATTTTTTGTAATAAGGTACTGTAAGTCAGCAACATTATGTACACACGAAGGCACATCAACCTACACAAAACCATTTTAACCTGATCTTTATACTACGGTGTGCGATCCGTAGTATAGAGATCAGCTACCCTACCATGACGTGTTAAAGCAGAACTTATTCCGCTGAGGGAAGGAGACAGAGCTATACAGGGTGTCTAGCACCATCTCTGTCACTCAGTGGAATAAGAATTGCTATAAGATGTCATAGTAGCCCTTCAGGGGCCTAAGTCTGCTATTACAATAGTGTCAGAATGGTCGATCATTGATCGCATAATGGTTGATTTTGACAAGTTTAGTATGTAGCAGATTACCAAACTTGTCAAAATTAACCATTATGCGATCAGTGATCGACCATTCTGACACTATTGTAATAGCAGACTTAGGCCCCAGGTTATAATAGTTTAGAATAGGTCGACCTGCCGCCGTGTGTACTATCTACTAGATAAGTTGTCTAGAACTTATTCAATAATCAAACAGAGGGACTAAATGGTCACGTATAAGCAGAATCATAATAGACCAATAATATTAATTACTTTACCATTCGTTAAATGGTCACAACCATTTTAAGAATTTTAATGTTATGCATTAGTTGGTTGGCATAGTGGCTGAGCGATCGACTGCAGCCCTGCGTGTAGCGGGTTCGATCCCCGCACGGAACAAATATTTGTATGGCCTATAGATAGTTGTTCCGGGTCTGGATGTTTGTGTATGTGAGTTTTAATGTTTGTAAACGCACCCAGGGTACAGAAGAAACTCCTAGTGTGGAGCAACTTTTTTTTAATATATTTTATTTTATTATCCTATTATAATTCTGCTAAAACGGGCATTATAGATTCTTTGAAGTATTTAAATTACTTAAAACACAGTTCAGTTTTCCGTAACACTGCCATTGTAGCCGAAAACACAGTAACTTCATTTAAACATTAATTGAACACACACATAATTTCACGCCTGTTATCTTTGAAAGGATAAGCAGAGGTGTACCTATACTAATAGTATACCAAGATTTTACCAGTTATGTTAAATTTATGGGCGAGGCTATTGCCATCAACTAGTAATTGAACTGACTGTGTTTTCAATAACTACACAGAATAATAGCATGAAAAAACACTTCCAATTTAGCGTTTTATTCAAATCATCTTCACAAATCTTACCGTGACGATGGACCCTCATACACGATGAACTGATGTCTGTAGTGACAGTGAAGTACGGCAGCCACAGGTCCTCGATGTGCACGTCTCCGAAGGTGGAGCGGATGGTCGCGTTGAACTGACGCCCGGAGAACATCGAGGTGGCCGGGTAAGTGAGGTCCAGGAGTTGTTTGCCCCATTGGGTCATTTTCTGGAACATTTTTAATGGTAGATTTGATGATCAGGTAATTATGACTGTGGGCCTTATCTTTCTAACCCTCATATTTTGACAGCCCTTTATTTAACAATTTATGTACACATAGTAGACCAGACAAGAAAAACTCATATAACATTTGAGTACAAAGGTACTGCTTATTCCTTATGAAATTTCTGCCAGCAGACCTGCGAAAGGAGATATGAGAACGAAAAGTAGACGATAGTGTGTGAGAGAGCACGAGAAAAATATGTGTATGTGTGCCTTAACCCTTTTATAACTTACATATATAAGTAAATATTAATAAATACTTCTATAAATGCATGCTTAAATATATATCCATAAATAAATACATAAATTACGATTGACAGAACAGATAGTGCTCTTTCACTGTTTTTGAATAGCGATTTTGGGTAGCGGTTCGTAGAGGACACCTAGTCTTTGAATTTCATCTGTGGGGTCTACGGCTAGTATAACTAGCTGTGACATACGGAGGGACAAATAGACAGAGGTTAGGGCGAATTTATAAGGGTATTGTTTTAGCCAATAGACTACTGAACCCCAAAAAATACAGGTGGATTAACGATTTTTCGTCCATCATGTGCATATAACAACTTGGATGTGATGAGACTTACCACTGACCACTCCCTCGCCTTCTGTGTGACGGTGGTGATGTTCCTCTCCATGCACCACAGCGCGCCCATAAAGGCGCCGATACTGACACCGCCTACCATGTCGATTGGGATACCGGCTTCCTGAAACCGGAATTGTTTTGTTTTACGTGGGTTTTCTTTGATGAATTCTGCAGCTGCGGATTGCGTGTGTGTGAGTGGCGTATGTGTATGTACGGATGTGTGTTTATGTGTGTTTTTGGAGTTTACTCCTTAAGAATCGATTTTCATATATAAGGCGCTCGGTATGAGAAAAATCCGAGGGGTAAAACCTACTAACAAGTAACGAAAATCGTGTCACTTTCTAATTTGGCTGTGAGTGTATTAAGACGTACATATGGTATGCTGTATAGGCGACTATACCTATATACTATATTATGTTTTTCATTAATTTGTTAACTTACCCTTTCATATGATATTAATCTTTTTTCAGTTGAATAAACTCTTTTTGCGTATGGTTAGATACTCGTATTTAAGGAGTAAACTCCAGTCGTGCGTCGGAGCTGACACACACATTTTATTTTGTGTATGTGTGTGTTGTGTGTATGTGATGTGTGTGCACGGCGAGTTTGTGTTCGTTTTGACCGTGCGGCGTGTGTGTGAGCACCGTGGAGTCTACGATGAACTAAATAGGAATTAGCATGATATTTGTAGGGTGCGTTAGGTACCTGTATGGCGCGCACCATGCCCACGTGCGCGGCCCCGCGCGCCCCGCCGCCGCCCAGCACGAGTCCCACGGACGTGCCCGTCAGCCAGCGCGCCAGGCGGGAGAAGTCCGAGTGGACCGATGCCTCCGACATCAGCACTTTGCTGTACAGCTCACTCTGGAACGGTCAAAACCAAAGTGTTTATAAGAGGTCTAGTTAAAGTAAATACAAACTTTGTACTTGTATGTATATTTTGTACTAGCTGTTATTCGCGGTTTCACCCACGCTGTTCAGCACCTGTTGGTCGTAGCATGTGAGATTAGCGTGTTCAAACAAACTCTTCAGCTTTATAATATTAGTATAGATTAAGTCATAAATTCGGGATAACACAGTTCCCTTTTCCTGATTTACAGGTACCTGCTACCTGTAGTTTTTGCCCTTGCGCCTTATTTATTATAAAAACAAAAAACATTGAGGTATGAGGGAGAAAGAGGGAAAAAAAACGGAGAGTTATTTTCGTTTATTTTTCCTCATACCTCAATGTTTTTTTAAAAGATAGCCTATGTCCGTCTCCAGGGTTCTATCTCTGTACCAAAAAACATCAAAGTCGGTTTCGCTTTTATAATATTAGAAAGGATTTTCTCATTTTTTTTTGCACTTAGTCTACATCTCTTTTTATTAACTCTCCTTTCGCAGGTATGCTGAAAGAGGTTTCTTTGGATTACCATTGTGTCTATGTTTTGTTCCTGTCTTTTTTTCTGATTCAGTATATACATAAATGGTTAAATAATAATAAAAAGTGAAATAGTACTGACGATTCTGTACTGCGACTTCCGTGTGAACATGCGGTGCGGACAGCGCACGTGGTGGTGCTGGCTGACCCAGCTGCGCATGTTGAGCCAGTGCACGGTGCCGGCGGGGTTGGCGCCGCCCTCGCGGTGCAGCAACACCAGCTCCTTCTGCGTGCGGATGGCCAGACGCTCGATCTCCTTCTCGATCTGCAACACCGGGAAAGCGTGGCGCGCTAGTAGACAGCTCGAACGACGACCGACCGAACACGTACTCAATAAAAGTCTTAACCTATCAAAGACCGCCATTATTTACGTCAACTATCCGTCAAGCACCGCCGGGCGGACTCTTTTCGGAAGCGTAATCTGATTTTAAGAATTATCTTTACTACACATACAGTTTTAAATCGGTCGGGGTTTGGTGGCACAAATTTGTGCCAGCGGGGCTCAACGGTAATACTTGTTTACTGGCACGTTTTGTGCCGCTGGGGCTGTAGAGGTCTGTAAAATTCTATTTAAATAACTGTTTAATAATCTTAAAGAAGTGAGTTTAATTCCAATTGTTATACTTGTTAATTTTTTTAACAAAATAAAACGTTGCCCCATGCTACTCCTACTGTATCATGGATGGGTGCGTTTATAAACATTTAAACTCATATACAGCAACAGCCAGACCCAGAACAAGTATCTGTAAGTCATGCAAATATTTGTTCTGTGCGGGGAACGAAGACGCAGCGCAGCAATCAACGCTTACACACTGCGCCCCATTTCAGCCCATCTTTTCAACGAGGTGAGCAAGCCTTTTATGAGTAAATGTAAAAAAAATCTCCGCCAATCATGCAGTCATTTAAAACTTGCCTCTCGAACATTATTTAAGAAGTACTAACCTTGCCAATACTTGGTTGTTTATCTCCTAACGCCACAATAAGAATACAATCGGCCTGTCGAATACAACGCTGAGTCCACTGTGTGAGGCTCGGATCACACTGGTATAGAGCCACCTGGAAATGAAAAGAAAATTATTGACATAATTGATATTTAAAGTTCTTGTGTCATAATGCTCGTTCCCATACTACTACTCTTGCTCGACCGATTCTTATGAATTTTTTTATGCATATTCAGTAGGTCTGAAAATCGGCTACTATCTATCTTTCAAACGGGTGAAACCGCTGGGCACAACTAGTAATTTCTAAAATGGCATGTTTTTTCAATAGCTGTAAGAATGAAGAGCGGAACTTCCTAACACAAATATTTTTTTACTTAAATGGAAATTTCCTAATACTTAACGTAAGTATTTTTAATTTATTGAAATAACATTTTTTTCCCAGTGTTAATTTTATCAGAATGTTGTGTTTTTATTTGTTGCATTTATTAATAAATCGCTTGATTATGAATTAAGGGATTTTAGTATACCAATTTTAATATATTAATACCAATTTCTGGTGCAAATCTAAAGCAAAGTGTAGGCCGACCGTATAAATGAGAAGTACCCGAGGTGCGCGGTACGGGAGAAGCATTGACGGCCGCGAGTCGGCTAATGACAGCCTTCACATCACGTCACACTCCTCCTGCAGCTAGTTATCTCAAGCATTACACCGTGCCTGAGGTAGCTGCCCAGTGCTAAGCGGTCACACTATAATGTGCTTTATCTATATGTCGGTGAAGTCAATATTACGAGGGCTGTTTTGACAACGGGACGCAAGCGTTATATATGAAGTTAGTGCTTCTACAGTCTGGACTGAAGTTCGCGCGAATGGACTGTGAGGCGACGAGAAAACAGAGTGACGCGGACAGACTCTTTCTCTTTTCTTCTCTGCAGTGCCTGCCGTCGTGCGATCAACTAGTCTAAGAACTGTTCTACGACTCTTTGTGATAATTTTGCCTAGTTATGATCATTTATTTAATTGTGTATGGACTGCAGCAACATCTTTTTTTTGTTTTCATGACATTCAAAAGTGCCTGTAATGGTTTAATTGAAATAAATGATTTGATTGATTGATTTGATTTGTACATATTTTTACATATTTCTTAGCAAAAACAAAAAACATTTAAAAATATAAAATAGTAGCCCACCGGTATCGGGAACAGGGTCCAAGTTGCCTTTGTCTAGTTTATTGTTATTGTAACTCGATAGTAAATACACACAAAATATGTTTTCTGGTAAATGTTCTCACCTTATGAAGCCACCTCACCCAGCATATATATCATACATTTACATATATTTCATACCTTATGTTTGTCCTCTTGTTGTGCTAACCAAGAACTTAGTCTGTACTCGTTGTTAGGATCCATGATGGTCAGACCGAGGAGCTTCCTGATAACGTCTGAAGTGAGACGGACTGTGGGGCCTGAAAATGATAATTTAATCCTTACTAATATTAAAAAAGCGAAAGTGAATTTGTTTGTTTGTTACCTCTTCACGCCTAAATGGCTAACTTTGGTACAGAGATAGTTGCGACCCTGGAGACGGACATAGGCTATTTTTTTAAAAAAAGAGTGGTACAACGCCAAAAGTCTTTTCATCGAAAAACAAAAGCGAATTAGACTCGCGTACCGAGGGTACCAGGTACAGCCATATATTTTGACTGTGTAGACTTAGAAGGTTGATTTTTTCACAGCACGAAGGGTCCACATTTTTGCGAATATAGTTTTAATTTCGAAATAAAAGGTGACAGACAATAAAATGATTCAATAAGTGTTCCGTTTTTTTTTTTTCGTTTGATATACGTAACCTTAAAAATATGTAAATAATACTTGTTAGTCCTTCCCTGGCCCTGTCAGAATACCACCCAAGTAGCAAATTGTAGTCCTGTAGTTATTTTAGGAGCATGCATTTTTTTGCACTATAGAAATCCTATTGACGTTTATAAAACCGCATTTGGGCGCAGTTTATAGGACTATTACGTCCTGTGACCGTTGTGTTACAGTCCGGTAATGTGCAATCGGATTTTATAATTATCTTATTAGGTGCTTTTACAAGATATTATTGTCCTATAAAGATCCGGTAGACGCACTGAGTAAGCGCGATTAGTCCTCTTACGATCTAGTGCGTGCTGCTACTGGTGTGATTGATCCTACTTTGATCAGGGTGATGTTATTAGTAGAGCATTACTTTTTAATTCTTTAAGAGTGACGCACTGGGTGTCTTGATAACAAAAAAATATTAAAGTAATCCACATTATAATATATTATCCCTTAGCATAACATAGGTAAATTTTGTCTTACTTTTATGTAAGAATGCCTAATCAACTTGCGAAATTAATTTTATTGATAAAGTATTCGAAGATAATGACCATGTCTTCATGCCCCTTTCAAAGTAATCGTATTAAGTATTTTTTTATTAAGTAATAATTAACATACTTATAAACCGCCATGGGATCGGATCATGTGCCACAATATTGCATTTATCAAAACGTTTACAAAACTATTTAGTGAAAGTTAAGACTACTACATGACATACCTACTTCGCCACCATATTTTAGATTTAGGGTTCCTTTAGAGAAATACATCAGAAATACTCCGTATTTCAAAGAAAAATCAAAATCCAAAGTCATTTATTCAAATCAGGCTGATAATCAGTACTTTTAGAATGTAATTTTATATAATCTTAGTTAGTACTAATATTATAAGAATTGTGTGAATTACGTAACAACACTTTAAACTTTCTTCATAAAATTGATTTCGACATAGATGAAGAGTAGGCATTGGATACAAAACGATAAATCAATAGGTATTTGAACAGTTTCGCAAAGTTCTTTATTTTTGCGTTTTGATCTGATAATTACGAGTATGGAATGTTTTTCAAAGACAGGGTGGTTGTCATTACCAAATTCACTATCACTACTTCCATTATCTTCAAGGTTATTAAAACTTTCAGTAAAAGTAATTTCGCAGTCTTCTTGAACCATTTCATTTTTTTATATTGTACGGAACCATCACGAACTTCACGAGACTCTCTTGTATTTAAGAAGAATATCGACCCAGACTTCGATCCTGATTTCATTTCAAGTAACTTTTTGGAAACTCTTCTTCGAAAACTGCCACTACGCTTAAATCGTTTCCAATTGTTTAGATCAATTTTTATTTTTTTGCTTTCTCTAAATAATAATAATATGGCTGGTTACTCCAGTATATAAAAGCAAATGTAGGATTCATGTCAGCAGAATATTACCTATAAACATCGGCGGGCATGCTAGTTTCGTGCTAACAATCAATTAGAAGTCGCGTCACAGACAAATCAATCCTTTAATATACTTGACCTATAACACCTATATGAAGACGTTTATAGAAGTGTATGTCTTGTGCGTGTTAGTATAAACAATCTTATCAAATGCGTTTAAAGGATCAAAATGAAATACTTGCTAATTAGTTTTATATAATGCTCTTATATAACTGCAAGATCGGGTAGGAATCGTGTGTAGTTATAATGTCTATAAAACTAAGAAATAGGATCGAAAGCACTTGAAGCGCAAATTGTCTTTTGACATGCTTTTGTGAGATCAGTGATCTTAGTCAAAGAGTCTATTAGATGCGTATTAGACGTTTAGTCTTATAAGTCGATTGCTAAAGGACCAGTCAAAGAGTCTATTAGATGCGTATTAGACGTTTAGTCTTATAAGTCGATTGCTAAAGGACCAGTCAAAGAGTCTATTAGATGCGTATTAGACGTTTAGTCTTATAAGTCGATTGCTAAAGGACCAGTCAAAGAGTCTATTAGATGCGTATTAGACGTTTAGTCTTATAAGTCGATTGCTAAAGGACCAGTCAAAGAGTCTATTAGATGCGTATTAGACGTTTAGTCTTATAAGTCGATTGCTAAAGGACCAGTCAAAGAGTCTATTAGATGCGTATTAGACGTTTAGTCTTATAAGTCGATTGCTAAAGGACCAGTCAAAGAGTCTATTAGATGCGTATTAGACGTTTAGTCTTATAAGTCGATTGCTAAAGGACCATTTTGCTACTTGGGCAGCGCTGTTATTTTAATCCTAAAATATCGCAGCTTATGCTGAGACATGGACCTTTTTGGCGTCGCACAGACAATAAAATAATAATAATATTTCATTTTGTTATTGTTTTTCTTGTTTTGTGCGCGTTGAGTTTATTCAACTAAAAAAAAGTGTGTGTGTCAGCTCCGACGCACGATTGGAGTTTACTCCTTAAGTACGAGTGTCTAACCATACGCAAAAAGAGTTTATTCAACTGAAAAAAGATTAATATCATATGAAAGGGTAAATTCACAAATTAATGAAAAAAAATAGCAATATAAATACATCGACACTGATAGAAACAACAAGTATAGAAAGTTGCACACTAAAGGTGCGCACCAAAAACGTGACACATTTTCGTTACTTTAGTAGGTTTTACCCCTCGGATTTTTCTCATACCGGGCGCCTTATACATGAAAATCGACTCTTAAGGAGTAAACTCCAATAAAAGATTTTCTTTCTTCTTTCTTTCTACACTTACCGATAGCAGACAGAGAGTGGTACAGTTCGTATGTGAAGGCAGTGAGCGGTACGTCATCGCTGACGGGGACCACGGCCACCGTGGAGAAGTTGTGCTGCGACGGACGAGGCTCTATGGCCGCCGCGCCGCCTAGACCTGCCGTTGGTTTCTGCCATGATCCTGGGAAATAGCAGACAACATTCGGATTAAGTCACTTGGGAGATGAATCGCCATATCATCTAAAATATATGAGAACACTACATTTTTATGTATTTTTTTTGCAAACTATAATCTGAAGAATAAATAAATACACGTACAATATACATGCTTATAATACACTTTCTATATACACGATTTCTCTACAAGTCTTTTAACTATATATTTATTTTTGGTGATAAACAAATTTTTTAAAGCCAAAGAGTAAAAACACGCGTCCACGCCATTTTATCTCATTTTTTTTTACATTTATGTAACGGCGTTGTAAACGTGTGTGTATGGCGTTCGGCGGCTAAAGATCTACCCGAAAACAAGTTTTCATATTCAATATTTTTGACAATTTGACTATGTAAATCAGCGGTATAAATGTATATTTTTGTAAATAAAAAATAAAAATAAAACACTCACCCAAAATCCTATGGCCCAACAGATTAATCAGCCGAGTAACCACGACAGGGAACCTCAGCTTAATCGCATTAAACAGTCCCTCAGGCAGTTTCGCGAGCTCAGAGTCCCTCACAGCCATGACTGTAGTACTTCGCCTCGTCTGTGTGACCATCTCCACTATCCCGACAAGGTCGCCCTTGCCGTATTCACCGACCAGCTCTTTCTTCCCGTTGGGATGGGTGATAACTGAACGCAGACGGCCGCTCAGGACTATGAATGTGGACCCGGATTCTTCGTCTTGCCGGTAGACGGCGCGACCTGATTCGAGGAAAACCTGGAGAGAAGGAGGTATTCTTAGAAACGTTAGGATTGTGATCTTTTGGGGTCATGGTAAATGCAGCAATAGTTAAGAAGATTCTTGAGGTAGTTAACTTGCACTGAGGACATATCTTCTTACTATTGCTACTTGAGTTTTAAAGATAATTTGGATACTTTTATTCATAAGTTAATTTTGAAATTGCATTATAACAGAACTATTGGCTATAGTGGGAAATTTTTCTTTTTTATTTATTTCCGTATCATATATCTACTGATGACGGATTTAACTCGACTCTCAAGAAACCTGAGATTGTATAAAACATAATATTTAAAATCTCACTGTCAAGATGGAGATTTAATTTAATTATTTTCTTATAAATGTGAAAGTTTGTGATAATGTATACAGGGTGAAATTGGCACACAGATAATTTATAACCTGGATCAACACGTGGGATTCTTTTTATCACGGTATTGCGATCCCGTAGAACAATTACCGAACACCATGCGTGCGAAGCCGCGGGCATTAACTAGTTTATTCATAAAAATGTGTGTTCACTCGAGAAACTGTTGTAAAAATCAATCTATGTCTAAGAATCAACAAGTAGTGCCTCGTTCCAATAAACAAAAAACGACTCGTTTTGCTTACGGATAGTTGTATTTTGACATAAATCTCATAGAACTTATGTCAAAATACAACTATCCGTAAGCAAAACGAGTCGCTTGCAGTTTGTTGACTGGGCATAAGTCAACAAACTGCAAGCGACTCGTTCAAGTACAAACAATGGTCTATCTAATTGTTTGAAAAATTTTACGCCACAAACAACCTACAGTACTGTTTCTCCTCTTTTTAAATCCAACCAAAGGTTGTCTTAAAAAGATCGCTTTTAGCGATAAGACCGCCCATTGTGTCACCCTATTTCTAAGTTTGTTTAGTGTTATTCTTGTTACTTGTATGGTGTACATAATAAAGAATATTCTATCTATCAAATAACTTACCCAGTCTAAGGCGAAGTCCACTTGCCTGACGAAGGGTGAAAGCCTCCGTACAACGGTATTAGCAATATGGAGGACCACTGAAGGACGTTCCCTCATGATGCTGTACACTGTAGTCTTGGACAGCAGGCCGATGCGAGAGAAGTGTTTGGCACGGATGGAGAAGAAACTGGGTTCGCCTGTTAGTACGGCGAGACCACCTTCAACTTCACCTGGAAATTGAAGATAATTATGTGAATAAGGATCGTTTAACTATAAGGGACCTACACAAATGTCCCAAATGTTTTTTTTTATATTAATCGTTGCCGCCACACTAGGTATTTCTCCTGTATCGTGGGTGCGTTTACAAACATTTAAACTCACATACACAAACAGCCAGACCCGAAACAACTATCTGCAGGTCATACAAATATTTGTTCCGTGCGGGAATCGAACCCGCGACATGCAGCACAGCAGTCGATTGCTCAGCTACTGCGCCAACCGTGCCGTCAAGCTCCGCCGTTGAGCTTGACGACGAGCCGTTAAGCTCCTTTAGTTTTGAGTTACACTTTAACTGACAATAGCTTGCACGGACTGGATAGGTCTACTCAAATCTGTGTGTCGCTTTATTAAAAAGACCATCTTAGACACTGGGATATTAGAGATCGATTTAAAAAAAAAAATTGCTGTCCTAAAATACCAGCCAGAGGCAAGTCGGACTCAAGCACCGAGGGTTTCGTATAAACTTGCGACGTAAACAGCCATATCTTTTGAATGCGTAGACTTGGAGGGTCGTTTTTTCAGAGCTAAAAGGGTCCACAGACTCAAGTGTAATTTACATTCAACTCGATACCAAGGCTCTTGACAGACGGACAGACAACAAAATGGTCTTATAAGCGTTCCGTGTTTTTTTCTTTTGAGGTACGGAACGCCAAAAATCTCCTATATTAGGTTATATTTTTTTTTATTTACCTGGGTAAGCTGTGAACATATGGACTTCTCCTTCTCCCTCCGCCACACGCTGTGAGACCAGCAGAGCTCCAGACAATAGGTATACCAGTGCCACGTCCTAAACAAAATAAATCATTTTATTTACACCGCTTAAGAAATTATTATTGCATTACACCATGCTACAGTGAAAATAGTCTAACAAATGGGATCTTTTGCCACTCACTGTAGCTGCTGCACTTTTAAATTTCTGGTCAAAAAGCACTACCTCTCTCCTTAAACAAAATATTAAATACTTCTTTGCTCTTAAAGATTATTATTTTAAATGTATATTATATGTATTTGTTTTTTTAAATGTAGCTATTAATTTTGAAAATGTTACACCACTGACTACCTACAGTACAGTTTGTCCTCCTTAAATTCATCCAAAGGTTGTTTTGAAAAGATTGCTTTTAGCGATAAGACCGCCCATCGTGTCACCCTATTTACAAGTTGTTTAATTCTTGTTATTTGAATGGTGTACATAATAAAGAATATTCTATCTCTCTATCTGCTGGAAAGTGAGTAAAAAGAAATTTTGCAGTAAAACGACCGATAAAACAGAATCCGCGAGAGCGCGTCTAGGGTTTAAAATCACACTATCTGGGGCCTAAGTCTGCTATTACAATAGTGTCAGAATGGTCGGTCACTGATCGCATAATGGTTGATTTTGATAATTTTGGTAATCTACTACATACTAAACTTGTCAAAATCAAACATAATGCGATCAGTGATCGACCATTCTGACACTATTGTAATAGCAGACTTAAGCCCCTGTTCGCTCTTCTGTAAATGGCATCCGGGGCGGTCAGCGAAATGATAGCGTAACCAATGAGAGCGCGGGCGTATTATCTAATATATAAAATTCTCGTGTCACAGTTTTCGTTCCCATACTCCTCCGAAACAGCTGGACCGATTTAAACAAAATTTTGTGTACATATCGTGTAGGTCTGAGAATCGGCCAACATCTATTTTTCATGCCCCTAACCGAGCAGCGGGTGAAACCGCTGGGCACAGCAATTTTTTTTTTTATAAAAATTAAATATGGGTATTAAAAACATACCTAAGAGTTTTCTTATAAAGAAAGGCACACAAAGGTACTTGAACACTACTTAATTTTGCTGTTAAGTCGAACGAATTGACAGACCATCGCCAACAGCAAAAAAAACATGAGAAATGGAGCAAGCAAATAAATTAGGAAGAAATGCATTGAAAATGTTACACAAAAACAAACATTGATATTGGAAATAACTCATTAAATAAAGATTAAAACATTTATAAAATTTGTGATCTACTACTAACGGGGGGTTATTTATTTATGGAAATTAGATGTAGCTTTCTTCCGTGCCTTGGCAAGCACAACAAAATAAGATATGGTTGGCACAGTGGCTGAGCGATTGACTGTTGTGCTGCGTGTTGTGGGTTCAATCCTTGCACTGAACAAATATTTGCATCGCCTACAGGTAGTTGTTCCGGGTCTGGCTGTTTGTGTACGTGAGTTACAGGCGAAATTCCTAGAGCCAAAGTTCTTTTTTTTTAAATCGGTTTGCAGTGATTATGACAGTGATTTTAATGGTCCTTTCATGGTATTTAAATCTGTCAATGAATCACATTAAAACCATACCTGAGTAATTTCTGGCTCACCGGGGATACTATAATACAGCTTATGGAAGGAAATTATAAAGGAGTTAAATTATAAAAAGATTTAAAAAACAGTTTAGTTGATAGATCTGCTGCCCTACCATGACGTGTTAAAGCAGAACTTATTCCGCTGTGGGAAAGGGACAGAGCTATACAGGGTGTCTAGCACCATCTCTTTCACTCATTGGAATAAGTTCTGCTTTAAGATGTCATAGTAGGCCTACTGTATCACAGGCGTTTAGAATAGTAGTTATTCAAGCTAAACACTTTCATAATATCTAATGTTGCCACAGTGGCTAAGCATTTGACTAAGTATTTAAATTACATACTTAAAACACAGTTCAGTCTTCCGTAACACTGCCATTTCAGCCGAAAACACAGTAACTTCATTTAAACAATAATTGAACACACACATAATTTCACGCCTGTTATCCTTGAAAGGATAAGCAGAGGTGTACCTATACTAATAGTACACCCAAAGTCCCATGTATAGACGGCAAGGCTATTGCCAATAACCGGTAATTGAAGTTGACGGCACGGTTGACACAGTGGCTTAGCGTTAGACTGTTGCGCTTCATGTCGCAGGCTCGTTCCCCGTATGGAACAAATATTTGTATGACCTACAGATAGGTGTTCCGGGTCTAGCTGTTTGAGTATGTGAGTTTATATGTTTGTAAACGCACCCACGATACAGGAGAAATTCCTAGTGTGGAACAATGTTTGTTTAAACAAAGTATCGTCACCACCATAGACATAGATAGACATAGATAACGCAAGGGTAACTATTTCGCGTGCACTTCACGGGCCCAACCTACGATCAAAAATCGCAAGCTGCTACTTTCGCGGTCAGTCTGCATCGATGTGTCACTAGTTGGACGTCAGATATCAAATTTAAACTGGTCAATTGATTGTAATAAATTGTAAAATCTATCGTCAATCACTAAATAGACGTCACATCAACAAAATAAAGTGCACAAGACCTCATAGTAGGTAGTAAAAAAATGGCACGCTGGGTTTACATACAGATCGTAATACTTGCGTTATCTATGTCAATCAATATCTGTGGTCACCACAGTCCTCTTTTCTGTAGGAATACACACACTCCTACTTTTTTCTCAAGCAGTTATCAAAGTAACCTTGTTAGATTTATTTTCTACCATTCCTGTACTATCTTTTTTTTTGCGTGTGGGAATCCTTAATGGATGCCATTGCGGAGGGGTCTGTCAGACTCCTACTGACTAAAACCACACGGTGTTCCTTCTCGTCACTTCTGGCTGGGGTGCGAGGACACATTTGCATTCTACACAATCACCCCAGACTATCTTTTGCCCTAAACGAACCTACGAAAATCCTTTACCCAAATACTACTATTTAAAATGCCTACGAATTTTAACTTAGTTGAAGTTTCTTCAGCATACCTTATGACTCTCCTCCTTCATGATGTAAGTCCCAGCGGGCAGATCTCGAACTTGCACGTTTCCTTGTAACACGGTGTCACAATCAAGCCCTAGTTCCTTCACGAATGCTTCTGTTGCTATTTGTATTAGTGCCTGAAAAGATGAGATTTATTTATTAATTTTTTACGCTTACGCTTTGAACGCTTTTGTTACATATCGACGGTCCCTACGTACACACGGCGACAGATCAACCTATACAAAACCAGTTTATGCTGCTCTCTCAAAAACGAATCGTACACCATAAATTTCAAGTACAATGAGAGATCCGCATAAACTGGTTTTGTATAGGTTGATCTGTCGCCGTGTGTACATAAAGACATGTCGAAAATGTCATTTTTTTTTTATTGTCTCATTGACTTTAGATTATCTATGCGCACATGCTGACATACGATTTTTATTTTTATTCAATTTATTTGCCTTGTTTTAGAAAATATTTATTATTGCTCATAGAACTATTTCTAGGGTGTGTTAAACACAAAGTACGCTCTCCTGTAAACCTCGGTTTTTGACTTGACCTTAAGTACGTAGGGACCGTCGATATAGGTGACAAGCAAGCTTTGGACACCAATGAGAACAAATACGTGACAAAAATGTAGGTAAAATGAGTTTTTCAGTGTGGAGAGCACGCGCGTGATCTGGCGTTCCAAGTTTAAATGCGATTCGTTTTTTTCATGCAATAAGCAATCCGGCAATGTATATCGCAAACCTAGAAAAAAAAAACTCAAATAATAGTACATTACTGCCGCGGTCTATAATGACTACTTTGCTGGTCGCGCTGATGATGGCCGACAGCGCAGCGTAGCGCAGCTCCAGGCCGACACAGCGCGGTCAGCGTGTAGCACTTGATGGACGAGCTGAGATAAAGGCCGAGACCGTAGGTCGAGGCCTTTACAGCGAGGACAGCAAGGGCTGCAATGATGGCCAAGCTGAAAGGCCTAGAGCGTAGCTAGGCTAGCTCGAGGTAATCATAGCGTGACCAGCGAAGCAGTCATTGTGGACCAAGGTTTGTATAGTGCTTTACTCAAAAATGCAAGTACCTAATCTAAATAAAACTAGCAAGTAATTTAAATAAAAAATATATTAATTAACTAGAATTTTTTTAATGTTCAAATTGTGCTTTATCAGAAGATTCAGAACCATGCACTTAAACATTGAATTGGTATTCCAGAGAGCCGAAAGCTTCATTTTGTTGGAAAGATCATTGAAATACGCAAACATATTCGGATAAAGATTTAGATTTCCTACTGATTTTCCACTGCACAAATTTTTCATATGCAAGCTTATATTTTTCCTTTGTGTTTCGCGGTATCAAATTTTCAACCACTAATTTAGCTTCATCTTTAATGTCTGGCGGTGTTAAACACATTGAATCGGAAGAATTTTCGCTTTGAGAGCTAATTTTTAGCAAAAAAGTCAGTAAATTAATCAAAATTTTCGCTGAACCGCGCTTTTGTTACTTCTTTATTTTTTTTTATCAATGGTAGTTGGAATTATACAGCCTAATATGGAATAAAACCTTTTAAGTTTTTTTTTTTTTACCTTTAGACGTACAAACAGCTGTGTTTTAATTATAATCTTTTTGGTTCTTTTTTTTTTAAAACGTTGAAACGTCAAAATAGCGGCCGGCAAAACATTGCCGGCCTGTTAGAGCGGCCAGCAAAACTTTGCCGGCCGCTCCTTGAAATGGAACGGCAAGGTCGACTTTGCTCAAACAAGGTTGTCAAAATAATGACAACATTACATGCATTTTTGAGTAAAAAGTATTACTGTTTGTATGGGAAGTAATACATTTATTTTAGAACGAAAATAGAATGTAAAATGTCACTTAAGTAAGTTGTGTTGTTTGACAGTTGGGTATGATCACTGAGCATTCAAATACAAGAGTAACTATTTATTATAATATATTCATATTTATTTATTTATTCATGATTTTTGAGTTGTCTCCGTTTAGACCTAGGTGTGTGTAAGTGTGCGATATGATAAGTTCAGTAGACTGAATCAAGGTAGTTCGTTTGTCATTACATCAATTACTTAATAAACATTTTAAGTGAACTTACATTTCAATGAAATTTTATATGGATACATATTATTTTGCAAGCGGAGTAAGAAAAAAATTCTAAGTTTACCTGTTCGTCAAGATTATCAGTGTTATGCTTCTTGAAGGAAGATCCCTCCCGAGCCCTCTGTAAGGACGGCGTCGGCTGTACATCTGGCTGCTGCTACAAATAAACAATACAGCTTTAATTTTGACGACACGGTTGACGCAGTGGCTGAGCGATCAACTGCTGTGCTGCGTGTCGAGGGTCGATCCACGCACGGAACAAATATTTGTATGACCTACAGGTAGTTGTTTCTGGCTGTTTGTGTATGTGAGTTTAAATTTTTGTAAACGCACCCACGACACAGGAGAAATCCTAGTGTAGGGCAACTTTTTTTTTACCTTAAAGTCTTGAGACACTATGATTCCTAAGTCTCATGTTTCAAGTGTTTAAATATCAGGCAATTAGACCCTTACCTGTGGCGTGTTAGTCGCGATGTCAGGTACCATGTCGGGCTTAGGTCGCCGCCCCGCTATGTGTATGGGCGATGACGTCGCGTGGCCCTCCTGCCATGCGAACACACACAATGAGTTAGTTCACACCACAGATACACACACTAGATAGATAGACATAGATAACGTAAGTATCACGATCTGTATGGAAACAGAGTGTGCCATTTTAAACTAAGCGTGCCATTTCTGGATTATTATGACGTCACAAGCAGTATAGTTTAGTGATGTGATGTCAATTTAGTAAACAACAACAGTTTTCACAATTTTTTTTTTTAATATTTACTTTTATTTTTAGATATTTTTTCCTTTTTTTATATTTTTTTTATGTTTATGTATTATTTGTTACAGCGCAACTAACTAACCATTGTAAACCGGTAGCTGACGTCTGACTAGTGGCACACCGATGCAGATTGAGCGCAAAAGTGACGGCTTACGATTTTTAATCGTAAGCTGGACACGCGAATTACTAGCTCTTGCGTTATCTATGTCTATCTATATCTGTGGTTCACACACACACGCATTGATTATTCTACACTAATTCAAAGCAATAAAACGTAGGCCCAAATCTATAGACCGATCTTATTCTTAGCTCAGTCGCGTTTCATCCGAAAATTTAACTTATAAAAGGTTAATTTTAATTTTTGTATGACAGACTCAATGACAGTAGCTTGTAGGAATATAAACATTAACTTTACACTAATAAGATTTATTTAAGAATGTAGCATGACTGAGCGGAGTTTGAGCTAAGACTTCGTCCGTACTATAGATCTGGATATTAGTATGCAAAATCGTCGGTCGTCAAGACCATGATCCGGATTAGAACTTTAACATCACACCAGACTTTTATTGAAAAATCATACAGAACACACAAACAAATACACATATCAATTATTATCAAATAAGTTTCGTTTTTTTTTCAATCTAATCTAATACACTGCACAAATCGAACATAACGGGCAATAGAAGTTTTCTGCGGAGTTTGTTCCGCCACTTCTTCCCAGCTAAAACACTAGGAAGTGGCGAAGGGCAGGGCGTTTTTGTGGGACTGTCTCTTGTAATCTGACGTTTAAAACGTGCTGATTATCAGCCTAATTTGAATAAATGACTTTTGATTTGATTAGAAGGAATATGGGTGGATTTTAGTCAGTACAAGTCTGCGGGGGAAATTATTTGATGATTTCCCATCCGCAAAAAAAGGGTAGCGCGATTCAGACGTTTATTGTAGAGACTGCGTAAGAATTGGACATCAAACCGGTGCGGTGTAAAGGAATTTGGAGGAGTTTCTAATAATAGTGTGATTATGGTCGGTCGTACGACAAATCGTGGTCGTAATCTCATAGTGTGCATGTGCATGACGGACCTGTTGGTCTAGTGGTTAGTGGCCCTGACTGCTGAGCCGGAGGTTGTGGGTTCGATTCCCACCCAGGACAAACTTTGTGTGATGAGCATGATTGTTTGTTCTGTGTCTGGGTGTGATTTATCTATAATATGTATGTATTTATAAATTATATAAGTATGTATATCAGTTGTCTGGTTACCATAACACAAGCTCTGCTTAGCTTGGGATCAGATAGCCGTGTGTGAGTTGTCCCAAGATATTTATATATTTATAGTGCACGGAAGCGGTTGCGTTATCAAATTCAGAAAACCGACATGCTATGTTATCTAAAAGAGGGTAGTTCCACTTACCATATGCTCAGACATAGCTCTCTCGCTGTGGTGGGGAGAGTGCATGTTGACTCCGCTGTCGACGTTATTCATCTTAGACGATTTGGCGGGAGACGACGTCACTGTCGTCGGGCGGCGTCTGTCGCGGCCCTGTTATATTATTTTATATATAAAATAAAAAAACTTTTTATTTCTTACAGAATATTCTAGTAGGTACACAAAGTTAATTAGTTTTGTTTAATACATAGTTAATAGTTACATACAGTGTTTAGAAATATCTTTTGATATGTTTATTGTACTGGAATTATTCTGTAGGAACCCGTCTACAGGTGAAGGCCTCCTCCAAGTTGACCCAGTTTTCTATTATTTGCACTGTTTGCGTCCAGTTTGGACCCACTACTGTGCGTTTAATTTCATCCTCCTATCTGTTGTAAGGTCTCCCCTTCTTTCTTTTTCCCACTGCCCCCCTCCATATTACAATATATTATTTTATGATTATTGGAGTTTACTCCTTAAGAATCGATTTTCATATATAAGACGCCCGGTATGAGAAAAATCCGAGGGGTAAAACTTACTAAAGTAACGAAAATGTGTCACGTTTTTGGTGCGCACTCTTAGTGCGCAACTTTCTAATTTGGCTGTGAGTGTATTAAGACGTACATATGGTATGCTGTATAGGCGACTATACCTATAAACTATATGTTATTGGGCTTGTTTGTTTCTATCAGTGTCGATGTATTTATATTGCTATTTTTTTTCATTAATTTGTGAATTTACCATTTCATATGATATTAATCTTTTTTTCAGTTGAATAAACTCTTTTTGCGTATGGTTAAATACTCGTACTTAAGGAGTAAACTCCAGTCGTGCGTCGGAGCTGACACACACTTTTTATATGGAGTTTATAAGTCGATATTGTGTATAGAATGACACCATATTCAAGCAAATTTAGTTTTAAAATGAGAATTTATTTCCGTTATATTATCAGCTTGAGAATACTAGCCGTGCGTAATTAAGTAAAAATAGTCCGTAGACTGGTGGCAGTACTTTCATATAAGCATAAAAGCTTGGCCTACCCTTATAAACTGCTACTCTTCATGTGGGTAGGTTTTGTAATAGTTACATTTTTGCTTTGGGCTTGCCTTTTTGTTGTCTAGGCACGCCACTGGTAGAGCTAGAGACTACAGAAAAGTGTACAGAACACGCAAAAATAAATAAAATACAATATTTACCGGGTTGACCAACTCAGCACTCAGTCCAAGATATTGATGTAGGGCGGTAAACGTAACCCTTTGTAGACGCACCATAATGATCTGAAAAAAAAACAACAAATTCATGATTATTTCGAGATAACAAGAATGCTCCTGTAAAGTAGACACAGTGGTCAGTGGTGTGTGGCAGGTTGTGGTGGAGGACTTAAAACGTCATGATTTCTTCACTTCAAACATCCACACTGTAATAAATTCAATACTAAATTTTGCCCGCGACTTCGCTCGCGTTAAGTTCGGGGTAACACAGTTCTCCTTTCCTGATTTGCAGGTACACACGAAGACATAACAACCTGTACAAAACCAGTTTATACTGATCTCTTAACAACGGATCGTACACCGCGGATTTCTCGTACGATGAGAGGTGGATCTCTCATCGTACGAGAAATCCGCGGTGTACGATCCACTGGTTTTGTATAGATTTATGTGTCGTCATGTGTACCTGCTTCCTGTAGTTTTTACCCTTGCGCCTTATTTATTATAATAGCAAAGCTAAGTTTCCCCTTTCCTTCCCTCTTTCTCCCTCGTTTCTCACTTTTAAAAAAATGCCTTTGTCCGTCTGCAGGGTCCCAACTATCTCTGTGCCAAAATTCATCAAAATTGGTTTAGCCATTTAGGCGTGAAGACGTAACAAACAAACTTACTTTCGCTTTTATAATATTACAAGTAAGGATTCTACACTGACCTGTATAACTCTGACAAATATATCTGGGTACTCTTTGAAAACTTCCTGGAAAGCCCTCATTGGCAACTTGATGACCTGGGAGTCTTCTAACGCTTTCGCGTTTACTGTCTTGTATGGTTGAGAATGGCCCTGGAAATAACATTAATTATAATAGTTATAGTACGGCCAACGAGAAGCGATACCAAATGTAAACAAAACCCATGCTGAAACCCCATCTAAAATGGCCGCCCGAATGTTGGCGAACCCGTCTTAACGTTGTCATGTTTTTGCCGGGAGAACGAGACATTACGACAAGGGCACAAGACGGAAAGAGCTAAATATTAGATTGTCAACGCCACAGTTGTTCTTTAGGTTAATAATCTTTCGTATCGCTTCTCGTTGGCCTTACTATAAGTATATGAGGTTATAAAGCGCTCGGAAAACAGTTCAGCATAAGTCCCCAACGTTGGCAGCAATTTTATTTATTTATTATTTAAACTTCATGTACAATAGTGGTACATAGGCGGACTTAATGCCATAAGGCATTCTCTACCAGTCAACCTTTGGGTAAAATACGACAACATTGTGATAGGGTACAATAATAAATATATCTTAAACTATTTGTTTATGAAAACATATATATTTATACGGATACTAATACACGTATACATATCAAATAAACTAATAAATATAAATAAAAACGAGAACTTTAACAGTAATTACTATGACTTTTAATTGGTAGGCGGACCTAAATAGTGTTTACGAACTTTTCTTTTAAAGTTAAGTTTACTTTCAGCTTTTTTAATGCCAAAGGGTAGCGCGTTCCAGAGCTTTATTGTATTAATTAATTTAATTTTCATTTGATTTCCAAATTAGTGCACAGACATTCGATTATAAATATTCTCGTTCACTTTGTTGTCCGTCTGTCTGTCTGTCCAGATATCTCGGGAACGCGTGGAGTATGAATTTAAAACCATATACTGAGCTCTGTGGCCCCTTTCATGTGTGAAAAAATCAACTCTCTAAATCTACACAGTGAAAAAAGAATGACTGTTTATGTCGCAAGTTTGTATGTAGCCGTTCATTACTAGCTTTTGCCCGCGGCTTCGCTCGGTTAAATTCGGGGTAGCACAGTTCCCTTTTCCTGATTTGCAGGTTAGATAGGTTAGGTACCTGCTAGGTTTTGCCCTTGCACATTATTGATTGTGATAGCAAAGCTAAGTTTTCCCTTTTCTTTTTCCCTCATTTCTCACTTAAAATTTCAATGTCCGTCTTCAGGGTATCAACTATACCTGTACCAAAATGCATCAAAATCGGTTTAGCCATTTGGGCGTGAAGACGTAACAAACAAACTCACTTTTGCTTTTATAATATTAGTAAGGATAAACGCTACGACCCTTCCTCTTTACAGTACTTACAGTGAGCACATCAGTGAAACTAAGTAGCGAGGTGACGCTCTCTCCCGCGCGGACCACCTTCAGCGACAAACTGCTGCCGTCCTGGTTCGTGATGTACACGTTGACGCGCCCGTTCTGTACCACGTACACGTTCTCGTCTGTGTCTCCTGTAATAGAAAGCATTTTACTTTTATAGAAAGAAGGAAAAAGTATTTATTTGACTGGCACAGGACAACACATTAAAAAAATATATAAAAAAAAAAAAAAAAAATATTGATTGACTTTTAAAGAGGTTCTTTAACATTTTAAACGTCAGAGCATAAGCGAATGCGCTTAAAAATAAAATTGCACATTCTTCACCGTACCTTTTTTTTTGGGGGTGGGAAATCATCAAATAACTTCCCCCGCTCTAGGCGGGAGCTCTAGGGGTGTGTCAACCGCTTAACGCGCTGTCGACACGGCATGTCGTCAATATACGGACGGAGGGTGAGCTACCCATTGCTCACCATCCACAGACCCGCTACGGTGGCCGGGAGTCGTCTCGCGGCGCCCGACGTCCGAGGCGACTTCCGCAGCGGCTGGGTTGGTTTGAGGTTCTCTCCCTCAAACGCCCGGCCACCTCCTTTGCTAGCATGACTGCTTCGTAGAAGAAGGTGACCGCTTCCCATTCCCTCTCGCTCCGGACCATAGACTGAACCAGGGCCGGACGCAAGAGATCGCCGCCGTCTTAACTCTCACTTCTCAATAGGGTAGATGACACCACCAATCAGTTAATATACTTTTTATGAACTGTCAAAACACGCTTCCCCCATAGAATTTGTATGGGACACGCAACGATGTCGTCACTAAGTTGTTAAGTCAATGATGCAACTATTTATTGATTTAAAAGCAACTAAAAATCGAATTATGAAGTTATTTTGAAATGAATGGAGTTCTCAGGTCTAGAATAAGGTGTTCTTTCAGAAAAAATGTGTTTTTTAATTAAATAAATAAATAAATATCTTGGGACAACTCACACACGGCTATCTGATCCCAAGCTAAGCAGAGCTTGTGTTATGGTAACCAGACAACTGATATACATACTTATATAATTTATAAATACATACATATTATAGATAAATCACACCCAGACACAGAACAAACAATCATGCTCATCACACAAAGTTTGTCCTGGGTGGGAATCGAACCCACGACCTCCGGCTCAGCAGTCAGGCCCACTAACCACTGGACCAACAGGCACGTCAAATTATTGGTTAATGGTGTCAACTACCCAATTATAGGTATGCATAATCAAAACCACTTACCGACTTTAAACAAGAAAGCACCAGCGGGCAGGTTGAGGATCTCCGTATGCTTACAGAGCATGAGGAACACCGGCTTCTCGAAGTGACCAAATACGCGGATGCTGTGCAGCATATACAAGGCATCTGGAGGGACCCTATCATCACTCGTTAGGTCTTCTTCTAGGTACTCTGCTGGGGGTTCCAGTACCTTGGCAAAACGATGAGATGGTTTAATAAATTGGTTTAGTTTTGACAGCAATGATTAAACAAGTTCCATTAAATTTAGTAAGAAGAAATCGCCGTCGGATCGTTATGAAATTTGGCAAGGAGATAGATTTCAACTTGGAAAAGAACAAAGGGTTTTATTATCACGCCTAATCAATTATGAGGGTGAGCAATATGTCCATATTCCTAAGCTTGTTGCGTAATGAGTTCATGACATGCATTAAAGAAGAAAATAATACTGGAGACGCCAGGTGACGAATGGAAACAAAAATGGAATCAAGAACTTCATTACTATAAAACTAATTCAAGCAAATCGCAACCCCTCCGCGTAACAAGTCGCGGGTAACAGCTAGTTTTATAATAATCTAGGAAGAAGTAATGCAACATACTCCCTAGAATACATCTCAGCGTGTGAGCAAGTGATACGCATGTGACTAAAACAGTTATGAATATGAATGTTGATTGATGGAGAGGGTGAGAAAGACCAAAGAAAAGTTTTCATACAAAAAAAAAATTGTGAAAAAGTTGGAACTTTGACCCTCAATATCTACATAACTAGAAGACAAGGAAAATCGTAATTACGGGAAGAACTGCCTTTTGGCTTTGTTAATGGAACTTTTTAACCGACTTTTAAAAAAAGGAGGTTCTCAATCCTTACTAATATTATAAAAGCGAAAGTGAGTTGGTTTGTTTGTTTGTTTGTTCACGCTTTAATGGCTAAACCCATTTCGATGAATTTTGGTACAGAGATAGTTCGGAAACAGGAGACGGACATAGGCTAATATTTTTTTGAAAAAAGTGGGATGTGAGGGAGAAGTGTGTGTAAGGCGCAAGGGGAACTGTGTTACCCCAAATTTAATGCTATACGCTAGTATTTTATATTTTATGCATCGATAACTGAAAGACGCCTGGACCGTTTTGGAAAACCTTTTTTTGTTTGATAGGGTGGGGGTATACTTCCCAGGTGGTCCCATTTCAATTTTATTTATATTGCTAAGGTAGGTTCTCTACGTCTATATGGATGATCGGCTAATCTTTTAATAACAATTGAACATTAATACTCGATAAAAATTATGTGATAGAAACTTTTTTCTAAAAAGTTATATACCCTTTATTTTGTCCAAAAAGTACATTGAACTTGACAACTCGTGTATCACTTCCACAAAACATATTCCTCAAGGATGACTCACCTTCAACTGTTCAGGAGCAGTTTCCTTCTTCAGCTGCAGCAGTTTCCTAGCAAACCGCATAACAGCGCGTCTTTTGCGCCCCTGTCCTGAGTTGGAGATGGACTTGACCTTCCTAAGCATCCTCCGTCCGTAGAACAGCATCTTGTCTCGTTTGCGGAACCTCTTTACTGGGTCCCCGGCTGCGCCGATACCTCCTATGGCGCCGGCTAATTCTGGAAGAAGAAGAAAAGATTGGAACATATTAATTTTTCATGAGATCCTTGCAATAAGGTAACTGGGGTGAAGGTATTGTTAAGTATATGGACATTTTAGCAGCACTTTTTAAATTCGCGGTGTGCAGAGCTTTAAATCTTTTTTCTTTTATGGGTTCTGTGCTTCAAAAGGAACGAACGGAACCCTGATAGGAACACTTTGTTGTCCGTCTGTCTGTCTATCTGTCAAGACTTTATATCGGGAACGAGTGGTGCAATCGAGTTGAAATATTATATTTGTTTAAAACCATATCAGTACTCAATCTGCGTAGACATAGAAGGTCGATTTTACCTTCTATAGTAAGTACGGCCAACGAGAAGCGATACCAAATGTAAACAAAACCCATGCTAAAACACCATCTACAATGGCCGCCCGAATGTTGGCGAACCCGTCTTAACGTTGTCATGTTTTTGCCGGGAAAACGAGACATTACGACAAAGGCCCAAGATGGAAAGAGCTAAATATTAGATTGTCAACTACACAGTTGTTCTTTAGGTTTGACCTTTCGTTTCGCTTCTGGTTGGCCGTACTGTAAGTCTACGCAGACAAAAGATGAGGCCGTTTATTAGCAAGTTTTTTATGGAACCCTCAGTGCGTGAGTCCGACTCGGACTTAACCACTTTTTTTTTAAGAATCTCGATATTCAAATGGTTCCTTTGGTTATAATAGATACTCTTTTTCTTTTTTCCTGTGTCTACTGTGTTTACATATAATAAATAAATAATAATTGAAAAAGTATAGATATTGTCTGGATTATTAGATCAATAAACGTACCTTTCGACCTCCATCTTCTGTAATAGTAGAAAAATACGACCACTAAGGATACGAGAAGACAACCGCAAATAGACCACAGCAACTGTGAACAGAAATAACCCTTATTTGTAATACAGTTTAAGATCCAAATTGACAACACGGTTGACGCAGTTGCTGAGTGATCAGCTGCTGACTGCGCTGTCACTGTGTCGCGGATTCGATTCCCGCACGACGCGACACACCTATCAGTCAACAACTACCCGAGTTGCTGCCAATTTAAATGTCTGTAAACACACCCACGTCATAGAAGAAATTCCTACGTTAAAGAAATATATTAAAAGACGTGTGCCTGATAAGAGGTTTAATTAACATGAAGAAAAACCTATTTTAGTGTCACGTTTATTGTGAAAAAAGTAAAGTGCACTGGGCCACACATAACTGCAATAGTAAAACAGTATTTTGAATAAAGACAGTTTTGTCTCGCCTATTAATCTTGCATTATCTAAAATTGCGGACCGGTGGACGGTGAGCAATGGATAGCTCAATATCCATCCGTCTTTGACGACAGACATGTCGACGGCGCAAAGATATGTCATCATGAGGGGCGGTCACGGCCACCGGACCACCGCAGCCCCGGAACACAAAGGGCAAAAGAAGAAACATGAGTTTTAATCAGTAAAAGTCTGCATTTAAAGACTTCCCATTCGAATAAAAAACTTGAGACCCGGATGGAACGAAGTTATTATTTATTATGTACAAAAAACCTGTATACACTCAACAAAAATAATCGCCGCGACATCACACAGTTCAATGCGAAATAGAAAGGCGAAACGAAAATAACTGGCTTGCTTTCTATGAGAGAGAGAGAGAGACAGAGAAACACGCGCACGCCGCACGGCTTATAACTATAGAAAAAAGTGTCGTTACAACTTTTGGTCTTAATTCTTTTCGTCTAGCCCCCCCCTTCGCAACGCGCGATAAGGAACTTCGTTCCGAAAATATACAAAACTAGCTTTCGCCCGCGTTAAATTTGGGGTAACACAGTTCCTCTTAAGCCTTATTGATTTGTAATGGCAACGCTAAGTTTTCCCTTTTCTTCCCTCTTTCTCCCTCACATCCCACTTTTTTTAAATAAAAAATTAGGCCATGTCCGTCTCCTGGTTCCCAACTATCTCTGTACCAAAATTCATCAAATTCGGTTTAGCCATTAAAGCGTGAAGAGGTAACAAACAAACTCACTTTCGCTTTTATAATATTAGTAAGGATTAAGACTATAAAATGTTTCTTATCGAAACACCTTCACTACAAATATTAACTAAGTAAACCAACCTTCGTTCTGTTTGTTAATTTGGCAAGTAACACATCAATGTTTCCTTGAACAAGACGTGTGAAAACTTACGTATAAGGTGTTGCATTGTTAATGACATTATAGATCTGGCTGTGAGACAATACAGTCAACCCTGAATAACTTTATTAATTACTGCAGTTTTTGGCTTGGCTAAATAATAACTGCCGCTCGGCTTGATCTTTAGGTTAAGCTGTACTGGCCTAGGTTAGTTCGTGAAGTGGAGCTTGGCTGTCATTTGTATGTCTTTTCAGATAGTCAATGGGACGAAAGTCTAACAATCAGTTTTACCAAGAAAGAGGTATCGTATTTGCCGGGGTTGCGGGTTCTTCGAGAGAGATACCGCGGCCCCGGAACATCATCATCATTTACCTCGGGTCGGCGCAACACGTTTTCTTCTTCCATTGTCCCTTATCAGACGTCATGGCATCACTTACTCTTTTCTCCTTCATATCATTCCTTACACAATCCATCCATCTTTTCTTTGGCCTTCCTCTCGCTCTCCGTCCATCAACCTTCAGATCCATCACTCTTTTAGTCACATGACCTTCATCCCTCCTCATTACATGACCTCCTCATTACCAAGACAAACGACTCCCTTTCAATTTTTCTGTAACAGGCGCAACTTTCAAACTTCCTCGAATATATTCATTGCTTACTTTATCCATTTTTGTCACTCCACACATCCATATCAACATTCTCATCTCCGCTACATGCAATCGTTTTTCATCCACCTTTTTTACAGCCCAGCATTCTTAAAGGGAAAAATAAGAAACATAGTTTGGTTTTAATCAGTAAAAGTTTGAAACTCCAACCTCCTCTCCGCCCAGAGTGGGACAAGTAATTTGTTGATTTCTCAACCGCTTAAAAAAGGGGGGTATGGTTTTAACCAATGCTAACAGGGTTGTGGAGGTCAGATAAGCAGTTGCTTCATGTTAAATACTAGTAGTAGTAGACTGGAAGCCGATCCTAATTTAGTTCGGAAAAGATTGGGCAAATGATGACTTTTTGGAATTGGGTTATATTATACTAGCTGTTCCCCACGGTTTCACCCGCGCTGCTCATCACCTGTTGGTCGTAGCGTGATGTTATATAGCCTATGTTACTCGGGGATAATGTAGCTTTCCAAAGGTGAAAGAATTTTTGAAATCCGTCCAGTAGTTTCGGAGCCTATTCATTACAAACAAACAAACAAACAAACAAATCTTTCCTCTTTATAATATTAGTATAGATGAACACATTCTACGACAAAAACAAAATGACAATAAAGTTAGATGTACCCAGAATATTAAAGTAATATCCTGCGTTCGCAATTTAGTTTCCGGTTATGTTTGCAAAACTTAAAAAAATACCCAAACAAACAATAAATACAGTTTCAACTAGGTACAACATTTTCATAACTTTTCAATAGTTGCATCCATTCTGAAATCAACTTAATTTAATCACACATAAAGATGATTTTTAAATCAATTGCAAACCAGGATTGATTGTATGTAGGTAGTTGTGAACGTCGTACCTAATGATATGTGACTAAAGAATTTAAGTCGACGACAGGCTTCCTGATTTGGCTATACCACTTTACAACTTCCTGCATTCAATTAGAGTCCTTATTTGAATAATGCCACCACGGTTGAAAACGAAACCATCTGCAGTAATCATCATCATTCTTCTGGTGGGGTACTATGACATCTTAAAGCCTTAATCAATTGAGGAAAAGAGACAGAGCTATGCAAGATGTCTAGTCATCTCTTTTCCACACTGGATTGAGTACGGCTTTAAGACGTGATGGTATCCCTACTGTCCTTATCTCTCTTCTTGTGTCTTTTTCTTCCATACTCCTCTATTAGGTACTCGCCATTTCATCTGACATCTCCATTCATGCCATATAGCATCATTGACACAGTCCATCCATCGTTTCTTTGGCCTTCCTCTCTTTTACCCATCCACATTCATTCTCAACATTTTACTCACGGTAATAACTGTCAATAGTGCGTGACCTTTATAGGGATACTAGATGTGCCTGGCGGTTTTATACCCGCTGCAGCTCAGGTCCTCCACCATTTTTAAATTGGTGACAAAGTGACAATTCACAATATTAACTGCGACTGTGACTATTTTCGGAATTTTAATGTAATTCGTATTATTTTCCTATTATGATTCCGCTAAAAAGGTCATTTTAAGCCAGCTGGTCCCTCTCTGAAGGAGTTCACCCTTTTTACTTAGGAGTATCAAAAATAAAAAATTTCATACAAAATTGGTCCAGCCGTTTTGGAGGAGTTTGATAAAAATACCGCAACATGAGAATTTTATATGAATACTAGCTGTGCCCAGCGGTTTCACCCGCTGCTCACTTAGGGCTTTGAAAAATAGATGTTGGCCGATTCTCAGACCTACTCGATATGTATACAAAATTTCGTTTAAATCGGTCTAGCCGTTTCGGAGGAGTATGGGAACGAAAACTGTGACACGAGAATTTTATATATAAGATTTAATGTTGATCGCATCAGTTCATTGTTTTTGCGAATTTCAAGGTTCGTAGAACAAAATTTGTTTCGTTTCAAGGTCCGAGAGAACAAACACGAGGATCCTACATTTATTACGTCACACCTCATATAAATAAAGTTATCTGTGTAGGATGTACGTGTTTTAATTCGTAATTTGTTTTTTTCGTTGCCATCAATCTTACTATTATTATAAATGCGTTGGATGATGGATGTTTGTCACTCAATCACGCGGAACGGTTAAATATATCTGGATGTAGTTGGCACAGATATAAACTATAATTTGGAATAGCACATAGGCTTTTTAATTCCTGAACTCCACGCGGGCAAAGTCGCATATCCTTTATACAGGGAGAAGGGTAACGATCTCGACTGGATTCCGGAATTTCACACAAAAGCAAATTATCATAAGTACATTATCGATCAAAGTGCGGTTTGCGGTTTCGGGTCTAGTCGGGTGTGTCAACATAATATTTTGTTTCTATCTTGTCTAAGGTTCTCAGAAACAGTATGCAGGCTGACTGCCAAATTTTTTGCCCTTGAACTAATAAGGCTCTATGGTCCCATATAGAATGTTATTTCTAATACATAATACACCATCATCTGCTTATCCTTTTCCTTTCAGCCGTGACCAACAGCCTAACGTGCTTTCTGAGACACGGAGGAAACTAGTTGTGTAACAGGTGGTCACCCATCCACAGACCAACCTAGGCAAGCGCGGCTTAACCTTAAATTTAGCTACGAGCTCTTAATCTATTATAGTACGACCCTATATACAAGGTGTTTCAGTCCATGATCCACGTGTTCTTGAAATTCGCGGATAACTTGGATATTTGTATATTACCTAACGCGATCAGCTGATCAAAAAGTATGGGGAAGACTAAAAAAAGTCATTCAAATTCATTTCAAATAGCATACCTATGTATATTTTGATATTATGGAAACAACTAAGTACCTATCTAAATAAATGAAAACTAATAGATTTAAAACTCATAATAATGCAATCATACTTCTACATAATCCATTGAATTAATAATTATAGCAGTGTCTTACGTGCGACACTTTATGTAACATAATGTTGTACTTAAGTAACTTGAAGAACTTTTGGAAATTCAAGTAACATAAGTTACTTAAGTACTTAACTAACTTATATTATGAATTTCCAGTTTAATGCGCAAAGACCACATGGAAGGTCTTTTTTGCGGATGTGAAATCATCAAATAACTTCCCCGAGGGTAGTGTCAGACTTTTACTCACTAAAACCTACCAATGTTCCTTCTTTTACCCTTTATGTGCCGGGTCCGCGGTATATCTTTCGAACAACCCGCAACCCTGCACAAGGGAGGTCTTGCGTTATGTTACATCTTGTATATAATACAAATTTCTTTACATACGATTTATCATAGTCCGCGATAAAAATATGTCAAACTACGGCCTTGAATTTTGTTATGATTATTTTAGCAACGTTTTAACTAGTTGTTGACATTGAACTAACGAGATATGAGACGGCAGACCTCTACAGAAGAATTATCGTATCTTTACGCTTATTGCGTAGTGTTGGATAAACAGACTATAGAGTAATAGTAAACAAAGTCGTAAAACATAAACAAATGAAATGATTTAATCTTTACTTAATATTATAAAAGCGAAAGTGAGTTTGTTTATTTTGGTACAGAGATAGTTGGAACCCTGGAGACGGACATAGGCTATTTTTTTATAAAATTGTGAGAAAGGAGGGAGAAAGATGGAAGAAAAGGTAAAACTTAGGTTTGCTATTACAAATCAACAAGGCGCGCAAAAACTGTAGCAGGTACCTGCAAATCGGGATAGGGGAACTGTGTTACCCTGAATTTAAAGCGAGCGAAGCCGCGGGCAAAAGCTAGTGTGTTTATTTTTTTTTAAATGCACATGTAAAACTAGTTGTAATACTAACATCCTTGAATCAAAATCATTCATCATTTTAGATCAAATCATTTAGAAGAGACCATTTTAGAAGTCATTGTGATCTTTGTTTTTAGGAAACTTAAAAGAGGAAAGGTGTGTCCACATTTTGCAAATTATGTTTTTAAGTAATGATACTTATTAAATTGCATCAGCAACCTTTATCCCAAAAAAATGGGATAAGTCAGGTTGATGTAATAGGGAGAGAACCTATTGTCATAACCGCCGGTGGCAGGCACCGTACCTGCCACTGAGAAAATCCTGGTGGAAAATCTCTATAAAACTTCGCCCGACCCGGGAGTTGAGGATCCAGGACTACTACTTACTATGATCAGTAGTCGTACTTGCGTCAGAAATAAAATCTTACTAATATTATAAAAGCGAATGTTTATGAGGATGGATGGATGGATGTATGGATGCTTGTCACGACAAAACGGCTGAACGGAGCCTTATGAAATTTGGCACAGAAGTAGATTATAGTCTGGAATAACACGAAGGATACTTTTTTTTCGATTTCATGCGGGCGAAGCCGCGGGCGCCAGCTAGTTGTATATAACTACTAAATCAATTTAAAATAAACCCTAAGTACATAATAATTCTAAAACAAAGAAACCGTACAATAAAATTGCAAAACGACAATAATTTAAATAATTACACTCACGCGATATTGTTTGTCCCCCAGCTGGGCAGTTAAAATGACGCATACGCATGCCACAAAGAGCACCATAGTCACTATAATTCACAACACACTTTTTTATTAGCTTTGAATAGCTGTTTAACACACCGCTGAGCCCCTAAGTGTCATAGCGTAATACTATATAGCCTATTTTACATGCTGAAAATTTAGCTTCCTATTTACCAAAAATCGTTACAATCGGTCCAGTAGTTTTGGAGACTTCGGCACAGATAAACAAACAAAGAATCTTTCCTCTTTATAATATAATAATATTAATTTATGATGGTATAGTAAAGATTTCAAATTTTCAACACTGTTTTCAATATCCTGAATTATATGCACTACACAGTATTAAATTAAAACATAATAAATACAATTAACACTAAATTATTTATTATTTTTTCGCGGTAACACGTCCGTCAAATACGAGACAGAATGGATCCACTAATCGCGAGTTTGTAAACAAGTTTAGTCCTTGCATGGGACTTTTCATTTCTGTCGTAACTTCGTAGGCGCAAGCGCAGCTATAGCGCGACTAGCCGCGTTGCGACACACGAGACGTTTACGTTTCGTTTGTAACAAGAACAACAGCTGATAGTAATGATGACATACGAATTCTGACCAAGTTTCCGGTAGTATTATCTACGTATTGTGACCACATTGAAACCACTACACAAATGTCCTTTTTTTGTTATAGTTCGTCTTTTCTTTGAGCTCCTTGGGTTATGAGTTGAGCTACACGATAACTGACAAATGCTTGCACTGACTGGACAGGTCCACTCAATCTGTGTGGTGCTTTCTTAAAAAAAACTATTTCGGACACTATCTGTAGTCCTCATGTAAGTTGACCGATATTTTTTTTTGTCTGGACCTTAAAAGAGAGCATGACCTCTGAGTTTGTTTCGGCTGTTTCTTCTCAGAGTAGTCGAGTACGAAACACCGGCGGCCTCATCTAGTTTAAAAAAAGACGTGTAAAAGTGTTTGTGAAAACCTACTTGCAAAATAAACATCATTTATCACTGAGATTCGATATCACTGTTTACAACGCACTAGTGGTTGCCTAGATCCATATTTATACTTCGACCAATTGTTTGGGTTCCGTACCTCAAAAAGAAAAAACAGAATCCTTATAGGACGACTTTGTTGTCAGTCTGTCTGTCCGTCAAGACCCTTTATCTCGGAAACCCGTAGAAATATCGAACTAATATTAAAACTATAAACTCAACTTCGTGGTCCCTTTGTGCTGTGAAAAAGATCATTTTTTGGGTGGGAAATCATCAAATAACTGCACAAGGGACCACAGACTTGAGTCTATAATATCTTGACTCAAGTGTATAATTTTCATTTAACTCGATACCAAGGGTCTTTTTTTTTCGTGTGGGAAATCATCTAATGACTACCCCCGCTCTGGGCGGACCGGGGGGGCGTGTCAGACTTTTACTGACTAAAACCCACCCATGTTCCTTCTATTGCCCTTTACGTTCCGGGGCCACGGTATCTCTTTCGAACAACCCGCAACCCCGGCAGGCGGAGGCCCTGATCTTTAGAAAACAGTTCCTCTCTAAGCAATCAAAAAAAATGGCTGTTTACTCTTGTTTTTCTAACAGTTACTATGTCAACAAAAAACAAAAGAATAAGGTCTAATTTCTGTCATATAAGCGTATGCTGATGTTAGCGTGTTATTGTCTAATCGGGGATTACTGTATTACGTGTGACTTTCATTAAGTGATAATAAGGTGTAAACGGGTCAAAGTTGTAACAAAGCAATGATTCACAAGTTCAAAGACAAAGGAATGAATGTTTTAACAGTAATTTACTGTTTGAGCAAGAAGGAACAACCTATCATGGCGATTTTCTGCATTTATGTTTACGTTATTATTCACAATTAATTTCTCTTGTTTTTGCGGATGGGAAATCATCCAAAAGGTTTCTGACGATTGGATATCATCAAATAACTTCCCCCGGGCGGTGTGGGAAGAATGTAGAATCTAGAAATCTGGAATGTCTAGTCGGAAAGCTAAAAATGCTTGTATCAAGTAATAACGGGGTGGCAGACTAGAAATAAAAAGTCGTGAAACACACATTGATAGTTAACACATTGTCACAGAAAGAAAAAAACATAAAACTGAATTTTCAAAAGACTTTCGATTTAAATGCATTAGTGGGCCACACAGTGCTCTACGGTCTACGGGGTAGAGCAGCATTTTAAGGTATCGGACGTAGGGACATCATAAACTAAGTATGCAGTGACACGAGATGCCTTCTCCAGATTATTTCATAATCCAAACAGAATAAAAGACAGGATTTAATTATCATTGACAAGCTTTCGCAACACGATTCCCCTTGCGCCTTATTGTTTTGTAATAGCAACGCTAAGCTTTCCGTTTTCTTCCCTCTTTCTCCCTCACATCCCACTTTTTTTTAATAAAAATTAGCCTATGTTCCCAACTATCTCTGTACCAAAATTCATCAAAATCGGTTTAGCCACTAAAGCGTGAAGAGGTAACAAACAAACAAACTCACTTTCGCTTTTATAATATTAAGTAAGGAAATATCTTCACTTAATTGCTATGAGCAATTAATTGGCTTGAATTATTTAAACTCGAGAACCAACCCATTCATCATCTGCCTAGCCTTTTTCCCAACTATATTAGAGTCAGCTTCCAGTCTTACCGGATGCAGCTAAATATCAGTATTTTACATGAAGCGTCTGCCTATCTGACCTCCACAACCCAGTTAGTATTGGGTAATACGATGTCCCTTGATAAGCCTGGTTGCCAGACTTTAGAGACACTGACTACCTGTAACGACTGTCAAAGACCTACAATTGACAGCCGGGACCAACAGCTTAATGTGCTTTCCGACGCACGGAGGAAACTCGGTATGTAACGGGTGGTCAACCCACCCAAACCAACCTAGGCAAGCGCGGCTTAACTTAAAGATCGACCCGAGGGGCAGCTATTATATGGCCACGAGCTCCTAATTAGAACCTACCCATTATGCCTTAATAATTGGACTGCGTTATGTAAGAACGAATTAAGCGACAAAATTGAAAAAAATGATTTTTGAATGCAGATCGGTTCCAAACATTATTAACTATGTATTCAGCTAATTTTGTGTTCAAAAGTCAATCCTAGTGCCTTGTAATAAGGGGTGAATTAAGCGACATGTCAAAATGTGTTAGATGTTTTGCACACATTAGTTACGTAATAAAGAATTATGCGCCTAAGTTACTATTACAGAATACACAAATAGGATTTTAAAATGCATAAACGAATTATATCCACAAAAGTTGGAGATAATCCGTTTCAATTTATTTATTAAAAACGCAATATCGAACTGACCGCCTAAAATGGCAGATAATTCGTTCATGCATATTACTACTTTTGCGATCTCTCACTCGATTAAGAATTAAGCGCCAACTTTTGGCTTTTGATTCGTTATTACAATTTACATTGCACGGGTTTTTTGGAGCGAGGTGGCTGGAGTCGCAGTAGCTTGTGTAACGTAATGCCTTCAGGATGTTTTTTTTTTGTCATTTGTTGTTGTTTGTTTGTAATGTGAATTGAAAAGAAGTCTTTAATATGGATGGATTTATGAAGAATACGCGTAGTTACCGTTTGATTGCTTCATTAAATAAAAATGATGCTACCGGCACCTTCAATGCGGCTGTCGGTCTGCACCAAGGGTCGGCTCTTAGCCCTTACCTCTTCCTGGTGATAATGGACGCTCTCATGTCGGACATCCAGGAAGAGGCTTCCTGGTGCATGCTGTATGCCGCTGACATTGTGTTGGTTGCCGAGAGCGGTCAAGAGATCCAGAGCAGATTAAAAGTGTGGTGGCAAAGACTAGTGAACGTTGGCCTGAAATTAAGTAGAACCAAAACAGAATACTTGTTCTGCGATTTCGGCGTTCTCTCCAGTCCTGTGCCCATAACCCTTGCCGAAACGCCTATACCGATCTGCTCCAACTTCCGGTACCTCGGGTCGCTTGTCCAAGGGCATGGCGAAGTAGACCGGGACGTAAGGCACCGGATCAACGCAGGATGGATGAAATGGCGACAGTTCACTGGAACAACTTGTGACCCACGGATGGCCCTCAAGTTAAAGGGGAAAATATAAAAGTCCGTGATTAGACCTGGGCTGTAAAAAAGGTGGATGAAAAACGATTGCATGTAGCAGAGATGAGAATGTTGAGATGGATGTGTGGAGTGACAAGAATGGATAAAGTAAGAAATGAATATATTCTAGGAAGTTTGAAAGTTGCGCCTGTTACAGAAAAAATTAAAGGGAGTCGTTTGTCTTGGCATGTACATGTAATAAGGTGGGATGTAGGACATGTGACTAAAAGAGTAATGGATCTAAATATTGATGGACGGAGAGCGAGAGGAAGGCCAAAGAAAAGATGGATGGCTTGTGTAAGGAACGATATGAAGGAGAAAGGAGTAAATGATGCCATGACGTCTGATAGGGGAGAATGGACGAAGAAAACCTGTTGCGCCGACCCCAAATAGAATGGGACAAGGGCAGGAAAATAAAAAATGATGCTATGCAAAACGATTCTTGGCAGGTATGTACAACTGAACTTCTTTGTTATTACCTACTTTGTTTAAGCAATAAGAAAACCGGACATGGCTTTAGCTAAGACTTGTAACCATCTTGAAGTTCTTACTTTCGTTAGGGAAAACACCTTATCGTTACCAAGAATTCCAACCAATATAGTGTTTTACAAACGCCAACTATGGCTATACAACTCCGGTGTTCATTCAGGCAAAACTGGTGAACGGTTTTGTTATGTGTGGGTGAAAGGTACAGCAGGCAGAGGAGCTCAGGAAGTCGGGTCCGCTCTGCGCAAACATTTATCTTTAAATCTAGACTTAAAAGCCAAAAAGCTAGTCCTTTGGTCAGATTCATGTGGAGGCCAAAGCCGCAACATCAAGATGACTTTATTACTATTTTGACAATACTATGAAAATTTAACAGGATCCCAAGATTTAGAAGAAAATGTTAAAGGTTTTAACGGATCTTTCGATTTTGATGTAGAAGATGAAGATTAGAAAAATAAAAATTGAATACATGTTTTTTATGTAACAGCATTAGGTTTTTATATGTTTAAAAAGGGTATTTTAAGTTTATTACAAGATGTTTATTTTGAACGCTATTAAGAAGTTTAATGATTACGATAAACAATATTTTATAAGTTTCATTCAAAATAGAGATTGAAAACTTTTTCACGTTTCATCACATTGACTGTTTTAGTTCGATAAAGAATAGCGAGATAAGAAAATATGTTGTTGTTTTGAGGTATTTGACTATAAAAAAAATATTCAAATATATGTGTATCTTGAAATCAGTAATGGCATAAAAGATCGTCTTAGAAAAGTGCTATATTTTTTGTTAAATTTGAGAAATTTGCATTAAAATATTTGGATTTAATCTTATACTACACTTTATTTTACTCAAAATAAAATGTATTAAAGAATCAAACGACAATAATGTCATATAGTACGTTATTGACAAATTTAATCAATCTGAATATAGCTATAATACATTAACGAATTAAGCGGAAAAATGGCTATATCTTTTAAAATATATTCTGCACTGTAATATATTCTGCATTAATCTAAACTGTATACACATCTTAATTTACAGTAATAAAAACATACACATAACATAAATAATAAGCGCACAACGACAATTTTAACTTTAAAATCTTTGAAGCTCATTTTCTCAAATTCTCTCTAGTGTCGCTTAATCTATTCTTACATAACGCTGTCCAATTGGTTGTTGTTGTTATTGTCAACAACGCGATTTATTCCGTTTAAGGACATGGCCATGCGCGGGCAAACGTGTTTAATACCGGAGGTGTGTCAGACATAAAAAAATATTAACTCATGCTACGTCGTTTAGTTTCAAAACATATTTATTTTACTGCATTCAAGGGCGCTTAAATAGAGAAAAACTTGAGCAAATAAGTTAATCAAATTGGCAGTCACGACGTACGACCTTGGTTGAAGAGCAAAAACTTAATAAATATGCACTATGTCCCACGTTCTAATTTATGATAGCAGGATTGAATTCGTTTATAAGGAATTTTCGGGGTTGCCAAAGTTTATGGTGACTTCAAGGAATATTATAGTGGACGTATAAAAATGCTATTTTATTAAATCACAACATCAAAAGGTGTACTAAGTAAATTTTATTTTTTACAGCGTGGTTTGGGCAATAGTTGAGCAGTAAGATTGTGCGCTACAGATAGCCGCAGGTTGAATTTACGCTTCGAACAATCATATTTGTATGAATTTGTTGATATTGGATTTGTAGATAATCACTCTTCGAAAACTGAGTGTCACTTCTCGTCTTACCAGCATGCCTGGGATATATTTCTCTATGACTTGTCAAGTCGTGGGCCCCTGGTCGGCATAAAAAAACGTCAAGCGACACCCGAATGGAACGAAGTTATCATTTATTATGTACAAAAAACCTGTATACACTCAACAAAAACAATCGTCGCGACACCACACTGTTCAATGCGAAATAGAAAGACGAGACGAAAATAACTGGCTTGTTTTCTATGAGAGAGGGAGGGAGGGAGACAGAAAGAGAGACAGACGGACAGAGATACACGCGCACGCCGCACGGCTTACAACTATAGCAAAGTTGTTACAACTTTTGGTCTTTATTTTTGCCGTCTAGCCCCCTTTCGCTACGCGCGGTATGGTGATTTCTTATGCTCTCGGCATTGGATGCTGTCCAATCATTTCTGAATGCTACACTGCTGCATTAAGTCTTCGGCAATTTATAGAAGTGCTATTACTTGCACGTTACTATGCTGTTTTCGCTTTGAATGGTGCGGATGTCATTAGTTCAATGAACCATTACTTTTCAATCTAGAACATTACCACGATTTACGATAATGAAAGGATCATGATTGGCTTTATAACCCTGAATAGCATCATCGTAAATGACTACACATCATAGCATTGCATCGAATCACTAAACATGCCTTTTCATCTAACGCTGCAGCGAAAACAGTAAGAATCAATTTAATTGAATCAACCAACTATTTTCTTTTTATACTAAAAATAGGGCTACGTTTGGCCGCATACCGCCTGATATGAAGGTATGATACGACCTAAGTGGATCACGCTTGCCTAGAAACAGATTCGATTCCGAGTTGAAGGAACTCCAAGATGTACAAGAGATCATGGTGTTATTCCCGAGCCCGATACATAACATATCTTGGATGGGTTCCTCTGCAATTGGCGAGAAGAAGCAAAACATCGAGAGAAGTAGAAAGAATAGGGCAGGCGTGGGCCAGGAGTGAGACATATCAAGCTAAAAAAAAAACTAAACAAAACCATCATGGCCAGATATTATTTTCAAATTTGTACTTAAAATCATTCCGTGAACTCGTAATAAACGAAAACAATTTTTCCACAATCACGAGAATGTCATGCGAACACGCATTGTGATAAGTGTGATAACATCAACATGACGTTAACTTCGAACACAATGTCCGTCGTCACTGATATTGTTTTACGCAAATTGGAGCAAAATATCTATGCTTTATCGGACATTTTATTTCACTTATGATTAGATTTGGCTGAATGAAGTGCGTTGAGTGCGTGAATTTATAGGTCAGTTCGCATAGATAGCCGAACATGTTTGTCAAATGTCCAAATTGGGCTGCTGGTATGACACCTTTTTTTGCGGATGATATAGTCAAATAACTTTCCCCGCTGTGCAGGGGGGGGTGAGTGTCAGACTTGCACTGACTAAAACCGCGGTATCTATTTCGAACAACCCGCACCCCCGGCTGGCGGTGGCCTTGCCAGGCAGGTCCCTCTGCTTTGCTGACATCATTTTGGGGCGCGCTTGGGACACTAACGCGCCGTCGACACGGCCTGTCGTCAATAGACGGTCGGACGGTGAGCTACCTATTGCTCACCGTCCACAGGCACGCGTCTACGGTGGCCGGGAGTCGTCTTGCGGCGTTTGACGCCCGGGGCGTCACCCGCGGCGGCTGGGTTGGTTTGAGGTTCCGTGTGTGTAGTGTCCGTCAGTTCCAGTAATGAACAAACTACGGGTCACGTAGTTGTAGTGTATGTGGCGTCTCTTCACAGACAATGGCCTAACTTCATTTTGCACCTGCGCACTTGATGATCTAAGTGCTGCATCAATCAGCGGAGTACGCGTGAGTTAAGGTACCCCAACCTACCCATATTAGCTTTGTCAGCCAATAAGTATGTACTAAACCATTATTTCCCAATTTCCCCTCTGCGCGATCAGCATTTATATTAACTAGGACATGCGTCGGTCTGTCACGTTGTTTATGTACTACGTTAGCATTTAATATAGTATATAAGATGAATATTTTGTTAGAATTAGTTAATTACTGTCTTGCTGTAACTCTGTCGGAATAAAGTCATTTTTTTAAATACTTCCGTTGTCGCTTACTTAATTGGCGCAGCCGGTAGGATCTCTGTAGTCAGTCTGCCGTGTATACAATTCTACGTCGAGCAGCCGACGTCCGTCTCAACGGTTCAGCAGAGATCGCCGAACAAATAAATTCATTAAGAAGCCACTTCGAGTTACGGAGGAGGACCAGCCACAGCAGTAATTCAGGGAGCATGGAGCTAGCTGCGGAATTGTGAGTAAATCTTTTTCACCTTCCTTTCAGCTCTTCCATCTTTTCCCAACCTTGTAATAGTCTATGTGTGTGTGTATTATTAGGGATTGGACAACGCCGTAATAATATTTGCATAGATTTTATTTGTAGAAATTAATATTTAGAGTAGGAATATTTTAATAGCACATCGATTTTGTATGATTTTTTTTTCCCTCTTTGTTGTTGTTACTTTCATAATTTTTCACAATGGAAAACATAACCCGTGTCCCACAAGAATTGGTCAATATCATACCAGTATTCAATGGCGACACTAGAATGTTACCTCTTTATATTAAAAAGTGTGAATATGTTTTGTCTACGTTCATAGGAAACGCAGCACAAAACGAATATTTATTTCATGTCGTAACAAGTAGGTTATCGGGCGAAGCAGCCAGTTTGGTAGGAGAAAGAGAATCAATAGGTACGTGGGATGAGCTAAAGAAGTTGTTAAACCAACACTTCGGCGATCCACGCACAGAGGATTGTTTAGCAATGGAATTAGAATCATGTAAAATAAATAAAGATGAAAGTTATTTAGATTTTTGTCATAGAATACAGCGAATGAGAAGTATTTTATTTGCTAAATTATCAGAAACTATTATTGATGATTCATTACGTAAGGCGAAACAAATTATTTATAATAATAGAGCAATGAATGTTTTCTTGTTTAATTTACCGCCATTTTTAGTACGATTAGTTCGTTTGCGCGACGTCACAACGTTAGAAGATGCATTAAAAATTGTTCTAGAAGAACAAAACTTCCAGGCAGTTTATGAGTCTAAAACAAACGACAGGCGTAATTTTATCAGAAATAATAAACCTAATTTTTCTAATAACCAAAATGCACTTGAATCGAATAATCAAAAGAAAGATTCACATAGCATATCAAGTACACATGTACCGAATAGTGCTACAAACAGCACAAATACATCGAACAATTCGCATCAGATTAGACATTATAATAATATTCAAAGAAATAAAGACAATTTTAATCGTACAAATAACAATAATGCGTCAACGCAGCTAAGTAGGTCATCTGTTCCGGTTGCACAACAGAACCAACAGTTCGCGGCCAATGCACCGGGCACGCCGATTTTTGCAGCGCAAGCATCTACGTCGGGTGCGAATACTGATGTCACCATGCGTACTGCAAGTTCGCGACGTGTTAATTATATAAATAACTCTAATAATAATGCACAGAGTTCAATTAATTCATACAATGAGTGCCAAGAATTTTCTCCTGACGAACCCGGGGCGGGAAATTTTTGCGTAACGGCCTCTACCATAGAGAACGAATAAAAATAAATTGTAATAAACGTTTAAATCTACCACATATTGTTATACCAGAATTAAAGGCAGTTTTTATGATAGATACGGGAAGTGTTAGATCGTTTATTAGTCCGTATATCGCGAATAAATATTTTAAGAATTATTTACAGTATGAACCCTTCGAAGTTGTTAGCACTCACGCTTCGAGTGTTCATAGTGAAACGGCTATTATTCCATTACCCGTTACCTTTGGAAGTAAAGAATTCCATAAGTTTTACGTCTATAGTGTTGACGATAGGTACGATGGGTTAATAGGTAGTAATTTGCTGAAACAATTACAGGCAAAAATTAATATGGAAAATCAGATATTACATTTAAAAAATACTGATATTCCTATCATTTATTCACCGCCTATGAGAGAGGTATATAATCTACCATCTCGTAGTGAAGTGAGAGTAAGGCTCCCGGTTAACTTACTGGACGGGGAAGCTGTGTTAGATTTTAAACAATTTACGGAAGGGATTCGAATGCCCGCCGCATTAGTTAAGTGTATTAAAGGCTATGCAACAACTGTTATTCAGAATTATAGCCATGAAAATAAAAAATTAGTTGTTACGGGACCTTTTCAAGTGGAACCATACATACAGGACCCATCTGTTAGTGTTAATTTCACCGATTATAATTTAGAAGTGGATAGTTTGCTAACAAAGAATTTAGAAAAATTACAGTTAGATCATATGAACTCAGAAGAACGTACGGTTATTGAGGGACTTTGCAAAGAATATAAAGATATTTTTTATTGTGAAAATATTCCGTTAACCTTCACAAATCAGGTTAAACATAGAATACGAACAAAAAATGAAGACCCAATAAACACTAAGGCACATAGATTGCCACCTGTTCAAACAAAAGAGATTAGGAATCAAGTTGAAAAAATGTTAAGGGATAACATTATCCAGGAATCTCATTCTCCCTGGAGTGCTCCCGTACATTTAGTGCCGAAAAAGTTGGACGCATCAGGTCAACAAAAATGGAGGATGGTAGTCGACTATAGACGCCTCAATGAAATCACAATTGATGATAAATATCCTTTGCCCAACATTAACGATTTATTTGATATGCTAGGTAAAAGTACCTATTTTACAACCCTCGATTTAGCTAGTGGGTACCATCAATTAGAGGTTCAGGAAGAAGATAGAGCTAAAACCGCATTTAGCACACCTTCAGGTCATTACGAATTTAATAGAATGCCGTTTGGGTTAAAAACCGCACCGGCAACATTTCAGCGAGCAATGGATAACGTCCTACGAGGCCTACAAGGCTTACATTGCCTAGTTTATCTCGATGACGTCATCATTTTCTCTAAGAGCTTGCCTGAGCACGTAGAAAAACTTAGAGCAGTTTTTGACCGCTTCCGTCAAACAAATTTAAAAGTTCAATTAGATAAGTCTCATTTTCTTAGAAAGGAAGTATTTTATTTAGGGCATACTATTACGAGTGAAGGTTTAAAGCCAAATAATGATAAAATAGATGCTGTTCTTAGGTATCCTATACCGGAAACGGTTACACAGATTAAAAGCTTTTTAGGATTAATTGGTTATTATAGGAAATTTATCAAAGATTTTGCCAAAATAACTAGACCACTAACAGCTTGTTTAAAGAAAGGTCGCAAAATTGTTATTAATGACGAATATAAAGAATGTTTTGAGACTTGTAAAAAGCTCTTAACAAATGCACCTTTGTTACAATTTCCTGACTTTAGTAAAACTTTTATTTTAACCACGGATGCATCAAATTTTGCAATCGGGGCTGTATTGTCACAAGGAACAATAGGCTCAGATAAGCCTGTAGCCTATGCTAGTAGAACCTTGAGTGACACTGAAGTTAAATATAGTACTATTGAGAAGGAACTTTTAGCCATAATATGGGCAGTTAAGCACTTTCGACCGTATTTGTATGGGAATAAATTTACCATATTTACAGACCATAGACCATTGGCTTGGCTGTATTCATTGAAAGAGCCCAATAGTAAGCTCACGCGATGGCGTTTAAGGTTAGAAGAGTATGATTTTGAGATAAAATATAAGAAAGGCCCTCAAAATACAAACGCAGATGCGTTATCTAGGATTAAGATTAATGCAATTGACGATGATTTAGATTCAATCTTCGTAAATGTAGGAGATAGGCAAGAACGGATACAAAAAATTATAGAAAACGAATTGCAAGACCTCGAAACTCCAATAGAAACGATAGAACTTTCGGATTCTGATGATGGGGTCACTGCCAACTCAGTTTCAAATAGAGAACATGAAGGCATTCCTATTTTAAACGAAGCTGTCGATACTAAACCAAAACAGATTTTAGTTCATTCATGGTTTAAAAATAAATTAGCTGTAAAAGATATTTCTAATAATAAACAAAAAATTATCGAAGTTCATTTACCGACAAATAATGAATTATTAGTTAAAAACTTTTTGAAGGAGTATATAGACCCAAAACATAAGTACTTTATATACTTCGAACATCCATCTTTTAGAAAAACTTTTTCAAACATGGTAATTAAATTATTTAAAAAGGGTTCCGTCAAATTAACTGAGTGTACAGAAAGAGTTATAAATTTGACAGGATCTGAAGAAGATCAGAAAGAAGTCATCTTAAAATACCACGACGGGAAAACGTGTCATAGAGGTATTAAAGAAACTTTAACTAAACTTAAAAGATATTATTGGTGGGCAAACATGAAAGAGACCATCACGGCAATCATAAATGCTTGCGAAACTTGCAAACGCATGAAATATGATAGGAAACCGATTAAACCCCACATTCAATTAACACAAACTCAGGATGCACCTTTTCAAGAAGCTTTTATGGATTTATTATTTATAGAAGAAAAATATTATTTAACTACAGTGGATGCATTTAGTAAAATAGCACAAGCTATAGAGGTACCGAATAGGAGTACACCAGAGATAGTTAGGGCATTGATTAAATACTTTAGCATGTACGGTCTACCTAGAAAAATAAGTTGCGACTCCGGTACAGAATTCAATAATACTTTGATTAAAGAAATGTTAAGCTTCTACAAAATTGAACTTCATATTGGGACGCCGAATAATCCCAGTTCAATGGCAATAGTAGAACGGTTTCATTCTACTATTATTGAGATTTACCGTATAGCAAAATACGATAAAAGCGATTTAGATGCAGCATCAGTCATGACTTATGCTATCATGGCTTATAATAATACTATTCATTCAGCAACAGATTTTACGCCGTTTGAATTAGTATTTGGTCATACGTATTCTGATAATGTATTTAGCGTAGATAGAGAGAAAAACTTAACTCAAAAATTATTGTTAGATCACAGAAAACGTCTTAAAGTACTTTATGAATTCGTTACAGAAAAATTAGAATCGGATAAAATTAAAGTAATTAATAAAAAAGGTGGCGAAACGACACCAGTACTTGAACCAAACGATAATATTTACATGAAAGACACTAGGATAAGAAAAGCTAAAGAAAAACCGCGATATGAAAAAGCGAAAGTTATAGGTGAAGTTGAAAGAAATATAGTGCCAGTAGAAATAAAGAAAAGAAAAACTAGAGTAGCGTTAAAAAATGTAAAACGTCCTCCACAGATCGTGTCTGGTACTTCTGGTACTAGTGGTGCCAACATTCACGCTGGACCTCCAAAACCTCGGTCAGAATCCGGGGATAGCAGCGATAAAGAAGGGAGTAGCAGTGAAGAGGAATAGTTACTGGACTATATATAAAATTGTAGATTTAGAATCATTAGACTTACAAATAAATAATAATATTCGGGATTTTATTAATTTGAAAATTAAAATTGAGGAAAATAATTTAAGTAATGAAACTATAGGAATAGAAAGTCAAATAGAATATCTTATTAAATTAACTAAAGATAGATTTTTTCAAATTTTACCTTTTCACTACAGGAATAAAAGAGCCTTGTTTAATCCATTAGGCTCACTTGTAAAAGCCATTACAGGAAACTTAGAAGAAGATGATGCAATTAAATATGACAGAGAAATCCAAATGATACAGAACAAAGAGCATGTGGTCGAACGTAAAGTTTCATCAATGCAAAAAGCTTTTGATAAATTAGTAAATGACTCTGAAATTATAAATTCAAATATTAAAAACTTAGGTTTACATACCAACGAAATGGAAAAATTAGTTGAACATGAATTTAGGTTTAACAAACTTTTCCAAATATTGAATACTATGTATCAAATTTTAAATAACTTTCGAACCTGTTACGAAAACATACAAGAGATTGAGACGGCAATAGCCTTCAGCAAATTAAATACGTTGCACCAATCCATTATAAATAGTACAGAATTATATAATACGTTAGAAGTCATTGCTAAACACGCTAGAACAATATATCCAGTAAGCAAACGTAATTTAATAAAATTAGAACGTAATATAATACTTAAATCGTATATAAATAACAACAAGTTAGTATTTGTCTTAGAAGTTCCCCTAATTAATAAGGAAACATATAATTATTACAAGGTTATTCCCATTCCTATATTCCATTCTCCAAATACCTTTACAATTATTCCCAAATACCCTTACCTGATGGTGAATAGATTGAAATACATGCCCGTGGTAAGCCCATGTACTGAAATTGAAAACAACAAATTTCTCTGCGCGGAAACTAATCTAGCACAGTTTCCAACTGAGACCTGCATTGAACAAATAATGCTGATGAAGAACAACTACACCAACTGCATACAGAACCACATTGAAATAGAAAAAACTAAGATACAAAAAGTAACCGACAATCAATGGTTGGTTTACTCAGAGGAAAATCTCATCATCACCGAGAATTGCAATACAGAAATCATGAAGTACACTGTTCTTGGGACCTTCATCGTGACACCTGGTCAACAATGCGAGACACAAATAGGCGAGGTCATCGTTGCCGCCACCACAAACACTACAGTTCCAGTCTTCAGCTGCCATTGATCCAGATGCCAGATCTACAACAGGACATCCAGAGAAAATCAAAGAAAGTGGATTTAAGAAACGTGGACTTCAGTGATGTGAAAGAAGTGTTACAAAGTGCAAAATTCAGTGAAATAGACGATACGACACAAACAGTGATTATAGGAATTAGTATATGGACAATCTTAGAGTATGTGGTTATTGTAATAGCAATAGTTATCTTTATAATGTATAAATTTAAATTCTTAAATTTTTGTCGAAATTCTCCGAAACTGTCTGTGACACCTTCGGATAATTTCTCTCTTAGGGAGGGAGGAGTTAAGGTACCCCAACCTACCCATATTAGCTTTGTCAGCCAATAAGTATGTACTAAACCATTATTTCCCAATTTCCCCTCTGCGCGATCAGCATTTATATTAACTAGGACATGCGTCGGTCTGTCACGTTGTTTATGTACTACGTTAGCATTTAATATAGTATATAAGATGAATATTTTGTTAGAATTAGTTAATTACTGTCTTGCTGTAACTCTGTCGGAATAAAGTCATTTTTTTAAATACTTCCGTTGTCGCTTACTTAATTCGTGCCTGCGTTCCTTTTCTTTAATCTACTTCTAGTTTTATTTTCCTTGGATTTTTTATACCACTTATCCCAATGGAAAAAACGCTGTTTTAAACATTTTGTTCACATATTTATTTTGCGTGCGTCGGGCAGTTGCCCGCCATTTTTTCTGAATTGGGCCTATTTGGCGCAGCCGTGAGGCACACATTGTTGCATATTATTATTGTTAAGTTTATAAGTGTTTTTTTTTATTCCTTTTTTATTATTTTATACCTGTGGCATGTTCTAAATAAATGTATTTTCTTTCTTGAAGTACTATATTCTGTCAAATAAACTCTTCTTTCTTTCGGATTTATTGAAGTATGGATTCGTGTTGATTCAATTACATTAATTCAGCATAAAAGCCTTGTCCGCCGTTTCGACAAATGGTTTGCATACATTTTAATGACTCATGCTTTATTGGGTAAGAGAGCAATGTCCTATGGGAGAGGTCAGTTACAGAAGCGTGTTGCGCACCCGCGAAATGCATTGTTAACAGGACGATACAAAGCCATTTTATAAATTGCTGCTTTTTTGGGGCGCGACTTCATCAAATAACTACCCCGGCTCTGGGCGACCCAAACAAGTTCTTTGTATTTGCAATTGTTGAAAAAAAAATTGGTGTCTATTTCTAATATCAAAAAATTATTATTTTTAAAATGTTTGTCGATTCGTTTCCTGGACTAACTGGACCAATTTTAACGTGACTTACACTGACAATTAGCTGATGTAAGAAGGAGTAATTTAAGCCAGTTTTATTTTGCAAAAATAAATAGTTTCCCACGAAAAAAACACAATGAAAAATATCATAAATTTTGCAAACTGACAATCTTTTTTTTTAATTCCAAATACACCTAGTTTATAACGAGTAGGAAGTACGATAATAAGATTCAAAATTAGAAATGTTTGTCAACAGATAATATCCTTTGTTCATTAAAGTTCTTATCTATTAAAACCGATCATAGGTATTTATCAACACATTCAAAACATCTTATACGGAATCACAGAGGTTTCACAAGTACCTACTAAGATAAGTGCTAAGTACTTGATATGTCACTTTAAGTACATTCAATTATCACAACAAAACAACATGAAACTCAATTTAGCTCACATTTACAGTCTTCTTTGTATTATTGTATTCATTATTTAATTATCATTAAATCAATCTCATGTGCGTGGCATTACCCCAACATGCAAGTACTGTCAACTTCACATATTTCTGAGTAATCAAATCTATACTAATATTATAAAGCTGAAGAGTTTGTTTGAACGCGCTAATCTCAGGGACTACTGGTTGGAATTGGAAAATTCTTTTAGTGTTGGATAGTCCATTTCTTGAGGAAGGCTATAGGCTATATAACATCACGCTACGACCAACGGGTGCTGAGCAGCGTGGGTGAAACCGCGTGGAACAGCTAGTTTAATATAATAATGGACGGAAAGGCCTAAGATTTTATTAAACAATTAGTATTTTAGTACTGAACATTAAATCCATCCAAAGGTTGTCTTGAAAAGATCACTTTTAGGGATAAGACCACCCATTGTGTCACCCTATTTATAAGTTGTATACTGTTATTCTTGTCATTTGTATAGTGTACATAATAAAGAATATTCTATCTATCTATCTAAACATAAACCTAAGATGGGTTTATTCTGAAAAAGTCACATTGTTCAGTCTAATATATAAAATTCTCGTGTCACAGTTTTCGTTCCCATACTCCTCCGAAACGGTTGGACCGATTTAAACGAAATTTTGTGTACATATCGGGTAGGTCTGAGAATCGGCCAACATCTATTTTTCATACCCTTAAGTGAGCAGTGGGTGAAACCGCTGGGTACAGCTAGTTAACAAATAAATATGTTACGAAGTGTAGTCCAGCCTACTATTTAGTGTTTTTTCATGATATAGGTTGGCACAGTGCCAACATTGAGAGTGTTCATTAGCATAAGTATGGGAATAACAATATCTATTTAGTACAAATAACTATAAATTTGTATATTTTTACTGTTTGAGTATTTGTTTTTACAAATGTAGCTATTCGTTCATAATAATTATACACCACAGACTACCTACAGTACTGTTTCTCCTTCTTTAAATCCATACAAAAGTTGTCTTGAAAAGATCGCTTTTAGCGATAAGACCGCCCATTGTGTAACTGTCTGTAGAAGATGTAGTCTGTTACTATTTTCATTTTTATGGTGTACATAATAAAGAATATTCTATCTTCTATCTAACTATTGGTCAAAATAACAGTTTCCCACTAGTGCTTTATTAAGGTACTATAACAAAAACAGTTTTTTTAATTTCTGTCTCTCTGTTTGATCTGGGCAATGTCCAAAGATATCACTTTGAAATAAAATAATTATATCAAAAACTATATAATATCTATTTGTGAGTCACTCTGATGAGTATTGTGAAATTCTAATTAACTTCACTAGATTATGAGTCAATGTCAGGACAAAGTTCATCAATTCCTGCCGAGGTTGACTTGTTTTTTTTATTTCATTATGGCATTTAATGTTTTTAGTTTTCTGTACTCTTTCATTTCTGGAAGTATTCTTTTTTTAATTGAAAAAAAAAAATCTTTTCTAATATTATAAAAGCGAAAGTGAGTTTGTTTGTTTGTTACGTCTTCAAAAACTACAGGCAGCAGGTACCTGCAAATCAGGAAAGGGGAACTGTGTTACCCCGAATTAAACGCAAGCGAAGCCGCGGGCATAAGTTGGTTTAATAATAATTTTGCAAGAATAAGCAACCTCCGCTCATGTTTGAATTCAATCTATCATTGTTCTGAACAATAAACGTCTTTTGTGTATTTTATCTATTCAATTTGGACACTCTTTTCATGAGGTCTTAGGTCAGTGCTATTAAAGACAGAAATTCATGTCTAGTCAATGTTTTATCAATATTTTTGTAAGCTTATCAATAATTTAACTTAATTGGTTTGCTTTGGTATTAAACATTTTTCAAATAAAATTGTAGTAAGAAAAAACAGGCAATTTACTTGAAATTCAAGATGAACCAAGATATATGTTTCCGGATGATATTGGTGTGAAGGAGTATATTGACGCCTAAGTTGATGTTATATTTTTTTAATTGGTTTCCATTTTTTTTAGAACAATAAATTTATGTAACCCACAAAGAAAATATAATGGGCTAGATAGGCAAATAACTTCAAAAAAAAGTTGAAAAAATGCTAAAGTATGGTTTTTAATCAAGTAAGCGAAAGCAAGACAACTTGGGAAAATTAACACGATCATTTTTCGTTCTTTAATTGATAACCGGACTATTTCCAAGTCTATTCTTACCGAACGTGATAACATTGACTTCAAGGATACCGATTTCTATTATTACAAATCTTTACCCTTGTAATCTAACAAAACACTTCCGGTATGGTGATATTGTCAAACCGCATACGTATTAGTTTATTTAATCACATACTTTTCACAGCTTTACCGAAATTCGATACAACTAAAACCGAAAAATCAATACTTACTTGGTTGTCTTGAAAATTGTCTGACCACTCGGACGTCCATGTTTTCACTGCAAACATGTTCGTATTGTCGTTTATATTGTTCAGCAGTCCTACCACGTCCATATTCGTTAAGTAAATCGATTTTTATTCAACTCTATTCTACAGATTCATCGCAATTCTATGAAACAATCAGCTGTTTGACAAATAAATAACAAAAAGTGAAGCGGGGACCGCGGGGAACGGGGAAGTATGCCATTGACAATCAGACGGAAGTATCGGCGAGTCGGCACGGCATCATAGACCACCGTAAATTCTACTCTATGGCTTCTTTTCGTTTTCTCTGTTGTCTTTGGCCACCAGTATGTTCAATTTGTTCATTCTTCCTGTCATTCCTCAAATCCATAATGTGTCATTCGTTTTTGTTCAATTCTTCATTCCGTTCAAGACGTTGATAGCGAAAGGGTGAAAGTTTTGTGCGTTTCAAAAATTCAGGTTTATCCAAGTACTAGTTGAGTACTTCCTGCGTTGATTTTGCTATCGGAGTGTGAAAATAAATGTAAGTTCTATTTCTATGTGTTCGACGCGCAAATCTGTCAAGGTCGGTAAAAATGGCGTCACATAAATGTTACACGTTGCTTTTACGCTTTCTTCCAGATGTCTCGCTACCGAGAATGGGATCTTTCTTGCAAGGTCTATGTGGGAAATCTCGGTACTAATGCGTCCAAATATGAAATAGAGAAAGTGTTCTCTAAATATGGAAACATAAGAAATGTGTGGGTGGCCAGGAACCCGCCGGGATTTGCGTTTGTGGAATATGAGGATCCACGTGACGCTGAAGACTCCGTGCGAGGTTTGGACGGCACGTAAGTGAACATCGTAATTTCTTAATTAACTTCTTCCGTGTTAACCCCGTCTAAATGCTTACATTTCTTGTACTCCCGATGTTCATCCGCCATTTTAGTTTCACTTGACCCATTTGATAGAATAATGGTATTGCTGCTACCCTTGCCAAATGTATTATTTATATAGAGAAACTAGCTATTCGCTACAGTACACATTTTACAGTAATTACCACATGATGTTATTACTGAATGCTAGAAAAGTTATTCCTTCCGTCGGAAGCATAATTAATTGATGGCCCATATTTTTTGGCTTTTTTATTTGTTTTGATGTAGATATTTGCCATTCACCATCAAAATATTCCAACTTAAATAAAGACCGAAACAGAAAGCTAAATTTCGCGTCGTTATTGAAACCTTTAATAGCCTAATGGTTGTAGCGTCTGACTGCCGATCAATAGGTCGCGAGTTCAAATCTTCGCCGAGTTTTCTGCACGCTCCTTAGATCCGTTTCACCCTCAATGTGTAACGCTTGAGTCATAAGTGTGCTAGATCATGGTACCTCCATACCGAGACTGAAATGTGATGTTCAACATGGATAACACTTGTCTTGGAATGGGGAACATTTTGTTTTATAAATCACTAATGGAGAGAGAGGGAGGATATAACCATGCAGAGACTACAAAGTTAGAGTATCTGAAAGCTTTAGCTTTAAAATATTTTACTAGTTCAAGCTGCCTTTAGCTTAGTGAAATTTTTGTCGATGTTTAAATCGTGTAATTGGGCGTCAAGCGGTTTTCTTTTCCGGTTGTCTGTACACAAGTTATTGTTGTTTTTCTTGTAGCAGATCCAAATATGCTTAAATATTTTGTATTATTATTTTTAGTCGATGCTGTGGTACTCGCATTCGCGTGGAAATGTCAAATGGCCGTACCAGAAGAGATCGCCGATATTCCAGGTATGTACACTACAATTTATTTCTTCACTTTTTGGTGTTGTTTACCAATTTATTTATTTCAAAACATGGAGGGAAAATAATGATTGTGTTACTTGAAAGGATTTTAAATGCTTCTGTATTCATGGAAAGTAACTGTGTCAATCATTAACTATAATTGCTTTATCCTTAACAATAAGTACCAATTATAATTTATCTATGAAGAGGAGCAAATGGGTTTATTCTAAATGCTCATTAGTACTTGTCATTAACAATTATGTACATCATCATTATTGATCTCAAGAGTCTATGCCACAGTAAATAGACTCCCAGACTACATTTCTTTGCTTTTGACACTATACTATAACAATAATTTTAAGATGTTCTTGTATATTAATCAAATCTGCTATAAAAAAGTACCTAGCTAAGTAAGTTGATCTGGAGATATTAAAAGTGGTGGGTGTTGGAACGTTTACAGGTCCATTTTATCAACCAACCACCAACACACCAACGACCTCACCACATGTCTTCACCACAACTACGGCTCGTTAACCAATCTGACATCCGCGAACGCCGCTCGCAACAACATCCCGCTCAACTTCTGCGATCGGCTCTTCAAACTTCTGCGCGCCGAAGTCTCCAACATCTGCGTCCCTATAACTTACCTCCTGACCGCCATCACCTAGTCCCCAACCGTAATTCGAACCTGGACTTGAACCAAACGCATTATAGAGGGCCACACAGTATAGGAACCTACAAACATCCTGAATGTCATTGCAACTCCTAATGCTTCACCGACTGCACACACTCGTCGTCACCGTGGCACCGAGCTAGAATACAACCTAACGGCGGTCGACTTCCCCGTGTTACCGCAATTTTTCTTGAAACTTCCACTTAATGCCACCGTTCGACGGAAGATAACATTGAAACTCGCCTCCGCCTCAGTAATATCCCTTCGGCCTCACAGCAGCCCCACAACGGTCAACCTTCGCAGGCTCACCATGTCTCGGTACTTTTTAAATCCTATACTTAGAACCTTACCTTGCCTATGCTTAGAATTAGAGAGACGTCGTGTTGGCGCTCAATGGTGTAGGTAATTAGGGATTTGTGTAATGTAGACTGTAAATATTAAATGGGCCCCCAATTAAGTTTAAATACTAAATCATACAACACAGAAGAGATGTCAATTCAACAAAGCGGTGAATAACTAAATTGATTTCTTTACAAAGAGGGATAATATTAAATTCAAGCGCTGTTTAATTGAAATTACCCTTGAGGTGTAGAAGTTGTTCTGTGTTGAAGTATTGGAGAGTTTGGGCGTGTCATGACATGGTTATGTTGCTAGATCCCGCAGTCGCAGTCCGCGCAGACGTTCGTACTCGCGTGGCAGATCGGGTTCGCCGCGCCGCTCCCCGTCCGTTCGTCGCCGTTCGCCGTCAGTACGACGCTCGCGATCTCGTGACCGACGCAGCCGCTCGGACAGCAAGAGCAGGTAAGATCGTTGAGCCCAAAGAACTTAGTTTTCCCCAATTTTATGATTTACCCTGGCATTTTTTTATTCTTACTGCCTAATTTTTTTCTGCGTAAAGTTTAATTATTTACCTCAATATTTTGTTTTGTTCCTGAAAAGGACTAATAATAATTTAATTCACGCACCTCCCACATTTGCTAAAAGCGAAATTGTGTGTATTTTAAACTGCATTATATCATATTTTCAGAGTGTGAAGATGCTTTGGCAGTTGAAGAAATATTATAATTGGACAAATATTCTGTAATATAAGTGACGTGAAGTGAATAGAACGATTGTGTGTATGAATCTTAGTAGGTTACAAGTATATTTTCTCTCAGATTATGGTACAAGCAGCTTCATTATTTTGTCTATTGTAATGCAATTACTTTAATTCGCTGTAAGGTTGTATATTTTTATTGCTGTAGATACCTTACAAAGTTGTATAATTTTCTTGTATAAGAATCACTACTATATAGTTTACAAGTATATTTAAGATGACTTAATAAATGTGGGATTTAAAAGTTTTGTTTTTTTAATTCCATGTATAAATATTATTAGCAATTTATAAAAATACATAGTTTTATAATGTACTAGAAATAGAGTACAATTTAAAATACATAATCATTTTAAATAAATGCAAACAGGTGTATAAAATAAAACCACAGATATAGATAATGCAAGAGCAACTACTTTTTAACTCACAATAAAAAATTGAAAACCGCCATTTTCGCGTTCACTCTGCACCGGTGTGCCACTAATCAGACGTCGATTACCGATTTATAACAGTTAATTGTGCTGTAATTGTAAAATTGTCTTTCATCACAATTTAGTCCTTGTAGCTTGGTTTTTATAAAGATCGTGATACTTTCGTTGGATTCTATGTCAACCTATATCTGTGGTTAAAACGTTAATATCCTAAAATAACATCAGATAAATTCTTAAAACTTCTAAAAGATCTAATAAAAGTCGAAATTTCATCAACAAAAATCACAATTTTGTCTCAGTAGAGCTAAAATTAAAGGAATGTAAATGTTTAAAATTGGCATGAGGTAAAATAAATACCTAATTCGATTTAGCTTTTAGACTGACGGGCCTTTGTTGTCTAACAGAGAAGAAGTCAAAGTATACGCATGTACCAGCAGCAACTAGCATTGTACCTATTACATGATACATATTTAAATTATTCTTAAAAACTATGGTTGAGATCAATAGAGAAGCAAACTTTCTCAAAGTTAATATAAAAGTTACTGTTACCGAAGTTTCTTTGGTTGCTAATTCATGTACTGAATGTGTACAATAGAATTGGGAAATAATATTTAATGCAATCAGTAACCAAGCATCCAGTGGCAGATCTGATGATGTGTCTATTAATTGAGAAGAGATTCCGAAGAATACAGGCAATGGAATTGCATGTGTGTAAAACAACATCTGTAAGAAAAAAAAAACAAATTTTAATATACCTACTAATATTAAAATGAAAATAAAAGACATTCATTGGCAAGCACTCAGTCATGATAATTATTTCCATGCAGCATACATGATAATTACGCTACTAGGTCGTTTCATTTATTTAATTCCAAAATAAAACCTAAAATAGTGATTTGCAGTAGAAAATTATCTACATTGTTTATGTAATTAGTACAAACTATGTAATAAATGAAAGATAATACAAATTACTCATTCTGCACTCTGATAAACTTCCTACATACTTTAAATGATAAAAATATAGGTAGAATGTGTTATCTAACCCATACATGGTCTTATTAGTTCATTATATTTAGGTAGTCACTAGTTATTTTCAATTGCATCCAAAAATTGTTCTGAGTACACAAAACACAGCTTTATCTGGCAGGAAAAGTCTTTGAAAAATCTTATCTACCGCAGAATATTATCACATTTCCAACAATAACATAATTACATGTCTTACCTCATTTGGATGTTTGCCGTACTTGGAATACAACCTCTCCTGTTGAAGACCTGTAAAGGCTCCAGTTATCAATGTAGCCAACAAAATAGTCACTCCAATGCACCAATATAGGAATGTTCCCTTATTTTCCTCATCAGTAGGGGCTCCTCCATACATGGCCAGTGCTACACCAGCACTAATCAATATTGAACCAATAGCGTTGTTAACTTTTGGCATTTGTTTTTTGACGCAACAATACACAAGCATGCTGGCTGGGGACGAAGCTGATCTGAAAATTGGATAATGAAAACTATGGTAAGTAACTAGTTTGTTAACAATTGACAATAATAACAGCTCTAATTTAGACTGTAAGTAGTAATAGCAAGCCAAGAATTTCCAATTTGAATTCAATTCCTTTAAGGTACCTTCTCAAAAAAAAAAACTGTTCAACTTAGGTGCAATTAAATCTTTCAAACTTCTGTGCTTCTAAATTGGCTGCAGAAAATAAATGATGTATCTATAATTAGGAGTAAGTATTAGTATTAATAGGAGTTCATGGCTGACTCAATTTAGATTATCATTGGGTAGAGCCTGAGTCAGCTTTCTTAATTGCCCAATAAGTAAAAGTAATAAGTAATCAATTGTAAGATGATGAATGGAAATAGAAAAAATATAATTACCGTATAATCATATGCAATGTGGAAGGCACATGCAATGCATAGACATAGTTATTTGCCACAGTAGTTATGAAGAAGAGAGTGACTAGCATGATATACTGCTTGAGAGGTATCTTTGGCCCTACCTGAAATAAGAAGAATAAAGAAAGTTTAGACTGAGAATCACCGTGGGTGAAGTGGTACACCCTTTGGCTAGGTCATGGTCTCCACAGGGTGGTGGTAATTTTTGGAAAATCTAGTTAGGTCAGGTGCAATTGAAGACCTTATATCCAGCAGTAGGCTGATCATAATAATGATTCTTAAATTGGATGATCAATCATTGGCATACATTTCAATGAAAACAAAAATAGCATTAAGATAAGCATGGAAATATACTAATGGTAAAATAACAATAATTATTAGATTATTTTTCAATACTAGAAAACAATTGAATAGGTAGTTGATAGTAGGAAAAAAAACCTATTGTTTGTCTAAAGTAAAATTATGTAGTTTTCATTCATGTTGGTACCTAAAGGTAAGTTATGGGAAAATGCCTGAAGGTCTAATCAGTTACTCAGTAGTAGGTACATGGATCTACTTTTTTCATCAGATTAAAAACAAAATTTTAAGTTTAAGGTTTTTCAGAACTTTTGTAATATAAAATAGGTGTTCAACAAATTAAATGAGAAAACTTAGGTACCTATCAACACTTTACAAAAGGTAATATGTTGGTTAAAAGTACAGCGTTTTGCCGCAACGAGAATAAATTAAGTAGAATAAAAGGAAAATAACAAAAATAAATAGGTTGAGAAACTAGAACTGACGTAATTATTTACATGTTAATGACTCACCGTTCCAAACTTTGTAGTGACTACGAAGCCATATAGTGTAATAAAGAAGAATTGTAGAAATGTAACTAAATTTGCGCTGCTTGGCTTACTAGCCATCAGAATTTCCATAAGAAAAGCGCTGGAACAGCATCCTACAAACACATTTACTGTAGTACGCGAAACACCCATGTTTAAACCTTTCAATTAACTCTCATAAAAAATCTATTGATATGTTAATTATTCAGTTTCTGGTATCATCACATCTGTTATTTTATAAAATAATGAATAAATTGCGGAGAGATTTTTATGTTTCCCGGCGCCCGCGCACACAGGCGACTTGACACTTCACACTTTTGACACTGACAGTTTTTAGCTTACCAACATTGTGACGTGCGAACAGTCACGTACAAGCTGTTTATGTGTCAGTTGTTTTCGTTGTAGGGTTGCCAATCCAGCACCTTAAAAACTACCCAGAATGGTGACAGCCAGTCACATAATATTAGGAATAAATATAACCACGAATCATTTAGTTACAAGTTTAAAGTTGCATGTTTAGCTAACATAACGAAGGCATACAAATACTTTGGTATGATAAACAAAGTTTCAACCTCGAACGCTATATGAAACAGGTTTATCTAGTCAATAATCCTTGACGTTCAAGAACACATGGGTACCATCAAGGATTTATTTTAACACAAAACTCTAAAACACAACATTTCATTCGACAACAAAACTAATAGCAGCCCGAATCATTTGTAAAGTTGCCAACATTTCACGATTCAGTAGATAGTAGTAAATATAAATTCTAATAAACACTATTAACTTAATTTTAATCAGTTACTTATCCCGCTATCCCCGTATCTGTAAATCGTATTTATCTATATAGTCGAGTTAAATAAAAAATATTACAGCAAACATATTTTTATGCAATTCACTAGAATTCAAACGAAGTTAAAACCGTTAGTTAAACCAAGCAAAATTTTTTAAATAACTTATGAAAGTACGAACTTCAAGCAATTTAATACTAAACTACATAATTTTTTTAAAATGACTTACTCAAGTAATTAATCACTATTGACTTATTTAGGTTTAGAAATTCTGTTGGCAACAATGGCAACATATCTTTTCAAAGTTTTGTGATTCACCTTGCGTCTTTATTAACCACATTTTACCCTTGTTATTGTTGTTTTTGAAGTTATACTTCTTTTGGGGCGATGGAGAAGATTGATGAGAGTGATTTGGTACTACAGCGACACAGTGAAGTTAGTTCTAGGTGGTATCCAGTGTGACCATATGTGGCAGGAACCTGCATTTTGGCAGATTAAGTCCTTTATTTTACTCTCTGGCACTTTTGTTGACAAAATGACAAAAGCGATGTATAAAGAAAGTGATCAAGAAAAATTCGATGTTAATACGAATGTATAATTTAATTCAGTTCACTTTTAGACTTTAAGATCAATTATTTTAAATAAAACTCCAAAAAATAATGTGTGTATTTATTTTAAATTTTTGGAGTGCTATTAAATTACATTGGCATTTTGTGCTTTCGTTTTTGGCAGGATTTGTCAGTTTTGGCAGTTTTTTTGCCTAAGTGGGGCAGGATCTCTAATTTGTAGTTGGTCACACTGGTGATTAATCGTGAAGTTAGTTCTAGGTGGCATGAAAATCGATAACATATGTCCAAGTTGTATATAATCTACTTTCTAGTATTTTTATATTTATAGCACGTGTTTCATAACAGTACAATTAAACAGTGTGAATAAATGAATATTATTTTGGTGTTTTTATAAAAGTATAAATGTCAACGACTTGTCAAAGTTACGAGCTGTTTTCAATGTGTTTACTTTTCGATTTCGGTCGGCTATCCACAAAAATGTAAAATATCTTGTTCAGATAGTGAATCAAGTGATTTTGAAAGATTTTTGGGCTGGAGTAACTCCGAACCAGTTGAAGATAGTGGTTCAAATCAATGAAGATATAAATTGAAGATGGATCATTTTAGTATCTTCGATAATAATAAGCCATCTGTACAAAGTTTACATGTCGAAGTTAATCCCCATCTTAGACTGAAGGAGCCAGGTATGTGTATGTCTTACCGTATAATATTCATTTGAGACAACCAAAACAACACCATTAATTACGCATTTTACTCATGGTAAACATGATACATCCTTTTCACCAACTCATAATGAGTACGATTTTACCCATTAGGGACAATGCTAATACCAGTGACTGACTTTGTTGGTGTATATAAATCATCAGTTTGTTGTATGTTATAGCAGTATTTATTTGTTTCATTGGTACCTTGTAAATCATATAATAATTTTATTTCATCATCCATGTATTATTTAGTAGGAGATGGGATTAGGTTTTACTATATTAATTTTTGTTAACACAATTCAATTCTTTGCTTAGGTTCAGAGACTGGAGAATTTAGAAATTGAAAGGGATGAAATATGAATTTAGTAGCCCGTTGGCCTGGTTCAGCTTCTGATGCCACTATATTTAACAACTAATAAAAATTACAGGTAACTTTTCTATTATATTACAGCATTATAAAGCAAGTTTTGTGACCAGATAATTGAATTCAGTACCTATCCCGAACTACATCTTTTATCAGCTCAGTGTGAAAGTAGATTGTACGGTCACAAATGGCTGCTTGCAGACATTGCATATCTTTTAAACCTTACACCTTTGTTAAACCCTCAATTACATTATTTAGGTGTACTAGTACTTATTTAAAATGTTATTTATTTTAGGTTTTATAAGAAAACTAACATACCCGGTGTTATATGTAGAATGTATAGATAGCACATTATTTGCTATGATGAGACCTAAGGAGAATGAAGAAAGATAATATATAATAATATTACTGTCGCAAAGGATATCATGCAAGAAATGTTCTATTGGTAAGTTCAGTGAAAGAAACACATTTTTATTTGGATATCAAATAGTATAATAATAATATCAAATTACATAAGTACATTTAAAACCTAATCATTTATGTTATATTAAGATAATAACACCAAAAAAACCAATGTATTATTTTACTGTAAACAAAGTGTAAGTAATAAGTATTTTTTACTCTAATTGCAGATAACAGATGCAGATTTAAATATAATACATGTGGGTAAGGCGGATCATGTCACGATAAACAGCCTGGCACCTCAATTAAATAGTCATCAATATCCTGAATCAATATTTTTTTAATGTCAAAAATTAGATAGTATTAAACCAATATAAATCATTGAGGTTGTTGTATTTTGTCAGTTTTGTTTCTGTTGTTGTTTCCTTGATCCTGTTTGTAAACATGAACGAGAAAGTGTTGTGTGCTGAACTGATATTGATTATGGTGACAAAATTCAAATATTAGCCTATAATTATTTTTCTATAAGTATGTCAAAGAAGTATAACTTCTAACGCGTGTACATAAGTACACACACCCCTTTTTTTTTTAACTGTTCTTTTTGTTGTTACTTTGCTTATTTTGGTCGCAATTCATCATGAAAAAGGTTATGAATCGACCGATATCCAGGTTAGTAGTAGTCAGTCAGACAATCGCCTTTTAGCTCAAGCGAGATCAATGTCTACAGTTTTTGGGGTCACCTAAATTATATTGCAAAATGAATTATAGTGATATAAAATACCAAATTCCTTCGAGCGAGTTTTTAAAATGATAATTTTGATAGCGCCACGCTTACGGCTGACGAGTCGTATGTTTATGTGTAGGTAATGACTTAATGAGGACGTTTGAAGCACTCTGTATTGCTGACGGTAATAGGCACCCACTCCTAAGTAATCATAATGGCCTTATTTGATTTCCTCTTATAACTGCACTTTGCGGCGCTTGTGGGTCGTGGACAGCCACGACCAGAAACATCTTAGATCTATTAGATCTTAAAAAGATGCGCTTGCCACATTCAACCATGAGTGAGGGACCCGTTTTCTAGAAATAGGTACCTACCGAGAGTACTACTCATTTCCCGTTCTCTGCTATAACATAGATTGCTGCACCTTTTACATTATGGCGAGGTTTTACCAATTTTGAACTTTTGGAAATCCACAAAAACAGGAAAAAGCACTGAAAAATTATTTATTAGACAACAATTATTAATTAAACATGGTATAAATTTGTGGGATCGAATAAAGCATCAAGAATGAGACACAAACTTACGATTTCAAAGGTTTATTTCTTTGAAAGTGCTTGATGAAAAAATATTTTAAGGGTAGGTACTGTTGTCCGTCTATCTGTTAATCTGACCATTTTTCATTTCATTCTCTGGAACTCGTGGAGGCATTGAGTTGAAATTAAAGCCAAATACTCAAGTCTGTTGTCCCTTTGTGCTACACATTCCAAAGATATGGCCGTCTCCGGCCAGGTTCCGTACAAACTTGCGATATAAACGGCCATGCAGCTACCCTACCATGACTTCTTAAAGCAGAACTTATTCCGCTGAGGAAAAGAGACAGAGCTATACAGGGTGTCTAGCACCATCTCTTTCACTCAGTGGAATAACTTCTGCTTTAAGACGTCATAGTAGGCCTACTGGGATTCTTCTTCATTGTCTATTCCGTCCTTTTTTAACCGTATCCTAAAAAAAGGAGGAGGTTTAGGGTTTTTTTTTTTGATGTTGACCGATTACACAAAGACGACTGGACCCTGGATATAGGGAATACTTTCCAGGTGGCCCTTTATCAATTTCATTTATATTGCTTAGGTAGTTTATGAGTAATCGTTTATTAACAATGGAAAATGAATACCTACTCGTTAGAAATTATGTGATATATCATTATCCCACAACAAACATTTTCTTGGTGCTAATCTCCACCTTCTTTCATCTTAAGTGTTGTCAAGATTGTTAGGCTCCCTTCCCGGGTCCCTCCATGTAATGCATTTTGGCTCCTGGTTTGTATATGATCTGTTTTAAAGTCACTTTCAACACCCAGCTGTGGTGTACTTGATACCAGAGAAGAACCGAAGGTGCTACGTACTTCAAAATTGATCAAGATAATGATTCCCTTGCAATTTCGATCGCATCATAGAATAACACTGGCTGATTGACCAACTGTCAACTGTGATTGCTTTGACTGACACATCGACAACTAGCCCCTGCCGCCCGCGCCGACCTTGTCGTGCAGATCAGATGCGCCAGTGGCTACTAATCTGCGCGACTAACTTGGCATTCCGTTGTCACCCCTTGATGCTTGGCACCCGGGGCGGACCGCCCCCACCGTCCCCCCCTTACGCCGCCACTGCGGAACCTTCGGTAGGCGAGTCCGACTCGCACTTGCTTTTACAAAACTGTGTTTGCAGGGCTGCTAAGTCGACATATCTACACCCGACCAGAGCCCGCTGAACAAAATAATAACAAGAAATCACCCCGGAAGAGTAAAACTCCTACCAGAGAGAGTTCATGTCATGCGTAGTTGAATGAAGTTGCACTGACTAACGGACCAGTAGTTATCGACCCTTGCTTGTTGAGGAAATATCTGCATTTTGAGGTCAAACAAGATTGGTTATTAATTGGAAGTGATGGGGCGCTGTTTGAAAGACTGCCGGGTCGCAACAGCGCCAGTTTGTTACGAGCAAGCCGCCCAAACAATCCTCGCGCGACAGCCGCCGCCGACACCGGCCGCGTTGATAGTCGGCTATCGAGTCAATTCAAGTCGGCATCGGCAAGTCCGCCTTGCCGCGTTCAGCCGCACGGACGTGTCGTTTCGCGCCAAAATGGTCGCTCCGCTCCGATTTCACGCTTCAAACGTTTAAAACATTTTCGATCGCTTTATAACTGTTATTTTCTTACTCTTATTAAAATCAACAGTTTTTTTTAGTGCTGTGAGTGGTATCTGTTAACAAAAGTGTGGTGACTGGTGATTGCATTTTGTTAGTTATTTCTTTTCAAACACAATGAGAACGGTTATGGTTTTCGAGTATATGTCAAGTGTGTACGAAATTGCACAGTTGGGAAAATGTTAACAGGATTCCTAGTGTTTTGTGTGCTCGTTTCACATATATTCCCATCAGGTAAGTTCAGTTGTTACGTTTCATTCTCTCAATTTTGATGCGACCTTCGTTTTTCAATAACTTGTTGTTTTCATGCATCTTGTATCGCAATAAATAGTTAACAGAATTCTTAGTTCGATCTACCTACCTCTAAAGGACAAGTGACTGTATATTTTATAGACCAGATTTCAACGGAGCCACCTTCTATCAGTATATTTAAGCTTTAGCACAGTTTACACCCCAAAAATAGAGATAGGTACCTTTCTAGGCCTGCAGTTTTTATTTTTGTTTGAGATCATAAAGTTGCCAACTTAGCTGCATTTCTTTCAAGAGTACAATCCTATTCGGTGGTCCCTATAGTTCCGTTAGGTATCTACATGAAGGAAGGTAATGTAGGTAGGCAGGCCACTTTAACTCCCAAAATACTAACCTACCTGCATCAGCGCGTAACGATATTATTTCCATTCACACGGTTTGCTAAACTAAATTAACGTAGTTTTTGCTCTGTTGAGAATATGAATATGGGCTACAAAAAATATTAGGTAGTTATCCAACACATGTACCTACCGTATTAACGTAGTTATACCTATATAGCTTCAGAAATACTGTTAAAAATATTTGTAGGTAATATGTGATTAGGTAGGCACTTTATTTAATTCTTTGAGCTAAACTGGTGCGGCCATTAAAATTGGAAGTCTTTAGAAGACCAACGTACGACAGGTCCGTTTCGTCTGACTTTCTAAATCTATTCAATAGAGGCTTCATTTCTGCAGGCTCTATTGAAAAGATTGGATTTAGAGTTCTGCTCAATACATGTTAAGACTAAATCTACTTCGGAGACGAGGAACTACTCATGTGGATAACTATCCGTCTTCCTAATTTCTTCAAGAAATATTTTGGTCCTTTAATTCCCATTGCAAAGAGTTCATACTTTTAAACACGTTGGTTAAACAGTCTTAATTATGTCAGTCAATATCATATTAAGTAGGGTATGGAAAGCTACACACAAAAACATCTGTATTTTGTTTATAATAGGTAGGTATATCTTCGAGTCTGTAGGTTCTTCGTAACTACTTATAACATCTACCCTTAAAATTTTATGGCTAAAGCACCATGTATAAAGCTTGTTTACTACCAGGTCCAGTTGAAAACCAGCGTCGGGCACTAGATGCTCGGCAGTTTGCTGAACTGAGCTTATTTGACCTACCCGTGAGACATACAACGTTGTCATTAAAAAAAAAAAATGTTTATGTTGTGTGCACTTGTAGCAAGTCCCAAATAAGCAATGTTTGTCTTTCTTTCTTTGCTAACTATTATGGCGGGTCGTTGCGCACACGCAATGTTGTTAATCATACTTGTTTGGTTCTTAAGATAATTATGGCAACATACAATGTTGTAGTTTACGTTCAGCCTAGAAACACGTCATTTTACGTTTACAGCATGGTCAAGCGCTAGAAGATTACCTACCTAATTAAAAAAGACTGTGAAGGGCTAGAATTATGGTTCCAATGAAAAAATACACTAAAACTGGAAAAAATAAGGAATAAAAATAAAAATCCAAATTTTTGCAAAATTTTCAACAAGCTGTAAAACTTCGAAAGAAATAGTCCGAGTACGGGAAATAAAAAAACATTGTAATTTTTTGTAGCTGGTTTTTATAAGATTACTCAAAAACCGCAAAAGCTACAAAATTTTAAGGTTATAATCCAAAAACCAGACACTTGGAGCTACAATTTATTTGCTTTTTATTTCCAGTGCGACCATTTCTCTCGAAGTTACGGCCTGTTAAAAAATTACCCATAAATATTTTTTCCCTTAATTTTTTCCAGTAGTTTAGAACCCCAGTGTAAGAGTATCAGCCGTTTTGGGTATTGTGCCTAAAATAATGTCACAGACTGTTATCATAATAAATATAAATATGATACCAGAAGTCTAAAATGGACACTTAGCAGAATCATCAGAGGTTAATAATAATTATGAATTACGTTACTATTCGTCAAATAGTCGCAAAGTCACAAAACTGCGTCTGTAACCACTTCATTTTCAAGCAATTCATATTATTTTTCTTTAATCGCTTCTCTTTTATCGGCCATTTTAGATCCCCGGATCCTTTGCTTCTGTAGAGTAAGCTAAAGATCAGGTTAATAACTACATGCTGTTAATTGCATAAATGATGGCTATAAGGAAAATCCATTGTTTGTAATCAATGGGATAGGAAGCATGTAAGATAAACAGCGCGAAGGTCGTGGTGATTAACAAGTTTATCGTAAGGCTACTGCACTTAAAAGCTGTTGTTATGTTGGTAGCATTTCAGTATTCATTGCACCATTCAATTAGTTCGTTCGTAAGAGTCATCTTGGAAAACTTTCGTCATCATCTTTTTGTCTATGTCCAAAGTTACTGTGTTAATAACATGCAATGTTTGGAAATTAGGATTTACTTGCAGCTTTCTCACGTAGAACGTAGGTACTTCAAAAAATCCAAACTAAAAAGTATTCTTTGATCCCAGAATCTCTTCCAGGCTTGCAAACGTTTACAAAACGACTAAATTTTAATAAAAGTACCTATCTATAAGTGTTGAATTCTGGTTGTACCGAATGTGCTAAAGTTATGTGTGTCCAAAATTCCAAAAATACTCGACATAGATACGAAACCTATTTCGCGACAGATTTAGATTTTTATCTAGGTACAATACATTGACCCAATATCAAGCAGCAACAGAATAACGTGCGAAAATATATTAAATTGTTCCCGCGAACATAAATTTACGAAAATAAAACTGTATAACAGCAATCTGTAATCACATAATCATGCCATGTCTTATTCAATTCAGATATAAACTAAAATCTTCATCGAGAAATATTCGGCTTTCCCACTCATAATATGTAATTCCCAAAGAAAGCTAGTCACAAATTCAGGAAAACAATTCAAATAATAATTTAAGACGAGTGACTATACCCATAAAAATGGTAAAGGTAACAGAAATATGAAAAATAGGACAGAAAAGAGACTATTTATACATAGGCGAAATTGAAAGTTGTAACGACATCATGCCATATTGAATGAAACTATAGATTTTGAGTCTCCCATGTCAGTTTTATTTGCTTAAGACTTTTTGAAATGCAGATTTGATGGTCTAGCATGCAAAATTTAGATATTTAGCCATCAACAGTAGTTATTATTTGGGCGATCAACTAAAAGTAACTGCTCATTTGAAATCGTAAGTCGAATGCAATGCCTTATTGATACTCGGGTCCATCCAAACATCTAAGACGGCCCTTTAAATAAGAATAAATTGATTTAACCAATGTTACAACATTTTTCTTAATCTAACATCATTACGAATATCAGTAACAATTTCAATGTTAAAAGAATTAGAAAATTTTCGTCCCCAAACTAGGATATGAACAATGGCAACACTATCAAAACTATTGAAGCGAGCAAGTGCGTTGGTAACAAATCAACTCATCACTGCCACGGCCAGTGCCACGCGCCAAATGGCACTGTAAACGTAACATAACTCAAAATAGAAGTTGTCAGGTATTTGGCAGTACGTCATTATACAGATAGTTGAGCTGCTGGAACGATTAACGTAATGACAAAACACCAATACGATTGGGGACAAAAGTAAGAACAAAAATACTACATTTTGAATGATAAGGCAGCAACTTCTTTCCTGTTTAAATTTTAAATGACTTGATTACACAAGATATACATTTAAATATTGTAAAAAGGGATAGAATTTAATAGAGGATAACTTTCGTTGCGGTTTGTAACACATCTTCGAAAGCCCTTTTACACTAATAACAACAGTAAAACCAAAAACAGTAATTTAATCTGCACCAAACGCACAGAGTTCTGAAGAAAAACACTGTCAATTTGGCACGTATTCGCCTAAAAACGTTCGACACGAGTAAGCTGCATAATATGTACAAATGCACCTAGAATCAGAGTAAACAGTGAGATGTGTCGGTTGTGGCAACTGCTATTTTTATTCCCAAGAGGAGTGAACTCAATGTTTTCTGCTAAGATTCAATAACAAACAACGTGTTTTGAAACTGGCCCACGTGTAGACTACACAATATCTGTCTCAACATTGTATAACAATAATTCAATGGGAATGTTATATATGAAATAAAACATGGGACATCTGGCGCCTATCCTCGAAATAGATTCGGTTGTATTGGCTCTAGTCTACACCCATTTTTTAGCGTATAGGACATACTGCAATAGCAATACCGGCAGGCGGTGGCCCTCTCAGTCCTGTCATCTCTTTGAAGCACGCGTGAAACACCAACGCGCCGTGGATACGGCCTATCGTCATTAGATGGACGGACGGTGAGCTACCCATTGCTCACCGTCCACAGAGTCAACACCCTTTGCTCTTAATCTGCAACCGTAATTGTTATCAGAGAAAGATGATTATCTCTTATTCGTTGTTTCCTTCTTTGACGTTTCTCTGGACATGTGATGAGGAGGGATCCAACACTTGTGCCTAAGACAGTGATGCATATAAATCTTGATGGATGGATAGGAAGAGGAAGACCAAAAACAGATGGAGCGATATGAAAGAAAAAGGAGTAAATGATGCGTGAAAAATTATTAGGGAGAATAAAAAAAAGGTGTTACGCCGACCCCAAATAACAAGGATTGGAAGATGATATATCAACACCTATTTCTTGTCGATATTGACCCATCTAATTAGAAAGTTCTAACCTAGTTTACACTGATATTTTTGTATTAAGTTAAAGGATTTGGCGCAAAAGGCGAAATCTTATATAATCGACAGATTTACTAGTATTTGTTTATGACAAATGTTACAAAATTGTTGATAAGGCTGGGTTTTTATAACTGCTGGCTTTGCCAAGAGGACAAACATGTGTTTTACGCGTGGAGATTATTCTGTTTTTGCTAATTCCTTTAGGTTCGCCAGTTTTATTCTAGGACATGATTTATGCAGCACTAATGACCTAAATGTGATAGCTTGCCAAACGAACGGACAAAATTACATTCACCCTATGTTCTGAAAGTAATTACCTACCTAGTTGATCTTACTCTAATACAAATATATCTAATTAAATATAATACCTATCTTATTGTCATTTTATATTTAGGATACTTAAACCTTCAGTATGATTTTGTGACAAAGAAGCTAGCCCTTGTCATGTTTTGTTTGTCTACGAATCTTCCTGAAGATTCAATCAGGGCTTCAAAATACGAGTAGCCTTGAAAAAGAGTCGAAGTCCGACAGCCAAATTAAAATAATTGACCCCAGATATATGAGGTGTCAATTGAAGAGAACATGTCTCGACAAAACATCGGGTTAATGCTCTTGAACCAAATAATTAGTGAGGTATTTTCTAAATGAGCCATAACATAACATATTTAACCTTTGAAGTTTCCACTACTCATATACAGATTACATACATATCCTGAGACCTGTTATCCCCGAAGACTTCGACTCCTCATGCTCAGCGGTCGCAGGTCCGACCACTCCACCAGCGAGGCAGGAAAAAAAGATTTATAATTTACCATGCAGGTCCAGTGCCGTGTTAGTAGACGCCAATTAAGTTACAAACAAATAAGAGTAAAAGTTTGTGTAGAAAAATATCTGTCTAGCAAAACATCGGAAGCTATGGCCTTAGAAATGGCTTCAGATAATCCTATTGTGATAATATATGTATAAAGAGCGCTGCAAATAGAATTAACTTCAGGCCAACTAGCCACGTTACTGATCGTGAGAACCCGTTAGAAATTGTCCCTTTCATTTATATTTAAATAGTTTATACATATGCAGAGATTAGATCCCGATCATAATCAACATGACCTGACAAGAAAAGCGAAAACGCATCGTTAACTAAAGAATGAAACTTCGTTTGAAACATTCCCAAGAGGACAAGTCTCAATAGTGGTAAGTTGTTAGCCAAACTTGAGTAATTGGAGAGACTTCCAAAAAGAGATAATAAAACAAGTAATATATGTGCTTCAATTAACAGCCAAGACAAGCAACAGACCATTAAATTACTTGCAAACAATGGCATTATAAAAGGATATAAAGCCTGAGGTGGGGTCCATAATTCCTACCGGGGTTGCAGGTTGTTTGTAAGAGATACCGCGGCCGCTTAACATAAGGGCAAAAGAAGGAACATGGGTTTGTTTCAGTCGATAAAAAATTGCCAGGTAAGTTATTTGATGATTTCTCACCGGCAAAAAAAGGCCATAGTCAAAATTGATGAAAAACAGACAATCCCCTTTGGTTAGAACTAAAGCAAACAAAGGCTTTATATAGAGAAATAAAGCCTATGGCTACACAGGAGCTATACAAGAACAAAGTACCTGCTCCCATAGACGATGGTATGCCAGATTGTATCCGTATCCAAGTGTGCCAAGAAACGGTTGACCTGACCGCATGGCGCTCCATTGCTTCGCCTGAGAATCAACACATGGGAAAAGGCCGCAACACATATCCAACGGAGCACCGTATTGAAGCTCTGTGGTCGTATTACCTGTTTTAGTGTTCTAATCGCAATTATACCGAAATGCAAATGATTACAGCGTTTAATGCAAATTTTTGGTTAAAGTCTTGAAGTTGATCTAAAACGAGGACGTCTTATAAATTCCATGAATGCCTCAGATGCCGCAAAAATGGCGACATATTTAAATTCAATGTTGTGTCGTAATGATTTCATAAAGTTGAAAGGAAATCTTTGACTGTATCTTTATTCCATTAAAAGACAGAAATCAAGAAACAAGACACCCATAGAAAAGATGGATTAAATTGTGTAAATGATTGCGTGCCAGTTAACGGGAGACTGGATGAAGAAAGTTTGTTGGAAGAAGAACAAAATCTTAACGAATCAGTGTCGACAAGAATAAAAAATATTTAATTGAATTTTCCAATACGCGTTAACTGTGGTACAATACACTGAATAAACGATACTGTTTAGTTCAGTTAAGGTAAATAAAATTATCATCATGGCAGCCAAGTTGTGTTTACACACATTTTATTTAAATAAAGTAGATATAAACGGCAAAGATAACCTCTACATCGCAGGTACATACGCGGCTTTCACTTCGGTTACCTGTTGCAATTAATTCGAAGGATATTAAATGTAACCAACTACACTTGATTTATGTTTACTTTTTGTATTTACGAGGTGAGCTAGCAGAGTGAGTCAGCGTTGCCTAAATTGGCAGCATAGGATCAGCAGACTTAGGGCAAGACGTTAAGTAGACAGATTGCATGAAACCAATCTCCGAACTTTGACCATAACTTTTTCTAACAGGAGGTTCATAAAGGATAATATCTAAAAGTCTTAGGCGTCGTTCTAATTGGCAGGGATCGTACTATGTCACAATGCGTTCTCGTCACACGCTGAGTTCATTAAAGAGAATGCAACGTGTCATCGTACGATCCTTGCTAGTTAGGACGTCGCCTTATGTTTTCCCAGCCTGACATTTACCAAAAATGGGAATTAGTAACTTTAGGTAACTCATTAAGTTGATGTTCTCCAACTTCGAACAAACCCTTTTCAATTTTGGTGTACAATAAAGTTTATTCTATTCTATTTCCTAACAACTGTGAACTCCGTGACTACGAGTTCACAAAGCAAGAAATCTTAAATTGCATTTACCTTCTGCTATAATATAAGTGTCGATAATGTAGAAAAGGTTTTCGCACGCACTAAAAGGGTAAGTAAGTGCATATTTTGATAAAAAAGGATAAAAACGAGAAAACTGTTATGCCGAAAATCGTGGATGGAAATTCTACCAAAACGTACTAACAGACACTCACTAGACACTCACACTAGAGAAAGACAGAGTCAATGGCTCCGAATTAGTTTTCGTTCACCCATCGCATTCCCAACCTTGACGCTCTCTCGTTCAACCATTAACACAACAAAGTCAATGTCAACTTTGTTTCCAGCATTTTTTATGTATTCAGTGACCTCTCTGTCCACGCTGTTTTGTTCGTCGCCATCATGCTACTAATTTATTTTAATCTCTAATATTTACGAGTATTTTACCCTCGAGAATTTCACCTTCTAACTAAAATAGATAAGCCGCGAGTTCGTTTGCTTCGGAAAAATACGATCTAGTGATTTATTTTAATCGATAAACAGAATAAAGACAATAAACCCTTGTCTCCTGCCAATAACACACTACAATAGGTGATCTGAGAAGTAGTAGTTTTCGATAGAACAATCATCGATGACGAATTACAGGAAGGAGAAAAGTGAACGTGACCTTTCTGATACTAATACTTAATATAGCAGAATCTGTCAACCACAATACAATGCATGCTGGAGAAGCTGATATTCTTGATACGACAAACAAAGATGAACGTTGACATTTCGACATTCAAACTCTTGATAAAGAAGAAACTGTCCATGAAGAAGATATTACCTAGAGCATTAACTACTTGACCTAAGTAAGACTATCAACCTCCGACTTTAAGTTAATAAACGAGCATGAACCCGTATACTGGATGACACATCAACCTAGACATATTCAGTATAATTCTGGACTTGCAGTGAGAGGTCATCTTCAACTAGATATCGATATACCATTCAATATCCACATACCCGGACCTGGCATTGTAAAGTCTTAGCGAACAATGATAGGCTTAGTTATGATGGTAATGTATCTACAGCTTGTTTTGTCGTATTGCGTACAACGGCCTGTCCTCCACGTCGTACGTCGTACCTATCTGAAGTCTGGCATAATAGTAAACACTGTTCGCAAACAACCTGACGACTAAATATATCTTCATGGTCGTATGGTTATCATTAACGCTCTCTGATTATGTCATGCACGTATCAGCTTCTGTATTGTCCATGTGTATTGTCGAAGAATCGATCATAATTTCTATTGGAATACAATCGATAGCTTCAGGAGTTGGTATCATTATCATCTTTAGGTATTGATGTGACTACAATTTCAAGCATATCCACTGGTCAATCTATTTATAATTATCAGTGCAAAGGTTACTGCCTAAAAAAAAGACCATACAATAAAAAAGAAAAAAAACTGAAATCTAAACAGTCCGTCCAGTAAGATACGAAACTAAATTCTAAGAGATAAATGTTGACCACGAACACGATACTGTTATTCACGTAGTAACATCAGTTCCAAAGCTTAAGGCAAAGTTTTGCATCTTTTAGAAAGATACATTTGTAATTGCTGCCACGCTGATTGCGTCGCCTGAAGCAACTCATAGGTTAAGTGGGTAGATATTACTAGCCATATCTTTAGCTGTTTACAGACACAAATATGAAAATTAACAGTACAAAATTCTTGGAATATACAATTTTATAGATATGACATCTTGGCTTTTAGTCATTTGCGCGAAGCAATGCAATGCTGTGCTTTAAAACATCTTGTAATATGTAGTTTTAAACGGCAGTCTTTATCATCATCATCATAAGCCTTCAGCCCACTGCTGGACATGGCCTCTCCAATCGCATGCCATTCCTCTTCATTCTTATCAACTCTTGTCTCACAGCCAGTGAGCCAGCTACTCCAGCCACTCTGCTAAGCTCATCGTTTCACCTGGCCTTAAGGCGTCTCACCTTGCCTTACCCGGTACGACTTCCAGGTCTTTCACTTAATACTTGACCAAATTACCCTCTAATTGAATTGAATCAGGATTTCGATTCAAAAGTTTCATAATATTTTACTCATATCCTATTTCGTCCACTTATAATGTTTCCTACTGCTACACGAAATCCTTGTTAAACAATTAAAAGTTTACGCTGATAACGTTAAGTCTGAGGCAGTCTAAACGCACACAATACGATCAATTTTTGAATCGAAAAATCGGTCACAGATTGACTGAAGCGGGGAAAACCTATTCAGGGGATGATCCTTTATAGGGATTCACAGATGATTCTGCCTTTGAGTTTAAATGAGGTGTTGCCCCCATAAACGATGGGACACTTGGCTTTGTGTCCTGCCTGTCTTGTTGTTTGCACATCACAGGAAGGAACTAATGCTTCTGGATGCTTCTGAAAGTCCCAAACTCGTTGCCAAATTTTGGCCTGCATCTATTTAGATTTTCATCCACATCAAGAAGAAAATACTGATCGAAAACATTACCCTTTTTTTGAAAGTCCGATAAAATAAAAATACACCAATCCTCTAACATTCTTAAAAGTCAAGTATTTTCTTTCTTCGGTTTTTACGTGAACTATCTCCGACACTTAGTATCGTGGAAGTATTTACAAGTGTGTTGTGCGCAGCAGACGCATACGTCGCAATTTTAATAGCTACTTACTAATTGCTAATTGCCCTGCCTAATTTAAGGGTCACGGCATTTGTTTTTGTATACCCATGATGGTTTGTCATAAGAGAATGTATGAATTGATGAATTTGTGGGTTACGCAAGAACCATGTTTGCTCAATTCAGTATTGTCAATATCAAAATCATCCTTGTGAGCCATTATTTTATTACAAAGGTTGATAAAACGGAGTACTCTCATTGTGAAAACGAAAGGAGTACTTTACGGCTGTAAGATTAGTGTTCAAGCAATTTTGCAAATGAATCATTAAGTGATCGCCCCTTTTTATCTTGATCTAGTTCATTATAAGTTAATCATAATCATGATTTGGGATCTATGTATAGTAGATATAGGTTTTCATCACTAGCGTCCTTCTTTCTTGCCATATTATCACCACACTGTCCTGATAATGTCCAGATACTATCTTTATTACCTGCTCGAATAGTCATCAAAACTTACGTTCGAATATCACATTTAAATCCTTCAGTCTTCAGTAGTCCGAAAGCACTTTAAGCTGTTGGCTCCGACTGTCATTTGTAGATCTTTGACAGTCTTTACTGTGGCCTAAAATTCTGACAACCAGTCTTACCAAGGGGTATCGTATTACCCAGTATTAACTAGGTTGTGGAGTTAAGAGAGGCAGGTGCACCATGTAAACTACTGGTATTCAGGTTGGACTGGAAACCGACCCCAACATAGTTGGGAAAAGGCTAGGTAGATGATGATTATCTTATATGAATTCTTGTCATATGCCACGTGAAGCTTAGCACTCATCAACACCGGAAAGGGTTTATGCACATTGCGATGAGTTGATGATGAATATTGATGGAAGATGTCTGGAGTTTTTTCTCGTATTTGCTCAATGATTTACGCAGTTAATACCTTATGATTCATAACACAAGTACCCTTATTTGCATTTAAAAAAAATATAAGGCTCATTTGTAATGGTGACGGCGTTATACGTCGTTTTAAAGGCGGTTCAAGGGAGTACGTCTGTAAGATAGTGTGAGTTTGTTGAGTAATATGTCGCTGTTATGTAAATTGTAGAGATGTTTGGAGACTTGGCAAAAAAATCTGTTTATGATCCTGCAAAGCCAAGATTGGTATAGTGCTGCGTGGTTATTTTAGCACCAATCAGAACGAATACATTTTCCACAAACAATGTCACAAATGTTTGCCGATAGGGTTCTCCTTTCAATGTTGTTCAAGTCCCAAAAGAAACGTCACGCCTGTAATCCCTGAGGGGTTAGGCAGAGGTAGATCCTAAACCTAAATATTATTTTTAAGTCCTATGTATTTGGGGGCGAACCTAAAGCCCATCAACCGAGACCAAAAATATACAGTGTCTGCCGCTGAATAATTCCTAAACGCACACACAAATAAATTAATATTAAGACAGTTTTTTAAGTACTCGGATCCTATTACTCTTTCTAAATTTCGCTTCAAAATAGTCATGGTCGTCATGGTTACAGGTTCAATGACGTCAGCACAGGTCAATGACCGATAGAGTTACGTACACAATAGAAACGTACTCGCGGAACTCACCACGTAATTTATAAATACAGGGTTCGATTATTTGTTATGTCAGTGTTCGTGCTTTGGTATGTGATGTGAACGAACTGGCTAAACTGCTGGCTGCTATTGGGTAATTTGTGGTTTTGCTTGCAAATTGTGCGGTTTTCGGGTAACTTCGTCGATCTTCGAGTAACATCGCAAGAAGCGCTTTGCGGTATCCTTTATTATGCGCACAGTCAAGGAATAGAATTCCCTGCCTACGCTTGTATTCCTGTGTACATATAGTCCGGATCCATTCTAGTCGCGAGTCCTGTGTCCATATGGTCCGAATCTATTCAATTTAATAGGTTTCTATTGGGTTAGCTATTTCCATCATCTACCTCATCTCTGCTTTTGGACAAGATTGAGGCCAAGAGTAGACACAAACATAATACCACACTTGTTTAAAAAAACTTCGGTCTTCCTTTGGCTAATTCTATTTTGGAACGGCACAACACGTTGTATTCTTCCAGTCTCTTTACGGCATCATCTACGCCTTTCTCCTTTATATCATTTCTTACATAATCCATCCATATTTTCTTTTGTCTTCCTCTCCTTCTCTATCTATCAATATTCATAACTATCACTCCTTTGCAACATTCTTTCTCCTCTGGTTACATCCCTGAACTTCGTATAACTTCGTTGGTCTTCGGTTAACATCGCTTTTTCACCTGCATTTGTTTCATGTGTAGACGGTTATTGGAACAGTGCCCGATCATTTGCAATGGTATCGCCATGAGAATGTTAAGTATTGGCCCCATTCGAAGTCACTTAGCAGAACCTACTTAAGCGTACGACAAAGTTAGCCATACCGGGTCTTTAGAAAATCATGCGGTGTCTTGACAACTATATGTCTTTTGGCACGATAAACACCGTTTCCCGGAATGTTAAGACATAGTTATGTTTACAGTTATTGGTGCATTTAAGACGCCATGATGGGTTGTCGTTTTGGGCTGTGAAAAGGAACCATAAATTCTATAACTAAAAATCGTCAAATAACTTCTCCGTTCTGGGCGCAGCGGAGAGTGTCAGACTTTTACTGGCTTTAACCCATCCATGTTCCTTCTTCTGCCGTTTGTGCTTCGGGACCACTGTATCTCTTTCGAACTACCCGCAATTTCGGCAGGCAGTGGCTTTTGCGGCCAGGTCCGCGTGGAACAGGAACGCGTCTTCAAAACGACCTCGTCACTAGACGGATGGCCAGCCGTCCGGTAACCGGTAGTTGTCTCGCGTTTAATTGTCCCTAAACTCGAGTTTGTTCTACGATTAGAAGCTGCAGAATAAGTTGAACGGAGTTTGTGCACCTTCTTCCGTTTGGAAAGAGTCTGTGAATATATTTTAGAAAACGTGCTTCTCAAACTCAAGTTCTTAAATCCTGAAAATCTTGCATAGACCCACCGAGTAACAACTTCTTTTAAGTGAAAACAAGCCTGCAGTTATCCTGTATCGATTTCTTGCAATGCAGACAGTGTGTCGTAGACGTGTTTGCAGTTAGAATCGGCTTTCTGTTAGTACGTCTTACGCAAGGTGGGTGCTGAAGGGCTACTATGACATCTTATAGCAATTCTTATTCCACTGAGGGAAAGAGATGGTGCTAGACACCCTGTATAGCTCTGTCTCTTTTCCTCAGTGGAATAAGAATTGCTTTAAGAGGTCATAGTAGGGTAGCTGTTCTATAAATAGAATGGCTGCGAGACTTAGCATAACGAGACCTTTAGAACGGGGTTGCGTTGTCAATATTTATGGAAGAGGCTTCATTCTCCAGGTGGGCGTTTGTAGAACTATTTCGTGATTGCGTATCATTAGTAGAATGTAGACGCGTAAGGCATAAGGGGGGAGAAACTTTTTTTTACCGACACGGCACACCATCACAGGAACTGTAGTTTTTAATAGAATATTCGTATTTAATGATTTCCCGTCCGCCAAAAAAACCAACGAGGTTTTCCGAAGAAGACCGATGTTATCCGAAGAGACGGTAGTCTAGCATTTGAGACATACAAGTAGCCAGTTTTTAATATCGTAGATCAAGCAAAAAAATCACGTTTGCTATATGATCTCCCTTACATTTGTCCATCACATAGTCCCCTTAAAAAGTTATTTCATTGCTTTTTTGTATTTGTTGTTATAGCTGCAACAGAAATACATCATATTTTGTGAAAATTTCAACTTTCTAACTATGACAGTTCATAGATACAGTTCAGATACAGCCTTGTGACAGATGGACAGACGGACGGACAGCGCAGTCTAAAAACAGAAGGTGGCAAACCTTTTCTCGAATTTGAGGAACGAAGAAAGTTTGTAAAGAAAATTACATACATTTCAGTTGACTACATGCCAACGATAAACTTCCATAATTTTTTGTACTTTCATGCGTGAAACGGGCCAAAGTGTATTGTGTAACTGGCCACGCCACTGACGTTATTCTGACGTCAACTTTTTCTGATGGCGGTCAAAAATGACAGGCCGAAAGAAAAAGGGTATTGTTTATTTCGAGAATGTTCCCGAACATCTCAAGGTTGTTCTTAATTTGAAGATAATCGGTATTATGATAAGTTCGTTTGCTTTGCAGCATTTTTGTGCAAATCTGAATAAGTATATTTGTTTTTGGTTTTCTTTCCTCATTTGCTGATAGATTAAATATAAATAAATATCTTGGGACAACTCACACACGGCTATCTGATCCCAAGCTAAGCAGAGCTTGTGTTATGGTAAACAGACAACTGATATACATACTTATATCATTTATAAATACATACATAATATTATAGATAAATCACACCCAGACACAGAACAAACAATCATGCTCATCACACAAAGTTTGTCCTGGGTGGGAATCGAACCCACGACCTCCGGCTCAGCAGTCAGGGCCACTAACCACTAGACCAACAGGCCCGTCAAATCGTCGGACTTTAAAGGTCATTCTAGTATTTAAATTGAGGTAAGTTTTTTTTTTACTTAAAATACAATTAGTAAAGGCTGTTCAACTTGTCTGACAGTTTGTTAAGTCTTGAATGCCAAGAAATCTTAACATAATATAAAATGAAGTCCTTCCGCTGTCTGTTCGCTTAGATCTTTTAAACTACTCTACGGATTTTAATGCAGTTTTCTGCAATAGATAGATGAGAAATGTTTGTGTATAATATCCCAGTCTACGCGGGGTGCAGCTAGTTAAATAACTTATTGCCCGTGATGTCACTTCTCCAATTCTACTTCCTACTTATCCTACTAATATTATAAATACGAAAGTTTGTGAGTATGGATGTGTGTTTGATCCTCTTTCACGAAAAAACTTCTGAACGGATCTTGATAAAATATGGCACAGAGTTAGATTATAGTCTGAAATAACACATACGATACTTTTTTGGGTTCGATCCCGGACAGCACAAATATTTGTTTGGCCTACAAATAGTTGTTCCGGGTCTGGCTGTTTGTGTATGTGAGTTTAAATGTTTGTAAATTCACCCACGATACAGGAGGAATTCCTAGTGAGGGGCAGAGTTTCTTAAAAAAAAACTGATTATCTAGTACTGGGTTGTCAGATTTTCGGACCACTGACCACCTGTAACGACTCGAAAAGATCTACAAGGATCTAGCTGGGATCAACAGCTTAACGTGCTTTCCGAAGCATGGAGGAATCTTGCTATGGGTAGTTAGTTACCCATTTACAAGCCAAAGAAGATCGACCAAAGATTATTTTAAAATGTCAATGACACCAACAAAACATACCATTGCGCCCTCCAAATGTTCCTATGTCCTCATTTTAGTCTATTTATAAAAACAAAACTAATACTATCAATAGAATAACACTCATGGCTAAGTAATTTTAACGGTTTATTTACGTTACGATATATTGATAACATAACACCTGTTAAAGGTTACCGTAAACCTTGTAACAAATAATAATTCCAAAACTTGCTATAAAAAAAGAAACAGACTAACAAAAAAACATAAAAAAGACAATAAAAAAATTATGTCTTTAAAGTGGTTTTTTGGAAGTCAGTTTTTTTTTGCCAAAAGTATATTTTAGTTCAGGCGTTTAGTTGGTATGATTACATCTGACACAAATTCTTATCGAGAATTCAGTTTTCATTGACACTACGAGTAAAAAGTATTAATTATAAAACCCAACATAAAAATATCTAAATCGATTTAAGCTCAAAACATTTATTTCAATAAGACCATTACAGGCACTTTTGATAGTCAATAATTTTCGATTATAAAAATAATTTTGAAAATCGGCCCTCAATCGACGTCGAAATAGCGTAACAAAAAACAATACAGTCGAATTGAGAACCTCCTCATTCTTTTTTAAAGTTGGTTAAAAATATTATAAATCTAGTTTAATTCAAGAATTTAGAAAAAACAAATATTCTATTTAAAAGTTGATATTCAATCATTACATAACATATCACTTAAACATAACTAGAAACTAAAAACGTTCTAGAAAAACCTGTTAATCTAGAAGTTAATGAGCTAAACGATTACCAAACGGACATATTATTATGGAAGGCTATTTTTGTCAGCTTCATATGTCCATTAAAGGTATTTAATTTAATGTTTTAGTAATGAGGCTAGTAATAGCTAAGAATTTTAAATAGTCTTTATTTCTGTCTGGCTGACTGCCTGCCCTTTGGGGGCTTGTGTCTGCGCATACGCAGGCTACATTGCCCTATTGCGCATTCTGATGGCGCTTGGCGGTTTTCTAGTATGGCGCGTGAGACGGGTTAAACTGCTGAGATTCTAATAAGCCATTACCATACAATTTTTAAACATCGTCTTGGTGATTAGGGATATATACATTGGACACTCCCTACTAATATTTGACGGCACGGTTGGCGCAGTGGCTGAGCGATCGACTGCTGCGCTGCATGTCGCCGGTTCGATCCTCGCACGGAACAAATATTTGTATGACCTACAGGTAGTTGTTTCGGGTCTGGCTGTTTGTGTATGTTAGTTTAAATGTTTGTAAACGCAACCACGATACAAGAGAAATTCCTAGTGTGGGGCAACGTTTAAAAAAAAAAACAAAGTTTGAAGTAAGTATGTCTGGATACTATCTGCATACTGGTTAGTCTTTCAAGCAAAAAGTGCTGGACGGATTATGACGAAATTTGGCTTACAGATGTAGATGACAGCTTATAACCTGGATTAACTCATAGGATCCCGTGGGACAACTGGGCATGCATGAGCAAATAATAAATAAAACATCTTTAAAATGATTTACATTTATGTAGGACTCATAATAATCAAACGGAAGCACGCTTTTTAGATACGCAAGTGATACTACGAATTGGCCCCAGCTACCCTACCATGACGTGTTAAAGCAGAACTTATTCCGATGAGTGAAAGGGACAGAGCTATACAGAGTGTCTAGCACCATCTCTTTCACTCAGTGGATAAAGTTCTGCTTTTAGATGTCATAGTAGGCCTACTGATTGTTTTTTTGATCCATTTATCTTTCTATTCTTTCTGATGCTTTTGGAACAGATCAAACCTATGTACGCTGTATTTTAATGTAAAATATTCATGATCTCGCTAAAATTATAAATGCGAGAGTTGTTATGGTAATGGTTTTTAGGATTCCGTACCTCAAAAGGAAAGAACGGAACGCTTATTGGATCATTTTGTTGTCCGTCTGTCTGTCAAGATCCTTTATATTGGAAAAGTGTGAAGGTATCGACCGATGTTTTGTTAGGTTTTCCTACTTTAAAAGCGCAAAACGGAACCCTTATTGGATTACTTTGTTTTCCATTTGTCTGTCTATCAAGACACTTTATCTCGGGAACACGTGGAGGTAACGAGTTGAAATTACCATTCCATATAGTTAACTCTGTGGCCCTTGTGCGGTGAAAAAATCAACCGTTTAAGTCTACGCAGTCAAAAGTTATGGCTGTTTATGTCGCAAGTTTGTACAGAAACCTCGGTGCCCGAATCTGACTCGCGCTTGACTGTTTTTTACACAGATACGTAATTATTTGAATCTATGTTTGATTATGAAATGACGAGTCCAAGTAAACAAAATTAAGATAGAATGCGTGTTGAAGCAATTGGCGTTGTGACGTCAATACCGTACAATTAACCTGCGCAAGCGACGATCGAAACAAACATCACTATTTGACAGAACCCAACTCGTTTCGATCAATTATCTAATACTTGTTGACTGATGCTAGGATCCGGTCCCCCCTTAAATAGCCTCTCAGTCAAATACAGATTCCTAACTATTATACCATTCATGGCAAACCACAATTAACTTATAGTCACTAATTCACGATCTATGAGAATCAAATAGATTTATGAAAAATGACATCAGTGTCGTAATTTTATAAACTAACTTTTTACAATAAAATCCTCCTGCCCGTATTTGGCCACGGCCGGCGCGGCGACCAGAAAACCCTTTTTAAAAAACAAGCTTTATTATTTTATGTAAATTTTAAATATTTTTAGTATTCATAATTTCATATAGTACGGCCAACGAGAAGCGATACGAAAGGTCATTAACCTAAAGAACAACTGTGGCGTTGACAATCTAATATTTAGCTCTTTCCATCTTGTGCCTTTGTCGTAATGTCTCGTTCTCCCGGCAAAAACATGACAACGTTAAGACGGGTTCGCCAACATTCGGGCGGCCATTTTAGATGGGGTTTTAGCATGGGATTTGTTTACATTTGGTATCGCTTCTCGTTGACCGTACTATAGATAAATGCGTTTGTAATCGTAACGAGTTAGTGACACATTCGTGTTTTTTTTTTTATCAAGCCATCTATTTTATTTTATGTTTTTATTATTACTCTGCCTCTGTTATGTTCAACTTTAATATCAATATTTTTCTATGGTGCTCTTTTTTATATTTGTCGATTTCCAGAGGTTCAAAAAAACATTTTTGTGTGTAAAATATCGTATTAAGACATCTCTTCGTTTGATAATTGTGCGATTCTGATTTTATCCGACAAATTTTAATTCTCATATAACTGCAATTAATTAATGTTTATCTACAAGTTGCATAGCTACCAGATGTATTAATTTACTATGATTTTAAACATGATATTTCAAGAAACAGTCTCACTGTTGCCAGACACTGATTGCTCATATTTTCATAGTAGCTGCAACTACCCATTTGGCTTGGAAATTTGCAATAAAATAAACGGTTTTATGCTCATAGCCCATTTTCCTAATCTGTATGTTAATGTAACGACGTGGGTGTCGTGTAGTTGGCTGACTTATTCACGGTACATAGAAAGAAAGGTAAGGAGTTTATTTGGCCACAAATGCACACAACATTAAATAAAAACAAAGAAAATTAAAAAAAAAAACTTGAGAGGTGTCAAGGGACACCCGGATGGAACGAAGTAATTATTTGTTATGTACAAAAAAAAATTGTATACACTCAACAAATATAATCGTCGCGACACCACACTGCTCAGTGCGAAATAGAAAGACAAAACGAAAATCGGTCTCCCATCCATCAAGCAAGCTGGGCAAGTACGTTTTATTCTGACGATCGACCCCGGTGTCTGCTAAATAGCTACATACATGGGTTTATGTGTCTCAGTCTGCGTAGCGACATCCATATACAATTTTTAAATAGTAAAGTTTATTTTTGTATTGTCTGCGCTTAACAACGTGAATTGGTGTCAATAAATTCTTAATTGCATTGGACATAAAGAATGTTGTTAGTTGATAGCCAGTTAGTTGAAGAACTCTTGTACAGTAGCGGCGTAAGGGGGGGGCGGCAGGGGCGGTCCGCCCCGGGTGCCAAGCACCAAGGGGTGACAACCTGCCGGGGTTGCGGGTTGTTCGAAAAAGATACCGCAGCCCCGGAACGTAAAGGGCAATAAAAGGAACATGGGTGGGTTTTAGTCAGTAGTAGTAGTCCGCAAAATTCTGACGCTCCCCCACTCCGCCCAGAGCGGGGAAAGATATTTGATGATTTCCCACTCCAACAAAAAGGGGTGACAACGGAATGCCAAGCCAGTCGTGCAGATTAGTAGCCACTGGCGCATCTGTACGACAAGGTCGGCGCGGGTGACAGGGGCAAGTTGTTGATGTGTCGATCAAAGCAATCACAGTTGACACTTGGTCAGTTAGAAAGTGTTATTGTTTCTATGATGTGATCGTTTAATCTGCACGCGAATCATTATCTGGATCGATTTTGAAGTTCATAGCACCTTCTGGTTCTCTGGTATCAAACACATCACAGCAAGGTGTTGAAAGTGACATTGAAACAGATGGTGTACAAACAAGGAGCCAAAATGCATTGCATGGGGGGACGCCGGGAAAATAGCCTGAAAATCTTGATAGACAAGATGAAAGAAGGTAGAGATTAACAACAAGAAGAATATAGTATGACCAAGAAAAAACTTTTTTTTGAAAAAAAAATCGAATATAACGTACTTAACTTTTGTTGGTTTCGTTGAATTTTTTGCCACCGACTTCCGGAAAGTTATTTTCGACTTTTTAGTTTTTTTTTAGAAGTCGGTTATGATTTAAAAAAAAATATTCTGCAGTTTTTGTACTACTCTGTCAAGAAAGTACCGGGAAAAGATCAATAATACACAAAATGTCTGTTATTCATCCAAATTTATTTTATCACCTTCAAAGTATGCTCCTTTAGAAACGATACATTTGCGCCAACGAATAATCCATACATCAAAACATTTTTTAAACGCTGCTTCCGGAATTGAGTTCAGTTCTCGCCGCGAATTCTCCTTTATGTCTTCTATCGATTGAAAACGGGTGCCACGAAGTGGTAATTTGAGTTTAGGAAAAAGAAAAAAGTCAGCAGGAGCCATATCTGGTGAATATGGTGGTTGCTGGATGGTGTTTGTTGAGTGTTTGGTCAAAAATTCGTTCACAATAGCCTTGTGTGAAGGCGCATTGTCGTGGTGCAAAATCCAAGAATATTCTTTCCACAAAATAATATTCTTTATTTACCGTTAGACCTTCCGGTAAGAATTCAGAGTGCACAACACCGCGATAGTCAAAGAAAACAGTCAACATGACTTTGACTTTTGATCGACTATGGCGTGGTTTTTCGGTTTCGGTTCAGTTGGAAGGCGCCACGTCTCGTCACCAGTAACAATGCGTTTCATGAATGTTGGGTCCGAACTGACTCGTTCTAGCATGTCCTCAGCGACTTTCATGCGATTGAGTTTTTGGAGAAAATTCAGATCTTTTGGGACTAGCCGAGCAGCAACATGTTTCATACCCAAATGATTAGTTACAATGGTACGGATCGACTCGTCCTCAGCAAGTTCGGCGGCTATCTCTCTCAGAGTTGAATGGGGATTTTCAGTCACTATTTTCTTCACTTTTGCGATGTTAACTTCAGTTGCAGACGTTGAGGGCCTACCAGAGCGAGGCAAATCTTCCATCACATCTCGACCGCTTTTGAACGCTTTGAACCACTCATAAGCACGAGTTTTTGATAAAGTCGATTCACCGTAAGCCTTCTGCAACATTTTCAGTGACTCCGAACACGAAATTCCATTGGCGATGCAAAATTTAAGACAAACTCTTTGTTCGATATTTTTGTCCATTATGAAATTCGCAATACACACTATATATGATATTACTAAAACCAGCACTGTATCCTTACTTAATATTATAAAAGCGAAAGTGAGTTTGTTTGTTTGTTTGTTTATTTGTTTGTTTGTTACCTCTTCACGCTTTAATGGCTAAACCGATTTTGATGAATTTTAGTACAGAGATAGTTGGGAACCAGGAGACGGACATAGGCTAATATTTTTTTGAAAAAAGTGGGATGTGAGGGAGAAAGAGGGAAGAAAAGGTTACTTAGCGTTGCTATTACAAATCAATAAGGCGCAAGGGAAACTGTGTTACCCCAAATTTAACGCGGGCGAAGCCGCGGGCGACAGCTAGTTTAATATAAATAACAGATGCAACTCAAACTCCGCGCCAAAATGGAAAACAGTTGTGCCAATCTAACAAATACAAAAAAAAACAAAAATTTTAATTTGGAACCATAAACAAATCTTCCATTCCCGATACTTTTTTTACTGAATGTATAACAGAGTTTCGTCAAAGAATTTCGGACATTCGCACATTCGCATCGGACATTCGCATCCACCAGAAGGACGTCCGTAGGGTGCTGCGTAATCTTGACGTGAACAAAGCTAGTGGTCCCGACGGGATTCCGGCAATTGTACTTAGAACGTGCGCGCCTGAATTGTCTCCAATCTTGACGCACCTGTTTCGCCTCTCGTTTGAGACTGGAAAAGTACCGAAAGCTTGGAAGCAAGCTAACGTGCAACCCGTGCCCAAAAAGGGCAGTCGAGCTGACCCGGCCAACTACAGGCCCATTTCAGTCACGTCCATACTCTGTAAGACTATGGAGCGTGTACTGAATGGTAAACTCCTGGCATACCTAGAATCCAATGACATCCTCAGTGACCGACAATACGGCTTTCGCCGAAACCGGTCCACTGAGGATCTTCTAGCGTATGCCATTCACATTTGGAGTGAGGCCATTGAGAAACACGGGGAAGCGCTTGCCGTTTCCCTTGACATCTCTAAGGCCTTCGACAGGGTGTGGCATGAAAGCCTTATTAAAAAGCTTCCTTCTTTCGGTCTACCCGCTGGTTTTTGTACTTGGGTTGCGGACTTCCTGAGGGATCGGTCCATTCGAGTGGTCATAGATGGCTGCTCGTCTGACCAATTGGCTATTAATGCTGGGGTCCCTCAGGGGTCGGTTCTCTCAGCAACTTTATTTTTGCTGCACATTAACAGTCTGCTAGTGCCCGGCACCTTTGGGTATGCAGACGACAGCACTGTTGCTGAGAGATATACGTCCAACGCAGGGGCTAGTGGGTCTCAGATCCGGTCTCTTCGCGAGGCCATGGTTGAGCGGTTGAACTTGTCCTTGAGGGCTGTGTCCGATTGGGGAGATGCCAACTTGGTCAAGTTCAATGCTGCTAAGACCCAGGCGTGTCTGTTCTCCGCAAAGAGGAGTGAATTTCAACCTGCTTCTTCTTTTCGTGATGTAACCGTGCCAATTACCGACCATATTGAGCTTCTTGGTGTAACGCTTACATCTACCCTCAATTTTGGTCCGTTCATCGAGGCTAAGGCTAAACTGGCTGCTAAGAAGTTGGGTATCCTAGCAAAGGTGAGACAGTATTTCACACCGGAACAGTTGCTGAACTTATATCAAGCGCAAGTTCGATCGTGTGTGGAATACTGTTCTCATCTCTGGGACGGATCCGCCAAATACCAGCTTGAAGCGCTAGAGTCTATAGAGAAACGAGCCAAGAGGCTCATCGGCAACGACGCGCTGGTTGAGTCAAAGCTCCAGAGCCTGGAGCATCGCCGGCGCGTTGCCAGCCTTTCGGTTTTCTATCGGTTACATTTCGGAGAGTGTGCGATGGAATTGCACAGCCTAATTCCGCCAAGCCCGTTCCATCATAGGACTACAAGACGTACGGCGATGCGCCACCGTTACATGGTAGACATCCCACCCACACGCAGTAAACGGTTTGGGAATACCTTCATTGTGCGTACTGCTAAGGAGTGGAATTCCCTGCCGGAGTCTGTATTTCCTGACAGCTATAACCTGGGGGTCTTCAAGTCAAGAGTGAATAGGTTATTTCTAGGTAAGCGTGCTTCATCGTCGACCACATCATCACTTACCATCAGGTGAGATAGTGGTCAAACGCGAGCCTATCAATAATAAAAAAAAAAAAAAATTCATGGTGGAAGCTAAATCCTTAAGTGTCCGAACACATAACGAATTCTGAAGGTCTACTCTCCTGTTTTAAAAAAGGAAAATCTTGAAATGGATTGATGCTTCAAAAATCTTTTGACCATGAACATCAAAATGTTAAGAGACCAAGAACAAAGTGGAGGGCCATTTTGAGTCGCTTTTTAGATGTTTTTCTCTTCCTGGTACGCCAAAATCATTTCATCAGACAATAGAGGGCTTTTTCAGAAGTAGTTTGACCTAGGAATATAACATGCTATCTATATACAAAAAGTAAACGGGTAGTGTCCAAATATGTACATTCAAAATGAGTTCAATATTATTTTCGATAGTACTGAAGTACTATCATCGAGTGTTACCATTTTTATTAAGCATTTGTGTGGCTTCAGTGATTTCTTATAAAGAAGTTTCTCAAATGTTTTGTTACGTAATAAAATCTTACTTAAAATTTACAATGACCCAAACGCGACCTACCAGTCTTTCCATATTGCCCATTGTAAATGTGCCCAGCGGTTTCACCCGGTGCTCACTTAGGAGTATGAAAAATAGATGTTGGCCGATTCTCAGACCTACCCGACATGTACACAAAATTTCGTTTAAATCGGTCCAGCCGTTTCGGAGAAGTATGGGAACGAAAACTGTGACACGAGAATTTTATATATTAGACTAGCTGTGCCCAGCGGTTTCACCCGCTGCTCACTTAGGGGTATGAAAAATAGATGTTGGCCGATTCTCAGACCAACCCGATATGTACACGAAATTTCGTTTAAATCGGTCCAGCCGTTTCGGAGGAGTATGGGAACGAAAACTGTGACACGAGAATTTTATATATTAGAAGATTTAAGCAAAATAAAGTCACGCAATCGCGTTTAGTATTTGTCGTTTCATTTTGAGGGTGCTCAATAGAAAGTCGCCCCGGGTGCCAACCCATGCTACGCCGCCACTGCTCTTGTATACATAAACTGGTGAAATTCTCGCTAGTAGCTTCGGAAAAGACCTGAAAAGGGCATAATATGGTTACTTTTATTGTATAGTTGTGAATTTCTAAATAAAAAATATTGAACTGAAGCACTAAATTCCTACTATTCTCAACTTAAAAGAAGTGCAATTGATATTAGTGTACAAATTTTCAGGGCATTTATTAGTCAGCACTTTTCAAGGCATTTATTAGTGAGAATTTTCATTCCTAGGCATTTATTCGTGTGCAGTTTTTTTCTTTGTCTTCTCGTGTTACTATAAAATATCCTCTATTGTTCCAGGGTTGTGTTCTAGTCTGCTATGCGGGCGCACAGAGAAGCTAGAGTTGGGCAGCAACAGCGGCGCGGGGGCTGCGCTGGCGCTCGCGTTAGTGCGGCCCCCCTCCGCGCCTCGAACCCCCTGCCAACTCAGCCTCACCGCCCCTGATGCTGCTGCCTTCGCTGTTAGGCTTATTGATGTTAAGGTAAGAACTTTGAACCCTTTATTTTTATTCTGTAATGGCGCATAGATGTATAGATCAGTTATGTGTTTGGCAGTAAGACGGTCTGACCGGACAGCTCTTTGCCTTTGAGTAATTAATAAAATACCTGGTTGTAAAGGCTCTCCTAAATTATCTGCTTTCAACATAACAGGATGCAATTGAATATCTTTTCCAATTTTAAAACTAAGCGTATCTACCAAATTCTGACACAATAAGTCATCAACGGCATTGCATTGCTCTAATTTCAAAACCCCATAGGATCCAAAAAGTAAAAACTACAGGTAATATTGAACGCAGTAATAAACACAAGTCACGGTTAAATACAGTTGTTAAATCGTGAGCAATAAACACAAACTTATCAAAGGAACCGATCAGAAACCTTTTTTTAACACCCGATCGTAACATACACCACGTAATGGTGGCTTCGGAGTTAATCGATTGCGTTACCACTTAACACTTTTATCGTATGTTTGCATTCACAATAAATCAATACTGCTGAGCGTATTGAGCTGAACTTGTTTTTGTCAGGCTTAAGGATAATAGGAGGATTTTGTAAACTTGTAAAACTGTGTAGGTATTTGTGTAACTTATTCCCTTTTTCACGAACTGTTTTGTAGGTCACGCATTGTAATGTTTGGGATATCGTTTAAATGGCCATATGACTGTAGATTCATTTTGTTTCTTGACATTATAAAGTGCCTGTAATGGTCTAATTGAAATAAATGATTTGATTTGATATCTTAAGACTGCGTGTTTTTAAAGATATGTTTTTTTTCACAACTCTAAGGGATTACAGAATTCAGTATTTAGTTTTAATTTCAACTCTATACCTTCACGCGTTGCCGAAATAAATAGTCTTGACAGATAGACAGACGGACAACAAACTGATCCCAAGTTCGTTTTTTTGTCCCTTCTGTTCCGGGGCCGCGGTATGTCTTTCGAACAACCCGCAACCCCAGCAGGCGGCGGCCCCGGCAGGTCCCTCTGCCAATCGGAAGGCTTCGTTGAAGATTTCCATGTTCTTTGTTATTGTAGTTTTGATATTGGTATTCAGCTGCATCCGGTTAGATGGAAGCCAAACCCAACATAGATAGGCAGTCGATAATACTAAGGTAAAAATAGGAAAATTTAATTGTAAATCTACATATTAGGTTAAAAGAAACCCAAGCTGATGCTGATGCAACATTCCTGCTGGGTTTCCCTCTCATTACTTCATTACGTTCTCCAAGGTTCCATGGCCCATATAATTATAATAACTATAATATTCATAATCTTACCTATATCCTTGCTAATATTATAAAAGCGAAAGTGAGTTTGTTTGTTACGTCTTCACGCCTAAATGGTTAAACCGATTTTGATAAATTTTGGTACAGAGATATTTGGGACCTTGGAGACGAACATAAGCTATGTTTAAAAAAAAAGATTGAGTTATGAGGGAGAAAGAGGGAAGAAAAGGGAAAACTTAGCATTGCCATTACAGTTATTAAGGCGCAAGGGCAAAATATACATGTAGCAGGTACCTGTAAATCAGGAAAGTGGAACTGTGTTACCCCGAATTTAACGAGAGCGAAGCCGCGGGAAAAAGCTAGTCTAGTATAATTATTAGCCAGTATGACTACAGTATATTGTAGACTGCGGTTAATATGTTCATCTGTGGTTACCTAGTTATAAGAACGACGGAAACTTAAGTTTATCTATAATTATGTATGTATTTATAAATTATATAAGTATGTATATCAGTTGTCTGGTTACCATAACACAAGCTCTGCTTAGCTTGGGATCAGATAGCCGTGTGTGAGTTGTGAAAAAAAAAAAAAAAAAAACGGGTATCACTCCCTCCCTCTCAGGGCTATAATGTTAGGTGGAACGAGGCGAAGTAGCTGGCAGATCGACTGCTGCGCTGCGTGTCGCGGGTTCGAACCCCGCACGGAACAAATATTTGTATCACCTACTGGTAGTTGTTTCGGGTCTGATTGTTTGTGTAGGTATGTGAGTTTAAATAAATATAAATATCTTGGGACAACTCACACACGGCTATCTGGTCCCAAGCTAAGCAGAGCTTGTGTTATGGTAATCAGACAACTGATATACATACTTATATAATTTATAAATACATACATATTATAGATAAATCACACCCAGACACAGAACAAACAATCATGCTCATCACACAAAGTTTGTCCTGGGTGGGAATCAAACCCACGACGTCCGGCTCAGCAGTCAGGGCCACTAACCACTAGACCAACAGGCCCGTCAAAATGCATCTATAGTTATCAATTTATCACCCTAGTGTTGGTATCCTTGGTATCGACATTACATAGCTTATATTTGTCTCACTTAACCAGCACACGTCATCATTTTCCTGCCCTTGTCTTGTCCCATTATATTTGGGGTCGGCGCAACACGTTTTCTTCTCCATCATTTACGCATCACTTACTCCTTTCGCCTTCATATCATTCACATAACACAATCTATCCATCTTTTCTTTGGCCTTCCTCTCGCTCTCCGTCCTTCAAAATTCAGATCCATCACTCTTTTAATCACATGTGCTTCATCCCTCCTTATTACATGTCATGTTTAACCAGCATACGTAAAACTTTTACAAGGTAATTGTTGAAAAATCTAAGGGTTAATTGCATTAGCAAATTGAGTAGTTACATAACAAAGTAATTAACTAAATGTATTCCACTGATCATTCCAGTTTTTAGTGCACACTTTTATTACAACATAACTAGGTCGTTTCTAATTGACAAGTGACGAGTGTAATAGTGCATTTCTTGTTTTAAATAACTGGCTTGTTTATTCCAATCCTTCGAATTCTTTGCATGGTGTAGGAAGACAAATCAGAAGGGCTACCATGAAATCTTATAGCAGTTCTTATTCCACTGAGGGAAAGAGATGGTGCTAGACACTCTGTATAGCTCTGTCTCTTTCCCTCAGTGGAATAAGAACTGCTTTAAGACGTCATAGTAAGGTAGCAGATCTTTAAGATTTAGTAGTATTATAAGCTCGCCTGATTTACCGAAGGTTGAGGGAGCCTGCATTTATTATTATTATTTTATTTATTCTAAAAGGCATTAAACTCAATACAAAGACAAATAAAATTAAACTAATTATTTAATTATTAGGTATAAAATAGATTCAAAAAATTAAGCCACACACAGTTTTGCGTGTGATTGGGGAAGATTTTTCCAGTAGTGCTATCGAGCTGCACGTTTTTTGAAAGAGATACCATGGCCCTGGAACACAAAGGGCAACAGAAGGAACATGGATGGGTTCCACTCCTGCTTCGTCCAGAGCGGGTGAAATCATTTGCCATCCAAAAAAAAAGTACTCCCGTCGACGAAGTTTCCGCTCTCTGACGAAAAAAGAACCGCTCATTCTTAATTATGCAACTGTAACCACAATATAAAGGGCGTGACTTCCTCCAAGTTTCGTCACAACACGCTTGTCTAGACACCGTGACATCGGAGATCGTTACAGATGTGGTTTTCCTCAATACGGCATTGACCTCTGACAAAAACAGTTATTACGGTAACATCTTTTCTTTTCAAGATTTCCTTGACTTGAAACGTTTTCCTTAAAGGATGTCTTCTTTCGTTTTCCGGAAGAAAATGCTTGGAATTTTTGTGGTTCAACTCGTGGGCGTAAAAATATATGTCCGTGGTTTTAATGTTGTATGAGGAGCATTTTGTAGTTTAGTTATTAATTTACGATCAAAGGTAGATAGATACCCCTCCGGACAGGACACCTATGAAGATTATATTATCATACTTAAAAAGATGGAGAAAGAAGATTGATAGAGGAGAGGAAGGCAAGACTAGATAAGAGTGAATGATAGCTTGACGGTAGACACGGGAGAATGGAAGAAGAAAATGTATTTAGCCGTCTCCAAGACTCATGGTACAAGGGTAGGAAGATGGTGAATCGGAGATCAGAGGACCAGAGGTTCTGATATCGAAAGACAAAGTATTTTGTAGTTGTTGCTGTCGTTGTCGAGAAATAGAAGGTCATAAGAATAATAAAATTACGTGACGTTTTTCATCTCCGAAAATTTTTCTATTTAATTTAATAACAATAATTTTACGCAAGAACGAAGACAAATCAATTAAAATTAACATTAAAAAGCAATAGAATAAAAAAAAAAATACAAAATGAAACGAAACCAACGAAATTTTAAGAAACATAAAGTTGCTTATACGTCAACCGCCACATGCTAACAAGACGCCGGGCCCAAATACAGCAGGCACTCCCACCATCTCCGGACGCGCCGCTCAGCTCCGCCTCGCAGCCGCCGGGATGCGCTACACGTATGAGCGCCGTGTCGCCGGTCGCTGCAGTTGCGTCGAGCTCGAGTGACGAGTTTTTCTCCCCGCCATCGTCGCCACCACCACCAACACGACAACGACGAGGAAGAGGACGGCCACCAGCGGGCTTGGGATCTAGGGGCCAACAGGCTCCGATCAGGGTCCCCGCTGCCGGTGGAAATGTGTCGCGCATGCGATGGAGTTCGTTTATCAACGCGAATGTCATGCGCGCATATTATGGGTCTACAGAGGGGGGAACTAACCTCACTGCGTACCGTGTTAGGATGCTGTCTCTGTTCCAGGACCTAGAACCAACCATCAATGTTTCGGCCCAACGACTGTCGGATCAGGTGCGGGTCATCCAACGCAATCACTTGTTGGACGATGCTGCACTTGATAGGCTGCGCTCAGAAGTACTGAGCAATCGTGTTATCTTGACTACGCCACAAACCGCGGTGCAAGCGTCAGCAATTGATGTGACGCAGCCGCGGTCCAATCCCGCTGTCGTAGAGGAGGATGATAGGGTTGCTACGGTAAGTAGCCAGTGCAACGACCGATTGAGGAGCGCACTGGAGGATGCGCTTCGCGACTATCGATCCACTCCAGCCGAACTTAGACCCCGATTACCACGGTTACCCATGAATAAAAAAAATAGGGCGCTGGTGTGTGCCCTGGACTCGCAGCTCAAGAATTTATTCGAGAGTAGCGAGCATCTCGTTGATACACACTCGATCCTGTACTGTGGGGCTGTTGCGGTATGTCGTGTAGCTAACGTCAAATTTCCAAATTGTGACGTAGCTACTCGACCAAAACCATCCGTACCAGCCTGGCAGTGCAGGATCGAGCGGCGTATCGACGAGGCCAGGGTACTCATCGGTAAACTATACTGCTTCAGGGAGGGCAATACAAGACCACGTGTGATGCGCTTTGTGAGACGGGCATTCTCGGGGACTGGAATCAGTCCTCAAGAATACATGTCTCGTACCACAGAGCGCATCGACTTCCTGAAGCAGAAAGTTTATGCATGGGCAAACCGTATTCGGCGGTATAAGCGGCGGGTTGATCGGTATTCGCAGAATCGCATGTTCCGGAGCGATGAGAGGTGGGTATACAGAGCTTGGGAACGACCCGAACAAAGTGTGACTGACGCGTGCCGCCCGGATGATGTAGCCACGAGTTCTTTCTGGCACAGCATCTGGTCGGTGCCTGTCTGTCATACTGAGGCTGACTGGATGCGTGATGTTGAGCGTGTGTGTGAAACTATACCAGAAATGGAGCCAATCCTAATAACATCATTAGATATAGCCAGTGCAGTTCGTCCGTTACCGAACTGGAAGTCTCCAGGACCGGATGGACTGCACAACTTTTGGCTCAAGTGGCTCAGTAGTTCACACACTCGCCTGGCATCACAATTTCAGTCTTGCCTTGAGTCCGGGTCTCTGCCACAGTTTTTAACAACAGGCGTTACCCACCTGCTCTATAAGTCAGGTAGTCCCGCGGAACCCAAGAATTATAGACCGATCACGTGTTTATCGACGGTCTATAAACTTCTTACGTCCATTTTGAGAGCGAAAATTAATTCACACATTGACAAAAATTCAATTATGTCTGCCTCTCAGAATGGATGTAGGAACGGGTCTCGCGGTACTAAAGAGCTACTCCTCATCGACATGGCCATTAGCCAACAGGTTCGTCGATCCCGCAAGGATTTGTCGACATGTTGGATTGATTATAAGAAGGCCTACGACTCAGTGCCACATACATGGCTCAAGAGGGTGCTGGAGTTGTACAAGATTGATGCAACTCTACGCGCCTTTCTTGAGTCGTGTATGGGACAATGGAGGACGGTCCTTCGATATCCAGGATGTCGACAAATCCAGGGGAACGATGAGCCTGTATGGATTAAACGGGGAATATTTCAGGGCGACAGTTTGAGTCCACTTTGGTTCTGTCTAGCCCTGAATCCTCTAAGCACATTGCTGGAGGATTCAGGTCTAGGCTATCGGTTGAGAAGAGGTGGTCAGGTCATATCTCACCTCCTTTACATGGATGATCTGAAACTCTTTGCCCCCAACAAATTGCGACTGATGGAGCTACTGAAAGTAACTGAAACTTTTAGTAACGCCATCAGGATGGAATTTGGTGTGGACAAATGTGCAGTCATGTATGTGAAGCGAGGGGAGATTATGGAATCCGAGGGAATTCAACTCTCGGATTCCATACACCTCAGATCCCTTTCCTCATCCGAAAGCTATAAGTATTTGGGTATGTCGGAAGCGTTAGGCATTAACGTGGCTGACATGAAGCAACTGTTGAGGGAGCGTTTCTTTGGTCGCCTAAAGAAGGTATTAAAAAGCCTTCTTTCCGGCGGGAACAAGGTGCGCGCCTTCAACAGTTGGGTCATGCCGGTTTTAATGTACTCTTTCGGTATACTCAAATGGACGCAGACTGAACTCGATGCCCTGGATAGGAGAGTCCGTACATTGCTGACTGCAAATCGGATGCATCACCCACGATCATCGGTGATGAGACTGTACATCCCACGGAAGTGTGGGGGTCGAGGCTTTTTAAACGCAAAGACCCTCCACAACCGAGAGGTGTACAGTCTCAGGGAATATTTCATAAAAGCCGACGTGGGTATGCACCGAGATGTAGTCGCAGTGGACAAGGGACTCACCCCGTTGTCCATGGCTAAAGAGAATTGGCGCAAACCTGTAGTACTTACTACCGATGACCGCAAGGAAGTATGGCAAGGTAAGGAGCTTCACGGGCGCTTCTACAAGGCTCTTCATGGGCCCGATGTAGATTTTCTGGCGTCCGTGTCCTGGCTACGATTCGGTGACCTATTTGGGGAAACTGAAGGTTTTGTCTGTGCGATTATGGACGAAGTTATGTTGACGAACAACTACCGGAAATATATTATGAAGGATGGGACGGTTGACGTGTGTCGGGCATGCCATCGTCCTGGTGAGTCCATCAGACATATTATTTCTGGTTGTTCTCGTCTAGCTAACAGCGAGTATTTGCATAGACACAACCAAGTAGCCAGGATTATTCATCAGCAACTTGCCTTGAAATATAATCTTGTTGAATCTGAGGTACCGTACTACAAGTATGTGCCCGACCCAGTTCTCGAGAAAGACCATGTCACGCTGTACTGGGATCGGTCTATCATTACTGACAGGACTATTCTCGCCAATAAGCCTGACATAGTGGTGATAGACCGATCAGCGCGCCGCGTAATGATAATCGATGTTACCATCCCACATGACGAAAACCTCGTGAAAGCTGAGAAAGAAAAACAACTAAAATATCTTGACTTGGCACACGAGGTTGTTGACATGTGGAATGTAAACTCGGCTATCATTGTGCCGATTGTCATATCGGCCAATGGCTTAATTGCCAAGAGCTTCGACGAACATCTGTCGAAGCTCTCCTTAGGTGGTTGGATCAAGGGCCTGATTCAGAAGGCAGTACTCCTCGACACGGCCCGCATTGTGAGGAGGTTCCTGTCTCTGGAGCCCTAACCACCGGTAGCTTGGACCCTGCTCCCGCTACCGGCGGAAACCTATTTTTATATTTTTAAATGTTTTTTATTTATTTTTTATTTTCTAAGAAATATTTAAAAATATAATTGTAAGATGTTATGTAAATAAAGGGGATAAAATTAATAATAGTTACTTGGCGCTTTATGATTTAATAATTAAATATTGTATTGCTATTATAAAAAGTCCTTGAAGAACTCGCAATTTTATAGGTTTTTTTTACTGAACGTTTTACATGTACCTAAGTTGTAAAATCAATTATTTCATGGTGTTGAGTTACGGGTGAGTCACTGCACGTGTAACAAAAGCGAATAATCAATTATGCGAGTCGATCGGTTATCGAAGTTTTATCGACAACAGTCGAGCCTTCAAGCATGATTAGTTTTCAACTTCACATGTAGGACTAGGTATGCGGAGGAATGAGGAAAATGTCATTAGGATTATTGGAGTTTATTGGAGTTTACTCCTTAAGAATCGATTTTCATATATAAGGCGCACGGTATGAGAAAAATCCGAGGGGTAAAACCTACTAAAGTAACGAAAATGTGTCACGTTTTTGGTGCGCACCTTTAGTTCGCAACTTTCTAATTTGGCTGTGACTGTATTAAGACGTACATATGGTATGCTGTATAGGCGACTATACTTATATACTATATGTTATTGGGCTTGTTTGTTTCTATCAGTGTCGATGTATTTATATTGCTATTTTTTTTCATTAATTTGTGAATTTACCCTTTCTTATGATTAATTTTTTTCAGTTGAATAAACTCTTTTTGCGTATGGTTAGATACTCGTACTTAAGGAGTAAACTCCAGTCGTGCGTCGGAGCTGACACACACACTTTTTTTGGGTATGAATGTGGATGGGAATAAGAGAAGAAAATGAAACGAAGGATAGATTCCGTGAAGGAGGATATGACAAAAAGAGAAGTGTCTGAAAAGATATAGAAGTATAAAAGAACAAGACATACTGACTGATGGTGAACATGATGATGTTGTAAGACTAGGTTTTGGTAAGACATTGTTTGATGCCTTGGTATGTGCTGTGGATGTTACCGTTTTTAAAACTGCCCTGAATAGAGGACTAGTTTTCGTACTCAAAAACGTTTAATTGGGAATTAAGGAAGAGAGGTGACATTTGTGTAAAAATTTGTAATTTTGCAACACATGAGTAAGATAATACGATATTAAACACATTTTGACCTTCCTTATGCCAGAATAGCTGTAATTGTGATAATCATGCCCATTTTAACTTGGTCACGCTCTCACGGAAGACATTTTGCGACTCATTGCGCAAAACTTACATGTAATAGTTATATTTGGGTCTTGAAAGGACTATTTTCGCAATACAAAATCAGCTATGTTGGTCACATAAGATTGTCACAAAGTGGTTTTAAACAGGTCATACACCTGCATCACTGAATCGAAAGTAATTTCAACAACAATTTGATACACATACGTAAAAAAAAAAACATGTCTACAGATTGGGACAATATTCTGTGATTTTCTTGATGTCTATAAAACCTTCTTCATGCATTTGTCAATCATCCACAAGATCTTCCTTGTCAAATCAGTTTCCTAACACCACAACCCAATTCGTAATACATCTTACAAAATCCCGTGAAACTATGGTGCCATCCCATTGTTGGCAACACTTATGGCGGTGTAGTAACCAGGAACCCATTACGTTCATATATGGTGAACAGACGAGGCGTGGACAATGGAATATCGACTGATGTTTGGACATCATGGCGCCTCTTATTTAGATGTGCATTATCATGGGGATCGTTTTTGTCTCTCGTAAGATTATTATTACCAATAATAGAGCGATTGCTTGGAGTATGTCCATTTCTTTCGTTTCTTTGTTTGATTTTGTAAGGTTCAAGTCCGTTTGCAAAATAAATCTGTTAATGGTTTTAGCGTTAGACATTATTTCAAACATCAATCTGTTTCTAATGATTGTTTGAATGTGACAGAGACTCGTGGTACTAACGGACCAGGAGGCTATTTGCTCTAAAAACAAGCCAAATTTGGCAGTATTTTACTAGCTATTTGTTAAAGATTTCGGAGCGCGAACGGTGGTTACAACTTCAGCATGCTATAACATTTTTAATTATAGTACACACAAATTCTTATCGATTCATTTTTCATTGCCACTAAGACAGATATTAGCATGTCGTCCATATACATTAGCAGGAAAAAATGTACTATAGAATAATTCTTAAATTTCATATGGGTGTCCCATATGAAACTAATGTATAATAAGCATAATAAATACCCTATAGATTATAAATAGAATTTAGAAAATCGGGCCACAGTCGACAGAGAATTGGCTTCAAAAACATACAAAAAAAAATACAGTCACTTTTGGAACCTCCTCCTTTTTTGAGGCCGGTTAAAAATGTTCTTCTCAATGCGGAGTGTAGTGTTTATCGGACCAAATAAGATGTTTTTATGGTTATAAAGAGTCTAGTGATATTACCTAAGTGGATAGCAAAAAAATAAGTGTGGAAACTTCCCTTAGCATCTTTCCCGTTACAGGAAAATAACTACAGACAAACAGAGTTCATTACTATGTAACTAAGATTTTGTTTTAACCAGAAAAACACAGAACGAGGTCACACGGATAAACCTAACAATAGATCAATGGATTTCGCTTTAGGAAGTAATTTGGAAAACAAGGTCGCTTCCAAAATCAAAGAAAAGCGTTGAAAAGACTATTGTTTGGCGTTTCAGACAAATGTTTGACTTCAGTTTGTTGGGTTGAGGAAATATTAGACTGAATTAGGGTTTCGGCTCATTTTCCATTACTTTTTGTAGCAATTCAAAAATAAAATATTTTATTTTTTAAAGACCTATATGAGTACACATAAAACTTTCACAACAGAAAAGAAAGTCGATAGTTACCTTTTTAAAATGATTACGGTTTTTTTTAAATCTTTTTTTGTAATAGGGACTTATATGCACTGTGTATGCCAGTCCCATCGTTTCCTAAACAATTGTTATACTTTCAAAAAACCTGGGCCATGAATTTGAACAAATCCTTCTCATTCAACTTCACCATTTGTTTAGACTAGAATCGTGTGGAACGCCCCCGTACCCCAGCCACAAGTAACGAGAAGGAACACACAGAGATCACAGACAGATCCTTCCGCCATGGCGGAGGACATTGATCGAGGATTTCCACACGTAAAAAAAAACACGTGTCGAACATGCCTACATCATTACTGTTTAGGTAAGTATAATATGACGGCGTTAGTAATTCAGTGTTTAAGGAAAGTGTTAATTAACGTTACCGTTATAATATCAAATGAGAGATGACGAAAAATATGTATATATGTTTATCACTAGCAACAATTCCATCATTATCCATATCATTTAACCAATTATCCGGCTCGAAGGACCAAAAAGGACTACATTTAAAATCAGTTACTCCGTTCGTTTGCTTCACCTCACAGTTACATACGTTTATTACCAATTAACTTATTGTGATGTCTTAGTTACAAATTATCACGTTTTTGCTTGTAAATGATATTTTATTACCGGTTTATTGTTATAACATCCTCTATTGATGCGTGGAAGGTATTTCATATGTTAATATGATCTTTAATAGTGTTTGTCGTTCCTAGTTAATGAATCAGTATAATGTTATGAATATTTTGAGATGATGCGCTTGCGACTCTTCAGGTCCCTCGTTAGTTTACTACAGTCACACTGGTGAGGTAAAGGGCTCGTGTCTGTGTGGAAAATAATTCCAGCTTAATTTTTTTTTTCATCTTTCTGCCTCCTATACTATGATTAGTCAGTGCAGTTTAGTCAAATCTAAATTTTATCCACGGATTTAACTTAATTCGGATTCTTTCGGGTGCGTCAGAAGTATTTTGACGATCTTATAACTGCATCAGGGCACGAACTTAACAGAGCTGTAGCCCTACTATGACCTCTTAAAGCAATTCTTATTCCGCTGAGGGAAAGAGACAGAGCTATACAGGGTGTCTAGCACCATCTCTTTCACTCAGTGGAATAAGAATTGCTATAAGATGTCATAGTAGCCCTTCTGAATTTTGGGCTAAATATATTTTGTCCGCGGCTTCGCTCGCGTTAAATTCGGGGTAACACAGGTTCCCCTATTCTGATTTACAGGTACCTGCTACCTGCAATTTTTGCCATTGCGCCTTATTGTTTTGTAATAGCAAAGCTATGTTTTCCTTTTTCTTCCCTCTTTCTCCCTCATATCCCAATTTTATTTTTTTTAAAAAAGCCTATGTCCCAACTATCTCTGTACCAAAATTCATCGGTTTAGACATTTAGGCGTGAAGACGTAACAAACAAACTCACTTTCGCTTTTATAATATTAGTAAGGATAGTAAGGATTAGAATTGCCCATCGACATGCTAAGAAAACTAAATTGCTATATGGTCCAAACATGCGTACGAATCTTTCAATATGCTCTAAATACTGTAGAAAATAAAATACATCTTTCACTAATCTTATCGTTTGACATTTGTACGGTAACAAAAACCTACCTGTCTGAAATGATATTAGAAAGTTGAAATGGTCGACGATTTCAACTGAAAGTATTTTTAGGTGTACCAAACAATTTTTTGACTTTACCCTTCAGAGTTTTCAGTGGCCACTGGCTGACGTTTCTACTTGTCTTTGATCAGTAAAAGAAATCTCTTTTTAATTATTATGACAAATGTCTTGTTAAGTGTTTTATCTAAATTACCTTCACGGAATAATTACCCTAATCTAGAAAGGTTACCTACGTGTAAATGTCGTTAACCCGCAGTTGTCAATGACAAACGTAGATGTTTTTTTTAACCGACTTCTAAAAAAAGAAGGAGGTTATCGTTTTGAGGTCAGGATATTTTTAATCTAATGTTTGGCTTCCAGATTAACGTTACATTCGTGATATTGATGCTCATGAGATAACTTGATGTTGTTTATGACTCACTAGCTGTTCCACGCAGTTTCACCCACGCTGCTCAGCACCTGTTGGTCGTAGCGTGATGTTATATAGCCTATAGCCTTCCTCAAGAAATGGACTATCCAACACTAAAAGAATTTTCCAATTCCAACCAGTAGTCCCTGAGATTAGCGCGTTCAAACAAACAAACAAATAAACAAACTCTTCAGCTTTATAATATTATTATAGTATAGATAAGGGCCACTCTATAACTTTTTAACCCCTGATTACTCGAGCTTGTGGTTAAATAATAACAGTTGGTCTGTGGATGGGTTCCATAGACCAACCGGCTGTTATTGGTATCGGGTTGGTACCCGTTAAATACCGATTTTTCTCCGTTCCTCGGAAAGCACGTAAAACTGTTGGTCGCGGTTGTTATTTGTAGATCTTTGACTGTCGTGACAGGCAGTCACTGTCCCGAAAGTCTGACAACCAGTCTTACCAACAGGGTTGTCCACAACCTTCCAGGTCAGATAGGCAGTCGCTCCATGTAAAATAATGGTATTCAGCTGCATCTGGTAAGACTGGAAGCCGACCCCAACATAGCTGGGAAAAGGCTAGGGAGACGATGACTCTTTTCCTTTTATTATTTAACTAGCTGTACCCAGCGGTTTCACCCGCTGCTCAGGTCCCCCTTTCTCACCTTTTAAACCTTCCCTGGACTTCCAGGAGTATTTCAAGACTAAAATTAGCCAAATCGGTTCAGCCGTTCTCGAGTTTTAGCGAGACTAACGAACAGCAATCCATTTTTATATATAGATATATATATATATATATATATAGATAGATAGACTATAAGTTTTACACATATTTTTTGACTCTCTGATAAAATATCACATTTTTTCAACTGCATTTTTTTATAGTATGCGACTGTTATAAATACGCCTTCAATCGATATTTGCTTTATTATGTAACAACACAGTAGCGATAACACAGGCCGATTCACAGCTAAACCTAGTTCTAACTGGCTCGACCTAGATTTGGCTAGCTCCAGTTACAATGGGGCTAGCCTAGTTACCAGCCAGCATATAACAGTAGTAACAAATAAAAACACTAATTAACGAATGGCATAATTACTGTTTCTAAAAAAAGTAGTCTGTATTCGCAGATTTTATGTGGTTGGTTACAACGTTAAAAAGTTACTTACAATAATCATCAAATAACTTCCCCGCTCTGGGCGAAGCAAGGGGGAGTGTCAGACTTGAACTGACTAAAACTCACCTATGTTCCTTCCATTGCCCTTTATGTTCCGGGGCCGCGGTATCTCTTTCGAACAACCCGCAACCCCGGCTGGCGTTGGCCCTGGCAGGCCCCTCTGCTTTGCTGACATCTCTTTGAGGCGCGCGTGGAACACTAACGCGCTGTCGACACGGCCTGTCGTTAATAGACGGACGGACGGTGAGCTACCCATAGCTCACAGTCCACAGGGAGTGACGGACTTTCACTGACTTAAACCCATCTGTGTTCCTTCTTTTGCCCTTTGTGTTCTGGGGCCGCAGTATGTCTTTGTACCGGGAGGTTACTTGCATTAGGCCTGGTTATTGGCTATCAGGCTTAATCTAACCTGTACCTTTGTCCCATCTCCGTGGGACAAATATTTTGGCTAGCGGCGAAGACGTCTGAACGAAAGGAAAGCCTTTGGCTTATGGATCTTAAAGCTAATTTATCGGCTATCGACAACGGTTTGAAAACCCGAAGAAATTCAGTTTTAGTTATTTACTTGGCTGAAAGTGAATAACATAGTTATTCTTTTTACTTAAAGATACAAATTAAAATAAAAGTGAAATTTTAAAAAAAATTGCGTCAGAAATTTCGTCCTCAACGCTGTCAATTGGTAATGTCCCCAAGAGACTGCCCGCGTTACCACGTTGTATGGCAATGCTCCTCTTGATCCTCTAGGCAAAGTAAATACCAGTTTTTTTTTTAGATTTATAATAGAAGATGTTTTAAATTGACTTGTAACTTGTCAATAAGAAGATTTCTAACGCGAATTCGTAACAGTCCATTCAGTGAACTTACTTGTTTGAAACCTCTGCTTATTTTGTGGGTGAATTTGCCATACTTGTCCAACCGAAGCCGAGGCTTCGGTTGGACAAGTATCATAAGCGAGAGATGACGGGGACGGTTTTTTTCCACGCATTTGTGCATTCTGCTTATCGGAACTAATCTTTTCATTACGAGTCGAAATCAAAGCCTTATCTGGTGTTAGTAATCATCACAGAATTTATAGAAAGAGGCTCTCAAAGTTACGTGTATAATCGCATAGTATTTTTCTAACATCAACAACGCCGTTCGCGGCGACGAAACCTGTTTTTAGATTAAAAAATACAAGGACGTCTATAAATACGTCGCTTGGACGTTTTATTACATTTTCTAGTCTTAGTATTTTTGTGAGACAACATGCTTGTCATAATATGTTTGGAAGCAGGGTGAAATAAAAACCCAGGCAAGTGCGAGTCGGACCGACGGTTCCGTACAAACTTGCGACATAAATAGCCGCGTACCCACCTAGCGCACAGGCTCGCGCGGCAGCCTCGCGAGCCAAATGCCTCGGCTGGTGTGGACGTGCCTCGGCCTGCAGGGGCGCGCGTTTGCTCGACCGAGCACGGCTCGGCCCCGAGCCATGTGTTGTCGGTAAACTTGACGCGCTCAAAGGTGCCTCAGTGAGCGCTGTGCGTTAGGTGGGGACGGCTATGTTTTGGCTCGCGCGCGAAGCTACTTCAAGTTTTGTCTCTTGCCGTGTTTGTCTTGTGTAATTTTGATATCATGGGCAGTCAGGAGAAGTCAATCCAGAAGCGTCTAGGTTTTTTCTTGATACGTGACTGTTTTCGTTTCTTTAAACAATAAGCAGCTAGGAAAATAGCTGCAGCTGAAAATGCACGACTGTCCATGACGAATACTCTCGGACTTATGATGGCTCAGCCTGCCTCGCGAGGCGGCCTCGTGTAAATTGAACAAAACTACTGAGGCTGCCGCGCGAGCCATCGCTCGCGATCCGGACACCGAGGCTGCCGCGCGAGCCTGTGCGCTAGGTGGGTACGCGGCTATTGGCTATATCTTTTGACTGCGTAGACTTATTGATATACTTTTTCTAAAACTTTAAGGGGCCACAAACTTTAGTATATGGTTTTAATTTAAACAAACAGACAGAGAGATGGACACTAAAATACTGATATTCAGCTGCATCCGGTTAGACTGGAAGCCGACCCCAACAAAGTTGGGAAAAGGCTAGGCAGATGATGAAGCAGACAGATGGACAACAAAGTTATCCAATAAGGGTTACGTTTTTCCTTTTGAGGAACGGAACCCCAAAAATGGGCTAGAAAAATTCAGGAAAAAAATACCAAGTGGAAGTTTTCCTGGGGATTTTTCTTTCCGGCTAAAAACATACCTATAGAAGTTTTTTTAAAAAACGTCACTTAATACAATGACATTTAAATAACATTTGGTAGGCGTTTATTAATGTGTCTGGTTCTTTTGAAATGCCAAACTTAAATCCGGGTGCAAACCTTTAACTTGTCTATATCTTGTAGAGGAAGCATTCATCTGATTTTATTGCTGCTTGTCGATTCTTTGCCATAGGAACGACGCGTATTTACATTGTGTACATGGCCAGAACGCAGCCATAGGAAACTGCTTGCGTATACTTTGTGATGCACTTTTTAAAGGAGGATGGCGGGGACACATGTAAAATGGGACCCACTCTTAGGAGTACCGTACCGTATAGAAAATTGTACCTAGTTGTAGAACTATATAAAACTAGAAAAAAAGCAAATGGGCAGTGAGTCGTAGGTGGTGGGAGAAAAAAGAAATTCAAGGTAGAAGATTATAACCTAAAACGAATCCAAGATTGCGTATTTAATACAATATTATCTTTTTTATGTAATAAGTAGTTTCAAAAAGGTGTTCATGTGTTTCTACATACCACTTCAATTTTTCTACTTCAATAATCCATAAAATCACACAGAAAATAATAAATATTCCACGGTAGTCGTTGAATACAAACTGGAATAACACGAAATAGTTTTGACACTAACAGTCAGCTCATATTGACAGCATAACACTTCATTCTACGTTATCATAGATAATCGTAATTATTTTAACATTGTGCATTTTTGTAATAAAAAATGTGAATGCTTGTTTAATATTAACGTTTGTATATATGTTTTTATATTTTACAAGTTTCATTTATTAAAAAAAAATTACAACCGTAAAATATCTACTAGTGTGACAACGTAAATCATATAAAGAGTAGGTTGGAATGTAATTCGAAATACGGTGCGTTCAATAACTGCATGATGACTTATTTATATGAAAATACAAATCTTTTCTAACTTTTTATTCCCATAATCTAGTCATTCAATATTTTTTAGATAATCTTCTTATAAACTCTTAGTTATAATAAACATTAACTCACAAGTGAATGATACTTCGTTAATTTATAAATAATGTGGGTCCAATCTCGCCGGCCTCCTTTGTGATTACAAAGTATGCACGAATTTTGCGTACTACTCGCGTATAGTTTGTAACAATTGTAACTTAGACGTGCACATGCATTTTTCCAGTTTATACACGGCCAAAACGCCAAATTATTTTTTAAATACTTAATGTAATTTTTTTAATAATTATTTTATTGAATTTGAAATAATGTCATTTAATTCAATAAGTAATTATCCTAATCGAAATAGTTCAGTTCCGGGTAACCTGCTAAAAACAATCTCTTTTTTCTATTAATGCAAGCCGTTTCTGGAGGTCACAGTTTTAACCTAACCTACCCATTTTTTGAAGAATTTAACCTAATCAGAATAGTTTGTACATAATAAGTTGCATGCGGATTAGCCCTGTATATATTGGAGCAAAGCTAATTACTTTGGCCACTACAAAGTAGGTATACGCGGGTATTTGCGTACTGCTGTTGTATACTTTAAAAGACTTTGATTAAAAAGTGATTTCCAATCTATACGCGACTAGTTTCACACCCTTGCGTTCTAGCCACATATTGTAAATACGCAGGAACGACTGATAGGTTTTTTTCTAGTTCTTTTGACGTATCATAATTGCCCATGTACAATCAATAAACCTAATAGGTTAACAACAGGTCGAAAATTATAGTTGAAGTTGACACGGTTGGTGTAGTGTCTTAGCGATCGACTGCTGTGCTGCGTGTTGCGGGTTTGATCCCCGCACAGAACAAATATTTGTATGGCCTACAGATGGTTGTTCCGAGTCTGTCTGTTTGTGAGTTTAAATGTTTGTAAATGCACCTACGATACATGAGAAGATCCTTCTGTAGGGCGAAGTTAAAAAAATAAATGATTACTATTCTAAGTAAGTTTCAAATGAAAACATACATCGTTGCGTGTCGCAGGTTCGATCCACGCACGGGTCAAATATTTGTATGACCTACAGGCCGTTTGTGTATGTGAGTTAAAATGTTTGTAAACGCACCCACGATATAGAAAAAAAGTGTGGGGCAAAGAATAAAAAAAAAAGAAAATATACTGATTTAGTAATCCACTACGTGTAATATAAAGTTCTTGACCCAACTTCACCCGTCCACAGATATTGGTCGAGGCACTAACTAGCCTGTTACAGCTGTCAATACAAAGGGTTAAAGTTGGCAGAGTCAACAAATCGATAGTATTTAAGGCCATCACATAAACTACATAATTTATCTTAGATTTATTACTAGTCCATGCCCGCGGCTGCGATCGTGAATGTTTCACAGGATGCAATTGAATACTAGGCGAGGAGAACGGAGGGTGTTAAGGGCTGATAGCCAGTCACTCCATGTAAAAATGCTGAACTGAAAAACATTTTTATAAAAAATAAAACCGACTTCCAAAAATAAAACTAAAATGTGGAAAATCGGTGACTTGTTGACTTCGTTGACTTTTTTGTCACTGACTTCCGGATGGAATTAAGTAGTTTTCCCCTTTTAAGTTTTTTATTTTGAAAGTTGGTTTTATTTTTACGAAAGTTTTTTATTACTGCATCTTCAGTTATGGTATAATGATAATATCTCATAATTTTATCGAGTATTCATTTTCCATTCTTACTAAAAGATTAGCAGATCACCCATATAGACGTAGAGAAAAAAAAAGTATTATAGACGATAACTCATAAACCACTAAAGCAATTTCAATAAAATTACTGTGGGACCACCTGGGAAGTAGACTCTATCAAACAAAAAAAGAATTTTGCAAATCAGTCCAGGCGTTTTTGAGTAATCGGTGAACAAATATAAAAAAAAAGATTCCAACGAATTGACACCATCTCCTTTTTTTGAAGTCGGTTAAAAATACTAGTAGCTGCATCCGGTTAGACTGGAAGCCCGACCCCAACCAAGAGGAAAGGCTAGGCAGATGATGATGTTAGTGTGATTGCCTTAGGAGGCCAAAGATCATTTCTTTGTCCTTCAATACAATTAAGTATAATTACAGCAATTAAAGAAATTACGTGGGGGAGCAGAGTCCCCGTGTTGCTACACGTGAGACGGTCGTCTGTGATGGTTAATCTACAGATGTTGCCCCATTCTTTATCGTTAACTGACGTAATCTTATATTTGTCTTTATTCAAGTTAATTGTTTATTCATTTGGTCTGAATTTCAATATTCATTTGTTAAAATTTTCCGAAGATCTGTGTTCTTCTTTTCATTCAATTAGTTATTGCTCACAGTTTCGATTCTGTAAGGAAATTAGCCCAGGAGAACGTTTTAAATGTACGCTCTGGGATAATTTAGCTTGCCGTTAATTAAATTATTTTTGAATTCTGAATAGTAGTTTCGTATTACCCTGTACATAAAACTTACAAACACTCTTTATATTATTGACTAGCTGTGCCCAGTGGTTTCTAACCCCTGCTCAAGTCATTTTCTGGAAAGACACCCTTATCATTTAGTTAGGGGTATGAAAAATAGATGTCTCTCCGATATATCGATCCACCCGATATGCACACTAAATTTCAAACAAATCGGTCCAGCCGTTTGGGACGATTTTTGTAACAAACACCGCAACACGAAAATTTTAAATTAGGAGATTAAAGTTGTTTTATTTTGTCGTCTAAAAGACCAAGACATGATTTTTGAATAAAAAAAAAACGCAAACCAGTCGCTGCATTGGACTGATCGGAATTTTTATCATGTTACCCATTAAGAAATATAACGTTAAAAACACTTGACATTCAAATCTTTTAAAGGTGATATAAGCTTGATTTTGGGTAGGTAAACAATGATATAAAAATCTAGTCTAGTTTTATAAAAATAAATGAGCACTAAGGCCCGGGGCACACTAGTACACCGAGATCGCTTGTCGTTTATGCAGTGCAACCACAGATATATGTTTTTAACCGATTTCAAAAAAGGAGAATGTTCGTATTTGATTGTATTTTTTTTGTATGATTGTTACGCGATTTCTCCGTCAATTGAGGATCGATTTTCAAAATTCTTTTTATGATTGAAACCATCAGGTTTACTCCCGAAGGGTTCTTATATACTTATTTATTTTCTATTTTGATTTTATAGTTAATAAGTTATCTTCTATAATATATATTTTTCTTCTCATGTTTGTAGATTAGCTTTTAGTAGCGATGGAAAATGAATACTCAAAAAGGATATGTTTGATATACCACCATACGACAACTAAAAAGGCTAAATTAAAAACTTTTTTGCAAAACAAAAGCTCACACACGTATGTACACTTATTTTCCTTTTTTTAGTGTTTTTTGGAAGTCGGTTTGTTTAAGGGTTTTCTTTTCACAAAATCGCCGACACATCGCAGTCCTTTTAGTAGTGCGGCCCCGGCCTAATCTATATCTCTGTAAACGTGACAAAAGCATGCACTACCCACGTCTTGAATAATAATTTAAATAATTATGATAAAATCTCGTGTTGACTTTAACGAATCGATTTATTCTTTTGTACTAATTATTAACATAAAAAGTACAATTTGAAAAAAAATCCCGCGGCATTTCTCCAGTATTACATTCTGCTACAAGTTTCTGGCCTGCAAGTATAAGCCAGGGATTTTTTACTGAAAAAAAAAAACAATTTTCTAGTATTTTAGCTGGGTTAATAAGATATGAACAAGCTTCCCAGTAACACATCTGTCTGGAAAATTAAAATTGGTCACTACGCTTTTGGCTTCAGAGTTTAGAATCCTACTTAATATTACAAATGCATATGATTACGAGGATGAATTGATGTCTTGATATTTGTTACACAAAAACTGCGGAACAGATATGAATGAAATTTGGCAAACAGATAGTTATAACCTAGTTTAACATGTAGGAAACTTTTTATCCGGGTAGTACGCCCCGTGAAAAATTACCAAATCTAAGTAGACGCCTCTAATATTATAAAAGTGAAAGTGAGTTTATTTGTTACGTCTTCGCGCCTAAATGCTTGGCAATTTTAAATTTTGGTACGGAGATAGTTGGAACCCTGAACACGGGCATAGGCTATTTTTTTTAAATTGAGAAAAGGGGAGAATGGTAGGAGAAAAGGGCAGAGAAAGGTATTTTATTTCGATCATCACGCGGTTTAAAGTTAGCGTTAGCTCAAAGTAACCATCGCACGCGCACGATACATGATACAATGCTTGAACTCTTCTCAATTAGCAACGGACAGTGTGATGATTGCAATTGTATGCATTCACGATTGATCAGTGTCAATTGGTGAGGTCCACAGAATTGGCACACTTACGAATAAATACTTGTACTCTGATCCTTCGAAATTGCATGCGAAGACAGAAAATTTTGGAGACAGTTGTAAATCTGTCTCCAAAATTTTTTGTTACGGTCGTTTGATTAAGAATTCCGAAAGTCAGTCAGTTCAACAATATTTGTTGGAAGTCAAGTATTTAGCTGAATTCAGTTAAGCTGAAATCGACCCCAATAATCATGGAAAAAAAGAAGTTAAGCAGATGATGATGAAAGTTGATCTAACGGGTTTCTGCATCGCCGTGTCCTTTACTGTCAAGACACACTAACTGATAATATAATCATTTGAGATTTTGTCGCGTTTTTTTCGGCTGTTTAGCGGTATATGACCTTTGTTTCTCCTTCGGTCTACAAAGCGCAGGGAAAAGAACAAAACTTCTCCGTAAGTGTAGTGAAAAAAGTCGTTTGTCACGTCAGAATTTGTCAATGCTGTTCTCGGCTCTATAACACCCTCGCCTAGCGGCTCTGGCGTTAAGTTCGCATCGGCCGCAAAGACAAAGTTTTCTCACTCAAGTCAAAATGAACTATAAATCATTAAAGTTTTTTTTCTGTTAAGTTAGATATAACTTTAATTATCTATGTATTCGTTATTTGGGCTTTCTCTCAAAACAGGTTTTTGCGATTAACCAAAGTATAATGATCGTTAAGGTCCTATATGCCATTCTCGGAGATTTCCACGACATCGAAGGTCGATGTAATTACAGAGCAAATAACAAGCAATAAGATATTCCCCTCCAGAATGAGAATCAGAACGGCAAGTGGGACGAATTAGATGCACCGTTGATCGAGGTTAAATAATATCACTTGTATACATTATTGCTTATTTTGCATTAGGTACTTAGTTTGTTTGACGGTATCTACTGGTATATTTCCCTCTACTTGGCAAAAGTCTCCGCCATGTCAACTATGTATTCAAACATCTTCGATCTATCAGGGAAAAAACAAGCCCAGGTCGTCACGCTATCATAGGCCAACATCCAAGCTTATCACAAGTTGGGAAATCATCAAATAACTTTCCCCGCTCACGGAGGATATTGTCAGACTAGAACTAACCAAAACCACCCATGTTCCTTCATTTGCCCTTAATCTTTCGGGGCCGTGGTATCCCTTTCGAAGAAACCGCAATCCCGGAGCTGATCACAATCTTAACTTGCGTTTAATTTTGCCATGTCGGTTTTTCTTTTCCGCGTGGTAAGTGCTTAAGAAACGTCGACTTTCCAGTATTACACTATTTTCTTTGTCCCTTTAAAACTGTGTTGTTTATTATCTGGGTCATGGTCAAACGCTCGCCCCTACACCCTTCGTCGCCAACATGAACTAAATGGGTCTCAAGTTGAATACGCGATGAGCGTTTGTAGGTAGGCCTTTAAATCATTTAGTCTACCTAACTTCTGCCATATTCTTTATAGTGATTACGAATTATTTATAATTAAAAACAAAAACCCGTAAAACAAGTTGTATGTGAAATAAAATCTTTTTAAGTTTTATGTTGCCGCTATTTTGAAAATACAAAGGAGATCACTCGAATTTAGCTAATTTATTTCTGCCGGCTAACAAAACAAATTTATTATTTGATTGAAATAACATAACCATTTTTTTTATTGACTTCCAACTTAGGTGAGTACTACGAAGAGAGAACTACGAAAAAACTAAGATGACACAGAAGGGGCCAATATTTTTTGTGTATTTTTGATAGTAGTCAAAAAAAAATATGAAGGATCTCCTTTGGCTTCACATAAAAATATATAGAATTGGCTTAAGATTTTTAATTATTTAGCGACAAGACAGTTTTTAAGAAACTCAAACATAAAAATGTCATGAGTCATACCAGAAATAATTAAATTACGAAAACCATAGCGGTGAGCAGCAGTAGGCGTCAAACTTGGTCCGCATACATATTTTATTGGTCCTTCAATCCGGAAGATTGCAGTTGATTTTTTTATGGATCGCGACGTTACGTGGGTTGCCATAGACACCAGCAAGTAAACAAAGTAAAGTAAACAGACATCTACTTTAATACAAGTCAATTAAGTTCAATATGCGCTGCTTAGAAATTTGCTGAAAGCAGAAATATTTGAATGAAATCGTTAAATTGTATCAAAACAAAAATTCCAGTAAGGCATTAATAAATTATAGAAAATTTTTATCGTTTTTCTTATCACGATTGTTTTGTTTCAGGTACTTATGCCGTCATAGTTATTTCATAATTAGAACTAATTAAGACTGTTCTCGTAATCATGTAAGTATTAAAAATAGCTGTTGTTGTAGTTGGTCCTTCGAGCCGGATTGGTTTACTCTGAAGAAAATTAAATTCCGTTTCAAATTTGGGTTTTGTGGTGCGTCACGTTAGTCGTTTTTTCCTTTGTTATTAATTTGCCAGTGTATATTATTACAATAGGTTAGTCATAGGTTATCAGTTAAGTTCTCAGTATTACTAAATAACTTTCCTTATTTTTATCATCTCTCAATTATCATAATTCCATTGTTGGATATTGGGCTTTCCCGACATCCAGATGAAATAGATTTTCCTTGACTTATCTTTAAATCTATATCTTAATCTCATCACGTGGAGTTACTCGTATACAAAATGGCGTCTCTAATGTAATATTCATAACTGTAAGACATACCGCGCTGACCCTTACAAAATTTTGGGTAATGCTGAATATGAATAAATGTCTGAATGAGATGGCCCAATGGTTGAGCGCCACGCCTCTCAACTCTGAGGTTGTGGGTTCGAAATTCGGACAATTACTTATGTGTCTTTTTCAATTCATATATAGTTTCTAAAGTTTATTTAAGACATCACAGAGTCTGTGATATCCTTACTAATGTTATAAAAGCGAAAGTGAGTATGTTTGTTTGTTACGTCTTCACGCCTAAATGGCTAAACCGATTTTAATGAATTTTGTTACCGAGATAGTTGGGACCCTGAAGACGGACATGAGCTACTTTTTTTTAAAGTGAGAAATGAGGGGGAAAGAGGGAAGAAAAGGGAAAACTGCTATTACAATAAATAAGGCGCAAGGGCAAAAGCTACAGCTGCAAATCAGGAAAGGGAAACTGTGTTACCCCGAATTTAACGCGAGCGAAGCCGCGGGCAAATTAAAGCTAGTCTTCTAGAAAACGAAATCATTAACTGACGACTTATGAGAAAATATTATTTTAGTGAACTTTGCCAAGTGAAATCAGTAACGAGGTGTCGTTTCATGTCTGCATGACAATATGCTATTAGTGAATCAGCAGATAATGTTCTCTCAGTTTTTAGGTTACTTTCTAATATGTGTGGTGTCTGTGGACTCATTAATTTTCATGCAGAATGTTGCCATAACCTCATTCTAAGCGTCAATGGAGGGTATTTGACATACTTGAGTGTGTTTACTGAAAAGTTTTATTTCGACATTCAATATTTAAATAAGTACCGAGTTTCCTCCGTGCCTCGGAAACCACGTTAAACTTTTGATCCCGGCTGTCACTTGTAAGTCTTTGACAGTCTCGAAAGTCTGACAGTCAGTCTTACTAAGGGGTGTCACTTTACCCATTACTAACTGGGTTTTGGAAGTCAGATAGGCCGTCGCTTAATGTGAAATACTGGTATTCAGCTGCATCCGGTTAGACTGGAAGCCGACCCCGACATAAATGGGAAAAGACTAGGCAGATGAGGATAAAGCAATATGATCAATTACAATACTAAAACGCTGCAAACCGGACTTCCATGAAATTACAAAGCGATTCTTGAAAAATTAAATTAAAAAAAAACAACTGTGATCCTTTAAACAAAGACATCAAGGTATAACGCTATCCTGAGAGCATCGGATTCTTGTAACGGTTCAGATTGGCATGCTTTATTCGCATTCTTAAGTTATGATCAGGAAAGCCCTTACCGGGTCAGAACTTATGAATCAGAACTTTGTTACTTTTATATTTTCTTTTTTTATGCAGTTAGTAACTGACCTCCGGAATCCTTGTAAGCCTTTGTTATCAAAGTAATCTTCATTTGTTTTTGGACTTTTTTTATTACGGTGTTCAGAACTTTTCTGTCCTTCAGCATAAACTATTCAGCGCTCTAAATCCCGAACAATATAGATAAGTGATCTGTTTAGCCTTTTCCCAACTATATTAGGGTTGGCTTCCAGTCTAACTGGATGCTTTTTAATACCAGTATTGTACATGGAGCGACAGCCTATCTGACCTCCACAAGCCAGTTAGTACTGGGCAAAATTAAACCCCTAAGTAAGTCTGGCTGTCAGATTTTCGAAGATCTGCAATTGACAGCCGGAACCAACAGCTTAACATGCTTTCTGAGGTACGGAGGAAACTCGGTATGTAACGAGTTGTCACCCATCCACAGACCAACCTAGGCAAGCGAGGCTTAACCGAAAAATCTACCCGAGCGGCTGCCAATTTTTAACCAAGAGCTCCTCACAACACAATTTAAACAACCGTTGCACTGATAATTGCATATATACATAGATCACTTATCTTATGATCAAATCAAGCTAAAATTGGCTTAACTCGACCGAACAGCCGAGAAGGCTGTAAAACCCGCCGGAGACCCGCCAATCAGGTTCTAAGATCCAAAAATAGCTCGACCAGCAGCCATTAACGGTGCGTACGCGCACCGCAACACGTACATTTCTCCTTTCACTCGCAGAGTAATTTGTACCTTAAGAGATGACCGCTACACATTATATTTGTGTGCTAAAAATATTTCTTTACTTTCTGAACCGAGTATGTGCGATTTTTTTATTTTGTGTCTGCTGTATTCTGTATTGTTCTATGGATATTCGATCAAATGGAATATAAGTAATTGTCTGAAAAGCATTTCAAGATTTTGGTCTTGATTATTTAAAAACCCCAATTTCAGGGTTTTTAAATTTTTATATATTTAGCAAAACCTATTTGGCAGATTCTAAAAGATTATTGTGAGTTCAGCCTTTATAGTTATGAAACCGTTCGTGTACCGCTCCTCAAAGAGATGTCAACAAAGCAGACAGACTCGCCAGGGCCACCGTTTGCCGGCTCCTGAGATACCGCGGCTCCGGAACATAAAGGGCAAACGAAGGAACATGGGTTGATTCTAGTCAGTAAAGGTCGGACACTCGCCACCGGGTTGCCAAGAGCTCCACAAAAAAAAGTAGTTATGAAATGGAAGGTTTCTAACTGCTATTTTAACATAGTGGGAATTTAGGAACTGCATTCGTCCCATTAAAATCTAAAACCCAATAAATAATGGTCGTAAAACTGTTGAATGATTTTCAACGCGTTATATTCTAACTTATGCAATGTTTTCTCAAAAGACCGGTCTGGTCTGACGTTGTTAGGCCCACGTATCTTAGATACGAATACAATATTAAATGCAAAACTTACTCCGCCTGTCTGTCGGTTTGTCTGTTACCTTTACACATCTTAACAGCTGAACTGGGGCCTGAGTCTGCTATTACAATAGTGTCAGAATGGTCGATCACTGATCGCACAATGGTTGATTTTGACAAGTTTGGTAATCTACTAATACACTGGCGTCATTATGACATTCCACTGGTCAGTCACTGACAGTCCATTGAAAGAAATTGCTTAGATTGGTAATCTCGTACATAATGACAAACGAATGACTGACGCATGCGGTAATCTGCTAAAATTTTGACAGTTCCTTTGATCATTGATCTACCATTACAAAGTCATTGTGCAGTCATTGCTTTTAGTAGCTCGGTTTGACAAAAAGTGTTTGCTATCCATCGTGTTTGTGGAGTATTGATTGGAGAAATATGTTCACGAAGAGCTAAAGAATGTTTATTAAAGATATTCATGCCCTATAAAGTGGATTTACATGTCCGAAAACCACATTTTTCATGATTTTTAGCGTCGACCTACACTGCCATCAAAATTGCGATGATCGTAATTTACGGTCTTGGACTTTACAAGCGTCTTGCTCAATAACTTAAGAACTTCTAATGACGTTTACATAAGAGTTTTTAATTCTATTATCTTAATTGATGCACACCCATATTATTTTTTAACCAGAAAATAAAATATTTATAAAAATAATGAGGAGGTGGTCCATCATCATTTTCCTGCCCTTGTCCCATTCTATTTGGGGTCGGCGCAACACGTTTTCTTCTTCCATTCTCCCCTATCAGACGTCATGGCATCATTTACTCCTTTCTCCTTCATATCATTCCTTACACAATCCATCCATCTTTTCTTTGGCCTTCCTCTCGCTCTCCGTCCATCAACATTCAGATCCATTACTCTTTTAGTCACATGTCCTTCATCCCTCCTCATTACATGTCCATACCAAGACAAACAACTCCCTTTCATCTTTTCTGTAACAGGCGCAACTTTCAAACTTCCTCGAATATATTCATTCCTGACTTTATCCATTCTTGTCACTCCACACATCCATCTCAACATTCTCATCTCCGCTACATGCCCAGCATTCTGACCCATACAGTACAACAGGTCTAATCACGGACATTTTTTCCCCTTTAACTTGAGGGGCATCCGTGGGTCACAAGTTGTTCCAGTGACCTGTCGCCATTTCATCCATCCTGCGTTGATCCGGTGCGTTACGTGGAGGTGGTGTGACTTAAATATTCGACCCCTTTCAGGGCCAGTACAGTACCGAGCCAGCGGAGGTTTGAATGTCAAGTACCTGAAGGGGTCCGTATATAAAATGTACTCTGTGGTCTGTACAGAACTATATGGTTAACGTTAGTTGCTTACTGACGTTAATATCACATTTGACTGTGACAGCTAAAACATTATTGAGTTGTTTTACAAAAATTGTGTTACTCATAAAGAGGAATGCCAAGCCGCCATAGTGACTTAAGGCCCTGAGTGCCCACAAGCAACATTGAATGTTGATATTAGTATGCCCCCCAAATAATATAGTAATAAAAGAAAATTAATTGAAAATTATTGAAAAACATTGGAGTTTCCAAACTATAAGGTTATTTTTATGTGCCCTACACAAGTATTGAAAACTCTTCCTACATAAAATATAAAAGCTAAATATATACTACTTCAATATTACAGATAGTTGAAAATAAAACAATAATAATGTATTAATAGAAAACATTTAATTCATCATAAACTAAAACATTGTCAAAAATTGAGTATCACACAGACAGGCTGCAAAAAAAAAGTTATATAATGTTAGCCTTTTAACATTTTAGAGCAATCTTACTGCATTCAATTGGATTCTAAAAATAGTATAGTTTGTTATCTTAACCTGGTTGTGCTGCAATTTGATATGCAATCACATTCCTTATTTGGTTTACCGTTGTGGTATATCAATGTTCAGCAAATATGTCCTTTGCCTTAGAAGAGAGGTGCCACAGCTAATAGAGATATGAATGTGGACAACAATAACAAAATGTGGACTGTTGAGTGTTGACTTGTTCCCTGACTGATTTTATTCCTGCTTTGGTCCAACATGCATGTCACACCAAACTATCACTGTCTTGTAACTGACTGGAAAAGAAAAAACAATATTATGTATTTATTTGCAAGGTATCGTAGTTTGAATCATATTTGCATATTATCATTACAGTTGTAGACTTGTTATAGTTAAGTACCTGTTGATGTCCACAGTCCAACCCATGTTTTTACGAGAGATCAAACTTCGACAATTTCCAAAAGGTTTCTTTGCAATCTTGATATGTTAAAAATTACAATTTATTTACACAGCGTACATATCCACTTGCAACAGTTCGCAGTGAGGAACTCGAATCAGATTGTATGCCGGGTCTTCGATAGGTGCTGACATCAAATCCATGTTATCGTGGGAGTTGTCATTATCAGCAAGAGCAGAATCCATATTCAAGCCGTGGTCGTCAGGTATAGGATAATCACCAGAGTCAGTATTCATGGTCAAAAACGGCGATTTTAATAGAAAACGAAGCTCACTGTGATGCAAATGTAAACAAAGTTATGAAATGACATTTCTAATATTGTCAGCCGACAAATTTCAGTGTTGGATTGGTTAGGATGCATTATGTAGATCATTTTAAAATCATCATTTTATATTTTTTAAGTTGACTAAACGTGTTAACATAAAATGCATCGGGACAGGAAAAATATATTAAATAAAATCTGGCTTGAATAAACTTTTAAAATGTGGTAGTAGTTTTTCGAAAATCATTTCTACCAACGGGTTTTATAATAATGGCAATACTACAATGTCATTCTGCTACGATTCCATTACGAGACCACTGGCCGACCAATGATCGACCATTGTAATTTAGCAGATTACGAACTTTTAGCACAATGACAGTGGGATCGTGTTGGAATGACTAAGTTTTATAAAATAGCAGACTTGAGGCCCTGATTTTTAGCCGATTTAAAAAACTGCGGGGTTCTCTGTTCACCGAATTTTTTTATGTATTTTCACCGATTACTCTGCCAACTGTGAATCGATTTTTATAATTCTTATTTTTTTGTATTATTCGAAAGGGAATTGGTACTTCTGTGGTGGTCCCATATAAATAATTTGAAATTAGGACTTAAGACAAAGCAAGACAAAGCATTCTTGGTCCTATGCGCAATTAATTATTTCCATTTAACTCTAGCCTCCCCTCGGGCGAAGTCGCAGTAACAAACTAGTAAGTAAGTTTGTGGATCGTTAAGGCTGCGAAAATTAACGGCAAGGCAGGAATGATGAATAAAGCAAACGTGGACGTAATAATAGCGAAATATCTTTTGTAAAATGCCATAGAAACCTACGAAGCGGCTTTTATGCGTATAGTTTATAAAGGTAGAAAACGTTTTAGGGAAATGGAAATAATGCCAAAATTAACTTACCTTCCATTATTAGAGACTTTATTATTAACTAGCTTTTGCCCGCGGCTTCGCTCGCGTTGAATTCGGGGTAACACAGTTCCCCATGCGCCTTATTGATTTGTAATAGCAACGCTAAGTTTTCCGTTTTCTTCCCTCTTTCTCCCTCACATCCCACTTTTTCTTAAAAAAAAATAAAAAAAAAAAATTGTTTATTTCGTTTGTTTAAAAAAATAGCCTAGCCTATGTCTGTGTCCTGGTTCCCTGCTATCTCTGTACCAAAATTCATCCAAATAGGTTCAGCCATTAAAGCGTGAAGAGGTAACAAACAAACTCACTTTCGCTTTTATAATATTAGTAAGGATAAGGATTACCTGATTATTAATTTGTAATTCTGAGAGATGGTTGACTCTGCAATACTCTCCTTGTACTGCGTAGAAAAAATCGTCCAATTGCGAAACAAACTTGCGCATTAAAGTATCTGTACAAACTTGCGATAAAAACAGCCATATCTTTTGACTGCGTAGACTTAGACGGATGATTTTTTCACACCTCTAAAGGACCACAGATTTGAGTATATGGTTTTAATTTCAATTCGATAGCTCTACGCGATCCTGAGATAAAGGAAACAATAAAGTAATCCTATAAGGGTTCCATTTATACCTTTTCAGTTACGCAACACTAAAACCAATTCCGGATATGTATTTTTCCTGCCACAAGTTTAGTCGTCATTAAATTTTCTCGCGGAAAAGTCGTGTCTTAAATTGACATGGTTAATAAATTTTAATTTTGCCGGATTTGCGGGTAGTTTGAAAGAGATACCGCGGCCCCGGAACGTAAATGGCAAAAATGGATGGTTTCCCGCTTCAATTCACTTCGAACGGAAGAATTTCCTTCATAATTACCCATCCGAAAAAAACGGACAGACCAATCATTCGACATAAAGAACATATCGTAACAGGGACACATACACGTTGGGTCATACAGTCAGACTGTTTGCCCGACCGTGTCCGCCGTCCGTCCGTTGGGCAAACAGTCCAGCCAATTAACTCTTACTAACAAAAGGTGAAGGTAACATATTGATGACATGGACAAATGGACGCACACACGTTTGGTTATTTACGAGGTAGTTTATTAGAATGGAGATTTTGTAGATTGTCAATGTGATTATTTGATGTCTTTGTTGTGAAAGTAACTGAGCGGCGGAAAACGCTGATGGTAAAAAACCGACTTCCTAAAAACACAATAAAGACGGAATTTGAAATTACTTAAATGGTGATGGTGATGAAAAAACCGACTTCCTAAAAACACAATAAAGACGGAATATGAAGTAGGTGACTTTTGTTTCATTTATAGATTTTTTTGCCACAGACTTCCAGAAGTAAAGTCTGTTTTAGTGTTCTTTTTTTAATATTTTTGTTTTTGGCAAAAAATATTTTTTTAAGTTTTTAGTTGTGCTGGTAGTGGATAGTATCTCACACAAATTCTTATCGAGTATTTATTTTTAATTGCTACTAAGAGATATTAATATATTGTCCATAAACATAACAAAATACTCATCATAATATATGAGTGATCGATAAAATTCATATAGGGAGAATCGATAATAAAAATAATTTTGAAAATTGTCCTAAAATCGACGTAGATATTGCGTAACAAACATACAAAAAACGAAACACACGATTAAGATGAGAGAGAGATCAAATGTATATTGCCTAGAATACGATGTGAATGTCGTTACATAACAATTCGATGAAATAGAGAATCCGGGAATCAGGTGATATTATCGCCAGATTCTCAGTGACCCGTCCTTCAATATAAATATTGTGGTGAAGGACGAGTGATCTTGGCATTTTGACAGCTAGTAAATGCGTTATGCTTGACCTGCGAAAATGCCCTGTATGATATTTAGTCGTAAATATCAAGTCAGAAATAGCAATAACAATAAATTTATATTAATCTATCGAGCGGGCGTCGACCTTTCTTGTTTCTCAGCATCGACTGCTTTTATTTTTTTTATGTTTGCGGATGGGAATTCACCAAATAACTTCCCCTGCTCTGGGAGGAGCAGGGGGAGTGTCAGACTTGTACTAACTAAAAACCACCCATGTTCCTTCCATTACCCTTTATATTCCGGAGCCGCGGTATCTCTTTCGAACAACCCGCAACCCTGGAAGGCGGTGGCTCTGGCAGGCCCCGTCTGCTTTGCTGAGATCTCATCATCAACTGCCTGGCTTTTGTCAGGGTCGGCTTCCAGTCGACCAGATTCAGCTGAAAACCAGTATTTTACGAGGACGTGAAGCGGCTGCCTATCTGACCTTCACAAACTAGTAAGTATTATGTGATACGATACCCCTTGGTAAGACTGATTGACAGACGGTCTCGACTGTCATTTGTAGATCTTTGACAGAAGTTACAGATAGCCAGTGTCCCGAGAGTCTGACAACCAGTCTTTATCAAGGGGTATTGTATCACCAAAAAATTATTGGGTTGTGGATGTCAAATAGGCCGTTGCTCCATGTAAAATACTGGTATTCAGCTGATTTCGGTTAAATTTGAAGACGGGCTAACAAAGTTGGGAAACGGCTAGGCAGACGATGAGACGTGAATAAGGACAGTGCTGAGATGGACTATTTTGTGCAATCTCGAGACACACCGCCTAGTAGTGGTCGACCGTTGTAAATGTATGTGATGTGTCTATATGTCTATGGGTCAATCTAACTTCTACCTTTCTTTGTTTTTTTGTTTTAATCTTTTTTGTATATTGAGTCTTTTGTTGCATCAAATTAATGATTTATGTGAGAAATTATTTTACGTCTTAACTAAACATGACGTATGTTCTGAGATTTTACAAACACATGACGTCACGCTCGCGGAACGGTTAAATCCTGATTATCACCTTTCAAAGTCCAAAACATAAACCAGTTAAAAATCGATCGATGTTCTGAGAAAATCTTGCGCAAGAGCGGATCCATCGCCATTTTTTGGAAGCTCGCGATATTCGCCGAAATTTTAAAATTAACGATTTATTTTCCTGTTTCTTTTTACCCTGAGGTTTTTTTTTGTGAAATTGTGTCTTTGATAAAATAAGTTATCGTGAATTCGTCGCCAAGCTTTTGCAATGTCAGACTTTTACTAACTAAAACATACCCATGTTTCTTCTTTTGCCCTTTACGTTCCGGGGCCGCGGTTTCTCATTCAAACAACCCGCTCCCCAGCAGGCAGTAGTGGCCCTGGCAGGCTCCTTGGTTTTGCTGACATGCTGGTGTGCCTTTTAGAAATTTTGACCCAAAAGATGGATCAATCAGTTACACGATTTACTGTTATTTTTATAGCATTCTAAATCTTGGTTTTGTTCTGTATCATGGGCGCGTTTTACAAACATTTAAACTCACTAACACAAACAGCCAGATCCGGAACAACTATCTGTTGCCAATACAAATATTTGATTTGTGCAGAAATCGAACACGCGACACGCAGTGCAACAGCCAATGGCTCAGCCACTGTGCCAACTGTACCGTCAAATTCAATCAAAAAACTTTTGTAAAATCCAGGATATTTGATCCACAACTTTAATGAACTTAACTAGAATAAATAAACGACGTGATTTCTACTAGACATCCTGGAATTTATCCATGAGTTCAGTGGCGTAACTATACCAACTGGGGCCCGTGGCTAATTCATTTATCAGTTAAAATCGTCACGCTGTCCTTAGTTTAATTTTAATAAACCACTTAGTAGTGACAATAAGAAAAAATATTTCTGACCTGGCGGCCTCTTGGGCCGGGGCCCTTTTGGGTCGGGGGCCCGTGGCATTTTGCCAGTCCTGCCACCCTATAGTTACGCCACTGCATGAGTTTTCTTGATAACCATCATTTGTATTAACAGCCTCCGTTTGTCCGGCTTTCTCAAGATAAAGGTATCCAAGAGTCGACCTTACATGCGTACATAATTATCCAGTTTAACAAATAATATTATTTCTACTAATAACTCCAGCATACATTTCTTGACTCCCTTTACAGTTGGAACTGTATACATTAATGGATTACAAAGCACTTTGATTGACATCTTGTGAACAAAACAAGCGATGGATGTTGAAGTGTGTCTGTCAAATAACACTGTCGTGCATAATGTCATGAAGTACGTGTGATCGTGTATGTGTCATTATTTTGCTAGGAAGTTTACACTTCTAATTTAGCATTTTTTTAAAAAAATAATTGCAAAGCTGTATTTCATGTTGGTTTTAGATCTTGAGAAGTACTGGTTGCTAATGGCAGCCATGTTGTATTAAGGCAGCATTGTTTTATTGTCATTCCGGTGTGAGAAAGAGACAGAGCTATACAGTAAACATCCTATATAGCTCTCTCCTTCGCCAGTCATCACTCGCGTTATCTATTTTACAAACTCGAATAAAAACACTATAGGATGTCAAGGTAACCCAACTTCCAGCCGTTGCAAGAGACGCTCGGGGCGTCGGATGCCTCGGGACGACTCCCGGCCACCGTAGACGCGGGTCTGTGGACGGTGAGCAACGGGTAGCTCACCGTCCGTCCGTCTAGTGAAGACAGGCCGTGTCGATGGCCCGTTCGTGTTCCACGGGCGCCTCAAAGAGATGTCAGCAAAGCTGAGGGGCCGTAAACAAAGGGCAAAAGAAGGGACATGGATGAGTTTTAGTCGATAAAAGTCTGACACTCCCTCCCGCTCTGCCCAGAGCGAGAGAAGTATTTGAAGATATCCCATCACAAAAAAACAATAGGGTAAGTCCCACTGAGTGGTTTGAAAGGAAGTATAATTACTCCTAAACTTCCGTACTTGAACTAATTGGTTCCGTGTTATAGTTAATAGTTGTTGGTTAATTGCTAAAGCAATATATTAATTTTATTAGGTTGTGTATCGACCCGGAAAAGGATTTATTGATTTCAAAAATTGAACCTACGCGCTTCAAAAGGATACTTGTTTTTGACCTCAATAAATGTATTAATTAATTATCGTAGCGTATTTAAAAACATATCCGACAAGTGCGAATCGGATTCGCACACGGACGGTTCCGTACAAACTTGCGACATAAATGGGTATATCTTTTGACTGCGTAGACTCTGAAGTTGATTTTTTCACAGCACTAAGGGACCACAGAGTTATATGGTTTTCAGCTCGATACCTCCAGACGTTCTCGAGATAAAAGGTCTTGACAGCCAACAAAGTGACCCAATAAGGGTTCCGTTTTTTCCTTTTAAGGTACGGAACCCAAAAAAAAAATTGCTTGGAATCAATTCTAATTTGTTAGATCTTATTTTCTCTTTCTTAGCGCTCAAAAATGCAATTCTTACTACTTAGTAGATTTTTTTTAAACATTAAATTGCCCCACACTAGGAATTTCTCCTGTATCGTGGACGTGCGTTTACAAACATTAATATTCACATACACAAACAGGCAGACCCGGAACAATTATCTGTAGGCCATACAAATATTTGTTCCGTGCGGGAATCGAAACCGTGACACACAGCGCAGCAGTCGATCGCTCAGCTACTGCGCCAACCGTGACGTTTAGTTACGCATATACTAATATACGGAAATCCTTACTAATATTATAAAAGCGAAAGTGAGTTTGTTTGTTTGTTACCTCTTCACGCTTTAATGGCTAAACCGGTTTTGATGAATTTTGGTACAGAGATAGTTGAGAACCAGGAGACGGACATAGGCAATATTTTTTTGAAAAAAGTGGAATGTGAGGGAGAAAGAGGTAAGAAAAGGGAAAACTTAGCGTTGCTATTACAAATAAAAAAGGCGCAAGGGGAACTGTGTTACCCCGAATTTAACGCGAGCGAAGTCGCGGGCAAAAGCTAGTAAACTTATAAAAATTAGCATCAGTCCAAAACTGTTTTAACTTCATTAATATTCACTCGAACTAGGAGAGCCGTTCTTGTTGTGTTACATAAAGATTATGAAACCATTTAAAGATTCTTACGATTCTTGTCATGCCACCTATGTCAATACATAGGTGGTGATCAGGGCTGACAGTCTTGCTGGTGGCTAGATGAATTAAAGGGGTATCATTTAGAATAGCATTTTTGAAACCCGGCCCAACCATTAAAAAAAAAACCGTGGAATTGAGAAACTCTTGCTTTTTGTAGCAGTCTGTCAAAAACATGCGTTTGGGGTCACGTTTACTACACTCAGGGGCAGCCCTAACTGCCGGGGTTGCGGGTTGTTCGAAATAGATATCGCGGCTCCGACACGCAAAAGGCAAAAGAAGTAACATGTATGGGTTTTAGTCAATAATAATCAGACACTTCCGGTCCGCCCAGAGCGTGTAGAGTCCATTTTTTCTTGTAAACAAAACGTTACCCCACACTAAGAATTTCTCCTGTATCGTGAGTGCGTTTAAAAACATTTAAAATCACATACACAAACAGCCAGGCCTGAACAAATACCTGTAGGTCATAAAAATATTTTGCTCCTTGCGGGAATCGAACCCGTGTCACACAGCGCAGCAGTCGATCGCTCAGCAATTGCGCCAACCGTGCTGTATGTATGATAATCCGGAAAAAAGAAGAAAAAATAAACTGTTTATTAGTCAGACTGGAATAAACAATAAAACACAATGAATTTTAAAAAGACCAAAAAATAAGAAAAAAAAATATATTCAAACAAAAAAACTAAGTTGGTCCTGTAAGTGGCCAAAAGGCGTCTGTAGTGACACAAATAATAAGAGGCAAAAGTAAAAAAGTACTACACCGCCATCTATGCAACTACTTAAAAACTAACGGCAAGATTCCTACATCGCGCAAGCAAAGTTGTACGCGAAGTCAAAATATATACGAGCACCCGACAAGCATCTGTCGGGCAGTGCCCCACCAGACACGACACCCGTCTAGTCGAAGGATCCTCCCTTTTCTATAGAGGATGGAGAACTTTACACCCTGTTATTCATACCTTTAAACCTCAATCGAAAAGGGGCAGCCCTAATGAGTATTCGGTATGTATTCAGGCCGCGTCTAGTGACTCGCGTTACATAAGAGTAGTTAAGAGTACCAGTAATTATGTCACACAGGACCTTCAATGTGAACCGTGAATATACGCGATATCAGCCAGCGGCAACAGACAAGGTAAGAGCAACTTACAAGACTAAGAAACGATGGATAGACTGGGTCAAAGATGATATAGAGGTAGGTTGCATTCTGAACATCAAAACAGGTGATCCTACGCAAAAAATATTGCTATAAACAGTTTTTTTTTTTTCATATAGGAACTTTATAAATTACAACAGTAGAAAACTGGATTGTAAAAAAAAACTGAAGAAGTTGTAACCCAGTATTTGCTAAACTAGAAGGTTCCCAGGTCATCAAAAAGAATCAGGGATACAAGTGCTTTCCACCTTCGTTATGCGTAATTTTACACCTTATGGAAATACCACCTTTCTATAAGGTGTAAAATTACGCCACTAAGTTGGGGATTGATGATTGATAGCATTAAACACCAAGAATGGGGCATAATGCGCAAATTCAGCGGCCCCAAAAGCATTGGCATTCAGGCAGGATATAGCAGATATCTTATTAGATGATTTCCCATCCACCGGTAAAAGTTTATTTAACTGAAAAAAGATTAGTATCATATGAAAGGGTAAATTCACAAATTAATGAAAAAAAATAGCAATATAAATACATCGACACTGATAGAAACAAACAAGCCCAATAACATATAGTACCTATATAGGTATAGTCGCCTATACAGCATACCATATGTACGTCTTATTACACTTACAGGCAAATAAGAAAGGTGCGCACTAAAGGTGCGCACCAAAAACGTGACACATTTTCGTTACTTTAGTAGGTTTTACCCCTCGGATTTTTGTCATACCGGGCGCCTTATAAATCGATTCTTAAGGAGTAAACTCCAATAAACTCCAATAACTTTTCCTAACATATTTATGCGGATCTCTCATTGTACGTGAAATCTATAAAGGGCGAAGCTATGCTACACTGGAAAATAAGTTTGATATGTCGCCGTATACCAATTGTACAACAGTTTGGACTTCGGAGAGACTAGTCGTGAGGTTATATAACGTTTATTAGATCGCTTGATAATATCGTGCCATTTAACACTCACGAATCTGTCGGAACTATAATTATATGCTGATTTCAATCTTCTAGCCTAAGGTTGTGTAATGCAGTTATTATTTATTAATCGTATCGGGCTAATTTTATTTTCTTATGACGTGTTGGGAGTTCCCACGTAATGTTCGGTGATATATATTATTATACTTCATTGTCTATTTTTTTCTTTGCTAAACAAAAAGCAGAAAGTAGAATATAGTAAATACTTTCATTTCCTAAAATCTACTTTTTATTTTTTGATAAACTTAGGGACCCTTGAATCCAGCAAAAACGATGAACAATTTCGACTTTGGAGGATATAGTCTTGTGCTGCAACCACAGTTTTATATCGTTGCCCCACACTAAGATTTTCTCCTCTATCGTGGGTGAGTTTACAAACATTTAAACTCATATACACAAACAGCCAGACCCGGAACAACTACCTATCGTTCACACAAATATTTGTTTGTACGGGGATCGAACACGCGCCACGAGTCGTAACAACCAATGGCTTAACCAATGCGCCAACCGTGCCATTACAGGTCGATGTACTTGTCCCCTGTATAAACTACATTATCATCATCAAAATGTCTACCAACCTATATTAACTTGTCATACATTATTATAACATAATGGCAAGCATGTCTACTGCAATGATTGTCTGTCGAGTGCATTATGTCGCATTTTCTAATGACGTACCACTAAATCATACGGTCATGACATATTTACCTCACCGCTGTCAGTTTTGCTTCCATCGGCAACCATTTTATGCAATTATACGAGTTTATTCGATTGGAATGAACGGAGGCGGGACAATTTACTAAGGCACTGTACGGAACTGATGGTAGAAGTCTCATAACCTAGAAAAATAACTAATCCAGAGTATTTTTATGGTACTTGGTTTGAGCATGAGTCTGATCATGAATGACCTTAACTCGATAGGTACTTACCTTATTTTTGCGACTGGGAAATCATGAAATAACTTCTGAGTTAAAGTTTTATGCATAGCGAGAACAAAAAACGTAAAGGAAAGCCAGTCAATGTGACTTTTAATATTCATCCTAGCTTTTTAACTTCGTCCGCAACGCTAACTTTAACCCGCGTGATAATGGATTTTTATTATTTTTCTCTCCCCTTTTCTTCCCCCATTCTCACCTTTATACCACTTATAACTTATGTCCGTCTCCAGGGTCCAAACTATCTCTGTACCAAAATTCATCAAATTCGGTTGGACCATTTAGGCGTGAAGACGTAACAAACAAACTCACTTTCGCTTTTATAATATTAGTAAGGATAATGATGGTTATAAACACAGAGGAGGAAGACCAGAGAAACGATGGATGTACTGTGTGAAGACTGTGTTTGATATGACGAGCATTAAAGGAATATGGACGACGAAAAATGCTGCGCCGGCGCCGATTTAATGATGATAACGAACTTAGTGCATTCAAAACAAATACAGGTGTTCCCCACAGACCTTGTAAGTCAAAGCATAATTAATACCCGTATCCAAGTACACGACCTTAAAGCCATTGTTTGTTGTTTACTACATTTGCACAAATACATTAGCAGTGAGCACAAACTTCAAAAGATCCTTAAGGCGCGTCGCTCACTGGTAAGTCGAGGCAACGTCGCGTCAGCGGCGGTGTGGCGTCAGCACGGGCTAGGATAGCTCTCTGCGTAGGAGTCGAGGCGCAGGCAGTTATGCTTCCTTCACAATAGTAATTCATTCACCATGTCGACGTCAGAAGACGAAGACGTACTCGCACTCATACAAGTTCTTAATTTAAATAGAAGAAGATTTTGGGTTGGTATTTGGGTTTTTTCGGAACCAAACGATAAAATGGCGGTGTAGTCGTGACTTGGGCACATTTTGAGCGCTCTTCCTGCACCTACACCTCGGTTTCACCTCTCCTCCGCCACGCCTTCACCTCGAACGCACCGCAACTCTTGTATATGAGCGCACTGCCATTCATTTGTAAAGAAAATCTTGTTGCGGCGTGCCTCTCATGCGTCTGCGCCTCAACTGCACCTCGACTGTTAATCGAGTGGGCGACGCGCCTTAAACACACAGTAATTAATATGCACAGTAGCACAGTGCATGGGTTGTCGTTCGGAAGGTAGGCAAACAACCTGCGCATTGTAATGAGAATGATCATTTATTTTAATTACATTTACGCTGTCTATATACAAATTAACTTGCTTAAGATAGATTATCTGTGGACAGACAGACTTACGTTGATTGACGTTAAAGAGATTATTTATTTCGGTCATTTATTTGAAGAGATATGGACAGAGACAACGTAAAAAGAGAAATCCAATCAATCAATTACTTTTTTTTTTAACTTTTCTCCATACTATGAATGCCTTGTATCGTGGGTGCGTTTACAAATATTTCAACTCACATACACAAAGGGCCATATCCGTAACAACTATCTGTAGGCCATTCATATATTTGTTCCGTGCAAGGATCTTAACCACGTCACGCAGCGCAGCTGTCAATCGCTTAGCTATTGCGCCAACCGTGTTGTCAATTGAACCACCTGCTTGTGTTCTTGCGTTCATCGTGATCGTGTTGCGCTGATCTTATCACCTGCGATGGGGCTGAAGTTCCTCGTCAACCGTTGCGGTATCATTTACTCCTTTTTCCGTCTTATCACACACATTCCATTCATTATTTCTCTGACCTTTCTCTATCTCTGTCTACAGTAACATTTATGGATACACTAGCTTTTACCCGCGGCTTCGCTCGCGTTAAATTCGGGGTAATACAGTTCCCCTTTCCTGATTTGCAGGTACCTGCTACCTGTAGTTTTTGCCCTTGCGCCTAATTTATTGTAATACCAAAGCTAAGTTTTCCCTTTTCTTTCCTCTTTCTCCATCACTTCCCACTTTAAAAAAAATTGCCTATGTCCGTCTCCAGGGCTCCAAGTATCTCTGTACCAAAGGCGTGAAGACGTAACAAACAAACAAACTCATTTCGCTTTTATAATATTAGTAAGGATTTATTCTTCTGAGGCACGGCTGTCTGTATAACTTATGCTAAAACCTTGCCACAACCCACCTGCTCATGAACACCTGGACAAACAATTCGTTTTCACATGTTTCAGTCCAGTGAAAACATATCATGATAATTATTTCCACGCAACAGAAATAAAGTGATGACCTTATTTCCAAAAGAAAGTGAAACTTTTCTATCACAACATACATCTGTTTAAAATATATCACATATCGTAATTCGTGGCTAAATAATATCGAGCTCGTGGCTAAATAATAGCAACCGCTCGGGGTCGATCTTTAGGTTAAGCCGCGCTTGCTTAGGTTGGTCTGTGGATGGGTGAACACCCACTACATACCGAGTTTCCTCCGTGCCTCGGAAATCACGTTGGTCCCGGCTGTCATTTGTAGATCTTTAACAGGTAGTGTTCCGAAAGTCTGACAACCAGTCTTACCAAGGGTATCATATTTCCCAGTACCAACTGGGTTGTGGAGGTCAGATAGGCAGTCGCTCCATGTGAATACTGATATTCAGCTGCATCCGGTTACACTAGAAACCGACCCCAACATAGTTGGGAAAAGGCTAGACAGAAGGCGAATCGTAACAAGTGAAAATATAGCCTAGGTCCTAGGCTGTCTGAGCTGGTTTGATAGAGTGCGTAATTAGAGCACAAAATGGCTGTCTTGTGCTCTTGCACTCCAAATTACTAATTGACTTCTAAAATTCGAGGTAACACAGTTCCCCTTTCCTGATTTGCAGGTACCTACTACCTGTACTTTTTGCCCTTGCGCCTTATTTATTGTAATAGCAAAGCTAAGTTTTCTCCTTTCTTCCATCTTTCTCTCTCAATTCCCACTTTTTTTAAAAAGAAATTACCTGTACCATAATTCATCAATATCGGTTTAGCCGTTAAGGCGTGAACACGTAACAAACAAACAAACTCTCTTTCGCTTTTAAAATATTATATAGTAAGGCTACTTAAACATGCTTAGAAGAGATACGTCAATGTGACGTCAAAGTAAGACCTTTTGTCTAAATTGTTTGGTAACCCAAAAAAATATTAATTTAATAGTTACTCGTGCATGACAAAATATCTCTTAATTGTCTAAAATAAATATAAAGTTCTCGTTTTCAAAATCATTTTTTAATTACAGCTTTATTACTAGAAAATCATAATAATCATATTTTATTATCCTTCACCTTGTTCTAATCGTATACCTGCACAAAGAGCTGCTACCCTACCATGACGTGTTAAAGCAGAACTTATTCCGCTGAGGGAAAGGGACAGAGCTATACAGGGTGTCTAGCACCATCTCTTTCACTCAGTGGAATAAATTCTGCTTTAAGATGTCATAGTAGGCCTACTGTTCGAGAAAATCGTAAATCGGAATGATTAACGCCGCCATTTTACTTTTTTTAACAATCTTTTAAAAAATCACCGTCTGTCAACGAAATTCGAGCTTTAAAAGATCCTTAAATCATATTTCCTAAAATATCTTGTTAATATTTTAGGAAATATGATTTATTAGCTGTCCAGTCTTTTAACAATAATCCAACAAGTCTTATGCACATCGCCAATTCTCTCGCTGAAAGTCTTTCCATCAATCTTATAGTCCTTAAAGTTTACTTCCAAAACATTATCATAGCCAAATTTGACGCTCAATATTTGCGTATATTTTGAAGTTACCTGTGCAGTTATTATACTTGGTATAGCATCAGTATTGGTAAGCCCTCCATCTTCAGTATCTATTGGAGTTTTAACATTTTCTCCATTGCATAGAAGCTGTCCAATTTTATGAGAACATTCAGTCATTAGTCCAGCAACATTTCTTTGCTTGTAATCGGGCAATGTTGCTATAGACATTATTTCCATCAGACAGTCTGTTTTGTAGCGTTTAAATAAATCAACTTTTGTACCAACATCAATTGTAAAATCATAAAAAGCTTTTACAGATTTGTGTTTGCAACTTTTTCTCATTTTCTCGTAGTATGTTTCACCTTTTGGTGCTAATACCTGAGTAAAGACAAATTACATTATTAAAATTATCACCATTATTCTGCCTTTATGGGCGGCGGCGCGACACGTTTTCTTCTTCCTTTTTCCCCTGCCACGTTATCATTTCCTTTTTTTCTCTTTCATATCATCTTTCAGAATTATACTATTAAAATTATATAATCTTAACAGTTGGATATGGTATTGGAATACTTACCTCTATCTTGTTAAACATGATGCCAATTACCTCATTGGCTCTTGTATCTATTGCCACAATACTGACACCATCTTTGGCAGCATCATAACACGTTTGCAGAAGTTCTTCTTCAGCTCCGGGCTCTTCAAGTATACCAACGGCTTTGCAAAGAGGCTCGTTCCTTATGAATGCTTCCCGAAACACTTTCAAAGCTCCATCCATTAAGTTTTTCGTCAAAGGCTGACATGTCACTACTCCATCTTTTGACGCCGTTACCCAGGTTTTGTTATACGGCAGTTTCTTGTATGTGCTGAAATTATTTTACTTTAAAATTTTCAAGGACGACTTATACATTTTTGAGGTATTTTTCATTAAGGTATATATATTTCTTATAAATTTATTTTTAAAAATCGTGCACCTGAAGAATTTTCGGAACATGTTTATTAGAACCTAAAGTTGCACTTAACACTGTTCGTGGCACTACACGAATGAACCTTTTTAAATCCGAACCGATTAAAGTTTCTGGAAATTCTTATTGTTAATTTAGTTCTCACATAAATCCTAAATAAACGTCAAAAGTAGTCGTTTTTCCTACATGGTTTACTTCAAACATAAAGAAAACAAAGAAAAACAAAATAAATAATGTAAACTTAATTGCTTATACTTCAGACATTTGCATAATTATAATTAGTTTTGGAGATCTGTTATTTTAAGAAAAAGACGAGATGCTAAATGGGGTCCCGTGCCTAACCTTCCATATTTTATAGTATTGATACTATTGGCTCACCTGAATTTGAAATGAATGAAAAATAGGTTTGCATTGTAGTGCATAAATGGAAATCTATTTTTGAATATTTGACAGTATTTCAACGTTTCGACGCTCCTGGCTGAACAACCAACATAATAAATAAATAAAGTAGGTACTAGTACCTCTTCCGATTGTAATATAGCAGAGTAACTAAGGTCAATTGTAGTGCCTATTGTGGCAATGGTTTTAAACGCCATTTTAACCGTTATCCACGCATGACAACACACCTGTTCCAATGGCCTTTGTAATGTATGAAATGATTAAAGTAAAAACTCTATTATTACACACTGCAACAAATAAGGTCTTAAATGAATGAGCCGTAGGAGTATTGTGTTATATTTGCGAAAAGTCGGAAACTTTGCGATCCGGCTCGAAGGATCAGATTTTTTTTTCGAAGCCTTAAAGTGTAAACGTTGTGCTATTCTACAAACGACGAGAGAATGAATATCGTGTCCTCCGTGTACTGCAGGTCTTTGTTTATTATGGAAGCCTTGTTTCTTTGCGAAGCATAGACCTACTCCCAATTCCCAAGGAAGATTGTCAGACATTTTGTTAACTAACATCCACCCATGTTCCTTCTTTTGCCTTTTGTGTACCGGGGCCGCGGTATCTCTTTCGAACAACCCGCAACTGCGGCAAGGCAGTCTCCCCAGCAGGCCCCTTTGCTTTGCTGACATCTCTTTGAAGCAGGCCTTCCCTCTTGAGTGCTATTCTTTTCTTATCTGCAAGAATCACAACCAGGACTTAACCGAGATCTGTAAGATGTTTTAAATCGGTTGGAACCATAAATTAGATAATAATCTCTTTGGTACATGTTTGTATTGCGAGAAAGTGGCGCCTACGCAGCCTACGGCGTTTTGACGGTGAAATCTGATGACGTATGGTATGTTTATGTTGGCGATTAGGGCTGCTCCTTCTAAACTTATTTTGATGGAGTAGTGTCGATAGTCTTGATTTTGTTAAGTTACCTAATCATACTATGGGACAAATGTGCTAGTTTTTTTTTCTAGTTTTATCTGAATTACAATAATTAGTCGATTTTATCCTCATTGATTCAAAAATATAGCCATCTATCGAAATATTGAACAATATAATATCTCTATGTTGCTTCTAGTTCATTGAGCCCTATGAACAGCCGCCATTTTTTTCCTATTCGTTGATTCAATCGCAAAAAACTAACCAAGCAAGGTTTTTCTATACTACTTCGTAGATACAGGTATATGTGTGATAGTAAAATGGCAATTTCGTAGATCATCGACTCTGTTACGCAAGCAAGTTAACATAAAACAGTTGATTTCTTTCATGTTTTAGTTAAACGAAGAACTGTTAATAAATAATTGATTGACGACACGGTTGGCGCAGTGGGTAAGCGTTTGATTGCTGCGATACGTGTCGCGGGCTCGATCCTCGCACGGAACTAATATTTTTATGACCTACAGGTAATTGTTCCGGATTTAGCTGTTTGTGTATGTGAGTTTAAATGTTTGTAAAGGCACCGACGATACAGGAGAAATTCCTAGAGTGGGGCAAAGTTTTATCTGCCAAATTGGTCTAATGCTCACAAGTAGAACTGCTGAGGACGAAAGCTTTTATATTATCAGCTCGAGTAAAATGCTATAACGATTTCCTAATGGTCATTTCTCAGTAGCCAGCTTTGTGCCCGGTTGATGGCAATACGCCTTGTCCGTATCACTTGGGACTTAAGCATATCTTGAAAACCGTGAATGAAATATAACACATATGTGCACCTCTGTCGTCTACTCCTTTGGAAATAACTGACGTGAGTATTGCTGTATGTGTTTTTAATATTTAACGCAAAATTAAAAGATTTCATACTGAAAGCATATCGTTTAAAATCTAACGCATTTGACGTTAATGCCTCGAGCACGATTTTGTTATAAATTCTATGGAGTCGTGTCATATCAATTTGTTAGTAAGTGGAAAATAGTGAGCGGTTGGCGTTAAATATTATTATCAACTATTTTTATTGTTAAATTCTATTTTCAGCTTCTATGTCATAAAGTATCTTCGTGTAAAATTTCCTATATCTGTTTATAAAAGGAGTTAAATTGAGAGTCAGTCAATCATTAAATGGACCTTGAAGTGACACTTCTCTTATCTAGGGCAGTAGGAACCGTTCGTTCGTTAAGTAATAAGATGCAAACACTTCCTTAACGTCAGTAAAGATACATTTAACAATATAACGGGAAAGTTCTAGAATTGGTAAGGAACCTAAAAGGAAATGGAAAATTTTAAGGGATTCCTATCCGGCTCGAAGGACCAAATTTTTGTGCGACTAATCTTGTATCAAAAATCACTTATTTATACCTAATCTTTTTAAAGCGTACGTGTGTCATACTAATTAACATGAATTAGCATTATTATTGAATAGTGAATAAATAAAAAATTCCGCTTATCGAGCAAACGTAACAAACATCACGGATCCTCTGAACTTGACCGACTTATTAACTGTTGAAGCAATTCCGTTTCTGATTAATACAACCTTTAAAACCTTATAAATACTGTCACGTATGACTTATTCTCAATGTAGCTTTAATAACAAATCTACTTTATTTTTTATCTGTCGCCATTCATCCTTAGAAACTTACTGACACTATTTATATATTAATTTGCTATAAACTTTCCACTGTTCGACTTTTGTCAATTCATTTGCTTGATTTTTGACAAGTCATCCATCACATTTGGCATAACTGTAAAATTGTAGTGATCTTTATTTCCGTTAAGATAAGGTTTCTTTTAGGTTGCTGCCTCTGATGAGCCTATTAAAAATGACTTAGATCTTTATTGACGTTACAATTATTGGTAGGATCCTGTTTAGTAACTTTGAAGCTTCAGCAGATTTCAGCGTTAACCATTTCAAAATCAAAGTGATATAATTTGCTGTTTGGCCCAGAAACTTCGTTCAAAGGAGGTTTCTTCGCACCAGTGAACAAATTAAAAGGACCTTGACAGGCCAGCCTGCAAGCTGAACCGCAATTCACATGATATGTTGCAAGCGAAACATTCATTACTTGCAAGCAATTTGCAAGTGACTTGTGAAAGAACATGCGAATTGTTTCGTCAGTGCATCTTCTAGAAACAATGATGGGTACTGTTATACTTTTGATTGCTACCTTTTAGGTTGTTTGATACATGACGTTTTTCGCATTTCAAGTTAAAGGATTAAAATTAGATGTAGATACCTCCTTGTCAAGATACAAATTTTAGTACGATTCCTTTTTCTGTTCATGTTCTTTTTCAAGAGGTTTTGCCTTCAGCTTTGCCCGGGTAAAAATCTGTAATTATTCTGTGGATCATAAGACAGGGACAAAATAACATCAATATCAGGACATGGTCTACCTGATTGAAGACCTTCGAAGTACTAACTATGGCATAAAAATAACAGGCAGACAGACAGTTCTTATCTTATTTAATGTTAGTACAGATAATGAGAAAAATAAATATTTGAGTACTTACTTAACAATTGTATAGGTTTTTCTGCGGTAGGAGCATCATTAATTTGGGTTTTCCCCAGCTACTTAAGTTATCATTTGCATAGTATTATTGGTTTTCCTTTCAAATGAAAATGCTGCGGTTACAAGAAGACGGCTTAACTATATCAAACATTTAACTTATTACGTTTACATCTAGCTATTCGCTTGGCGACCGCGTAAGGCTTTGTCCTAACTGGATAGTGTTAATAGGTAGCCATGGTATCCCACCTTCTAATGACAACAGGCTGAGTCGGTCGCTGGCGCGTATGTGCTCCACACGCGCCCCAAAGAGATTTCAGCAAATCTGAGGGACTCGTCAGGGCCACTACTTACCGCGGGTGCGGATTGTTCGAAAGAGATACCATGGCCCTAGAACACAAAAGGGTAAAAGAAGGAACATGGGTTTTAGTCAGTACAAGTCTGACACCCCCCCCCCCCCGCCCTCCGTCCAGAGCGAGGGAAGTTATTTGATGATTTCCCAAGGGAAGCCTTTTAGATGATTTCACAAAAAGCACCTTAAATGTGCCGTTGGGGAAAGCTATCAGTAGAAGCACAGTAGCTCACTTTTGCCCTCACAACAATCACTTAACCTACATTACTATTTTCTATATTACTTATATAATCTGTTCGCGACCAAGCATTCGTTATCTCCTAAAAGGATTAAAGGCTATCTCTCCCTCCCCTGTCATGAGACTCATTTAGATAAGCTGGGCCACTGACCGCGAAACAGAATGGCAAGCCTCTAGATAAGGGGTCAGGGAATTATTACTTATAGTCTTTTGTTTCGTATTAAAAGAAGAGACAGATATCAATTATTGTCCCAAATACCCGGCCGCTTCTATAGTCGATTCAATCATGACCCCCTAAGCCGAGGCTCGTACCCCACCGGGTGTGCCCCGAGTGCGGTCATCGAAATTCTAGTAGTTTTTAGCCCTGGCCTGGGGCCTTAAATTCATTAAGGTCACCACAGGATAGTCCGGTTGAGCATTCAATTGTTATATCAAATATGGGGTAATAAATTAGTTTCGTGATTACGATAACGGACTTTTTATACACACTGGGAATTTCTCCTGTATCGTGGGTCCGTTTACAAACATTTAAACTCACATACACAAACAGCCAGACCCGGAACAACTATCAGAGAGATTTGTGTTCTCTATAGGTTGTATACCGAGTCAGATCTCTCTGCAGTCGTGTCTGATTGTCGACCCATCGGTCTATGAGAGTGAGGGAACAGAGAGTACACCTGTGTCGCGCACACACGCCTGCACTGTAATATCTCCCGCGCCGATGACTAATCTCCGCTGAGATTGAAAATCATGGCCGAAAACGGCCAGGAGGACCATATACAGACATGGTAAACGACAAAACAAGACCTTCCTTGTGGTCTTTCGGACAAAGAAACTGAACATCATTGGTTGTACTTCTTGAAATTTGACAAGAAGAGAAGAAAAATATGTACCACAATTGTACATGAAGATTAAATAAATAAATAAAATAATAAAAAAAACTTTTTATGTAATAACTAACTTTTAACCTCGGCTTCGCTCGCGTTAAATTCGGGATAACACAGTTCTCTTTTCCTGATGTGCAGGTACCTGCCACCTGTAGTTTTTTTGCCTTTGCGCCTTATTTATTCTAATAGCAAAGTTAAGTTGTCCCTTTTATTCCGTCTTTCTCCCTCATTTGCAACTCGTTTTTAAAAAAAATTGCCCATGTCCGTCTCCAGGGTCCCAACTATCTCTGTACCACAATTCATCAAAATCGTTTAGCCATTAAGGCGTGAAGACGTAACAAACAAACTCACTTTCGCTTTTATAATATTAGTAAAAATTTGTTGGAGCAAGTTTGCAAGTTATATACTTATTTATTTATGTAGTATAACAAAGAGTGATTCACCAGTTCAGCCCCCTCCCATGAAGTGAAGAGTCAATTGGAGGAAATGGGTAAATTGGTCTTGCATGCAACGAACTCGCCGTTAGTGTAGCTTTATGTACTCCGTGAAATAGTATCGTTATGTATGTACACAAGATGACACATCGAATTATAAAAAAAAAAAACAGTTTATCCGGATATCTTTTTGTGAGAGATATCCATGGTGTACGATCTGTAGTTACGAGATCAGCGTATACCGGTTTTGTCTTAAAAAAAAACTTAGCGTTTACAAACATTTAAACTCACATATACAAACAGCTAGACCAACTATTTGTTCCGTGCGAAGATTGAACCCGCAGCACACGGCATAGCAGCCAGTCGCTTAGTCACTGCGCTAACCGTACCATCAATTGCAATAAACTTGCCCCTATTACACTTAAACATAACTTGAGAAATGTAGGTTGCTATGGATACACACACAATACGCTTTGTTTTCGATGGTCGGAGTGGTCTTCAATTTATCCAAAGCGATTTAAAAATAATATAAGTAATAATCCTTAGTTAATATTATAAAAGCGAAAGTGAGTTTTTTGTTTGTTTGTTACCTCTTCACGCTTTAATGGCTAAACCGATTTTGATGAGTTTTGGTACAGAGGTAGTTGGGAACCAAGAGACGGACATAGGATATTTTTTTATAAAGTGCGATGTGAGGGGGGAGAAAGAGGGAAGGTAAGGGACAACTTAGCGTTGCTATTACAAATCAATAAGGCCGCGCAATAAAGCCGCGGGCAAAAGCTAGTAATATAAACAATCAAGTATTTTGACTTGGCTTGCGAGGTAGTCGACATGTGGGACGTGGACTCAGCAATAATTGTGCCTATAGTTGTTACAATCAATCGCCAATGGCCCATACCTGAGGAGGCTCTGGTTTGGCAGCTGGGTCAAGGGCTTGATACAGAAAGCGGTACTCCTGGACACGGCTCGTATTGTTAGGAGGTTCCCTGACCGCCGGTAGCCCTGTTCTCGATACCAGTGGGCTAATATTTTAATGTGCGTGTGAACTGAGGGACCACACTTGGAATTGGCGAAATGAAAATGGTAGGATTTAGTAGTAGTCTTAAAACAATTGTAGAACGAATCTGGGAATTTGTAAACAAATATATTAAAAACTACAGCCCATAAAGTGTGGTCCCTCAGATCTAACAGACGATCAGCCAGATCTCGGAAAGTATCTTAAAAAATAAGGTTTTGTGAATGCAGAAATTTAGTAAATAATTTGTAAAGATATTTACTAAATAACAGACCACAAAGCATCAAAGATTAAAAAAGAAAATGCGACTGAACTGTGGTCCCTCTGCCCACATAACAAAGGTAGTGAATGTTACTGAACAAATTAATAAAACCGTTCTTTTTCGACATAAAGATTTAGTAGAAGTCTTAAAACATTTTGTAAAATAAAATGGAGCAAAACTATCGAAGCACTTTGAAGATAGCGATACTTAAAACTGGTCCCTCAGTTTCCTCCTCCACTGACATAATGCATGTGCTAGCTGCTAGACGAGAGGAATATCGCAAACTCTAGTGTACTTAACTTTTAGTAGTAAGTTTCTACTAAATAATAGAAATCTAAAAATGTGTATTTTTTACCTCTTAGCTGAGATAATATTACTTCTTTAATCCTATGAAAATAGATGGAGCAGCGTGACCACACAATAAAACAAATGTAGACAGTCCTATTATACTTCATATAATAATATATGATTATTTAGTTGAAACGAAAACAAGGTCGCACGGTTAATTTAATGCTATATTAAATGGCTTATGTCTATTTAGTAAAAAGTAGATTACAAAATTAAAGAATCACATTATAATACAAAAATAAAATAAATACATACTTTTAGTGAATTGTCATTTGAATGTAGATAAATGAATGTAATAATATGTGGATATATATGTTGGTCAGTACTTTCAATAAGTTTGAGATACTGATCATCATAACAAAAGAAACGCTTATTTATAAAACAGTGACATCAGTAATGGCCAAGCCCACCTGGAATGAATTTAGATGCTCCCATGATTTTATAATTTTTGGTCTTAACTGTTATGGTTACAGGAAAATTAGTAAGAGAATTTTTATCAGTACCATTCAAATTGAATGATATTATTTTTGAAAGCTCTTACTTGAAATTAAGTTGGTCATCACAGTGGTACAGTTCCTGTTTTTTTCATCGATGTTGATTGCCTCTTCTAAAATACCTACGCCAAATATTTCAATAAAATTTATATTTAAGGGTAAAAACACAATGTTTCTTTCGATTAAGTTTGATTGACAGGATGTATTTAAACCCTTTTTATGAAAGTTGCACTGAAAAAATGTTTAAGAAGAATATTATGTTCAAATATAAGATATGTGATATTAATGGCAATCATAGCTAATGCCAATAATGTAGCATTAAACTAACCGTCAGTCTAGTTTTCATAACACCACGCCAGTAATCCCCGAAAGGTTAGGCAGAGGTGTACTTAATAGAACACCCACATTTCACCAGTTATGTTTAAGTCCCATATAATAGATGGCGAGCCTATTACCATCAACTGGGCACAAATCCAGACTCCGTAGCTGCTTCAGAGAAATTCCTAATGGAAAAATGCAATAACATTTTGCCCGACCGGGAATCCAACCCAAGAGCTCATGCTCAGCAGTCGCGCTTGTGACCACTAGACCAACAAGGCAGTCTTTCAATCTTTTTTTTCGTTTCGTCTAAATAATCATTTCTACACTAATATTATAAAGTGGAAAGATTATTACTCATGGACAACTGTACGTTGGGCTATCACGAGTCGGACAATCGAACTCCTGAGTATAATTTATTTTACTGCCACAAAACAAAACTGCAACAAATATTGTTTACAGGGAAGCTCTGAGGCGCAAAATTTTAGATAGTTCCATTTATTTTACCATACTCAACTAACAAAGTCTACGCGGACAAAGTCACGGGCACAGCTATATTTATAAAGATATTGTGTGAATATTCCAAATAACAATATTTCAAGTTATTGTCAAGATAGTAGGGAAAAAACACTTCCATCTCGGAGTTATTCTGGCGAGCGCTGAAAAACCTATTAGTAAACAAATAGTGGATTGTTAATAATAATATTGAAACCTGTGCGTTGTCAAATACACGCGGACGAAGTCGCGGGCAAAATATTAAATAAAGTATAATAGGACTGTCTACATTTTGTTTTATTGTGTGGTCACCCTGCTCCATCTATTTTCATAGGATTAAAAAAGTAATATTATCTCAGCTAAGAGGTAAAAAATACACATTTTTAGATTTCTATTATTTAGTAGAAACTTACTACTAAAAGTTAAGTACACTAGAGTTTGCGATATTCCTCTCGTCTAGCAGCTAGCACATGCATTATGTCAGTGGAGGAGAAAACTGAGGGACCAGTTTTAAGTATCGCTATCTTCAAAGTGCTTCGATAGTTTTGCTCCATTTTATTTTACAAAATGTTTTAAGACTTCTACTAAATCTTTATGTCGAAAAAGAACGGTTTTATTAATTTGTTTAGTAACAATCACTACCTTTGTTATGTGGGCTGAGGGACCACAGTTCAGTCGCATTTTCTTTTTTAATCTTTGATGCTTTGTGGTCTGTTATTTAGTAAATATCTTTACAAATTATTTACTAAATTTCTGCATTCACAAAACCTTATTTTTTAAGATACTTTCCGAGATCTGGCTGATCGTCTGTTAGATCTGAGGGACCACACTTTATGGGCTGTAGTTTTTAATATATTTGTTTACAAATTCCCAGATTCGTTCTACAATTGTTTTAAGACTACCACTAAATCCTACCATTTTCATTTCGCCAATTCCAAGTGTGGTCCCTCAGTTCACACGCACATATATTTTATATGTTTTATTAAGTAATATTTAAAAAAATATAATCATATGTGTATAAATCAATAAACGAGTTAAAATATAATAGATAAGCCTTCACAAAATGGATCTTGCCAAGGTAAATAAAGTTTGTGTGTCGTAATCGTATTTGGTCCTACGCTGCTATGGTCACGTACCGTGCTGGCTCACAATTGGTCATATTTAATTAACATCGAGTTTCGCTAATGATGTTTTAAAAATATGTTATTCTGATCTCTTGTCTTAGGTCATATGTTTTTTTTTGTAATATTTAGTGTTTATTCACACTTCGGTGTCGTTTTCCTTCTATACTCTTTAGGAGAATTATACAAAAAAACATATACGATCATCTGGTTGTTAACCGACTTTTAAAAGGAGGAGGTGTGTTTTTTGTGCCATTTCTAAAGCGAAACACACAAATAAATTTATTCAATATCTATTAGTTTTATTACTTGAATCTTACTCTGTTTTAATACATTGTTTGTTACAAAAACATGATCAAAAATTAATAGTTATGTCTTTGTTTCAGGTATGTGAACGTGACTATGCTCAATTGGCTTACTACATAAGGATCAAACGCACCGCGATGTATGTACAGTCATTTATTGGTCCTTTTAATTCATTATATAAAAGAAATTATATTCGCTATAAAGCATTATCGTAATAAAACCCGTTTTCACCAACACTAGGCGACACCAAAGCTTTTCCGCTAAGCGAAGCTACAAAAATGAGTATTTATTTTACTCATTAAAACGTTCTGAAAATCATGAATAATTGCTAAGATTACTTCAGATTACACATTATCTTTCGTCTTCCCAAAGCGCAAAAAAGGAGATCAAATTAATACGTCACTCATCCGAGCAATTAATTTCTTGTGCATTCAGTTCTTTGGGTTTCTATTGTTGTTTTGTTTCCTTCATAAAAATGACAGATGAAATATTAGTTTTATTTATGAACTTATGCAAAAGATCCCAAGCTAGGATAACGTAATTCCAAGGAAAATGTACCTAAATAAATTCTTAAAGTAAAATTATTATTACATAAATTATTTTAGAATGGCTGTCCGAGTTACGGAGGAAGCTCGTTATGTAATAGATGGTCACCCATCCACAGATCGACCTAAGCAAACACGGTTTAACCTCAAATTCAACGTCAGTTATTATTTAGCTAAGAGCTCCTCATATCTACGTCTATCGCATTAAAAAAAAATATTAACAATAGACTCTCTACAATAATGTTGCAATAGTTAGCAAAAAAACCGGCCAAGTGTGAGCTGGAGTCGCGTACGAAGGTACCATTCATTTCATCTAAAAAAACGACTGTAAAATCATGTTTATTGTATTGTATGAGAGCCCCCTTAAATAATTATTTTTCTTTTTTTTATCGGTTCGGTAACGGTCATTTTTAATTTATTTAGATTTTAAATTGAATTATGCTTTTTATTTACTCTTGACGCTCTTACTGTGCACGTCTTTCTACATCGTTCTCACATATTTGTATAATCTCAACACGAATGATGTAAATACGATTTTGTAAAAATATTATAATTTAAAAGAGTGTCCATGGAGTTTCTTGCTCATTCTTCTCCATAGAGATCAACGCTTTGGAATGGGCAACTACAGTACTTTCACAAGTTGTTATGCCTTGTGACCGGGACTGTAGATTCATTTTGTTTCTTGACATTCAAAAGTGCCTGTAATGGTCTAATTGAAATAAATGATTTGATTTGATTTAGTATTTTTTTGTTATAGCCGCAACAGAAATATATCTCGTGTGTGATGTATTTCTGTAGCCGCTATTTCAACTGTCTAACTATCACGGTTTATGAGATACAGCCTGATGACAGACGGACAGCGGTGTCTTAGTAACAAGGATCCATTTTACCCTTTGAATAGAGAACCCTAAAAATTAAAGTAGGTGAAACGTTGGTTTCTAACTTTCTCTATTGTTTCTTTAAACGACATTTGTTGTTATGTTAATTAGCTACAACTGGTTATGCCATTTCAACCTTTTTTTCTTATGGTAAGTCATCAAATGACTCCTCCCCCTCTGGACGGAGCGAAAAGACTGCTGGCCTGCTAGCTAGGCTATGGTAACCTAAAAAAGCCATATACATTCTGGATTACTGGTTTTAGTCAGTCCAAGTCTGACACTCCCCCTCGCTCCGCCCAGAGCGGGAGAAGTTCTTTGAAAAAGTCCCACCCCAAAAAAAAACCAGTACACGATGGCCCCACAAGTGGGATTCAGTCCTAGCTTCTATAGAGTTGGTGGGAGAGTCCGGCACACACACGGTGTGTTTCTTAAGTCACCAAATTAGTACTTGGAATCCGAGCAAAACCAGGGAGGGTCGCTAGTCTTCACTATTATATTATAAACGCGAAAGTGAGTTTGTTTGTTACGTCTTCACGCCTAAATGGCCAAACCGATATCGATGATTTTTAGTACAGAGATAGTTGGGATCCTGAAGCCGTCTCCAGAAAACATCTCAGGAACTATGTCTGAACCAAAATACATAGGCTATCTTAAAAAAAAAAGTCAGATAAGGCGGAGAAAGAGTGAAGGAAAGGGGAGAGAATGATATTTTTATTCGATCATCACCCGGGTTGAAGTTACCGTTAGCCCAAAGTAACTATGCCACGCGGACGAAGTCGCGGGCGGAAGCTAGTTATCTACAATTATATGCAACACATCTTCAGAGTCAATAGGCTGCAGACGTCATCATAATGGCCTCTCATAAGTGGCTTGTTGTACACTGATAAGACTGCAATTGATCTCGTTGACGGTTGATCAGTGGTTTGCATGTGAAAATCACGCTGATAGTAGCTGATGACTTCAATAAGACGTGATTGATGATTTGAAGCAACGATGTACGTCAAAATGCATTTATTCGTGAAAATGCTGACCGATCTTCAGAGCGTTAAAAGATAGGAATTGGCACTTTTTGAACATGTGTCATCGGTAACAGCGTCAATTTTACTTCAAGATTCTTTTAACTTGTAACGACTAAAAGGATATTGACGTAGTTAATTGTTAACAATTACCATTGTCATTATTGTATCCATTGATTTTTATAAAGCCTTACTTAATTACCTACTCGTTTTCCTTTCAACATTACGATAAACAGATAATTATTCATAATTTACGACTAAAAGGTTTATTGATTCCTGCTGCGGCTGAAAATTAACAAAAAAAATTCGTTCTCTTTATTCATTTATCCGCCAGTTTGTGGAATTCACCGCTGGATCTCTGTTCCCTGAACATTATAATATGGATCCTTTGAAATTTCGGTTGATTCTGTTTATTTTAGGAAAGCGTGTTCCACCCTAGGCCTCATAGCTTCACACCAGGCGAGTAGCGGCTAAACCTAAGCCAAAGCCTACTTAGTACAGTGGAATCAATTTATAATGATATCCAAAGGAAATGACAACTACGTCATACTAAGCGGAAGTCATACAAAGCATTTTGTAGAAAATTAATTAAATCTCCTGATTTTGTCGGTATAGGGAGAAACAAAATAGAAGTATTCACTAAAAAACAATGTGGGAGCATCAATTATCATTTATTACCCACTGTGACGTGACAAAAACATGTTAAAGTAGCTCGAGACAGACTCAAAATAAATAAATGTCTTGTTTTGTTGTCGGGTATCACGTGACTCTCCCGAACACTGCCGAAGGAATCATGTCGCTACTTTAACAATTTATTAAAAATAGGTCACAATAAGCGAAATGTCACTATAAACGAAGCCAGTATAGCCGACTTTGTTATTGGAACGAAGTTCCTTATCGCGCGTTGTGAAAGGGGGCTAGACGGAAAAAATTCTTACGAAAAGTTGTCACGACACTTTTTGCTATAGTAAGCTATTGTAAGCTGTGCGGCATCGCATGTTTCTCTGTCTGTCTCTTTCTCTCTTATAGAAAGCAAGCCAGATATTTTCATTTCTATAGGAACTTCGTTCCATCCGGGTGTCCCTTGACACCTCTAATTTTATTTATTTTATGTTAATACCAAATTTCGCAAACAAGTACCTACTTCATAATAAGCTGTTGGTTAAATAGGCGGAGGCGGATATAAATGGATTCTCCTGTATATACAAAAAAACAATGTTTTTTCTTGAATTTTATAGATACTTAAATAGTTATTTCTCTTAGCATTTTTCAAGGTTATCTTGTTTCAAATAATAAAATACTACGTATTTCAATTAACACGTTCGACCGGTAATATCCTAAGAAATCGTCACCGAAAAAATATTCTCATTGTTATTTCTTATCCTTTACAATAAATATCAAGAACGTGACTTATGTATAAAACCACAATATTCTTTAATATTCTATACAAATATTTAATTTAAATGGTTGCGTAAATACGTTGGCATTCTTTGTCAGGCCTAACACCCGACCAATTTTAAAAGACTTCAATATCTACGGTGCTTTCAGGAGCTAGGAGTATTTTGTATTCGGTTGGTTAGTCTTTGGCCGTCTACCATTGCCTCCTACGATCGAAACCAGTTTTGTTCCGAGTCAACAGAACACAAAAGGATTGACGCCATGTTTGTGCCATGGAAACGTAAATTACGGTGTCAACTTGTGCGAGTTTTGCATATCAGTTTGTCGTTCTAGATTGGTGCAAAGAGTTTTACCCCGTCACTCAAAATTTAAGTCCCACTTAAGTTTAACAGGGACTCAGAAGTGACGTTTGACCATACGGAATCTAAAGTTTAAGAGCTGCTCAAATGATAAGCAGCCCTCACATTTTGAATGACGTTTCAGTATTCGGGGGTTAGTCTTTTTAATACTATTTCTTTAAAACGTTGCTCCACACTTAGGAATGTATCACTGTATCGTGAGTGCGTTTACATAAACAGCCAGACCTGAAATAACTACCTGTAGGTCATACTAATATTTGTTCCGTGCGGAGATCGTACCCCCGAAATACTTATTTTAATGACTTTAACTCAACTGCTTCGTTAGACTGCTGAGCATGGATCTTAGATCCTGTTTTCGGATCCCAGGTCGGGCAAAAATTGATATTGGGTTTTTTCATGAGGAATTTCACTGTAGTAGCCCGGTGTTTGGAAGTTGGCGGTAAGATGCGCCTCGGTAAGCACGTTAAGCCGTTGGTTCTGCTCCTGATCTCACCGGTCGTATCGGATTGTCGTCCCATCGGACTATGACAGTGAGGAAATAGAGAGGGAACCTGTGCCTGCGCACACACCTGTCTGCTATAATATCTCCCGCGCCGATAACTAATCTCTAATCAAAAACGCTCAGAAGGACTAAACAAACGGACTATTTCGGCTTTTAAACAACAGCAGCTTAAGTACCAGCGTAGACTGTTTCTTACTCCCAATCCTCTGATATTTTCTGATTTTATCCGTTGCGGGATACATTATAGTTAAATGGTTTCTGCGGAATTTAATAATCCAACATAGTCCATTTTTAGCTGCCGTCCTTCTTTGACGTACTAAGCTGAGGCCTGTACCGCCAAGGCCCGTACCACCCCCCTCTGGGTACGGGCTCTTAGCGAACGGTTATTTAGTTTACATAGTAGTTTGTGGCCCCGGCCGGGGGTCCGAAACGGTTATGAAGTTAAACAACCTTATTGTATTGTGCTCCTTGAGCTCCTTGGGTTATGAGTTGAGCTACACGATAACTGACAAGCTTGCACTGCCTGGACAGGTCCACTCAATCTGTGTGGTGCTTTCTTAAAAAGACCATTTCAGACACTATCTGCATAGTCCTCATGTCTGAACCTTAAAAGAGACTATGGCCTCTGAGTTTGTTTCGGCTGTTACTTCTCAGAGTAGTCGGGTACGAACACCGGCCTCATCTAGTTTTAAAAAAAAAATGACGTGTAAAAGTATTTTTGAAAACCTACTCGCAAAATAAACATCATTTATTGAGATAAACCAAAAGTAGCCTATAAAAAAACTGGTATTCACCTGCAGCTGGTTAGACTGGAAGCCAAACCCTGGAAAAGGGATTAGCAGATGATCACTGTCTTGGTTGTCACGGGAAAACCGCTGGAGATTTTACAATTCACAGACTGTTTTTGCTCAAGTTTCTGGGAATGCTTTAGGATGTCCATTGTCAATAATACTAAGTCAATTAGTTTTAGTTCTAAATGACCTTTGGATATTGACCGATGAGTTCACAATTTAATATAAGACAGACTGTAGAAAAAACTGTCGGATATGATCGCTAGACTTTGCACAATTGGTGCTGAGCAAATATCTGTGGTCCCGTCTTATGATATCACCTTTTTTCCAGAAACTTAACAGTTTTAGTCTGAAGCGTCACCGAATTCTTTATTCTGTCAATTATGTTTAGATTATAATGTTGTATATAAGAGGAGCTCGTGGCTAATAATAGCAGCCGCTCGGGTCGATCTTAAGGTTAAGCCGCGCTTGCCTAGGTTGGTCTGTGGATGGGTGACCACCCGTTACATACCGAGTTTCCTCCGTGCCTCGGAAAGCACGTTAAGCCGTTGGTCCCGGCTGTCATTTGTAGATCTTTGACAGTCGTTACAGGTAGTCAGTGTTCCGAAAGTCTGACAACCAGTCTTACCAAGGGGTATCGTATTACCCAGTATTAACTGGGTTGTGGAGGTCAGATAGGCAGTCGCTCCATGTAAAATACTGGTATTCAGCAGCATCCGGTTAGACTGGAAGCCGACCCCAACATAGTTGGGAAAAGGCTAGACAGATGATGATGTTGTATATTATGCAAAAAGTTGTGCTTACTACTGTGGTGGTACAGACGCCTGCAGGTCAAGCTACCCGACTCTGTCAATTTTTCCCAATGAACCTTGAACCTAATACTTTAGAAATAAAGTCGAAAAGCTATCAAAGAAATTTGACAGATTGTAGTAGCTTGATGTGCAGGCGTCTGTACTACAGAGGCATCAACATCACCTTCCTGGCAGGATTCGTACGATTACACGATGGATTTTCGTCGTGTGATGAAAATGGTCAATGAAATGACGAAACGGTTGGCGCAGTGGTTGAGCGATCGACTCCTGCGCAGTGCCCCGCGTGTCGGGTCGCATTTCTTGGAAATATCATTAATATTTCGTTTGTTGATTTCTATACATAAAATTTTATATTTTCAAATATCTAATATATAAAATTCTCGTGTCACAGTTTTCGTTTCTATACTCCTCCGAAACGGCTGGACCGATTTAAACGAAATTTTGAGTACATATCGGGTAGGTCTGAGAATCGGCCAACATCTACTTTTCATACCCCTAAGTGAACAGCGGGTGAAACCGCTGGGCACAGCTAGTTTCTTAATAAAACATAAAAAGTTTTAAAAATATAAAAATAGTAGTCCACCGGTATCGATAACAGGGTACAAGCTACCGGCGACGAGCCCTGACGGCTCCAGAGAAAGGAACTTCCTAAGAATGTTTGTCGTGTCCAAGAGTACACTTTCTTATCAAGCCCTTGATCCAGCTGCCTAACGAGAGCCTCCTCAGGTATCTAGCCCTTGATCCAGCTGCCTAACGAGAGCCACCTCAGGTGTTGGTCGAGGCTCTTGGCAATTAAGCCATTCACCGTAATATTATTATAATTGATAAATTATTATTATTTATAGCATTTAAAACATTCTTGAAACAATTATCATTCTGCATAAAATACATAAACAATGCATAAGTTATGACTTCTCATAAATCCATAGTTTTTTATTTGAAACACATACGTCAATTTGTTTCTGAGAAGTCTTAATTGCTTTCCGATTGGCTTCATCATAATATGTTATCTCGTTACTAATTAAGTTAACACAGTTTAGTAGTTCCCCTTTAAAAGTAAATAACACGTTTACTTAAAAACTATATTTGATTTAAGAGTTATTTAATTTAGGTGTTTTGATAACCTAATGGTTTTCCTGACATACCTTAGCTGGGAAATTGAAATTTAAATGCAAAGCGGTTATGACAGTTGACATTTTCGTCTAAACCTTTTAAAGGAGGTATATAATCATCTAAAGATGTAAATAAATTAAATGAAAGCATATGCGTACTGTACATTTGACAAAAAAACATTAATTAAAATTTTGTCCCCGCCGAGTGAACACCAACTAAAACAATTTTTTCATAGAAGACTACATCTTAATCAATCAAACCGTTTTGGAGCTACTTAAATAGGAACATTGGATTGCACACAAACAAACAAGGTCTCCATACACGCATAAATAAATACTCCGTTCCGTCCATAGAAATATTAAAAAGAAACTCCGTTCTGATGGCTATGGTTCTGTCGTAAGTAAAAATAAGAATTGTTATTTCCTTATAAACTCCGCTAATCAACTATGGTAATTCAGGTTTCATTCGAACAGCTAAGTATGCAACTTGCAATAATTTCTCAATAAACTGATCAATTGTTGCTAAATGATTACATCAACTAAACTAACCGGTTTGTTAGCCAAATGAATTAGTTGTCATACAAGTTAAGCATTAAATAAATTCATTAGCGATCGGAAAATAGAGGTACCAGTAAAAATAATAAAATAAATAAAATTCATTTATTTCAGGTAGTACACCCATAATGACAATTATACATTCACATAATAAAAAATAATAATAATAATAAAAAAAATACAAATTACATAATACAAAAAAAAAACAAGAGAAAATAGATACAATTAAGACATTATTATTATTATTCAGTTTTAAATACATTAATTAGACAAAACTAGACTACTTACGACTACGACTTAGTAAAGCTAGACTAAAATAATTTAATTTAAAAACACATTAACAGTGGCCTTATCTTATGAAATTAGTTTCTTCCTTTTCGGATGGGATATGGGATATTACATATGGGATATCATCTCTAGTTCTGGGCGAAGCGGAAGGGAGTGTCAGAGTTTTACTACTTAAAACCAACCAAGTTTCTTCTTTTGTCTTTTGTGTCCCGGCAAGCACGCATGAAATTGACTTTAATCTTGTTTTTAGGCACTCTGTGGTCTTTGCCTACATCAATGTCAAAAAGGCGTGAGTTTATAATCTTTTTATCAAAAGGTAATATGAGAATTTTGTGAAGGGGCTCGCCGACTTTGGTAGTTGTTCGTACTCAAGCCATGCATAACCAGTATACGCTTGTCTCTCATTGTTTGGGAAAGCCATACAATGCGAGGTCATGTTACACTGGATATGTATGCCAACCTTACACACTACATTTTTGACTTAAGCAGAGTTACTGTATTCCAGTTTGACAGTATTAGCAGATACCAGTGTAATTTTTTTGAGGCTTCTGGCATGGCCACTTTGTGCTGGCAACGAGCTTCCATCAGATCTGAAGCAAACCTATTAGCTATCCATCGTCATCATTCTCCTACCTTCAACTCAATTCTCGGTACAGCATATCTTCAATACTTAATTACTCTTCAAATTAGCAGTCACCATAGTTTCTTCAACCTTCCAAATTTAAATTAAAACAATTCCTCACAAAATTTTCCCCATTCCTCTACATACCATGACAACAGATAAAACTTCCTTACAGACAAAAAATAAATCACGCCGACTCAATTAAAAACGGGGTTGTGACGTCAGAACGGTAAAGGCTTTAGCAAAAGATTGTCCGTACGTTATGTCACCTTCAAGGTTGTGGGTGTGTCTTTATCGTCACAGATAAATAGTTTTAAATGCGTAGTAATATGTTGTACAATAGCAGAATTCTGAGTAAATGCGACGGAGGATCAGGGTGTGATGGTTTTAAAGTTTGTCCTGGTTTTCTATTACTATGAGTAAACTTTTGTTGCAATGGCTTGTGACTTTAGAAAATAATTAGTTTTTTTTTTAAATTCCCTTCCTCAAAAGGTCTGTCTGTTTACTTGTCTGTAAACGCCCTTTATCCAATTGAAATTAAAACCATTATACTTAAATCTGTGGTCCCGTAGCGCAGCAGCCAAACGCTCAGTCACTGCGCCAACCGTCTCGTTAATATTTGGAACCTCCAGGACTTAAATGAGGCAAGCGATAGCGCGTTCAGGTCGCTATATCTGTACAGTCGGACAAGATCTGACTCAAATCTCGGATTTAAAATCAAAGTCGAGATTGGGTGCAGTGGGTAACGATGAGTATTGAGACTTAATAGTAGATGATGTCTTCATCAGACAATCCGGCCGCCAAATAAATCACTTTACCGTCTCTTGACATATTTAAATAATAACCTACAGTAACTTGTAGATTATGGCTTCTTGTTAAAGGCCGCAATCAATCATCCAAATAATTATTTAACCGCTAAAGCTACCTACAACTTGCACAAGTCATCATTATTTTCATATTTCAAACTAACCGTCTTCACTAAGTGGCATGCATTGCACAAAAGTAAGTAAAATCTTTAACTTCTTTCATTTCATTGAATTGCAGGTGACCTAATTTATACCTCGGTACCAAATTTATTTATTTACCTAAGTTTGCTTTCAGTTAAATCTTTGGCTAAATTATTTGGTGAAAAACTGACCGCGATCCAAAGTTGATCCGGCTCGAAGGACCAGCTTATGTTTTCCTTAACCACATCAAATAGCTAATTTGCGTTAAATCGTTATGTTAAATTATTAATAATATCAAAATAGAAATACTCAGTTCTGATGTAATCCTATTTGTTAACAATTTACAGTCATCCGTCACTTATTTGTTTCTTGACATTTTCCTTTTAGAAGACGTGCAGGCATTTCAATGAATATTTCTATTCAAAGGTACACAGAAGTTATATGTTTAAAAAATTGTCTATTTAGTTAGGTTATAATATTTTTCTAATATGTTATATTATAAAGAGGGTAATTTTTGGAACTGCTGTATCGATTCCACTTACGAAAAGATACATTATCCCCAAGTGTCTTAAGCAATATTTAAAACATTCCAGGTGGTATAATATCTACCATAACGCAAGCGAAAGCATGGGCAAAACCTAGTTTAATGAAAATTGGAAAGACTTTACAAATGGTTGATAAACCTGTTTTGATGACAAGTCGAGAGAAATGAGGAAGAACTTAGTTATTTCCAGTTGATTAGCATACAAAGGCATCGTTATAAATTTTTCCTTCGCGTGCAATTAAAAGATAATTTGTATGCAATTAATCTTATAGACTTTAAGTAAATATAAAATAATCACATCTACACAGGCTTTAAACTTAGGCTTTGCAAGCTATTTCAAAAAGCTACTTGTTATTTTTTGTGGTGATGAATCACAAAAAATATTTCTTCACGACCGCCTTTTACTTCACAACAAAACAAATATGTACTATCTTCAGTATAATTAAAATGACTCCCTAATTTGCACAATTTGATTTGGATACTAGTCATGGCCGGCGACCCCTTTTTTTGTCGTTATCACTTAATACATGTAAATCCACAGCTCCTTGAGGTATCCCTCCCAGCTCTTTGTTGTATATGCGTACGTGACCGTCTCATTTCGTGAATTAAATAGGTCACCAATTCTAAATGAGAGCAGGAATTCTATAGCTTATTTTGTGTGACCAGCATTAGTTAAAAGGTAATGATTTGTCAGGAATCTGAAATCAAGGGTTTTTTTTTCCTAACAACTTAATATGTTTCTGCGAAAGCTGCGCTTAGCTTTACATTTTCCTTGTTATTAATCGATGATATATTTATCCTGTAGTCAAGATCTAGTTTAGATAGCAGTTTGTTAAGATTGTTTACATTACCTTCCGAAGCAAGATTGAATAAGCTAATCATTATCAAACTTATAGATTTGACTGTAGCGTTTGATTGACATACGCACGAAATTACTCTTATCTGTCGAAGCAATGTCCGTAGCCACAGTGTTCACTATTTTCAATCATTCTTCCAGATTAATATTCATCATTATTGACAGCTTTGTTTATTTAACATAACACTCTTCCCATTTGATACCATGATCCTCTGGTATGTTCGTTCGACTGTCATCCAGATCTTCCCCGCGATCTTTGTCTTAATACATCGTCCTTTATTCCTCAATTATTTTTAAGTCCTTCATTGTTAGTATTGTTACTACCTTGACCACTATGCTGAGTTACAACACAACCACAGAAACCTTATAAACGTGCAACCCTACAAGTCATGTCACATTGTCTATGTCACGTTGCAGGTTTTTTCTATCATAAACACGGAGGTCGCTTGATTGCCTGTTATTCTTAACTAGGTATATAACGCTGGTATCACAGTTAACTGTAGGGTTAATAGCCTTGGATTGTACGGTTCTAGATTCTAGATATAGCAGATACCTTTGTAACAAGTTATGTAAGTTGTTTCTTGTTTGTTGCTTTGTTATAGAAAAACGATAAATAGTTCACTTAGGGGACCTGTGGAATTCCAAAATTATTTTAAGCTTTCACGGTTTGTAACTATTCTTAAACTGTCATTTATGACATCTTCTGTCATTAGTTACTAATACGATCGTATCATAGGATTCAGTTTCGAAATTTTTTAGTCGGATCAAAAAGTTGTTGTGTAAATGAATCATGTTTTTTCAATTTCATATCATTTAAATCAATTTAGATCCATTTTTTAAATTGATTTAATTAACTACCTACATACACAAAGTTCTCTGAATCTAGTTTTACAGAAATCCAATCAACTTCACGCCAACTAACCATTCGATTGTCTTTTATAATTCAAACGCCAATCTAAAAGCTCATCACCACGATCCTAAGGTACTTACCACACCTGCGATCATTCATAAAAACGGATGCCACATCTCACATACATTATTCAACGCTTACTCAATCCTTAGAAACACTTGTATGTACGTACACAATGCAGAGAGAAATGTGTAAGACAATGCAAAGTTATAAGAAACACTGCATACAGTTTTTACAATGAAACCAAGTCTATATAAAAAACTTACCGGTCCATTCGCGACTTCTGTGGGATCATTTTCACTCTACATTGGGATAGAAAATATTGTTTGTCCTAACCTCAATTGCCGACCATCCGCCCTGACGTGATATACTGACCGATCTTCAAAGCTTATCTTCTTTTGTTTTAACCGATTGAGTAATTGGTCCTTTTGTAATATGTGAAGACTGCATCGGCTTGGTCCTAACAGTCCTCAAATATAGAGAAATACCCCCATTCAATCTTATTTCGTATAGTTCCACTTGACGATGTTATGCCTGCACCAGTGAGCGGTACGCACATAGCAAAATTTTGGGCTAAATAATATTTGATTGGAAATTGCCATCGACAAGCCAAGATCAAAATCTATTCAGGCAGTTAGACGAGAAAATGTAACAAACAAACCAAGAGACGGACAAACTGATACATTTTATTAACAAGAAATAATAATAATGCATACAGCATAGTTTTTACAAGTAACCCAAGTTTATACAGAAATGCAAACGTCATGTATTTGAGCTCAAGGTTTCTTGGATCACGTCCATTTAGACCTTGCAGTCGCCTTGGCGTAGGCAGGCTTTAGGATAGATATACGTACACCTAAATCATACCTAGATTTTGCACCTATACTTATCTTGAATAATGCGACAGATTATTAGAAGGTTTTTGAATGGCTAATCAAGGTAAGAAATAAAAAATATTTATTTGTCGCAAGCATACAAAAAACGCATAGTAAAATACAGACGCCAGCAGGTCAAGCTACCCGAAACTGTCAATTTTTCCCAATGAACCTTGAATAAAGTCGAAAATCTATCAAAGAAATCTGACAGATTGTAGTAGCTTGATGTGCAGGCGTCTTTACATATTCATCATGATGGAACTATACTACTTGCACGAGCAGTTCACAGCTGCTGAGCTTTGCGGGCATCGGGGTCTCACAGCACAACGCTGGTTTTCAATGGTCACCCGAGAAAACACGGATGCTAGTAACACACAAAATTCTTATACCATAGTTAAATCAGTAGTCCGGGGTTGCGGGTTGTTCGAAAGAGATACCGCGGCCCCTTAACATAAAGAGCAAAAGAAGGAACATGGGTGGGTTTTAGTCTGACATTTTCTATAGACAGTTTGAAGAAAAACCACTCAAACATGTTACTTTTCTATTTTATTGCTTTTTATTGGTCTAAGTTTCATTGTCCTCTTGTTTCTGGTTATTATGTAATGTTATGCAACGATTTATTATTGTTTATTAAGTGTTAAACACTCAATTAGCGATCAATTAGTTAAATTACTACTGGTTATAAATCTTCTTTCACGGATGCTAGTAATTACTAACTATGGGTATCAAATAACTTAGATTTTCTAATAGATAACAATACACATGTAAGTAGACATGCGTGTTTTCTTAGATTTCCTACCAGGAAAGTTTATAATTATGTAATATGATATTATTATCTATTGTGTAAACAAAGGACAATGGGAATATTAATTATTATGGAATTTTGTCACGATAACCTAAACTAAATAATTTATAAACTATGTGCAGTGATTGTCAAGTCAAGCTAGTACGAAATTACATTCCTGCTAAGACAAAATGTTTCAATTCATGTCATTTGATACTGTCACATTGACAAGTGATAGGTAATCGCTTATATGACGTTTCACATTTCTGCAACGACTGTCAAAGATTGGCATTTAACTTTTCGGTAGCTTATGTCAGTTGTTTATTTCTTTTTTTACTTTTCCATCATCGTAAGCACTGGTAGAATGTCACATATAATTTGATGATAGTGGTTAAGTTCGATCAGGGGGGATAGGTTGATGAGGGTCTTGTATTTTACAAGAATCGCATTTTTTTTCTGTTCTGCAGCTGAAAACGCTGTGATCTTCATGAAACTTTTCTTTAAAAAAAAAAAAATTAAACAAACATATTAACAACTTCAATGTATCAACTCGTTAGTCCTTTTACATTAGTCATACATAGTAATTAGATCAGCCTAGATCTGAGGCTAGAAACTGTGTCTAGGTGAAGGGCTGAAGGTCGAACGGAAGGCATGACGGTACCATTAACTTTTATGATATGTGCTGCCACCATTTTATTGTGAACTTAAGTAATTAAATTAGTATTGACGGGCCTGTTGGTCTAGTGGTTAGTGGCTCTGATTGCTGAGCCGGAGGTCGTGGGTTCGATTCCCACCCAGGACAAACTTTGTGTGCATGATTGTTTGTTCTGTGTCTGGGTGTGATTTATCTATAATATGTATTTATAAATTATATAAGTATGTGTATCAGTTGTCTGGTTACCATAACACAAGCTCTGCTTAGCTTGGGATCAGATAGCCGTGTGTGAGTTGTCCCAAGACATTTATTTATTATTATTTATTATAGTGATTCTGATTACAATAGGTTTTTCTGTACTTCCGCTTGACTTCATAACTAGCTAAGTAAACCCACAGACGTTAATATACTTCACAATTAGAAAATAAGGTATTTTTACGGATGGGAAATTATCAAATAACTTGGGGGGGGGGGAGTGTCAGACTTGTACTGACTAAAACCCACCCATGTTACTTCTTTTGCCCTTTATGTTCCGGGGCCGCGGTATCTCTTTCGAACAACCCGCAACCCCGTCAGGCGGTGGCCCTGGCTAGCCCTTCTGCTTTTTTAACATCTCTTTGAGGTGCACGTGGAACACGAACGCGCCGTCGCCGTCGACACGGCAATTACTAAATCCTGCAGACACATACTTACAATACCCTATCAACTATCAGTTATATAAACTTTTTACTTCCTACAATTTCACTTTTAGACATTCTAGACAATTTATGAATTGTCTATGAACAGGAAGTGCTTAGCTGTAGCTAGACCCTGCCCAACCGGAACAACACTGGCCAATTAATCTTTATGATTGTTAATGAATCAACTTTATGAATTAAATGTAGGAGTTATTATTGAAGGCTTCAAAAGGTCCCTGTGAAGGTGAAAACGAGATTTTAATCTGTATGGTTAGAGGTTGGTTTAGCGGTCGGTTAAGCGTGAAGACAAGCAAAGAAGTTCACTTTCGCTTGTATAATATTAGTAAGGATTAATACTGCAGTTTCACTTTTCGCCTTTGAGAAAGACTAGCTCATTCCGCCATCTTCTTCTGGGCTTGCAGCGTCGTCGGTTTAAGCCAGTTGGTAGCCGTGAGTGGTGAGTTTCGCCCATTGCTCCTCCGACATGCTGCAGATGTAACCAAAACGTTTCCATTTGACCCTCGGAGCTAGAAGTCTTATCGTTTATAATGATACACACGACGGCAGGTCAACCCATTCTAAACTCTAAACTATTATAACCTGATCTCTCTACTACGGATTGCACACCATAGGAGAGAGATCAGGTTAAAATAGTTTTGTGTAGGTTGATGTGCCGTCGTGTATACAGACAGTTTATTCTTTCTTATTCTTAATTTCGTTGGCTTAATAAAACTTCATTGCCTACATAACATCGTTCTAATGTAACAGCGTCAAATACTTCCTCCACGTAACGTAACGTGTGTTACTGATGCAACTGCACACACATTTACTGTTCCTTTGTCTTACACGCCATGTTCGTGTCACAAAAGATAAGCAGTAATTCAGTTTAGAGCGAAACATGGAACTGCTGACGACGTTTGGGAGAAAGGCGATTGCACTGTGGAAGGAGAAGTGAATGCTTTTAAAAAAAATCCAGAGTTAAAGAACGAAAATACGAGGTTTGAAAGTAGTTTTGGAAACCATGATAAGACATGGGACCACAGAATCCTAACTAATATTATAAAAGCGAAAGAGAGTTTGTTTGTTACGTCTTCACGCGTAAATGGGTAAACCACTTTTGATGAGTTTTGAAAAAGATTGAGATATGAAGAAGAAAGAGGGAAGAAAAGGGAAAACTTAGCATTGCTATTACAATGAATAAGGCGCAAGGGCAAAAACTACAGGTAGCAGGTACCTGTAATTCAGGAAAGGGGAACTTTATTACCCCGTATTTAACGCGAGCGAAGCCGCGGTCAAAAGCTAGTATGGTTATAATTTCAACTCAATAAAGGGTACAGATAGACTAACAGGCAGACAGACAGCCAGACAAACGGACAGCAAAACGATCCTATAAGGGTTCCGTTTTTTCATTTTGAGGTACAGAACCCTAAAAATGTTTTAAACCAAATGTAAAAATCGCTGTCGTAAAACTCATTTTGTAGCTGGAGGAGCGAACATTCCATGGAAATGGACATAATAGTAAGGTTCGTTTGTACTATTTCTGTTCGCTTTTGTCAATGTAGCATGTACCATTTCTCTCTTGATCGCTTATTCAAGGATCTCCACAGTTATCTCCATCTTGTTCGCGTGTCAATGGTAATCAATAATGTGCAGCCCAGAACAGATCCTCACGTTTGGCGGCTTCAGTAGCATCCACAAGTTTCTGCAATGGACAAATAGCGCAGGACACAAGATTAAATGCCTCATCGATTACTGGAATATCACCTCCAGCTCGATTTTTCGGTCCTCTTTTATTTTCTAATATCCTTTGATATTTATCTTCCGTAACATCCTTTTGCTCAAAGATCTTAACAAAAATTTCGTCTTCACAACTTTCAAATTCTCAGATTTTCAGTTCAGTGACTACAGACAATAGGTTTAATTGTTGGCTTACTAGTTACTAAGTCATGTGCAACACACTGCTTACCCGACCAGTTGGGTAAGACATCCCATTGTTAGGATTTTCATAACACCTATTGTTTAGCGTTTCAAATTTTTTTATCATTTTAGTTCGACGGTTTGAGTCACTGTGTAATGCTTTTGGCGGAGTTATGGCGAAAAAGTTAAAATGTTATATTGTTTCTTAGATAAGATTTAATTTGCTCTGCCAATCACAAGCCCAGCAGACCTATCACGAGGACTATAGTAAATATACAAAAACACGACTACGTTTTCAAATCCATCATCCATATAACAGGTATGAGAAACAGGGTTAAAAGTACCACATATTTCTTTGTTAAGTTAAGATTCACTAGATCTTCCAAAAATTAGGGCCTTACACTTGCAGGGTCCTTAGAGGATTTGAATGTTTGAAAAGACGCTATGGGTAAATAGTATAGTACTCATCTTCATTGCTCTTAAAAGGTTTGAAGATTTGGATATGTATGATCCTATGAGTAGATAGTCATTCCAATCCATTCTAACTTAGTTTTTGTCCATAATAAATGCATTGCCGTAAACATACATAACATTGCATTTAATGATCAGATCTTGAAGCCGGATTTCCTACTTCAATATATTTTTTAAATCGACAAAGCTAACCAAAAATCATTATTTTATACATTATTTAAAGGAAACAGATTCATTGTCCGTGATTACGCTACAAATGCTGAATCAGGTACGAAAAATATGTGCAATTTTAATGAATCGTAAATTCTTGCATTATACGACCTTGCTTGCACATGGAATACCAAATAGTTCGTCTGTACTATTACAAATTGCGTTAATACTGATTCTTTACCATCTTTAGGAGTATTTGGATCTTCTTTTAATTACACCGATTTTTATCATCATCAAAGTCATTCAGCAACCAGCAAGCCCTCACGGTGTATTTGCTAATCTGGGGCGAAGATAATTTTAGGCAAATCTGCTCCATAATTGACCACATCATCCTTTACTATTATTAAAATTAAAGGAAACTCTTTAATTTTGAGTCATGACTTCATTCATGCAGCTGAACATTTTTCCCAATGCCAAGTAGTGGCTTAGATTATTTGGGATCTTGATAACTCCTGTTATGGTTGGCAGTACAAATCTAGATAAAACCTTTTCGGCAGTACAAACGTATAACTGACCTTATTGGCAATTTACAACGTCAACAATTTTGAAACAATAGTTTTTAACAATTCAGCCTACGTACACTTGCTATAAATATTTAGATCTTAACCAAATTGAGCAAAGTTGCAGAATACGTTAAAAGAATTTCTGAAACAGGCTGATTTATGTAGTCGTTAATAAATCTATTGTGTAAGATTTCGATTTTATAGTCCTGTTTGGTATTCCAGGCATGGAATTTACCATTCCTATTACGGCTGTTAGGCTAGGGTATGTTCTTAGGAATGCACGTTGTATAAACTCGCCCAGTATGATAAAGTAAAAATATATCTCCAAAACCGTGACTCGTTGCTATAGCTCGCGGTATTTTATTTGCAAACGCTTGCTGACGATTCTTAAGTTTGTCTACTTTATAAGTCGATTTAATGCCAATTTCCTCCGACCAATAAATAGCCACCTAGCAAAAGCTTTCATAAAATCCTGGAGGATGCCGGTATTTGTGCAGGATGGGAAGAAAAGGAGATTGAACATACCCTGGAAGTAGGCCCCACGCTGACACTCTGCCTTGGACGGGTCAGATTTGACTTAATCACTGCATTCCAAATTGAATCCCGGCAGATGATCTGCCGGATTGATAAATAGCAGATGGGTGTTTGACTTAAATGCTTTATAATCCTTTCTTCATCATATTCCTGCCCTATTTACTTTACTATTTTATTCGGGGTCGGCGCATCACGTTTTCTTCTTCCATTCTCCCTTGTCACAAACGTCACAGCTTCATTTACTCCAGATATTGTGGCTCATCGTTATTATGAAGCCAATTACTGATTGTGTTATCGCGTCATTGCCAGAATGACCGTTAAGCAACAACGGACTAATACACAAAACTCAATCATCATCTTCGTAATCACTATGACTATTATGTTGCTTAATCGCCTGCTCGAGTCTGAAATTACTTTAATAGTAACGATTATTGTGACTATTGAAACAATCGGTTTAGTTTATTACTTAATTTTCTGAGTAAGACCGGGTAATTAGCTTGTCCTCTAAAATTATGAGTTGGCTTCTCAAACTGTAAATGGAAGAACTTGGGATTCTGCAATGTTCAGTAGGCCTACTATGACATCTTAAAGCAGAACTTATTCCACTGAGTGAAAGAGATGGCGCTAGACACCCTGTATAGCTCTGTCCCTTTCCCTCAGCGGAATAAGTTCTGCTTTAACACGTCATGGTAGAGTAGCTGGTCGTCTTAGAGGTTAACTTCTTAAACCTTATCAGATATCATTAAATACATTTGTTTGAATTATCTCTTTGTAAGTGTTTCTGTAATGTCTACAATTAAAAAGTCATTAAGTTATTGGCTAGTTTCCAAAAAAATAAATATTAGTCCGTCTTTTAGATTATTCAAAAATAAGGACAAAAAACCGAAAACTTCCATCAAGATACACTAGTCATTTTCAATGTTTGTCCCATAGGTCACAAAAAAATAACAGCCTTGACGCGAGTTATTTACGTACTCATTCAAATTTTGGCAACTAATTGTGTACCTGTCAAAATTTTTGACACTTGTGTGTGACGTAAGACGATCGGAAGACCATTTTTTGTTACTTCGAACAAATACATACTTCTTGTGTTTATATTTAACTACTTACATTGTGGCAATGTTAGGGTCGGTCACTGCAGTTAATTAAGTTAGCTAAGACAGCATGATGAGTTAAAATTCCCATGATTTAATTAGACGGGAGCCATGGTTTGTTAACGCATTTTAAGTTTCATGAAGAAATTTAATATTCATGGTTTTAAATACACTTATCTTATTGTCATAAAATCGTGTATTTTTATTTGTTTTTGCCAAACAGAAATAACGTATGGAGTTAAACATGAATGATGCTGGTACTGTGATCAGAAGAGATAACTAGCAGGCTCATTAAATACACATAATTTTTTTCTTAATAATCTATGGAAGTTTTAGTATAAAGTTACATCTACTTCATATAAAACAAAGAGTTCACTAATTAAATTTCAGTTAAAGATGTCTATCAATTTCTAAGAAAAACAACTTCGCAGTACAACATGGGGATATGTAGCAGCTTCTTGGCTTTTCCTTTTTCGGAGGAGGCCGAGAAGCTGTGTGCACTATACACGGCCCGAATGCGGAGCGTAGATAACACCCAATAATAGTTTTATAGTTTTGCTTCTTGTAAATTAGTTTTGTTACTTAATTTTGTTTTATGTATATTGTAATGAGAATTACGGGGCGACATTGTCATTGTTGACCGAGTCCCCTTAAATAAAGATAAAAAAAAAACTTTTTCTGACTGTACATCCACATTTCGTCGGTGTTTTTAAGCTGTATAAATAGCGCTTAAGCCAATTACCCTTACCAGGCACAAATACAGACTCTCTGCTGTGCTGGGAATTTCTTACCATATCTAAGGCCTCAAACTTGCTCGTTGTTCGAAAAAGAGACCGCGGCCCCGGAACACAAAGGGCAAAACAAGGAACATAGGAGGGGGAAGTTATTTCATGATTTCCAATCCGCAAAAAAAGGCTTCATGCTTGACAGCAGAAGCGCGTTTCATCGTGTTAAAAACATCTATGAAAATTAAAAGTAAATAAATCTAACTCTATTCCTCTCTTCCATTTCAGGAGTCGCTATCAGAATGGGAACGAGGCATCGCAGGCATGACAGATGTACAGGTGCCACCAGTAGCAGGGGCGCTAAACCGCAAGTGGAGCGCAAGGACAGCGGCGCACGCGCAGGACACCGCCACCGACCAATCAGCGCCCGTTAATAATAGTACAGATGCTTGCAAGCTGCTTATTGTGAGTATATCTTGGATTCTTCTTCGCAGCCCCCCCCCCCCCTCCCACCCGTTCCTCTGCTTGAGCCAACCCGCGTTGCTGAGCCAGTAAATCAAAATCCCCAAATAATAGAATTCAGATCCAGCCTGTCTCTTTGCTGTCTTCCCGTCTGTAATCCGGGGTCCGTACCCCGCAGGAGGTGTAGCGTGCAGTCGCTTAATTTATAAGTTTTATGACCCCTGGCCAAGTAAGAGTACCTGCTCTTCATTCATTGTCAACATAATCGTGTAACGTAACGGTAGTCCTGACAAATGAGGATCGAGACACATTTAAAATACACGTCTTCTTACAAATGTATTCTGAGCAGTTTCAAAAGATTGGTACTCCTCACGATCATTTGCGTCGTACTTCAACCAATTCGGGTTATGTGTGACTAATTAAACTGTAATTCCTAACCTTCACGTCGTTATTAACATTTCTCAGTTTTGAAAAATGAGGTCCAAACAATCTCTTTCTGTTTATCTTTGGAACGAAAACTTTCGAAACTTCACTTGAGATCTAAATCTCATTGTTTTGGTAAGCAGTTTTAACACCAAATATATTTCATTGAGTGTGTATGAGTCTGCAATGTTTTTGCCGCCCCGCTCATCTCCGTTTTGAAACCGCTCCTTAAGTATAGCATGGTAGTACGCTTATTGTATTGCAAGAACAGCCGGGTTAATTGGAGTTAAATGTCCTCAATTATATCCGCAAGTACTATGTGTTGTTGTTTTCTGCCTTGGGGACCTGTTGTAAATGGAGCCCACACGCTTTGGGACGAAAAACCCATCAGGCTTATTAAGGTTGCATTAATTGCATGGTTCTCTTTGGGGTTTTTACTTTTTCTATTCATCATAATGTCTAAAATTTAAGGGGCATACAACTAAGGTGATAATCAGATTTTGTGCATGGTCCCAGGTTCTGAAATATTATACTTTTGGAGCAAGATACATTTAGCTTGTTTTTGCACATCACACCACATTGACAATAGGCAAATAGTGATTACTAAGATACAGATGGTACATAAGTTACTTTAAGAATGTACCACCGAGGACACTTGGGTTTGTTCACATTTCACTTTATGCTCTAAGGTAGAAAGTGGTCTGAAGGGCTACTATGACATCTCATAGCAATTCTTATTCCACTGAGGGAAAGAGATGGTGCTAGACACCGTGTATAGCTCTGTCTCTTGCCCTCAGTGGAATAAGAATTGCTTTAAAAGGGTCATAGTACGGCTACAGGTGTCGGCGTTGGTTTGGTATCCTCCATGTGTACATTCTTAAAGTAACTAAACTAATTAAGTAAGATTCTATAGGGATCTTGCAGCAACAAACTTTAAGGACATCGCAGTTTAAATATGATATAAGTATAGCAATACAGTTAGCTCTCTTGAGTATTTAAAATCATGCTTAGTTTAACACATTTCTTTTATATCCTTTTCCAGTACATCGCAGACGCCAAAACCCCGATGTGGCGCTTAAACCTCTGCGGAGGAAACGCGGCAGGAGTGGCAGCGAGGGCCGGCACCAAGCTGCTGCCGTCAAAGCTGAGGATCGTCTGGAACCCCCCTACCTCCCCATACCAGCACACTGAGAAGTTGCGGCTGGTCGTCACTGCGGTTAATAGTGGTAGGTATTATTACACTACCTATCAAGAGCTCCACAGTGAAACGATTATGGAAAAACAGCTGTTCAAACCATACCGTAAATTTCAACTCGCCTTGAGGACCGTCGGTGCTCACGCGAAAGGAACAATTGAAGCAAGTGACGTTGTTTATCCAATCCTTTTTGTGAACAGCATTTTGCACGTCCATCTGGCCTTGGGTTAAAATAGACTACAATTACATATGTTGAGGCTGACGTAGATTTGGACGGGCCGCACCGAATTGCTAAAATAATCCAACAACAGCGCTATAATGACATAGTTTGTACACAAGACGTAAAACATTAACGTAAGACCTCCTGTATGAATCTCAAACCAACCTAGCTGCCGCGGGAGACGCTCCGGGTATCGGGCGCAGAGACGACTACCGGCCGTAGATGCGGGTCTGTGGTCGTTGAACAAAGGGTAACTCACCGTCCGTCCGTCTAGTGACCACAAGCCGTGTCGAAAGCAGAGGGGCCTGCCATGTTCACCGCCTGCCGGGGCTGCGGGTTTTTCGAAAGATACCGTGGCTCCAGAACATAAATGGCAATAGAAGGAACATGGGTGGGTTTTAGTAAATACAAGTCTGGTACTCCCCACCGCTCCGCCCAGAGTGGGAGAAGTTATTTTAAAAGAGGTCTCGCGTTTATTACATTCTTCACTGGATATATTGAATGATTTTCGTCAACAGTGCAGTTGTATTTTTTAGTAGCTGTTCCACGCGGTTTCACCCACGCTGCTCTGCACCTGTTGGTCGTAGCGTGTTGTGTTGTGTAGCCTATAGCCTTCCTCAAGAAATGGACTATCCAACACTAAAAGAATTTTCCAATTCCAACCAGTAGTCCCTGAGATTAGCGCGTTCAAACAAACAAACAAACTCTTCAGCTTTATAATATTAGTATAGATTTGAAATGCGAAGCACTACGGCTGTAATGTACTTACCTTTACCATGCATTTGCCAACGGTTTCAACAGCGGCAGCGGTGTCTCAAACGAATGCGTGACATGTTTTAATGATTGAGTGTCCTAATGCGTTGCGAATATAAGTTGAGCTACTTGTCTATCTAATGATAGTAATCTTTGAGTTTAACAGGGTGGAATAATTGGCACACAGTTGTGACTGCATGCATGGAGATATGTCAATTCATTACGGAATGCGGGCCGCTCGTTGTACATTAGAAATTAAACACCATTTTGATTGATTTGATTGACTCCATTGTGGGACAGACATTGGGTGGTCCTTTGGATAAGGTTTAACCATAATTATATCGTTTCTGTTAGCAACTTTAACTTGTGTTGGTAACACTTTTAATACCCGCCCGCGACTTCGACCGCGTGGCATAGTTACTTTGGGCTAATGTCCGGCCTATGTCCGTCTCCATGGTCCATGTGCCAAAATTCATCAAAATCAGTTGGGCCATTTAGGCGTGAAGACGTAACAAACAACCAAACTCACTTTCGCTTTTAAAATATTATACATAGTAAGGATTTTTGTACATAAGTCCATGACACATCCCACTTACTTACTGCCTATCAGCCCGCATAGGCATGCATTTGTATTTATTACCAATATTAGTACTTCCTTCCTCAATTGCAGCGTATTTAACATGGTTTTGGACAATGCGCATTTTTTCAAAGGGAGATTTTCAAATAACTCCCGCTCTGGTTGGAGTGGCGGGAGGAGTCGTACTGACTAAAACCCAAAGAGCCTTATAGAGCAGACATAAGAAATATTTTCATATAAAAATTTTGATGCCGTTCATTTTCGATTTTGACCGAAGAATGCTACCTAACAAGCAGTGTTACCAACCCTACTGTTTTAAGAGTTGATTTACTATTTTCACATTGATATCCATGTTTTCTGTTTCATTCCTATTTTTACTGTTTTTCAACTAGCGTTCAGCGCCACCTATGAAATCCCAGTTTATGAATGACAGCTACAAGCCTATTGTATTGTGTAATAACAATGAAAATACTGAAGATGAGGCAATTGACAATGAAACTGAAAAATAATTTCACTTTAATTGAAGTTTTTTGTTATTGTCATTATGAATATACCAATGTATGTGCGTTCTGGTAACTAAGAAAATTGTTTAATTAATCTGCCTTTTTTACTTTACCTACTGTTTTTTTTTTTGGCGAGTTAGTGTTTTAGTCTTTGGGGTTGGCAACACTGCTAACAAGAGTGCGTGGGACACTAGATTGAACGTTTCCAAGTAGCAACAATTATTAGATTACAAGTTTTGTCGTCTTGTCCCGTCTTTTACTCAAATATTTAAAGATCTTTGTAAAAAAGCATCCATATACCTTCTTTTGCCCTTTGTGTTCCGGAGCCGTGGTATCTCTTTTGAACAACCCGCAATCCCGGTAGAGGACAATGGGCGTAAGGCCATTTTCATGGCAGACACTCATCGGTAAGGCGCGTAGGTTTAGGAATTCATATAAGTATCAAAAACACAAAAGTTAGTTTCGTTCAACAATCTCTGTCTCTAATTCTAGGTTCAATCTGCAATAACGACTCCCAGTTCATCTGCGGGGTGACTAGCCTCTGCATATCTTCATACCTGGTCTGCGATGGCGTGCGTCACTGCCCTGGGGGAGAAGACGAGGAACCTGGCGCCTGCTCCCATCGCCACGACCCCCCACTCCTGGAGCTGCTGAGGAGGTTCGCAGCAAGGAACCAGGAGTTGTTAGGCTTGGATCAGCCTGATGGGATGACGAAGCCTTCCGTTATAAGTGAGTATTTATTAGGAAAGGTATACAATGTATTTACCATTGTTACTAACTAATCGACTCCTTGGCAATAGGGTAGTTTTTTTATTATTCCGTCTTTTATATTATTCAAAAATAAGGTAAGTACCTACACTTATTTAAACGTCACGCGTTGCAACAGTTTTTCGCAACAAATGACGTCACACGTAAACTTTAATAGGCTATATCTTTGTCATTTTTCGTCTAATTTACAAATAAAAAAATACGTGTCCCTTATTTTTGAATAAACTAAAAGACGGATTAAATAGAATGTAATTACTTTGACCCTGGAAACTGTAATAGTTAAAAGTGACTTTACATGCCGTTGAAAAAAATCTTTCATTACGATTTTTTCTGTCAACTAAACCAGTCTGTATTAACTGTTTTCGTGTTATCATCATACGTCATTCAGAGTAATCTTTTTAATAACGCGGGACTGTCCCCATCATTATCAATATTCTCAAAACAAATCACACCATATTAATATCGTAATTAGTTTCCTTATTCATTGCAACTAATGACAAAAAGTCCATCAGTATGTTCGTATTATTTCCCCGCTATTGTTGAATGGGAATATTGGTTTGTCACCATTCATTATATTGTGAACAAAAGGGATGTATGGATCATTTCGCCAATAGGGAAAACCCCACAACAAATACCTACGTAGTTTTTGCATATGTAGGTACGTAAGTATGCATACATATATTAAGGAAAACGCTTTTTGTGAATGAGCTTCCAAATAGCTTAATAGAAATACTACGAACTACGTGAGGTCCTACACAAAGTTACACTGTTAGCACCATACTTTATTGCCATCTGCGAGTCACCGAGGGTTCCGTATAAACTCAAAGAAAAAGTATTAATTTGACTGGCACAGGACAAAACGTTGTAAAACAGTTCAAAAAATATAAAAGAGACACATGAAATAAATTAGCCCTGTACCAGGCCAAAATGGTCCTTAATTCAGAATGGTGCTGCTGTTGATTTATTGTATGCGATACAGCGGCGAGCCTTTTGCCAATGGGGCCAAATATTCACCCTGTGTTGAGAAATTCCTATTTTTTTTTAAGTTGGGCAAACTAAAAAAGAAATAGGACTTTTCGCTCTTGGATGTTTTCCTATATTGTAAATGCGTTTACAAACATTCAAACTCTCTCTTTGTTCCGTGCGGGGATCGAACGCGCGACACGCAGCGCAGCAGTCAATAGCTCAGTCATTGCGCAAACCGTGTCGTCTGTCATTGAAAATCCTTACTAACCCATTACTTCCCAAGCACCGAAAACATTGGATTTTTTTGATGAAATCTTGTAATTATGATCCTAATACGTCAAGAAAAAATAATATAATACAAAAATAAAAAAATAAATACCATTTTTGCTAAGTCAGCATGTCCTATAAATAGGACAATGGGGACATGTGTTTGGTAAAAATGAAAGTTAACAATTATAGGAAAATCAACTTTATTTGTAAATATGTCCACAGACAGTTTCAGAAATAAACACGTATGAGCTTATTTTGCATTATAAGGTATAAAACAGTCACTGCAAAGTGTTTTTTTCACATTTAGCACAAAAAGATGAACATTTTTTTTTTACAACCTTGTCCTTGAAAACATCTCTGTTTGTCCTTTTTCGTCATATAGTGACCAACATTGTCAAACCTGACAGGTTGTAATAGAATTTCTGAAGAAACTGAAGTGGATTACATACTTTGCCTTACGTAGTTAAAAAAAAAACAAAACCTTCTTCTAAAATCTAGCAGAAGGATGGTCTCATCTTGTTTACATGGTTGTAAATAATCCATGCATTCACTAGGCATATTTCCAATATACGGATGACTAGGGGCTAATACCATTTATTACCACTGAAGCGGATTAGATATTTAGAAATTAGTCAATCATGTTTATTATTATAATACAATAAATATAATACTCCGCCCATGTTTTTATTATAATTATGAATAAGCTGTGGCTGATTCACAGCTACTTTGGCCTTTTCAGTCTTCGAGTACCTAGTAAGTAGTTTTAACAAATCGTTGAACAGAGACAAGAGACATACTACATTGTTGTCGTGCCATTTCACGCATATTCATTATTTTCATCGAAACGGTAATTTGAATAACCTCGTTCTTCCTTTTTCATTTCTTGTTTGGTCGCCTTCCTTAGTTCTATTGTGTCTGACTGTTCCTGTAGCTCTGCTTTCAAAGCAATCAACAGTTGCACACTGCTGAAGAAGTTATCGAAGTAGACAACATGTGCGCTGAGATCGGTACATACCAAGACAGTATTTATACGAGATGTGGTTTGAGTAGGATGATCTTCTCCGACGTTATCAACTATACTTGAAAACTTCACTTGACCAGCTACATCAGACACTGGCAGAACTCCTATATCATCATCAGGACCTTCTTCTATGTTAGTCATTTTATCAACTTCATCCGGGGGCTATATGGCAACTTCCATGTCATTCAACTCCTCATCACTACAATCTTCAATTCGGACACTTTCAATGCTTTTATAAACTTTCTTATCACCTGTAAATGAAGAAGGGGTATAAATATTATATATATTCATAATAACACGTTTATCAACGAACGAATATGATATATTGTTTACTATTGTGATAAAAAATAAAGTCTAAATATTCTTACTTACTTTTCCTCCACCTTATAAAAACAATTCACTAATTTTTTACTGTACCTATTTCGATAAATAAATCACGAACTGTGTCACAAGATGCACTTTGTTTGGCGTATTTTTTTTTATACTGTAACCAATGTCGAGTGCATGCAAGACCTCCAAGAATCAAAAGTTGTTGGCGTAACATGAACAAACTCGCTTTCTTAGCTAATTGTACAGACATCGTCCCAATGTCATATTTATAGGACGGCTTATTTTGAACGTATGTCACAAGACGCCTAATTGTATTTTGTTTTTATTTTCATTTATTATACATTTAGCATAGATCTAAAAAGCAGATTTATGTACTTTCAAGCTAGTAACTTTTTCCTTTTTTAGTGTATACAATTAAATCATAATCCTTTTTTTAAGGCCTACAAATATGATACATTTAAAAAAATATATTAAAATTGCGGAAAGATTTTTACGGAAAAAAACATTTTTATCTACTAGAATAATAGTGTAAAAATACGAATTTAATAAAGTATAATAAAAATAAAATATATAACACGGATAAAAAAAATATTGAATATAGTGTCTTAAAAATAGGACAGTGGGAAGTAATGGGCTAATATTAGAAAAGCGAAAGTGAGTTTGTTTGTTACCTAATGGCTAAACCGATTTTGATGAATTTTGGTACAGAGATAGTTGGGAACCAGGAGACGGACATAGGCTATACTTTTTTTTTTAAAAGTGGCATGTGAGGGAGAAAGAGGGAAAAAAGTAAAAACTTAGCGTTGCTATTACAAATCAATAAGGCGCAAGAGGAACTGTGTTACCCCGAATTTAACGCGAGGGAAGCCGCGGGCAAAAGCTAGTAACTTGATAAAAGTTTACCCAAACCCAGAACCTCAAGATCAGCAGTCGCGCTTGTAAAAAAGAGTCAATTTTCGATTCTATCTCCAAAACATTAATGCTTTTACTCCAGCAGCAGATGAACCTAACTAATAACAGGCGACTTGACACTTTCAGTGAAGATCAGCGAGGGTGAGAAGTCCTCAAACGCCTTCATGGAGTTCGCAGCCGCCCTGAAGCCGTACGGACCCTGGAGCTACCTGGTTGTGGGCATGCTGGTCTGCGCTACTATACTCATGTTCTGTTTGGCTTGGGGTGAGTAAAAAAGAGTATTTACTCCATTCTAGAGGGGGTTTAGATTTGAAAGTGGAAAACCCTTAGATGACAAGACAGGACGGCAGAAAAGAACGGAAGTCTTTATCCTGTAATTGTAATGTAATATCATGCATTTAACTTTTTTTAAACTAATTGACATGCTGAGTAGATGTTTTATGGACGTGATTGACAGTTTGTTGGAATATAATAACATTTATTATATCATATATTTTTCATACCCTTCTCCAGAAAAGGAGCTGAGCAACGGGTGAAACCGTTGGGCAAAGCTAGTAGCAAATTATTAATATCCCACACAAAATAACCAGGAAACCACTTAAAACTTTTTACAGGAACTAAAAAATGTTCTGCCCTTTTTTTCCAGAATGCTGCTGCAAGCGCTCCAAGCCATCAGACACGCCAGTCAACATCCCACCATCTTGCATGGACCTCTCCCCCACAGTCACAGTCACGGCAGCTTCGCAGCAACTCTTCACACAACCCCTACCCCCCTCCCCGCCAGAGTACGAGCCACCTCCCTCATACTCCTCCCTATTCCCCAGAGCCTTCAAGTCTTCCCCCACCCCGGTACCACACTGCTCTCACCAGGAACCCCCAGATTGAAGCCCCTGACTTTAAGCTTAGTTCTTATCTTTAGGTAGACTGTTACAATTTTAGGTTATGTGTAGTGGTGACGTAAAGGCAGTGTTTGACACAGGACAATATTTTTAGTTAAGACAGTAAAAAAGGCAGACTATGTATGTAATTCAACTAAATGACTAGATTTACAAAAACAAAAAGTTTTTTTGAATACTGGGCTTTTCACACAAAAAATCAGTCAAAAACGCGGTCAAGGCTTTTAAACTATGTTCAAAAGCCTTATGTCAAAATTCTACACCAATGATGCCACATATGAGCTATGCATTATGTTCAGCACAGTTCCAATATGCTGATGGCATTGTTTCTTTGATAAAAATCGCTATACCCATGTTGGAATGTGGACTGTTAAGAGTGTGCTCAGATGGCCATTTCGCTTCGTCACCAAGTATTATTGTCTAAAGTTCTATGATTTTGTGTGCTTGACATTATGCTAGACATGTTATGACGTAATATTTTTCTATTAAAAATGTCTCGACACCGACGATCTGAATAAAGGACACTGTACTCTGACGGATACATTATCTGTCCGGGACTGCGTCCGCAATAATGTCCGCTCTAGTTTGAACGATCCTTATGAGTAATTAATAAACTGTTGACATAATAACCACTATACTAGACAACCAATGAATCATTACATTTGGAATTCACGAAGAGGTTGACGCATTTCCTAAGTCATACTAGATGGAACCTTTGTTTAGACTTGGTAATTCCAAATGTAATAAGCTCTTCGCATTCCATTAATAAAGGTCATTTTACTGTGAACTAATAAATCTGACTTCAATTTGCCCATGTTATGTTACAGACTTTGTTAACCTTAAATGAAGAATTTTGTAATTAAACCTTAGGAACTAGAGGAGCTAAAATGCCACAGACACAGATATCTACACACTTTCATATATAACACCTCGTTTTTGACCGGTTTCAAAAACCATCATCAAATTTTGATTTGTATTAAGAATACCTACTACTTTGAACTCAAGTAAATTGGCCTTTTAAGTTATAAAACTATGATTACTGGAATGCAAGATTTCATAATAGGTATAATTATTCTAAATAGGTAGATTAGGTGCCTATGGGTTAAATAAAAATGAACACACATTGTAATAAACTAATTAGTATATTAGATATAGGAGTTGGTTCTACCAAAATGAGACAATCCACTACTTATCTCTTATAAATCCAATTAAAACGGCAAATTAATCTAAAATTCAAATTTTGGTTGAGGTATGTTACTAATCAATAAAAGCAGTTCCACGTCATTATTTCTAAATGATTGCTTAGAAAAGAAGTACTCAGCGTTTACTACCCAATTGGAAAACTAAACTACACAACAAGTTGATGTGGAGTGGTACATTTTAGTACAACTTAACTCTTTTTGAAATTATATAAAGTACAGACGGTAGCTAATACAAAAGCCATGTAGTTACAAGTAGTCAAGTACAATAAGTTAAATGTAAATTTGTAGTATTTTTTCATGTTATTTCACTTAAAGTTGGCATTATATTAAAGTACTAGTGCATTATGTTTAATAAAAAAAAAAAATGTTTTTGGGACCAAATACGTTCTTACGTGAGACTTACTCATTAAAAACTCTTCAAATATACAAAAATACCTAGTATTTGACAAAAAAGTGCCTTAGTATTTGTAGTCCCCAAATCAAAGTTGATATTTGTAAAATAAAACCTAAGCTAAAATTATGAAACATGGCGTATTTCAATGATTGGCGGGAAACGAAACCATAAACTATATTATTTACAATCTGTGTTGCTTAGTTTAATATTTTGTGGATGATGTGAAACTTCAGCGTACCTACCTACCTAATACTATTGATTTAATTGTCATTATCAGCAAGTTAAAAACGTATTGCCCAGTTAATTACAAAATTAACTGGGCAATACATTTTTTACTTTGTATTTTTTTATGCCCATAATTATTTTACTTTGAAAGTTCAAATTTTGCTTCATCTACTTTATTTTACTGGGCGCCTATAGTATTTGACAGACTGATTGTATGGAACTAGAAACTATCTTCAAATTATTGACTGTTTGAATTACTTTCTGTGTGCTTAGTTCGAAATTTGAATTTCAACAAAATTAAAAGTTGGCAAAAATCGTTATCTCTATTTCGTTCGTTGTTACAGTCTGTTGTGAAATATTGCATTCAAATGATAGATCTTTAAGTCATTTTAAACATTCATAATTTGATATTTTTGTTAAGTTTCATGTTTTGTAAGAATGTTTTCATAAAAAATAGGAAAGCGTGTCTGTGCTCCATAAAGTTTTGCTAGTCTTCTTAGTTTCTTTATAACTTTCAATATTATTAGTATTTTACTTTAATACCTATATTAATAAGTTGTGTTAAATATTAGTAAATAAAACTGAATTCCATTGTATGAAAAGAAAGTGATATGTATTATAGTAAAATATTAATACACAAAAAGGTAAAAATTATTTATTTTACACTTTGCGTTTTATTTCTCGCTTATAGTGAAGCCCCTTTTTCTATGACATCTTTCACTCATCAGTCATCAAATCAACATTAAAGTTTTCATCATCTTGGCAGTTTACATTTCGATATGTTACGCTTTAGAAGATTTCATAAAATTCAATACTTGTTTGCATTGATGCCAATTATTGAATGCCTCATCATTAGCCACGGCTAACGATACCAAAGAAAGATGTATTGCTGGTGCTGCGTGGCTTTAAACAGCTTTTATCGCCAAAACGTGACGTTTTAGAAGAGTACATCTCCTACAAATCTTATTTGCACTGTTATCAGCTACAGATAAATACAGCATGAATTCACAATAAATTATTAGTCAAAACCTTTAAAAAAATAGCTTTTCTAGACTTGAATTAGTTTACCTGCTATTGAAGCCTAATTAGCCAAGCCAAATATACTCATATCGGATTTTACAAACCACTTCTTTAAACAAATGCAAGTACTAAACAAAATAAATTGCGTGGCCAGAGACCGAGTCATTCTTTTCTGGATTAAAGCACTAAGTAGCGTGCATTAAAGAGCACAGAGTAGTACATCTTAGTTCAATGAGTGTGATCTTGGCATTTCTGAACGTGGTCCGAACCTGACAGAAGAGTTTGCGACGTCAGCCTTATGTCAATGTCACCGTCGTTTCAATTTCAAAGTGTCATTCTGCAAAATCGACTTGTTTTATGTAAAATCATTTTACAAAAACAAGATATTACGCTTATTCCAGTGTTTATAATAGTCTAATTTTTATTTAGTATAAATACAAGAACGAAATACCTATTTATTTGATACGTGAATGATTAAGGGTCATCAGTTTATTGAAATTTTCCTAACAAGAAATTGAACAACAAACTTGTGATACCTTGGAAATTGGCGTTGTTTAGTGATGATGTGAACAACAAATAGAAACAAATAATGACCGAACAGAAGAAAAATATTAACTGTCGAGTTTGTTTACGGTGTGATTTAGAAAGTTCTCAGAAATGTTTGTCTTTGTTTGAAAAATACAACCATTCATTAATATCAGAAAAAATCAAGTATGTAGCAAATGTTGAAATTGAAGCAAATGACGGACTACCAAGTAAAATATGTCCAGACTGCTTATTACAACTTGAAACAGCCATACTCTTTAAACAGAAGTGTGAAACATCTAACAAGATTTTACTAAACAGCGTTCAGCAACCATCAAATATTCGTGAAGTAACCTTTCTAGTTCCGATCAAGAAGGAAGTGGATGTGGAAATTGAAAATACAACTGATGAATATTCAAGCAAACCAACAGAATCAAAAAAGTTTGAAATATCTAAAGAAGAAACTCAAATTGAAATAACCAATAACACCAATGAAAAATCAGCTGATAAAGGATCTCATACCGGAAAACGGGTGTCGATAAATAAAGAAAAACTGAAGAAAAAGGCACCTGTTAGTGTCTTACCCAATAATGTACTACTTAAAAATGAGGAACCTGAATATGAAATATTTGACAATGAAGGACTTCTAAGTGATACACAAGAAAATGATAAAATTGGAAAACTTGAGAATGAAAAGGGAAATCATTCATCTAAAGATACAGGAAACACAGCAGTAGGCAAACCGAGCAGGGCTATTGATTTAAAATTGATATGTGATGATTGTGGTGGATCTTTTAAAAGTAAGTGTAAGATTGCTGTCCACTGGAAGAAAGTTCATCTACCCACCAAGCTAATTTGTCCAAACTGCAAGAGAATGTTCAAAACATACAAAGCGTTCCATCTGCACAAGGAAAAGAAATCAAGAAGCTGCCAAGCTGCCTCCAATGTCCGCATTGAAGGTATGGGCAAAAAAAGAGTATTTCACTGCAAGGATTGTGTTTACAGTACCAAAAGAATCAAGGATATGGACGCTCACTTGGTAATCCACAGTGGAGTCAGGCGGTATCAATGTAAGGACTGTTTGAAATATTTCACTCAGCATGCCTCACTACAAGGACATCGGGAGTCAAAACACAAAGAATATCGCAGAATCGCAACATGCCACTACTGTGGGAAACTTATCAAAGGCCGGAACAGATTCTACAAACATTTGTTACAACATAAACCTAAGTCAGTTCAATGTGAGGTCTGCAAAAAAATATTAAAGAGTAAAGCAATTTTAATCAATCATATGCGAAGACACGATGAAGTCAAAAGTTACACCTGCGAAATATGTTCAGCAAACTTTTTCACAATGGGTGAACTTTGTAATCACCGCAAGAAGGTTCATTTTAAGACTAAATCATTTAAATGTGACATTTGTGAATACACAGCATACACAGCAGGTTTGTTGAAAAGACACAAATCTCGGCACAATCGAAGTAATGTAGCATGTTTGCAGTGTGGCATGTTTTTGGAAAATCCTGAGAAGTTGGCTATACACCAGAAAAGGCATGCTGACAAGAATTTCTGTTGTCCAGAATGTGGGAAAAGCTTCTTTCGTAGAGATACACTACGCAGGCATATATCTAAAAAACATTCTGAACCAAAAAAAATTACAAATTTTCTCATAACTTTAAATCCTATATTATCATAATCATTTATCTGTATTTCTTGTTGGCAGTAGCCATTCATTTATATATTAACAATATTGAAGGAGAACAAAATAATTATTTTAAAATATCTTCCGTGAAGATAATGCACAGTAATACAGAAATATAAAAAAAATTATGATAGTTTGTGGAATCCTGTTTTTCAAGATGTTCCAAGAATACTTTATTTACTTATGAGTGTTTCATTTTTTGGTTTAATGATTTGCAATGTAAAAATATTATTTACACATTTATTTTATGAAGAAAATATAATTATATTTAACTAAGGCAAGTTATGTTAAGACAGGCTTAAAAGAGACTGAGATTTGTTTATTGCTGGTTATATATTTACTGTTGTAATGTTATATTTAATGTTGCAAAAGTATTTTTTGTGTTGCAATAAACTTAACACACAAATATAATTGTTTTAAAGGTTCTATGTTAGTTACATTAGCTATTGAATGTGTGGGTTAGATAGTATGTTGCAGAACTATCTTAATATATTATTATAACGCCTGTATTAAATTACCCATCTCAAGGTAAATAAACATTTATAACAATGATAAAATCAGTAAGAAAGATGAATTTATGAATTTAAAAAAAGCAAAAGTGGTAATGTACTGTATACGCTAGTGCTAAGCTAGTGGTGGGGAACAGTATGAGGGTTACACACAAGATCTAAGTTTAGTATTCTGTTTTAAATTAAAAGGAAACTTGTACTTAAGAAGTTAATGTGCATATTCCCGTAAATGACTGGTTGCGTCCAGTACCTACACTCAAGTTTACTTATTGTCAACTTATAAGTGGCTAGAAATATACTTTGCAGAATAAAAATGTACGAAAATATAAAAATTGTAAATACATGAGAGATACATGTGAAATAAAATTACGTATTATTTAAATATTGTTGCATTTTATTTTATTTGCACAACCTAGCAAATTCGTCAATTGCCAAAAATGGAGTTTTCCTCTGACCAAGAACGGTTCAGTTCCGAACTTCCTGTTAAATAAAGGTGAAAGCGCCAGGGTAGTCCGCGAAAATAACATTTCTTACGTAAACGGAACAAATTACATTTTTGGGATTAAATGAACTTGGAGACTTGTATTGATGATTTCAATTATTATGGTTTTGTAAATACAACCGTGTTACGATCTCGAACCATATTTTCTAGAGCATAGAGCCTGACACTGAACTATAAACAGTAAAAGAAGAAAATTTACCTATACTGGCGCTTCCACCAAATCCTCGTTTAACGCATCCGTGTCATTTAGCACTGCTCATCACTATTAAAATTTCTATTTTGAATGCAGGCCCGCCAGCATGCCCCATACGTTTTTGCGTACAATCGTATGCCAAGGTCCGTTTCCCCTAAAGGAGTGTGAAGCTCTTCATCCCCAATAAAAAAGAAAGATTCTCCGATCAGACGGGAATTGAGTCTGATAGGCCTAAGATTTATCATCAGTCATCCGTAAATGTTGCTGTGCTCCCGTCAGTTACGGGGTAATCCCCCTAGCCGCAGTAGCAGCTCCTGATCCGTAAAAGCGGAGTCTGCTCGGTTGGGTGGTTGTATAGACATTAGAAAAATGGCACGAGCACTCGCGCCTGTGTGAGTGGATGCAGTGAGTGTTACTGCAGGGGCGCCACAGCGCTGTTTTCTTCACGACACTCCGGCGGGCAGTCCCCGCCAGGTGTAAGATTTATCGGATTTTTCTATTTAAATATATCCTAAGTCGCGGATGATTATACTTGCGCGATGTAGGATTTCGATGTTATCATTTACGCCATAGATGGCGCTGTACATATTGTAGCCACTACACCACCATGCGGAAAAATCATCGCGCATTTTTTTTTAATACTAAAACAGGCCTTTATTCAGTAGTGTCAGACTTGTACTGAATAAAACCCACCCAAGTTCATTCTATTGCCCTTTATGTTCCGGGGCCACAGTATCTCTTACGAACAAACCGCAACCCCGACAGGCGGTGGCCCTAGCAAGTCCTCCTGCTTTGCTGACATCTTTTTGAAGCGCGCGTGAAACACTAACGCGCCGTCGACACGGCCTGTCGTCAATAGACGGACGGATGGTGAGTCGCATTGCTCACCATCCACACACGCCCGCATCTACGGTGGCCGGGAGTTCCAACGTGTCCTCCGGGCGATCGTCACAATGGTTAAAGAATTAAAATTGACCGCTTGCAAGAAATGTGGAAGCATATACCTATAGCGCTTTGAGTTGTACCGAACTCAAAGCGCTCTGCATCCAAATTTATTGTGCAAACCGTTCAGAAGTTATAATAAAAACTTCTTTCTGACATCTATAGAACAGGTAGTCTGTGGAATTCACTGCTGACTTCTCTGTTCTCTGATCATTTTATTCCGGATCTTTTCAAAGTTTCAGTGAATCGGTGTCTTTTAGACAAGCGTACTCCACCCTAGGCCGCTTCATCGCTTCATATTAGGCGAGTTGCGGCGACAAAAATGTTGCGTTAATATTTCAAAAGTCCCGCTGAGATAGGTAGTACCTTTTTTTTTTCGGGTGGGAAATCATCCAATGACTTCCCCCGCTCTGGGCGGAGCGGGGGGGCATGTCAGACTTGTACTGACTAAAACCCACCCATGTTCCTTCTATTGCCCTTTACGTTCCGAGGCCGCGGTATCTCTTTCGAACAACCCGCAACCCCGGCAGGCGGAGGATCTGGCAAGCCCCTCTGCTTTGCTGACTCTCTTTGAGGCGCGCGTGAAACACGAACGCGCCGTCGACACGGCCTGTCGTCAATCGACGGACGGACGGTGAACTACCCATTGCTCACCGCCCACAGGCCCGCAGCTGAGATAGTACTACAGTTAAAACCTGACCGTGATTTGCTTATCATCTTGGGAAAGACCCTGAGAGTCGAAAGGTCGTAACGTTATAACAAAAAAATATCAATAAAAATCCGAATAGACCATTACGATACGTCTACACAAAAAGTATCTGTTACAAAAGTGACATTTGATGATTTGACCAACTAATATTCAGCCGCGAATTTTCAAAGATTTTACGAAGTTCGTTCGTTTCAAATTCAAACGATCATTGGGTTCAACCATAGACATTTTTGTACCACTTGCTCAAAAAAGTGACATTCTATGCCACAAAAAGCGAACATAACAATAGTCATTTTTAATCTGTCAAAAACAGGGAAAAAAAATTGTACTGAATTTCATTCATCCCCTAGGGAGAGAATGTGATTTAAAATTGGAATACTAATACTGAACTACATCTGTGTTTACACCATTGAGTTTGTAGGTATATAAAGCATTAAGCATCTTTTTTTTTAAATGGAACACGCAATTAATATGCAGTTATGATTATTAAATAAAATTACCAAAACCGACGAGGTTGTATGAGCTTGATGCCTTTGCTTTTCCGACAAAACATATTAGTCTAGGAATTTGCCGCGATTTTGTTTTCTTCAAATACAGAAACGTTAAGTTTATTTTTATACATAAGTTAATGTTTTAAAAATACATTGTTAAATCAAAGCGACAGTGACAGTGTATTGTCGGATTCCATCAGTGCAAATGCTGCCGCAATCATACTCATCAACAATAAATGTACCAAACAAAAGTGTAGCTCTCTTTATAAATAATTGGACCAAGGTTCGAATGTTAACTTTTACTTTTAATGTCATTATCCTTACTTCCTTACTAATATTATAAAAGCGAAAGTGAGTTTGTTTGTTTGTTTATTTGTTTGTTTGTTACCTCTTCACGCTTTAATGGCTTAACCGATTTTGATGAATTTTGGTACAGAGATAGTTGGGAACCAGGAGACGGACATAGGCTAATTATTATTTAAAAAAAGTGGGATGTGAGGGAGAATGAGGGAAGAAAAGGGAAAACTTAGAGTTGCTATTACAAATCAATAAGGCGCAAGAGGAAATTTGTTACCCCAAATTCAACGCGGGCGAAGCCGCGGGCGAAAGCTAGTCTTTAATAAATGCTTATCTCATATTATTACTGTGTTAATTTTTTCGCAAATAATACGAAAAGTAGAGTATTTTCCTCGGTGATAAAGCTGTCTTAGTCTTGGGTAAACTTAAATCTCTCGCTACACTCGCGATTTAAATCGTCACCCACGACAGAAGACACTGCTTTATCCCCTTGGTTAATAATCTACTATTATGATATCTATGGGTTCAACTAAACTGACCCAAACTTTATCGATAATCCATTACTATATTAGAATAAGAAAAGCTATGTTTTAGCATCGATTTCATTGTGATGTTCAAACAATTTAACGGCACGGTTGGCGCAGTGGCTGAGTGATCGACTAATGCGCTGCAGGGTTCGCGGGTTCCATTCCCGCACGGAACAAATTTGTATGACATGCAGATAGTTGTTTCGGGTCTGGCTGTTTGTGTATGTGAGTTTAAGTGTTTGTAAGCGCAAGCGCACCCACGATACAGGAGAAATTCCTAGTGTGGGGGCAACGTTTCCTAAAAAATAAATGTTAATAGTAGAATTTGCAAGTAAGTACGGCATTGAAAATCAAGACCAACAGGAGGCCGTATTGTTTTGATAGCAGTAACGTATTCCTGATTAATCCCGACAGCAACACACACATAAAACAAAGACTGGAAGCAACGCTGATCAAGCCCCTTTGTTCGGAACTTTGATTAAAATCGATACACACTGTCTGTGGCTCGCTTTATTAAAATTTAAAACTATAAGTACACTAGCTTTTGCCCGCGGCTTCACTCGCGTTATATTCGGGGTACACAGTTCCCGTTTCCAGATTTACAGGTACCTGCTGCGTGTAGTTTTTGCCCATGCGCCTTATTTATTTTAATAGCAATGCTAATTTTTCCCTCTTTCTCCCTCATATCTCAATTTTTTTTTTTTTAAATAGCCTTCTTCCATCTCCAGGGTCCTTACTATCTCTGTACCAATCATCAAAATCGGTTCAGCCATCTAGGCCTGAAGACGTAACAAACAAACAAACTCACTTTCGCTTTTATAATATTAGTAAGGATAATGATGCCTAGTTACTAGGGTAAGCTGGTCTTTTAGATACTTTCATGTCTGGAATTAAGCCGTGAAGAAATCGATATTTTTAACGTGGCGTGGTAGTTACTTTCTTAAGTTTATTAACGAAGATTGTCTTTCAGTTTTGGAAGAATAATCGAACGTTTAAAAATGTTGCGTAAAAACAGATGAACTACCTAGATTCCGAATGTAGGTACTAACCTACTACTTACGAAAGTTTAATTGTTTTCTAGTGTGTATTGTGTAGGCGTTTGTTTTAGGCAACAGTTGGATTCATAGTCCATCTTCTATAATATCAAAATACTGAATTTGTTGCTAAGCGCAAATCTCGAGAACAGCTGAACCGGTATCGCCAATTCTGTTTTTGTTGGGGTTCTTGTGAAAAAAAGTAGGGTAGGTAGGTAGAAAAAATGCATTGCAACGTATCTATGCCGAGCACATAGTAGATAATGTAATAAACAGCAGTGTTAGTACTGGCGCACGGTGTAAACGTAATGTCAATACGCTAGCGAAGGAGGTGGCGGTGGCCGGGCGTTTGAGGGAGAGAACCTCAACCCAATTCAAACGCCGCGGGAGAAGCCCCGGGCGTCGGGCGATGCGAGACGACTTCCGGCCACCGTAGATGCGAGCCTGTGGATGGTGAGCAATGGGTAGCTCGCCGTGCCTCCGTCTATGGACGACAGCCCGTGTCCACGGCGCGTTAGTGTTCCACGCGCGCCGTCAGCCTTGGTCTCTGCCTGTTATTAGATGATTCTCCAGCTGTATAAAAAGTATGTAAATACCGATCTTTGAATTGATAATAAAATATCCTGTAGCAATTTTGGTAAAATTATTAAAGTAATTAAAATATTAGAAATAAAGCGATATAATATTTAGGTTACGTTTACACCGCGTGCACTCGTTCTAAAGCCTACAATCTCTCAAAACTCACGTTTGTTTTATGAAATATTTATTTGCATCTGACGAGAAAATTTACAGGAAAAAAGGTAAGAAAAATATTTGCAATGAATCAGATAGATCGCCTTTATAACCGAACCAATCCGTTCCGTTCCGGTTTCGACCTACATTTGAACCGTGAATGCCTCCCCAGTTTCGTAGAATAAAATATCGAAATGAGAGAATATTTCAGATTTTCGGCCTACTTCAGTTCAATTAATGAGATAGTCTCTCATTTTTTATTTTTATTAAATAGCATTACAATCGCGGTAAGCCTTAAAAAGCTGTGGCATAACATTCTCTTTCATTAGTTTTTATTTTTTAAACATTGCCCACTCTAGGAATTTCTCCTGTATCGTGGGTGCGTTAACAAACATTTAAACTCACATACACAAACAGCCAGACCAGAAACATAATTATATATTTGTAGGCCGTACTGTAGGTCACAAATATTTGTTCGGAGATCGAACCCGCGGCACGCGGCGCAGCACAGCTTGCTCAGCCACTGTGCTGTCCAAATTTGAAAAAAAAAATGACCTAATAGTGAATAGCCTTCGCAGCCCTGTAGACGGTGAGCAATGGGTAGCTCACCGTCTGTCTGGTTAGCGACGACAGTCGTGTCGAAGGCGGGTTTCGGATTGTTCGAACGTGATACACGGCCCCGGATCACAAAGGGCAAAAGCAGGATCATAGATGGGTTTTAGTAATTAAAAGCTTGACTCCCTTTCAGTCGGCCCAGAGCGAGAGAAGACTTCTTATGTAAAATCTGAACAAAAAAGAGTAAACAACCATTTATCAATCAAATAACTTCCCCCGCTCTAGGCGGAGCGGGGGGCGTGTCAGACTTTTGCTAACTAAAACTCACCCATGTTCCTTCTTATGCCCTTTATTTATTTATTTATTTATTTATTAAAACTTTATGCACATGTATAAAAAACAATGTACAAAGGCGGACTTAATGCCTTGGGCATTTTCTACCAGTCTACCTTAGGGTGATGCAGAGAGAAAATAAAGTAGGTGCAGGGTGCATAACAGAAAGTATAAGAAATAATTATATATATAATTAAAATATAACTATAAATACTTATATACATACATACAAAACAAAATATTAAAAAAAAAAAATGTAAAGAGAGTTAAATATACAAAAATTAATGAAGAAAATCTAACAACCATTTAACTTGGAGTCGAATCTGCCAGCTTCTTCAGCAAATATTCCCGAGCTTTTACTTTAAAACTGAACCGACTGGTGGTCAACCTGGTATCCAGAGGGAGCGCATTCCAGAGGAAGACCGCCTGGACAGGGAAAGAAGCTTTAAGAAAACCAGAGCGGTGAGAGGGACATCGTAGAAGACGGTTATGAGAGGAACGAAGATTCTTACTGTGCGCAGAGCATAAATATTGGAAGTGTGAAGTGTGTCCTTTACCTTCCGGAGCCGCGGTATCTCTTTCGAACAACCCGCAACGAGAAAACAGCCTTACGCAATATTTGTAACGGTCTTGCCAGAGGGCAAAGAGAGATAATTATGGAAGGTCATATCCAGCACCATTGCCCATGCAATCACCCACTACTGCAAGTAGGCCCATAAACCCAACGAGCTTTTGGACGGTCCTGGTTTCTTTGGCCTAACTTCAGCCTGGCTAGATGGGAGAGATGTAAATGTTTATTTAACAATAAATATCTACTACTTACTTTAAAAAAAAAAAAAAACAACAATTAACCACTTATTTACAGGATCTCTTCCGTGAATTCCACTTGTTACTACGTGTTGAACACCCATTATTACAACAAAAACCCGATGATCGGACCCATCCTGACAAGATGTTTAAAAATGTTTGATTACTTTAGATTTTCAATGTCAACAAAACCTACTAATTGACGCCAGCAGGCCTACATACTGGCCCTAAGTCATTTAACAAGACTTACCATTTATTCGAAAAAACAAGAAAACCAACTAAGTATTGTAACCAACAAAAATTTCTGTGGGTCAGTTTCGCTGTCCAGAACTCTAGATCCACTCCAAAGTTTCTAGCTGATCAGTCGCTGCAACATAGTTTGTAGGTTTGGCTGGCTCGTTAAAAGTTTGTAAAAAAAAAAGATTGTTTGGAAAGCACAACTTAATTAAGTTTAGCTCCGTCTTTTTTTTTACTTGTCGGATAATTATGTTATCCTAAAATAAATATCTAGTTGCATTTTGCAGTCTTATAAGTACTTTTATGTTTTCAAAAAACCGGTTTTTACACCGCGGTAGCACTGCACTGTTGCTTGCATCATAGATTAAGCTAGGCAATGCAGAGATGCGTCAAGGACGTCTACACTCTAGCTAGTTTAACTCAAGCGTTTTTTGAGATTTAAATAATGAATAGGTCAGAGGACTCACTTTTGTAACTTAAAAGCAATATGCTTTCAAGTTTAATGCTGCGATTTTCGCAATTAATTTTATCTGCAGAACCAGGTTAAACAACGTACTCCACAAAGAAAATCGACAAGCAGTTTTTTTTATATAATATATAGTGGTAGAAACCGCAGGATAGGCACTCAAAGTGTTGACAATCGACTGTCTAGACAACGCATTTATATCAACAATAGGTACAAAATAAGACATGCTTTCTGCATTTTCTACTTTCTTAAGCAAATAATCGAACTTTCAACGATTGCATCTGCTTCATGCGGCTAATTAAATTTACCCGTATCATTAATCTACCTGTACATAAATTCTCTCACCTGTGCACTGCACGCATGATCTTTGACTGCGCGGCGCCGCTCGTCGCCAGTCGACCGGCCAGCCAGCCACCGCCATTTTTGCTTCAGTCCAGTTATACCAGCGCCGCGTGAACACGTGTCAGTGCCGATTTTGCCGCCGAAAACGATCGTCAACAAAGATGAATCTGTTTAAAAGTGTACATATTTAAATGTTCCCACGTCCTTAATTGTGTAATAGTGTTAGAAATAAACTTAATGTGTGTTAAAAGTAGTTGAATGTTCAGATTTTATGCTAAAAAGTAGTGTTGCAATTTCTTTTTCGTCTAAAACTTTTCGATTGGAAGATTGTTTGAATCGCTGTTGTGATTCGATAAGTGTTGTAAACAGTGATTTAATCGTATAATCAGTGTCGTGTTGGATTCTAATTGGAGCTGTACCGGTCGGGAGCTGATATTTCGCCGTTCCCAGGCGTTCTTTGGCAACAGGTTAGTGTGTGTGAACACTGTGAACCCGCATTAATTCGGTTGCATGTAAACTGTTTATAAATAACGGTGATTATTACACCTACGATTGTTCATTTCTGCGTATTTTCACGTGATTTTGTCGGTTTGATATAATCTTATTAGCCAGTATTATCTTTTGAAGTTATGGTCGTCAAGACTTGGCGACATAAAGTTATATTACATTACATAATTAAATACCGTAGGACACATTCATTACATAGCCTAATGTGTATATAAGGACCTACCGCATTAACCTGTCATATCACCATCTGCTTTACTCCTTTAGTTATAAATCCTTTTGCCATCCACTTCCACAACCCAGTTAGTACTGGGTAAAACGGTACTCCTTTCGTGACACTATCAGAATCTGTAACGACACGACTGATCAAGATCTACAACAAATGACAGCCGGGACCATCGCACAACATGCTTTCCGACGCACGGAGAAAACTCGAGTTCACCCATCCACACCAACCTAGGCAAGCGTGGCCCCAAGCGGCTGCTATTATTTAGCCACGAGCTCAACTACGTATACGCTGTCACAAAATCCTTACTTCCTTACTATCCTTATCCTTACTAATATTATAAAAGCGAAAGTGAGTTTGTTTGTTTGTTTATTTGTTTGTTACCTCTTCACGCTTTAATGGCTGAACCAATTTTGATGAATTTTGGTACATAGATAGTTGGGAACCAGGAGACGGACATAGGCTAATTTTTATTTTAAAAAAGTGGGATGTGAGGGAGAAAGAGGGAAGAAAAGGGAAAACTTAACGTTGCTATTACAAATCAATAAGGCGCAAGAGGAACTGTGGTACCCCAAATTTAACGCGGGCGAAGCCGCGGGCGAAAGCTAGTAAATACTAAAGCACGTATCAGATGTAACTTACTTTAGTTACTATACAATAACCGTTTAATGCCAAAACAATAACAAACATACACACATAAACTGTAATTAAGAACCTCCTGATTCATCTACAGATGAAAGATGAACGTCAAAACTCTAATAAAAGAAACAACGGTCTTGTAGGTACTGCTGGATTCACCCAAAGACTACTTCTTTTTTTTTTAATAATTACCCCTGGAGCGGGGGCGATTGTTAGACTTGTATCGACTAAAACCCACCCATGTTCCTTCTTTTGCCCTTTGTGTTCGTTTCCGTGGTATTCCATTCGAACAACCCGCAACCCAAAGACTACTCCTACGGCAAAGGTTTCGTTTTCCGCATCCAAACAACCTTGCCTGCCATTTATTAGATAAATATTCAAATTGTTAACAATAGAATCTAATATATAAAATTCTCGTGTCACAGTTTTCGTTCCCATACTCCTCCGAAACGGCTGGACCGATTTAAACGAAATTTTGTGTACATATCGGGTAGGTCTGAGAATCGGCCAACATCTATTTTTCATACCCCTAAGTGAGCAGCGGGTGAAACCGCTGGGCACAGCTAGTAATATTATGATATTGGAAGATTGATAAGATAATGGAAAAAGGACTGAATGATATCGTGGTGGTTGACAGCGGGAAATGGAATAAGGAAACGTGTTGTGCCGACCCCAAATGGCAGGGCAGGAAGATGAGGACTCAAAATTCTTAACGTTCTTGTTTTTCAGACATTCGGTAGACCATAGATTATATCAAAAAGAATATTTCTATGGTAGATACTCTTTGTTTTGCAGTACGCATCAAATGTCAAACTTAGTTTTCTTTAGATTAAATGTAAACTCGCGGGCCGAATACCACAATTTTATGTAGCGGATATCTAGAAGCCATTACGTACAGTTAAAACATTACAATGTAAATAATACTTAGTATTCTAAAAGAAAACACGAAGTCTTGAAGATTTACTTTTTAAAAAAATCATTCGTGTGAACATTTCTATTTCAGTCACAGGTAATACTTGTACGGAAGATAATTACAATCTATCTCCAAATCCTTGTCAAAACTGTATTGAACTAAACAGTAAACAAAAGAATGTAAGAACTTGCAGCAAGTGAGCAACATTCCGTTCGCTCATTTGTACTAGCTATTGTTCTACATACAGTTTGCGTTCTTTTTGCCAGAGAACTTTGTAACTTGGCAGTAGCTTGCAAAGCTTTTCGCAAGTCTATAACTGCCTTTAACAGGATTGGCTTTGACATCTTACGTCAATCCAATACATTTTTGACCTTTACATAATTGAGAGCCAAAGCCATTAATTATATTACACTAGCTGTGCTATGCAATTTTTTACCTACCCTACCTTTTCTCCGAGCCCGAGACCTTTTCAACGAATGCAAAACCGTGGAAATCGGTTCGTGCGTTCTGGAGTTATAGCGTCAGGAAAGAAAACCCGACTTATTTTTATATAGTAGATAAATAAATTATTATTGACGAGGTTATCTCTGATATTCTAGTTTGTCTTTGCTCTGTTCTGTTCTGTTCTGTTCTGAAGAATCTACGATGTCTATGGTGGTGAGAAACGGTAAAAGATCTCGTCCAATTGGCGCAATATCCTAAGCATAGCACAACTGCGAGGCAAAATTTCGATAAAACATCGAAATTACGTGGTTTTCCTTGGGTTAGCTCTGAGCCTCCTGAGACTATATATTATAGTTAGTATAGGGTCGTTTCGCCGGTTTCGCGACCACCTTCAGTAGGCGACCATTTGACGGACTAAGTTTCTTTAAATTAAGATAATAGTATTTGTCGAGGTAACATACATAAAAAATAAATCTAACGTGCTTTATAAATGATTATGAAATAAGAATTTGCAAAGTTTGAAACAAATGGGTTAACCCAGAGCCGAAAAAAAATTGCTCAGTGCGCGTCTTGATTCGTGGTGAGTGGAAGTACCGCGAGTTTGTAAAAAAAATAACACGACGCGCGGCGCTCAAAGATAAGTTTTGATACTTATTTCATGTTTTACACAATAGTTACATGTTAAATTGTACAACCGATAAGTATGGGTTCTCATTTAGTTGTATTTTGCTTTATTAAAACTTATTATTAAGATAAAATCAAGTGGTCGGTAACCGAAATGGTTATTTATGAAAAACGTTAGATAGCGACCACATGGTCGCAAACCGATGCGATCAGCATTATTTTGTTTTGATTAATATGATCCCAATGCTTCAAAAAGGACTGTTACAATTTTGAATGTAGTATTGTAAAAGGTTTTTCTTGTAGTTCTTTGGTAAGCGACCACCAGTTTCTTTATAAGAAGTTTGTTTAATTTCCCTACAAAATTTGGCGCTACAGCTGGTCGTAAACCAAAGTAGGCGAAATAAAGACATCGGTTTCCGGCCAACATAATTTAGTATGAGAGAAATAACGGCCGCTTACAGAAATAAGTGTGAAAGTTCACTTCAGGTCCGTCAAAAACTAAATATTACTATTTTTCAGTTTAAAACAAAATTTTGTCATAAAAAGCAAACTACTTTTATTTTTTTAGATGGAGCTCCTAAATAATTTGGTCAACAAAAAAAAAAAGAAAAAGACTGTCCAATACACAGAAGAAGCACTGAAAAAAGCTCTCGATGATATCCGAAAACAAGGGAAGGGAATAAGAGAAACATGTAGACTGTATCAGAGCCCAAGGACCACGATACAAGATCGCCTTAAAAGGAAGAGGTGTGATACAATCGAGACAAGGAGACCAGATCAGATTTATTGGGTATAGAAGGTGAGAAACAAATTAAAGAGCGGCTTTTGGACAGAGCAAAATGTGGATTACCGGTCAAGAAACAGGAGCTGTTGGACACAGTACAAAAAATAGTTAAAGATAACGGAAAAAAGAATCCTATTAATGATGATCGTCCGGGGCAAACCTGGTACTCAAATTTCCTAAAACGCCATCCCGATATATCAAGCCGTGCTGCCGAAGGAATTATTAAAGCCAGAGCCAGAGTAACTGAAGAAGCCATACGCGCTTGGTTTCTATTACAACTAGTGACTAAGTCTCTACAAAATGTAAGATTGTTATTTTTTAATTATAAGAAAACATTATACCAAATGATTACCATTTTTATTTTAATGAAAAGGCAAAAAAATAAAGTATTTTTAAAGCGATTATAATTGTTTTATTGGCATATTTTTAAATATAATGGGGCGGTCGCAAACCAGCTCACTGGTGGTCATAAACTGATAAAAATGGTCGTAAACCGACGTTTTCGCTATATTTTCACTTTTTCAGCATTTTATAAATATTTTTGTATGAATGTATTTTATTTTATGTTTTGTATCCAAACTACATTATATTTGGGACAAATTCACATTAACATATAGTATTTTGCGAGTAAACAACATTTTTTTTTCTTCATCTTAAGTGGGCAACTCAGCTAACTGGTCGCTAACCGGCGCAATCACCCTATATCGCGGCTTTTTTTGGATGGGAAATCATAAGATCGTGTCAGATACATCACCTATCCGTGTTCCTTATTTTGCCCTTTATGTTCCGGGGTCGCGGACTCGCGGTATTTCTTTCGAACCAACCCGCAGGCAGTTACTCTGACGGACCAGTCAGCTTTGCTTACACCTCTGTATATCCCGGCTATAACATCGACCATACAAGCCAAAATCTGCGAAAATATCGTGATATATGGATTACGAAGACTCTTTATTTTATACATTTACTAGCTGTTCCCCGCGGTTTCACCCACGCTGCTCAGCACCTGTTGGTCGTAGCGTGATGTTATATAGCCTATATGATGTGTATTCATCCCCACGCAGCGGGGGGCGTGGTTCCGCGCCGGCAGCGCGCACGCTTCCGCGCGCCCCAACGTCAATCAGTAATAAACTAACCTTATACCGGACGATCGTTGTTTCATTGCGCTCACATACGTATCATTGGCGACGAGGTGAACAATTACACACAAAATCATCGAAAATGAACGCGTTTCTAGGAACTCTAACAACATTTGACCATAAAAACAATGATTGGCAAATATATAAAGGGAAGCTGACGCAATTTTTAAAAATCAACGATATAGATGTCAATAGCAAAAGTGGAATTTTACTGTGTCATCTCACAGAGGAATCGTACCGGTTGGTGCTCAATTTGGCTTTTCCTGAAGAGTTGGAAAAATTGAGCTACGAAAAGTTGGTGGCATTACTCGACGGCCATTTCAAGCCGAGGAAGTGCACATTTGTCGATAAGGCGAAGTTCTTTGGGGCCAGCCGAGAAACAGGCGAAACTATTGGAGAATGGGCGGCGCGGCTGAGAGGTTTAGCAACCTACTGCGATTTCGGCACCGCTCTCGAAACGAACCTGAGAGATCGTTTCGTCCTAGGCCTGAGGGCAGGTCCAGAACGCGATAAACTCTTCGAGCAAGACCCGTTGACGCTCACGTTGTCGCGGGCTATTGAAATGGCGGAGCAAGCAGCATGTGCCAACGAGGCCAAGGCCCTTATGGGTTCTGAGCTGCCTACATCAGTTAAAGAAGAACCAATATACAGCGCGAAGTTTCAAGGTCGAGCGAGCCGAGCACGTGGCGCGGGCGGCGGCGCGGGCGGCGCCGACGCAGCACCTCGAGGCGATAAAGATCGCTGCGATGTGTGCGGATTGAAAAATCATAGTGCAAATAAGTGTCGTTACAAGGCTTATAAGTGTCAAAAGTGCGGTGTAAAAGGGCATTTAAAAAAAGTGTGCGGTAACCAAAAGGGCTCCACACGTGTTTACCACGTGGACTCTAATGAACGGGGTAGTGACGATAACCAACCCCAGGGCCAGGACTGTGATGAGTGTCAGAATTTTAACATAAGGTACGTGGCTGATAAGCCTATTGAAATTGAATTAATTTTAGGTGACTGTCTTTTAAAAATGGAACTAGATTCTGGATCAGGTAGCACAGTTATTTCCGATCATTTATACAATAAAAAGTTCGCAAAATATCAATTACAAAATTGTAATCTGAAAATGTGCTTATACAATGGACATAAAATCTCCCCACTGGGATTTTTCACAACTAAAGCGACCTTCAATAATTTACAAAATAATATAAAAGTTTTTGTCATTAAAAACGGAGGCCCGCCATTATTGGGTAGGGATTTTATGTCCGCCTTCAATTTAATTGTTACTACAAATATTAACACATTAATAAGTAGCGATAATGATGTATTGGAATTGCTTGGAAAATACCCAGACCTGTGGCGAGATGAGTTAGGATCATTTAATAAATTTAAAGTAACCTTACAACTAAAAGAGAACACTATTCCCAAGTTTTTTAAGCCTCGAAATGTACCTTTTGCTCTCAGAGATAAAGTCGAACAAGAACTAGATCGATTGGTAGGTTTAGGTATTTTAGTCTCGATAGACCATTCACAGTATGCCACCCCAATAGTGCCGGTGTTAAAGGAAAATAATCAGATTAGAATAGCGGGAGATTTTTCGGTAACTCTTAATAAAGACCTGTTAATAGAAAAATACCCTCTACCCAGAATTGAGGAGGTTTTCGCTAAGATTGGAGGAGGCCAATTGTATAGTAAAATTGATCTAAAAAACGCATACAATCAATTTTTACTAGATGAATCATCACAAGATCTTACAGCGATAAACACACATAAAGGTCTGTTTAAATATACGCGCTTGGTTTACGGCCTCGCTAACGCACCCGCGATCTTTCAAAAGTCCATGGAAACATTATTGGCGGGAATACACGGAGTTAGTGTCTGGCTTGACGATATTTGTATCACAGGACCCGACAGAGACACTCACATTAATAGGCTAACGGAAGTTTTAAGTAGATTAAGCGGTGCCGGTCTACGTCTTCATAAAGACAAGTGCCATTTTTTTCAACCAAGTGTTATTTACCTAGGATACGTGATTAGTAAAGACGGACTAATGACTAGTCCTGATAAAGTCAAGGCAATATTGAGCGCTCCCGAGCCAACTAATGTCACCGAAGTAAAACGATTCTTAGGCGTCGTAAATTATTATAGGAATTTTATACCTAACGCTTCGTCAGTACTAAGTCCCCTCCACGAATTATTACGAAGCAACGCACGCTGGGAATGGGGTGAAAGGCAGCGGCAGGCCATGACAGCGGTCTGCCGAGAATTAGCATCGGAACGGGTACTGGCGCATTTCGAGCCATCGGCCCAGCTGGTACTCACGGTGGACGCGGGTCCGACCGGGCTCGGCGCGGTACTTTCGCAGCGCGGGGAGGGGGAAAGCGACGCGCACAGGCGCCCGCTCGCGTATGCGTCGCGCTCGCTGGCTGCCAGCGAGCGCAATTACAGCCAGATTCAGAAGGAGGCGACCGCTATAATATTTGGTGTGAAAAGGTTCCATCAATACTTGTACGGTCGCAGTGATCCGTTTATTTTAGAAACGGATCATAAGCCATTGGTATCTATCTTTAACAACAAAGCAGGTATACCAGTAACCACAGCTTTACGGCTACAGCGATATGCCATAACGCTATCGGCTTATAATTATGTGGTACGTTATGTAACAGGTAACAATAATTTAGTTGCCGATTATTTTTCACGCGCGCCGTTGAAATGCAAAAACAAGACGGAAGATAGTAGTAATGATACTTATTACGCGCTCAAGTTCTTAGACGAAGCGTCACCTGCTATTACGAGTCGCGAAATACAACAGGCTACGGAGAACGATAAAGTAATACAAACTGTCCGTAGGTATATGCAAAGGGGTTGGCCTCGAAAAATCAATTGTAAATCGATATTCCCTTATTTCCAGTGCAAGTCGGATTTGCAGTACGAAAACGATTGTCTTTTTAGAGGACATAAAATAGTAATTCCGCTTCCTCTAAGAGATAAAATGTTACGAGAACTTCATGATACCCATTTAGGTATAATTAAAACGAAAAGCAATGCTCGGAGTAGGATGTGGTGGCCCGGCATCGATAACGACATCGAGCGTTGGATAGGGTCTTGTAGCACGTGCGCAAGCGTCCGCGCCGCACCCCCGCGCGACCCTCCCTCGCCTTGGCCCGCCGCCGCCGCTGCCTGGCAGCGCGTACACATAGACTATATGACCGTAGGACAAAGGGTATATCTCGTGGTTGTCGATTCTTATAGTAAGTGGGTAGAATGTTTACACATGAACAATGGAACTTCAACGAAAGCGCTAATTACTAAACTCAAACAAGTTTTTTCAACCTTCGGAATACCAAATGTGTTGGTATCAGATAATGATGTTAAGATTAATTCGACTGAGTTTAAAACGTTTTGTTCCTCAAACGGTGTAAAATACATGACGTCGCCCATTTATCATCCGCCCAGCAATGGACAAGCCGAAAATTCGGTAAGAACATGTAAAAGAATGTTAAAATGTATTTTAAACGATAATCTACCGTTATATAAGATCAATGAATTGTTACTTGGTTATTTGTTTAATTATAGAAACACGGTGCACTGTACCACGGGAGAAACGCCAGCTAAGTTAATGTTTGGTAGAAATCTACGATCTCGGCTCGATTTAGTTGTACCTTCGAGTGTAAAAACCCACGTCGATACAACTATAGTGCGCACGAAAAGACAGTTTGTGATTGGCGATATCGTTTGGACCCGATGGTACAGTGCGCGGAAGGAAATTTGGCAGTTAGGAATAATAAAAAATAAAATAGGAAACAAAATGTATAACATTTATATTAACGACTTAGACGCATGTTGTATAAGACATGTTGATCAGCTGTTAAAGTACACCGGTAGCAAAGAGCCAGCGAACACTAACACTGTTCAGGTGCCTAATCAGGAACAATCGCCCGACATTTCCAAAGAGTTGAGTTCAGCCGTGGTGAATGAAACTGTGCCAGTGGCACTGGATGTGGAATGTGTCGCAGATGGTGATGAAGAGGAATGGCGCGATTGTGAGGCGATGGAGAATGTGGAAAGGGTAGCTGATGGTATAGCATCATCGCTACCACCGATAGTGCAACCTGAGCCGCTTGCTACCGGCCAGTCTGAAATTACGGGGGACCGCAATGTTGACATACCACCATCACCCCCACCTTCACGCCAGAAGCGTCCTAGGAAAGTGGTGGATTACAAAAAATACTTTTAACTATTAGTTCGATTAAAGATAATGTTTTGATATTGTTTAAAGGACGTGTTTAGAAAATAAGTTTATTAGTTTTATGGAGTGTTACTTATTATTGTCTTCAGGTGTTCCAAATTAAGTGTGGAGGAATGATGTGTATTCATCCCCACGCAGCGGGGGGCGTGGTTCCGCGCCGGCAGCGCGCACGCTTCCGCGCGCCCCAACGTCAATCAGTAATAAACTAACCTTATACCGGACGATCGTTGTTTCATTGCGCTCACATACGTATCACTATAGCCTTCCTCAAGAAATGGACTATCCAACACTAAAATAATTTTCCAACCCCAACCAGTAGTCCCTGAGATTAGCGCGTTCAAACAAACAAACAAACTCTTCAGCTTTATAATATTAGTATAGATATAGATTGCAAAGAGATAAAGTTTGTACCAAAGAGGTCAACTTAATGCCCGAAACTCATTCATTTTCAAAAAGTGTTCCACTTTTAAAATGCCACATTATTTGCGAGAACCATAAACAAGACAACTTCACGCGAGTAATCTTGGTCGTTGCTAGTTTTTGTTTATAATCTATGTAATGCCAGGAACAGCAAACTCAAACAAAACGTACATCTGTTATGTATTAAACTCTAGAACTTGTCTAGCTTATGTACAAACTTGTTATAAACTTAGGAACTCAACGTCTCAGCTTATATGAGTTTCAAGTTAGCATGAGCAACTGTTATGAAAGTAATTCCAACATTTCCAATTAAAGTTAGAATGCAATTCTTGAGATTTCTTTTATAGACTCGTATTCTCTCCTCTTTCAAGGGCCTTATTTTTCAAGGTTATCGTGGGTTACAAGGATGAACCGTTATATTTACTAGTTTTATTATAAAAACTAGCTGTTCTCCGCGGTTTCACCCACGCTGCTCAGCACCTGTTGGTCGTAACGTGATGTTATGTAGGAATGGACTATCCAACACTAAAAGAATTATCCAATTCCAACCAGTAGTCCCTGAGATTAGCGCGTTCAAACAAACAAACAAACTCTTCAGCTTTATAATATTAGTATGGATGCCAAGATTCATCAATTGACACATGATAAACTGCAACTCTGACTGACCGTAAAAACCTTCATTATTTCCTGAAATTCGCAACATAGTGGGGACGTATAAGCTATAAAATCTACTGCTCATCAATTAACCACTACAAATACTTAAAAAAACTATTTTTCTAAAAACTGATTTAGTCACACATTATCAAAAACATTTGAAACGGGAAATTTACTATGTTTATTTTTTTATTGCTTTTTCAATCGGAAACTAGCTATACTTAAATAAAAAAAAACATGGTGAATATCCCGTTTCAAATGTTACTAATTAATTAAAAACTGATGTTTCTGACGATGTAATTGCTATACTTAGGATACTTATCCATAATCAATGGATCCATCGACAATTTTTTCTACCGTTTTTAATTCTTCTCCGTTCGTTACTTTTTATATTTTACTAGCTTTTGCCCGCGGCTTCGCTCGCGTTAAATTCGGGGTAACACAGTTCCCCTTGCGCCTTATTGATTTGTAATAGCAACGCTAAGTTTTCCCTTTTCTTCCCTCTTTCTCCCTCACATCCCACTTTTTTCAAAAAAATATTTGTCCGTCTCCTGATTCCCTACTATCTTTGTACCAAAATTCATCAAAATCGGTTTAGCCATTAAAGCGTGAAGAGGTAACAAACAAACAAACTAACTCACCTTCGCTTTTATAATATTAGTAAGGATAAGGATTGCTTGCCAGTTCTTTTTTTTTATTCTTCGTTAAAACTACTCGTTTACTGCGGAAATGTAAGTGTACTATTGTGTACCGCTGCCTAACTAACATGCGTGATATTTTATAGGTAGGCTCATTAGTATTTGCCGCCAATGTAATTTCGAACACCATTTTATAAGCCAGACATTGCTTCTCGGGAAGTCATTAACGCTGCTAAGAACGGGAATATTGAGTCTTCTGGCGGTCCGTTATATCCGAATCACGCGTTGATACATGGATTTATAATGTAGTTGACCGAGATTATCGATTAACGTTAAATCGATAGTTTCGCAGCACTATGTTTATTTTTCATTTTATGTAGAGTTAAGGGTCTTAAGATGCCTGGGTCTGTGAAGTACGGGATGAGGGAATTTCTTCCGTTCCGTGCGGGGATCGAACCCGCAACACGCAGCGCAGCAGTCGATCTCTCAGCCACTGCACCAACCGTGTCGTCAAATCAGAGGTGTATCCCCTGGATTCAAACTCCAGACCTATGACCGGACAGTCCGACGGTCACACCAGCCTATTACATCACCGTGCTAAAATATCCAGACTTACAAACTTTCCACCATTATGGTATTAGTATCATGAAACGTATGGTAAAGCGCTGTAGGCAAAACCGTTCTCAATATAACCGGTATTGATCGATCCGGTTAATTACATGTCGCGAACAATACGGGCATATCACCTGGGAAATGGTATACTACATCAACAATCGGGATTACAATAACATATCGTGGAACAACAGTCAATGTTTATTTAGGTACTATATGATTCATTATGGAACAAGAAGTAGAGGAAGGCCAAAGAAAAAATGAATGGATTGTGTTAGGAATGATATGAGGGAGAATGGAGTAAATGATACCGTGACTTCTGACAGAAAGGAAGACGAAAACGTGTTGCGGTTTTAAGGTGAGTAATTGGTAGCTCACATATTGACGACAGGCGCGTTAGTATTCCACGCACGCACCAAAGAGATGTCAGCAAAGTAGAGGGGCGTGCCAGGGCCAACAGAACATAAAGGGAAAAAGAAGGATGGGGTGGCTTTAAGCTTTAAATTCTGACATTCTCCCCCGCTCCGCCCCGAGTGCGGAAACTTGTATGATTATTTCTCATCCTTAAAAAAAGGACTAGCAGAAGACGATCCCAAAATAATGGGGAAAGTTAAATCAGCAGAAAATGATTAAGTGACGGAAATCTATACTAATATTATAAAGCTGAAGAGTTTGTTTGTTTGTTTGTTGGAACGCGCTAATCTCAGGGACTACGGGTTGGAATTGGAAAATTCTTTTAGTGTTAGATAGTCCATTTCTTGAGGAAGGCTATAGGCTATATAACATCACGCTACGACCAACAGGTGCTGAGTAGCGTGGGTGAAACCGCGGAGAACAGCTAGTGAAGAATATAGTGTTCTGTTTTGTTGGTTTAAGAAGTGACGATTTCTTAAGTTCATGTGTTCATAACACATGTTTGACGAAGTATTACTTAAGTGACGAAACTGTAACAGAGAGAGGTGACAAGCATCTAACAGTAAAGATTAGAACCACTTTACAATCCAAAGAACAAAAGTGAAGTTTTGTTGGTAGTTGACGGCATGGTTGGCGCAGTGGCTGAGCGATCGACTGCTGCGCTGCGTATCGCGGGTTCGATTCCCGCGCGGAAAAATATTTGTAAGACCTGCAGATAATTGTTTTGAGTCTGGCTGTTTGTGTATTGTAAGTTTAAATGTTTGTGAACGCACCCACGATACAGGAGAAATTCTTAGTGTAGGGCAAAGTGTTTAATAAAAAAAATATTATTGTGCTATTTGAAAAATCTTCTAACAAGGACTTTGAGGGCTTTTTTTACGGAAAAGAGTGTCTGTCTTTAACTAACTAAAATCCATCCATGTTCTTTCTTTTGCCCGATACATCGGGACCGCAGTATCTCTAACCCTGGCAGGCAGTGATCCTGGCGGGCACCTCAGCTTTGCTGACATCTCTTTGAGGTGGTCGTAGAACAGGAACGTTCCATGGACGCGACCTGTCGTTACTAGACGGACAGACGATGAGGTCACATTGCTCACCATCCACAGACCCTCATCTATGGTGACTCTGAAGGCTTAGAAGTTAGCGGTAACCATGATACTTTCAAAAAACGTATCGTAACGTAAATTCTGTTCAAAGTCGTAGCTTAACAAAACGCTTTGAAGGCAACCTCTGCAACTTGTCTGGTCTATCCTCACTAATATTATAAAAGCGAAAGTGGGTTTGTCTGTTTGTTTGTTTGTTACCTCTTCACGGTTTAATAGGTAAACCGATTTTGATGAATTTTGGCACAGAGATAGTTGGGAACTAGGAGACGGACATAGGCTATTTTTTTTTTAAAAGAGCGGAATATGAGGGAGAAAGAGGGAAGAAACTGGAAAACTTAGCGTTGCTATTACAAATCAATAAGGCGCTACCGAATTTAACGCGAGCGAAGCCGCGGGCAAAAGCTAGTATAATACATAGTACTTACAGCTCGAAAGGTGCTGGACCATAAGCCTTACGTCAGCGCTAAAAGCGCTACATTCACTTTGAGGATTTAATCTAGCGTAGTATGTAGTTTCGATAGAACTATGAAATAGCTTGTACTGGTTTTGTTACTTAGAAACGTGTCCCATACTGTGTTTTCATGTGTTAAATACTAACTAAGACTGTATTTTTATTTATTACTAGCTCCGCGTGACATAGTTAATTTGGGTTAACGCTAACTTTAAGCCGCGATGATCGAAAAAAAAAAATCTTTCTGACCCAGTTTCTTCCCTCTTACTCCCCCTTTTTAGCCTATGTCCTTCTCCGGGGTCCCAACTATCTTTGTACCAAAATTCATCAAAATCGATTTGGCCATTTAGGCGTGAAGACATTAGAAACAAACTGACTAACTTTCGCTTTTATAATATTAGTAAGGATTTATTTACGTACACACAAAACACAATAATGGAAAAAAATACATTCAGACAAAAGAACACAAAGGTACCGCTTATTTCATTTAGAAATCCCTTCCAGGAGACCTGCCCTTTAAATCTGACCTGAACTTTTAACTTTTTTTCCGAAGTTTTGTAAATACAAGTCTTTTAATCCTGGAACCAGGCAAACTTACTTCCTGTCGGGGTTGCGGGTTGTTCGACCAACCAACATATATGGTTTACCCTTTAAGTTCCGGGGCTACATCTCTTAGAAGGAACATGGTTGGGTTTCAGTCAGTACAAGTCTGACTCTCCCCGTTTCGCCCAAAGCGGGGGGAATTGTGTCTATGATTTTGCATCCGCAAAAACAAAAAAGGCAAACTTACTTATATTGCAGAAATATTTCCAACAAGACATACAATTTGAATTTTTGCGATTCCAATTTCATAGACTTTGCAACAATACCGTGCTTAATGCTATGCTCTTGCCAACTTCATTTAAAAGTAAGATGGCGTCAACAATGATGAAAGTCAGAGCTCGGTGTACAAATTACAAGATCATAGTTTATTTGTCTAGCCAAATGATTACATCAGTAATTGCACTGGTTCCGGGTGTTGTAGTCGATCGATTGACTTTTGCTCTTGAAATAAATAGTTTATTCTCCTTATTATGTTTTTTGAAAACACTGTCGGGTCTTAAAACCCTTTTTTTGGGGATGGGAAATCATCAAATAACTTCCCGGTTTTGGGCGGAGTGGGGGGGAGTGTCAGACTTGTACTGACTAAAACCCACCCATGTTCCTTCTATTGCCCTTTACGTTCCGGAGCTGCGATATCTCTTTCGAACAACCCGCAATCCCGGTAGGCTCCTCTGCTTTGCTGACTCTCTTTGAGGCGCGCGTGATACACGAACGCGCCGTCGACACGGCCTGTCGTCAATAGACGGACGGACGATGTGTATTCTAGTATTCTATGTGTTATTCCAGACTATTATATAATCTACATCTGTGCCAAATATCATCAAGATCCGTTCAGCCGTTTTGACATGAAAGAGTAACAAACATCCATACATCCTCACAAACATTCACATTTACAATGAAAGTAGGACAAGTAGGATGTTAACTCAATACAAATGTCGGATAGCTGATAACGTCCCGATATCAGTGAGTTTTCGCTTCAATGAAGAAGAAATAAAAGGCTGTCTAGTCAATCGAAACAATACAATTTCAAGTTGATTTGCAAATGTAAGGTAGAATAGTTTATTTACCTTGTCTTGTCAATGCTTTTCAAGTATAAAGTAGCATATTCTTTTTTATTGACAGATAGACGGACAACAACGTGATCCAATAGGTAAGCTTCCGGTTTTTCTTTTTGAGGTACAGAACCCTAAAAATATAATTATGTTATGGAATGAACTTAAAGACTATGCCTGATGTTAGGATGAAGCATAATCTTAACGACATCTTAGGATTAATCACGATAATGCCTCAGCTTACTTAAAAATTCCCCAAAGCTGTACTTACTTATCTACTAGATCAGAATTTTTACGTTCTACAGAGCCAGACCGCTATTTAATCCCACTTCGACAAACTTCTTCTAGACTCAAGAATATTTTTTATGCCTTTAAAACTACGAGCATAACTTAAAACTTTTACGACATCAGTGCTATGAGACTTCGAGCTCTTAAATAATATAAATAGGGGTGTTAAAAGCAGGGTCTGTACCACCTACTCTCCTAGTAGCAGTAAGTACTTAAATATCACTGTCTATGTTTCATGCATATTAAAGTCTTAATTATCATGCATTTTGACCATGTTCTGCATTTCAACCGCCATCATTTACTCCTTTTTTGGCGTCGGTACCTTAAAAGGAAAAAAAGTGGTATTCTTATTGGACATGGGAACGCCTGAAGGTATGGAGTTAAAATTAAAAAGGTCCATAACATACATTTCAATCATTAATATAAATAAACTAGCTGTTCCACGCGGTTTCCCCACGCTGCTCAGCACCTGTTGGTCGTAGCGTGATGTTATATAGCCTAAAGCCTTCCTCAAGAAATGGACTATCCAACACTAAAAGAATTTTCCGATTCCAACCAGTAGTCCCTGACATTAGTGCGTTCAAACAAACAAACAAACTCTTCAGCTTTATAATATTAGTATAGATCTAGATATAGATAGTAAATTTAGTACAAAAAGAAATCGGTAACAGGCGCCACACATAAAATAATCCTTACTAATATTTTAAAAGCGAAAGTGAGTTTGTTTGTTACCTCTTCACGCTTTAATGGCTGAACCGATTTGGATGAATTTTGGTACAGAGATAGTAGGGAACCAGGAGACGGACATAGAATAAGATAAAAAAGAGTGGGATATGAGGAAGAAATAGAGAAAAAACGGGAAACCTCAGCGTTGCTATTACAAATCAATAGGGCGCTACCGAATTTAACGCGAGCGAAGCCACGGGCAAACCCTAGTAACATATATCTCTACTTAATAATACAAAGCGGAGGAACATGTTCGGTTGAACGCGCTAATATCAGGAACTCCTGTATTGAATTGAAAAAAATCGTAGCGCCTTTTACGAAGATGTAATCACACTCCGAAACTTAAAAGCTGAACGGCGGGTAAAACCGCTGGACACAGCTAGTGCTGATATAAAAGGTGATGGCAAGTCCCCAGTTCATTGTACCAACTGCAAAGGTCACAATTGTCACAAGCTATTAAAGTACCAATAACCCTGAATAACTTTAATCCATATTTGACAACAGCCTCTATGCGTTACAATTGAGGGTACTTAAAAAACCATTTGGCGAGGCTCTACTTGGATTTAACTGCTTTGGACGAACAAAGGTGTCTGCCGAATCTGTGGCCTCTTTCCTGAGATAATGGTGTTGTTTAAAGGATTTATTTCTATTGTATTTGACTGTGTTCTCTACTCAGAAACAGTTGCTTTAACTCAACGCCTTAGACGGGTTTGTTTGACGGGCCTGTTGGGCTAGTGGTTAGTGGCCCTGACTACTGAGCCGGAGGTCGTAGGTTCGATTCCCACCCAGGACAAGCTTTGTGTGATGAGCATGATTGTTTGTTCTGTGTCTGGGTGTGATTTATCTATAATATGATGTATTAATTTATAAATTAAAGTGTGTATATCAGTTGTCTGGTTACCATAACACAAGCTCTGCTTAGCTTGGGATCAGATGTGATCAGCCGTGTGTGAGTTGTCCCAAGATATTTATTTATTTAACTAAATGTCGTTTCAAAAGAATAGAGATACCGCGCTGTGTAAAAGACATGCAAAAAGCAATGTTTTTTAACCTTTTTTTTAATAATCTAAAATGTATTAAAAAAAAAACGGCGAAGTGCGAGTCAAACTCGCGCAGTCCTGTACAATATGGCGAAATAAATGGTCATATCTTTTGTAATATTATGTGTATTTAAATTCAACTCAATACCTAAAGTGGGATGTGAGGGATAAAGAGGGAAGAAAAGGAAAAACTTAGCGTTGCTATTATAAATCAATAAGGCGCAAGGTGAATTGTGTTACCCCGAATTTAACGCGAGCGAAGCCGCGGGCAAAAGCTAGTTATAAATAAAACTGATAAGGGTCCAACTTGATAGTATACCATTTCGAACAAAAAAGAATTTAAAAAATCGGTCCACAGTTGGCGGAGTAATCGGTGACTATACATAAAAAGTTGTTTAAACACAGAACCTCCTCCTTTTATGAAGTCGGTTAAAACTGTTCAAACTAACTTTTCAACAGTATCCTATATCTTTGACGATAACGGCTGCGGGACTCTGTGATGTAGTTAGCGAATTTGTCGTAACCATAATTAGTTGCTTAAGGGAAGATGAAACTCAATTGATTCCCAACTTCCTGGGTGAAAGTTAGAAGTTTCATGAACGCAGGTAAGTTTTAGTCACGGTGCGATTACATTTCATAACTATAAACTTGGATTTAATGTATTCCAGAAGGTTCACTCGTTAAAATCCTGCTAGTATTATAAAAGAGTTGTGCTCAGCGGTTTCACACGTTGCTCAGGTACTCATTGTCGTAGCGTGATGTTATAGTCTATCAATTTGAAACCAATCCTGCCACGAAAGCGCGTTCTCTCACACAGTCTTTGCCACCCTGTTTCAGCCCCTTGGGCAGTGCCGTATTATCCATAAGGCACTTTAGGCCATTGCCTAGGGGCCCACTATGACCAGGGGCCCAGCACTCCCAATAAAAAAAATAAAAAAGGGGGTTTGTGTGGTAAAAGTGAGACATTTTTCTCTTGGAGGAAGGCGTAAACCTTTGCAATGTGAAGACTAAAGTCTGTTGGTGATAATGATGGTACCTTTATTCAATTTCGTAATGTAGACAGTAAATAATTTCCAAATTGCGTTGTTATGGTATGAAAAAAGGGGGGGGGGAGGGAACAAACTGCTACCCTACCATGACGTGTTAAAGCAGAACTTATTCCGCTGAGGGAAAGGGACAGAGCTATACAGGGTGTCTAGCACCATCTCTTTCACTCAGTGGAATAAGTTCTGCTTTAAGATGTCATAGTAGGCGTACTGTGCCTAGGGGCCCCGAGATGGTTAATCCGACCCTGCCCTTGGGGTTTAAATTTTGCAAATTACTTTATTTTAACTTCAGAAGATAGCGGACTAACTATTTGCTATGTATTCTCAAGATATATGTGAATGTATCATGTGAAAGGGTTTGCTGAGAAAAATACGAGAAATAAGATGGCATTACTCTAAAGCTTGTTTTTTTTTTGTTTTAAGTTTCCGTTAATCAAAAGAAAAATAACGATTTTTGTTGACGGTCTGTCTGTTAAGACCCTTTATCTCAAGAACTCTTGGAGTTATCAATTTGAAATTAAAACCATATACCCAAGTCTGTAGTTTCTTGACGCGGTGAAAAAAATCAAATCATTTATTTCAATTAGACCATTACAGGCACATCAACCCTCTAACCATCTATAGTGCGGCCAACGAGAAGCGATACGAAAGGTCATTAACCTAAAGAACAACTGTGGCGTTGACAATCTAATATTTAGCTCTTTCCATCTTGTGCCTTTGTCGTAATGTCTCGTTCTCCCGGCAAAAACATGACAACGTTAAGACGGGTTCGCCAACATTCGGGCGGCCATTTTAGATGGGGTTTTAGCATGGGTTGTTTACATTTGGTATCGCTTCTCGTTGGCCGCACTATACAAGTCTACACAGTCAAAAGATATGGCCGTTTATGTCGTAATTTTATACGGAACTCTCGGTGCTTGAATCGGACTCGCACATGACCGTTTTTTAACTGTAATATTTTTTTATTAAACTTTGTTGAGATAAATTGCATTCGCATGTACCTTGTCAGATTATGTATTAAGCTGCCAGGATATATGTAAATGCAACTTGTCAGTCCAAGACCAGTATGCCACATATTAAAAGGCTCGAGGTTTTAACTCTTAAATTGGACATATTGACTCAAGATATCTTGTACGAAAATTTTAATCGAAAGTAGGTCATTGTAAATCGTTACAAAATTGACAAATGATACAGTTATGTATTGATAAAATAATTGGCAATAAATTATGGGGTGTCGCAATAAATTGCTGTTTATTTTACTTGTATTGGTGCAATGCTGTTATGAATCGTGTGAATGTTCGAAATTTGGGAGAGAAGGTGGACCTCGTATTAAAAGATTTAGAGATGAGTAGAGGGGTCTGCCAGGGTCACCGCCTACCGGGGTTGTGGGTTGTTCGAAAGAGATAACACGGCCTCGGAACATAAAGGGCAGAAGAACATGAGTGGGTTTTATGGGCAGTATGTCGGACTTTTGTTAGTTTTGTTGGATTTTTTGCCACCGAATTCCGGTAATAAAGATATTTTCCACTTTTAGATGTTGTTTTTGAAAGTCGGTTATTTGTTTAAGTTTTTATTTCAGCGTTTTTAGTTATGGTATTTATCGAGTATTTATTTTCAATTGTTCTTAAAAGATTAGCAAATCAACCATATAATATAGATGTAGAGAAAAGTATGTTTTACAGACGATAACTCATAAACTACCTAAGCAATATGAATAAAATTGATATCGAACAAAAAAAAGTTTTGCAAATCGGTCCAGGCGTCTTTGAGTAATCGGTGAACATATATCGGACGAATTAAGAACCTCCTCCTTTTTTTTAAAGTCGGTTAAAAATAAGAAAACTTAACATTATACCATGACTAGTTATTTCGATAACTGACCCAAACGCGATCAACTGTTGCATGATTCCCACTTATCCCTAAATATCCTTCATCCAGTAACCCCGGAAAATAAAAACTCAGAGGAAAGTCCGTAGTTATGTCCGTCTGTATGTCAATGTATTGTCGTAACACAGGCACATAGGCTCGCCCACCCGCTGCGGCGCTCGACCATTATAGTAGTTTATGTAACGCCATTATCTCCACCATAACATAAAGATGAGATGAGAGGAATATTAGATTTCCAGGATTTGTCGTGTTTTGCCATAATTGTTTAAGGTTTTATCGGTTTATCAGAAATCTTTACTATAATATAAAAGCGAAAGTGAGTTTGTTTGTTTGTTACGACTTTACGCCTAAATGGCCTAACCGATTTTAATGAATTTTGGTACAGAGATAGTTGGGACCCTGGAGACGGACATAGGCTAAAACAAGGTGAGAAAGGTAAGTAAGAGGTATGAAAAGGGAACAGAAAGCTTTTTTTTTCGATCATCACGCGGGTTAAAGTTAGCGTTAGCCCAAAGTAACTAACTGCCACGCGAAAGAAGTCGCGGGCGGAAGCTAGTATGGAATACTGTTTTCAAATAAACGATGGATGGACTGTATGAAGGAGGTGTAGTATGATCCATACGTCTTGTTCGTGAATGGGCGCTGTCAGTTGGGACTGGTAATTTTTTTAACTACCACGGTCATTTTTAATTTATTTAGATTTTAAATTGAATTTTGCTTTTTATTTACTCTGGACGCTCTTACTGTGCACGTCTTTCTACGTCGTTCTCACATATTTGTATAATCTCAACACGAATGATGTAAATACGATTTTGTAAAAATATTACAATTTAAAAGAGTGTCCATGGAGTTTCTTGCTCATTCTTCTCCATAGAGATCAACGCTTTGGAATGGGCAACTACAGTACTTTCACAAGTTATTATGCCTTGTGACCGGGACTGTAGATTCATTTTGTTTCTTGACATTCAAAAGTGCCTGTAATGGTCTAATTGAAATAAATGATTTGATTTGATTTATGGAAGAAGAAAACATTTGGCGCTTACCCCAAATAATTTTAGATAAAACCATGACGTGAGTCTTAGTCTCATCGTCGTTTGGGGACCAGAAGACCCTTATTCAGTGCTTAAACACTGAATAGACTACAATCAAAACTGTAACTTGTGAATACTAACTTTAAATGCCGTTTTCTTACACACTATGAATTTCTCCTCTATTGTGGGTGGGTAAAATTTAAACTCAAAAACAGCCCGACCACCTGTAATGTCACACAAATATTTGCTCCGTGCGGAGATCGAACCCGCGAAACGCAGCGCAGCAGACGATCGCTCAGCCACTACACCAGCCGTGCCTTGTGCTGTCTGATATTACTTTCGATTTTCATATTACTTGTCATTAAGGTCTAGTTTTCTGCATCGAAATTGCATTTTTGCTTCAAAAGTCAACAGTCAAAGCCAGCCTAAAGCCATTAAGCCTTATTGAAGCTGTCGATACTTGAAATACGTCGTAAATCCCTTTATTCAGGCTTTCAGTCAATCTTCTAGCCATCTAAGTGTCGTTCACCTCTTCTTCGGGGCATAAACCTTTTAATCTCCAATCTGGTTTAGTTAGACTCTGTGCACACAATATGCAGTTTTCAGTACTGTAAGGCAGATTTAATGAAGACCTTTCATGAAAGTTTGATAATTAAGAGACTAGTGTGTGGCGAGCCTGCCGTCTTTCTTTTTCCGACTTAAAAAAGGAGGAGGGTCTCTCTGTGGCAAAATCCTCCGGATTACTGAAAGACGTCTGGACCGATTTTCAAAATTCTTTTTTTGTTTGATAGGTTGGCACCCAGGTGGTCCCATATCAATTTTATTTATATTGCTTAGGTAGTTTGTGCGTTATCGTCTATAATACACCCTTTTTTTTCGGCTAGGTCTATTGGATGATCTGCTAATATTTTAGTAACAATGGAAAATGGTTCATCATCTGCCTAGCCTTTTCCCAACTATGTTGGGGTCGGCTTCCAGTCTAGCCGGATGCAGCTGAATATCAGTATTTTACATGGAGCCTGGGTAATACTATACCCCTTGGTAAGACTGGTTGTCAGACTTTCGGAACATTGACTACCTGTAACGACTGTCAAAGATCTACAAATGATAGCCGGGACCAACGGCTTAACGTGCTTTCCGAGGCACGGAGGAAACTCAGTATATAACGGGTGGTCACCCATCTACAGACCAACCTAGGCAAGCGCGGCTTAACCTAAAGATCGACCTGAGCGGCTACTATTATTTAGCCACGAGCTCCTCGTATCATCCTTCAATGGAAAATGATTACTGGATCAAAAATAAGTGATATATCATATCTATACCATAACTAAAAATGCTGAAATGAAAAAGTAACTCGTAACAGCATCCTGAAAATGATTGCTGGTAGACCCGACTGCCTCATTTAAAGGCACTGGGTGAAATTAGCCATAGTTTGTACTAATAACACTAACATGTATATAAGCATACTAGCTTTTTTGCAGTTTTTGCCCTTGCGCCTTATTGATTTGTAATAGCAAAGCTAAGTTTTCCCTTGTCTTCCCTCTTTCTCCATTTTTAAACAAATATTAGCCTATATCCGTCTCCTGGTTCCCAACTATCTCAAGCTTAAGGCGTGAAGAGGTAACAAACAAAAAAACTCACTTTCGCTTTTATAATATTAGTAAGGATAAGGATTCTGTTACTAATACACTAATAAATTATGGATTATACTGGGTCTGAAATAAAGATATTTTATTTTATTGGATCTTAAAAAACGTAGCCTTCATAGACTGTCTTGACTATGTCTGCACACGTCCTAAAGCCAAAGCTAATATTTGATGTGGCAAGCTCATAACGGCTGCAAAAAGAAAGCCATTTGGCTGGAACGGATCTGACCGGAGTTATTACCCGTATTTACTTGAACTGAACGTAGCGAATTTATTGGAATTTCTAACCTGACTTTTACGGCGGTTTTTCTTCTTCATTTGACGAGTTCATAAAATATTTTAGTGGCTTGGATTTACTGTTACAAGTTCTTTGTTTTCTTCGAGACCTTTATGGTTTTAGCTTTTAGGAAATGCTCAACATATTCTCTTAGACATCGATCTCAATTCAGCAATATTTCTGTGAGGTATTCTAATATCTTCGAGTTTTCCAAGAATACTTTCAAGTTTGCCTTGGAATATCAATCAATATTCGCGAACTTTTATGATATCTGCTATATGCCAAAGCGGTATCTAGAAAAAGCAAAAAGGTTTCGAGAAAAAATAAGTTTTCTAAGCATTGTTTGTTTGGTTTTAACATTACAGGATGATTTTTGTTTATAAGGTTTTGTAATGTTTGGAAAATAGATACCTGCTGCTATTTGGTTACCTAGTTCATTTGACGGGCCTGTTGGTCTAGTGCTTAGTGGCCCTGACTGCTGAGCCGGAGGTCGTGGGTTCGATTCCCAACCAGGAAAAACTTTGTGTGATGAGCATGATTGTTTGTTCTGTGTCTGGGTGTGCTTTATCTACAATATGTATGTATATTTATAAATTATATAAGTATGTATATCAGTTGTCTGGTTACCATAACACAAGCTCTGCTTAGCTTGGGATCACATAGCCGTGTGTGAGTTGTCCCAAGATATTTAAGTTTTTTTTCTAATAATCTTTCTAATAATTAATATTTATTAGAAAGCTTCTTTATTTAAGCTATCCATTTCGGTTAAAATCATCTCTCAACAATATTATGGACATTACTCACACAATAATATTACAAATAATGAAGTAACTCTGTTTGTTTGTTTCAAGGACAGGCTATATATGATCACGCTTATAACTTAAGGGGTGATCAATATTGCATTATGTCCATCAATGTCCACATTCTTCAATTGTTTGTAAACTGACAGCGGTCATTACATGCATAAGAATAAAGCGACTATAAGGCAAGGCAGGCTATAGTGAAATTATGCTGGGGACATCAGTAAACAATTTTTTTACTTTTTTATTTCACGCCATTTTAGTCGCCATTAAAGATAGTCCGATTTAGCTTGACAACCGCTATTTTTGGTGAAAAACGTCAATTTTAAAATAGTGCGATTGCCATTTTATCTAAATAGATTAACTAAACTATCATTAATGCTTTCAAACTATATTTATTCATTTATTAAAACGGCGGACTAAATGCCTTGGGCATTTTCTACCAGTCAACCTTAGGGTGATGCAGAGACAAAGACTATAATGTACCTAGTTGAGTCACTTGAATCAATTTCAGAAAAGGAAATGTCGTTTGACAAGAATAAACTAAACTTTTAAAAATTTTTAGACTAGTTTTAGTTAGTGACAACAGAATCGAAAATTCAACATCAAAGTTTAGATAAACTAAATTAAAACTCAATCAAGAAGGAGACATTATTTATTCAGGCTCCTCCACCATAATACTTTAGTTACTTAGTATGGATTTTATTATAGCTACCTGTGGCTTGCCTTCATTAAACATTAACCTGACCTCAGGTAAATGAGGATCATTTGGAGACAATTTGAGTCCGGCGGCCATTTTGTCGAGACAGAATGGCGCGAAAGGACGGTAATGTTCCAAAATGGCCGTAACATTTATAACGCTTTGTTCGTACTGATCATGAGTTGTTTTAGTGTTTGTGAATTAGCTGTTTATGGTCCTTAAATTGCGTTGCTCTGGGGATGATGTTATTTTTTTGTATTGGAAATCGACAAACAACTTCCTCCGCTCTGGGTGGAGCGGGGGACTGCGTCAGACTTTTATGTTCCTTCTTTTGCCCTTTGTTTTCCGGGGCCGCGGTATCTCTATCGAACAACCCAAAACTCCAGCAGGCAGTGGCTCTGGGAGGCCCTTCTGCTTTGTTGACATCTATTTGAGGCGCACATGTAACACGAAAGTGCGGTCGACACTGCCTGTCGTTACTAGAAGGACGGACGGTGAGCTATGCATTGCTCACCCTCCACAGGCCCGAGTCTGCGGTATCTTGGAGTTGTCTCTTGGCGGGGGATGACGTCTTTCGTTTCTAAACATTATACCAATTGAACGCAGCTATGTGAAAAGCTTAAAGAATATAGCTGAATAATAATATTTCACAAGATTAAATGCACATAAGGCTGGAAATGTGAGTCCAATGTCGACCGAACGGCGGCTCCGTGAATAGATCACGAAGGAAATGGTAGACCGACTTGGATGCCTCGGAACCGGGGCCGATGGAAGGAATGAAAGGAGGTTTTTTCCAAGCAATGGGACAGTACAGCCTAGCTAGTACGACAGGATACCTCTATCTTTTTATTTGGTGTGGGAAACCATCAAATAACTTCCCCCGCTCTGGGCGGAGCGGGGGGGAGTGTCAGACTTTTACTGACTAAACCCACTCATGTTCCTTCTGTTCGTTATCTCTTTCGGACAACCCGCAACCCCGGCAGGTGGAGGCCATGACAAGCCCCTCTGTGATACCTCTATCTTAGTCAAGGTAAAAAAAAAACTTTTTACTAAAAAACCTGAAATTCATTCCTTAATTAAGAGATAATTTGCAACTTTGCATTTACCCCATTAAATAACACCTTTTGTTTGAAGCAAACAGTTTAATGAATTGAAGCATTTACGTTGTTAATTACAAACTATTACAGGATTGTAATTATACATAACTAATTCTCTCAAACGATCAAGACTAGATCGTTCTAGTTATTACTGAACAATTAGTATCTTCTCTGCTAGCGGCTAGATTGGGTAGAAGACTTAAAATAATGGCTGATATTTAGTAAGATTATTTGTAAAATCAAATTGAATCCAAACCAATATTTTAAATGTGAAAGTAACTGTTTGTTTGTTGATCAGATCGTAATGAAAATTTGCAGGGAGATACATTTAATTCTAGGGAAGGACATAAGCTATATACTTTCAAGCTTATAAGTTAGAGGCGTGAGCAGTATTGCGTTATGCCCATTTTCCTCAAATGTTTGACAATTGACACCTGTCATGACAAGAATTGGAATAGAACGGTTACAAGCTAAATAGCGAACTTAATGGCTACAAAGTCGCGGGTAACTCCTAGTGTTACATAAAATACAGTACATCAACAGTTACTACAATACTTTCACAAGTTATTATGTCTTGTAGCAACTACAGTACTTTGAGAAGTTATTATGTCTTGTGACTGGGACTGTAGCAGCATCTTTTTTTATAATGACATTCAAAAGTGCCTGTAATTGTTTAATTGAAATTAATGCTTTGATTTTGTAATGGCATTTGTGCTGTTTAGTTTTATAATGTACTGAAGGTACCGTAATAAGATATCGATTTAATTTGATGCTTTTCGCGCCCAAGTATTGTTGATAGCATTTTTCCGTCTTCTCAGCATTAATAGAGCTTTTGATTGAGTCTCGAGGTTCTCCATTATCAAAGCAGTTTAGTTGGCTTTTCAATCTTCTTTATTTGGTAGACCTTCACTTGTACATCTTAGTATCACGCCTGTATCCCAAGGGCTAGGCGAAGTTGTACCAAATTAAAAACATAAACGATTTTCAAAAGGCTTTACTGAAAATACTACATGAATAAGCATATATGGCGAACGAATACCTAACTGACGAACTTACATAGACTACCGTTTTTGTTCAGTTTGCTTAAAACTACAATTATAAATTACTAGCTTTTGCCCGCGGCTTCGCTCGCGTTATACAGTATTCATTTCGAAATGAAGATTTGAACACCATAAAAACCATTTCGGGTCCCTACTGATTATTCACAAGAAAAGTTTAACTTAGTCTCATTTTTATACGTAGTAAAAAAAAAATTCAAAGTAACCCGGTCTGCCGGGGTTGCGGGTTGTTCGAAAAAGATACGCGTGTGCCCGGGACATAAATGGCTGACAGTAGAGGCCTGACAGCCCCCCGCTCCGCCCAGAGCAGGGTAAGTTATTTAAATATTACCCCTCCGCAAAAAAGGGGGGTATATAGATCCACAACCCATTAGCAACTACCATGTTGCCAAATCGTGTAAGGCATTCATATTTTTCGAGTCCCTTTGCATATTTTCATTACTATGCCAAAAACAATGGCATTCGATTCCATTTTACCACTCAGCATACCTGATCCTCATTGTTCCACCATCCATTCATACAGGAATGCCTTTCATGCCGCACTGTATGACGTGGATGGCGGGTGCATTTATCGTCAATGAAGCCACTGAAATGGTGAACTGAATTCTGCGCCGGAATTTTCCCTTTGGATCACTTTGTTGTCCGCCTGTCTGTCATGAACCTTTATCTCTGGAACGCGTTAAGGTATCGAGTTGAAATTAAAACCATATACTCAAGGCTGTGGTCCCTTGCGTAAATTTTAATGGTTGATTTCTTCACAGCTCCATGTGAAGAAATCAACCCTTAAAATTTACGCTGTCAAAAGATATAGCCGTTTATGTTGCAAGTTTGTACGGAAGCCGCGGTGCGGGAGTTTGACCCGCTCTTGGCCAGTTTTTTAAAATTACTTTGACTTTGCTCTTTGAGAACCAAACAATATTTTTCGTTCCTACATTCATAACATCATGCCGGTTTAATCCCCCAAAAGGTTGGGCAGAAGTTAACCTATAAGTTTACCAACATATCGCGGATTATAAATTTAAGTCCCATATAATAATCAACTCGATCGCGATCGACGGCTGCGCTGCGTGTCACGGGTTCGATTCCCGCACGGAACAAATATTTGTATGACCTCCACATAGTTGTTTCGGGTCTGGCTGTTTGTGTATGTGAGATTAAATGTTTGTAAGCGCACCCTCGATACAAGAGATTTTCCTAGTGTGGGGCAACGTTTTTTTTTTTAAAAGAAATTGTGACCAAGAACTAGTGTTGAAAATGAGGTTTTATTAAAAGTATTGTATTATTTGAATTGTCAGATCATTAAGAGTATCGTTTACAAGTACTACGTCGTTAAGCCCTTGCAGACATTTAGTACCTGTGCCGGATGACTTACGTTCTCCCCTATCTATTGTAACGATATCGGCGTATATTCGCAATCATGAATGTGAAGAATTAAGTGGAATTCTATCCATACATTACCCTTCTTTGGCAGTCGGGTAAAAAGAGGTGTTCATTCTGTTTTTTCCAAATGTTTTCAAACAGCTATAGTGGACTAGTCAAATCAGCCCAAATCTTTCCCAGAAAACGACTGTAGTTGTCTAAGGGCGGGTTGTTTCAAACAGTCGGTTAACGTTACATACGAAAGGTTAAAAGTTACTATTACGTGTGCTGTTTAACGTTCGTTAAATAAAGAGCGTTGTTTCATCACAAAAAATACCGATAGTCAAAGTTATTCGGGTTGCCAGTAAAAAGCAACACTTTTTCCCGAAAAAAAAGGTTGGGAGTTTTTTCTAGTATGGCAATGTTATACCATTCACGTCAAAATTTGATCTGCCGAACGCGCGAACTTTTAAATAACAAACTGAGAAAATTTTTATTGACCAGTGAGTGACCAGTACTTATTGTTTATTTATCAAAAACTTAAGGAAAAACAAAATGGATACGTATAAACCAAAGTAAGTACCAAAATGTATAAGCACGATGATATTTGTTAAACATTTATGATAGAGTCTTCTGTTTCTGTATATTTTGGACTTCACGTGGTATTTTTTTTACAGAGAACGCTCTTCAAATTTTTCACAACTGGAGAAACTGCGCTTCCAAGCGTTAATTGAGAAGTATAAGGATGTTTTATTCTCAAAAAAAACGGACCATATAAATAATTTAAAGAAAAATAAGACTTGGGCTGCCATTCATGCAGAGTTTAATGCTGGTGGTGATCAGCCGAGGACTTTGACGCAGCTCAAGTCCAAATTTGATAACATGAAGAAAACCGCACGCAAGGTAATGTAGAGGTCTTACCTTTAACAATAGATACATTATGTGTTTAAAATATTTGGAACAATTTATTAAGAACCTGTATTATATTGTTTCTGTTTTAGGATGCCAGTCAAGAACGGCAGTCAAGGATTAAAACAGGAGGTGGGCCTCCTGGGCCTTCTGTTCAAAAAGAAACAGAATGGTTCCGCACAGTTATGCCAATATCAATGGATGGACTACCAAGTGTTGTTGACGATGATTTCATTGACTATGAACCTGTGGCCGTGAATCATTCTGAAGAAGTAAGTGTGTACCTGTTTACATAGTCGTGTCATCAGTATCATGTACTATTAGTCTAGAGGGCAATATCTACTTACTTTATAAAGGCATCATAATAAAAGAATTTAATATTATGTATATTTTTGCTATAGGTCATCATCATCAATCAGCCTGAAAATATTGAAGCAAGCAATCCAAGAGAAAATGTAAGATCAACTGGTACTTTTTTTTATTGTTTAATAGCATTCATCAAAAAACTCAAGCTAACTTTAATTTACAGATAACATACACTGTTTCGGAGACGGTGGTATTGGGGGACAATGAGTTTAACTCAAAGTCACCGGCATCATTACTTCGAATACCAGTGTCAAAACCACTTCGTAAGTAAAATAGGTTATTACAGCCATTATATTATTCTATTACAGAAGGAGTTCTTATATTCTCTTGTTTTTATTTGGTTTCAGGTATTCGTAAAAGGACTCACAACAGATACCAAGACTTGAAGTGTGAAACACTAGAGAAAGTTAAGGAAAATGAAGAAAATATTTATAAACTTAAAATTAAACACATGGAGGAAAAGAGGAAAGAGGAGATGGAGATATATCAATTAAAGAAAAAGAAACTTCTTTTAGAAATAAGTTTATTAGAAAATAAATCATAATAAAACAATTCATGACTTTTTAAACCAACCTGACATGGCATGCAATTTATTAATTTGTCCATCACCAATAACACCAGCACCAGTAAAATTAAGAAAATCTGTGAATAAAATTTATGACCTTGTTAATACACTTAAATCATATTAATTAGCTATTCTTACAGTTCTTCCTATTCCTTTTTTAGCATACAAGCGGTTAATTAAATGTGCTATTAATGATGTATCATTAATAGCACATTAACCGCGTGTATCAGCCACACTTTAGATTTTGACCAATGGTGCAATAAGTTATATAGTTATTTTATTACAGTGATAGAACATTTTTGGTACGGTTTGGTACTCTATTACCAAAAATGTACTATTACTATTAGTCTGGAATATTCTATCTTCTATCTACCTAGATAGAAGATAGAATATTCTAGCCTAATAATTATTATTATGGATTTTCAATAGTAATAAAAGTACCTGCTAAAGTAATTATTAATCAAATAATTTCTTGTAGTTGAATCTAAATGATTGTTAGATAAAATATTGCTTGCTTCATGAATTTCTTCATTTAATTGGACATTGTCTGGTGGTTGTACAACATTTAATTTTCGGCAAATATTGTGCAGTACTGCTGTTGCAACAATTATGTACTGGATATTTTCTATTTTTGAGCGTACTTTGGTTCCAATAATTGGAAATCGTCGTTTCCAAAGTCCAAATAACCTTTCTATTGTATTTCGTGTTCGTATTTGGCTTTCATTATAATATTTTTCAGCCTCAGTTTGGGGATCATTTAAAGGAGTGAGCATGAATGATCTCAAAGCGTAGCCAGAATCCCCCAGTAGCCAATAATCATTATATTCACCAGATTCCAATCTACTCTTAAAATTTGAGCTATTAAAAATGTGGCTATCATGTGCTGAACCTGGCCATCTTGCAACTATGTTTCTTATGCATAAATTTGCATCACCAACAACCTGAACATTGATAGAAAATGTACCTTTTCTATTTCTAAAATCTTCTGCATTTTCACCACCTTAAAAATCGAATATTAGGTAATATTTAATAAAATGTAAGTGTGTACCTATGTTTATTGGTATTTATGTTAGGATGGGTTTATAAGATACTGATAAAATAAATGTTTCTTACCAGGAGAAAGAATTTGAATATGAGTGCAATCAATTGCACCCAATACTTTTGGAAATCTGCATATTTTGTAAAACTCAGTTGCAACAGCCAATTTCTCTTCGTCGTTAGTTGGCAACTTGATGTAATGAGGTCGTAGTTTAGCTATAGCCCGAGTCACTCGATGAATAATACGGCATACCGTTGATTTATGCAAGCCTGACATGTCTCCGACACATCTCATAAAAGATCCTGAGGCGTAATATTGCAGAGTTGCAAGTACTTGGTCTATGGGTTTAACTGCAAAAGGAGAATGACCACGACAATATGGACCACGGTTCAGAGTTGCATCAATTCCAAAGTTGTTTAAGATGGTTTATAAATTAACCAAATAACCATCTACAATTGCTTTTTTGGAATCAAAACCCGCATTTCCAAGTTTTTTTACAAAACGTAACTTAACCTCAAAATAAAAAATATCCGTCGTGTATAGAGGTAAGTTTATAGGTCGTAGTTTGGAGAGCAGATTAATTAGCATATCTGATGGGATAGAGACTTAAATAAATCAGTTTTGATCGAGGCAAAGTGCCTCGATCAAAACAAAAAAACATGTAATATTTAAATCGTAATGAACAAACTTAGCATGCACCACGCGCAATTGTCATTGGACTTTTTGACAATGACAAATTCAATTTGAGACACCAACACTAATGTTGCCACTTTAGATTTTAAATAAAAATCGATTACTCGAATAAATACACTCGACACATAATTATTTCAATTGACTAATTTAGTTCTATAATCATTAATTTATTAAAAAAGTTTCGATTTATATCAAATCGAAGCAAGATAATTAAAAAAAAATCTATGCAATCTTTCATTTGTATCGTTAGCCAACAAAGTGAAATTGGTTTTGAAAGCAAAATATTAATACGACTACTGTGTGTGTGAAATACTAATTATTTCACACCACAGTATATCATCTCGCTTTATTATTTATAAAAACCTCGCGATTTTTCCTGAACCTTTCCAATGACTTTATATTTATATTAATTTGTAATCGTATGCAAAAAAAAAACGATTACAGTTCTCAATATATTTACTTATTTTAATTATGACAACACTTTAACGTCAGAATAGCCGGCAGTAGGTAATTCATTTTATCAAAACAATTTCATAACTTATTAAGTTTACAAAATAAACTCCTATACAAAATTGGCATTCTAATTGCAGAATGTCTTCAAAAATAAAGAAAATAATTGTGATATAATTTTTATCTTGATGCATGAGAAAAACTAGTACCGTTGATGGTCATGATCCTTTCTGAAATAATAAAGAATCATTAAAATTATGAAGTATCTGTATGGTGACAGAATAGTAAGTAGGTACTAGGTATCAACACTTACTTTTCTGTGGAAAAACTTATTTCTTCTTCAATAAGGCCTGTTAATAGTTGAGCCACTTCCTTAGATACACGGTATCTTGCAATAAATTCTTGTTCATCCCATAGTTGAAAGTTATACAGACGCGTTTTAAATACTTTTTTCTTTCTTTCTACACTGTTTGTATCATAATCAGATGAACTATCGTCGAAAAGAAACGAAAACAAAAGAGAGTCCATAATGTTTTATTGTTTGACGTAGGCAAAGTTATTTGAAAACGAAAACAATATCCCGTAAAATGACGTTAACTAATGAGGAAGGCATCGGTTAAAGTTATAGTAACTTTTTAACGTACGTTAAGGCCGCCATTTTGTGAAACAACCCATTTTTTGTTTTAACGAAAGTTAGCGCCATTTTTTACTATTACCGATGAGTCAAGTATAGCTGAAGCAACCCGCCCTAAGACGCACAAACCTTACATTATATAATGTAAGGTACCTTTCGGGGTTGCGGGTTGTTCGAAGTAGACACCGCAGCCGTGAAACATAAAGGGCAAAAGAAGGAACATGGTTGTGTTTTAGTCAGAAAAAGTCTGACAAAGCTCCTCCCAGAGCGAGAGAAGTTGTTTTTTGAAGTGGAAGATATTTCCCATCAGTAACAAAAATATGTAGGCATGCAATATCTCCACTATGTTTGGCGCTAGACTTTAACATGCAAATAAAGCTATAAAAGCTCTTATAAACTACTCCATTACTTTGTAAAAAGTACTTATACCCTCCACAGGCTAGAAACTAATCGCCATACTAACTCCCAAAGGTATTTGTTGCTCAATCGTTTACTGAAGGGTAATTTGCATGAAATTAGTGCTTACAGTCCTGATCAACGGGAATGAGGCCCGCTGCAGCGTTTTATCCGTAAATTAACGAGGGGAACGTACTTATTTATTTGAAAACCATGTAGTTACATACTGTTTTCTCAAAGATAAGTAGCTATTGATGGTTGAATGTACCGTTTAAAGCTGTTTTGCTTTAGAAGTTGAAGCGGTATTAACTAGCGATGTCTTCTTGTTGGAGCTTTAAACGAGGTTGTTATTAGCGGGAAGGTCTTATGCTGGACTTCTGCATCGTTGAAATTACTGATCGTAACGAGCAACACGGCCATAAAATTGACAACACGGTAAGCGCAGTGGCTGAGCGATGACTGCTGCGCTGCGTGTCGCGGGTTCCCGCACGAAACAAATATTTGTATGACCTGCAGATAGTTGTTCCGGGTCTGGCTGTTTGTGCATGTGAGTTTAAATGTTTGTAAACGCACCCACGATACAGGAGAAATCCTAGTGTGGGGCAACATTTTCTTAATTCTGTAGTTATGGACTATGGATTAGCTATCGCAAATTTTTAAGTTTCAAGACAGAGGAGGGTATGGCTTACCAGTTTCTTTTGTGTGTGTTGCTTCGTTAGTTCTACGGAAAAACCCTTACAGTCCCAGAAAAAAGATCACTCGTCATGGTAGGGAGCGGCGAATTTGCGCTTGCTACGGTGTCAGACTTGACTGAGTAAAACCCACAAATGTTCCTTCTATTACCCTTTTGCTACGGTGAAAGAAAATATCGTGAGGAAAGTAAACAAGCCTTTCTATTTGCGGATGGGAAATCATCAAATATCTTCCCCCAGAGGGGCAGTGGTAGACTGTTATTGACTAAAACCCAACCATGTTTCTTCTCTTCCCCTTTATGTGCCGGGGCCGCGGTATCTAGTTCGAACAACCCGCAAATCCGGTAGATAACGGCCCTGGCAGGCCCCTCTGCTTTGCTGACATCTCTTTGAGACGCGCGTGGAACACTAACGCGCCAAGCTAAGCCTAACAGAGGTCCTAGGGTGCCATAAAAGTCTGAAGTCAGGTTTGGCAATGAACAAACGAAAAAGAAAGAAGGAAGCTTACACGCTCTCTTCAACAGTAATGTCTCAATTCACAAGAATCTAGAGCACAAATAGAGGGTGATGTAGAATTATGGAACACTAGCTTTTGCCCGCAGTTTCGCTTGTGTCAAATTCGGTATAACACAGTACCTGCTACCTATATGTTTTGCTCTTGTGCCTTATTGATTTGTAATAGCAACGCTAAGTTTTCCCTTTTCTTCCCTCGTTGTCCCTCAAATCTAACTTTTTTTTTTCAAAAAGCCTATGTGCATCTTTTGGATCCCAACTATCTCTGTACCAAAATTCATCAAAATCGGTTTAGCCATTTAAGCGTGAAGAGGTAACAAACAAACTTACTTTCGCTTTAATAATATAAGTAAGGATTATACAAGAAGAAATTCTTCAAATACTTAATTCTAACAATACTTGTTAACGGTTGTAGGTTCTCGCAAACTTCAAGCGTAACATTCTTCGAATAAAACAATACCGTCACCTTCTTGTTGATCTTCCGTTTTCGATGAATTGTTATTGCGTATTGCAGTTCCCTTGATCCGTCTTTGAAGTTCGATTTTCTTAACAACCATCTTTAAACGGAAAACCACTGAATGCCACACCGGAGACTTTTCAAAGAATTTTGTATTGACGTTTTGTTTTAGAATTTATATTGTAGCACGACTGCATTTTTATTAAAGAAAAATAATTATGAGTGTAGGACATCTGGTTAGCCTCGATGGAGTAACGTTTTGACCGAATTTACTCAGGTTTGGTCTAAGAAGGTTGGTATGGTGTTTGGGCCGGCCGTCCAAAACTGCGTTAAGTTAAACTTGCTTTGCTACATTAAATAAGGCGCAAGGGCAAAAATTACTGGAAGCAGGTACCTGCAAATCAAGAAGGGGGAACTGTGTTACCCTAAATCTAACGTGAACGAAGCCGGGGGCAAGAGCTAGTTTATATCTATAATGTCTAGCTCTAGAACGTTGAGAGTCAATTATTTTGGAGGTCTTTGCCTAGACATTATAACATAGCCTTCTTAAAGTCTATGTCTCTCTCTTGTTTCCGTTCATTGTTCTAAACTTAAAGCAAGTTCTGAATAATTCCATTTATCACAATACATTCAAGTGATTGAAGTACAAGTTAGGAGTAAAACTTAGGAGATGTGAGGAAGTAGTTTTCATGATATCTGGTCTAACTTAGTGTTGCAGAAGTTTTAATGCGATATAATAGCTCAAACTGCTTCGTTGTGCGCAAGAGTGCATAAGGTCCTGGGTTTAGCTCACCGTCCGGCCGTCTATTGACGATAGGCCGTGTCGACGGCGCGTTCGTGTTCACGTGCGCCTCAAACAGATGTCAGCAAAGCAGAGGGGCTTGCCAGGGCCTCCGCCTGCCGGGGTTGCGGGTTATTCGAAAGAGATACCGCGGCCTCGGAACATAAAGGGGAAAAGAAGAAACATGGTTGGGTTTTAGTCAATAAAAGTCTACCACTCCCCCTCTGGGGGAACTTATTTGATGATTTCCCGTCCGCAAATAGAAAGGCCTGTTTGGTTTCCTAACGATATTTTCTTTCACCATAGCAAAAGGGCAATAGAAGGAACATTTGTGGGTTTTACTCAGTCAAGTCTGACACTCCCCCGAGCGGGGGAAGTTATTTGATGATTTCCCAGACAAAAAAGGTCCTGGGTTTAATTCATTAGTCATGCAAAATGTTATTGTGTTTTTGGAACGAAGTTACTTATCGCGCGTTGTGAAAGGGGGCTAGACGGTTTTTTTTTTACGAAAAGTTGTCACGACACTTTTTGCTATAGTAAGCTATTGTAAGCTGTGCGGCGTCGCATGTTTGTCTGTCTGTCTGTCTGTCTCTCGCTCTCTCTCTTATTTCTAAAGCAAGCCAGAAATTTTCATTTCTATTTCGCATTGAACAGTGTGGTGTCGCGACGAGAACTTCGTTCCATCCGGGTATACCTTGACACCTCTAAATTTTTCATTAGGAATTTCTCAGTGACAGCCACAGAGTCTGGATTTGTTGATGACAAGCTCGCCCCCATTACATGGGACTAAAATGACCAAACTTAGACTTTGGGATCTCAAAGTAGCTACCCAATAAAAAAAAAACAGCATTTTGCTACGATTTTATGATTTAAGTCTTTAAACTGACATGGTTACTGACATTATTATTAAAACTTGTAACGGGATGTTTACCATGTTTGTTATTTGTTTCGAGTTTCCGATATTTCGGCGATGTTGCAAACGCCATGAACTGAAGGTATTGCGGGTGGATGTTTATAAGCATACAAAATGATCTACCCTCTTTCTTATTAGTTCTTTGCGTTCGTTACCACTAAACTTGAAACAATTAAAAAACATGGTAAATCCTTACTTACTATATAATATTATAAAAGTGAAAGTGAGTTTGTTTGTTACCTCTTCACGCTTTAATGGCTAAACCGATTTTGATATGCATTTTGGTACAGACATAGTTGGGAATCAGGAGACGGACATAGGCTAATATTTTTTTTTTAAAAGTGGGATGTGAGGGAGAAAGAGGGAAGAAAAGGGAAAACTTAGCGTTACTATTACAAATCAATAAGGCGCAAGGGGAACTGTGTTACCCCAAATTTAACGCGGGCGAAAGCTAGTATCATATAAAAGCAACCACCAGCCAGTGATTAAAAAAAAGAAGATTTTCACTTTGCCAACTATAAATGAGAGAAATTGGTCAGTGAACATCATAATTGACGGCGCAGTGGCTGAGGGATCGACTGCTGCGCTGCGTGTCGCGGTTTCGATTTCCGCACGGAACATATTATATTTGTATGATCTGCAGATAGTTGTTTCGGGTCTGGCTGTTTGTGTATGTGAGTTTATATGTTTGTAAACGCACCCACGATACAGGAGAAATTCCTAGTGTGGGACAATTTTTTTTAAAAGAAAATATTATGGGCAGCTACAGACTTGTGAATAAATCAGACTGACCACAGCAAGCGCAGCGTCCACAGATCCTTATGGCTGGTATAAACCGCAAATGCCTCGGTTTCCGGCACCACCAGTTTGTCATAATATTACCCCAACCTTATAACCTTCAACGGATTTCACATATAAAACTGAACGCGATCAGTAAATCTTAACTACGTTCAAGTGTTGTTACCGTAGTATTGATGATACTGCCAACGCAATTTATACTTTATAAGTTTTTACGTAAGGGTAACTTTGGAACTACTGATCCGATTCTGAAAATTCTTTCACTAATGCAAAGCTACATTATCCGCTGGTCTCATGGGCTTCGAAAGATATCTCTGTCACATGTCTATAGAACATGACATACAGACACTCCCTTCTGCTCCGCCCATAACGGTCAAAGAAAAGAAATTTGATGATTTGTCATCCGACAAAAAAAACAACACGAGCAAAAACGCGGACTATAACTAGTCACTGTCTCCTGGACATACATACGTACAAAAGTTTAAAACAAAACATACCTACAGCTGAGATTAAAAACAATTTAGAACTGGATTTTCTTGATTGGAAACTAAACAGTAGGTATATAAAATGGTTCTCGGCCATCAACCTGCTTATGCAAAGTGCGGTAATAATGAAATCGATACAAGTTATGTCTCTACTAGTGCTTGACTCCAACTTGTACTCGGATATTTTGTTTCCTGGCTGGGTATCGGATATTTTATCTCTTCATATCGATGTTTAAAGGGCTAAGCTAACGATCGATGCATGCTAAACAAGAATTTGTTATGCCCTTGACCGGAACCTAACACACTGATCTGCTCCAACTTCCTTTACTTTAGGGTCGCTTGTCCAAGAAGTATGGCGAAGTAGACCGGGAGTCCGGGACGTAACGCACCGGATCAACGCAGGATGGATGAAAGCGACAGGTCACTGGAACAACTTTGTGGCCCGCGGATGCCCCTCATGTTAAAGGAGAATATATACAATAGATAGTAGATGAAAACGATTGCATGTAGCGGCGATGAGAATGTTTAGATGGATGTTTGAGTGACAAGAATGGATAAAGTAAGTTGCGCCTGTTACAGAATAAAAAATAAAACCGACTTCTAAAAAAAACTAAAAACTGGAAAATAACTTTATTTCCGGAAGTCGGTGGCTTTTGTTGGTTTCGTTGACTTTATTGGCCACCGACTTCCGGAAATAAAGTTATTTTCCAGTTTTTAGTTTTTTTTAGAAGTCGGTTTTATTTTTTTACTAAAAAGTTTTTATTTCAACATTTTTAGTTATAGTATTATGATATAATACGCAAACACGGTTAAAAAGTTTTTATTTTTAGCTTTAGTCCCGTCTTAGATACAATTTTTAGTTCCACATCAAGCTATAGATTAAGTATCTATATTATGCTTTAGTATTAAACCAATTCAGGAATCATATGCATCATCCCCTAGGGGATACAGCTGATACTTGATCTGATGTTTATGTTTCTTAATGACTAGGTGAGGGGTGGGGAGGGGATACGGTCACCCTGCTCCCACTCGCCTGCCTACCCTGGCGAAACCCATACTTATATATGTGATTGCAGCAATCACGGCAGATTTGCCGTCATTTATTAAAGAGTGCCGTTGTATATCACTGAAGATCTATCACCAAATTACTGCGATGACCTTCCAAACCATAGTAGACCTACATACCATTTTTTGATCATTTGTCTTGGACAACTTCTAAAATACAGGGTGTTTGGAAGATCGATGCAAAGCCGTGAAGCAGACCTAGTATAGACTATTTAGAACCATTTGAACCTAACTTGTCTTCGGCGAAGTGTGACTATTTTTTTTAAATCAAATTTTAATGATTTTTGATGATAATCCTAAAATTTTGCAGTTATTTGCAAATAATTAGTCAGTTTGAAAGATAAATCATTTATTTTTTTAATTTATTTTATTAAAGTAATGTCTGAACAATCAAACGAAACATGATTAAGGCATCTGTGTCATGAGAATTTTTTTTTTTAGACAGTTGAAGTTAATACTTCTGTTTTTAGATTAAGAAAACAGATTTTTGACAGTTTAAAAAAAAATCACGGATCGTGCTTTTTCTGTTCAAACATTTTTAAAGACATGCCTAGTTATTAGACTTTCTTTTGAGGTATCAATTACGCAGATAGCTTACAAATTATTGAAATTAGGATCTACAAACTAAAGTGAGGGAGAAAATTAAACATTTTAAATAGGGTGATAAAACGAGACTAGTGCTTTAAAATAATAACATTTATTATTATACTTATTAAAAAATAGATTTTATGTTAAAAAAAAATAAGAAGATAACTTTAATTTTGGACATTCGAAATAAAATTTAGGGGAGACTCTCTAACACTGCCGACGCGTGACGCGAGCGATAAGATGGCGATAACTTTGACAATTTCAGGTAGCGCCCGCGCACCCCTAGTTACGTGAACACATTTCACAGCAAAAACGACTTTATTGGTAAGACAATAGGGTCGTGTTTCTTTAGATAGGGTCAGTAACTACCTGTTTTTTTGAAGGGACGCCAGTTTACTCAGTCGAGTAACAACTGCGCTTGTGACTAGACGTTATCTCCTTTTTCGTGACAATTCATCGTGTTCAGTTGTAGCCCTTTGCGCTCCTGCACGTGACTCTTGAACTTTTATTTTAAGTTGAACTTTTAGTGCGTTACCAGCCGTTTTTGTGAGAACTGACTATGGCTACTTTCTCGAACGAGGAATATGCTGACATCGTTTTTATGTATGGCAGAGCAGACGGCAATGGATCTTTAGCACGACGGATGTACCAAGAACGCTATCCTAATCGGAGAGTACCGAACGTAAGAGTGTTTTACAACACATTTCGTCGGCTTGCTGCAGATGGGATACACCGTGTGGAACCTGAAGTCAATCCAGGTAGACATGGTACTGACATCGAACAAGATATCTTAGCGGCATTTCAAGCTGATCCACATACCAGCACTAGAAAAGTAGCTCGAAATTTAAACATCTCCCATTGGAAAGTGTGGAATACAATGCACCAAAATAACAGGTATGCGTATCATGGCACGGGCGTTCAAGGTCTTGAAGAGCGAGATCCTCAGAGAAGGATACAGTTTTGTCGTTTTCTTCTTAACTCTGACATTGAAAATGCATGGTTTCTGAAGTCAATCTTGTGGACAGACGAAAGTAAATTTTCTAGGGAAGGCATAACTAATTTCCACAATCTTCATCAATGGGCTGAAAAACACAACAATCCACATTGGAAAAAGCAGAAGTCATTTCAAAGGAAATTCTCGGTCAACGTGTGGGCCGGAGTGATCGGCAGAACACTGGTTGGGCCCCATTTCTTACCGGATAATTTGAATGGCAATAGTTATTTGGAATTCTTACAAAATGATTTTCCAGAGCTTGTAGAGGAATCCGGGGCCCTAATATTCACAGGAGACCGAGAAATTATTTTCCAACAAGATGGTTGTCCAGCGCATTGGACATTGAATGTACGCGAGCACTTAAACAATTGCTTCCCTGACAGCTGGATCGGCAGAGACGGACCAATCCCTTGGCCCGCCCGGTCACCCGATCTAACGCCGCTTGACTTTTTCGTGTGGGGTCGGGCCAAGGAACTAGTTTATACAAACGTAGAGATAAATACTAAAGAAGAACTGATTGCGAGAATAAATTCAGCATTTGAAACAATGAAACTAGAGATGAAGTTGAAAATTACAACAACGGAAGTGAGAAGACGGGCCCGTGCTTGTGTTAGGAACCGCGGCGGACATTTTGAACATGAAAAATAAATGATTTGTATTAAAATTTTGTTTTAATTATTTCACCGATACATTTTAATTTTCTCCCTCACTTTAGTTTGTAGATCCTAATTTCAATAATTTGTAAGCTATCTGCGTAATTGATACCTCAAAAGAAAGTCTAATAACTAGGCATGCCTTTAAAAATGTTTGAACAGAAAAAGCACGATCCGTGTTTTTTTTTAAACTGTCAAAAATCTGTTTTCTTAATCTAAAAACAGAAGTATTAACTTCAACTGTCTAAAAAAAAAATTCTTATGACACAGATGCCTTAATCATGTTTCGTTTGATTGTTCAGACATTACTTTAATAAAATAAATTAAAAAAATAAATGATTTATCTTTCAAACTGACTAATTATTTGCAAATAACTGCAAAATTTTAGGATTATCATCAAAAATCATTAAAATTTGATTTAAAAAAAATAGTCACACTTCGCCGAAGACAAGTTAGGTTCAAATGGTTCTAAATAGTCTATACTAGGTCTGCTTCACGGCTTTGCATCGATCTTCCAAACACCCTGTATAATCGACGAATGAGTATATCATCAACGTACACGAAGTCAATCTAATACGCATTATTAAAGATAACTCAAAAACTTGTCGGATCTTGATATTTTTTTTTATGGGACCAAACGACAACCACCAGCTTTCGAATAAAAAAAGAATCATCAAAATCGGTTCACTCAGACCTGAGTTATGAGGTAACAAACACAAAAAAAAAAAAAACATACAGACGAATTGAGAACCTCCTCCTTTTTTTGAAGTCGGTTAAAAAATGAAAGGGAATCGTTTGTCTTTGTATGAACATGTAATGAGGGATGAAGCACGTGTGACTAAAAGAGTGATGGATCTGAATGTTGATGGACGGAGAGCGAGAGGAAGGCCAAAGATAAGATGGATGGATTGTGTAAGGAATGATATGAAGAAAGAATTTATTTACTCCTTAGTAAATAAAACTAAAACCAACTGTGGAAAATAACTTTACTTCGGGAAGTCAGTGGTAAAGTTAATTTCCACATACTATTTATTTTATATATACTTCGCTACCTATTTCAATTCATTCATTTAAACAACAACTATTCATTAGTTATTGACGGGCTTGTTGGTCTAGTGGCCCTGACTGCTGAGCCGGAGGCCGTGGGTTCGATTCCCAGTGGGAATGCTCATCACACAAAGTTTAGTCCTGGGTGGGAAATTCCCACCCAGGACAAACTTTGTGTGATGAGCATGATTGTTTGTTCTGTGTCTGGGTGTGATTTATCTATAATATGTATGTATTTATAAATTATAAAGTATGTATATCAGTTGTCTGGTTACCATAACACAAGCTCTGCTTACCTTGGGATCAGATAGCCGTGTGTGAGTTGTCCCAAGATATTTATTTATTTTTATTTATTTATTACGTTTGGTTTGTCACAGCCTCTACTTTATTTTGTATTTCTTCCAAAAAAATTCTTTCCAAGTAATCTCACGATTCGCAATCATTACAATCTCCCTGACAAATCTATAATAACGTCATAACCGGTCATACCGGTTGAAAGCTGAGTTCTAACATAACATGTTAGTCTTCATAACCATTAATTTATTTCTCTATCCGTTACTTTTATATCTATAGTCGTATATACTGTCTCCGTTTACTTTCCGCCGCCGGGAGTGTCAGACTTGTACTGACTAAAACCCACTCATGTACCTTCTATTGCCCTTTGCGTTCCCGGCCCGCGGTATCTCTTTAGCAACCCCGGATCAATACAACCTTCGAAGTACATTTAATCCTATTGAATGCTACCCTGGCGCTCCCCCCTTAATGCCTTAGCAGGCAATAGTAGAATGATATCTTTGATCACAAAACTTTACGCTTGTATATCCCCTAAGGGTAGGGCAGAGGGGTTGCGGGTTGTTCGAAAGAGATACCGCGACCCGGAACGTAAAGGACAATAGAAGGACCACGGGTGGATTTTAGTCAGTAAAAGTCGCTCTGGGCGGAGTGGGAAGGAGTGTCAGAACACTCTTCCCCACTCCGCCCAGAGCGGGGGAAGTTATTTGATGATTTCCCACCCAAAAAAGGGTAGGGCAGAAGTGAACTCAATTGCAGTACACCCACATTTTACAAAGTTTTAGGTGCATAAAAACTCTGGCTGCTCAGAAAATTCCCGATGGAAAAATCCAAATACACTCAGAGATCCAAAAATGACCTCATCCTGAGCAGTCTTGCGGCCACCACAGGAACAATGAGGCAGTTGATCATCTTGATGATCTACGGTTGAGCTGTGAGGCAGTTTTCCAATCTAGAAAGAAAATAAGCTTATTGATGACAAGTGTACACAACATTAAACAAAGAAAAAAAAAAACAAAATTAAATTGAAAAATAAAAAACAGAAGGATAAGTCACCACTTATCCATAGTAAAAATACCTATAGCAACCTATCCTTCTGTATCATATTTCTGAGTTTCCTTTCCATTCCAACTAATTTCATTTGTAATTCTGTTTGTCTAAACTAGATAGCGGATTAATTTTGATGTTTCCCTGTTGTAATAGATGTAATGAAAGTCATTAAATATTAATTTCATGACTAATATTACTATTACCGACAAGTACGATTATTTCATATAAAATACAAAATGAATTTGCTAAGCGCAAATCTCGACAACGGCAGAACTTATTTCCCTAATTAAAATAAATAAATATCTTGGGACAACTCACACACGGCTATCTGATCCCAAGCTAAGCAGAGCTTGTGTTATGGTAACCAGAAAAGTGATATACATACTTATATAATTTATAAATACATTATATATATATATACATACTTTTTTTGTTGTGTTATTTAATCTCATAAAAGTGTTCTTATTTTAAAGGTAGGGTAGAAAATTTACATCGCAACGCAACGGCACAGCTAGAACATTAATAAATTCCAGTACAATGTCACTTTTTAGTTTTTAATTCGTTTAAACGTCATTTAAAAAAATAACCTTGTCGTTACTATTTTATCACTTGCGAATTCATAGCATTTTTCCCACAATTAAGCCATTATTTTTTCCATGACTGAGTACAAAAGAGTGTTTCGTAAAACGACTTAATTTAACCAGTTAATTAAAAATGACATGAATGGAAACGAAAAAATAAATGAACTTGAGAATTTTTAATATATTATGAGAACACAACTTTCCGACGAACTTTTTGTCGATTGTTCGCCCCAAGTTGGTGTAGGACGACATTCTTGTCAATTAAGTCTATAATTGCGTGACACATCGATTCGTTTAACTACAGCATAGAAATAACCTTGCAGTATGTCCACTGCCTTAGGACTTGGTTTGTTTATTAGAAAATCATCAAGAACGGGATTCGGGATTCCACACATAAATAGTATAGCTTATACAATTCTCAAGACAGTTTAGTACAAATGTGGGTTTGGGGCATCAAGGGTGACTTCCTTTATCAAAGTAGCCCACAAAATTCAAAGTTTCCATAGTTTTTATAGTTGCGTTACCCAAAAGAAATCCCTATAAGATCATTTACGTCAAAAATTATGGCCGTAAATGTCGCAACTTTAAATTATCACTAACGATATGTATATCTGTTACCGCTATAACAACTAATACTAAAATCGGATAAAATAAATATTACTACTAGTATTAGTTAAAAAGTAATATTTTAGAAAACCATACTTTTTAAACAGTGACGTTTCTGTTCACTCAGGGGCATAGCTTCATACATTTTTTGGCCATGTCCTTTCTCTCTACTAATAAATGGACCTTCTGTCCCTATCTTCATAGTCCGACCAACTTGTCCGCCTCTCAGTTTTTTTGCCGCCCCTACTTGTGACGCGCTTCAATTGATTTTGCATGCAGTACACCTGCTGCGTTGACAAACGGCCGGGCGTATTGTTTTCTATACATTACGTGATACATATGTATATGGATACGATTTCCCTATCGAATAAGTAGTTGTTCAAACGAAAGTGATTTGTTGTATCCGTTTGTAGGTAACATGTTATTAACCGACTTCAAAAAAAGGAGGAGGTTCTCAATTCGTCGTAATCTTTTTTTTATGTATGTTCACCGATTACTTAAAGACGCCTGGACCGATTAGCAAAATTGTTCGATTCCTCCCAGGTTTATTTATATTGCTTTGGTAGTTTATGAGTTATCGTCTATAATACATATTTTTTTCTCTGTCTATATGGATTATAATCTTTTAATAGCAATAGAAAATCGATACTCGAAAAACAATATGTGATATACCATAACTAAAAATGCTGAAATAAAAAAGTTTTTTTGTTAAAAATAAAATCAAATCCAAAAATAAAAATGTGGAAAATTACTTAACTTCCGGAAGTTGGTGACTTTTGTTGGTTTTATTGATTTTTTTACGATTAATTAAGTTTTTTTTTACTGATCCTTACTAATGTTATAAAAGCGAAAACAAGTTTGTTTTTTTGTTACGTCTTCACGCTTAAATGGCTAAACTGATTATGATGACTTTTGGTACAGAGATAGTTGGGACCCTGGAGACGGAAATAAGCGGACGGAAATTTTAAAAAAAATGAAATTTGGGAGAAAGAGGGAAAACAGCATTGCTATTATAATAAATAAGGCGCTAGGGCAAAAACTACAGGTAGGCAACCTGCAAATCAGTAAAGGGGAACTGTGTTACATCGAATTAAACAAGAGAGAAGCCAAAGCTCTCCTTATTAGACTAGGGTCGATAATTTTTAAAACCAAAATAAATAATAGTAGGATGAAAAGGAGAGGAATATTATAAAAATGAAAGGATTTTTTTTTATTCTTTTTAAAGGCTTCCACCCTGGTCTAATATAACAACCATTCTAATGAAAAAGCAGCTACCCTACCATGACGTCTTAAAGCAGAACTTATTCCACTGAGGGAAAGAGATGGTGCTAGCCCTGTATAGCTCTGTCCCTTTCCCTCAGCGGAATAAGTTCTGCTTTAAGACGTTATAGTAGGCCTACTGCTTTGTCAAAAATAGTAACAGAAGTCAGGGTCAAACCGGTTCCGGCAAATACGGCGCCCTCGGCAAATCCGGGTCCGGCACAACCAGCGCCGCGGCCAAAAAATAAAAAAAAGAAGAAGGCCAAAGCACCAAAGGCGTCAGCGCCAGCCGCCGGCACGCCCCCTTCGCGTAACACCCCCCCCTCGCCTAACCCACCGACGGCCGAAACCGGGTGGGAAGTGGTCGGGGAAAAGAAGAGGGGGCGCAAAGCGGCTAAGGCCGCAAAAAAGAGAGCGCAGAAGCAGCGGCGAAACGGCGCGGCTAGGCTTCGCGCCCCGAAGACCGCAGCTGTAGTGCTTACACTACAGCCCGAAGCGGAACAGAGGGGCGTGACCTACCGCGACGTGCTCTCCAAGGCAAAGGCGGCGGTAAACCTGGAGGAGCTCGGGATCACCGGGGGACTCCGGCTAAGAGTCACCGCAACAGGGGCCCGAATGCTGGAAATCCCCGGTGCAGCCAGTGGCCCGTCCGCTGACGCCCTAGCTGAAAAGCTCAGGGCGTCCCTTGATGCGGACGAGGCCCGAGTGTCCAGGCCTGTCAGGTGCGCAAGCCTGCGCATTTCAGGCTTGGACGACTCCGTGGTGGAGGAGGAAGTGGTAGCCGCCGTTGTCAGGACCGGTGGGTGCCCCGCTGACCAAGTTAAGGCAGTGGGCACGGTTCGTCCTGACTTCGAGGGCATGCGAACCATGACGGTTAGCTGCCCCGTGGCGGCGGCCAAAACAATCGTGGAGGGCCGAAGGCTCTTGGTGGGCTGGGTATCTGCGCAGGTGAAACTGCTAGAGCCCAGACCTCTGAGGTGCTTCCGCTGCCACGTGGGTCACCACGTGGCAGTCAAGTGCTCGGAGGTGGATCGCAGCCGACTGTGCTTCCGCTGCGGCCAGCCCGGTCACAAGGCCGCGACCTGCGACGCCCCGCCGCACTGTGACGCATGTGCGACGGCGGCCAGGCCGGCCGATCACCGGGCGGGAGGCAAGGCCTGCGCACCACCCGCCAAAACTAGGGGCAAGGGAGGGTCCTCCGCGATCACCACCACCAACGCCGCCGCCGCAGCTGTCGCCGCTGCTGCCGCTGCCATCACTGCCACCGCTGACGCCACAGCAGTGGCAGCCGGGCCATCAGAGGGAGCCCAGGAGGGGGCTGTAATGGAGTGCCAATAACGGCCCCATTGCGCCTCCTCCAGGCGAATATCAACCACTGCGCCTGCGCTCAGGATCTCCTGCTCCAGAGCATGGCGCAGTGGTCGATTCATATCGCCGTGGTCTCTGAGCCGTACTTTGTCCTCCCCAGGGACGACTGGGTTGAGGACCTGAGCGGCTCAGTGACCATCATCTCGTCGGCCGCCGCCGGTACCCCGTCCTTCGAGGGTGTCAGGAAGGGTCAGGGGTGCGTCGCTGCACGGTTCGGGGATATAGTCGTAGCGGGCGTCTACTTCTCCCCGAGCCGAACTCTCGCCGAGTTCCACAACTCCCTCAGAGAGTTGACCGTCGTCGTCGGTAACCCCTCCCTCCCCGTGCTAGTGCTCGGGGACTTCAACGCCAAGAACTTGGCTTGGGGTTCTCGCTGCACGGATATGCGGGGAAGGATGGTGGAGGACTGGGCACTGGAGACAGGCCTGGTCGTCCTAAATCGGGGTTCTGTTCCCACGTGCGTGCGGATGCGGGGTGAGTCGGTGGTGGACATTTCGTTCGCGAGCCCCGCTCTGTCGCCGCGTGTCGTCGACTGGCGCGTCATGGAGGAGGTGGAGACCTACTCCGATCACCGGTATATCCGGCTCGACGTCTCCACCCAGACCTCCAGCGCGCCGGTCCTACAGGCCCCGAGTGGTCCGCGTTGGGCGCTGAAACAGCTGGACCGGGAGCTCCTCCTGGAAGCCTCGATCGTGCAGGCCTGGGTGTCATCACCGGACAGGCCTGCCGACACCAACCACGAGGCGGACTGGTTCCAGGAGGCCATGTCTGAGATCTGTGACGTGGCAATGCCCCGAGTCCGGCCTGGAAGCGCCCGGCGTCAGGTGTACTGGTGGTCGCGCGAGCTGACGGCACTGCGAGAGGCATGCGTCGCTTCGCGACACCGGTACGCCAGGCACCGCAGGCTCCGCATCAGAGCACCGGATGCGGCAGCCATTGAGGCGGAGCTATATGAGGGGTACAGAGCGGCGAAGACCGCCCTCCTAGAAGGTGTCTTGCGGGCCAAGGATCTGGCCCGCGAGGAGATGCTGGAGTCTCTGGACGGGGATCCGTGGGGGCGCCCATACAAGATGGTGCGGGATAAACTCCGCACCAGGGCCCCCCCGCTGACGCAGAGTCTCCGGCCCCAACTAGTTGAGGATGTGGTGAGCGCTCTGTTCCCTTCGCGAGGGGAGCATGCTCCTCCGCCCATGGCTCCGCCGCTTGCGGTGCCACAAGCGGACCACGAGGACAACGACGACGACGACGTTCCGGAGGTGACTGGGGTGGATCTGAGAGCGGCGGTGGGCAGGCTGAAAGCCAAAAACACCGCCCCGGGACCCGATGGCTTGCATGGCAAAGCCTGGGTCTTGGCCCTGGAGGCTCTCGGGCCCCGACTACTAGGGCTCCTAAGCGCATGCCTGGAGAGAGGCCAGTTCCCACTTCGTTGGAAGACGGGGAAGCTGGTCCTCATTCAGAAGCCGGGGCGCCCTGCGGACTCTCCGTCCGCATTCCGGCCCATTGTGCTGCTCGACGAGGTGGGCAAGCTCTTTGAAAGAGTAATTGCAAACCGCCTCGTCGGGCACCTTGTGGGGACGGGGCCGGATCTTGCGGATCACCAGTATGGTTTCCGCAAGGGGCGCTCGACGGTGGACGCCATCATGCGCGTGAGAGCCCTTACGACGGGGGCTGCAGTGTCCAGGGGTGGGGTTGTCGTGGCGGTGTCTCTCGACATCGCTAACGCGTTTAACACCATGCCCTGGGGCTGCATCAGGGAGGCACTCCAATACCACCGGATGCCGACCTATCTTCGTCGTGTGGTCGGGGCATATCTGACGGACAGGGCCGTCATATACCCCGGTCGCTCTGGAGAGTGGAACCGGCGAGAGATGTCGTGCGGTGTCCCACAGGGATCGGTCTTGGGGCCGCTCCTGTGGGACATCGGTTACGACTGGGTGCTGCGCGCCGACCTCCCCAGCGGCGTCAGTGTAGTTTGCTACGCTGACGACACGCTCGTCCTGGCTCAGGGGGGGTCGCACCAGGCGGCGGCCGACAATATGACACGCGGGGTTGCGATAGTCGTGGAGAGGATCCGGCTACTGGGTCTCGAGGTGGCCTTGCACAAATCTGAGGCCATGGTTTTTCATGGCCGCGGAAACACGCCACCGTCGGGATCCCAGTTGACGGTAGGAGGGGTTCGCATCGGCGTCGGGTCGACGATGAAGTACCTGGGAATCGTCCTCGACAGCCGGTGGAACTTCGTCGAACACTTCCGACGTTTGGCTCCCAAGCTCGAGCGGACGGGGGCTGCTTTCAAGCGGCTCCTGCCCAACCTCAAGGGGCCAAACGCCTCCTGCCGTAGGCTCTATGCCGGAGTCGTGCGGTCCATGGCCCTTTACGGGGCCCCAGTATGGGCGCGTTCTTTAGGGCGGCGCGCCGCCCACTATCTGAACGCGCCCCAAAGGGTGGTGGCCATACGGCTTGTCCGGGGCTACCGCACGATCTCCGGCGAGGCAGCAAGCCTCCTTGCCGGACTGCCACCGTGGGATCTGGAGGCGATAGTCCTCGCGCGCCTGTTTGAGTGGCGCGCGGAGGCACTACACCGGGGGGAAAACCCACTGCCGCGGCAAGTTGCCGCTCGGCGGGCAGACCTCCGGTGCGATCTCATGGTGGCATGGAGAGAGCGACTGTCGCAACCCCGTGCAGGGCACGCCACAATAGTGGCGATAAGTCCCCTCTTTGAGGAGTGGCTGGAGAGGCGTCATGGCGTCCTCACCTACCGCCTGACGCAGGTCCTCACCGGACACGGAAGTTTCGGGAGGTTCCTGCACATCATCGGGCGGGAGGAAGCGCCCGGGTGTCACCATTGTGACGATCGCCCGGAGGACACGGTGGAGCACACAGTGGCGATCTGCCCGGCTTGGGCGGAGCACCGCCGTGCCCTCGTGGAGGCGATCGGCGGCGGCGATCTCTCGCGTCCGGCCCTGGTTCAGGCCATGGTCCGGAGCGAGAGGGAATGGGAAGCGGTCACCACCTTCTGCGAAGCAGTAATGTTAGCGAAGGAGGTGGCCGGGCGTTTGAGGGAGAGAACATCTGCCCAACCCAGCCGCCGCGGGAGACGCCCATGGCGCCGGGCGCCGCGAGACGACTTCCGGCCACCGTAGATGCGGGCCTGTGGGCGGTGAGCAATGGGTAGTTCACCGTGCGTCCGTCGATTGACGACAGGCCGTGTCGACGGCGCGTTCGTGTTTCACGCGCGCCTCAAAGAGAGTCAGCAAAGCAGAGGGGCTTGCCAGAGCCTCTGCCTGCCGGGGTTGCGGGTTGTTCGAAAGAGATACCGCGGCCTCGGAACGTAAAGGGCAATAGAAGAAACATGGGTGGGTTTTAGTCAGTACAAGTCTGACATGCCCCCCCGCTCCACCCAGAGCGGGGGAAGTCATTGGATGATTTCCCACCCGAAAAAAAAAAAAAAAAAAAAAAAAAAAAAGTCAGGGTCAAAAGTCGTCAAGTTGTTTTGTCACAAAATATCCGTTCTTCATTGGAACCATTGTTCGAATTGAATCGTGTGATCGGAAGTCTTGACCTTTGTTTGAGAAAAATCTTCGTTTATAAGCGACATTGTAATGTTAATACAAACGTTGCCGTATTGTTTAAAGTTGAAAAACTAAATACCGAGGGTTCCGTACAAACTTATTTATTTATTTATTTTATTTAGGTTAATCAGCAATTGTTTACACGTATACATTTGTTAGTTAAAAGGGTAAATATTTACAAGTGCAACAATTAATTAAAGATTAACACCACATGCACAAAAAAACGGTTTTACTTGCGACATAAACAGCCATATCTTTTGACTGTGTAGACTTATAAAGTTGATTTTATCACAGCATAAAGGGACCACAGACTTTAGTACATAGTTTTAATTTCAACTCGAAATCTCCACGCGTTCCCTAGATAAAGGGTCTTGACAGACAGACAGATAGACAAACTATAAAAAAAAGTTCCGATTTTTCCTTTTGAGGAACGCAGCCTTAAAAACCGCCAAGTGTGAGTCGGATTCGCGCATCGAAAGTTCCGTAAAACATTGCGACTTTAAAAATCTTGCATTTCAAACATTTGGTTTACGCAACACGTCCTTCAAATAAAGATTGTGTCAAAACAATAAAACAAATGAAAGCGACTGTCATTTACTTGTAAACATTATTAATTGCCACATTTACAATTATAAATAAACATGCGTGTTTTATTAATTTTGAACTTTCAACCGTTGTTTCGACAAGGTGACGCAAACTTTTTGTTTTGCGCAAGTCCCTTCACAGTTTGTGTGTCAAATTGTATATTTAATTAAATCATTATTAATTGCTTCGAGATTGGTAATTATTTTGCTGTTTCTGTAAGCAATTTTGATATCAAAGACTTTGTTAAACGAGCAGTCTTTAATTATTTCCTTGTTTAGGGACTTGGCTGAAGATTGACATGACAATAATTATATTCTTTGACGTAACGTTACACAGCTGTGTCCTTAAGCAGGAGATATAATGTTTCAAAACAACTGTAAAGCTTATTGAAAAGTCTCAATGAAAATAGAATTACGCTACAAAAAGTTTTCATCTCGGATTCAATTTCCAAAATATTCGGGGATCAAAATATCCTTACAAATATTATAAAAGCGATAGTGAGTTTGTTTGTTACGTCTTCACGCCTAAATAGTTAAACCTATTTTGATGAATTTTCGTATAGAGATAATTAGGACCCTGGAGACGGATTTAGGCTAATTAGATGAATTAGTACCTAGTAGTATAATTAAGACATAGAATAAAAATTCGTAAAATGTTGTGTGACCGTTTAAGAGCTTTTCACGTAATTTATATTATTATTCTTCTCCTGATCCCCGATCGTGTTTTAAAAAGCAACTAGAAAACATCGTTTTCTGTCTTTTTCACCGACTTTAAAAAAGCAGGGGGTTCTCAATTCGTCATTTACAATTACTCTAAGGCGCCTGGACCGATTTGCAAACTTCTTTTTTTTTATTGAATATACATATTTGGGTATACTTCTCAGGTGGTCCGATATCTATATTGCTTAGATAGTTTGTAAGTTATCGTCTATAATACATATTTTTTCTCTACACCTATATGGATAATCTGTTAATCTTTTAGCAACAATATAAAAATATAAATGTAAAAAAAAAATATAAATATCTTGGGACAACTCACACACGGCTATCTGATCCCAAGCTAAGCAGAGCTTGTGTTATGGTAACCAGACAACTGATATACATACTTATATAATTTATAAATACATACATATTATAGATAAATCACACCCAGACACAGAACAAACAATCATGCTCATTACACAAAATTTGTCCTGGGTGGGAATCGAACCCACGACCTCCGGCTCAGCAGTCAGGGCCACTAACCACTAAACCAACAGGCCCGTTAACAATGAAAAATGAATACACGAAAATAAAAAACTTTTTTTGTGAAACCCAATTTAGCCACAGGCTCTTCTGTAACCCTAAGAAAACTAATTAATCAGATCATATATCTCGCGTGCAATAGTAACCATACCAAGCAGTGTCACATGCCGATATATAATCTATTAGTGTCAGTTTTTAGTACATAAATTAGTGCCAGTGCATGTGAATGCTAATCTCCAGTGTTTCTCACGATCCTGCGAACTTAAGACTTGCACGACACCTGATGACTTAGATAACGTTGCTGAATGTAGGCTGTAGGCTTTTAAAGAGGCTGGAAGGTCAAGGATGAAGAGGATTCGTTGAGAAGGTTCCCGGTCATAATTTGAAGCCGATGGTTAATGGTTGTCTTACACGAAGCGATCTAATTAGTTCAGTTTGTTTTTAACCGACTTCAATAAAAGAAGAGGTTCCATTTTAGACCGTATATTTTTTTTACATTCAACTATTTCTTTTTTGTTTTATAGAAACGTTGCTTAACATTAGGATTTACCTACTCCTGTATCGAGGGTACGTTTACAAACATTTATAACCTGCAACAAATATCTGTATACTAAGGCCAACTAGCAGCGATACGAAAGGTCACTAACCTAAAGAACAACAAGCATTGACATTCTAATATTTAGCTCTTTCCATCTTGTGCCTTTGTCGTAATGTCTCGTTCTCCCGGCAAAAACATGACAACGTTAAGACGGGTTCGCCAACATTCGGGCGGCCATTTTAGATGGGGTTCTAGCATGGGTTTTGTTTACATTTGGTATCGCTTCTCGTTGGCCGTACTGTAGGCCATGTTAAAATTTGATCCGTGCGGGGATCGGACCCGCGACACGCAGCGTAGCATTTGATCGCTAAACCACTGCGCAATCTCGTCATAAAAAAAAATTGTGACGGAAGCGCAATTTATAGTTAGTCATACTGTACCTAATTTTAAAACGTTAGATATTCTCTTCAAGATAACAGGCTAGTTTCCTTGGTAATAAAATCAAGGAACTATTAATAAAATACCCATCGTCCAGTATTATCTATCTTCAAACGGGTTCCATGTATGGGAAATGTTTGTAATTACGGGCTATGAGAACTATGGTGTAACAGGAAAACGTGTCATTTAAGCGAGGGCTTATGTCAGATAAGAGTGTAACTGATATTTTTAGATCTTAGTTTAATTAATATTGTAACAGATCAAGACGTTTGAATTGTGGTTGGGTTACATATTGCGATTAATTAAATAAATCTTAATATATTTGTTGTTGTTGTTTTTTTAATAGGTAGTTCCTCTACACCAAAAATGTTTAATATAATAACTTACTTGTCACAGGTAGTAATCTATCTAAATCTATAATGAACACACAGAATGTGGAGTGAAGCGCAATTTTAATACAGTTGAACTGTACCTAATTGATCATCGCAATGCGATCCATGATAGCAAATTCCTTTAATATGGGACGTCATCTTTTTGTCTAGAAAAAGCCTGATAAGGCTACTAGTTATGTAGTGAGCTTTTTACGTCGATTTCAATACTTATTTTGTATTAATTCGTTTGTACTGTATTAAAAAACTAGCTTTTGCCCGCGGCTTCGCTCACGTTAACTTCGGTAGCGCCTTATTGATTTGTAATAGCAACGCTATGTTTTCCCGTTTCGTCCCTCTTTCTCCCTCATAACCCACTCTTTTTTTTAAAAAAAAATAGCCTATGTCCGTCTCCCGGTTCCCAACTATCTCTGTACCAAAAAATCGGGTTAGCCATTAAAGCGTGAAGGGGTAACAAACAAACAAACAAACTCACTTTCGCTTTTATAATATTAGTTAGGATTAAATTATAATATAACAAGCTAGAGTACAACCATTGATTGCCACATTCTAAATTAACGCGAACGAAGCCACCGTCTAAAGCTTGTATTAAATAAATCCAAGTTAATCCTAATTGTCTAACATAATTGAAATGTTGTAAGCATTTAATCGTTCAGAATAAACAAGCTTGTTTAGCTTAACGTACACCAACTTAAACTTAATTCGCGCGTTGAGTAGGCATTAATTAATTGTCTTACAGTTTAAATAATTATAATTGTTCGTCGTCAAAACAATGTAGGTTGTTAACCTACTAGTCCCCCGTGCATGGCCTTGGGCGATGCGATTTCCGACACGACTTACGTGAATTGGACTTATCATTGTCATCTTATATTTTTACTAGCTTTGGCCCGCGGCTTCACTCGCGTTACATTCGGGGTAACACAGTTCCCCTTGCGCCTTATTGATTTGTAATGGCAACGCTAAGTTTTCCCTTTTCTTCGCTCTTTCTCCCTCACATCCCACTTTTTTAAAATAAAAATTTGCCTATGTCCGTCTCCTGGTTCCCAACTATCTCTCTACCAAAATTCATCAAAATCGGTTTAGCCATTTAGGCGTGAAGACGTAACAAACGAACTCACATTCGCTTTCATAATATTAGTAAGGATTTTTCCACTACATCTCACACAAATCCTACGCCATTCTCAAGTCCTCTTAATTTTTTTATTTAAAACTTTTGAGTATTCGATTCATTGAGTAAAACTAGCCTGCACTCGGGTTTGGCTAAGGTATAAGACTTCTAAAATACTGTACTGCGACCTCAATTTAGAACCTACCAACAGTCCAACATGTAAAGTAAGATAAATAAATAAATATCTTGGGACAACTCACACACGGCTATCTGATCCCAAGCTAAGCAGAGCTTGTGTTATGGTAACCAGACAACTGATATACATACTTATATAATTTATAAATACATACATAAATATTATAGATAAATCACACCCAGACACAGAACAAACAATCATGCTCATCACACAAAGTTTGTCCTGAGTGGGAATCGAACCCACGACCTCCGGCTCAGCAGTCAGGGCCACTAACCACTCGACCAACAGGCCCGTCAGATCATTTCATGACCGATTCCTTAGCCAATAGGCCAAATCATTGCAGCATCTTACTTCACAATATTAATTGCTTAGCAATAGTTAAGAAATTAATTGTTATCTCATTGTTTTATGCTAGTTTTTGTCCGCCCCCTTACCGAAGCAAATGAGTATCGAATTAAAAGATTGCTCAACGATTGCCCACATGATGAAGTGTTACAAAAACAGCTTCCATATTGATCTCTTATCGGTTTGTTCTGGGGCTCCATTGAGGTTACTATTGCTAAGATGTTGGATAAGAAAAAAAGTCTTTGTTTTGCATATTGACCCGCAGCCTTGAGTGTGGAAAAAAACTTAAAAGAAGTTAAGGGTCACCTGGATGGAACGAAGTTATTATTTATTATGTAGATACAAACCTGTATACAATCAACAAAAATAATCGTCGCGACACCACACTGTTCAATGCGAAATAGAAAGACGAAGCGAAAATGACTGGCTTGCTTTCTATGAGATACAGAGACACAGAAACACTCGCGGCTTACAACTATAGCAAAAAGTGTCGTTACAACTTTTGACCTCAATTTTTTCCGTCTTTCGCAACGGGCTATAAGGTACTTCGTTCCAAAAATACCAGGTCATTCCACTATATAAATGTATGACTGTAAAAATGACATTACATGACAGTAACATTCTCATATCCGCTACATGCAATCGTTTTTCATCCACCTTTTTTACAAGATCGTTACACTAAGTATTTAGTTACGACGCCATAACAAAGTGAATTGCGAAAGTAGTTGGAATAATATACCTCCGGTCATCATCAGCCTAGCCTTTTGCCAACTATGTTGGGCTCGGCTTCCAGTCTAACCGGATGCAGCTGAATATCAGTATTTTACATGGAGCGACTGCCTATCTGACCTCTACAACCCAGTTGATTCTGAGTAATACGATACCCCTTGGTAAGACTGGTTGTCAGACTTTCGGATCACTGACAACTTGTAACGACTGTCAAAGAACTACAAATGACAGCCAGGAACAACGGCTTAACGTGCTTTCCGAGGCACGGAGGAAACTCGGTATGTAACGGGTGGTCACCCATCCACAGACCAACCTAGGCAAGCGCGGCTTAACCTTAAGATCGACCCAAGCGGCTGCTATTATTTAGCTACGAGCTTCTCATAATATACCTCCGGTATACAGACATATACCTGACGATATCATGATGGGACGATACCGATGAAAACCACAGGGTGACCGTGCGGCCGACAACCGCACGTTGCGCCTTGAAATCCAATGAAACGCACTAGTGCCTCTCTCGTCATTTATTTCCGTCACTCACTACAAATATGGCGGGCGTCGAAATACAAATCTGAATTCGTTGGTTATTCTGAGCCAGAAGATGATTTTAACTGTATTGATAATAAATATGAGAGCAGGAGAAATATAATGTTTTAAAGGATTTGGCAGATTACTACGCAAGTTTCATCCATTCTTCACCAGTTGTAGACAAAGAGAGCAAACGATTGTCGGAAGGTTTTTTTTAATTACTGCTCCATTGCAAACGCCTTCAAATTTTCTTCCATGTGAATTTTTGACGGGTGTCCTTGACCCAAAATTCGCTGTACGTGCCCAGATGTGTCCATGGGGTTTCTTGCCTATTCTTCCCCATAGACATCTATCGGTTTGGAATGGGCAGCTACCAGCTACAGTACTGTATTTTGGATTGGGACTGTAGCAGCATCTTTTTTGTTTTTATGACATTTAAAAGTGCGTGTAGTATAATTGAAACGAATGGTCTGAGTTTTATCTTTCTGTCCAACTCTTTGAGCCCATTTTCTGGAGACTTTTGCCCAGGTCATTGTGCATGCGGCTGTCGTGACCTGTCGAAACGGTGTCCCAACGGCACGATTGGCGCAGGGGCTAAGCAATCGCCTGCTGCGCTACGTGTCGCGTTTTCGATGCCCGCACGGAACAAATATTTGTATGACCTACAGTAGGCCTGCTATGACATCTTAAAGCAGAACTTATTCCACTGAGTGAAAGAGATGGTGCTAGACACCCTGTATAGCTCTGTCCCTTTCCCTCAGCGGAATAAGTTCTGCTTTAACACGTCATGGTAGGGTCGCTGGTTGTTGTTTCGGGTCTGGCGGTTTGTGTATGTGAATTTAAATGTTTGTTAACGCACCAACGAAACTCATAAAGGAGAAATTCCTAGTGTGGGGAAGTGTTTTTTTTTAATTTAAACCAGCGCCATGTATAGACCTTTTTTGTAGTCGCTTTTAAACTGGTACCTCGTTAAACAGCCGGAAATATAAAAATTCCTACCTCCATCGTTTTAATTGTTTTAAAACCGTCTAAATCAAACATCACACCTTTTCTAAATGAACAGGAAAATTACACAAGTACATAAGAGCGCTATAAATCTCAGATCCTCGTTATGGTTCGGAACGATTAACAAGATTGCGTCGGAGGATCGAAGCGGCGACCCACGCGGTTCACAGCAACCGGTCGCTGTTTGCACTCACCGTGAGAATCGTGTTAACATTCTGTTGGTACCTGTTTTTAGTGTCAGTTAGTGTGATGTTCATATCTAAAAATGGATGGTTCCAAATCGACCATCCATTTTCAATCAAATCAAATCAAAATATTTCACATAGGCACTTTTTTACAATGTGTGGGAAATCATCAAATAACTTTCCCCGCTCTCCTAGTGTCAGACTTTTACTGACTTAAAGCCACCCATGTACCTTTTATTGCCCTTTGCGTTCCGGGGCCGCGGTATCTCTTTCGAACTGCCCGCAACCCCGGCTGGCGGAGACCCTAGCAAGCCCCTCTCTGCTTTGCTGACATCTCTCTGTGGCGCGCTTGGAATACTAACGCGCCGTCGACACGGGCCTTATCATCAGATCTTTGAAGAAATAATAATTATTATAAATTAAATTATTTGACACAAACATATGTTACACTAGCTGTTCCACGCGGTTTCACCCACGCTGCTCAGCACCTGTTGGTCGTAGCGTGATGTTATATAGCCTATAGCCTTCCTCAAGAAATGGACTATCCTACACTAAAAGAATTTTCCAATTCCAACCAGTAGTCCCTGAGATTAGCGCGTTCAAACAAACAAACAAACTCTTCAGCTTTATAATATTAGTATAGATTTAAACAGATATAATACAGGATATTTTTTAGTTTTATATTATAAACAAGATAAAAATATTTCTATCTCAGACATCAGCGCTCTTCCTTAAGGTGGTAATTACATTAATAATTCCATTAGACATTTAAATATTAGGAGATACATCTCTACACAGAAATAAACAAAAGAGTGTGTGGATGTTAAATGAAACAAAATAGGAAATCAGAAATATCAGAGAACACAATTTGCAGGACTAAGTTCTTAAACACGTCGAGTTACCTTTGTGTACCCGGAGTGACTGACATTCCTTTTGGCTGTCCCTCCCGGGAATTCTAGCAAGACAATACTTTTAGCTATGTTGTTCGTTGACGAGAGGTTTATTATTCCCTTTTTTAGAAATAAATATTTACTTTATTCTCTCTGTGGTTTTATAGACTTTCTTAAAAGGTCAACGAATTTCGAAGAAAATTTGATTACACTGTGATTCTGTGAAGTTTGTCGACTATTTTATTGGGGTAGAAACGGTAGTTTTATGCCTAAAATATCTGCAATGAACATTAATGTTATTTAACAAGCCCTTCAGCAAGCTATTTGCCAATGGAGCAACTGCTTAGCGAGTCCCTGAGTTGAATTCTCAGGTCTGGAAAAGTATTAATTAGTTATCCATCAGGAATTTCACTGTAGCAGCCACGAGGTTTGGATTTTTGCTGGATTGATGGTTATGTATAATTTTCCTGCCCTTGTCCCATTCTATTTGGGGTCGGCGCAACACGTCTTGGATATATTTTGCTGGATTGATGATGATGATTTTTATATAGGACTGAAATATAACTAGCTAAATGGGGGTTTAGTTAGGTACACGTCTGCTTAAACCTTCTGGGGTTACGGGCGTTTTTTTTTATTTCTATTCTTTTTTGTTGAAAATACGTTGCTCTGGATATGGGACACCTGGGATTTCTTCTGTATCGAGGTTGGGTTTACAGACATTTAAACTCACATACACAAACAGCCAGACCCGAAACAACTACCTGTAGGTCATACAAATGTTTGTGCGGGAATCATACCCGCAACACGCAGCGCAATAGCTTATCGCTGAGCCACTGCGCCAACCATGCCGTCGAAAAATTCAAAACTTTCTTTCAGGTCTTGCCTTTGTTTCAATCCATTTATATATTTATTATCTAATTTACAGCTTCCTTATCTATCTTCGTATAATTGTCACTGCTACCAATCGAGTTTCCTATGAATAATTTAGAGCAGAACTCGTGTGAAATAATTTGCTTAACGCTAGTCGTAATAGAATTCTTAATTAATCAACGTTTCTCGTCACGGGATTTCGTGGAAACATGGAAATATGCTGTAAGATTGTGTGTGAGGCTGAACTACTTTGAAACAAAGGCATCCATAGAGGAGTATGGTGTAAACTGGCTGTAGAATATAGAACACTGAGTTGAAAGGAATCTTGGAATAGACCTTGGTTTATCATAAAACCCTGGATAGGTTGATTTGGTCAATGAAAGAAACGATGAATGGACTGTGAGGAGAATGGCATGAGAAAGCAAGGATATGTCTGTTAAGACGACGATAGTAGACAAGTATAGAGGAAGAAGTCATGCTGCGCCGCCTACAAATAATTGGGGTTATGGGCGGGTGGTTAATTTGTTTAAAAATAACTATAGTACATGCATATTAGAAACAAACATGGTATAATAACAACATGTCTTGTAGCCTAAATATTCGCACTTATCAAAACGATATATAGAATTTAAAAAAATTGACAATTTTTCTTTAAGTTTTGGGTTTATTTTTGCGTTGCTATTTTTCTGTAGAATGTAATCTTTGATGCCAAATAAAAGTTTATTTTCCGGAAGACAGAACTTAGTCATAAAACAACAAGAAGAAATGACAGGTCATATTGAAAATACCGGCCAAGAACGAGTCGGACTTGCACCGAGGGTTCCGTACAAACTTGCGACATAAACAGCCATATCTTACGACTCCGTAGACTAAGCGGGTTTGAAACATTTCACAGCACATAAGGACGCGCGTTCCCGAGATAAATGATCTTGACAGACGGACGGACAACAAAGTGATAGTTCACTTTACCCTTTTTTGGAATAAGGGTTCCGTTTTTTTCTTTAGAGGTTCGGAACCCCAAAAAATAACAAAAAAAATCCTTACATACAAATGCAAAGACATAAAACAAACATCAACTCCACATTATTCTGTACAGCATATTCTCTAAAACTAGGACATCTTACAAGCCAGCCTAGTTGCAAAGCGAAGAAAGACGCGCGCTCTGTTTAGTAAACACGTCTTTGTGCTCGAATTGTCTGAATAGAAATGACCACTTTTGCAAAAGAATGGTGTGGCTGAATGAGAAACTCCTTTCCTTTCACGTGGTATTTATTTAGGAGGTAAATAACGTTTTCGTGCAAAAACATTTATGTGGAGTTCGTGAGAGATTTTATAATATTTGTATTCTCACAAAACCTGCTCGATGCGTGGTTTAATTTGTACTTTGAAGTGGAGGTTCATTTCTGCCTAACCCTTCGTTAATTGCTGGTGTTGTGATACATGTGTAATTTGTCCCACTAATATTATATGATGAAACTAGCTTTTGCCCGCGGCTTCGCTCGCGTTAAATTAGGGGTAACACAGTTCCCCTTTCCTGATTTGTAGGTACCTGCTACCTGTAGTTTTTGCCCTTGCGCCTTATTGATTGTAATAGCTAAGTTTTGCCTTTTCTTTCTCCTTCATTAAAAAATAGCCTATGTCCGTCTCCAGGGTCCCAACTATCTCTGTACCAAAATTAATTAAAATCGGTTTAGCCATTTAGGCGTGAAGACGTAACAAACAAACGAAATCACTTTCGCTTTTATAATATTAGTAAGGATTTGGCACAGAGGTATATAGATATAGTCTGGAATAACGCATAGGATTCTTTTTTCGATGATCACTCGGGCGAAGCCGCAGGCACCAGCTAGTATAAAATAGTTGTGTTTCCCATCTTTGTGACTAGACTAGTTTTAGACATCATCTGCCTATCCTTATCCCAACTATGTTGAGGTCGGTTTCCAGTCTAACCGGTTGCAGCTGAATACCAGCATTTTACATGGAACGAATGCCTATCTGACCTCCACAACCCAGTTAGGACTGGGTAATACGATACCCTATGGTAAGACTGGTTGTCAGACTTTCGGCATACTGGACTACCTGTAACGGCTGTCAAAGATCTACAAATAACAGCCGAGACCAACAGTTTTAAATATAAATTGAAATTTACGTTAAAGGATCGAATAGTTGATAAATTCCCCTGTTTACGTAGAATTACCATGTAAATTAGTTTTGGTACTGATAACTAAAAAGTACCGGCCATGTTTAATCGAATGGGTAATAAAATTAGAACACTTCTCTTGTTAAAAGCCAATAAATGCTTTTGTCCGTAAAACTAAAAGTGGGTTAGTTTGTTTAGCGTTGGAACGAAAATCAATACTTATTACTGAAAATTGTCGAGAAGAAAACCAGTTTCATATTGTTGGAACAGTTAAGTGATTGCCTGAATATGGCTTTGTTTAGTTACAGTTTTATTTATTTAACTTTACGATGCGATTTCCAATCGGTAAAAAGATGTAGTTAGGTAGTCATTAGTAGTAGGCTAGTCTTACTTATATTATAAACTAGCTGTTTCCCACGGTTTCACCCGCGCTGCTCAGCACCTGTTGGTCGTAGCGTGATGTTATATAGCCTATAGCCTTCCTCAAGAAATGGACTATCCAACACTAAAAGAATTTTCCAATTCCAACCAGTAGTCCCTGAGATTAGCGCGTACAAACAAACTCTTCAGCTTTATAATATTAGTATAGATGCCAATGTTTGTGAGGATGGATGAATGTATGTAACGGATCTTGATGAAATTTGGCACAGAGGTAGATTATTGTTTGGAAAAACACATAGGATACTTTGTTTTCATCATCATGCAGGCGATAACGTGAGCGCCAGCTAGTTAATAATACAGAGCAAAAGAAGGAACATGGGTGGGTTTTAGTGAAAGCTTGGCAATGACCCCCCCCCCCCCGCTTCGCCAAGAGCGGGGAAGTAATTTGATGACTTCACCCCGTATAAAAATGACCTCTTGTTTTCGTAGTTATGTTGCAAATTGTATAATTATCACTTGCTTTGGAGAAGAAAACATTGAGGGGTAACCAGCAATCTCGATAAATTTCTCGACGGCATTTTAAGGCAACTCAGCGGCACATAGGTAGCATAAGACGTCTGACAAAAGAAATCGGTTAGAAAGATTCTCCATTCTCCTTGTGTTCAATGTGTTAACGACTCGTCAAGATAATCTCAATGAATCATAAACGCAATCAAAACTTTGTTTTACAATTTCATAGATAACATCTAATTTCAAACTAGTTTAAAATCCGAACATAATTTAAACTGTCAACTGTACAATCAGATGACATGACAACAAACTGTCAAGATAAGCAGACCCGTTCACTCACCAGCTTTTACAAAACAAATTGGGTGGCGCTAGTTGCAAAGGCTTACGTCAAAAACGCCAAATGCAGTGCTTGAAAATTTAGTTCCAATTTTCGCCGCGTGTCTTTGTAGACTGGTTTTAATCTAATTGAAGTAATCGGATTTTAATTAAGTGTTGAGTAGACAGACAGCTTCATTTGTTCAGACAAAGGGTTACATAATCGGATAGTGTTGTAGTCTGTAGCCAATCGATGCAATGTTTTATAGCCGGTAGTAATTTGTGTGAAGTTTTTGTCGTGTGTTGTAGCAGATGGGTTTATTAATTAATTTCGTTGCGCTTAAGTAATGCGTTGTGGTTTTGTTTGTATGATTAGTGGATAATCGTTCTTCTGTTGTTAGCTTCCGTGTTTCTTGGCATTTCGTTTATTAATATATGTACAGTACGGCCAACGAGAAGCGATACCACATGTAAACAAATCCCATGGTAAAACCCCATCTAAAATGGCCGCCCGAATGTTGGCGAACCCGTCTTAACGTTGTCATGTTTTTGCCGGGAGAACGAGACATAACGACAAAGGCACAAGATGGAAAGAGCTAAATATTAGATTGTCAACGCCACAGTTGTTCTTTAGGTTAATGACCTTTCGTATCGCTTCTCGTTGGTCGTACTGTAGTGAAAATTCCCTCTTTACAACATAAATTTTGTCATTTGAGTGCAAAGGAAAATTATGTTTAAAAAAATCTATGCTAAAATTATTAAATTTTTCTTTAATGTAAAATTTTTAGATTTCATCTTTTGCTGGCAGATGTAGAGAGTAATTTCAATTAGGTTGGTAATCGCCTAATTGGAACTACTTTCTACATCTGCCTAGCCCTTCCCCAACAATGCTTGGGCTAGCTTCCAGTCTTACCGGATTCAGCAATAGATAGACTGATTCAAGAGTAAGGTTTATATGAATAACTAGCTGGGGCCCGCGACTTCGCCCAAGATCCGTTCAGCCGTTTTAACGTGAAATAGTAACAAACATCATCATAATTCGCATTTATAATAGGTATTATAACTAGGATATCCCAGTCTACGTGGGAAACACCGCGGGGTGCAGCTAGTCCTTATCCTTACTAATATTATAAAAGCGAAAGTGAGTTTGTTTGTTTGTTACCTCTTCACGCTTTAATGGCTGAACCGATTTTGATGAATTTTGGTACAGAGATAGGTGGGAACCAGGAGACGGACATAGGCTAATTTTTATTTAAAAAAAGTGGGATATAAGGGAGAACGGAGGAAGAAAAGGGTAAACTTAGTGTTGCTATTTCAAATCGATCAGGCGCAAGAGCAAAAACTGCAGGTCTGCTTGGTGTTTTATACCGAATATAACGCGAGCGAAGCCGCGGGCGAACGCTAGTATTCCATAAACGTGAAAATATCGATATTTTCTTTTGACTTCCATAAAAAACCGGCCAAAAGTGCAATTTGTAAAACTACTCACACATAGTCTTTTACATCACTCATGATGGAAACAGAAATGCGCGGCAAATTGTAAATTATCATGGTGGTTAACCAACAGTGTTAACTTCGTCGGAATTATAGTCATTTTGTACACAGCTAAATACACCCGGGAGGGTAAAAGAAAGAACCAGAAGGCTCACTACTCAGTAAAAGTGGTATTTTTTAAGAAAGCACCACTCAGATTGAGTGGACCTGTCCAGTCAGTGCAAGCATTTATCAGTTATTTATTTATTTATTAAAACTTCATGCATTGTACAAAGGCGGACTTAATGCCTTGGGCATTTTCTATTCCAGTCAACCTTAGGGTGATGCAGTTATCGTGTAGCTCGACTCATAACTCAGGAGCTCAATGGCAATTTGTTGTTTTTTAAACTAATCCTTCTGTGTTCACTCCATTATGTTAATGTACCGCGCTGTAGAAGTTGTATTTCGTCTTAATTGGATTATAGAGTCCCGTACACGTAATTAACCTACTTGTGACTGGCTAAAAGGTGCGCTTCTTAAAGTGCTAAGGTTTCTTCGCTTTTCTTTTATTGCTTTGTACCTGACGACCGCGGCTTCGTCCTCGTGGCATAGTTACTTTGGGCTAACGCTAACTTTAAACCGCGTGATGATCGAACAAAAATCTTTCTCTTCCCTTTTCTTCAGTCTTTTTCCCCATTTTCTACGATGACTAACAATTAGATTCTCCCCCCTACTCCGCCCAAAGCGGGGGAAGTTTTTTTAATGATTTCCCATCCTCAAAAAAAGTCAGCTTAAAGGACAAATGCCACAAACCAGGTACTATTATAAGCAACATAACGACTCATGCCATTTACCGTTTACTTGTGAACAAAACCTAGTTAACTATGAGTAAAAACTTAACCGTTCGGTCAATTGACGTAATGTATCTGTAGGTTACTGTACAGACACGTAATTATCAATTTTACGGCCTATCATAATTTTGAAATGTTATATGAGATCGTCGGAGACTTACCTCGTTTGTATCTTACCTAACATTACATGCAACAAGCTGTCAATTATCGGTACTTATGAAAGAAAGAAATAAAATTTAGTTTTTTCAGCAGTTAGAAACACCTTAAACTAAATAAAATGATAAATGCCAAAAGGGCCTCAGCTCAGCATAATGCTAGATGGCAACACAAAGCCTCCTGACGCTAATTTTCAGCTGTAGCCCACGAGTGCCATACGCTCGAAAACATATAAACGGTCTTTTGGATGGTGTAGGGTTAGCCACATACGATGCAGAATTTTCTGGAACGCCTGGGGTGTACCGCGTGATCAATTTTCCCCTCCCTTACCCAAAATACCTGCTAGAAGAGTTTCATGTATCTGTGTGAAGAAATGCAAAGCTCCAAAAATCAGTACGTCTAAAGTCTGTAGTAAAAGTTCTTTTACATCATGATGCAGCTGAAAACCATTATTTTATATTATTATTTTCTGACCTCCATAACCCAGTTAGTACTGGGTAATACCGCTTGGCAAAACTAGCCAGACTCTCTATCAACCACACAAAAAAAAATTATAGAATTATGTACTGTATATTTAGTACTAGCTGTTCCCCACGGTTTCACCCGCGCTGCTCAGCACCTGTTGGTCGTAGCGTGCTATTATATAGCCTATAGCCTTCCTCAAGAAATGGACTATCCAACACTAAAAGAATTTTCCAATTCCAACCAGTAGTCCCTGAGATTAGCGCGTTCAAACAAACAAACAAACTCTTCAGCTTTATAATATTAGTATAGATATGGCAGTATTACAATAAAACTTAAACCCCTTACTATAATTTCGTATTAACATGTCCATGTTGTAAAAAACATAACACTAAATCACCTTTATCACTTACATTTATCGATTCAATAAATTTTACTTAAAAACTCCATAAATTCTAGTGCGTAGGCCGATAGACACAAAGTTCAAATGCGTAGGAGTTGACAAAAAACGCTAGCTCTAAAACATTGCAAATATAGTGAGGTTCGAGATCTCCAGTTCAGGGTCTTATATACAACCGAGAGATAAATAAATAAATAAATATCTTGGGACAACTCACACACGGCTATCTGATCCCAAGCTAAGCAAAGCTTGTGTTATGGTAACCAGACAACTGATATACATACTTATATAATTTATAAATACATGTACATATTTTAGATAAATCACACCCAGACACAGAACAAACAATCATGCTCATCACACAAAGTTTGTCCTGGGTGGGAATCGAACCCACGACCTCCGGCTCAGCAGTCAGGGCCACTAACCACTAGACCAACAGGCCCGTCAAGATGTTTATCGCTCTGATGAGATTTGCGACGACATAGCCATTTAATGTTAGTAAAGGTTGATTCTAACACTGAACGAATTCTTATCGACATAGACTGAACACGCGTTGCTAGATATCGCTTTTTAAAACCAAGCGATACTTTTACACTCATCATCTGCTTAGCCTTTTCCCAACTGATAATGTTTTGACGCTATCTGTCCCTGTAAGAGTCCCTGGTGTCCTAAAATACAGGCCACGGCTTAGTTAACCGACTTCAAAAAAAGGAGGAGGTTCTCAATTCGTCTGTATTTTTTTTTTTTTTTTTTTTTTTTTGTGTTTGTTACCTCATAACTCAGGTCTGAGTGAACCGATTTTGATGATTCTTTTTTTATTCGAAAGCTGGTGGTTGTCGTTTGGTCCCATAAAAAAAAATATCAAGATCCGACAAGTAGTTTTTGAGTTATCTTTAATAATACGTATTAGATTGACTTCGTGTACGTTGATGATATACTCATTCGTCGATTATATTTTAGAAGTTGTCGAAGACAAATGATCAAAAAATGGTATGTAGGTACTACTATGGTTTGGAAGGTCATCGCAGTAATTTGGTGATAGATCTTCAGTGATATACAACGGCACTCTTTAATAAATGACAGCAAATCTGCCGTGATTGCTGCAATCACATGTATAAGTATGGGTTTCGCCAGGGTAGGCAGGCGAGTGGGAGCAGGGTGACCGTATCCCCTCCCCACCCCTCACCTAGTCATTAAGAAACATAAACATCAGATCAAGTATCAGCTGTATCCCCTAGAGGATGATGCGTATGATTTCTGAATTGGTTTAATACTAAAGCATAATATAGATACTTAGTATTTAATCTATAGCTTGATGTGGAACTAAAAATTGTTTCTAAGACGGGACTAAAGCTTAAAAGAAAAACTTTTTAACCGTGTTTGCGTATAATATCATAATACTATAACTAAAAATGTTAAAATAAAAACTTTTTAGTAAAAAAATAAAACCGACTTCTAAAAAAAACTAAAAACTGGAAAATAACTTTATTTCCGGAAGTCGGTGGCCAATAAAGTCAACGAAACCAACAAAAGCCACCGACTTCCGGAAATAAAGTTATTTTCCAGTTTTTAGTTTTTTTTAGAAGTCGGTTTTATTTTTTTACTAAAAAGTTTTTATTTAGGCACCAGTTTCCCACAAATGAACATTTGATGTTTACTGCATTTTTTTTTAAAACGTTGCTCCACACTAGGAATTTCTCCTGTATCGTGGGTGTGTTAACAAACATACACAAACAGCCAGACCCGAAACAACTATGTGCAGGGTCATACAAATTTTTGTTCCGTGCGTCCGTGTCGTCCAATATTGTTATCTTTTAAGTTTTAGCCTATAAGTGTTATAAAGATTTTGTCTTCTTTCATTTGATCTAACCGGATGCTTATACAGTATGGAGACCACATATATGCAATAAATTATACGACATACTTGTTATCGCCTTTACTGACGCTATGCAAAAAAATAACGATATTGGTCCAGTAATTAGGTCAAAAAGTAGAGTTTTAATTTTGAACAAATTTAAACACTCTGTAGAATTGTATCACTAGGTCAAAGATTCAACGAACTTGAATCCTCTGAATGAAAAGCGACGTTGCCACACTGTGCAAAACTACGAATATCACCACGACGCTGTTACGTACCTATTCTAGTTATTTGCCTAAATGTAAAATTGGTACACCTAAAAGACAGGCTGGATTTTAATGTAATAAATTTTAATTCATTGTTCGAGTGCGCAAACTAAGCGTGTAAGAGGCCGCGGCCGCGGACTGCGCTGCCCGACTCCCACATTTATTTCGCTGCTATATGGATTTTAATACTGTGACGGTGCCGCCCACTACCTCTTTCTCACAGACAGAAGAAAAGTACAGACTAAATTATTAAATTTAATGTTAATATTGTTTTTTTCTGTATACTAGTACTTCGAATTTCCTCTTGATCAACGTCCTTGATCTGCCACGGTCGAAACTTTGTTTTGCAATTTACACATACACAATTTATCAATGGGACGCGCCTGCATTTCCTGCAGGTGTACGTCGGTAGCGGTGTCTTTTGGCGGCTTCCTCACTAGGCACGCGGCTTTCTTCAAAGGGAATGAATTGCTGTCGGCGCCGGCGCGGCTCGTGGCAGGCCGGCGGGGTGGGAGGGAGCGCGGGGTGCGCTCGCGCCACGTAGGGAAGGGCACCTGTTATTGACTATTAATAATGATCGATAAAAAGCTGTTTAGCTTAAATCCTAAATACTTTAGGTGGTGTTTTTAGAATTATCGTGCTGTTATGATAATTCTAAAGAACACTGTGCCGTTAATATTTAAAGCTAATTTTAAGTGTGTTCTTATTAAATATTATTAAGTAGATTTAGAGATCAAAATAAATAAGGTAAACAACAATAATTTATGAATTGCTTTTACCTATTAAAAAATCGTACCTACGAGCTTATTATTAGTTACTGAATTAAATTTCTAATGTTACCGATCGGCTCCCGGGCGATCGACAGAACCGTTTGATACTCAGGAACTCACAAAAAGTTAGTTTCGTTTTTTATTGTTAATAATTTGTTAATTATTAAAAATATTAAAACATTCCAATTACACAAAGATCTTGTATTCTAATTTTGCCTTGTTTAGGTAGTAGGTAAATAAGTGTAAAAAGTTATCGATAAGCGATTACGATAATTACGCCGTTCACCCTACATTACTTATTAGGTACTTTTATTTTTTTCGCTATTTTAGATTTCGGAAGTTCCGTTATTCCGCTTTGTCAGTCACCGCTGGTGTTCCGGGAGAGTGTTCATAGTGTGTGTCTTTCGCATAGATTTCGTAGACCTACTTGAGCGCATTGCTTTAAAACGCGATTTTAGACAATTACCTAAGTAATTAGTTTAATATTGTTTACAGTGAAATGGACACTTATTAGTTTATTAGTACTTGACTTTGTGTGTGTGTAAATTGTGTTTTTAAGTTTTATGTTATTTTTTCGGTGAAATTGACACTTGACTTTTGTGTACGCGTGTTTTTTGTAACAAAATGCCAAGACAACAGCATTTTTATAGTTCTGCAGAGTACACAGACATGGTGTTAATGTATGGCGAATGCAGGCAAAATGCAGCCTTAACTTTACGTACCTATCGTGAGAGATACGGAGCAACTCGCGTCTGCCCTACTAGTGTCAGGACAATCCTAGGAGCTGTCCAAAGGATCAGGGAAAATCAGCTCATAGTACCCAACACTCATGAAGGAGTTGCTCCGCGTCATGTTCCATCCTCTTTTGAACAACGAGTCTTGCAACATTTCTATCGGAACCCAACCTGCAGCCTTAGACAAGCTGGGCGTGTGTTTAGGATGAGCCATAGAACAGTACATCGAGTGCTAAAAAGGAACAAACTACGGCCGTATAAATATCCAAAGCTGCAGGCGCTACTGCCCCGTGATAAGCCAATTAGAGAGTTTCACTGCCACTGGGTACTGGAAAAAATCATTGAAGACCAACGTTTCCTATCGGATGTGTTTTGGACAGATGAAAGCACGTTTACGCGAAACGGCATATGGAACCGACAAACCATGCGTCACTGGAGCCGTACGAATCCCCATGTATTTAGGGAATCAGCTCATCAATACCGCTTTTCCGTTAATGTGTGGGCAGGTATTCACGGAGACCAAATAATCGGCCCTGTTTTTATCAACGGAAACCTAAATGCACAGAAGTTTCTAGATCTTCTTAACGGCCCAATAACCGAATATTTAGATAACTTGTCTGTGGCAGCTTACGCGCGGGTATGGTTCCAGTTAGACGGAGCCCCTCCACACTCTGTACTCCTCGCGAGAGAGCGACTTAACACCATGTTCGGCGAGCAATGGATTGGGCGTTATGGTCCCCGAAGGTGGCCAGCTCGGTCACCCGACCTTACTCCTCTCGACTTCTTTTTATGGGGTTTTATTAAAAATGAAGTTTACTCGCGGGTCTCCGAAACTGAAGATGAACTGCGCAATCGTATTGTCGTCGCCTTTGACAAAATAAAAGCCATGGCTCTGGATCCTGAACGAAATATGATGAGCAGGCTTCGGGATAACATTGTGCGGCGATGTAACATGTGCATTCAAGAACGTGGTGGTCATTTTGAAAATAAGAAAATTTAAGTTTCTATTTTTTTGGAACTAATGAGCAATATTTAATTTATTTAGTTCAGTTCAGTTATCGCGAAATAAACATGTGGCGGTAAAAATTGACTTAGTGAATTTAATTTTTGTCGCACATTGTCAAACGAATCAAAGCGGCGCGCCGACATGCGTCGTTGCCGCACTTCGCTCCTGGGGTCAAGGTACGTTGTCTAAACAGAGTGTTTACTTTTACTGAATTTATTTTGATATTTATTTTGTTTGAAAATTTCACTTTTTTAATTTTCGGTTTTTAATTTAAAATTTAATTTTGATGTACTTCTGTGGACTAGTATTACTTGAGGTTTCATTTATTGCCTAGAAGTGAGCTCCATACTGTATACCTCCATTTTTCACGGAGCGATGGCCTATCTGACATCTACAGAACTTAGAACTGGATAACATGATAGCCTTTGGTGAAGTTGGTTACACACTGTCGCGCCACTGATTACCTGTAACGACTGTCAAAGAGCTACAAATGACAACTGAAACCAAAGATTTTATCGCTGTGAACTAAGAAAATATATCCAGATTGTATGAGGAGTGATATGCGGAGAATGGATGAAAAATATCGTGTTGCACTGACCCTAAATAGGACATAAGGATAGGATAGAGTAACTGAGTTGATTAGAGTAACCCAGTCGAAACATTATCTACATGAAAAATTCTCTAAATCTCTCTCTCGCTTCTCTTAGTTATAAACGTTATCTTTAAAAGATACCAAGTTTGTATGGGAATGCTTTTCCTATGGGGATGTGCAGTAACAGGTTGCGTTACTGCACATCCCCAAAAAGAAAGATAGACCGTAAAACTAATTCTCAAATGCCTGCAATTTGCACCAGAAAAAAGTTTATGAAACAGTTCCAAATTCAAACAGCGGTATGAGAATTTCGCTCTTATATACGACCTAAGCTAAACGCAGCCAAGGTCGGCAATTGTTTCTCTGTAAGACAAAATGATCTTGTAAAATTATTATGATTTAAAAGAGTGTCCATGGAGTTTCTTGCCCATTCTTCTCCATAGAGATCAACTCTTTGGAATGGGCAACTACAGTACTTTCACAAGTTATTTTATCTGGGACTGTAGCTTACTATTTTTGTTTCTTGACATTCAAAAGTGCCTGTAATGGTATAATTTCCTGCCGGGGTTGCAGGTTGTTCGAAAGAAATACCGCGGCCTCGGAACGTAAAGGGCAAAAAAAGGAACATGGGTGGGTTTTATTCAGTACAAGTCTGACATGCCCCGCTCCGCTCAGAGCGGGGGAAGTCACTGGATGATTTCCCACCCAAAAATAAAAAAAAAATATGGTCTAATTTAAATACCTAAATGCTTTTGAGTTTTATGTCTGCTCCCAGATTGTATTGTCCACAAGCCCATTACGACATTTTTCTCCCATCTGACCTAAACCATTAAAGCTCGGTTTGATGATGGCCTTATTTTACAGGCCATTCGCAGTTCTGAATGCCCTTGTCCCCTCTCGTTTAGCAACAGGTCTATAAGATCCTTCTCACAGATAATAAAGCCCTTACTATGTGCTTCTTTTTGTTGCTTTTACACTAGATTTTGTGAGATTTTTTTTTTGTGTATCAATGTGTTTGTGTAAGTCGAAGAGTTGAGGGCGAAATCTATATCTATACTAATATTATAAAGCTGAAGAGTTTGTTTGTTTGAACGCGCTAATCTCAGGGACTACTTACTGGTTGGAATTGGAAAATTCTTTTAGTGTTGGATAGTCCATTTCTTGAGGAGCGCGGGGGAAACCGTGGGGAACAGCTAGTTCTATATATTTAGTTAATAGTTTCGTTAGTTTAAGTTAGTTTTTTTTTTGTTTAGATAACAGTCGGTTTATTTAACATACTGAATATAGAAAATATATTATTGTTTCTAAAGAAAAATTTCTTCCATCACACCTACAAATGGAGAATAGATAAAAATAAATATGAATACGGTGTGTAAAAGAAAAGAAAATAGAAAATTAAGCAAACAATGAATTTAAATACAGCTAAAAAAATACAGTAGTAGGAATATAGTATTTTTGATATTACATTGAGACAGAAAAACAAAAAAATAAATTGTTTTTAAAACATTATTGCAATACTTTTGAAAAAGCCACCAATCTGGCAAAAATCCCTAAATCACAAACGATATTAGAGATATTCTCACATAATTGTTGAGAAAAAGTTTTACCTAATAGATTATAGTCTGAAATAACACTCAGGATACTTTTTTCGATCATCACTCAGGCAAAGCCGCGGTCCCCAGCTAGTATTATTATAACATCGAACATTCAGACACGCTCTTTTGCATGTGTCCACCACCGCACGCAAATACCAACTACCCGCAATCATTTGTGAAGTTTCCGACTCATCATGACACACAAATGAATCGTTAAAATGTTACTTCCTGCACCAATTAACTTTGACTGCCTCGCTTGTCTAGTGGTCTGACGTGACTGTTGGAGCTATTGAGCTTGCGGTCCTGGTTTGATTCCCAGGTAAAGTAAAAGGAGTGTTCATCAAGAATTTTCGGCCTCAGAGCAGACTACCTCCTAAAAAAATTTAGGAGGCTCCCCAAATTCGAGCCTTTTTTATTTTATTTTGTTTTTAAAAAACTTTGCCCCATACTAAAAATTTCTCCTGTATTGTGGGCGCTTTTACAAACATTTAAACTCACAAACAGCCAGACCCGGAACAACTATTTGTAGATCAAACAAATATTTGTTCCGTGCGGGAATCGAACCCTCAACACGCAACGAAGCAGTCGGTCGTTATAACACTAGTCTTAAACATCTCTACCTAATTCTTCGGAGATAATGCATCTAAAGTTTTCTTGGTTATATGCGCTAATCTCGAGGACTAATAGCTGGAATTGGAAAATTATTTTAGTGACTGATAGCCGATTTTTTGAGCAAGGCCGTTATGAGGAGTTGAACGGGCGAAACCGCTAGGCATAGCCATTTTTAAGGAAGGCTGTTATAAGAAGTTGTACGGGCGAAACCGCTAGGCACAGCCAGTGTTTAAATAACCGTTTACTAACAGACGAGAACCGATAGTACCCGAAGTAAACTCGTACTTCGTGTTGTCCAAAGTCGTGATTTTAATTCCGCGCTCCCAGTGAAAATAGGTACGGAACCGTTCGATAGTATAGTAAGGTCGTGACTGGCTGCCTTTATATTTTATACCGTCTCTCGATTGACGAGCAAAGGTCTGACATTTCAAAAGAGGGGAAAATTCTATTCCACTATTTTACGAAATACGGTACTCGATTTTCGCGTGCGGCTTTTGTGACCTCATCTTCAAACGGTGTTCATTATCTTTAGGAATTCTAGTACTTATGTTCTATGTAGGAGTTTACATTTATATTTCGACTAACTTCCGCCCGCGACTTCGTCCGCGTGGCATAGTTACTCTTTAGTAATGGTAATTTTAACCCGAGTGACGATCGAAAAAAAAAAATCTCTCCTCTCTATCACCCCTTTTGTCGCTTTTTTTTTTAATCAGCCTATGTCCGTCTGCAGGGTCCCAACCATCTTTGTACCAAAATTCATCAAAATCTGTTAAGCCATGTAGGCGTGAAGACGAACAAACTCACTTTCGCTTTTATAATATTGGTAAGGATTATTCTAGTTGTTACTGATAGACAACGCAAGAGTTAGCAGAACTGAGGCGGAGTGCAGGGCCATGTTCTGTGGGTGTATTAGCGTGTGTAAAGGCGTACGGCCCCATTTAGAACAGAGCCCTCGGTGTGGTCACGCGTTTACATCGTACCTACCTATTGTACTCCAATATTAAATAAAATATTATGTGTTAAGATATATGTGTTCATCTTTTAGAAAGGCGTACGGCCCCAGTTAGAACAGAGCCCTCGGTGTGGTCACGCGTTTACATCGTACCTACCTATTGTACTCCAATATTAAATAAAATATTATGTGTAAAGATATATGTGTTCATCTTTTATTACACTGTTTAAGTGCATAAATCCAATGTTATCAGTCATCATCTACCTTGCCTTTTCCCAGCTATGTTGTGGTCGGCTTCCAGTATTTGACGTGTAGCGACTGCCTATCTGACCTCCACATCCCATTTAACAACTTGGTAATACGATACTCCTTGGTAAGACTAGTTGTCGCACTTAGCCACTACCTGTAACGACTGTCAAAGATATACAAATTAACGTGCTTTCTGGGACCCATCCACAGACCAACCTAAGCAAGTAGCTTAACCTCAAGATCGACCCGAGCCATAGTTTTTATTTAGCCAAGACTTTGACAGTAATCTGAAATATTCTCAGTATGCGATGTAGATGCTCCAGAACTTTCTCTCTGGTTTTCGAAGTTTATACAGACAATATCATTTACAAATTCACAACGCAATACACGTAATATGATTTCTAGTGATTCCTTTGAAATAGAGAACATATCTACCCAGTTCAAAAGCAAATTGATATCACTTTTAACTGACACACGACATTTGATTTCTAGCAATGCCTTTGACACGGGATAAACCGGGATATATACTTTTCTTTTTGCGCAAAAAACATCGTTGCATCACAATCGACGGGTGCAAAGTAAAAAGAGTCATCTACAAAACAGCTACTTTTCAGGAGAGCGCATAATAGAAAAAAATGCTCCCATTTTGTCAATTTTAAACCAAATTTATTGAAATTTTCATTATTGCTTCGTTATTTAATAATATATCCACATGTATATTTCATTTCTTCTAATTATGTTTAATTTACGAGATATTGTAGTTGTCTGCATCTACATTGCGCTTAAAAATATGACAACTGTGTTAACTACCACTTGGTCGTTTCTACGCGGGAATTCAAAAATTTAGATTTAGTTAAGTATGGTTCGTATATTTTAGTAAATAATGAAAAGTGTAACACTTTCTATTATTAAAATTAGTTAATGACCATTTTACATCTTAAATACACCAAGTTCAGAACATAACTGCGCAGATGTCTTTTTCTACGTCGTCGATTCAGTGCAAGGTACACGATTTAGAAGGAGGTTAAATGAAATATTTACTTAGGAATCATTCATTTATTATCGTAAAAAACTTAACTTCTCATACATTTTTGGAAATAAAAATAAAAGCTATAAAAATCTTACTGATAATTAAGAGGTAAGTAATTGCAGGATCTTTTTTTTTTTTTCGGCTAGGAAATCATCCATTGACTTCCCCCGCTCTGGGCGGAGCGGGGGGGCGTGTCAGACTTGTACTGACTAAAACCCACCCATGTTCCTTTTATTGCCCTTTACGTTCCGAGGCCGCGGTGTCTCTTTTGAACAACCCGCAACCCCGGCAGGCGGAGGCTCTGGCAAGCCCCTCTGCTTTGCTGACTCTCTTTGAGGCGCGCGTGAAACACGAACGCGCCGTCGAGACGGCCTGTCGTCAATAGACTGACGGACGGTGAGCTACCCATTGCTCAGCCGTCCACAGGCCCGCATCTACTGTGGCCGGGAGTCGTCTCGCGTCGCCCGGCGCCCTGGACGTCTCCCGCGGCGGCTGGGTTGGCCTGATTTTCTCCAAATTTTCCTCAAACGCCCGGCCTCCTCCTTTGCTAGCATTACTGCTTCGCAGAAGGAGGTGACCGCTTCCCATTCCCTCTTGCTCCGTACCATAGCCTGAACCAGGGCCGGACGCGAGAGATCGCCGCCGTCGCGCCGATCGCCTCAACGATTGGGGACGGCGGTGCTCCGCCCAAGCTGGGCAGATCGCCACTGTGTGCTCCACCGTGTCCTCCGGGCGATCGTCACAATGGTGACACCCTTGCGTTTCCTCCATGAGGACGCAATGACGCCTCTCCAGCCACTCCTCAAAGAGGGGACTTACCGCCACTATTGTGGCGTGCCCTAATTGCAGGATCTTTGGTTGAGAATTCAAGAGATAAACTTCGTTTGAAAAAAAAATAATGGCCTGCCTGAGTTTATTAAACAGATATTTGGATCTAAGTCTGATAATGGACGCGGCGGACTTGAAGTAAAAGAGTTGTATTCTGAGGGCGTCGGTGTGTCTAATTTGCTCGGAGAATCTCTATTATCAACATCAACATTTTCAGAATTAAGTTGTAATTCAGATTGAGAGTGAACTGGTGTGACCGACCTAGAGTAGGTACACAGAACATGGGGACTTATTTTGCAGAGTTAACTGATACTCGTTTGTCTCCATCACTGACACATCAAGGTCTCCTATAAGATGTTCAATAGCTAATTCTTCGGCCAACACACCATTTTTCTCGAAAAATCCATCGCTTATGTTCTGTAAACTTTCATCTTCTTTAAAAGATCGTTTCGGACTTTCTGAACATGAAACAATAGGTAGTAAAAAATAACAGTAAGAAAATACAATTTAATTATTAGTCAATTAATATAGCTAACAGTAAGAATTAACGCAGGTAGGTATTCATAAACAACAATCAATACAAATTTACAAAAATAAATCTACATCACAATCTCAACGTAGAAAAAGCTATATGGCAGATAGCCGTTTATGCGTCGGTATGACTGACCGCTGGCCCCCCGCGCGTCCCGCGTACAAACGGCCAGCGGTAGTTATTCGCATCTACATCGCGCAATTTCACAAAACAAGTGTAGTTGTCTTCTTTTACGTGACAAAAGTACCAAAAATAAGGTGATATTTGTATTTTTGTTTTTGCTATGTTGTAGAACATGATATTTTAAGTTAGTTTTTGCAAAAAACCAAAAATCTCAAAATTGCAGTTGACTTTTTTTACTTTGCACCCGTCGATATAACCTCGACGAATTTCCGAAGTTTCCCGAAACATTCCGAACTAACCGTATTTTATTTTTGTTTCAGGTAAATTGCAGATTTCGAGGTCAGATTCAAGGCCTATTTCAAGTTCACAAGTGAAATATATTCATGGGCGAACCGTGAAGGGTATTATGGAGCTTAAGGTCTATTCATTGAACTGCCAGGTAGGTATAGTAATAACGGAAAAAGGGTTTATGTGAAGAATACGGGATTTTTTCTACGTTTTGTTGTGTGAAAGGTCTGGTTTATATACGGATAAATGATTTATTGTAGTGGGAAGAAATAAAAAGGTCGCTCTAGCAAAATATTGATTTATTTAAACTTCATGCACAAGTAACAAAAACATTGTACAAAGGAGGACTTAATGCCTATGGCAATAATTAATAATTATACCTACATAGAAATATGATAAAACTTTATGTTGTATGTACATGCATACAATTTTAGGGGAAAGCCTGCTTTAGAGGCTTCAAATAATCGTTTTTTTTTTTCCGAAAAAAAAAAAATCGGGAAAGAAAGAAATATTCGATTGAAACGAAACTTTTCAGGTTTTATTGTTATATATTTCAATAGTCTTCTCAATTTTTTTTCATTAAAGTATATATGTCTTATTATGCCTGGCACAAGTATTTCGCCGAGGTGCCTCGAATGTGCATGTGTCGTGGGGCGGTAAAGATGCAGGTCGCAATTTTCCCCTAAAACGCAGCTTTATAAAACTGATTGTATGACAACGCTTATAATTTTCTTAATGAAGTTTTAGAAAAACCATATTTAATTTTAATAAATTAAAAATTCGACAGTTTACTTGGAAGTAAAGACATTTAAATGCACATTAATTTATGATTATAGAGAATAAACAAAATAACTAAATCAAAATATGAACTCGAGGCCACGGGTTCATGACATGCAAACGGCCTAGACAGGTTGAATTAAAAGTTATGGAAATTAAAAAAAAAACAACATAGTGGTAAACGTACCGATAATGGTGTCTTGCTTATTCCACCAATTTCACAAATGACAATGTTTTTCAGACGCCAAAAGATTCTTGTAGCCTTATAAGAGTTACCCCCGAATACTGAAACGTCACTCAAAATGTGAGAGCTGCTTAAAATTTGAGCAGCTCTTAAACTTTAGATTTTGTATGGTCAAACGTCACTTCTGAGTCTCTGTTAAATTTAAGTGGGACTTAAATTTTGAGTGACGTTTCAGTATTCGGGGGTAAGTAACTCTTCAACTTGACGGGCCTGTTGGTCTAGTGGTTAGTGGCCCTGACTGCTGAGCCGGAGGTCGTGGGTTCACCCAGGACAAACTTTGTGTGATGAGCATGATTGTTTGTTCTGTGTCTGGGTGTGATTTATCTATAATATGTATGTATTTATAAATTATATAAGTATGTACTATATATCAGTTGTCTGGTAACCATAACACAAGCTCTGCTTAGCTTGGGATCGGATAGCCGTGTGTGAGTTGTCCCAAGATATTTATTATATGTAATTATTAGATATTTATTATATGTAACTTTTGACAGGAACAAGTGCCAATGCAGCCCAAAAAACTCTAAATATCTAATGTTCTTTGCACTTAGCAGACCAACGCCAGGTTGAACGTTGCTTAAAATATAAATTACGAGCTCAACAAATATGGTTTTACAGAGTTAGCACAATTTAAAACCATCAATACACCCCGGTACGTTCTTTCCACCTCAATAAATGACCATTTATGAAAAAATCTCTTAATGGGGCGTTCGTATTCTATAGAGATGTCAGCAAAACAGAGGAGCTTGTCAGGGCCACTATCTGCCGGGGTTGCGGTTTGTTCGAAAGAGATACCTCGGCCCCGGAACACAAATGGCAAAAGAAGGAACATGGATGAGTTTTAGTCAGTAAAAGTTTGTCACTTTCCCTCGCTCCGCCCAGAGGAAATTATCTGATGAATTCTCAAAAAAAAAGGGGTCAAACGAACTTAAAAAGACTGGCGGATTGATGATTGTATTTCATAAAACCCATGTCGTAAATGGTCGCAAATCATATTTCAATCAACATGCTACCCGACACTGAGCCGCAAAAACCTAAATACTTAAAAAAAAATTGCTGGCCATCGTGGCCTGATATTTCTGAAAATTAAAAAAAAAATAAAAAAAAACCCAAATTAATCAATTATCTGAATTCTTTCAATCTAATTATCCAGATTTCATTCAAACCATTTACAACCTAATTACAGATTCGCTAATTAATACAATCAATAATACATTCACACCAGGAAGATATCCACCACGCTCTATTTTGTATGATCATCGTGTACGAGCTAATCGTAATGTTTTGACATTAGGCTGACGATACACAGGCGCGATTACGCGCGATCAATCTACCCAAAGACGCGCGTGAACTAACCCTTGAGTAGTCTATAGAGGGGGACAAGTAGTGCCGGATTAAGCAACCGTGGGGCACGTAGCAAATTTTATCGAGGGGTCCTAGATCTACCAGAGAGGCTACATCGCTATTTATTGCGGTGTACTCGGAACTAACTTTTAGAATCAAGTTACAAATTATAGTTTATGTTGTGTAGTTTTAGATACTAACACAGAATTTCGTGTATAATATATACCATTGACCGGTTATCCATTGTAGTTACAGGCGGTAGGTTAACTAATAACTTGAAAAATTACGCTCAAATGGTAGTAGGCTGGTTGGGACACGTCCCAATTTCGCGCGGGGCCCGTAGCAATTGCTACTATTGCTACGTTGTTAATCCGGCACTGGGGACAAACGGCTACTTTTCGCTTATTCGTGTCTATACAAACTTGCTGCTTAAGAATGGAAACAAGCAATAACCGTTTCGCGACAGTGGCTTCGGTGAAAACATAAACAAGTTGTTTAGAGCACGCCACGAGCGCACGACTCACTGGCGCGACTTGGAACCACAGCAATCACGCGCGAAGGAAAGAAAAAACGCGCGTTTGTTTCGTTTGACGTCTTAACGGTCTCAAAGTCGCGCGTTACCGCGACTATCCGAACTTAGCCTTATATTTATAAATCGCCAAGCAGTGAATAAAGTAATATAGCGTGTTGTCTACTATATGTCTCGTCACGCGATTGTATTTAACTACGCATATTTACAAACATTTTCTTTGTTTTGTACATTTCGAAAGATAAATTATGCAATTGTGGTTAGATCCATGTAACTAGATATAGGTACAATTTGTGCAAGACCCACAACTGCAAAAAGTGTGTGTGTCAGCTCCGACGCACTCCGGAGCTTACTCCTTAAGTACGAGTATCTAACCATACGCAAAAAGAGTTTATTCAACTGAAAAAAGATTAATATCATATGAAAGGGTAAATTCACAAATTAATGAAAAAAAATAGCAATATAAATACATCGTTACTGATAGAAACAAACAAGCCCAATAACATAGAGTATATAGGTATAGTCGCCTATACAGCATACCATATGTACGTCTTAATACACTCACAGCCAAATTAGAAAGTTGCACACTAAAGGTGCGCACCAAAAACGTGACACATTTTCGTTACTTTAGTAGGTTTTACCCCTCGGATTTTTCTCATACCGGGCGCCTTATATATGAAAATCGATTCTTAAAGAGTAAACTCCAATAATAATTATAAGAAAATCGTCACTGGATTTTTTTAATAAATTCACAAAAAAACAGCCAGATAGGAAACAACTACCCGTAAACCATACAAATATTTGTTTGATGCTAAATCGAACCCGCAACATGCATCGCTACAAATCGCTCAGCCACTGCGCCAACCGTGCCAACAACCTCCATGATATCTTGAGTTGGATTTCCAGGTGGTTAAACTGTTTTACTCAAAGGTTCCCCACTATTATTTGAGACTAGCTGTTCCACGCGGTTTCACCCACGCTTCTCAGCACCTATTGGTCGTAGCGTGATGTTATATAGCCTATAGCCTTCCTCAAGAAATGGACTATCCAACACTAAAAGAATTTTTCAATTCCAACCAGTAGTCCCTGAGATTAGCGCGTTCAAACAAACAAACTAACAAACTCTTCAGCTTTATAATATTAGTATAGATTTCAATATCTAACTGTAACATAAATGGGAGTGCACTGGGACAGGTACAACTTTGCCTAACTCAGGACATAATCATTAATTAACATGGAGTTTCTTGCCCATTCTTCTCCATAGAGATCTACGCTTTGAAATACTTTACTTACTTTAAAAAAAAACGTTGCACTAGGAATTTCTCCCATACCGTGGGTGCATTTACAAACATTTAAACTCACATACACAAACAGCCAGACCCGGAACACTATCTGTAGGCCATACAAATATTTGTTGGGTGCAGGGATCGAACCCGTGACTCGCAGCGCGGCAGTCGATCGCTCAGCCACTGCGCCAACCGTATCGTAAAAGGGACAACCACAGCACTTTCACAATTTGCTTGCTTCATGTAGCTTTATTCTTTATAACCGACTTAAAAACATGAGGAGGTTTTCAATTAGACTGAATTTTTTTTCAAGTTTTTGACATTCTCAAAAGTGCCTGTAACGGACAATTTGAAATAAATACTTTATGATTTTGAGATAACATGATGTGTAGTTACTTTATATATCGTCACCAGACTTCAAGTATTTTTTTGTTAACAAAGCAATTTATTAAGAATGACGCTATTATTTATAATCTAAACTTAATACAGCCTTGGCACATTAGAGAACGCAACACAACCTCTGAACATTTTGTGTTTAATGTCAAATTCGTTCACAATAGTGACGCAAGCGCAGCTTAAGGTCGACACACATAACGCAGCGTTTAACCGCAGACTTGCACTTAATGTGAGAACTATTTCTATGAATGATATTAACAATGCATGTGTTGCTTTAGTAATTTAATGTGTCGCTTTTCAAGGCGCATTTATTTGTGGGAAAGGTGAGGGAAGAAAAGGGAAGGGAAGTGTGAGATGTTTGTTAGGCAGGTGCACTTAGTGATTCTGACTGAGTGCAGCTACCTATAACATCTCTATTCTCTATACTAATATTATAAAAGTGAAAGTGAGTTTGTTTGTTTGTTACGTCTTCACGCCTAAATGGCAAGAGGATTTTTTTTTAAGTGAGAAATGTGGGACGAAAAGGAGAGAAAAGGCGCAACGGCAAAAACTACAGGTAGCAGGTACCTGCAAATCAAGAAAGGGCCCCGCGCAAAAGGTAATAGAAAAATATTAAAAATACGGTTACCACTAAATGAAATTTTACTACCCAAATAATAAAAAAACACGACTCAGGTCTCAACTGCAAGACGCTCTTTGCATTAAATCGTGACCTTGCAAATTATCACGGTAAAATCGTTATAAAACTCAAGAACTCACAGCAAAAGTACACTTTTAAAAGTCACTCCCATAGAGGTAGGAGACATAAATTAAGTTTTAACGACTTTTTGCGACAGGATGGAAACATAAACAAAGAAGATATTTTCATCCATTAATGTTTTCAGTACTTGTTACCTTCATTTTCATTTACTGTCATCGGACTGTATTGCTCGGAATCTGACATTTATTAATATCTACATATATCCCCAAGGATATAACCAGAAGTTGGACGCCATTTTGAATCTTTGCTACAAATATTATTCTTGACGTCAATAACTGGCCCCACACTAGGAATTTCTCCTGTATCGTGGGTGCGTTAACAAACATTTAAACTCACATACGCAAACAGCCAGACCCGAAACAACTATCTGTAGGTCATACAAATATTTGTTCCGTGCAAGGATCGAATCCGCGACACGTAGCGCAGCAGTCGAACTCTTAGCCACTGCGTCAACCCTGTCGTTTGGGTTCCAGTCTAACCAGATGCAGCTGTATACCAGTATATTACATGGAGCGGCTGCCTATATGACCTCTACAACCCAGTTAGTAGTACGTAATACGATACCCCTTGATAAGTCTAGTTGTCAGATTTTCAAGTCACTGACTTTCTATAACGACAGTCATATATATCTACTAGCTGTGCCCAGCAGTTTCACCCGCTGCTCACTTAGGGGTATGAAAAATAGATGTTGGCCGATTCTCAGACCTACCCAATATGTACCCAAAATTTCATAAGAATCGGTCCAGCGGTTTCGGAATAGTATGGGAACGAAAACTGTGACACGAGAATTTTACATATTAGATTAGTGACAACCTATTGCAACGGCTGAACTTGCTTTCCGTTCCGAAGTACGCAGGGTAATCTATATGTAATCGGTGGTCACCCGCAGAGGGGCCTGCTAGGGTCACCGCCTGCCGGGGTTGTGGGTTGTTCGAAAGAGATACCGCGGCCCCGGAACATAAAGAGCAATAGAAGGAACATGGGTGGGTTTTAGTCTGTAAAATTCTGACACTCCCCCTGCTCCGTCCAGAGCGGGAGGAGTTATTTGATGAATTTCCACCCAAAAAAATTGGGTGGCCACCCATCCACGGACCAACCTAGGTAAGCGCGGCTTAACTTGAAGATCTCGCGAGGCGGTTAAACGAGCTCCTTATTCTTTTTGACGTTAGGAGATAACTTCGTACCGTCTTTTATGCATCTCATGAGGCCCCATGTGGTGTGTTACGAAATAGTCAACGTTGACCTTTAATGCAGTTGATGGTTGATTGATGTGTTTTTGAGTAGGTTGAAGTTTATCCTTTTAAGATTAATTAGATAGTTGTTAAGATAATGCTGCTCTACTATAACCAGCAGTAAATGTTAAAACCTGATACGGAAACTACTTACTTAAAATTATGGGTATGATCGTGGACGAGGCTAAAGGAGTATGCAAGCATCGTAGCACCTGCCGGAGTCGCGGGTCCTGCACATGGGTGGGTTTTAGTCAGTACTTTAGTAAGTCTGATACTGCCACCTGCTCCGCCCCGAGCTGGAGGGAGTATCCTATATAATTATTTTATTTTTCTGACTTCCCCCAATAATATATTTGCATGGTATGACTTTGTCCTATTGTGCTTGTGGTCGGCGCAACACGTTTTCTTCTTCCATTCTCCCCTGTCAGAGGTCACGGCATGGTTTTCTCCTTTCGATGGATGGATTGTGTAAGAAATGATATGAAAGATCATATCATTTCTTACACAATCCATCCATCTTTTCTTATGCCTTCCATCAACATTTATATCCATCACTCTTATAGTCACTAGCGTTTCATAAATTTTATGGGATTTGGTCGTATGTAGTTAAACTCTGCCAAGAAGCTACACAGCTTACTTTTACTACACAATACCAACAAACACTTTCGCCAAGTGAAAAAAAACAATTAGGTACACATTCACAACATAAACAATATATTTTGACGTTTTCATTTTTTAAACGAACATTCTCACACTATCCGAACTTACTCGAACTGTCACCTTTCGACCCGGACACATAACGGCATAATGGCCTAAACTTCCAAAGACAATAGTTATGGTTACCACCATAACCTTTCATGCTTCACAAATCACCGTAATTATAGTTTTTAGTTTTTCGACGCCAGTGAAAGTAGTTGGTAATGTCGGACGAGTCATGTCTTCCCGCCATTTTGTTTTTTTTTTCGTGCGTTATGTCTGTGACGTAACGACATTGTTTTATTGTCTGTGGTAGTGTTTATGGTTAATTTACTGTGAAGGGAATGTATGTACGGCAATTAAACTGTTGGAGGTATTTACTTGTGACAGAAATAATAGATTTGGAAGGTCGTTGTTGCATCTGCCTAGCCTTCTCTCGAGTATGGCTCCTAGTCTAAACAGATGCAGTTTAATACCTAAATAACATAAAGCTACTGCAAATCTGAGCTCAACTCTCTTGGTGTTTTGTCGTCTCTGGCCAATCTGTCAGGAACGTGTCCAAATGTCACACCAGCGTTTTCTGTGCTATTCTAAGTTACCATAGTAAATTGATAACATAAACTCTTCCGTTTCATAGGGTTAGTGCAACTATAGTCCAGGGTTGCGGGTTGTTCGGAAGAGCTACCATGGTCCCGGAACACAAAGGGCAAAAGACATATGTGGGTTTTAGTCAGTACAAGTCTGACACTCCCTGCAATACACCCAGAGCGCGGAAAGATATTTGATTGTTTCGCATAAAAATTTAGAACTATAGAACTTCACATACAGAAATAAATTTTCTAGTTTTCTAAATAGTGAATGATGTCATTTAGAATCCTACTTAGATAACAATGCATTGCATGCTCCTCCCACATATGACATACGTGCATTTATTCAAATCACTCACCTGCCCTTGCACTCCAAAAACACACCTTACTCTATTATTAAATACGGTTCTCATTGTCCCAACAACCTTACCTCCCAAATATGGGTGCAGACTAAATTCAGCACGACGAAGACACTTATTACGTAGGCAGTAAGGTTTAATTTTCAATGGCAATCGAAATGTCGTTCAGATGCATTGTTACGGTTTACGAATCGTTTCCGGTTAATTTTATACGGCTTTACCGGTTGCATTAAAGTTGGATGGGTTGGACTGTATGGTGTGACGATGACTTCCGTAGGGAAATGGCTTTTGTGGATAAGTTGTTGGGGATTTTCTCTTCCATTTGTATTGAGGTTAAGTTAAGCCAAATAAGGCTTTCCTAGTTTGGGTTGAAAGTTTCCTAAAGCCTTTAAGGATATTCAATTTACATTGTATATGAAGATAACCTTGACCAGGCTAGAATTAGGAAAAGAAATCTTGTAAGAATAAATGATACTGTGCGATGGAAATTGTATTGACAAAAGATTGCAAAAAAGCGATTTAAAATTCCGAATTGATTATTTCTACTGATATATCTTTTTTTAATATATGCCCGAATACTGAAACGTCACTCAAAATTTGAGGGCTGCTAAAAATTTGAGCAGCTCCTAAACTTTAGATTTCGTATTGCCAAACGTCACTTTTGAGTATCTGATAAATATAAGTGCCACTTAAATTTTGAGTGACGTTTCAGTATTCGGGGGAAAGACTTTTAAACAGTAAATTTACTATCTAATAGTATATCTGTACTTGTTGCAGAAATATAAACAATTTACAACAATATTTGTGCAGGATACTCGAAAACAGTGCAAAATAGCACGAAGGACACTGTTGTGAAAGGTACACTCGCTGCCAAAATGTTAATAAACTGAAAATAATAATAATATAAGTGCTATCACGTCACCTCGTCGCCGGCAATGTGAAGATAGCGTGATTGTTGTGACAATTTTACTGGTAGTACTGTCGAGGGCAGAAGTTTTTTGTTTCTCAAAGACATATTTATATAATACTAGCTTCCGCCCGCGATTTCGTCCGCGTGGCATAGTTACTTTGGCCTAACACTAACTTAAAAGCTCGTGATGATCGAAAAAAAATATCTCTCCCCTTTTTTTTAAATTAGCCTAGGTATGTCCGTCTCCAGGTTCCCAATTATCTCTGTACCAAAATTCATAAAAATCGGTTTAGCCATTTAGGCGTGAAGACATAACAAACTCACTTTCGCTTTTATAATATTAAGTAAGGATTATTGGAATCGCACAATATTCAGACATATTAGCCAACGTGGACTTCTAACTTCTAAGCACTTTTATAAATCTTAAATCTAATATATAAAATTCTCGTGTCACAGTTTTCGTTCCCATACTCCTCCGAAACGGCTGGACCGATTTAAACGGAATTTTGTGTACATATCGGGTAGGTCTGAGAATCGGCCAACATGTGTTTTTCAAACCCCAACCCCTAAGTGGGCAGCGGGTGAAACCGCTGGGCACAGCTGGTGGTTATTATATATATCTGTGTAATTTTTACTTAAGGAAGTAAAAATTGAATTTAAATGCTGTATTTGCTGTTTTTGTAGGGTTCTGTACATCAAGAAAATGAACGGAACCCTTATCGGATCACTTTGCTGTCCCTCTGTCTGTTTGTCAAGACCCTTTATCTCGGGAAAGCGTGGAGGTTGAAATTAAAACCGTATACTCAAATCTGTGGGCTCTCTGTGTTGTGAAAAATAAGTCTCTAACCCCTGAATACTGAAACGTCACTCAAAATTTGAGGGCTGCTTAACATTTGAGCAGCTCTTAAACTTTTTAGATTTTGTATTGTCAAACGTCACTTTTGAGTCTCTGTTAAATTTAAGTGGTACTTAAGTTTTGAGTGACGTTGCAGTATTCGGGGGTAAGTCAACGCAGGTAAAAAAGGTGGTTTTTTATGTCACAAGTTTGTACGGAACCCCTGGTTCGCGAGTCAGACTCGCTCTTCTCCGTTTTTTTTTTAACTTTTGGAGGCTTACCATAATTTAATAGTAGGTCGATATTTGACGAAAAATTAAGGTGTATAAGTGTTATACAAAAAAGATGGTTGAATGCCCTCTGAACTTTCTACAAATATTATTGGAAATTGTGTTTCAGCCAACTTTCAATTTAATTATTGAATGCCAAATTCCATAGCTTATTGTATCTTGGGCACATCTGGCTTCTTATTCAATTTCACACTTAATTTCCGTTGAATCGATTCTATAATAATTAAATTGCTGTATGGATGATTTTACAAAAGTTGGGTAACTCTTAGGGATATTTTGTTTACTTTAGTTATTAAATCAAATCTCTACAAATTCGGGTGTTTATGATAGCTTGGGTGTGATTGGGTGGCCATATAAAGGACTTTTAATTGTTTGAAAATTAAATGTAATATCAATAAAATATAAAACAGTAATTAGAGGTGTCAAGGGACACCCGGATGGAACGAAGTTCCTTTCCTTCTATAAGAGAGAGAGAGACAGACAGACAGAGAAAAATGCGACGCTGCACAGCTTACAATAGCTTACTATAGCAAAGAGTGTCGTGACAACTTTTTGTAAGAATTTTTTCCGTCTAGCCCCCTTTCACAACGCGCGATAAGGAACTTCGTTCAAATAATACTTTGTAATTATTAGCTTTCCTTCTATAAGAGAGAGAGAGAGACAGACAGACAGACAGAGAAAAATGCGACGCCGCACAGCTTACAATAGCTTACTATAGCAAAAAGTGTCGTGACAACTTTTCGTAAGATTTTTTTTCCGTCTAGCCCCCTTTCACAATCGATAAGCGAAAATTTCGCGATAAGGAACTTCGTTCAAATAATACTTTGTAATTATTGGCTGATGGCATTGAGTTACCCATTATTTGCATATTCGCCCGTATACAGTATTAACTGACCTCCTCCTTCATCCTATCTTCAGGAACATCCAAATTGTCCTTGGAGTTTAGTAAGATCGGCCGTCTCCTGTTCTGCAACAGTAGTAAAATAAACAAACAGATGTAATGTATGGTATTTAAGGCTCTGTGTTTATTAGTCGTGCTTGCAACCGCCAGACCAACGAAACAGTTAGATATAACTACTGAAAAAATTAAGGGATCAAGAAAATATCCAATTTCAATAGGCTGTAACTTCAAAAGAATTGGTCGTACGACAAATAAAAATTGTAGCTCCAAGTGTCTGGTTTTTGGATAAGAACTTTGTACCCTTCGCGGTTTTTGTGCAATCTTGGAAAAACCAGCATCAGTAGTTTTTTTTTTATCCCTTATTTTTTCCTGTAGTGTACTTACTTACATACATACATACTTTCGAAAAACATAACCCTCCTTTTCACAGCCATTTTACGCTTCTTGTAACAAACTCGCTAGCTCATCCAGAGTTTTTTTTTATCCCTTATTTTTTTCTAGTAGTGTACTTACTTACATACATACATACTTTCGAAAAACATAACCCTCCTTTTCACAGCCATTTTACGCTTCTTGTAACAAACTCGCTAGCTCATCCAGAGTTGTCAGATACAATTTTACGACAAGCCAAGTACATTATTCCGACTACAAGGTTTCAGTGGCCATTTTAAAAAGCTGTTACGCTATCTAAGTGTACCCAGACCAGTACCACCAGCTACGGGACCCTCCGCAATGCGGTACTTATATATTTTTAAACATTAGCAGAAGTTATGTCCAAATTTTTCAGTTAAATGTTAATGTTATGTAGATTTCGCTCTGAAGTTTTCTGCAGTAAACTAACCAACTGATAGTTAAAGTTGTAGGAAGCACAAAGTTTAAACTGCTTACTTGTAAGTTTTCTTCATAGTTTCTCGCATAATACACACCTTTTAAAAAAGTTTAACCTAGCTGAGTTTACCAATTATTATAAAAGTTGTAGAAATTACTAAGGGCAAAAATACCCGCCAGATCCACAGGTAATACAGATGTTATGTTATTGCTGTATTTAAAAGCAATTAAAACCTTTGTTTTTGATTTCCTATCAAATATTTCCGTAAAAATGGCTCCTTTCTCGTCTAAAACGGTCCTCATTACACTAAGCACCATAAAACTTTACTCCACAAAAATATTAAAACAAAAAGTTTTCATTTACTTAAAGAACTGCCTTTGACAAATGACTTCAGCGCAACGAACATGCCTCAAAAGGTCGAGGACTCGCGGTTATCTTAAAGACCAAAAAAACAAAAAGTGAATTACTAAGATGGCGTTTGCTCAAAGAACAAGAGCACTTACTTTAATGTTTTTGTCACGTTTCCTCAAGACGCTGGTTTTTGACATCCATAATAGTCATTTATCTTTAAGAGCTAGGTTTCCTGTCGTTAATTTATGACATACACGAGTGGTTTTGGGTATATTGCTGGCAAACGTTGAGGAAGTACATAGTAGGTATTCCTGTGAAACGTTATAATGTGGGGTACTGTCCAAGTGCCTCATACAAGACTTCGAACCTAAACGGTATTCCATTGCTTTAAGCGTATATATTTCCCAGGTGGCCCCATGGTCATTAAGTCATGATGAGAAGAGTCTGATGATGGTATTCTGCAGAAAACGAAAGAACGACATAGGAGACCGACAGAGGCTAACTTTTTTTTTAAAGTAAGAAATGAGGGAGAAAGAGGGAACAAAAGTGAAAACTTAGCATTGCTATTACAATAAATAAGGCGCAAGGGGAAAAACTACAGGTATCAGGTACCTGTAAATCAGGAAAGGGGAACTGTGTGTATCCCGAATTTAACGCGAGCGAAGCCGCAGGCAAAAACTAGTATTCTATACTCGATAAAAAAAGCAACAGTTGAGTTCCTGTAGCCAAATTACAAAACCGAACGCTATTGGAATATGTAAACGAAGGCTTTAAAAAACTGTTTTGTTCAGAAAACACCAGAAAGGCTACTATGACATCTTATAGCAATTCTTATTCCACTGAGTGAAAGAGATGGCGCTAGACACCCTGTATAGCTCTGTCTCTTTCCCTCAGCGGAATAAGAATTGCTTTAAGACGTCATAGTAAGGCTACTGATCCTTCAAAACACAAGTACAATTTATTGTTACGACTTCTGTGCTCGCCAGTACACGGCATCTATGATCGTGTGTAACGGGTTACTGCTAACGTTTTAACGACTACCCGCACGCGACACACTGATATTTTAACGTAATTACATTGCTTACTGTACATAACTGATTTTTGTAAGCGTTTTACTGGGGACTTTTTTAAAGAGTCAATTTTTATATATGATTATATATGATAAAGATAAATCAGTGTTGGGTGTTGTTCGATAGAAATACCGCGGCCTTAGATGGATGGGTTTTAGTCAGTCAATTTCTGACACTCCCTTCATAGAATGGGAAAAGTTACATGATCACGAAACGCCCGTCGCCCAAAGCTTCTCCTGCGTCGGTAACACATGGCTACTTTTTAATTCGGTGTCCGTGGTTGAAACCGCGGGTTGCAGCTAGTTCTATATACATAATAGCTTTTGCCCGCGGCTTCGCTCGCGATAAATTCGAAGTAACACAATTCCCCTTGCGCCTTATTGATTTGTAATAGCAACGGTAAGTTTTCCCGTATTTTCCCTCTTTCTCCTTCACATCCCACTTTTTTTGAAAAAATGTTAGCCTATGACCGTCTCCTGGTTCCCAACTATCTCTGTACCAAAATTCATCAAAATCGGTGTAGTCATTAAAGCGTGAAGAGGTAACAAACAAACTCACTTTCGCTTTTATAATATTAGTGAGGATATTCGACATGAGACCTCGCACTTCAAAGGTAATATTATCTTCGGTTATCACGGCTCAGAAGCCATAAACTCTGACAAATAGAGTAGAAACATCAGCCATTAATATTGGGAACTACTGAGTCACCGTGCTGTAGTCCGGGTGCTGTACGAGCAGTCTCTCCATAAAAAACACCAGGTAAGACTGGAAGCCGACCTCAACATAGCTAGAAAAGGCTACACAGATGACGATACATCGGCACTCGGCAGTATCCTCTTAGACTATCATCGTTACGTGATTATAAACACTTTCAAATCTATGAAAGGCAAAATATAATTGATGTTTTGTATCTGTGTACTTCCGTATCGTTTATAAAACATGAAGTCAAAGTTGAATGTCTCAGATACATGTGTAGCCTCAGGGGTAGATTATCACTACCATATTTGTTAGATACTAGCTCATACTTGCGGAGTTGCCCGCGTGGAATTCAGATAATTTACTCTCTGCTTCGGCACGGCCACCGATGTACGCTCGTCAACGTATCGATTGCTACCTTTTCGACTTGTCTCTCCTAGATGTGATTATTAGGGTTCCTTACATCGAAAGGAAAAACGAAATCCCTATGTTGTCCGTTTGTCTGTCAAGACCCTTTATCTCAGCAACGCGTGGAGGTATCAAGTTGAAATTAAAACCATATTTTTAAATCTGTGTAATAATTCCTTGGAGCTGTGAATATTCAATCTTCTAAGTCTACGCGGTCAGAGAATAGGGCAGGTAGGCAGGAAAGGTTTATGTCGAAACTTTGGAACCCTCAGTGCTCGAGTCCGACTCGCACTTGGCTTTTTGCTTGTTCTAAAAATATGATTGATTTAAGCAAGTTTTTATAATATCTATGATTATGTTTATGATGCACTGTTAAACTCTAATTAGTTGAGAATGAAAAGCTTATGTTTAATCAGCAAATTAATAAATAATTGGCCCACGTCTTAAAAATACCATTTCAGACACTAATCTGCATAGTCCTTATGTATTTTGACCAAGATTTTTGTCTGGACTTTAAAAGAGACAGAGCTCTGAGTTTGTTTCGGCTGTTTCTTCTCAGAGTAGTCGGGTACGAAACACCAGCCTCATCTGTTTTTTTTAAAGCGACGTTACACCTATTTGCAAAATAAACATCATTTATATAGTTATCGTTAAATGTTAGAGACCCGCTGTGTGTTAAATTTCATCCAAATCCATTCAACAGTTTGAAGGAGTAACAAACACACACATACTAACTTTCGCCTTTTTACTTTAAGTAGGTACAAACACCCACACTATAATTCCAAATCTTTCTATTGACCCAAAAATTAAAATTTCGCCACCAATCCTGGCCAATGTAGCGAATTCAACAATGTCACCGTTGCCCTACATTTTAATTATTTAATCCATCTTATGTAACGACGCCATTTTAAATCCGTCGTTATGTGTTTGTTATGTAAGTTCAATTTAAGATGGTGATTGATTATGGTGAGTATTAATTTATGATTTATTCGTATTTGATTGCATATGATTGCTTGTTAAGATTTTATGTAGTTATGCGAAGTTTAGCGCCATTTTGTGCAAGTGGAACTTTGATAGTTGTGTTTAAGGTTTCGTACCTACCTAAAAAGGGGGGGAGGGAGCTCGTGGCTAAATAATAGTAGCCGCTCGGGTCGATCTTTAGGTTAAGCCGCGCTTGCCTAGGTTGGTACAGACCAACCTAGGCAAGCGCGGATGGTTGACCACCCGTTACATACCGAGTTTCCTCAGTGCCTCGGAAAGCACGTTAAGCCGTTGGCCGTTGGCTCGGTTGTCATTTGTAGATCTTTGACAGTCGTTACAGGTAGTCAGTGTTCCGAAAGTTTGACCACCAGTATTATTGTTAACTAACATATATTTACATTTTTAAATATTTCTGAAAAACATAAAAAAAAAACATTTAAAAATAGTAGCCTCCCGGTATCGGGAACAGAGTCCAAGCTACCGGCGGTCAGGGCTCCAGAGAATGGAACCTCCTAACATACGAACCGTGTCCAGGAGCCGCTTTCTGTATCAAACCCTTGATCCAGCTGCCTAACGAGAGCTTCCTCAGGTATTGGTCGAGGCTCTTGGCAATCAAGCCATTGGCAGATACGAGTATCGGCACAATGATCGCTGAGTCCATTATCCATAGTTAATTAATTATTATTATTGACGTCATTTATCCATTGAAATGACGTATTACTATTTAGATATATAATTATGTAAAGACACTCAGTATAAACACAACACAATGGCCTAGTTTGCTTGCGATCACAAATTAAATATGTATGGCGTACCGCAATCTATCAAAATGAATAAATAACTTGTGGTTTCCTCTCCAAGGATCCACTTCATCATTTAATTTTCCAGGATAAATCCCTTAATATATAATTATGTTGTTTACTGAGAAGTAAAATTCCTTGGAGAAAATGTGAAGTAAACTGAATCACTAAAGTGTGATTTGATGGTGAAATAAAAAAGAGATGAACTAATTTGGTTTTTAAGGCTTATAGTGATAAACAAGGAAATGAGTAAAAGCCGGCAAAGAGCGCGTACCGTGAGTTCCGTACAAACTTGCGACATAAACGGTCATATCTTTCGACTGCGTGGACTTAGTGGGTTGATTTTTAATTTCAAATCGATACCATCGCGCGTTCAAGAGATTAAGGGTTTTGACGGCCAGACAGACGGAAAACAAAGTAATCCAATAAGGGTTTTTAAGCTAAGCATGGCATCTATCGCGGGCCTTGAGCGTGGAAACCGAATCCAGAAATTTCGTAACGAAAAGACCTAACGCTATCATTACGAATGCGCTCAGTTATTTCAGCCATAATTCCTATGTTCTATTAGCGTGTTTGGTAGAGAATCGAAGAGTTAATCGACATTACGCTGGATCTAACCCAAGGGTATTTTTTTCTTTTTGCGACTTTTTTCATTTTATTGGAAGTACTTTTTAAATATTATAGTGCTTTTTTTATATTTATTGCATAAGTTGATAAAAAATGCTATGTAATAGTTTTACCGCGGCAGTTCCCGAGTGCCACACGTATTTTTTTTCCTTTTGAGGTACTGAACCCTAACGCTTGTAATCCCTAAGAGTAAAGCAGACTTGTAACTAATAGTATACGTACATTTCGATAGTTATTGTTTTATGTATCACAGGCAAGCCTTTTGCCTAGGACAGGGCTAAAATCCAGACTCCGTAAAGAAACGAGTACAAAAATAATGTAGATGGGCGAGTCCCTGAACAATGTCTAGGCAGCAAATTCAATTTCCTTAGAAATTAATTGGCGACTGCCAAGTTTCAATTTTCCAATAAAAATATTGATATTGTACACAATTTTACACGTATTTCGAACCTCACCGGTAACTTCAGAAAACCCTAAAAAGTTCCAAAAACCGGGAAAAAAGTCTCCTCACTTTCGTCATTAGTCTAGTCCCGAGTTTGCAGGTAATCAAACGATTCCAACCCTTTCAGGGTCTGAAGGGTTTAAAATCAATGTTGTACGGGTTTCGTGTCAAATAAGAATTTTTTATTAGAATAAAAAGGTGCCTACCTATTTTTGAGGTTCGTGATAAAGGACCAAAGAAGTGGTCCTTAAATGTCTTGATATAAAACTCATAATATTGGAAGTTTTATTAGGCAACTAGCTGCGCCCCGCGGTTGCACTCGCGTGGTGATAGAATATACAATACAATTTATGAATTGTAGCCTATGTGTTATTCTGATGTACAAGCTATATTATTGTAAAGTTTCATTAAAATCCATTCGGTAGTATTTGCGTGAAAGAGTAACATACATCCATACATCAATCCCTCCATACAAACTTTCGCGTTTATAATATTAGTAGGATTATTAGTTATTAATATGTATAACATCATGCCTAGTATCCTTGAAAGGTAAGGCAGAAGCGTAGGTAATACCACATTTAACATTACACATTTAAACTTATAGGGGCGAACCTAATTATCTTCCCGGGGTTACGTATTGCTCGAAACAAACACCGCGGCCCCGGTACAAAGGGCAAAAGAACGAACATGCGTTTTCTTTAGTCAGTACAAGTCTGACACCACAGCGGGAGAAGTTATTTGATGATTTCCCATCCAAAAAAAAGCCTCATCAGATTCCTGCTCTTGTTCCATGTAATGGACTGGCTCAACACGTTTTCCTTATTTTCTACCCTGTCAACTAGCACTGTTATTTACTCCTTTCCAACACCCCTCACACAATCCATCCACCGTTTCCTTTGTCTTCCTCTGCATGTCCATCCATCCACATTTATATTCATCATTCTTTTAGCCACATGCTATTCAAATCTCATCACATACCGAGACAGTCGATTTTATTTCAACTGTGTTGTTGCTAGCGCAACTTATACGTATAGCAGGAGATATCAGTTTTAGCACAATCCTTACTAATATTATAAAAGCTGAGTTTGTTTGTTTGTTATCTCTTCACGCTTTAATGGCTAAACCGATTTTGATGAATTTTGGTACAGAGATAGTTGGGAACCAGGAGATGGACATAGGCAATTTTTTTTAAAGTGGGATGTGAGGGAGAAAGAGGGCAGAAAAGGGAAAATTTAGCGTTGCTATTACAAATCAATAAGCAAGGGGAACTGTGTTGCCCCGAATTTTAACGCGAGCGAAGCCGCGGGCAAAAGCTAGTCTTAAATAATAACGAAAAATCTTTTGACAGATCGTGCACCATATCGAAATTCCACCATTCCCAAAACTTTCTGTCCCATGCAAACATGCGTTCGGATACAACACTTGGAAAAACTTAGTGATATAAAATGATTGGATACACTTATCCATAGTTTCTACACTCATACGAGTAAGCATATTAAACGTATTTAATTCTTTCTCGCGAACGGAAGAAATTATGCATATTTCGTACAGCTAGTTTCGTTCACATATGGTCATGCAAATAACATAATAATTATATGCACATACGAAATAAGTCTAGTTATAAATACAGGTTTAATAAAAAAAAACGCCCGTGGGCCAGGATACCGTTATCAGAAAGACTAAGATGTAATCACTCAGTTTCAGATCGAAACCAGTCTGAACTAGTTCATAGCCCAGTTAAGTCCAAGTTTCTTGTCGCTTAATCATTATTGTGAGCTTAATTTAATCGATTAAAGTTTTTTTTTTTCATTTTGACACTAGGATTACGTGTTTGTAAGAACAAGTTTTTGAGTGGAATTAAAACACTAGGATTTTTTTCTGTATCGTGGGTGCGTTTACAAACATTTAAACTTACGTATACAAACAGCCAGACCTGGAACAACTATCTGTAAGCCATATACACAAATACACACTAATTTTTAGACACATCTCTTTTCTTCTAAAGTCTATATTTCAAAAAAAGTTCCGCTAGGACAACGTTTGCACAGCGGAATCAGTTTTTGGTGAGTTTCTCCACAATGGCTGCGTGCACAATTTTTTTTTACCATACACAATTATACGACGTCATACACTAAATATCTGCATAATTAAAATGTTTAAATTCAACAATATTCCGCTGCGCGAACGCACACGAGTTATACCATAAAAAAGTGCGAGTCGAACTCCTGCACGGAGAGTTCCGTACAATGTAGAAGGTAACTAATGACTCTAACGAGAGGATAAACTGTATTGAAGGCCAAATATAACTCTGACATAGGTCGCGCTTAGTTTACGAATAATTTGCCTAAATGTTGAGCTGCTTTGAGCTATCACTAATTGAGCTTGTTTTGTGGAGACAGACATGAATTATAACACGATTGTTCTCAGCAACGCGGTTTTGCACTTAACTTTTTTTTTGTCTCTGCTTACAAACATCTGTCACTAATCATTAGGACATTAAAATCCTTACTAATAATATTATAAAAGCGAAAGTGAGTTTGTTACGTCTTAATGCTTAAATGGGTAAACCGATTTTGATTGAATTTTGGTACAGAGATAGTTGGGACCCTGGATACGGACATAGGCAATATTTTTTTTTAAGTGAGATGTGAGTGTGAAAACTTAACTTTTCTATTACAATAAATAAGGTGCTAGAGCAAAAACTACAGGTAGTAGGTACTTGCAAATCAGGAAAGGGGAACTGTGTTACTAAATTGTGTGCGAGATAAACGGCCGTATATTTTGACTGCGTAAACTTAGAGGGTTGATTTTATTTTCCACAGCTGCAGGGGAACACAGACTTGAGTGTATGGTTTAAATTTCAAATTCTTGACCGACATACACGCACACCAAAGTGATTCTATAATATTTTTTCCTTTAGAGGTACGGAACCCTTATTGGATCATTTTATTAGGGTTCCGTAGTCAACTAGGAACCCTTATAGTTTCGCCATGTCTGTCTGTCCGTCCGTCCGTCCGTCCGTCCGTCCGTCCGTCCGTCCGTCCGTCCGTCCGTCCTCGCTTAATCTCTGTGACCGTTAGCACTAGAAAGTTGAAATTTGGTACCAATATGTATATCAATCACGCCGACAAAGTGGTAAAATAAAAATTAGAAAAAAATGTTTTATTAGGGTAGCCACCCTATATGTAAAGTGGGAAGTGATTTTTTTTAATTTCAACCCTAAAGAGTGATATATTGTTGGAAAGGTATTTAAAAATGAATAGGGGTTTACTAAAATCATTTTTTGATAATGTCATTAATTTCGGAAATAATCGCTCCAAAAGTAAAAAACAATGTGTCCCCCCCCCTCTAACTTTTGAACCATAAGTTTAGAAAATATGAAAAAAAAAACTGAAAATTAGAACTTTATAAGGACTTTCTATGAAAATTATTTTGAACTTGATTGACACAACAGTTTTTGTACAAAAAAAAAAGTTGTACAAAATAATTTCTGGACTAAGTTTGTAGTATAATCGTATATGCAAGCATTTTTTGTAACTTTGTTTACATATTTTATTATCCTGAACGTATCTTTTTTCAAACAAAAAAAGAATTATTGAAATCGGTTCTCGCAATCTAAAATTACCACCGAAATTGCACGTCTTTGTATTAATTAGTAACCCAATTCCCCGAGAGATGGCGCTGTAGGTACTTATTACATTGGATCGGGTATTACCGAATTGTTCGGTTGGCCTCATAACTGGGAACACTTATTGTGACGGACGGGAAACTACGGAACCCTACACTGAGCGTGGCCCGACACGCTCTTGGCCGGTTTTTTTTATTGTATTTTATTCTTAAAATATCGCGGCTTATGCTGAGACAGGGACCTTTTTTGGCCTCGCACAGACAATAACATTGTCTGAACTATTTTATTTTGTTACTGTTTTACTTGTTTTGTGCGAGTCCCAAATAAAAGCTTTTCTTTCTTTCTTTCTTTTTCTTTCATTTTGCTGACGGCATGTCAGTCTCTCTGTTAATACTCTCGCGGTGGTCCCTTGGAGCTGTGAAAAAATTAACCTATTAAGTATACGCAATTACGCAGTCCAAAAATATGGCCGTTTAGGTCGCAAGTTTGTACAGAACCCTCGGTGAGTGAGTCCGGCTCGCTCTTGGCCATTTTTTATCACTTATTACAACTGTTAGCTCACAAAGTAGGTTAATTAAAAATATAACTTCGAACGTCAATGTTTGCTAAAGCCCCATAATAAATCATTTTCTCTCAACAAGGCACCCGAGAGAATTCCAAATTCCAAGTAGTCATAACTTCGTCAACATTTGACGACCCGAAATGGTTTTCTAATAAAATAAGCTTCCCAAGTATTCTTCAATTGAAACTTGAAAGAGATTTGGAGCCGGCGAATATAAGCGTTTTATTACTGGGAGCTTAAGGGCGTTCGCCCACCGCTACTTTTCATAGCGATGTAAACGCAAGACGACCGCGTGCGGTCGCAGGTTATGCATCCTTTTTTTTTTGCGTGGGAAATCATCTAATGACTTCCACCGCTTTGGGTGAGAGCCTCCGCCTGTCGAGATTGCGGGTTGTTCGAAAGAGATACCGCGGCCCCGGAACGTAAAAGGCAATAGAAGGAACATGGGTGGGTATTATCAGTAAAACTCTGACACTCCCCCCCCGCACCTCCCAGAGCGGGGGAAGTTCATGATGATTTCTCACCCCAAAAAAGCTCATGCAGCAGTAAACAGGTCATCAAGGGCGTAGATGATCGAACACGCAGTGCAAGCTGTCTTTGTGGAGACACTGTATATGGACTTAAGATCAGAGCCGTCCATAGACCCTGGACGGCTCTGATCTGATCGGTAGAGATTGTCTTTGATTGATAGATTAAGACAATTGTTTTGTAATATTGAAATAGCTCCACAATCACGTTAATCGCATATGCAGCGCACGAGCACACGGAACAGATATAAACGCGCGACAAAGCGATAAAAAGTCATCATTCCGTCCTCGCCGACGAGGCCCGTCGCGACGTCCCGGTAGCTGCCACCCGTCCCTTGCAAGAGCCAGCCCGCGCTGCTGAGCCAGTAAGTTAAAATAGTCCTTAAATAATATCACTCAGATCCAGCCTGTCGAAGCCGAGGCTCGTACCCCACAGGGGGTGCCCTTAGCGTGTAGTCGCTTAATTTGTAAATTTTTACCCTGGCGGAGTTCTTAATTTTTAAGGCATCCACAGGATTCGCCTGGTTAAGCAGACGACAACCTCCTTGGTTGAACAGCGAGATGCCATTCATAAAAAAAAAGATAAAAAGTCACAGTGTGTGAAGGCCTTAGAGCTTAAACGTATATTATTAATATCGATAACCGTATACCTCTATCGATATTACGAAACAGCTATAACACTCTGTATCGGATTGATATCGTTTGCGAAACATTCGCTTATGGTAGTTGTAAATATTTATGGCAGTTTGGACTCGAAGTTAATATGCTCTAATATGTAGCCGGTTTATGTTATCTGTATGTCTTTAGCTAGTAGTTAGCTGTTATGTTCGTGTTAGGTCTTTTTTTGTTGTTTATATCTGGCATAGTTAATCTTAATTTAAGAGTAAGTTATGTGACCTGAGATGTTTGTATTTATCTAAACTACTGGTTTACTATCCTTGTATTTATTAGGTTTCTTTTAATTTTTTGTCTTTGGTCGACACTACATAAGTAAAAACGATGATAAAGCAGTTAATAAGCTTTTGTTTCTAAAGTTTTCGTTCTTATGAATAAGTTCATATTCATAATTAAAATTCCCGTAATTTCCCATGGATGCGAAAATCACACTAAATCGATTCAGGGTTGCGGGTTGTTCGAAAGACATATGGGTGGGTTTTAGTCAATAAAAGTCTGACATCCCGCTCTGGGCAGGGGGGAAGTTATTTGATGATTTCCTAGCAGCAAAAAAGGGCTTGTACACAAAACTGCGAATCGGTGCGATACGAATTTACAACACTCAAAATTGAGATACGAATTGCTGCGATGCCATTTCTTGCGGCAAGGCGACTCTCTTCCACGATTTGGGTGACCATTCTTTCGACGACCATTAACCGTACTAAATGTATTAAACTAGGTCGTGACATGTATCGTGAAATGAAGTGCGCACGTCTGTTACTGAAAGTGAGTATGGGTCTCAAGTCGCAAGTTCATGCGAGCTCGTAGACGTTTACAATGCGACGTCGCATTGCAGTGTGTACAAGCCCTAAAATTGAAGTTAGGCCTACCGAACAAATCTACAGCTCATTGATTTTTCGAGCCAAATAGCTGACCAGAATACATACAATCTGTAGGTCAACTTAGAGTATGTAACCTATGGTCAGCAGTCTCTAAATTTAAACTTCGAATATTACGAAGACCAGCAAATTCCTTAGAACACAATATTGTGGCCGGTTGACATACTAAACACTTGAAAAGTCATTAATTTCATGAAATTCGCCCCCAATCCCGAAACTGAAACGATCTTGGATTCTCTGAAACTATTTCGATTCAAACCCAAGTTAGAATTGAATTTATTACTGTTATTTGAGTCATGTGGGTGGAACCCAAAATTCCTAGTAACTACGTCTTGACAACATGCATGGATTCAGAAAGACCGAATGTGATTTGTAAGAAAGAATTCCATTCTTTTTCTGAACTTTTTTTAGTGATTTTGTTATTCCACTTTTCAATAATAATTTAAAAAAAATATGTTATGAGTTGAGTCCGAAGTCGAGACGAGTTCGTCCCGCCATCTTCTTGGGCCTCCCGCGTTGCTGTTCACTGCTGTTTGGGGCTCACTGTCTAGTTATAAGCCCATAGATCCTCTGGCATGAATAGATGTGGCCAGACCAGTTGCATTTAAGCTTGACGGCTGTGATATGAGGTTTTGAATAGGAAATATCAATTCAACATCATCAGCATCACTCCTCGCGTTATGTTCTTCGTGATTCAATTAATTTGATGAAATATTCTAGTCGGCCATGTTACGCCGTCTGTGCCTTGGTGTTATGAAGTACGTCGTTGAATTTGAATTTAGTGAGTAGCGAACATCTTCTTTATAGCAACAAAAATCTATGTACCATCAGGTGTCGACTATTTGATGCGCTTCCAGGGAAAATTTCGAGAAAATGATCACATAAATATCTTGGGACAACTCACACACGGCTATCTGATCCCAAGCTAAGCAGAGCTTGTGTTATGGTAACCAGACAACTGATATACATACTTATATAATTTATAAATACATACATATTATCGATAAATCACACCCAGACACAGAACAAACAATCATGCTCATCACACAAAGTTTGTCCTGGGTGGGAATCGAACCCACGACCTCCGGCTCAGCAGTCAGAGCCACTAACCACTAGACCAACAGGCCCGAAGATTAAAACCTTACTTTACAAACAAAAGCTTTAAAACTGCTTATAATTTTAGACGCAAGACTCTTGAGATCACTAACTTTAATTGACGTGACACAGGGCGAGGACAAGATCAATATTCTGCCGTTTTAATTATAAATACCTTACTCATTTTAAATCCAAGAACAGGCTGACCATTAGAAGCACAGCGGATAAGCAGATAGACAGCAAACGAGTCTAGATCGAATAGAAAGTTAGACAAAACAATGGGCCGTTTAGTCAAGTACTTTCTCCTGGTCTGAAACAATGAGTTTAGTGTTAATGTAAGTAGGTATGTACCTAAGTGGTGTTACGTATACCCTGGTTAGATAAATGTGATCTGTGTACATCCCGCCACTTTCTCAGGCTCGTGGTACATAGTTAGTTAAAAGGAGATTAGTGTACTTTGATAAGGAAGTTGGTTGTTCTCAGAATGGAATAGAATATTCATTTATTTGCTCAGAATGTAAGTATTTACGATAAGGTGGTTACAATTATCTCGAAGAATCTTTGCATGCAAACATTAATGCAGTTCATCATCAAAACATATTTAGTTTTAAAGATAGATCTTACACAACTAAAATATATCAGCCAGAAAATCAGATACTGAGTAGTAACATTTGCTTAATTGGAGTGCAGTTAGCTTTAGTTTTTTTTAAACGTCACTCCTCACTAGGAATTTCTCCTTTATCGTGGGTGCGTTTACAAACATTTAAACTCACATACACAAACAACCAGACCCAGAAAAAACTAATTGTAGGCTATACAAATGTTTGTTTCGTGCGGGAATCGAACAGCCGATAGCTCAGCCACTGCGCCAACCGTGCCGTGCGTTACTGGTTCCTCTTTTATAAAATTGGGTATGTAGTTAGAAATAGCCAGTGCCAAACTAAAGATACTTTTTCTAAACAACGCTGTCTTATATTGATCAGAGAACGACTTATAGGGCTCTTCATTAATATATGCAGATGTTTTGAAAGGGATTTCGTGTAGAGGCTGGTTTGTAACATCCCACTGTCTAATAAATATTTCTATCTGTCAGAGTAAGGAGCCAAAATCAGTACAATTTTTTTTGTCGGCCAGTGAGAATAAACTTTTTAGCTATACAGGGTGTCTAGCGCCATCTCTTTTCCTCAGTGGAATAAGGTCTGCTTTAACATGTCATGGCAGGCCTACAGGTCCTTAAGCTCAGCAGTCGAGTTTGCAACTACTCGACCAACTAAGCACTAAAGAGGAAAGTATTCATCATCTGCCTAGCCCTTTCCCAACTATGCTAAGATTAGCTTCCAGTCTTACCGGATGCAGCTGAAGACCAGTACATATTTTACTGTCTATCTGACCTTCATAACCCCTGTATGGTTCACGTACAGGCAAAGTGACGCTGCGACCTACTTTTCGCTACGCGTTTTAGTTACTTTTATATGTATAATTATTCAGTTGACGAATAACTGCGGTAGCGCTATAACTATAAACTCGGATTAGCATCCAACGGAACTTTCAGTAACTTGTACGAATAAAACTAAAATATCGTGAAGTCAGTGGTTCTTCGTCAAATCACATCCAACAATAATGTCAAGACGTACAAATGACAACCGGGATTGGTCCCACATGTCATTTGTAGATCTTTGAACAACAGCTAAATGTGCTTTCCGAGGCACGGAGGAATTCGGTATGTAATGTGTGATCATCCATCCACAGACCAACCTAGGCTAAATCTAAAGATCGAACGAGCAGCCTACCATTATTTAGCCACGAGCTTCTTCTACAAGAAATATACTGTTAAACATTAAAATATCACTCAAGTATTTTTTTGTTCATTTATAAAAAACGTTGCGCCACGCCTAGGAATTTCTTCTGTATCGTGACTGCTTTTATAAACATTTGTACACACATACACAAACACCCAGACCTGAAACAACTATCTGCAGGTCATACAAATATTAGTTCTGTGCGGGGATCGAACCCGCGACACACAGCGCAGCAGTCGATCGCTCAACCACTGCGCCAACCGTGTCGTCAAAGTTAATGCTACAGTATCTAATTTAAACAAGCAAATATGTATCAAGCAAACGTGTCTTCAAAACAGATTAGCACAGCTTCCTATATACTCCTGGGAAGTTGCTAAAGCAAATACATGTTATACTGAGCTTTGTTCGTTATCCCTACGAGAATAGCTATGTTGGATGCTGTGTGACGTTCTATACAATTCGTTCTTGTTCACGCTCTTTCAATGGAATAGTTTCTTTGCTCGACGGGGACATTTCAATTGTGAATACAACTTTAATTCAAATGAGACTTTACTTTAATAATTATACTAGCTTTTGCCCGCGGCTTCGCTCGCGTTTAATTCGGGGTAACACAGTTCCCCTTGCGCCTTATTGATTTGTAATAGCAATGCTAAGTTTTCTCTTTTCTTCCCTCTTTCTTCTCGCTTACATCCCACTTTTTTTAAATTAGCTATGTCCGTCTCCTGGTTCCCAACTATCTCTGTACCAAAATTCATCAAAATCGGAGTAGCCATTAAAGCGTGAAGACGTAACAAACAAACAAACTCACTTTCGCTTTTATAATAGTAGTAAGGATAAGGATTATTGCTGTTTGTCAGCTGATATGTGACATTTATTGAATGGATTCTAACCCTGTAAAAAAATGTAATAATATCTGGTTCTTCTAAACTGAAAGACAGATGTGTTGCTGGAGAGTTTATACCGCCACTTCTTTGTCCCAACTAAAACATTAGAAAGTGGCGAAGTGGCGTTTTGGAAGACTGTCTCTTGTAATGTTGACGTTCAAAAAGTGCTGATTATCAGCCTTACTTTAATAATAATAATAAATATCTTGGGACAACTCACACACGGCTATCTGATCCCAAGCTAAGCAGAGCTTGTGTTATGGTAACTAGACAACTGATATACATACTTATATAATTTATAAATACATACATAATAAGATAAATCAGGGCGGCGTCCTATCTCCTTTACTCTTTGCGATATTCATTAATTCAATTTCAACGCAACTTCTTTCTTCCTACCACCGTTATGCTGACGATCTACAAATTTATAAGCAAGCTACTTACTCGAACCTAGACTGTGCAATAAATATCATCAACAAGGATCTGGTTTCGATTAGCGAATAGAGAGGGGCCCATGGGTTGCAGGTAAATCCTGCAAAGACTCAGGTCATTGTTGTTGGCAGTTCAAGGATGTTCCCCAAGATAAATTGGACGCAGCTTCCCCAGGTTCAGTTTAATGGAACTACAATACCAATAAGTGACAAAGTTAAGAACCTTGGAGTTTGGATCGACCGGCATCTTTCTTGGGGTCCTCAGCTGCAGGACGTATGTCGCAAAATTTTTGCATCGGCTAAATCCCTGAGACGGTTGCGAAACTTTCTTCCAACTGCTACTAAAACTGCGCTTGCTCAATCCCTATTACTTCCCATCCTTGATTACGCCGATGTCAGTTATCTCGATCTCACTGAGGCACAACTAGATAAACTTGAGCGACTTCAGAATGTCTGCATAAGATTTATATTTGGCTTGCGCAAATATGATCATGTCTCTGATTTTCGTATAAAGCTCAAGTGGCTTCCCATAAGACTTCGCCGGAATACTCATATCCTGTTTCAGCTATACAATATTTTGTTTAATCCTAGAACCCCCCCTTATCTTAAAGAACGTTTTAAGTTCCTTCATGACACACATAATAGATATCTGAGGTCATCGGAAAACCTGAGACTTGAGATGCCGGTGCATTCTACTAGCTTTTATGATAAATCCTTTACAGTTCAAGCTGTACGGCTATGGAATGCCCTGCCCGTGTCTGTAAGGAGCGCTCAAACCGTGTCTATTTTTAAAACTATGGTCAAAAAGCACTACCTCTCTCCTTAAACAACAACATGAAATATTTCTTTGCTCTTCATGATTATTATTTTATATGTATATATTATATGTATTTATATATAAGTATTTGATCTTGTAAATTTAAAAAAAAAATGTTTGAAAATTAATTTTGAAAATGTTACGCCAAAGACTACCTACAGTACTGTTTCTCCTCTTCTTAAGTCCATCCAAAGGTTGTCTTGAAAAGATCGCTTTTAGCGATAAGACCGCCCATTGTGTCACCTTATTTATAAGTTTGTCTATTGTTATTCTTGTAACTTGTATGGTGTACATAATAAAGAATATTCTATCTATCTATCTATAAATCACACCCAGACGCAGAACAAACAATCATGCTCATCACACAAAGTTTGTCCTGGGTGGGATCGAACCCACGACCTCCGGCTCAGCAGTCAGGGCCACTAACCACTGGACCAACAGGCCCGTCAACTTGAATAAATAACTTTTGATTACCCGATATATTATAATAAAATTGACAGTAAGATTCCTTCGTTCGAACGGTTCCGTATTTTCGTTAACTGACTTAGAGAATAGACCAACAATTGTCACCTAAATACCGCAAACATTCGGATAGACACCAGTAACTAACATATCTACGTTTTCAAATACATAGCAACCTTGGAACAAAGACAAACCATCGCAACTCTCATCCAATCTGCCCAACTAACCGGGTCATAAACCAGGATAAAGTTCGACAAGATTTATTAGCAACTTTGTCGCCCCTTATTAGTCACAGCTGGGTATTTGTAATCTATGTCATTGATTCAGATCTCATTGGGTATTCTGCGTTTGTACTGATAAACAGTCGGACGACTAAGTGTTGTGTGTATTGCTTGTATATAGCGGTTAATGTGGTGGAGTCGTAAGCTTGCTGACGATTCGAATCTATACTAATAGTATAAAGCTGAAGAGTTTGTTTGTTTGTTTGAACGCGCTAATCTCAGGGACTACTGGTTGGAATTGGAAAATTCTTTTAGTGTTGGATAGTCTATTTCTTGAGGAAGGCTATAGGCTATATAACATCACGCTATGACCAACAGGTGCTGAGCAGCGCGGGTGAAACCGTGGGGAACAGCTAGTACAATATATTCGAAAAGTGTCCGAATTGACACATTTAAGTTAAAGTTAATAATTTTTTTCACTGAATTTTCGCCTTTTTTACGGATTACTTCCTCCGCTCTGGGCGGAAAGACGGGAAGTGCCAGACTTTTACTAACTAAAACCAACCCATGTTCCTACTTATGCATTTTATGTTCCGGGTTCGGTGGCCCTGGCAGGCTCCTCTGCCTTGCTGACATTTCTTTGAGGCGCGCGTGAAACACGTAAACGCGACATGACTGTATTTTTGCCTACCATCAAATTACAAAAACCAGTGAACACGAATATAGAAGCGGTAATTTCTGTCCGGCAGACACCTTGAGGTTGCCGGTTGGTTTGATAGAGATACCGCGGCCCTTGAACACAAAGGTCAATAGAAGGAATATGGGTTGGTTAAGTCAGTACGCCGAATGAAAAAGGAGTCATTTGATGATTTACCATTTGAAATCTGAATGGTCCATCACGTGCTAAGTTATTCTAAGTTGTTGAGCATAGAACAAAAGATAGTCCAACTACAACTTAAGTTTGTTAAACACCGTATACAGGACTATAGACGTCTGCACCAAAAGACTATAAATCAAAACTTTACCGTTTTGACATATAGGCGTGCCTCTGAGTTATTTGATTAATAGCCTATATGTTTACCCCAAAAATTGCCATGGCTGAATGATAGGTCTGTAGAAATATCAATTTTATTGATCAATGTTTTAGCAGACCCCAGTCTTCGCAATATAATTGAGAAAGTTGTTGAAGTATTTAGAAACTTTAGCTGTATTAAATAAAAGCTTGAAAATATCTTTAAACAATACATACACATACAGCAAATTGTGAATAATTCATGAATCGTCTTAAACCACTCACAGCGCAAAAGATGAATTGAGGATATCAAATACAATACGTAGAAAACTTTATGTTTTAGTTTAAATTTAATCACATTCTTTGACAACATTCTCATACACTGAAAGAAATACTATTAACACCATTTTATTTTATCGCTATCGTAAAGTTCCTTATATGTATCTATAGACTTGGCACAACGTTTATTATTTTACTTCACTATTCTTTGCCATTGGTTTCGCGTGGTGGGTTTTCTCTGCGATCTCTTTTTGAGGACTGAGGTAAGATCAACTAGGGGACGGATCCCGGACACATAAGAAGCTTATTGTTAGATATGTATTTACATATATTATGTATGTGAGCGCTAATCCAGCGGACGGGCTGCGACCCGTCCCGCCCCGCGCCGGTTACGTACCTCTTTTTTTTTAACCGTTGCAACACACTAGGAATTTCTCCTGTATCGTGGGTGCGTTTACAAACATAAACTCACATACACAAACAGCCAGAAGCTAAACAACTATCTGCAAGTCATACAAATATTTGTTCCGTGCAGGAATCGACCCCGCGACACGCAGCGCAGCAGTCGATCCCTCAGCCACTGCGCCTACCGTGCCGTCAAAGCCGGCCATTAAACAGTGTCCATCGACCATGCGAGTTTGATTGACGTGTACTACTTACTACCCCTCTACCTAAATACCAACTCTTGTATTTAACACTTATTAAGGCGAGGTTTAATTTTAAACTTTTTTAGCGTCTGGAAATCCATAAATATAACAAAAAGAACCGAGGTTTTACCTATTTTGAAGTTTTTAAACCTCTGGATTGAACTTATTATTCGTTAAAGTTTAACATTTATGTGGAACCGCCGGTTTAAATTTATTGGTTCGAAACAAAAAGAAAAACGAAGGCGACATTAACTTGTATTTCTATAACAAATGATATCACGGAAAATATTTTAAAGTTCTAAAAAAAGTTAAAGCTTGATTTTTAAAAGGGTTTCATGAAAAAATAATAACGAAAAGAAGAGAAAACAAGTCAATTTTCTCTTCCAGCAGACCTGCGATAGGACAGATTTATATAACACACGTAGACACAGTGTGTTAAAATAATAAATTAAGCACTAACTTAATAAACATAATTATATCCAATAATAAAAAAAAATACTAAAAATAATAAATGTATGTGTCTAATAGGTCAGAATGTTATTCCGTAAAAAAGTAGATGAAAAACGATTGCACAATTGATAAAGAATGTACAGGCTGCACATCAAGCTATTACAATCTGTCAGATTTCTTTGATAGATTTTCGACTTTATTTCTAAAGTATTAGGTTCAAGGTTCATTAAGTATAAATATATTCAAGGTTCATAAAGTTCGAAAAATTTACAGTTTCGGGTAGCTTGACCTGCAGGCGTCTGTACATTAGAGGAAGTTTGTAAGTTGTGCCTGTTACAGATAAAAATAAAGGGAGTCGTTTGTCTTGGTATAGACATGTAATTAGAAGGAAACAAATGTGACTATAAGAGTGATGGATCTGAATGTTGATGGACGGAGAGCGAGAGTAAGGCCAAAGAAAAGATGGATGGATTGTGTAAGGAATGATATGAAGGTGAAAGGAGTAAATGATGCGACCCCGAATAGAATCGGTCAAGGGCAGCGAAATGATGATGTGTATACTTTATGTTAGTGACCATATGTCGAAGGTCCCTACGTACAGACGCCTGCAGGTTAAGCAACCCGAAACTGTCAATTTTTCCCAATGAACCTTGAACCTAATACTTTAGAAATAAAGTCGAAAATCTATCAAAGAAATCTGACAGATTGTAGTAGCTTGATGTGCAGGCGTCTGTATATAAAGACATGTCTAAAATTGCATTTTTTTATTGTCTCATTGACTTTAGATTATCTATGCGCACATGCTGACATACGATTTTTATTTAATTTATTTACCTTGTTTTAGAAATCGAATAAGAGAACAAGTCTTACAAATACAACAAATAAGTGTCGTAGAAACGGTCATCTCTCAGTTTTTCTTAGAAAACGTGAAAAAATAAAATATTTATATGTAAATGGGGTCATAAAGCTCTCTCAAAGAAAGAAAATATTTATTATTGCTCATAGGGCGTGCTGAACACAAATTACGCTTTCCTGTAAACCTCGGTTTTTGACTTAACGTTATTTACGTAGCGACCGTCGATCTGTTTAAATACTGATATAAGTATTAAGGACAAGTACCCAAAACTATAAAATTACAATCTTTTCTCACGGCATTAAAACGATTTGGTCGGACATGTTTTTTTGCAAACCTTCTCATAATAAAGACGACAAAACTTACAAAACATGTTCCCACGCAGACATGTAATTACAAAAGTTTTGGTGTTAATATATCTAACTAAATAATGTTCATAGTAAATCGACGATCTGTTAAGAATTGAGATCGTGTGGTTCTAAATACATATAGGACTATTATTTGTGATGAAATTACTTGGTCTTTTGAATGATGAAAACAAAATTCTTACAGTGGGTAAACTATAATTTTTAGGGTGTCGTACCCAAAAGATGGCATGGTTGGCGCAGTGGCTGAGCGACTAGGTAGCCTCTAGCAATAGCATATTTTGCCACATGATGAGCAACAAGACATAAATAGAGACCTTGAAATTGTACCCAAGACCTTATTCGTGTTCCTTGTTATTGTTCGTGTTTCACGCGCGCCTCAGAGATGTCAGCAAAGCACAGGGGCTTGCCAGAGCCTCCGCCTGCCGCGGTTGCGGGTTGTTCGAAAGAGATACCGCGGCCCCGGAACGTAAAGGGCAATAGAAGGAACATGGGTGGGTTTTAGTCTGTAAAAGTCTGACACGCCCCCCCGCTCCGCCCAGAGCGGGGGAAGATATTTGATGTTTTCCCACCCAAAACACAAGACCTAGTGTTCTGTAGTAGCGTTTGCAACTGCTAGACCAACAGTGCTGCTACGAGGCTTTAAATAAACGAATTAATGAATATTTAATTAAATAAGCTACATTCGCCCACATCGATTTTAAATGACACATAAAAAAGTGTTGATAGGAAAAAAAATATCAATACTTAATTAAATCTTTTGTCGTAATATGAGTGGGAGATATTATGAAATAGTATCATCATTCTTTATATCTGATATATGGGGTAGGCAGGTGTGTAGGTGTCTGTCAGACAATGTCTTGTTGATTAACTTTAACATTTAATCTTCGGACAGATTAATTGCTTCGTTTCAGGTTATGTAACTTCATTAAAATAGTTATCAGTCTTGAACAAATTATGTGGACATCGTGTTTCAGTCTAAACGGATGCAGCTGGGATTTCTCCATGAAAGAAGTGTGTAATTTGAAGACCGCTCTATTGCATTAGGTGTATTGTTTGACGGGCCTGTTGGTCTAGTGGTTAGTGGCCCTAACTGCTGAGCCGGAGGTCGTGGGTTCGATTCCCACCCAGGACAAACTTTGTGTGATGAGCAAGATTGTTTGTTCTGTGTCTGGGTGTGACTTATCTATAATATGTATGTATTTATAAATAATATAAGTATTTATATCAGTTGTCTGGTTACCATAACACAAGCTCTGCTTAGCTTGGGATCAGATAGCCGTGTGTGAGTTGTCCCAAGATATTTTTTTTTTATTGTAAACCTGTAAGGGAGACTTTTAAACAAATAAATGTTTTGTTCGTGTTCTAAGCGGTATTCTACCAGCTGTTTCGCTGGTCCTTCCAGACGTGATTTACAGCCAAAAACATCGGTATGCGACCGTGAAAGATACCGGTAAGGCTATATGTTATTCCTACAAAAACAGAGGCTTTCTTTTCCAAAGTAAAAATGTTTTTAAGACTTTCTTTTTACTTCGAGTAACAGATGGTACCTATCAGAAAAAAGGACTTGCAAGTTGTTTTAACTTGGTGTAAACAATTAATATTTCCTGCCGGAGTCACGGGTTGTTCGAAAGAGAAACCGCGGCCAACATAAAGGGCAAAAGAAGGAACATGGTGGGTTTTAATCAGTAAAAATCTGACACTCCACACCGCTCCGCTCGGAGCGGGGGAACTTATTTGATGATTTCCCATCCACAAACAAAAAAAAACAATTATTTTTTGTCCTGTTAGATATTTTAGTTAACGAACTGCCTTGTTGGTCGAATACGAATAGCCGCAAGCGCAACAGCTGAGCATGAGACCGTGGGTTCGATTTCCGGGTCGAACAAAGTGTTATTGGGTTTTTCTATCAGGGGTTATTCAGAAGCAGCCTTGGGGACCTCGGTTGGCGGCAATGGGTTTACCCCATATAACAAGGGACTTAACATATCAAGCGGAATGTGGTACTACCATAATTGGTTACACCTGTGCTTTTCCCTTAAGGAATAACGGGCGTGAAGTCATGTATTTTAGTACCTTCTACGCTGATAGCTTTCAAAATAATAGCCAATTTCCACAGACAAATAGATGTTCATAATATCAATATCCAACAAATAATATTTGTAGAAGACAATGCCAATATTATCCTCAACATCCATACATAAAATTGGGAACACAAACTATGTAGGTGTACCTTCAGTACAAAAGAAAGATCCAATTTGACGCAAATTTATCTCAAGACTCAAACCGTAAGAACCATTAATATTAAGAGAATACTTTTAAGAAAATGAAATGAAACATGTGACGACATTCCACGAAGGAAACTAGTTCTGTATTCCCTGATAAATTCAATTTATCATAGTAATTTGCAGACCGGAATGAGACTTGTGCAGACTAGGATAAGGTTCTTAACCCGTTGATTGTCGTTATGTTCCTACGGGGGCAAATAAATAAATAATAAATAAATATCTTGGGACAACTCACACACGGCTATCTGATCCCAAACTAAGCAGAGCTTGTGTTATGGTAACCAGACAACTGATATACATACTCATATAATTTATAAATACATACATATTATAGATAAATCACACCCAGACACAGAACAAACAATCATGCTCATCACACAAAGTTTGTCCTGGGTAGGAATCGAACCCACGACCTCCGGCTCAGCAGTCAGGGCTACTAACCACTAGACCAACAGGCCTGTCATTTTTCCATAAGGAAAGATGTCACAAGTGTCTTAAGTACCCACGGGGGAACTTTATACGGTTCAGTTATAGGTTTAACGGTGAAATCTTCGTTTTTCTGCCTTCTACTCATAAATACGTCGATTTTGGGCCGTTTCCGTGTTTTTTCGCGACATTCAACAGGTTAATGGTAGTGTCCTACCGAAACTAATTTTATGAACCAAATCCGAAACCGAAGACGAATTTCGGTAACTTCCTCACAAGGATCATATTTTGTGGGCAAAATAAAGAAAACGTTATTATAATCAGTCAGTCTTTCTTTGTTTTCTCTTTAAATTACATAAATAAGCAGTCTTCGACATTTTCATTTATTAATAATCAACATAGGAACCTTTATTTAAGTAAAAAATATTAAGTGCTTCTCAAAAATACTCACAATAGGTATTCATTTGAGTAACATTAACAGTATGCGAAAAGCAATAATGGCAATCTATTATTATAACCAAGTGTGCCAAAGTATATTAGGACAAAAAATATTATGCGAAAAGAAGAAATCCCATTTTTACACACTGTGTCTACGTGTCTTATCAATATATCCTATCGCAGGTCTGCTGGAAGAGATTTCTAAATGAAATAAGCAGTACCTTTGTGCTCTTTTGTCTGTATGTAGTTTTCCATAATATGTGTTTTGTGTGTACATAAATAAATCCTACTTCCTACTAATATTATAAACGCAAAAGTTTGTATGGATGTACATTACTCTTTCAGGCAAAAAACTACTGAATGGATTTTAATAAAACTTTACAATAATATAGCTTATGCATCAGAATAACACTTAGGCTACAATCAATAAAACTGGTAAATTCTATCACCAGGCGAGTCAAACCGCGGTACGCAGCTAGCTAGTAAATAAAAAAACAATACTACTACGCAAATCGAACTTAGTACCTCACGATCCGCATCCCCGCTCGCGACCTCTATACTAACGATCTTATAAATACGTGAAAGTCAAGGACGAAAACTAGAAAATAATACAACATTTTCTTTTAAGCTTTGTGAAGTTTACAAGGAGCCTTTAATTAGCATAAAAGGACCAACAGACATTGCTTTCAAAAATCAACGTTTACCGAAAAAAAAACTGGGAATTTACTTTGAAATGAAAATAAACCTCGAGAGCAAATGAATATTTAAACAAGATGATGATAAACTGTCTCTGAAAATTGTTGTTGTCTTTGCTACATTTTATGTGAAGTGTGTCGTAAGAAGTCAATCACGAAAAAAAGGAATCTATTTTCTTTCTTTGGTATTTAGAAGAAAGAAAAAACATTTGTCAGTCGCAAATTACGACGACCAACAAAATAACAAAAATCCTTATCCTTACTAATATTATAAAAGCGAAAGTGAGTTTGTTTGTTTGTTACGTCTTCACGCTTTAATGGCTAAACCGATTTTGATGAATTTTGGTACAGAGATAGTTGGGAACCAGGAGACGGACATTGGCTAACATTTTTTTTGAAAAAAAGTGGGATGTGAGGGAGAAAGAGGGAAGAGAAGGTAAAACTTAGCATTGCTATTACAAATCAATAAGGCGCAAGGGGAACTGTGTTACCCCAAATTTAACGCGGGCGAAAGCTAGTAATAAAATAATTTTCAAAATCATTCAACATGCAAAGTATCACAAACATTTACAAATACACACAATATATTTTTATTTTGCACGTCGTGACTGCGACAGGTCGGTCACCCTTTTAAACTTGCCTTAATAGTATTATAGTGTGAAAGTATAGAAAGATAGTGAACTTCATTTCAGCATTCATATCACAATATAGCTATGCCTCAAACACAACCTCACAGATGTACAGCCTCTTTGTCATTCAGCCTGTGTATAGTCCGCCATATTGTCCAGGAGGCGGGCTCCGGCTAGCTATTATATTAACTCGTGCTTCTATTGCCCACTGAGATAGATGTAACTGCGTTATATTGTGGAAGGAATTTCTGCTGTGTCGTGGATGCGTTTACAAACATTTAAACTCACATACACAAACAGCCAGACAACCGGAACAACTGCCTGTAGGTCATACAAAAAATTGTTCCGTGCGGATATCAAAACCGCGACACGCAGCATAGCAGTTGACCGCTCAACCACTGTGCTAACCGTGCCGTCAAATCTATAATACTTACATATAAATTATGTTAACGTAAGCACATTGTATTGATATGTAAATAATTTGCTATTTTTCAACCCCAGAATCTTCATATTATAAGTCAAAGTCAAAGCCAACTTTAGCAGTTAGTAGTTAGTTAGTAGCTTTTCCCGTCGGCTTCGCTCGCTCTTAATTCGGGGTAACACCCCTTTCCTGATTTGCAGGTACCTGCTACCTGTAGGTTTTGCCTTTGCGCCTTATTGATTGTAATAGCAAAACTAAGTTTTTCCTTTACTTCCCTCTTTCTCCCACATGACTCACTTTAAAAAAAGTTTATGTCCGTCTACAGGGTCCACAACTATCTCTGTACCAAGATTCATCAAAATTTGCTTAGCCATTAGGTACCTACGGCGTGAAGACGTAACAAACAAACTCACTTTCGCTTTTATAATATTATTAGTAATAAAGCAAGTAAGGATAGTTCGCTAGTTTTCAAACACAGAATCTCACAGATTGTAAGCCAATAATACAGCCTTTTCATTCAGCCTATGCACGATCCGCCATATTGTCCCTGAGGCGGCCCTCAGTTAACTATTATTCTCTTAGCACGTCCTCCTCTAACCAGCTGTTACGTTTAACTGCGTTATGTTGTGGAACCTTGGTCTTTGTAGCCGAGTTAGATGTGATTTGTGTCGGTCGATAGGTTTCTGCATTTGCGTTTGTTTTGGTATGGACATGTAATGAGGAGGGATGAAGGACATGTGACTAAAAGAGTGATGGATCTGAATGTTGATGGACGGGGAACGAGAGGAAGGCCGAAGAAAAGATGGATGGATTGTGTAAGGAATGGTATGAAGGAGAAAGGAGTAAATGATGCCGTGACGTCTGATAGGGGAGAATGGAAGAAGAAAACGTGTTGCGCCGACCCCAAATAGAATGGGACAAGGGTAGGAAAATGATGATAAGTTTCTGCATTTCCTTGAATAATTGGAATCTTACTAATTAGTTCATGTCTTTGTTTCAGGTATGTCTACGTACATTTATAAGTGCTTTGACTTAAAATGTGTAAGTAGGTAAACTTTCCTCTTACAGGTCTGCCGTAAGTATTATTATTTATAATTTCTAATTAGTATATTTGTGCTATGTTTATTTTTGTAGCGATATGTCCTCCATGCTGTAATAAATTAAATTAATTACTGTTCACTAACTATGAATAGAAACAAACTAATAAAATAAATATGTACAAGTAAAAACTAGAAAATTACAAGGCGTGAAAAAATTCGTTCGCAACAAAAATAAATAAATAAATATTCATACTCAAAAGTGAGGAAAGCCTCACGACAATTTTCTCATTCCTCCGCACGTATGTGTGAATATACATAAATTCATAAATTTGTGTTCCGTGATCTAGCCGAAGATATTCAGCGAAGCAGGTTGTAAGACGAGAGACAAATACAAAGTTTAGCAATGTTTTACAATACAAACATCGAAACTGTAGGCCTACTATGACATCTTAAAGCAGAACTTATTCCACTGAGTAAAAGAGATGGTGCTAGACACCTTGTATAGCTCTGTCCCTTTCCCTCAGCGGAATAAGTTCTGCTTTAACACGTCATGGTAGGGGTAGTAGGTAACTCATGTTTATGTTACCACAAATACCATTTCTGGCACAATTCCACCATACAGTACCTACATACTTAGTCAACTGCCATTTTGTTTTTAAAGATGGTAATCTTTAAAAACAAAATGGCGCTTAATGTTCCTGTTATTCTTGCCTCCGGAAGCGAATAAGTCGAGTTCTCTCCAAATAATGAAACTTTTGAAGACGTAAATTGACGGCGAATTGTTTCCTCTTAAATTTTCAAACGGGATGGTAAAATAAACAGCGATTTTAACTTCCGGTAACAAAAGTATGTAGGTACGCGAATATTGATTCCTTTTTTCACCATTATTGGCTGAGCCTTTTAGACTTGTATATTTTGATTCAAGTGAGAAAACTTTGCCATTGCGGCCGAGGCAGATTTAACGCCCGAGCCGCTATGTGAGGGTGATATTATAGAGCAGTAACAAATTCTCACGTAAATCAAATGACGTTTTTCAATTTACTTACGCAGAAATTAAAGAACAGAACAAAACTAACTTTTCTCATTAATCTTCTATGACTGAAGCAGAAAAGTAAAAGTAAGAGAAAGGAAAGGTCCACGATTGTTACAACAAATATTACTTATCACCTAAGCAAATATACTGTGGAATGCAATAAATTAATTGAGTATTGCATCAAAAGTGTTCTGAATGATGTTCTAATTTTTCACAATTATTTAAAAATACGACTCATCTAATCATCAAATAACTTGCGGAGCGGGGGGAAGTGTCAGACTCGACTAAACCCACACATGTTTCTTCTTTTGCCCTTTATGTTCCGGGGCCGCGATATCTCATTCGAACAACCCGCTACCCCGGATCTCAAGGCTCCTTAGAATTTATTTTGCTGTGGGCACAACATCGTGTGCAAACGTTGCAAATGCAAAAAGAAAACGGTGAAATGATCTAAGTACACAGTCTACATCTCTGCACACAAAGATATTCCGTTTGTTTTGTGTTATGCAAGGAATTGTGCATACATTTACAATGGCGTTTGTTGGAAAAATAGTGAGATTGTGGAATAACTGTATGAGGAAATTCAAAACAACTGAATTGTTATTGAAGCATTATAAAAAAAAAACTTTTTAGTTTTTCTTTTTGCAAAAGTGATTTTCATTTTAAAGCCATGGGGCTTTGCTCGATTTAAATTCGGGGTATCACAGTTCCCCTTTCCTGATTTGCAGGTACCTGTAGTTTTTGCCATTGCGCTTTCTTTATTGTAATAGCAAGGCTAAGTTTTCCCTTTTCTTCCTCATTTTTCACTTAAAAAAAATTGCCTATGTCCGTGTCCAGGGTCCCAACTATCTCTACCAAAATTCATCAAAATCGGTTTAGCCAATTAAGCGTGAAGACGTAACAAACAAACTCACTTTCGCTGTTATAATATTAGTAAGGATTTTATGTCCGTGTCCAGGGTCCCAACTATTTCTGTTCCAAAATTCATCAAAATCGGCTTTGTCTTTTAGGCGTGAAACTCACTTTCCCTTTTAATAATATTTGTAAGGATCAACTTGCTCAAACGTCAATGTTAAGCGTTTTTAGGTATAGTATGACGATATAACACATAATCTTTTATCGAGTATAAATTTTTCATTGTCACTAAAATATTATCAAATCATCTACACAGATATATAAGAAAAAATATGTATTATAGACCTATAGATAGCTCATAAACTACCCATGCAATATAAATAAAATTGATATGGAACCACCTCAGTAGTTTACCCTTTCGAACACGAAAATAATTATGAAATCGGTCCACAGTTGGCGGAATAATCGATGAACATACATAAAAAACGATCGAACATAGAACCTCCACTATTTTTTAAATCGGTTAAAAAGTAAAATTTTCGGCCATCGCCAATTATTAGGAGAGCAAGCACACCTGCAGAGCACACCAGCAGCATGTGCCAAAAAGAGATGGTACCTACTGTTTGAACTTTTACTGCATACGATCAGAAAGGACACATAAAGAAGATGAGCTCAATATCCAGCTCTGAGTCAGAAAGGGGCTCAAGACAATCGACTCGATTCCATTGTTTTTTTTTTGTATTTTGTTACGCTATTTCTCTGTGAATATTTGGGTTGATTTTCAAAATTCCTTCCATAATCGAAAGGTTTAAACTATAAAGGTGGCCTCATATTAAGTGTTAATTAAGTATATTGCTTGATAAGAATTTATGTTATACAGAGTCAGCAAAGCAGAGGGTCTTGCCAGAGCCTCCGCCTGCCGGGGTTGCGGGTTGTTCGAAAGAGATACCGCGGCCCCGGAACGTAAAGGGCAATATAAGAAACATGGGTGGGTTTTAGCCAGTACAAGTCTGACATGCCCCCCCGCTCCGCCCAGAGCGGGGGAAGTCATTGGATGATTTCCCACCCGAAAAAAAAAATACCATCATACCATAATTAAAAAGGCGGTAATAAAAACAAAAAAGTCAGTGAAACAAACAAAAGTCACCGATTTGCAGAAATAAAGGTTATAGTTCCACTTTTCAGTGTAATTTTGGAATTTGCCGCCTCTTTTTTTTGCTCTTTTTGTTTTTGCTTCCTACGTTTCTACATTTCTGCAAAAAAAAAACAAGTCAATGACAAATATAAAAAAAAAAATCATTGAAATTCACAGTCTTCCGTAGTCGTCTTGATTTCTCAGATAAGTAATACCACTATTATTATTGCATGTTTCACGCATATCGGCGACACTGTTCACGCTCTTACTTTCGAAGCGATATAACAGTTCCACACGTAACGATATACGATAGTAACTGTCCGCCATTTTGTTTATCTAGAATCCTAGATCTAATTAGCATGAGCTCGAATTATAGTTAGATATATTTTTAGGTAGATACTTACGTAAAATGTGATGTCATCTTAGATAATGTTAGTACATCAAATAGATTAAACAAATGTGCAGAAAACTGCATGACTTGAAATATTATTGTGTTTAAATAATAAATAAATATCTTGGGACAGCTCACACACGGCTATCTGATCCCAAGCTAAGCAGAGCTTGTGTTATGGTAACCAGACAACTGATATACATACTTATATAATTTATAAATACATACATATTATAGATAAATCACACCCAGACACAGAACAAACAATCATGCTCATCACACAAAGTTTGTCCTGGGTGGAAATCGAACTCACGACCTCCGGCTCAGCAGTCAGGGCCAGCAGTCAGCCACTAACCACTAGAGTCTAGTGGTTAGTGGCCCTGACTGCTGAGCCTGAGGCCGCCTGTTGGCCTAGTAACTAGACCAACAGGCCCGTCGATATAATAATGCAGTTCGTTTTTAAAATGAATTAAATCATGTTGTCTCGTAATCAAGTTATTTGTAGCATTATGCGAAGTGATTGAACAAACAGAATGTCAGGGTTATATGTTTAGAAAATATTTTATCCATGCCACTATTTGATTTGATCCTTACTTACATTGACATCCTGTAAATGACGTTATATATACGAGCAGTGTGTCGACTTGTAGGCAATGATAAACAAATGACAATTATCTTGTTTTTTTAATGGGACACCATCAAATAACTGAACACCCCGCACTTAGCGGAGCGAGGTAAAATGCCACTTTTTGTTTTTTTTTTTATTAGTGATAGGCTCGCGTTTTACCATCAGGTGAGATCACTATCTCACCTGATGGTAAAACGCGAGCCTAAGTGATGATGTGGTCGACGATGAAGCACGCTTACCTAGAAATAACCTGTTCACTCTTGACTTGAAGACCCCCAGGTTATAGCTATCAGGAAATACAGACTCCGGCAGGGAATTCCACTCCTTAGCAGTACGCACAATGAAAGTATTCCCAAACCGTTTAGTGCGTGTGGGTGGCACTTGAAGTGACTTCAATTCCCTTACTTGTTTGACAAAGACATTATAATGTGGCTATAATTAATTAGCAGTTATTTAACCGTACTGTCTTGCCAAACAGTCAGAACTCACGTTAGCATACATTTTGTGAGATAGATAGAGCAGAGCAGCCATTCCACGCTCTGCTCACCCCCAGAGCAATCACAAACGCGCCGTGAGTAGCAAGTGACATAGCAGTCCTTTGACAAGGCATTAGGGGTGCAACACAGTTTTGTTTAATCTATTCATTTATTTATGCACACACAGTATACATGACAGTCATATTACATTAAGACAGAAGAGCACAAAGGTACAGCTTATTTCATTAAAAATTTCTTCCTGCCACCTGCGAGAGGACAGTTGGATGAAATTTGTAGACAGTGTGTGGAAAAGATAAAAATTTAAGATTATCAATCACTAACTTTCGCCCGCGGCTACGCTCGCGTTAAATTCGGTATAACACACCAAGCAGACCTGCAGTTTTTGCTCTTGCGCCTGATTGATTTGTAATAGCAACGCTAAGTTTTCGCTTTTCTTCCCTCGTTTTCCCTCATATCCCACTTTTTTAAAATAGCCTATGTCCGTCTCCTGGTTCCCAACTATCTCTGTACCAAAATTCATCAAAATCGGTTTAGCCATTAAATCGTGAACAGGTAACAAACAAACAAACTTACTTTCACTTTTATAATAGTAAGTAATCAGTAAGGATAAGGAAGTAAGGATATAATAAACATACTTACATATAAATAATACACATACAAATAAATACTGAGTACAGTAGTACAGGTTTTTTGTACATAATAAATAATATCTTCGTTCGATCCGGGTGTCCCGTGACACCTCTCAAGTTTTTTTTTTTAATACTTGGGTAAAGGCTAGGCAGATGTTGATGATGGTATCTAATATGGCTTAGTTCTGCCTAACCATGTGGACAGAATACGCGTAGCAGCCCTAACAAGTGACAGCGACAGACGCAGTCCTTTGATACGCATAACGGAATCGATTCAATGCGAGTGAGCGTTGGAGCATCAATGCATCGGTGTGGGTTCGAGTACGTGTTCATCTCACTGTGTTTCCTGACATTTTGTATGGAAAATGGCGACGGAATAATTTTAAATGGGTAGTGTGTTGAATTCGACGACACGGTTGGCGCAGTGGCTGAGCGATCGACTGCTGCGCTGCGTGTCGGGGTTTCGATCCCCGCACGGAACGGATATTTGTATGGCCTACAGGTAGTTGTTTTGGGTCTGGCTGTTTGTGTATGTGAGTTTAAATTTTTGTAAACGCACCCACGATACAGGAGAAATTCCTAGTGTGGGCCAACCTTTTTTTTAGAAAAACAAATTAGATGTCTCAAGATTGTTAGCCTTTTGGTTGCAGTTTATTAGCAAGTTCATGCAACGCTTGGTAGCAAATGATTTTGACAGTCAAAGTGAGGCTAGTACATTTTGACATAAATATTACGGGCAGCGACGTACACTGTAGAAGTGTAGAGTAACTGCTCCGTTGATGTCGATAGATGTCTGTCAGACTGTGACTGTCAGTTGATGTCGACCTAGGGGTCCTAGGTTCAATTCCCGGGTCGGACAAAAAGTGTTATTGATTATACTAGGAATTTTACAGTAACAGCTCGGGGTTTGAAAGTTGCTGGTAAGATACCCCCGTGCCTCGGAAAGCACGTTTAGCCGTTTGTCCTGAGCCTGATCTCTCTCCGGTCGTGTCGGATTGTCGTCCTATCGGACTATGAGAGTGAGGGAACAGAGAGTGCACCTGTGCCTGCGCACACACGCCGCAACTATAATTTCTCCTGCGCCGATGGTTTATCTCCGCTGGGATTGGCTGCCGTGGCCGAAAACTATCAGGAGGACTATATACACTGTAGGGTATTCGCAATCCTCAATCGAATTAAACTTAACTTTTTTTTGGGGTAGGAAATCATCAAATAACTTCCCCCGCTCTGGGCGGAGGGGGGGGAGTGTCAGACTTATACTGACTAGAACCCACCTCTGTTCCTTCCATTACCCTTTATGTTCCGGGGCCGCGGTATCTCTTTCGAACAACCCGCAACATAATGGTGAACCTTAGAAATTAATATGAATAACTTTTTCTTTCGAAAGCAACTTAGTTCTAAAACCGCTTCAGTTGTCTAGTACTCCACTTTAAACTCCAATAAACTCTTCGTAGTTGACCCATTTTGTAGTTGGTTGAAAACTTCTGTTTATTTGGATTTCTGTTTAATTGCTGCCGTGTTAATTAACGTATTTCGGTCAAGTGGGAGTAGGTACAGATGCTGAAATCATTCTAGTTTTTTTCAGGATTGCGTGTTATTTTGTTTGAGTATTTTTTTTTTAATAATACCTCGCCTATAATCCTGCTGCTGCGCTGCGTGTCGGGGGTTCCATTCCCGTACGGAACAAATATTGGGCACACCTTAGTGTGGGGCAAAGTTTTAGAATTCTCCTGGTTTACAAACATTAAAACTCACAGACACAAACAGCCAGACCCGGAACAACTACTTGCAGGTCATACAAATATTTGTTCCGTGCGGGAATCGAACACACATCGATAGTCGATCGCTCAACCATTGCGCCAACCGTGTTAGTACATCCACATTCTGCTAGTTATCTTTGAATCACGTATAGCCTCAAGCCGGATTAGGAACGGCTAATTAAATTATCAAAAAACCGGAATTCGCTGACTATTGTCTGATTCATAGATTTAGACATGGCGTAACAAACATCATTTTCCTCCCCTTGTCCCATTCTATTTGTGGTCGGCGCAACACGTTTTCTTCTTCCATTCTCCCCTATCAGACGTCACGGCATCATTTACTCCTTTCTCCTTCATATCATTCCTTACACAATCCATCCATCTTTTCTTTGCATCTACATCGCGTAACAAACCTCCTCTTTTTAAGTCGGTTAAAAATATTGTTATGAAAAGAAGTGTGTGTGTCAGCTCCGACGCACGACTGGAGTTTACTCCTTAAGTACGAGTATCTAACCTTACGCAAAAAGAGTTTATTCAACTGAAAAAAGATTAATATCATATGAAAGGTTTAAAAAAAAAACACAAATTAATTAAAAAAAATAGCAATATAAATACATCGACACTGATAGAAACAAACAAGCCCAATAACATATAGTATATAGGTATAGTCGCTTATACAGCATACCATATGTACGTCTTAATACACTCACAGCCAAATTAGAAAGTTGCTCATTAAAGGTGCGCACCAAAAACGTGACACATTTTCGTTACTTTAGTAGGTTTTACCCCTCGGATTTTTCTCATACCGGGCGCCTTATATATCAAAATCGATTCTTAAGGAGTAAACTCCAAAAAACTGGAATTCGGTGACTATTGTTTTATTCATAGATTTTTGCCCACAATCAGTGGAGACATCGCGTAACAAACATAACAAAAAACCGTTTTTTTAAGTCGGCTAAAAATAGTGTGATGCTGCCTATCTGGTGCAGTGCTGTTGGTACTGTATGAGATTGAAGTGACCCGTAATGGACTTTTTATTGATTGCTGATTGATGTAGAGGAAAACGTTATTGCTTCCTCCATTACCGATATTATATGAATACATAAAGAGATGCGATATAAAATTGCATTTATGTTGTCGTTGTTATGTAAGTGTGCATGTACGAATGATTGCTGTATATAACGTAAGTGTATGAAGTATCTTCCGATTACCTATTCGCATAAATCAACCTTGATTGCTGTATCGTAATCCTTACTAATATTATAAAAGCGAAAGTGAGTTTGTTAGGTCTTCACGCCTAAATGGCAAAAGCGATTTTGATGAATTTTGGTACAGAGATAGTTGGGAGACGGACATAGGCCATTTTTTAAAAAAAAGTTGCGAAATGAGGGAGAAAGGGTAAGGCAAAACTCAGCTTTACAATCAATAAGGCTTTGCAATCAATTTACAAGGGCAAATTTACATGTAACAGGTACCTGCAAATCAGGAAAGGGGAATGTGTTACCCCAAATTTAACGCGAGCGAAACCGCGGGCAAAAGCTAGTAATATTATAATAATATATCCAAACTTAATATTATAAATGCGAAAGTAACTCTGTCTGTCTGCCTCTTCTTCACGCCTAAACCACTAAACCGATTTTAATGAAATTTGGTACAGATATAGTCTGGGACCCGAAAAAGGACATACGATAGTTTTCATCCCGGAAATCCCCCGGGAACGGGAACGATTAATCCACGCGTACGAAGTCGCGGGCAAAAGCTAGTAATATAATAAAAGCGAAAGTTAGTTTGTTTGTTTCATCACGCGAGTTAAAGCTAAGTTTAAATCGCGTGATTATCGAAAAAAAAATTGGACGAGGTCGCGGGGGGAAGCTAGTTATAATTACCTACTGTTCATGTATCATATTATTAAAGTTTCCACAGTAACGTTGTTTTTTGTTGTCATAAATATTTAGTTCTGATAATATCTCAAAGTCAACTTTCTTGTCCAGTCTTTCTCCAACAATTATTCCAATAAACAGTTAATTTCGTAACAAACACTTAAACTTACTTACGATTTAAAACACGTTATCGTAAATAACGTTTACGACACGCTGTCGAGACCCGGAACTCGTACGATAACGAAATGATTACGTGTGAGTCCTTTTGTGACCCTAATACGTTGTACCCTTGCTTATTTGGAGGTGTATTGTCCCCTAATTAAGATTGCATGAATTACATTGTATAATTTACGTAGTTATTACGTAAATAATAATAAATAAATAAATATTTTGGGACAAGTCACACACGGCTATCTAATCCCAAGCTAAGCACACACACACATTACATAAAGTTTGTCCTGGGTGGGAATCGAACCCACGACCTCCGGCTCAGCAGTCAGGGCCACTAACCACTAGACCAACAGGACCGTCATTGGAAGTGGGCAGGACATGCCGCGAGATTTAAGCACGAGCGTTGGACTAAAAGAATGTCATCATGGAAAGGTCTAAAAGGAAAGCGCTTTAGAGGAAGACCACTGACGACATTGGCAGAAGACATCATAAAAACGGCTGGCTTGCAAGATAGAGATAATTGGGGTTCTTTGGAGGAGGCCTTTACCCGCGGAGGTGTTCTTGTAAATTAAATTAATACATACTTATACAGGGTGTTTGGAAGATCGATGCAAAGCCGTGAAGCAGACCTAGTATAGACTATTTAGAACCATTTGAACCTAACTTGTCTTCGGCGAAGTGTGACTATTTTTTTTAAATCAAATTTTAATGATTTTTGATGATAATCCTAAAATTTTGCAGTTATTTGCAAATAATTAGTCAGTTTGAAAGATAAATCATTTATTTTTTTAAATTTATTTTATTAAAGTAATGTCTGAACAATCAAACGAAACATGATTAAGGCATCTGTGTCATGAGAATTTTTTTTTTAGACAGTTGAAGTTAATACTTCTGTTTTTAGATTAAGAAAACAGATTTTTGACAGTTTAAAAAAAAATCACGGATCGTGCTTTTTCTGTTCAAACATTTTTAAAGACATGCCTAGTTATTAGACTTTCTTTTGAGGTATCAATTACGCAGATAGCTTACAAATTATTGAAATTAGGATCTACAAACTAAAGTGAGGGAGAAAATTAAACATTTTAAATAGGGTGATAAAACGAGACTAGTGCTTTAAAATAATAACATTTATTATTATACTTATTAAAAAATAGATTTTATGTTAAAAAAAATAAGAAGATAACTTTAATTTTGGACATTCGAAATAAAATTTAGGGGAGACTCTCTAACACTGCCGACGCGTGACGCGAGCGATAAGATGGCGATAACTTTGACAATTTCAGGTAGCGCCCGCGCACCCCTAGTTACGTGAACACATTTCACAGCAAAAACGACTTTATTGGTAAGACAATAGGGTCGTGTTTCTTTAGATAGGGTCAGTAACTACCTGTTTTTTTGAAGGGACGCCAGTTTACTCAGTCGAGTAACAACTGCGCTTGTGACTAGACGTTATCTCCTTTTTCGTGACAATTCATCGTGTTCAGTTGTAGCCCTTTGCGCTCCTGCACGTGACTCTTGAACTTTTATTTTAAGTTGAACTTTTAGTGCGTTACCAGCCGTTTTTGTGAGAACTGACTATGGCAACTTTCTCGAACGAGGAATATGCTGACATCGTTTTTATGTATGGCAGAGCAGACGGCAATGGATCTTTAGCACGACGGATGTACCAAGAACGCTATCCTAATCGGAGAGTACCGAACGTAAGAGTGTTTTACAACACATTTCGTCGGCTTGCTGCAGATGGGATACACCGTGTGGAACCTGGAGTCAATCCAGGTAGACATGGTACTGACATCGAACAAGATATCTTAGCGGCATTTCAAGCTGATCCACATACCAGCACTAGAAAAGTAGCTCGAAATTTAAACATCTCCCATTGGAAAGTGTGGAATACAATGCACCAAAATAACAGGTATGCGTATCATGGCACGGGCGTTCAAGGTCTTGAAGAGCGAGATCCTCAGAGAAGGATACAGTTTTGTCGTTTTCTTCTTAACTCTGACATTGAAAATGCATGGTTTCTGAAGTCAATCTTGTGGACAGACGAAAGTAAATTTTCTAGGGAAGGCATAACTAATTTCCACAATCTTCATCAATGGGCTCGGTCAACGTGTGGGCCGGAGTGATCGGCAGAACACTGGTTGGGCCCCATTTCTTACCGGATAATTTGAATGGCAATAGTTATTTGGAATTCTTACAAAATGATTTTCCAGAGCTTGTAGAGGAATCCGGGGCCCTAATATTCACAGGAGACAGAGAAATTATTTTCCAACAAGATGGTTGTCCAGCGCATTGGACATTGAATGTACGCGAGCACTTAAACAATTGCTTCCCTGACAGCTGGATCGGCAGAGACGGACCAATCCCTTGGCCCGCCCGGTCACCCGATCTAACGCCGCTTGACTTTTTCGTGTGGGGTCGGGCCAAGGAACTAGTTTATACAAACGTAGAGATAAATACTAAAGAAGAACTGATTGCGAGAATAAATTCAGCATTTGAAACAATGAAACTAGAGATGAAGTTGAAAATTACAACAACGGAAGTGAGAAGACGGGCCCGTGCTTGTGTTAGGAACCGCGGCGGACATTTTGAACATGAAAAATAAATGATTTGTATTAAAATTTTGTTTTAATTATTTCACCGATACATTTTAATTTTCTCCCTCACTTTAGTTTGTAGATCCTAATTTCAATAATTTGTAAGCTATCTGCGTAATTGATACCTCAAAAGAAAGTCTAATAACTAGGCATGTCTTTAAAAATGTTTGAACAGAAAAAGCACGATCCGTGATTTTTTTTTTAACTGTCAAAAATCTGTTTTCTTAATCTAAAAACAGAAGTATTAACTTCAACTGTCTAAAAAAAAAAAATTCTCATGACACAGATGCCTTAATCATGTTTCGTTTGATTGTTCAGACATTACTTTAATAAAATAAATTAAAAAAATAAATGATTTATCTTTCAAACTGACTAATTATTTGCAAATAACTGCAAAATTTTTGGATTATCATCAAAAATCATTAAAATTTGATTTAAAAAAAATAGTCACACTTCGCCGAAGACAAGTTAGGTTCAAATGGTTCTAAATAGTCTATACTAGGTCTGCTTCACGGCTTTGCATCGATCTTCCAAACACCCTGTATATTAAGATTAGCTGTGCCCAGCGGTTTCACCCGCTGCTCAGTTAGGGCATGAAAAATAGATGTTGGCCGATTCTCAGACCTACCCGATATGTACACAAAATTTCGTTTAATTCGGTCCAGCCGTTTCGGAGGAGTATGGAAACGAAAACTGCGACACGAGAATTTCGTAGATAAGTTATTTTGTAATCTTTTTAACTAGAAATACAAGGCTTCTTATTTTATTTATTTATAATTATTACACTATGTATATATAGGAAGTCTGACTACCAGTCTTACCTAGACGTATTTAGGTATTTAGTGATTTATTTACACATTGAATACAGAAATAGAAAAGACAGGAACAGGAAAAAGGTACAAAGGTAATGCTGGGTTGCGGAACATAAAGGACAGAAGAAGGAACATGGGTGAGTTTTAGTCAGTAAAAGTCTGACACTGCCTCACGCTCCGTCCAAATCAGGGGAAGGTATTTGATGTTACACACCCAAAAAAAAATGACTGTGATGATGATGACTAGCTAAACATACATTTATGTTGCTAAGTTGGGATAAGTTATGCCAAGAATTTTGGGCGCTTAATGTGCGGGTCAAATTCCGACCGGGGTGAGTATTTACCTACAACTTTGGGGTGAATTTCCTTTCTTTAGAGCATTGATACTACGTTGTTGCTGTTTCTCAAGTAAGATCCATTAGTTTCTTGTAATTAAATTACTTGAAACAAGAAGGGTGACGAAAGTTCTCCTAATTACAATTACTGTTCATCTCCGTTAGTACAGACGACAGCACATCAAGCTACACCAAACCGTTTTAACCTGATCTCTCTACTACGGCGTGCGATTCGTAGTAGAGAGATCAGGTTATAATAGTGTAGTATAGGTTGACCTGCCGTCGCCTGGACAAGACAAACGATTTTGAAACCCGGCCAAGAGCGAGGCAGACTCGCGAACCGAGAGTTCTGTACAAAATTGTGACATAAACAGCTCTATCTTTGGACTGCGTAGAGAAGAACCACAGACTTGAGTATTTGGTTTTAATTTCAACTCGTTACCTGTCAAGTGTTCCTGATATAAAGGGTTTTGACAGACAGACAGAAAGACAAACAGATAGACGGACAACAAACTGGTCTAAAAAGGGTTCCGTTTTTTCCTTACGAAGTAGGAAACCCTAAATATTATGATTTTGTTTTGGAAATGTCAGGTCAAGGAGACGGATATCTTCAAACAAATACTCACAGAAATATAAAGAAGAAAAACTGTTTTTTAGACTCGCACAGGACAAAACAATAAAACAAAAGCAATTAAAAAAACGGTCAAGGGCGAGACTGACTCGCGCACGAAGGTTCCGTACCATTATCTATAAAAAAAACGGCAAAAATATCATGTTTATTCTATAGGAGGATGGAGGATGTATAACCCTTAAATATCTTTTCTGTTTTTTGTACTCACATAAACAAACAGCCAGATACGACCTGTACAAATATGTGTATGACATGTAAGTCATACAAATATTTGTTCGGTGCGGGAATCGAACCCGCGACAAGCAGCGCGGCAGTCGATCGCTCAACCACTGCGCCAACAGTCCTAACTACTCTGACTTTCTTTCTATCAGCCCCAAAAAGAAATATGATGTTAAAAGTGTCATGCCTTTCTGAGTGCTTTTTGATTTAAATAAACCCCAAACGATCGCAGTTAGCCCTATAATAAATTATAATTAATAAAAGCCGAGACTGTTTTAATTGACTTTAAAATTTGGTTTAGTAAGCCAAAATTACATATTACGGTACGATAATTTCTGATACAGGCGCGTTTAGCTTTGGTTTGTGAAAATTTTCTCCTCCGGGAAGTCTAATGCGTTAAATTGCTTTCGGGGATTCGTTTTAAGTGGTTCCGTACCTCAAGAGGAAAAAATTAAACCCTTATCGGATAACTTTGTTGTCAGTCTGTCTGTCTGTCAAGACTTTTTATCTCGGGAACGCGTGAAGGTATCGAATTAAAATCCTTACTATCCTTACTAATATTATAAAAGCGAAAGTGAGTTTGTTTGTTTGTTACGTCATCACGCCTAAATGGCTAAACCGATTTGAAATTTTGGTACAGAAATAGTTGGGACCCTGGAGACGGACATAGGCAATTTAAAAAAAAAAGATAATGAGAAATGGGGGAGAAAGAGGGAAGAAAAGGGGAAAGTATTTTTTTTTCGATCATCACGCGGTTTAAAGTTAGCGTTAGCCCAAAGTAACTATGCCACGCGGACGAAGTCGTGGGTGGAAGCTAGTAAAAATCATATACTCAAGGCAGCGCAGTCCCTTGAAGCTGTGAAAAAATCAACCCTCCAAAAGAAATGGCCGTTTATGTCACGAGCGTGTACGAAACCTTCGATGCGTCAGCCCGACTCGCATTTGTTTTTTTTATGTTTTTCTGCGCAGTCGTTAGGACGTTTTTCTCCGCCCCGTGTCTGCTTTGATTAAAGAGATTTTACGCTCATTAGCAGGTTGCTAGTGTTTTTGGATTTTTATCTGTACGTTTTTAATGAAAGTAGAGGCGGGATGTTTTTATTTATAACTAGCTGTTCCTCGCCGTTTCACCCACTCTGCTCAGCACCTGTTGGTCGTAGCGTGATGTTATATAGCCTATAGCCTTCCTCAAGAAATGGCCTATCCAACACTAAAAGAATTTTTCAATTCGAACCAGTACTTCCTGAGATTAGAGCGTTCAAACAAACAAACAAACAAACTCTTCAGCTTTATAATATTAGTATATAGATTATCTAGTTAACATACGTAATGACCTTTGCTGAATGGATGTTGTGTTACCAAAGTTAGTTACGTTCGTGTTCTTTGAGGACCGACTATCAAAATCGTTGCCCTACACTAGGAATTTCTCCTATATCGTGGGTGCGTTTACAAACATTTAAACTCACATACACAAACAGCCAGACCAGAAACAACTATTTGAAGGCCATACAAATATTTGTTCCGTGCGAGAATCGAACCCACGACTCGCAACGCAGCAGTCAATCGCTCAGCCACTGCGCCAACCGTCTTTGTTTCTAGTAGATCAGTTCCATGCACATCTGAACTGCCGAAAAAGAGAAAAATAAAGCTACAGTCCTAGTCACAAGGTATAATAACTTGTGAAAGTACTGTAAGGTAATACACACGTAATTAAAAAAAGACTATAATTATTTTAGTTTATTATTTCAGCAATATTACACACATTTTTATCGCTCTCCTTTTCAATATTTATTAATTCTCTATTTAAACAACCTGTGTATTCAAACCTCATTTGGGTTTAATTCAAGTTATTAAATCTCTACAGTACCGTAGTTGCCCATTCCAAAGCGTAGACATCTATAAAAAATAGAAACGACTAGGAAACATTGAAACCAGAGTATTGTAACAATACCTTGATTACCACCTTTCTTTTTTTTGGGGCGGGAAATCATCAAATAACTTCCCCCGCTCTGGACGGAGCGGGGGGCCATGTCATACTTTTACTGACTAAAACCCACCCATGTTCCTTCTATTGTCCTTTACATTCCGGGGCCGCAGTATCTCTTTCGAACAACCCGCAACCCCGGCAGGCGGAGGCTCTGGCAAGCGCGTGAAAGACGAACGCGCCGTCGACACGGCCTGTCGTAAATTGACAAACGGACGGTGAGCTACCCATTGCTTACCGCCCACAGGCCCGCATCTGCGGTGGCCGGGAGTCGTCTCGCGGCGCCCGGCGCCCGGGGCGTGTTTTGGTGGGGATGTTTTGGTTACCACCTTCATGTCGAGAATGTACATAATGTGAGAACGATGCGGCAAGACGTGCATACAAAGTGCTCATAGGTATCTATTAGTGTAAGTAGCCCATGATCGAGATTACCGGCTTTCAATTAAAGAGATATCAATCCATCTCCGTCTGACCAGGAACTAACGGCATGGTTGGCGCAGTGTCTGAGTTATCAACTGCTACGCTGCGTGTCGCGGGTTCAATCCTTGCAAGGACCAAATATTTGAATGACCTACAGGTAGTTGTTTCGGGTCTGGCTTTTTATGTATTTGAGTTTAAATGTTTGTAAACGCACCCACAATACAGAAGAAATTCCTAGTGTGGGGGCAACGTTTAAAAAAAAACACATACCTACTGTAAGCTGATCACAAAAAAAACACTATCTACAAGAAATACGTGATGCATTTCCTGGCGTACGTTCGGCAGTAACAGTTCCACAAATCTATCGAACCTTCCTTAGGTACTTAACGCCTTATGAGTAACATCTGTGATCCCAGTAAGGGTCTTAACAAAGGGTAGCACACCCTTTGTTAAGAAAATGATTTGTTCCATAATAACCACAACCCAGAAAGATAAACAGTATTCCGGCCATGTTTGTTCGACTTGTCTCTGGCGCCAAACGATAATGGAAAAGATGAGTGGAATGCAATGGTATTTCTGATAGTAAGTGCCATTTTATTCTTTGATATACCGCCTCATTGGTTGGCTATTTATGTGTTAGTTGTGACGCTGACGATACGGAAAGTGACTTCGTTCCGTACAGTATGGGGATTATGGCGATAAGATTATTTTTCGGTTGGACAATCATCAAATACGCTCTGGGCGGAGTGAGGGAGAGTGTCAGACTTGTACTGACTAAAATCCAGTTCTATTGTCCTTTATGTTCCGGGGCCGCGGCATCTCTTTCGAACAACCCTCAGCCCCCGGCAAGCGGTGAACCTGGCAGGCCCCTCCGCTTTGCTGACATCTCTTTGAGGCGCGCGTGGAACACTAACGCGACGTCGACACGTCCTGTCATCAATAGACGGACGGACGACGGTGAGCTACCCAGTGCTCACCGTTCACAGCCCCGTATCTACGGTGGCCGAGAGACGCCACGCGGCGCCCAAAGCACGTGGCATAAATAATAACATTAGTTTAGATAGTCTCATATTCCCTTAATCAACTTTAATTACCGTCGTTAATAAAAACAGATTATGAGCTTTAATGGAGGCAACTGGAACAGGGGGTCTACTCTAATTCTACGTAAAACGAAATTGCGGCCGAAACTTCGAACGTTTTCTACCACGGTTTCATTTCATTTCATTCATTTCGAAATTTCGGACGTCCGAAGTTTATTTGACATTAAAATTTTCTAAACCTACACTAATTCACGCAAAATGATATAGAGTAGGGTTACGAACGTAACTACTTTTGACTTTCGTTCGTTAAGGAAGTTACGTTTCGGAGAAAGAGAGTAGACCCCCTGGTACCGTTGTGATATTTCTGTCTACCGCCGTGGGAAAAAGCGTGAGTTTGTGAATGAATTTAATGTCATTGGTTTTTAAAAAGCAACGCCTGTTTCGATAACTCAAACAATAACTATCTACCAAGTAGAATAGCAAGCCATCTCCATACTTTTATCGCTCTGTGCACTGTCATTGTTGTGGCGTATGCGCATCGATTTGTTTTCCTCCATTGAATGTTATGACTTGTAATAAAGTGGAGAGAGCTATGGTTTTACACTAATAAATTGTTGTTTTTTATTGTTATTTTGATACTCAATATGAACATGAACAAAATTAATTGCTTTTATAGTCAAGAATGTAGTGCAAGGTTATAAATTCTTAGGACAAGTCTAAATCATTTTAGGGGTCCGTACGTCAAAGGGAAAAGACGATCTCTTCTGTGTCCGTCTGTCTGTCTGTCATTTATCTTGGAAACGCATGGAGGTATCGAGTTAAAATTAAAACTAACTAATTAACTCATGTCTGTGGTCCTTTGGAACTGTGGAAAAAGTCAATGCAATACACAGTCAAAAGATATGGCCGTTTATATCGCAAGTTTCTTCGATCCGATTCGGACTTGCCCGGTTTTTTTTTTGTAATTGGATGATAAATTTTAACGTTCGACCAATGTTTATTTGGTAGGAGACTACTACATCATCATTTTCATGTACTTCTCCTCTATTCGCCCCCTTTGAAGACACCATATAAAGAAAGATAATTAAATTTTAGGTGAGATCATACTTGCCGGGGTAAAATACTGGTATTCAGGGTATTGGTATTCATTATATCTGGTTGGACTGGAAGCCGAGATTTTGTTGGGATTGGAAAAGAGCCATTCAGAAGATCATAGAAACCTACTAAAAAATATAGCAACAAAAACAAAATTAAGAAAACTTGAGGAAGAACATAATCGTTTCAAAAGATGTCCAGAAGATTGCCATTAAGATTGTACTTTTGTAGAGGAAACATTTCTTGTACGTACATTTTTCTACATATACAAATGTCTGTCATGTTTCCTACTTTGTTGTTCAAAGATTTTCACGTGATTGTACTGAGTTTTCTAGGGTGAGAATTTCCTACATCTAACTTGAGACACAGTCTCCGTAAATGACTGAGATTCCGAGACAAATAGTGGTATTTCTTTGTGTCTAAAGGAAGCTTTTGTAATGGTTTATTTATCGGGAAGAAAAGTTTTATCGTTTCATTTCGATTATATGAAATAGCTAGTCGTTCCTTCATGCAAATTCGGATCGAACATGGCTATTTTTTTTTAAAGTGACATAGGGGTGAGAAAGACGGAAGAAAAGAGGAGAGAAAGATACATTAGATTTTCGATCATACGCTGGTTAAAATTAGCGTTAGCCCAAAGTAACTACGCCACGCGGACGAAGTCGCGGGCGGAAGCTAGTATATAATAAAATTATTCTAAAACGCCTGCAACATCTGTTAGTAGAGAGGAGAATATGAAATAATACAGAATAAAAAATACACTCTTTTCTGTGTGGTTAGTGTCAAACCTGATGTCAGACATTTTATGTCGGCCATGGGCCTCTGAGTCTGACATAGCTTTCAAAATCAAAATCAAAAGTCATTTATTCAAATTAGGCTGATAATCAGCACTTTTTGAACGTCAGATTACAAGAGACAGTCCCACAAAAACGCCCTGCCCTTCGCCACTTCCTAGTGTTTTAGCTGGGAAGAAGAAGTGGCGGAACAAACTCCCCAGCAACACATCTGTCTGTCAGGTTAGAAGAACCAGATTTTACATGCCGTCTAGAAATATCTCTCAGTCATGCTGGTATCCTCGCGATGATTTCCCTTATCGCAGCAAGATATACAATACCCACATGCTTTCGGAGATAAAATCCAGACGTGCCTTAAGCTCACTGTAAGTCCGTTAGACGACAGGACGTGTCGACAGCGCGGTAATGTTTCACGCGCACGTGTCCACCGCCTGCCGGGGTTGCGGGTTGTTCGAAACACATACCGCGGCCCCGGAACGTAAAGGGGAATAGAAGGAACATGGGTGCGTTTTGACTTCTCATCCACAAGAAAAGGTACGTGCCTTGGGTTCGATATGGCAAACAACAAAACGTCACTGAAGCAAATAAAGTACTTCCCAAGCTGAAAATATGAATATTCCAAGATAAAATCAACCGGTTCTCTTTTACAAATAAATCTAGATAAGAAACATTTGTAACCTCTTTTGTGGCAGTATTCGTTCAGCTTTCTCGTCAGGCGATTTATCAAGCCGTGAATTTATTGCCTAGGTCGATACCTAGACGTAATTATTGTTATAATCTAGCTAGGAATAAATCGCGGGATATTCGAACGGATGTCGGAAGATAAGATCGGTGTGATTTATTTAAGGCGAGGCCTTACGAATTTTGAACTTTTAAAAACCTTTGGAAGTCCGCAAATATCGGCCAACATGTATTTTTCACACCCTTAAGTGAGCAGCGGGTGAAACCGCTGGGCCCAGCTAGTCTAATATATAAAATTCTCGTGTCATAGTTTTCGTTCCCATATCCCTCCGAAACGCCTGGACCGATTTAAACGAAATTTTGTGTACATATCGGGTAGGTCTGAGAATCGGCCACGTCTATTTTTCATACCCCTAAGTAGGCAGCGGGTGAAACCGCTGGGCACAGCTAGTATTTATATAAAATGATGTATCGGAAAAGTATTTCAAACTTACTTAAAATAGTAAAGCTTGTGTTTTAAAAGGACTAGGTGAAAAATAATTGTTAAATATATACTAATTCGTTTTTAATTACAACAAATCTTTTTTCGGGGCTGCGCAATCGTCATACATCCGATTAATCGACCAATAGGCGCTAAAAAAAACGTTGCGATAGAAGAGGGCCTTAAATTACCGTGTCGATTGAAACGAAACGGTCATATCGGTAGAGATTAAACTTGATTAACCTGCGATGGTTGGTCTTTCCCTCCGGGATAAAACCAACTTTTATTGGAACGAAGTTCCTTAGACACTTTTTGCTATAGTAAGCTATTGTAAGCTGTGCGGCGTCGCATGTTTTTCTGTCTGTCTGTCTCTCTCTCTTATAGAAAGCAAGCCAGATATTTTCATTTCTATAGGAACTTCGTTCCATCTGAGTGTCACTTGATTTTTATGTGCAGATAGGAAATCATCAAATAACTGCTCACCCACCCATGTTCCTTCTACTGCCCTTAATGTTTCGGGGCCGCGGTATCTCTTTCAAACAACCCGCAACCCCGGCAGGAGGCGTTCGCCCTGGCAGGCCCCGCTGCTGTATAAAACCAACTTGTAATGAAGAATCACACGTCCACATTCCCGTACTTACCCTTCTATTTATATTTATTTAGTTTCCACTTTTCACTGAATCACAATGAACAAACTAAGTAAAAACATCCTGCATTTACAAAGACAGCTTTATTAAATTCATTTGTTTGTTATAAAAGCTTTGTTTTAGAGGGATTCCATTTCCTTAGTCTCTGACGTTTGTCTCTGGACAAAGTAAATGTATTTCACAATGGACACAGCTTTGTTTGTTCTAGAAATATTGTTGAAAATAGCTTCAGCATGTTAGATTTTAATTAAATATTGTATGTTATTTAATTAACATTAAAGTTAATTGAAGTTTTCAACAGGTTGAGTTTTAAGAGGATTATAAAATTCTGAATAATAAATTGAGATTGGAGGGTTTGTTAAAACACCGGATACTTAGCTGCTCATACTGAAGAACCAATTAAGTTATAACAACTAATCTGAATGAAACTGCGTTATTCACCCACGATTCCATAAAACGTACACTGTCGCGGGGGCACGCGCGCGGTCCGCTAACGGACTTGTTCAGTCGCGCCTTCGCGTACAGAACCAACACGCGTAGACACGCGGCGGGAGCCCGTCGCGGGCGGCCTTTTAACGCAGTTTCAGCCCTTAGACTAGGAGTTTCAGCAAGCTGTTGTTGTAGATTTTGCCATAAAACGCACTTTTAAACTTTATTTGTAAAGTGAATAAGATTTTTATAAGCTTTACAGAAGTCATAGGAAATGTATACAATAGGAACATGTATAATCAATTCAACTATTTATTCTGTGTAACATTAATCGAACAGACTAAAACCTGTAAAAGGTGCACCCTGTACTTTTATTGCATCGATCGTTAGGGTCAATAATGATGAAATCTCTTTAACAAACTTCATAAATTCACCCCTTTAGTTTTTTTTTTTGTGGGGATATGTAAAAAATCAAATTTACATTAAATCTTATGAGAATGTAAACGAGTTGAGAGTTTGAGTTTAGAATACGATTTAAAACTACGATTAAAAATTTCCAAAAATCTTTGAATGCCGTTTTCTTTCTTTTCAAAAATAAAGGAACGTTTTCTTTGAGTAAAATTTTCTATATAAAGTATTAAGAGTACTTCAGGTGGCATTACAAAATTTTACCCTGTATATAAATATAGCATTTTACTTTAACCCCACAAAGGTTTGGGAATCCCGATACGTCACTCTCAACCCCTAACCTAAAGTCAACCCCTGTCACACTATGTTTATACAAAATATCGACAAAATACGGCAAATACTCCTTTTATATTTGACACAGTGCGACAACAAAAATAATACCTTAAAACAATGCGCAGTTTGAATTTCACCTTTAGTCTCAGTACCGAGACTTCAAATTCCAACAGCGCAATATGTTTAGGAATTTCTTTAGGCGTCGCTTAGTGTCAGTAAAAACAGGCATAAGTTCCATAGACAAACCGCAATGATTGACAACCGACTTAGGTATGTTTACTGTTAACCCGCAAAAGGGTTGAATTTCGGCTTTCAAAATTAAATTTAGCATAAAATGACATAATTTCGTACATTATTTAGTTGAGTTTGCAGAGATTGGATTAGTTTGTCTCAAACGGGTCGTTTTAATCAGGTTTTAGGATTGTTACAAAATTAAGTAACTTATTTTCGTATAGTTTATAAATTTATTATAATGTTTCCGTCAACATTAACAAATATTAGATGTTGGGAGTTAACATGGCAATACCGGTCATTCCCCTTACACAATTTTTTTTAAAAGAAAAACCGTTGCCCTAAACTAAGAATTTCTCCTGTATCGTGGGTTCTTTTACTAACATTTAAACTCACATACACAGACAGCCAGACCCGGAACAACTATCTGTAGGTCATACAAATATTTGTTCCGCCAACCAATTTGTACCCAACGCAGCACTGCAGTCGATCGCTCAGCCACTGCGCTAACCGTGTCGTCAAACTTTATACATAAAACAGTGTGAACCATCAATGTCTATTTAACTCTTATTGTTTGTTTTTCAGTGTACTGGTTTTGGGTCTATAGTACGGCCAACGAGAAGCGATACGAAAGGTCATTAACCTAAAGAACAACTGTGGCGTTGACAATCTAATATTTAGCTCTTTCCATCTTGTGCCTTTGTCGTAATGTCTCGTTCTCCCGGCAAAAACATGACAACGTTAAGACGGGTTCGCCAACATTCGGGCGGCCATTTTAGATGAAGTTTTGGCATGGGTTTTGTTTACATTTGGTATCGCTTCTCGTTGGGCGTACTGTAGAAAATGTTTAATTCTTTTCCACTTTTAATACATATAAGAAGAATTATCGCCAACATAAGTTACTACAAAAATTGCACACTCTAGAATAACACATAGATTAGTTAAGCTTAGACTTATTATCCCGTTCAACACGAGCAAAACCGCGGGCCGCAACTACTACTAGAATATAACAAAAAAATGTGCCTACATAATTTTATTCCCTGCCATAAGTCCCAAGCTTCATCAAATAAAAGTAGACAATACAAGAACCTATTAGTCTGCGGCGCCGTAATCAAGCGGTATTGTGTTGATTCCAAGCAAACGTAATGCGAATGAAATTCTAAATAGATATTAACAAGAAAATAAGAAAAAACTGGCTAGAGCCAGTCAAACTCACGCCACGGTTCCGTACATACTTGCGACATAAACAGCCATATCTATACTAATATTATAAAGCAGAAGAGTTTGTTTGTTTGTTTGAACGCGCTAATCTCAGGGACTACTGGTTGGAATTGGATAATTCTTTTAGTGTTGGATAGTCCATTTCTTGAGGAAGGCTATAGGCTATATAACATCACGCTACGACCAACAGGTGCTGAACAGCGTGGGTGAAACCGCGGAGAACAGCTAGTCTTTTATAATAGGGTAGTTGACACCACCAATCAATTGATATACTTTTTATGAGCTGTCAAAACGCACTTCCCCCAAAGATTTTGTATGAGACTCGCCACCGATGACGTCACTAAGTTATCAAGTCAATGATGCAACCATTTATTGATTTAAAAGCAACTAAAAATCGAATTTTAAAGTTATTTTGAAATGAATGGAGTTCTCAGGTCTAGAATAAGGTGTTCTTTCAGAAAAATTGTGTTTTTAAATGATTGGTTAATGGTGTCAACTACCCAATTAACACTTGAAGGGGATATTTACCGCATTTTCTCAGCACAAAGGGACCACAGAGTTAAGTATTATGATTTTGACGGGCCTGTTGGTCCAGTAGTTAGTGGCCCTGACTGCTGAGCTGGAGGTCGTGGGTTCGATTCCCACCCAGGACAAACTTTGTGTGATGAGCATGATTGTTTGTTCAGTGTCTGGGTGTGATTTATTTATAATATGTATGTATTTATAAATTATATAAGTATGTATATCAGTTGTCTGGTTACCATAACACAAGCTCTGCTTAGCTTGGGATCAGATAGCCGTGTGTGAGTTGTCCCAAGATATTTATTTATTTATTTCAATTTCAACTCGATACCTCCACGCGTTCCTGAGATAAAGGGTCTTGACATACAGACAGACAACAAAGTGATCCAGTAAGGGTTCCGTTTAAAAACAAAAAAAAACGTCCTCGGCTTTGCACTTATTTTTTTATGATGCATCTATAAATCAACGGTTTCCGGATCTCGAATTCTGTGATTAGGACAACAAGGAGTACACTATAAATTTCGATCTTACAAGGGTTCCGTTTATTTCTCTTTTGATGTAGAGAACCCTAAACTAGCTCTTTTCAATTGACTGTGCAGCCACGATTCGCTCTGTTAGAAAATTAAATAGTGCTTCAAATCCATTCTCGAGTTCATTGAATATTTAAATATTTATTCAGTACTGGAAAATAACGTTTTTTTTGCTATTTCTTTCTAGAAAATCATTGGGTTGTAAAACGCTTTGATGTTTAGCAAACATTGGTTTTAAGATTTTAAACATAAGGTAAAATATACTCATTAAAAATCATTGTTCTTTTAAAAATTCCAGCTGATTTTTTTGCTGTTTCCGCTATTTAGTTAAGTCTATTTTTCCTGTAAGTTTAGCTAGTTAGCCTACATCATCCTATAGGTGGGTAAATCCCCTCCCCAGTGATTTAGATCCAGGGCTAATGACTCAGCAGTCACGTCTGAAAAGCCCTTGCTATAATAGCAAACCCGCGAGTTGAGCTAGTAGTTTTAAAAGTCCCAAAAAGAAGAAGAAAAGAAGTTGTTATCTGCTAAACCGCTATCCTGTGGATGCCTTGCTTCTAAGGCCTCCAACCAGGGGCAAAAAAACTTATAAACTAAACGACTGAACGCTTAGGGCACCCCTGCAGGGTACGGTCCTCGGCTTTAAGTCGTCGCTGGGGAAGACAGCAAAGGGACAGGCTGGATCTGAGTTCCATTAATTGGGGGATTTTGAATTACTGGCTCAGGTTTGCGGGCTGGCTCTAGCAAAGGGACGGGAAGCCCCAAATAATAACCCGATCCGGCCCTTTCTATAGTCGTTTCAATCATGACGCCCTAAGCCGAGGCTCGTATCCCACAGGGGGCGCCCTTAGTGTGCGGTCATCGACATTAGAGTAGGTTTTAGCCCTTGTCGGGGGCCTTAAATTCATAAGTTTATGCAGAACTTCGATAGGATTTGAAACATGAAAACCAATTCAGAATTTCAATCTCGTGATTAATTGGAAATCGGTCGGATCTTAGATATTGGTAATCCATTTAATTAACAAACAGACACGATCCGTTTGACTGTGGACCCAAATCTGTCAGGTGGAAGTGTTAAAGTGGATTCTGGATACTTTCATCCATAACTGACCATTCAGATAGCACGTATTTTTGTTTTTTTTTTTTAAAGCATAGTATTTTGAATCATGGTATACGTATAAGGGGCAGCAAAAAATTTATGTAATATTAATGTTTGGGTTTGTAACGCAACTTTTAACACGTTTGCTGTGTCAGACGGCACGTTCGTATTCCACGCGCGCCTCAATGAAATCTCAGCACAGCAGAGGGGCCTGCCGGGGTAGCGGTTTGTTCGAACTTGTTGAGTGTTAGACTTTTACTGACCTAGTCTTAAACCCATCCATGTTCCTTCTTTTGCTCTTTATGTTCCGGGGCCGCGATATCTCTTTTGACAAACGGCAATCCCGGATAACTGTACTGTCTTTGTTATTAAAGCGAAAGTGAGTTTGTTTGTTATGAATTTTGGTACAGGGATAGTTGTGACCCTGGAGACGGACATAGGCATAGACAGACATACTGAGAAATGAGGGAGAACGAGGGAAGAAAAGGGAAAACTTAGCTTTGCTATTACAATAAATAAGGTGCAAGGGCAAAAACTACAGGTAGCAGGTACCTGCAAATCAGGAAAGGCGAACTGTGTTACCCCGAATTCAACGCGAGCGAAGCCGCGGACAAAAGCTAGTAACAAATAAAAACACAAATTAACGAATGTTAAATTCAACATAATTACAGTTTCCAAAAAAGTAGTCTGTATTCGCAGATTTTATGTGGTTGGTTACCTACAAAAATCATAAAATAACTTCCCCCACTCTGGGCGAAGCGGGGGGGTGTGACGGACTTTTTTGGGTTGGGAAATCAATTGAAAAGCTAGTAAGACAGAAAGTTGCCTATCTATACTAATATTATAAAGCTGAAGAGTTTGTTTGTTTGTTTGAACGCGGAAAATTCTTTTAGTGTTGGATAGTCCATTTCTTGAGGAAGGCTATAGGCTATAGGTATAACATCACGCAACGACCAACAGGTGCTGAGCAGCGTGGGTGAAACCGCGTGGAACAGCGAGTTCTTAATATAAATCCGGTGGTAATAATGAAGCCTGGTAAAATCTGACGTTAAATTCTCTACACTTAGTGTGCACTGCAGATGTAAGCCCATCTGCGGTTTAATCCTTTGTGTGTGTATCGACTCGCACCGGCTCTTTCAGAAGCTGTGTGTGAATGAGAATGCATTCTGTTGTACAAACGTATGTTGACATACGATACGTAGGTATAGCAGGTGCTTTATTAACGTGGTTATACATTAATTTGTTTATTTTTTGGGTTTGGTAGGTACTTATAATAACTAAAACGTAAGCCTTATGTAGGACACATGGACACACAACTCCCGCAAAGCGAGAAAGTTGGTGAAATCCTACTTCCTACTAATTATCCTACTATCCCTACTAATATTATAAAAGCGAAAGTGAGTTTGTTACGTCTTCACGCCTAAATGGCCAAACTGATTTTGATGAATTTTTGTACAGAGATAGTTGGGACCTTGGAGACGGACATAGACTAAAAAATTGTGAGAAAAGGAGGAGAAAGAGGGAAGAAAAGGGGATTTTCGATCATCACTCAAAGTTAGCGTACACGCGGGCGAAGTCGCGGGCGAAGTCGCGGGCGGAAGCTAGTAATATTATAATTGCGAATGTTTGTGAGACAACAGCTCAACACAACAGCCCGGCTATCGAACTGCTGACAAGGACTAGAGGCAGGCGTCCGTCACTCGCTCAAGGCCACGCGTTTTATGCCTACCGCTTCGTGTATCGCCGGCGATACAACTGACAGTGGGCTGTCGCACCGTGCGACGTCGTGATTATCGCGCTGAGTTTTAAAATGCCGAAACCACGTAATTTTTGTGCAGTATATGGGTAATATAATTATATTGAATATAATAATATAATAATTCTACTATTATACTTCAATATAATAATTATATTGAAGAATTAGAATAAATTTTTTAAATAATTTTGACAACGTAATAATGGATCGGCCTGGCAGTACCATCTTGGATTTTTTTAAATTGATTGTTTTCCTCCACTTTGCTCCTGTTTCCCTTTCGATTATTTATTAAAATTATTTACGCGGTTTGGAATATTTTCCACAATAAAATTTAATAATCTTGAATTCAGTGAAGGAAAAAAAATTATCAGTCATTTTATTAAACTGAAACATATTTGATTCTACAACATTCGTTTTATTATCATTATCATCAATTCATCATACGTTCAACCCTAGCACATTCGTTCGATGACGCGCCCGCACGTAGGTCGCGCGGCGGGCAATACAATCTCAACTCTCTTTGTGCGTACTTATGGTGCATTTCTTTTGGCTGCAAACAGCTGGTATTATTATTATGATTTTGTAGGCTATTATAGCGTAGGTATTTTCCTTTTTGTATTGGAGTGATGTATCTGCTACGTAGTAGCTATTTAGTAGTAGCTATTTAGTAATCTGTGCTAGAGGGGTTGCGTTTTGTTCGAAAGAGCTACCGCGGCGGGTTGTAGTGAGTACATGTCTTTCGCTCCCCATCGGAACACACTCGGAAGTTATTTGATGATTTCCCAATTTCATAAAAAGACAAGGACTAAAGAACCGTTTTGTTTGTCCAAATGGCTTAGGGCCGTAATATGTGTGTCATGGCGGCATGTCTAATTAGATTTCATTGGCTTATCTTTAAGTTTTTTTTTTGTTTAATCTTACTTCCAATTTGTTAATAACCTACAAATAAACATAAACGTAGTCATTGTTTTGAGCTCAAACCTCATCTATTCAGTTCAGATTACCTTTGCCTTTTATGGTTCAGTGTTCAACATCATTATTTCTAGAATGACTTGGAAATATCGGGTTTGTTCTCTATGTTCACCTACAATTATTGTGGCAAATGAGAACACAGAATTTAAAGACAGTTTTCTGAAAATAAAAGAAACCTGAAAAACACGCTTAAGTAAGGGTATAGATTTTTATTCATACTAGTAACCTTATTTCAATTTGATTGACGTGATTTGAATGTGTTTTGTTTTTTTCCAGTCATTCCAAAACTGTGTCTAATATCTTCTATCTATACCTACTTATTAATATTATAAACCTGAAGAGTTTGTTTGTTTGTTTGAACGCGCTAATCTCAGGGACTACTGGTTGGAATTGGAAAATTCTTTTAGTGTTGGATAGTCCATTTCTTGAGGAAGGCTATAGGCTATATAACATCACACTACGACCAACAGGTGCTGAGCAGCGCGGGTGAAACCGTGGGGAACAGCTAGTCTAATATATAATTCCCGTGTCACAGTTTTCGTTCCCATACTCCTCCGAAACGGCTGGACCGATTTAAACGAAATTTTGTGTACATATTGGGTAGGTCTGAGAATCGGCCAACATCTATTTTTCATACCCCTAAGTGAGCAGCGGGTGAAACCGCTGGGCACAGCTAGTAATATATAAATATACTAAAACAGTGACACGAGAATTTTATATAGGTATTAGACTTTTGTCCCGGCCCGTTTGTTCCGCGTAATACTTAAGGTTAAAAGACGCTCGTTTTTATTTTGCCAATATCTTTGAAGATATTTGTTTAAACTGTATTGAGTACAAATATTTTTCATTTAATTTCCGTTCTAACAAACATATTTATAAAAGATATAGATTAATGCCATATGGGCGAAATAAGCTTAACAAAAAATTAATCCAAAATTTTAACAGTATAGCAGTTATTCTGAGTTATCCTTACGAGACAGGCATATGCTATCACGGACTTTTTTTACATTTTGATATTGTACTATAGTATGGCCAACGAGAAGCGATATGAAAGGTCATTAACCTAAAGAACAACTGTGGCGTTGACAATCTAATATTTAGCTCTTTCCATCTTGTGCCTTTGTCGTAATGTCTCGTTTTCCCGGCAAAAACATGAAAACGTTAAGACGGGTTCGCCAACATTCGGGCGGCCATTTTAGATGGGGTTTTGGCATGGGTTTTGTTTACATTTGGTATCGCTTCTCGTTGGCCGTACTTTACATTGTTTTGTTCTATCCTCAATAGTTTTCGCAGCGCGAGCGATGACATTGCCTACATTGTTCATGTTTAAGTAAACATGCGTAATTAATTTTGGAAATTACTTTTTTAGCCTATATACGTCTCTAGAGTCCCAACTAACTCTGTATCAAAATTCATCAAAATCGGTTTGGCCATTTAGGCGTAAAGACGTAACAACCAAACTCACTTTCGCTTTTATAATATTAGTAAGGATGCATGCTTGACGGCTTCGCGAATGGTTCATTTACACCCTGTATAAACAGCTGAGTAGCCAACCCCTGTAACCTTGACCCCTGACAAAAACAGTGCCTGAGGTGACGAACTTTCTGACAACTTACTGTTGAATACCGAATCCAGTCTGATCTGAAATTATGTACATCTTTAAGAACTTTTATTTCGAAGAATAGTCATGAATTATTCGTCTTTCGATTTACTTAAGGTAAGTGGAATACTTATGTTCGTTTTCATTAACACTAGGCGATACCTAAACAAATCCTTACTAATATTATAAAAGCGAAAATGAGTAGAGATATTTGGGACCCTAAAGACGGACGTGTACTTTTTTTTTTTAAAGTCGGAAATGAGGTAGAAAGAGGTAAGAAAAGGGTAACTTAGCTTTGCTATTACAATCAACAAGGCTCAAAGGCAAAACTGGGAACTGTGTTACCCCGAATTTAACGCGAGCGAAGCCGCGCGCAAAAGCTAGTGCTAAAATAAAGTAGCGCTGTTGGATTTTGAGCTGTCGGTTAAAAATTCGACAGTGCAGTTTAGGTATTACATTACGTCTTATCAATTGTTAACTAAAAACAGACATTGTCATCCAGATTGGTGACTAAAAGAAGAATTATTTATAAATAAATAAATATAAATATCTTGGGACAACTCTCACACGGCTATCTGATCCCAAGCTAAGCAGAGCTTGTGTTATGGTAACCAGACAACTGATATACATACTTATATAATTGATAAATACATACATATTATAGATAAATCACACCCAGACACAGAACAAACAATCATGCTCATCACACAAGTTTGTCCTGGGTGGGAATCGAACCCACGACCTCAGGCTCAGCAGTCAGGGCCACTAAACACTAGACCAACAGGCCCGTCATCATTTATGTATCGTTGTTTGGCCATAGTCTGATTATATGACTTAGAAAGGTGTCAGTCTACCACAGTCTAAAAAACAAGCGCGAATCGGACTTGTGCACCAAAGGGTCTGTCCAACCTTGCGATATGTTTGTATCGCAAGTTTGGACTGAGCCTTCGGCTATATCTTTTGTCTGCGTAGTCCAAGAGGGCTTGAGTATTTCATACTTCCACGCGTTCCCCAAATAAAAATTCTTGACACACAGACAGACGGACAATAAAGTGATCCTACAAGGGTTCCGTGATTTTCTTTTTAGGTTTGAAATCCTAAACAATGAAGTTGTGACAATACCTTTGATATTTTTTTACAACCGTGTCAAGTTTATACAAGACGGGTCAGTTATTATCAGAAAGATCTACATAAAGAAGAAATATCTAGGTTGAAGGTTATAGAAAACCTCAATATCATGATTCATACTCGCAGATATCTTGTTATAACTGTACTCAAAATACACTATGGTTAGTTCTTTGCTATAGAAAAATACCATAGATACAATGTTATCTCTGGTTTCCCTTCAAAACCCATAGATCTTTTTAGTTTCCTATTTCTGTCATTCTACCAGACAGGTTGTTTTATTTTTCACACCTTAATTAAATAATTATTACACATCTCTATATCTTACGAGCTGTGCCCAGCGGTTTCACCCGCTGCTCATTTAGGGGTCTGAAAAATAGACGTTGGCCGATTCTCAGACCTACCCGATATGTACACAAAATTTCGTTCAAATCGGTCCAGCCGTTTCGGAGGAGTATGGGAACGAAAACTGTGACACGAGAATTTTATATATTAGACTAGCTGTGCCCAGCAGTTTCACCCGCTGCTCGGTTAGGGGCATGAAAAATAGATGTTAGCCAATTCTCAGACCTATCCGATATGCACACAAAATTTCGTTCAAATCGGTCCAGCCGTTTTGGTGGAGTATGAAAACGAAAACTGTGACACGAGAATTTTATATATTAGAAGACTAGCTGTGCCCAGCGGTTTCACCCGCTGCTCACTTAGGGGTATTAAAAATAGATGATGGCCGATTCTCAGACCTACCCGAAATGTACACAAAATTTCGTTCAAATCGGTCCAGCCGTTTCGGAGGAGTATGGGAACGAAAACTGTGACACGAGAATTTTATATATATGATTTGTCGACGCAAACATTTTATACATAAACGTATCCTTTCCACACACATCCAGCACATAAACACACGTTAACAACCTATTTCAAAGAAAACGGCCTCAAGTCAACATCACGTCTCAGGAACACACGATTTTCCATATAATGGTGGCCAAACAGGCCTGTATCGGGGCCATTCGGGGCCAAAGCTTGTTTATTCCAAAGCGGCCTTTATCGATCCTTGTTTAGGCACGGTAATGGCGCTGAGTATATACTTCCAAATACAGACAGGGCTAAATCGGAAAGGTCTGTGTAGACTGTAGTTGCGACACTAAGGTTTTGATATTAGATACTGGAGCCGGTTGAGACATGTTGTCTTTGGAGACACGTATTCGTATCTACATCGTCATTGTCACAGAATAGCAACTTTTGCTTTATAATGTGACCACGTTAACTGTGCCTTTACCATCCTAAGTGGCGCTTGTGTTTGTCAAGAAAATTTGCATCGATAACATTTGTAGTATTTGACAGTCATTACAGATACCAGGGGGTCTACTCTAATTCTACGTAAAACGAAATTGCGGCCGAAACTTCGAACGTTTTCTACCACGGTTTCATTTCATTTCATTCATTTCGAAATTTCGGACGTCCGAAGTTTATTTGACATTAAAATTTTCTAAACCTACTCTAATTCACGCAAAATGATATAGAGTAGGGTTACAAACGTAACTACTTTTGACTTTCGTTCGTTAACGAAGTTACGTTTCGGAGTAAGAGAGTAGGCCCCCTGGTCAGTATCCTGAAAGTTTCACAACCAATTTTTACCAAGGATTATCGTATTACCCAGTACTAACTAGGTTGTGGAGGTCAGATAGGCAGTCGCTCCGTGTAAATTAGTGGTGTTCAGCTGCATCCGATAAGATAGGAAGCCGACGCCAACATAGTTAATAATAATAAAGAAAAATAAACGAACATCATAAGGAAATATTGTATTTACATATCTGTTTATATATTTTAGTGTTATGTATATAGGTATTATTAAACTTATATGTGTACTTATATTTAGGTTAAGACAATCATATTTTTGATGCTATTCTCTTCCTGTTCTCGCACACTGGCATGCTGGTAGAAAAATCTTTTGAAATAAGTTGTGCCTTTGTACTCCATGATTTTATGATGTTTCCTCGTTTTTTCTCCTGTAATTAAATAAATAAATAGTATAGAAAAAATCTAGGCAGATTAGTTCTGTGTTTTCCTGCCTGTAGTGTATGTATAGGGTAATTTAAATTTAAAATACACACCTTATTTAAAAGAAAAATTGAGGCTTTAGGCAAACTGGTATTTTACCAGCGAAATTTTGATGAAAAATTAAAATAAAGAATTCTGTTGTATTTCGTAGAAAGACGAAAAGCTCACAGGGCGAAAAAGTCGAATCTCTTTAGTTCCAAGTTTATAAAGGAAACTAAAGTTCTTATTATTTTATCACTACTGAATAGATAACTATTTATTTTTCCTCTCAAAATTTATACCTCTAAATTACAAAGAGGTCGTCGGTCGTCGCCCAAAAAAAAGTAAAAAGCCAAGATAAAAGGAAAGTCAACTCAAATTTCAATAGACGGATATTGACCAAAATTAAATTTCTGGTACGATAAATCATTTTCTCTAGAGCTTTCTTTGATGTCAAAATATTGCGAAAAAAATGTCCATGGCATATTAGATACTTCCAGATTTTTTTCTGAAAATCTTTAAGGGATTTAAGAGTTAATTGACAACAACATTACAATGTACATTATATTTTATTCACATTACTAGCTGGCGCTCGCGGCATCGCCCGCGTGATGACAAAAAAAAAGTATCCGGTGTGTTATTCCAGACTATAATCTACCTCTGTGCCAAATTTCATTAAGATCCGTGCAGCCGTTTTGACGTGAAAGAGTAACAAACATCCATACATCCATCCATCCATCCTCACAAACAGTTGGATTTATAATATTAGCAGGATTACAAAACACCAAAGACATAAAATAATAATAAAAATATCTAAGGGTTGCATACAGAAACCGGTACCGTAACGAAACGAGTCCTGTCCAGGAGGCAGGACTCGTTTCGTTAGGAGGTTCCTCTCTTTAGAGCCCTGACCTCCGGTCGTTTTGGACTCTGTTCCCGATACTAGTGGACTAATTTTAATATATTGAATCGTTTTTCTTTTATGAAATCTGTATTTTTTATATATATCCAAACTAATATTATAAATGTGAAAGTAACTCTGTCTGTCTGTCTTCTCTTCACGCCTAAACTACTGAGCCGATTTGTGTGAAATTTGGTACAGACATAGTTTGGAACTTGAGAAAGGACATAGGCTAGTTTTTATTACAAAAAATAAAAAAAAAATCCGGACATACAGCGCCATCTATTGGTCGAAGGTCGGCATCAATTCAGTACTATAAATTGACTATAAATGTCGAGCTGTTCCTATACTCCGTAGACAGATGGCGTTGATCGCGCAATGGTGTTATTACACGTGTTCGGTTCATTTTATTGTTTTAATTCATCGGAAAAATTTAAATAATTATGACTGGAATGGCAAAAGGTAAAACTGTAATTATTCCCGCATTCCCATCATTCCAACTGATTTGCCATTCAAATTCAAAAGAGTACAGTTTCCGCTGAAAACTGCGTTTGCAATGACCATAAATAAAGCCCAAGGGCAAACGCTAAAAGTTGCGGGGGTACATCTTGAAAGAGACTGTTTCTCCCATGGACAACTCTACGTTGCGTGCTCTAGAGTGTCGAAATCACAAAACCTTTATATTTTTGCAAGGGATGGCAAAACTAAAAACGTGGTATACAGAAATGTCTTGGTGTAAGAAACTTTCATAACCTCTAAAGCCTAAAATAATAAAAAAATTGTCAAGGGAAAAACAGTCTTTTTTTTCTTTTGAACTGAATTGGAAAATCAGTAGAATGATGGGAAAATAAGAGCAAAATAACATTTTCGCCTTTTTCGATCGGCAATAACGGCTTTAATGCCCTAAGTGAGTATACTTCAAACGCAGAGCTCATTATGTAGATTTTTGAAGAGTTCCCTAGAATATCTTCCACATTTCATTTTTGAAGAGATCCCGCAGTATCGGGAACTATGGGTAATACCAAAAATCTGCCGGAAGTCACTATTCCACGCGAACGAAGTCGCGAGCAAAAGCTAGTATATATATCATCGGTCATAACCACATGAAACCCTAGAAATGCTATTTGGCAACATTAAAACCACAACACAACATCGTTAGTGTTTTGTTACAAACACAATCCACTTGAAGCCCCACTAATGGGCCCTATCATATTAAAACATTACAATAACAGGCCCAAATAAGAATTCATTTACATACAATTACTGTCAGAAACATTTGGCGACCGAAAAAGACGCATAATTTGCATTGATACTTTGTATGTCTACTGATTTGCATTTACCAGTGAATTAGCGACTGGAGCAGTGCGCCATTCATGTGTCTAGGAAATCACGGTCTGGGCGACAACCTTAAGCTACACCCTGGTCACGACCTCAAGCGACGCGATTTGCGTCAAGTAGCGAGTGTATGCCACTTATGAGTGTCCAATTAAAGATAGATCACAGATTTGCGTCAAGCTATATCTAGAATCGTGTTAGTAATTGACGACACGGTTGGCGCAGTGGCTGAGCGATCGATTGCCGCGCTGCGTGTCGCGCGTTCGATCTCCGCACGGAACAAATATTTGTATGTCCTACAGACAGTTGTTCCGGGTCTGGCTGTTTGTGTATGTGAGTTTAAATGTTTGTAAACGCACCCACGATACAGGAGTAATTTCTAGTGTGGGGTAACGATTTAAAAAAAAAATGTCCCCTAATGAAACCAAAATACACTTGTTCTCTCCGTCATTGCTACGAAGATGTTAGTAGCAAAGTTCCAACTTTTTTAATTACAAAATTTTAATGGTATAATTTTTCTTCAAATACTACCCCGTACTATTAATTGCATTAAATCAGTACATTGTTTAAGTGTCTCACAACGAGTGAGTCCTACAATAAAATGAAATTTAAAAAAAAATACATGTACAGAAGCTTTGTTGGCGGATTCGTGAAGTTGAGGGGTCTGCTTAAACCATTTACCTTAACCTTAGATTATAAAATTCATAATCTAAGTGTAAATCATCTCTCTCTGCCAACGCCTCACAAATCGAGTCGCAATGATTGTAATGTGGTAGTTCTTTTATATGTCGATATGGAATACTAGCTGTTCCACGCGGTTTCACCCACGCTGCTCAGCACCTGTTGGTCTTAGCGTGATGTTATATAGCCTATAGCCTTCCTCAAGAAACGGACTATCCAACACTAAAAGAATTTTCCAATTCCAACCAGTAGTCCCTGAGATTAGCGCGTTCAAACAAACAAACAAACAAACTCTTCAGCTTTATAATATTAGTATAGATTAAAATATTAGTATAGATTATAATATTAGTATAGATTCGGATGCATATTTAGCTAAAGTTGAGATATTATGGAAGGGGCTTATTTATAGAAAAAAAACCCGCGATCCCGGGAAATTAACATTGTCGCAAGTCGCTTGATCATGTGGTTCGTAGCCAAGTCATTAGCAGCACTTCAAAAAAAACTAATTTTAAAATTTTGTTGTTAACGAAATAAGGCACGTTTTCCTTTGCCTTTTCCACCTGATTTCTCCCGAACTTCAAATCTCAATTGACCTTTGTTTTCGAATGAAAATTTGAGTAAACTTAACTTATTTCTTTTTATTGGATCGTTTTGATTCAGTGAAGTAGAAATCCTTACTAATATTATAAAAGCGAAAGTGTGTTTGTTTGTTTATTTGTTTGTTTGTTTGTTACCTCTTCACGCTTTAATGGCTAAACCGATTTTGATGAACTTTGGTACAGAGCTAGTTGGGAACCAGGAGACGGGCAAAGGTTAATATTTTTATGAAAAAAGTGAGATGTGAGAGAGAAAGAGGGAAGAAAAGGGAAAACTTAGCGTTGCTATTACAAATCAATAAGGCGCAAAGGGAACTGTGTTACCCCAAATTTAACGCGGGCGAAGCCGCGGGCGAAAGCTAGTATGAAATACATTCTTGATTTTCTTTGTAAAAGTTTTTTTTGTGCCTAATTTATTTTTACGTCAATATGTTTTGGTTTGAAGGTCACAGGACGTGACGTTTTCCAATAGACTTAAAAGAGGATGTCTAAGTTAATTTCCTAAAGAGTTTTTCTTATAAAAAGCTTTCTCGGGAAGTCGTACCTCATGATATGACCGATGGGCGGGCCTTTTAAGGTATTTAAATAAATATAATATAAATATCTTGGGACAACTCACACACGGCTATCTGATCCCAAGCTAAGCAGAGCTTGTGTTATGGTAGCCAGACAACTGATATACATACTTATATTATTTATAAATACATACATATTATAGATAAATCACACCCAGACACAGAACAAACAATCATGCTCATCACACAAAGTTTATCCTGGGTGGGAATCGAACCCACCAACAGGCCCGTCATTTAAGCAGAAGGATTTATAAATAAAACCTTGTTTTTTTTTAAAAGCCTTGAATTCATGTAGGTTTTTTATTAATAACTAGCTTTTGCCCGCGGCTTCGCTCTCGTTAAGGTCGGGGTAACACAGATCCAATTTTCTGATTTTCAAGTACCTACTACTACGTGTAGTATTTGTTCTTGCGCCTTTTAATGGCAAAGCTAAGTTTTCCTTTTTTGGAGTTTACTCCTTAAGAATCGATTTTCATATATAAGGCGCCCGGTATGAGAAAAATGTTAGGTGTAAAATCTACTGATGAATGACCTAGAATGACCTCGTTACGTTTTTGGTGCACACGCACCTATGGTGTTTTTGCATATTACTAGATGGCGCTTTATGAAATTTGTCGTCCGTCAGTGATATTTTTGTACTTAAGGAGTAAACTCCAGTCGTACGTCGGAGCTGACACACACCTTCTTTTTTCTCATTTATCACACAAAAAAAAGTTCGCCTATGTCCGTCTCCAGGGTTCCAACTATCTCTGTTCCAAAATTCATCAAAATCGGTTTAGCCATGTAGGCGTAAAAACGTAACAACAAACCAACTAACTTTCGCTTTTATAATATTAGTAAGGATAACGTGTCCATTCATCCCAGACCAACATGCAACAGTGTGAACTTTGACGTCGCCCGGCCGGATGCGCGGGCGCAGAGCAAAAGACAGGCCATTAATGTTACGCCTACGAGGACTGAAACAGTAACTACCCACGTGATTTTGTTAGTATTGACGCAAGGAAACAATCTATTTATTTTTTAAATATAAGAGACTAGCTTTTAGCATTGCTATCACAATTAATAAGGCGCTAGGGCAAAAACTACAGGTAGCAGGTACCTGCAAATCAGGAAAGGGGAACTGTGTTACCTCAAATTTATCGCGAGCGAAGCCGCGGGCAAAAGCTGGTATTTCAATATAACTCGCTCTAATCCACAAAAGTACTTCCAATTCAACAACTTCATCTTACCTGATAGAAAATCGACGATGCAATCTCATTCGCTAGTTCCCTGGCATACTGCCACGTACGTTCAATCTTAGTAGAATTGCATTTTATTTCGAATCAGCTACCCTACCATGACGTGTTAAAGCAGAACTTATTCCGCTGAAGGAAAGGGACAGAGCTATACAGGGTGTCTATAGAGCACGGCCAACGAGAAGCGATAGCAAATGTAAACAAAACCCATGCTAAAACCCCATCTAAAAATGGCCGCCCGAATGTTGGCGAACCCGTCTTAACGTTGTCGTGTTTTTGCCGGGAGAACGAGACATTACGACAAAGGCACAAGATGGAAAGAGCTAAATATTAGATTGTCAACGCCACAGTTGTTCTTTAGGTTACTGACCTTTCGTATCGCTTCTCGTTGGCCGTACTATAGCACCATCTCTTTCACTCAGTGGAATAAGTTCTGCTTTAAGATGTCATAGTAGGCCTACAGGCTATTTTCCATCTCTATTCAATAAAAAACAAAATAAAAGTTGGTACGTTTTCGAAACGGGGCTTTTTTCATTTCCTTGTAGGAGCACATCTAGACTTTATTAGAGTTCGAAACTGACTTTTTTAGGGTCGCGGGTTGTTCGAAAGAGATACCGCGGCCCCGGAACATAAAGGGCAAAATGAGGAACATGGGTGAGTTTTGGTCAGTAAAAGTATGAGGCTACCTTCCGCTGGTACTCAGCTGCATCCGATTAACCTGGAAACTGACCCCAACAAAGATGGGAAAAAGCTAGGTAAATGATAATGACATCCTAATGAACTAATTGTATTTTTTAGACCTATGTCAATCTTTTTTTTTAAACCTTGCCCCACACTAGGAATTTCTTCTGTATCGTGGGTGCGTTTACAAATATTTAAACTCACATACACAAACAGCCAGACCTGAAACAACTACCTGTAGGTTATACAAATATTTGTTCCGTGCGGGAATCAAACCCGCTCGCTCAGCCATTGCGCCTACCGTGTCGTTACATGTAGTTAGTGGCTTATCAAATGAACAGCCAGTCTTATCAAGAGGTATGGTATTACCCAGTACTATCTGGGTTGCGGATGTCAGTGGGGTTGCCAACTATACTGTTTTAAGGCGCGTCGCCCACACGACCAAGAGTCGAGTCGCAGTCGCGGCGCGGGCGCGTTAGGCGCGTCGCCCATACGACATTTGTAAAGAAAATCTCATATCAGAGTCACGCCGCAGTGAGATTTTTTTTACAATTGTCGTGTTTTAAGAAATATTTAAAAATGTAATTTTATGTATAGAAATCAATAAATGGACGATAAACAATAAATAAATAAAATACTGTTCATTTTTCTAGAATACTGTTAAGTACTCTTCATAGACCTGAATATACTTTATTTCTTGTTAAAAAGTTGGCAACCCTAGATGTCAGATAGTCGCTCCATGTAAAATAATCTGTTAGACTGGAATTCAGCTACAGTAAGACTGAAAGCCGACCCTGTATTTCGTGTGTACAAACCCTACAGGCTGCGCGTCGTAATGATTTGCCCATGAAATACCCAACATATTGGCTATCAACGTTTTTTTTTATTCTATTTCCGTGTTAGCACATTTGTATTCAAATGTTTTCCTTCCATCTATCTTGTATTTACATAGGAGACATGGTTTTAGATGGAAATTGCTATAAATAACCGGTTATGACTTGTTTGCGTAGTACGAAACGTTGTCGAAACGTATTTTTAACCCCCGACGCTAAAACGACGGGGTTGTATGTAAATGTGTAGGTATGTGTCTGTCTGTGGCATCATAGCTCCCAAACGGATGATACGATTTTAATGCGTTTTTTTTTGTTTGAAAGGTATATCAGTCGAGAGTGTTCTTAGCTATGTTTGGTGGAAATCGGTTCAGGTTTTCAAGGTCATCAGGTCGTTTGTTAGGTGTGATAGGAGTGTTCCACGCTCAATTTACTTGCGAGCATATGTAGGATCTGACATTTAAAACAATAATATCTTCTGGAACCACTGAGCCGGTCTGCTGTTAGGGCTCGAAGATAGGAGACGTAACCCTGGACTTCCTTTTAGTAAACCCATCGAGTTTGGGCTCGTTGAATTTGTCTTAACTAGTTCTCTTTATGTTTCCAATTGACGAGGACTTGGTGGTGGAAATGGGATGTGGCGAATGAAACGGATAAACCGATTTATATCTTTGCTGAAAATCTAGAAAGACCAAAATTAAAAATGAAACACAAAATTACCCTTAAATGGCAAGAAAAATAAAAGACATTAAATGAAAAACTGAAAAGCGCCTTCAAAAAGCATTAAATTAAAAATTTAAAAACACCCCCTACCCAAAAAAGGTTAAAAATGCTAAAAAAAGAATGCTAGAAAAAGGTTAAAATCCCTATAAAAAACCAAAAAAAAACAACTTTTAACACTACGTAAGTACCAGCTAAAGCATGTCAGACTACCTGCCGGGGTTTCGGGTTGTTCGAAAGAGATACCGCGGCCTCGGAACGTAAAGGGCAATAGAAGGAACATGGGTGGGGTTTAGTCGGTACAAGTATGACATGCCCCCCCGCTCCGCCCAAACCGGGGGAAGTCATTGGATGATTTCCCACCCGAAAATAAAAAAGCATGTCAGACTATTTACTCGGGACTTTGTGCCAACTGTGGACTTTGGACCTTTATGTCGGAGGCGTAACCGCTAATTTTAAACAGCAAATGGTTATCTTGTCCTGCTGTTGACCGTACGTATGAAATTTTTGATTAAATGTCGTGTGGGGGGTAAAATTGGGATATGAGGGAGAAAGAGGGAAGAAAAGGGAAAACTTAGCTTTGCTATTACAAATCAATAAGGCGCAACGGGAATTAACGCGCCGAATTTAACGCGAGCAAAGCCACGGGCAAAAGCTAGTATATATAAATGTTTGTGACGCTTTGTAGATTCAATGTTATTTTTTATTTGTGTGTTCGTCGTCATTTCGACTAATAAATATTTGTTATTTATTTAAAATCTATCTTGGATTTGAAATACAAACCTACTTCAAGATATCTGTGGGCTGCGTAGTCGTAATTTCTAGGACTGTAAGGTCACGTTACCTCACCTTTTGTGTTGTTTGTGTCTTGATTAAATTAGATTGCAGTAGATAGATTGTCTTCAACGTTCACATGGACACTTATAAGACTATACACAAGGACATTTGCTTTGTGTCAACATGTCCACAATACATTACTTGATGAATGCCTCAAAGGAAATTGTCTGTGCTATTGTACAGTTACCTAAAGAGATAAGTAACCACACTCGTCTGATATATAGTTGACTAGCTTTTGCCCGCGGCTTCGCTCGCGTTAAATTCGGGTTAAAACAGTTCCCCTTGCGCCTTATTGATGTGTATAGCAACGCTAAGTTTTCCCTTTTCTTCCCTCACATCCCACTTAAAAAAAAACTTCTGTCCGTCTCCTGGTTCCCAATTATCTCTATACCAAAATTCATCAAAATCGGTTTTGGCTAAACCGATTTTGATGAATTTTGGTACAGATAAAAAGAGTGGGATATGAGGGAGAAAGAGGGACGAACCAGGAAAACTTACCGTTGCTATTACGAATCAATAAGGCGCTACCGAGTCAAAAGCTAGTTAATAATAAAACTTTAATAACGACATGATTTTACCACGAAACCTGTAAAATATAATCAAGAAATATTACAAAGAAAAGAGATTTTCATTAAAATTACGAATTTAGATACTCATTCCTTTGCCGTGAAACCCCTTTTTTTTTTTTTTTTTTTTTTTTCTGGTGGGAAATCATCCAATGACTTCCCCCGCTCTGGGTGGAGCGGGGGGGCATGTCAGACTTGTACTGACTAAAACCCACCCATGTTTCTTCTATTGCCCTTTACGTTCCGAGGCCGCGGTATCTCTTTCGAACAACCCGCAACCCCGGCAGGCAGAGGCTCTGGCAAGCCCCTCTGGCCGTGAAACCCCTTGATTGATATTGGTTATTTTACAACTTGTAACAGATACCACAGAATCCATTATACGAAAGAGTGATGACACCCGATCCGTTTTACTTTTAATAACGGATCGTCATTTAAAACGACCTTCATTCGTGGGGTTTATTGAAGAACCGTTATTTGGTTTTATGCAGGGAAATTGTAATAGGTTTTTTCTTTGTGTTTTTTTTTTGTTAATGGATTTTTACAGTGTCCATGTATATCATCATCTGCCTAGCTTTTTCCTATGTTGGTTTTGGCTTCCAGTAACACTAACCGGATGTAGATACCAGTATTACATGTTGCAGTTGCCTGTCTGTCCGCCACAACCCAGTTAGTATTGGGTAATACGATAAACCAGTAAAATACCATTAAAAAACTGGTCTGTCAGAGTTTCGAATACCTGTAACGGCTGTCAAAGATCTACAAATGTCACGGAGGAAATTTAATATATTTATAGGCGATCACCCATCCGGAGACTAACCTAGGCCATCGCGGCTTAACTTAAAGTTGGATCGTTCGAAGCAAGCTGCTGTATTTATTTAGCCACGTTCTCTGTCCATGTCAACAAATCATGTTTTTAAAAGATCAATTTCTTTGTTACAGGTAAGCGAAAGATGAACCACATTTGAGCCTGATACTCCATCCTCCTGACTCCATCTCGCCGAGAAAAGAAAGGAAGCAAACAAGTAACAATAAAACATTGAACATAAAAAGCATTAAATACAAAGAGAAAGATAAATAGAAAGAGAAGCGATACGAAAGGTCATTAACCTAAAGAACAACTGTGGCGTTGACAATCTAATATTTAGCTCTTTCCATCTTGTGCCTTTGTCGTAATGTCTCGTTCTCCCGGCAAAAACATGACAACGTTAAGACGGGTTCGCCAACATTCAGGCGGCCATTTTAGATGGGGTTTTAGCATGGGTTTTGCTTACATTTGGTATCGCTTCTCGTTGGCCGTGCTATAGCTTGCACGCCGTTTCTTCGACTAGTAGGTATTCAAGAGTAGAATCAAGAGGATATAGTTGTGCAAAACAGAAAATGCAGATTGATTTCAATTTTAAGGTTATGAAACCTGGAGTCACTCTTCAAAATTGACGACACGGCTGGCTCAGTAGCTGTGCGATCGTGTCGCGGGTTCGATCCCCGCACGTAACACATATTTTTATGGCCTACCGATAGTTGTTCCGGGTCTGGCTGGACAGTATGTGAGTGTAAATGTTCGTAAATGCACTCACGATACAGGAGAAATTCCTAGTGTGGGGGCAACGTATTTTTTAAAATTATATTAATACAGCAAAAGCAGGTTAAGAGTACTTTAGAGCCTTATTTGAGGACTTATAATTCCCTTTCCCGAACTGTATAAACTTTAATATTTGTCAGATGTGATTGCTTTCACAAGTTCCCCGGACAGAAATAGAAGCAATTGTTGAATGTCTCCCACGCAAGGCGTTCAAACTTATTGTACGGTCAACCACATCAAAGTAGCCCACGTGAAGTGCCAAAACCGCCGTTACTGTTAGGATATCAAGCCGGTTTCAATTGCAAACTGCTTCTAGGACATCCCTTTGACTGTACTAACGTATGGTCTCAGTTTGTCAGTGGGTGTCGGAGTAGATATTATATGATTTATTAATACTGCTTAAAAAATTACAAGAAAAGCTGTCAACATTTGGCAATAGCTGTCTTGATATAGTACGAAATTTATATGGCTTATTTAGGAGTGTGATGAAGGGCCTGTGGACGGTGAGCAATGGGTAGCTCACCGTCCGTCCGTCTATCGATCCGGCACGTGGCAGAGGGCCACCGCCTGCTGGGGTTGCGGGTTGTTCGAAAGAGATACCGCGGCCACGGAACATAAAGGGCAAAAGAAAGAACATGGATGGGTTTTAGTCAGTAAAGAGCTGACACTCCCCCCGCTCAGCCCAGAGCGGGGGAAGTTATTTGATGATATCCCATCCCCAAAAAAAAAGGGACGCGAACAACAGGGTGTAAAATTCTTCATCTCTTATAGAAAAGGAAGAATCCTCCAGATGTTGTATCTAGCGGGCTACTTACTCCCCAGTTGTTAATATACATATAGTGAATTGGTTTATTTATTATCTATGATTTTTTATGAATCGGATTTGTGGTTGGTTAGGCTCGCTGTTATTCAAATTAATGTATTATGCTTACACGAGCCGTGTCGACGGCGCGCCCAAAGAGATGTCAGCAAAGCAGAGGGGCCTGCCAGGGCCACTGCCTGCTGGGGTTGCGGGTTGTTCGTATGAGATACTCCAGCCCCAAAACACAAAGGACAAAAGAAGGAACATGGATGGGTTTTAGTAAGTAAAAAGCTGACACGCCCCGCTCTGCCCAGAGCGAGGGAAGTTATTTGATGATTTACCATCCGAAACAAAAAACTTACACAACAATCGGCTTTAAAAGCGGGTCTCAAATTAGATACAGCCAGTATCTTACATCTTACCCAAATTTCTTTAAGTTGCGTCCAATTTATTTTCAAACTTATTTAATGTAAGCGCAAGTATAAGACCTGTACTGAACTTATTTTATTACCTACGTAACTTCTAATAAATCCACTTAATTACGACATAACGGGCAATATTTTCTGATAACAAACAATAAAACGTTTTAATATAAGCAATCCTTACTCCTTACTTAATCTATACTAATATTATAAAGCTGAAGAGTTTGTTTGTTTGAACGCGCTAATCTCAGGGACTGCTGGTTGGAATTGGAAAATTCTTTTAGTGTTGGATAGTCCATGTCTTGAGGAAGGCTATAGGCTATATAACATCACGCTACGATCAACAGGTGCTGAGCAGCGTGGGTGATATCGCGTGGAACAGCTAGTGTCAAAATACAACTATCCGTAAGCAAAACGAGTCGTTTTTGTTTATTGGAATGGGGCATTAGACTTTCAATTTTTCACAGCTGCAAGGAACCACAGACTTCAGTTGCGTTGTTGAGGTAAAGGTTCTTGACTGACGGATAAACGGACAACAAAGTGATTCATTAAGGGTTTCGTTTTTTCTTTTTGATGTACGAAACCCTAAAAACATATGAACACAATCAAAACCATACAGAATTTCAATAAAATGAATTCTTGATAGAAAAAACCCAACAACACTTAATAGGCTAGTTTTCGGAAAAAATGTTAGTGTGTCTTTTAGATTATTGAAAAATAAGGGACACGTATTTTTTTATTTGTTAATTAGACCAAAAATTACAAAGATATAGCCCATTAAAGTTACGTGTGACGTCACGCGTTGCTGCATTTTTTCCGAACGAGTGACGTCCATCACACTTTACTTTTTTTTGTTTAATTTAAAAGACGCACCAAATATAATGTAATTACTTTGACTAAACTACCCTATTGTTGTCAATAATGGTACAAATTACGAAATGATGCATGAAAAACCTAAGAATGATGAAGAATTAACCCTGTACCACCTCCACGTAATAAAAATGTACAAAAAGACCCCGTGAATGAAACCTTTCATCCATATTGATGGATGACTTGTTACTTCGGCAGCTTCCGAGATTGGAAGATTTAGGTTGTCAAACATTTTATTTATTGGTATTGCTGTTAGGGAAATTATGGTAGGTATAATAAAAATGTGTATGTTGTGTGCTATGTATATTTTCTGAATAAATCGGAACGGCAGTTTTAGAATCGTATTTTTTTTCTTTTAAAAATTTTGCCTACGCAAATAATAACTTCCGTCTCGTTTTATAACGTAAGTAATTGGCTACGGTACTTTGGCGTACGTGCTTTTGCCCCCGGCTTCGCTCGCGTTAAATTCGGGCTAACACGGTTCCCCTTTCCTGATTTGCAGGTACCCGCTACCTGATTTATTGTAATAGCAAAGCTAAGTTTTCCCTCTTTTTCCTCTTTCTCCCTCATTTCTCACTTTTATTTGAAAAAATAGCCTATGTTCGTCTCCAGGGATCCAACTATCTCTGTACCAAAATTCATCAAAATCGGTTTGGCCATTTGGGCGTGAAGACGTAACAAACAAATAAACTCACTTTCGCTTTTATAATACCTATTAATAAGGATGTCATATTTACTTGTCATACTTCCAGGGAGTTTCTTGCCCATTCTTCTCCATAGAGATTAAAATTCAACGCTTTGGAATGGGCAACTACAGTACTTTCAAATTATTATGTCTTGTAACTGGGACTGTGGCTTCAACCTTTTGTTTGTTGACATTCAAAAGTGCCTGTAATGGTCTAATTGAAATAAATGCTTTTGAGTTTGAGTTTTGACTTTTAAGACCCTACTTACGCCAATTTCCTACACAAAACAAACTTCAAACTGACAACATCTCAAACTCTCAAAGTTTATATTAAAATTGAAGCTAAGTCCTTTCTTAATTCCTTCCAAATTGAGTGCTTCTAACTTAATCAACAATTACTTTACGTCATTCGTTTGGTATAGTGATAACAAATCCATTGCCACCCGCAGCCCCCAGGTGGAGCACCCCTTTTTTTGCAGAAGGGAAATCATCAAATAACTTCCTACACTCTATGTGGAGCGTGGGGAGTGTCAGACTTGTACTGACTAAAACCCACTCAGGTTTCTTCTATTGTTCTTTATGTTCCGAGACCGCGGTGTTTCTTTCGAACAACCCGCAACCTCGGCAGACGTTGGCCCTGGCAGGCCTCTCTGCTTTGCTGACATCTCTTTGAGGCGCGCAGTCGTCATTTGACGGACGGTGAGCTATCACCGTCCGTCAAATGACGAAATGAATGAATGTGATAGCTCACCGTCCGTCCCATCGCTTTTGCTTACTGTCCATAGGCCCGCACCTACGGTGGAGTATGGCGTAGTAGTAGTATGGAGTATGGCCGGGAGTCGTCTCGCGGCGCCTGACCCTCGGTTGGTTTGAGGTTCTCTCCCTCAAACGCCCGATAAAATATTATCACCTATCTTTTTTTAATCATATTTTCAATAGCCTAATATACTTTTTTAGTAAAAAGAACTACATTAAAGATTCGCTTAGAAACAGACTGGTGATGACTTCACTACTAAGTGAGAAAAAAGTTTCAAGTTTAAAAATTACTTATTTTCCCAAAAATTATTAGTGATTTCGACTTAGGTGAAAATTATTTGATGGCACGTATCAATCCATATTTCTTAATATTACCATAGATGTGCCGTCTATGGTAGTAAGGAGAAATAGCACGTTGGCCCACAAAGGTTCGCCACCCCTGTCCTACGCTAGCATGACTGGTTCGCAGAAGGAAGTGACCGCTTCCCATTCCGTGGAGCATCCCTAAGGTGTACTTAGTACACAGTACACACGTGTAGCATAACTATAAATATACTGAAACAAACTTGACAGCAGTTTTAATTACAGTGTCGGCAACAGCTTCCCTAGAGGTGAGACTAGCTAATATAATCTTATCCTTTGTTCACCAGACGTGAATGACCTTGAGATAGGGGAGAGAAAAATCTTCATTATTTTACCTGAAGCAGCGTTTGGACAAGGGGTGACTAGGAATGTGTTTTTTGTGGGAAAGTCTTAATTTTTAATATAACTTAGTTTTCATCAATGAAAAATATTTTAACAAATAATGTGTATTTATTTGTTAAGGGATTTCCATTAGTATGTGGCAAAAAAACCAGATAATTTTAGTTTGAAATATTGTTTAGACTTTAGCAAAAGTTTGTTTATAGTCTTTAAATAGTAATCGTAATCGAGTTTTTATTTTCCATTGCTACTAAAAGATACAAGCTTATCATCCAAATAAATTTAAGGAATAAAAAATGTATCATAGAAGATAAATAAATAAATATTTTGGGACAACTCACACACGGCTATCTGATCCCAAGCTAAGCAGAGCTTGTGTTATGGTAACCAGACAACTGATATACATACTTATATAATTTATAAATACATACATATTATAGATAAATCACACCCAGACACAGAACAAACAATCATGCTCATCACACAAAGTTTGTCCGGGGTGGGAATCGAACCCACGACGTCCGGCTCAGCAGTCAGGGCCACTAACCACTAGACCAACAGGCCCGTCAAGATAACTCATACTCTACCAAATCAATAGACTTTTTATTATTTTAATGGTAATACTACCATTTAGTTAGATAATAAAAATAATTTTGAAATTCGGCCCACAATTGACGGAGAAATCACGTAAAGAATAGAGAACCTCCTCCTTTTTGCAGGAGGATAAAAATATACCGCATAGGTACTAGATATTCCTTTTGAAATATGGTGCGCCTTTTAATTTGCTCGGAGTAACGTCAGCAATTTCACACAGATGGCACCAACTATTCATATTCAAGAAAACACAGATGGGTCTGCAACAGGTCTATTCTTGAGGTTGAAACGTTCACTCAACAGCCAAGATTCTAAGCTGAATTTCAGCTAGATGATAAATATATTACAGTTGCTTCAACCTGTTGAAAATAAAGAAAGAAAAAATATTAATTTAGCAATATAGAGGTACACAATAGTAATGCAATTACTGTGTCTAGCACAGGTTTCTAAAAGTATGATTATAGATCACGTGTTACCTACAAAAGAAAAACGGTACCCTTATTGGATCAGTTGTCCGTCCGTCTGTCTCTCTGTTTGTATGTCAAGACCATTTATCTCAAAAGGATTTTAGCTTGATGTTATTTTATGTGTTAACTAAAATTATTTTGTTAATATTGTTCATTGATAACTTGGATTACGTTGCATGTTATGATAGTTTGTAGTTATTAGGTTTACAGGTTACTTGTTTTTTGAAAAGATTATGTATCTGTTTGTTTATCTATTAACCAAGCTTGTGGCTAAGTAAACCATTCAGGTGTGAAGACGTAAACAAACTCACTTCCACTTTTATAATATTAGTAAGGATTATAGACGCGAAAGTTTGTATGTGAGTGTGTGTTTGCTACTCCTTTACGCTCAAACGGCTTAACGTATTTTGATCAAATTTGGTAGGTATCAAAATAGGTTATATCCCGAATTAACACGTAGGCTATTTTGGATCCCGGACAGATGCGATGTTGCCGTTGGATGATCTAATAACTAAAAAATGGTGTTAAATCGCAAGTATCTGCATCACTTGCAAGTGCCAATAAGGATGTCCATTATCTACCAGCAGACTATTACCCCAGCGAAAGCTAACGGGGTAGCAGAATCAGTCTCTATAAAAAATAACCTTTTAAAATCAAAGCACCAGGGGACCAATAATGACTGCTTTAGAAGAATCTTAATAGGATAAAAATATAAATTACGTTACAATAAGTAAAATGAACACAAAGTCTGTGACGATTTTTTTTTTTTTAACTTGAATGGGTAGTGAAATTAAACGGTACAGCGTTCCAGTACTTCCAGGGGCTTTAGTCTGCTATTACAATAGTGTCAGAATGGTCGATCACTGATCGCATAATGGTTAATTTTGACAAGTTTAGTATGTAGCAGATTACCAAACTTGTCAAAATTAACCATTATGCGATCAGTGATCGACCATTCTGACACTATTGTAATAGCAGACTAAAGCCCCAGTAGTCTTTTCAAATTAAATATTGATTGACTATCTTTCTATTCTATCTCAGGTCTATTATCTTCTTTTGTCCATAGTCAATATTTTATTTCTGAACCGTTCAATATTTATATGAAAGTGTGAAATCGATTAGAAGTGACAGACGGTTCTATCGTAAAATAATAATGAAAACGATTGCGAATGTGTAAACGGTAGTTTAATGGGTATTACTTTTCCTTATAAAAATCGAGGTTTAGCTGTTATGAAAGCTTTTGAACGCCATTTTCAGAGCATAAACGGACACGCGTGCCCTCTAATCATTTTACCTCAATGTTTGTCACATATCTCTATGTAATATATATATTATATACTAGCTGTGCCCAGCGGTTGCACCCGCTGCTCAGCTCCTTTTCTAGAGAAGGATATGAAAAATAGATGTTGGCCGATTCTCATACCTACCCGATATGCACAAAAAAATTCGTTCAAATCAGTCCAGCCGTTTCGGAGGAGTATGGTTATTAACACTGTGATACGAGAATTTTATATATTAGATAAGATTAGACATATATCTAAAGAAACGTTGCCCCACACTAGAAATTTCTCTTGTATCGTGGATGCGTTTACAAATATTTAAACACTCATACTTTAACAGGCAAACACGAAAAGACTACCTGTCGGTCGCACAAATATTTGTTCCGTGCAGGGATCGAACCCAGAACACGCAGCGCAGCAGTCGATCGGTCAGCCACTACGCCAACCGTGCCATCATTCTATAGTAGCAAGTAGGATATATTTGATGAGTAAGTCTTTTCTTTGCCCTCTTAAATGATAAATGATGTTTATTTTGCAAGTTAGTTTCCACAAACACTTTTACACGTATTTTTAAAAACTAGAGGAGGCCGGTGTTTCGAAACAAACTCAGAAGTCATAGTCTCTTTTAAGGTCTAGACAAAAATCTTGGTAAACTTACATGGGGACTACGCAGATTAGTTTATTTTAGTAGTAGTTACTATATTTTAATTTTAAACATACCCGAACATTTTAACACGGTTACAGAACACCTATAGCACGGCCAACGAGAAGCGATACCAAAATGTAAACAAAACCCATGCTAAAACCCCATCTAAAATGGCCGCCCGAATGTTGGCGAACCCGTCTTAACTTTTTCATGTTTTTGCCGGGAGAACGAGTCATTACGACAAAGGCACAAGATGGAAAGAGCTAAATATTAGATTGTCAACGCCACATTTGTTCTTTAGGTTAATGACCTTTCGTATCGCTTCTCGTTGGCCGTACTATACTTAACTCTACGCCCGTAAAATAAATCGGCGTCAGTAAGTCTACATGATCCTGAACATTTTCAACTCAAACCGTTTTACTACAGTTTAATATCCGTTTAACTTTGTCTACATAGCTGGTACTAATGTAATTACTATTCCGGTTAACTGCAGCTATTTCAATACACTAACTGAATAGGGAATAGTTTGAGAATAGTTTTGTGGAGTTTAGAAAACTAATGAGAAACTACGAAAACTAATGATTTTAACAACGTGAAAGCTGCTTGAACTCTGTAAATTTAAGGGAAATGTGAAGTATGACGGTACAATTCTGGAGGCAACATCCACCGCATACTGCAACATCCACCGCATACTGAAACATCGACCTCATACTGCAACATCCACCGTATACTACAACATCCATCTTATACTGCAACATCCACCGTATACTGCAACATCCACCGTATACTGCAACATTCATCTTATACTGCAACATCCATCTTATACTGCAACATCCACCGTATACTGCAACATCACCACTTACTGCAACATTCATCTTATACTGTAACAACAACCGCATACTGCAACAACAACGCATACTGCAACATCCACCGCATACTGCAACATCCACTACATACTTACTGCTACAACAACCGCATACTCTCTTTGAAGATTCATAGCTATGTATCACAAATCCGGCTTATACCTAAGCATCTTTTAGTGCTACTCAAGTACATAATATTCTAGCAAGGTTAGACTTTGTTTTGCTGTACTGAGAACCTGTACATCAAGGCACCATTTCGATACTCTTGTATTCGAATGATCAGGTATTTAAGGACTAAGTACCTTCCTGCCTTTTTTCGGATGGGAAATTATCAAATAACTTCTCCCTTTCTGGGCGGAGTGGAAGGGGTGTCAGAATCAATCTTTCGAACCCGCAACCCCGACAGTCCGTAGTCCAGGCAGGACTCCCCCTCCCCCTAATGTACTCTTCTCCGAAACTCCTTCCTAAAGCCGATGCTACATAATGCGCTAAGTAACCAAACATTTATACTAATATTATAAAGCTGAAGAGTTTGTTTGTTTGTTTGTTTGAACGCGCTGATCTCAGGAAGTACTGGTTGAAAAATTCTTTTAGTGTTGGATAGTCCATTTCTTGAGGAAGGCTATAGGCTAAATAACATCACGCTACGACCAACAGGTGCTGAGCAGTGTGGGTGAAACCGCGAGGAACAGCTAGGCTTAACATAAAGCTGTTTGACAGAGCAGCTCGATGCTATAAGCTAATTATATCGCCGTCAAAGCGATAGTTTCAATCTGTGGCGGCCATTAAGGGAAGCTCCCACGCGTCCGCTTTGACTAAACCTATTATCGATAATGGGTTATATTGATGGTAACATATATGTAGATAAGCTATTTTGATCGTTACGTAGATGGTAGTGCTAGTATCGGTAAACGGATAGGTTGGTAGGTAGTTGCTGATCATGAGTGGGGTACTATATCACAAAGAGGATGAGGGTTAGAATGCATGAATAGTTGATAGGTACGTAGGTCTTTTTTTTTCGGTTGGGAAATCATCAAATGACTTCCCCCGCTCTGGGCGAGCGGGGGGCATGTCAGACTTTTACTGACTAAAACCCACCTATGTTCCTTCTATTGCCATTTACGTTCTTTCGAACAACCCGCAACCCCGGCAGGCGGAGGCTCTGGCAAACCCAGCTCTGCTCTGCTTTGCTGTCAAACACGAACGCGCCGTCGAGACGGCCTGTCGTCAATCGACGGACGGACGGTGAGCTACCCATTGCTCACCGTCCACAGGCTCGCGTCTACGGTGGCCCGGAGTCATCTCCCGGCGCCCGGCGCCCGGGGCGTCTCCCGCGGCGGCTGGGTTGGTTTGAGGTTCTCTCCTTTAAACGCCCAGCCTCCTCCTTCACTAGCTTCGCAGGAGGAGGTGACCGCTTCAAATTCCCTCTCGCTCCGGACCATGGACTGAACCAGGGCCGGACGCGAGAGATCGCCGCCGCCGATCGCCTGTACGAGGGCACGGCGGTGCTCCGCCCCGCGCTGGGCACACCGCCACTGTGTGCTCCACCGTGTCCTCCGGGCGATCGCCACAATGGTGACACCCGCACGATTATGTGCAGGAACCTCCCGAAACTTCCCGTGTCTGTGTGCTGACCATGAGGTCCACTTTTTTGCGGATGGGAGGTCATCAATTTCCTATCCGTAAGAAAAAAGGATCGTACTAGGTGATTTCTGTCTACCCTAATGGGAAAAAGGTGTGAGTTTATGCATGTTTGTATTAATGTTTATACCAGAAACCTAGCTTAATATATCAGGCTAAAAGCAAAGAATTATTGCTAGCCGCGCGACGGTACAGGAGACTTCTATGCTAAATAGCCAATTACGTTTAGAGTTTATTACAAAACTGTAAATTAATGGTACAGTTACTGACAGATGGTGTGATCGCGTTCCCAGTATTTTAAAATAAAGAAACGAAAGTCACAATATATCCTTACTAAATTATAAAAGCGAAAGTGAGTTTGTTTGTTTGTTTGTCGGTTCGGCCTAGGCATAGCCAAGCCTAAAATCGGTTTAGCCATTAAAGCGTGAAGAGGTTTCACGCTTTAATGGCTAAACCGATTTTAATGAATTTTTGTTCAGAGATAGTTGGGAACCAGGAGACGGACATAGGCTACATTTTTTTTTAAAAAAAAAGAGTGGGACATGAGGGAGAAAGAGGGAAGAAACGTGAAAACTTAGCGTTGCTATTACAAATCAATAAGGCGCTACCGAATTTAACGCGGGCGAAGCCGCGGGCAAAGGCTAGTCATATACTATATATAAGAAAAAGGATATTAATAAGAGCTATATTATTATAAAAACTTAAGTTTTACAGACTTCCTTAGACTATAGTGCTTAAAGACCGGCAAATTGATATTTTATTAGTAAAGGAAATAGTATTTTAATTAAATTATTTCTTAATCGTTAAAATGCGGAAATGGCTTGTAACTTGGGTATTGCGATTAATTGATACAACAAAAAAGTAAAAGTAATATCATATCTTTGCAGTTTTTTTTAATTAATTTGATTTGAAATGTATTTATTTTTAATATAAACAAAACAGATAAATGACATTCAGATATTATTCTAAATGCATTAAAAATAGATATTATTCGGTATTTTGCGCAGGCTATGGCACCTTTATAAAACATTTAAAATACAAACAATATAATATATATTTTTTTAAAACGTTGCCACACACTAGGATTTCTCTTGTATCGTGGGTGCGTTTACTAACATTAAAATTCACATAGACATACAGCCAGACCCGGAATAACCATCTGTAGGCCAAACAAATATTTGTTCCGTGCGGAGATTGAACCCGCGACACGCAGCGCAGCAGTCGATCGCTCAGCCACTGCGCCAACCGTGTCGTCAAAATATGTCGTAATATGTCATGTATAAAACATTATTTTCGTAATCAGAGGTATCTTGATACTTATGTTAAATAAATTGTTGTTACTATACATTACACTTAATAACTGCCTATATAAGATTGTAACAAGTACATTAATGAATTCAATTTAGTTTTGACAGAATAATAATAAGTATCCCAAGTGCTAATGAGCTATGTAAACTAAGTGAGTGATTTGTTGTAAATCTACATACATTCCAAACGAACGTCAAAAAAATTCGAACATGTCGCAATTTTTTTTAAATTACAAATGAGGCCGTATTGAGTCATAAACTGCCTAGACATTTCCCAATTAAGTTGGTGTAGGATTCCTATGTGATATACAATATATTTACATAGTTATTACATCCTTGAAAATGGAAGGCTTTCGTTCTCAATTTGAAACGTTCCAAATGAGCCTAACACCTTAATTTTTAATGTGTGTAATTAAGTTGTAGGTACGTAATCGTCCCGGGCGCGAAACTTGGCACAAACTCACACGCTCGCACACCGCGTCCAAACGGTTAAGTTTCTACGGTGCCACGTTCATTTAACTTGTTCTAACTTTTGGGTTTATATTTTTAAGGCTGAAATTATGGCAGGCAGACAGACACCACGACATGGCAGACAGACACCTCGTGTGTCTTGTAGACCAAGCTATTCATTTCTTGTATATCGTGGAATCACATTGTATAGATTTCCCGCTTATTGATAGATTTTTTGTATACTTATCTTAATTGATCACCTTGCATTAGGCGCGTCGCGTCGCCCATACGACATTTGTAAAGAAAATTTCGTTGCGGCGTGCCTGCGCCCCAACTGCACCTCGACTCTTGGTCGTGTGGGCGACGCGCCTAAGGTACTGCACTGTCATAACAACGTGCTCAGAAAGATTGACTTACAAACCGCCTCAAAAAAACACTAAAAAGATGGCAAATTAATATTTAATAAGTCGGTGACTTTTGTTTTTGTTTCGCAAATGATTTTTACGTCTTTTTAGTGTTTTTTTGAAGTCGATTTCGTCTTGTCTGACAACCTATCCGTGCACTTTACGTTAACTTTCGATCCCGGTACTAAGTTTCCTTGGTATAAATTTCAACATCCACGCGGGTGAAGCCGCGAGCGAGTTAGTTATTTCATCTCTTGCAACTTACCTTAGCATGTGCAAAACCAAGATTACTTTTCCTTTACAAACAACAGTTCCATATATCTTAAGAAGGCGTGAATTTAACGGTTCTTGAATACTAAGCGATGCAAAAAGATCGACTTTGGATAACCGTGTCTGCGTTTAACATTGTTGAGTTAAGATGTCATATATTTACTATTCTCTCTGCATCTAAAAACAAGTATTTATTGTGTTAAAAGTAAAAGTATCTGCTTTTACTTTAATCTATACTTATATACTTATCTATATTATTAATATTATAAAGCTGAAGAGTTTGTTTGTTTGTTTGAACGCGCTAATCTCAGGGACTACTGGTTGGAATTGGAAAATTCTTTTAGTGTTGGATAGTCCATTTCTTGAGGAAGGCTGTAGGCTATATAACATCACGCTACGACCAACAGGTGCTGAAACCGTGGGAAACAGCTAGTTTAATATAATAATTGATCGTTATCTCTAGAAGTTTCTTTATTTGGATCACGTGCGCCTCAAAGAAATTTCAGTATAGCAGAGGGGGCAAGGCCACTGTTTGCGGGGTTGCGGGTTGTTCGAAAGAGATACCGCGGCCCTGAAACGCAAAGGGCAATAGAAGGTACAAAGGTGGGTTATAGCCAGTACAAGTCTGATACTCTCTTCCGCTAAATTACACGCGAATATAAAATACTAGCTGTGCCCACCGTAGTCCGTAGCTTTCTTTAATAAATAGGCGATCTAACACGAAATAATTTACTTTGAACAGTAGCTCTTGAGTATTTGAACCGTAGGCAAACCAATTTATCATATATACTTATTTATAGATAGGGATGTGGAAAATGTTATAAACAGCTTTTTAAGACATTGTGACTAGGAGTGATCTTACCCATTTGCCAAGAGTTGCCCAAGCGGAAGAAAGCAAAAATGTGATAACCTACACCAAACATAAATTTAATAAAAAATCCACGTCCCACACTCTGGCTTCCGCGCTCACATGACAACTTTGAATTCAAGATTTAGCTTTCTTTTCTTTCTCCTGCGCGATTTTACAGCTAAAAAGTATACTTGTGATTTTTTTGAGAAAATTCAAAATAACAATAAACCAATAATTTTCACACCTAATATAAACCTGTCACACAGAAATTCAGAATAGAGGATTCAATCTTCATAACTCGACTAGACAATGACAACGGGACGACAGTCATTTGTTTGTCGAAACGAGCGTTTGTGGTTTCGACAATTGGAGAAACGCGGTAAATAAATCCAATTTCAGGATTAATATCTGAAGAGGATATTGATTACTCAGCAATGTTGCCACAGATGGGTCCGGATCCGGAGTGTGGGAGAGAATTTAGAGGCATTTTGGGAATAGGTTTTTCAGAACATAAAATATCTGAATCTAGACACACCTGCTTGTAATTTTTTTTTGAATATATATGTTAGTTTTGGATGAGAACAAGTTTCCTTGATCACCTAAAGTAGTTTGTAATACAATGTTATCTTTATTTTTAGGGCTTCGTACCTAAAAATTATAAAAACGGAACCTTTATAGGATCACTCTTTTGTCAGTATGTCTGTCAAAACTCTTAGTCTCGGAAACGTGTGAAAGTACAGAGTTGAAATTAAAACCATATACTCAAATCCTTCTAAAAAAAACCTTCTAAGTCTACACAGAAGAACCCTCGGTACGTGGGTCCGACTCACACTTGGCTGGTGTTTCTCGGCTTCACGTGATTTATTTTGTTTCTAGGAAACGAAATGATAAAATACTGACTTAAAAGAAAAAAACAGACATTTTCAAGTAACGTTCAATTTCAGAGAATTCTTTAATCAATACGATCCCCAATGGAAGACGGGAAATGCTCCCAAATTACGAGCTACTAAACAAACGGTACAGAACAAACATTCTCAGAAGATATTGATCACTTCTACCAAATATCTGACATAAAATAAGTACGTACAGAAGGTTACATTCATTGAGCTGCCAAAACGCTTTACTAACTACCTCGGACGTTGCGACTAGGGACGTTATACTCGTAAAAGCTCGCGCGTTCTTATGCTGTGCCACGACTCGCCAGTAGCGACGGCGACTTGTTACATCGTAAATATTTTGCTCTCTGAAGCATCTCGCAGCGTAAACGTCACATGTAACCGTCGCACGAGCTCACTGCAAACCGTCTCTCAGCAATCGCGTCTCGGTAACTCGTGGCACGTTCTATACATACTTTCATTTGTTTTTTCCATAATCGAAGACGCATATAGCGTGTGGCTTGTGGCCAACTCCCAATTGCAATTGAAATGCGTTGAAGTTAAAGTTAGCTGACATAAAATTTACAAAAAATAAAAAACAAAACATAAATAAAACACGTAGCTAAAATTTACAACAAATATTGTAATCGTATTGCTGATGCATTCGCTTTTCAATTAAGTACATGTATTTTTTAATTTCTTATAAGCCATTTTATACATTTGGCTAATGGATTTTAAAGACTTCGCTTTATATTATTACTAGCTTTTGCCCGCGGCTTCGCTCGCGTAAATTTCGAGGTAACACAGTTCTCCTTTCGCCTTATTGATTTGTAATAGCAACGCTAAGTTTTCCCTTTTCTTCCCTCTGTCTCCCTCACATCCCACTTAAAAAAATTAGCCTATGTCCGTCTCCTGGTTCCCAACTATCTATGTACCAAAATTCATCACAATCGGGTTAGCCATTAAAGCGTGAATAGGTAACAAACAAACTCACTTTCGCTTTTATAATATTAACTAGCTTTCGCCCGCGGCTTCGCCCGCGTTAAATTTGGAGTAACACAGTTCCCCTTGCGCCTTATTGATTTGTAATAGCAACGCTAAGTTTTCCCGTTTCTTCCCTCTTTCTCCCTCACATCCCACTTTTTTTAAATAAAAATTAGCCTATGTCCGTCTCCTGGTTCCCAACTATCTATGTACTAAATTCATCACAATCGGGTTAGCCATTAAAGCGTGAAGAGGTAACAAACAAAGAAACTCACTTTCGCTTTTATAATATTAGTAAGGATGTGGCATAAATCAGTGCGTACTCTAGTTTACACTCGTACGAAACTATCCTTCTGCCTCCTGTCTTCATACCGTTCGTTTACCGTCGAGGCATGAACTGAACGATCCAATCATACAAATTGATCCCCTGCTCAGGAGTCCGGGAGTTATTTTGAAGATGTATGAATGGGAGCCTATTACGAGTACATTGGGTCTATAGAAGGATCCGTGTGTATTAGAAGAGATAGTTTCGGGATGACGTGATCGGAATGGTGATAGGATTAGATAGATAAGGAGTTTGTTATGAAATGTCGTTGAGATGAAGGCGGAAAAGGTGGCGACTAGGAAAGGACGAGTGAGTTCCACGTATATTTAGTTTTTTATCTCATCAAATCAAAATCATTTATTTGCGTAAATAAGGTACAGAAGGTTGTCAAGTATACAATATTGATCTCTTATTTTGCCTTTAAATTCGGCGTGCAAATATAAACATGGGCATCGATTTTTAGTAGTTACTTTTTTTTGGGGTTGGAAATCATCAAATAACTTCCCCCGCTCTGGGCGGAGTGTTAGACTTATACTGACTCAAACCCACCCATGTTCCTTCTATTGCCTTTTATGTTCCGGGGCCGCAGTATCTCTTTCGAACAACCCGCAACCCCGGGTCCTCTCAAACTAAAGTACTAACGCTGTAACAATAACATTGTAAGACCAAATGATTTTAAAAGAGAAACCATGGAGATTTTGGTCGGTTCTTCTCCATAGAAAACGAACACGTTTTATAAGTGCCCATGTAGGCCTATGTGAAATAGAAATATTTTGATTATGATTCGTAAATTAAGAATTTCTTTCAAATTTTGGCGAAGTCAGCGAAAAAATTCATCCTATCCCACTAATATTATGAATGCGAATGTTTGTCAGGATGGATGTATTGATGTTTGTTACTCTTTCGCGTCAAAACGGATCTTGATGAAAGTTGGCACAGAGTTAGTCTAGAATACCACATAGGATACTCGGGCGAAGCCGCGGGTGCCAGCCAGTCTTTAATATTTCTTGTATTCAATTTTAGTCTCGACTTATATTGTACGGTTTGACATTTTCCCCAAAAATCCCTCAAAAGCCACTCTTTCAGCCCACATCTATAGTGAATACGCGTGGGATTCACAAACGAATCTATTTTCTATTCTACTATTTCAGTTCAAATAAGGTCTGAAAGTAAACATTTTTTATAACATTACTAGCTTTTGCCCGCGGCTTCGCTCGCGTTAAGTTCGGTAGCGCCTTATTGATTTGTAATAGCAATGCTAAGTTTTCCCGTTTCTTCCTTCGTTCTCCCTCGCTCGTCTCCTGGTTCACAACTATCTCTATACCAAAATTCATCATAATCGGTTTAGCCATTAAAGCGTGAAGAGGTAACAAACAAACTCACTTTCGCTTTTATAATATTTTTATAACATTATATCAACAAAATGCCACTGTAACTGCTTTATGTGCCTAAAATGTGGGATTTTTTGATAAAAAAATAATAAAAATTGTCAAAACTGAAAATATTTTAAGAGACTTAAAAGCTAATTTCTAGTACTTAACGCTACATTTGCTCAGCTTTAGAATTTACCTAAATGCCACCTTATATACTAGGTGTCTTTTATGTACTGAAACGGAGCGCGATGAATAGGCTAACGTGTAGCCACTAATGTGGCCACAATTTACTCTTTTCAATGGGACTTTTGGTGTTGAATTTTAAATGGAAAGTGTGGATTATTCAGTCGGTTTTAAAACCTTTTTCGAGTGTTTTGGGATAGGCTTTTACTGTACCAGAGCTAACAGAATTTCAGCGTACAATATTGAATTACCAAATCGTTTTTGTATAGGGTGGGTATACAATAGGACACCTACTAAAATACCTCATAGGGATAAATTGAACTTAATTTTTTTTTTCAACTAGCTTTTGCTTGCGGCTTCGATCGCGTTAAATTTGGGGTAACACAGTGCTCTTTTCCTGAATTGCAGGTACCTGCTACCTGCAGTTTTTGCCCTTGCGCCTTATTGATTGTAATACCAAAGCTAAGTTTCCCTTTTCTTTCCACTGTCTCTCTCATATCCCATTTTATTTTAATTATAATATATCCGTCTCTTGGGTCCCAACTATCTTTCTACCAAAATTCATTAAAATCGGTTTAGCCATTAAGGCGTGAAAAGGTAACAAATAAACTCACTTTTATAATATAATAATATTAATAAGGATACACTAAGTCGAAACTGGCTCTTAGTGCATCACGATTAGGTTCAACATGCAATGAATTTCACACACGTGTGTATTGAAAAACGTTGTGTCTGTATCTGTATTGAAAAACGTTGATTCACGTGTGAATTTGTCATTGCTGTTCTCGGCTCTATAACACCCTCGCCTGGTGGCTTGGGCGTTAAATCCACCTCGGCCGCAATGGCAAAATTTCCTCACTTGCATCAAAATGACTACTACTATTCTTGAGTAGTTAAGCGTTACGTTTTGTGGGATCAGTTAATCTATGACTTATCTGCAAGGATTATCCTACTGTCTAAGAGACACTTTGTCATACGACATAATGAGGGTATGACATGACACCCTCTAGTCGCCTCGTAGTACACACTCTTGTAATGATACGTTTTATGTTTTGTCCCCTTTTTTTGCAGATGGAAAACCATCAAATAACTTCCCCGCTCTGGGAGAGTGTCAGACTTGTACTGACTAAAACCCATCCAGGTTCCTTCTGTTGCCCTTTATGTTCAACAACAAAGGGCCCTAAAAGGGCCCTCTGATCTGCTGACATCTCTTTGAGGCGCGCGTGGAACACGAACGCGCCGTCGACACGGCCTGTCGTCAATAGACGGTGAGCTACCCATTGCGGTAGCCGGCAGGTACGGTACGGTCCCCTTGACATTGAATGCCGACTTAGACGTCTGAAATCTGAACAGTAAGCTGTATTCTGATCGAAAATAATATTAAATTTAAACACTGGTTCCATCTTAATAAGCTTAGAAAATCGACTAAAACGCCTCTTAAAACATTTAAAATCCTCAATAGGATTTAAGGCGATGTTTCACCAATTTTGGTTCTATGAAAATACACAAATATCACAAAATACTCCATGACAAAACATTTTATTGAAGTTGAACATGTATGTGTGAGATTAGGTGTCTCAATAAAAAAAAAACAACTTAGGTACCTACTGTTTTAAACGTTCGCGTTCTATGAAATCATGCCCTGGAAAAGTATTTGAAAGTTACGTTAAATAAAAAGCTTGGTTTTTAAAAGGGCGAAGCACATGTGACTAAAAGAGTGATAGATCTGAATATTGAAGGACGGAGAGCGAGAGGAAGGCCATAGAAAAGATGGATGGATTGTGTAAGGCATGACATAAAAGAGAAAGGAGTAAATGATGCCATTACGTGTGATAGGGGAGAATGGAAGAAGAAAACGTGTTGAGCCGAACCCAAATAGAATGGGGAAAGGGCAGGAAAATGATGATGGTTTTTAAAAGGGCTTGATGTTTTTGTTTTGACTTAAACAAAATAGTATTTCTTCGCTGCGAATTCGACAAACACCTGACCAATGAACGCTGAGAATCTCCGCGGAAAAACAGGTCCTTAAAGAAACACTCTCCCCGATTAAGAAAGTCAGATATTCATCCCGACACTGGAATGAGCTCAATATTTTTTATAAAGACTTCAATAGCGGTACCAAAGACGTTGAATATCTTTCGTTTGAGGCGGTAAGGAAGTTATAGAAACGACGTTCTTACTTAAAGGCTAGCTTGATTAAGAGAATACTTCGTTTTAATGTTATCATTTGGTTTTTAATTGAGACATGAACTGAACAGACTTTTACTTAATTTTAAACATTTTCATTAAGATTCATCTGTAACTATGTAATTCCTGAATATGTTTGCCATGGTGGTTGAGAGATTGTCGTGCTCACTTAAATGTCTCGCTGATGGTGGCGTGTGTGTCGGGTCATTTAGTTTCCTTCAAATGGTTGAGCTGAATGCGGCTGATATATGCGCCATGTTTGTGAACGATCGCTGTCAGTCGTGACTGGTCGTGGTCATCTCTTAGCCGCCACGGTTTGTTTTAATTAATTCATCCATCTATGAAACTTCTGTTTTTGCTTTTACTCTAGATGCCCTTAATATGCTCGTTTTTCTACATCGTTCTCACATGTATTTATATAATCTCAACATGAACGATGTATCCATGATTTTGTAAAAATAATATTTAAAAGAGTGTCCATAGAGTTTCTTGCTCATTCTTCTCCATAGAGATCTACGCTTTGGAATGGGTTGAATGCATAAATGCTATGAGTTTGAGTTTGAAATCTTAGAAGTTAATTTGACCCACTTCCTGGATTCTGATTAAGCTGTTACTTTGCATGCATATTTAGTTTGGATGAAAATGCATGGTTTGCTATGTGACGTCATTCTGAATTCAATATGGCGGCGAAGATGGCGGACTATGTCCACGCCACGACTATTATCTAATATATAAACTTCTCGTCTCACAGTTTTCGTTCCCATACTCCTCCGAAACGGCTGGACCGATTTAAACGAAATTTTGTGTACATATCGGGTAGGTCTGAGAATCGGCCAACATCTATTTTTCATACCCCTAAGTGAGCAGCGGGTGCAGCCGCTGGGCACAGCTAGTATCATATAATAGTATACATATAACATATAATTTATATGTATTCCCATGATATGGGTATCAAATGAAAGCGTTTACTAAGAAGAATATATATTTATATGTAAGAAGAAGTATATATATTTTTTAACTATTATTTATTTTCTTTATCGTAATGTGAATCAGCTCACCGCAATGCATATACAAGAAACTAAAATCTATCTTTGCGCCATCTTTAAACTACCAGGCAAACATAAAATCTCAGAAGATCTACAAGCTCTCAAGTCAAAGCTCAGCCAGTAATTAAACACCGTTACTCGGATGCAGCTCGCAATTAAACAGAATCTGTCGTCCAAGTTACTGTGAGATTGATAATGTTATGATTGGAGACACGCGATTTTTGCATTAATTTCTATACTAGTAGGCGTGGATAGAGATGGGAATTCCTTGGTTTGATATGAAGGTTTGACACGCAAGGCAAGACGAAGACGGGTGTCACAAGTACTCGCGTTCAATTCGTATTCATCGAATGTTGAGTTTGTCAATGGTGTCGATTGTGTTGTCACAAACTAAACAAAACTAGTCTAAAAATCTCTATAATGTAGTTTATTCTTGTCAAACGACGTTTCCTACTCCAAAATCAAAATTCATTTATTCAAATTAGGCTGATAATCAGCACTTTTTGAATGTCACATTACAAGAGACAGTCCCACAAAAACGCCCTGCCCTTCGCCACTTCCTAATGTTTTAGCTGGGAAGAAGAAGTGGCGGAAAAAACTCCCCAGCAACACATCTGTCTGTCAGGTTAGAAGAACCAGATTTTATACAATTCCGTTTATCATTCATTCTGTACTCCAAAATGGATTAAAGTGACACATAATACATAGACAGACATATAATATAGATTGTCAGCATTAATAATGGTTTAGTTACTCAATTTAGAGAAAATCGCAATCTCACTATTCTGAAATCCGGGGTCGCGGGTTGTTCGAAAGAGATATACCTCGGCGCCGGAACATAAAGGGTAATGGAAGGAACATGGGTTGATTTTAGCCAGTACAAGTCTGACATTCCCCCCCGCTCCACCCAGAGCGGGGAAAGTTATTTGGTGATTTCCCAACACCAAAAAAAAATACTGAAATTGACTTAAGGAACATAGTGGTTTTCAAGCTAAGTCGGACTATCTTTAATGGCGACAAAAATGGTGTAGAATAAAATTAAATTTAATTAGGTATGTCATTTTAATCTGAGTCTAGTTTAATCTGATGGTTCAACAGAATCTTTACCAATATCGCACTTTCAAATTGCCAAAAAAACAATGCAAAAAGTTCGCCACAGAGCATTATGACTGAAAGTTGTTTAGTTGCCCGTGTCCATGTGAGATCGACAACTCCATGCCATAATGTCATGTGCGTACAAACGTGATTTTCATTACTTTAGTCGTTGCAGGAAATCTAATCCGTATTTCCTGAAAACGATGAGGTTTCTGCAGAAGGCCTTTGCTTTAACATGCAGAGTGATTCAGTTTGTTTGATTTCATGCGAACTGCTAACAAATTCTTGTTACTGATGAAGAGTGAATAGATATTGACATTCATATGAAAACTATAAATGAACACAGACAACATGAAACATGTTTTTCTTTTATTTATAAACATTGAATCGATTGTGTTAAAAATCGGCCGAAAATTGCCGAAGGAATCGCAGAACAAACATACATAAAAAAAAACAATCGAATTGAGAACCTCCTTCTTTTTTTGAAGTTTGTTAGTTAATAAATGGCAGGTAAATGGAGTCTTTATTTTTCGGTTTTGAAATTACCAAATGTTTTCTTCCTCTCTGGGCGGGGCAGAAGGGAGTATAAGATTTGTACTGACTAAACCTCATTATTTTCCTTCTTTTGCCCTTTTTATTCCGGGGCCGCGGTATCTGTTACGAACCAACCCACAGTCCCAAAGATAAGTATAGCTTGAAACCATCTACACATAGGTGAAGTCGCGGGAAACAGCTAGACTTTATAAATACACTAGCTTTCGCCCGCGACTTCGTCCGCGTGGCAAAAATACTTTGGGCTAACGCTAACTTTACCCGCGTGATGATCGAAAAAAAAAAATCTTTCTCTCCCCTTCCCTCTTTCCCACTTTTTTTAGCCTATGGCCGTCTCCAGGGTTCCTACTATCTCTGCCCCAAAATTCATAAAAATCGGTTAAGCCGTGATGATTTGACTGATGATGATTTAGGCGTGAAATCGAAACAAACAAACTCACTTTCGCTTTTATAATTATTATAGTAAAGATTCAACTACTTACATTTATATATTTGCAGTGTGTACAAGCACATAGTTACAAGTAATTGAAAGACACGTTAATGTAAGTGTACGACACATATTGCGGTGCACCGCGCACCTGTGTGCCGCGAGTGCAATTTGTTCCGCACTACACATTTGAAAAGAAATGAAAGATGCGAACCTCGTCCCAGTAAATGTGGGACACTGATTCATTACTGCTGTGCAGAGAAACGGGAATACAGTAATCAAAGCTTGGTACCAATCATATACAAAACTTCTAGGGGTCTATAATGGCCGGTATTGCAGAATGTGCAGAATCATAATAGGATAATAAAAGGCCAGTTTAAAAAAAATATTAGACCATAAATAAGGGACACTTTTTTTTTATTTGTAAATTAGACCAAAAATTAAAAAGATATTGCCCATTAAAGTTACGTGTGACATCACGCCTTATTGTATTCGTTTGTATAGTATTTTTGTGTTTTGTTTTTTTTTATTTTATTTTTTTTTTCTTTTTCTGCCAATGTTATTGATACTGTATAACTTTATTATTTAAACAGAAAATTTGTTTTAATAGACATTTGTAATTTTTTTTTTATTTGGCTTTTTATTATGTTTTTATTTCAGTTTGTATGTCACTATAACAAGAAATACCAAGAACGAGCACTACTTGTAAGATCCGTAATGCAACTAAATGATTATGATAACCTAATACAGGAAGTAATTAATGGTTCAGTAAGCCAAATCTCGTTCATATATAATGCAACATTTTTGGCTACCGATCATCATCAAATAAGAATAATTAAGCAAAGAAAAGCGCTTGATAAATGAACGGAACCCTTGATTAGCAGCCACGCCTTCCACATCTATCTACATTATCAGTCATTAACTAAATATTTTATATCCTGCGATAGATGGCGTAATTACTGGAGAAACGTTTCCGACAAGCTGACGGGAATTTCTAGCGGTTATATCGTAATTAATCTTGGGATATAAACGGCCATATTTCTGATAGTTAAATGTACTGGCTGTCGTGGATATCTTGACAGTTTAAAAGGTCAAATTATCATTTCGCGGAACTAATAAGGGGGTAGGAAAAAAGTATAGAATTAACCTGAACGATTGTGTGAGTGTCAAGGTTTCGATTCCCGCTCGGAACAAATATTTGTATAACCCACAAATAGTTGTTTCAGGTTCGGCTGTTTGTGTATACGAGTTTAATTGTTTGTAAACGCTCCCACGATACAGGAGAAATTCCTAGTGTGAGGAAACGTTAAAAGATATTTAAAACCTTGTTTCCACACAGGTACCTTCAGAAGTCTACCTTCAGCTACCTTCAGAAGCTTCAGGAGCTTAATATTTTCTGACGATAATATTACGAGACCTTCACATATTTCAGGTTCATATTCAGCAGCTTTAGAATATGTTTGCTTGTGAATAAAATAATGCCCTCCTAAAACTGTCCTACTGCTGGGCAAACCCTTCTCATACAGAAAAAGCACAAGCATTGATCACCATGCTTGCTCAAGACGTATTATATGTATTCTTGTCAGAAAACCTATATTAAAAAATACTAGTCCGCCATGTTTGGGAGTCCGCCATTTTGGATTTAGAATGACGTCACTCAGCTGACGATGTTTTGACATCTAAACTAAACATGTATGCAAAGTTTCAGCTCAATTGGAAACCGAAATCGGTCAAAATTAACTTCTAAGATTTTTGTAAATAGTTATAGATGAACTAAAAAATTAAAGTTTGACAACAAAAAGTTTTTTTTTTGGGATATATACCATCAAATAACTTCCCCCGCTTTGGGCGGAGAGGGAGAGTGTCAAACTTTTACTGACTAAAACCCATCCATGTTCCTTCTATTGCCCTTTACGTTCCGGGGCCGCGGTATCTCTTTCGAACAACCCTCAACCCCGGCAGGCGGAGGCCCTGGCGAGCCCCTCTGCTTTGCTGACATCTCTTTGAGGCGCCGTCCACACGGCCTGTCGTCAAAAGACGGACGGACGGTGAGTCACATTGCTCACAATCCACAGGCAAAAAGGTTACAGTTAAGGCTTTGTACTTGTTTCCTGAACTATTATAGAAACGATATTCTTGGCAGTCTAGATCTCCCTCATTACAATTGAACATGTTTCTGAAGCAAAAACAAAGGCAGCACAAAGTCAAACGTCGAATCAATGTTCATACTCCTACATATTATATTCAAAAAGAGAACGCACTCCAAAGGAAACAATGCAAGCGTTATGATTGGCTGTGACAGCACGGCGAGATCGAGTTGTGAAGGAGTGCATTGTGTTTATTTGAATTTAGAATATTATGGAGATGTTGTACGTGTTTATGGTGCTGTGTGAAGACGCTTTTGTTTTCTTAATTGTGTTTTCTCAGTCAGTTTTAAAGGCGAAGCTACAAGGATCTCTTGAAGGATCGCTGAAATGACATTGACATAAGGGAAGGCTATTCCGGCTGCTTCGTTTGTTTGCAAGAAACTGTGTTGAAGAAACAATGAATTATTGTGTACTAGCTTTTGCCCGCGGCTTAGCTTGCGTTTAATTTGGGGTAAAACAGTTCCCGTTTCTTGATTTGCAGGTAGCTGCTACTTGTAGTGTTTGCCCTAGCGCCTTATTGTAATAGCAAATTTTCCCTTTTTTCCTCATATCTCACTTTTTTTAAGTTAGCATAATTATGTCCGTCTCCAGGGTCCCAACTATCACTGTACTTACCAAAATCAGTTAGTCAGTAGGCGTGAAGACGTAACAAACAAACTCACTTTCGCTTTTATAATATTAGTAAAGATGTACTTACTTACTGCCTTTTTTAAGAATAGGAAATCATCAAATAACTTCTCCCGCTCTTATTCCATCTTTTTCTCTTATGTTCTTGGACTGCGGTATCTCTTTCGAACAACCCGCAACCAATGAATTTCGAACAACCCGCAATGACAGGCCGTGTCGACAGAGCGCGAGAGCTCCACGCGCGCCTCAAAGACATTTGTCATTACTGGACGAACGGACGTTAAGCTACTTATTGCTGACCGACAACAGTCCCGCATCTACGGTGGCCGGCGCTCGGAGTTAAGTCATAGGCCAAAACTTTGAAACCAAATTAGGCAATAATAACACATAATCATTTTCCTGCCCTTGTTCCATTCTATTTGGGGTCGGCGCAACACGTTTTCTTCTTCCATTCTCCCCTATCAGACGTCACGGCATCATTCACTCCTTTCTCCTTCATATCATTCCTTACACAATCCATCCATATTTTCTTTGGCCTTCCTCTCGCTCTCCGTCCATCAAAAATCAGATCCTTCACTCTGTTAGTCACATTTGCTTCTTCCCTCCTCATGTAATGAGGAAAAAATGAAAGGGACTCGTTTGTCTTGGTATGGACATACATGTCCATACCAAGACAAACGAGTCCCTTTATTTTTTTCTCTAACAGGCACAACTTTCATACTTTCTCTAATATACTCATTCCTTACTTTACCCATTCTTGTCACTCCACACATCCATATCAACATTCTCATCTCCGCTACATGCATTCGTTTTTCATCCACCTTTTTTACGGCCCAGCATTCTGACCCATACAGTACAACTGGTCTAATCACGGACTTGTATATTTTCCAATACTCACACGATAAAGGAATAATAAATTCATGGTGTTCCACACCCACGTATTTGCTCTGTTACTATAAAAGCAGTATGAAAAAAAAATGTTGATTAAATCAACAAGGGAAAAAGTTAACAACGCAATCATGTAGCAGACTGTACGATTGGTCGTCAAACTGAACTCGTGAACACTGACCACGCGCTTTTCAGCTTTTAATTGAATTTTTAACATCGGCTTTTCTATTGTAGATACCGTTTTGTTGGACACCTCTATCAGATGGATATGGAGACTGAAATACTGCAATGCTGTCGTGCATTACATTGTTTTATAAATTCATCGTTATTATGAATCTGTTGGTATAATTATGTTTCAAATTAAACCTTATTACATTTGTATTTTACACACCGCTTCTTTTCCCGGATGAGAAATCATCATCCTTACTAATATTATAAAAGCGAAAGTGAGTTTGTTTGTTTGTTACGTCTTCACGCCTAAATGGCCCAACCGATTTTGATGAATTTTGGTACAGAGAACCCGGAGAAGGACATAGGCTAATTTAAAAAAGGGGGCGGTCGTCATACTTTTACCGACTAAATCCCACCCTTGATCCTTCTTTTGCCCTTTACGTTCTGGGGCCGCGGTATTTCTTTAGAACAACCCGTAATCCCGAGAGGCGGTGGCCCTGGCAGGCCCCTCTGCATTTGGTAGAGATATGAATAATATATCAATATTAAACCTAATTATTCTGTAACCGAAAACTGACCACAGAAACTCGAAACTCCATTATCTCGAATTCTCGAAATATCTCACGAAACAGTTCCTTTCGACATTGACGTGGAACTGTCGAAGTTTCAACTTCGTATTCGGTTTCTATACGGTCTAAAGTTTACGAACTTCGTTTGAACATCAAAGTATTCTGTTACTTGTGCTTCGTACGATTTAAAGCAGCTCCTGAAAAGGTATTGATTACAGGATATAAAAGCCAGCGTTCAGGGAATTGGAGTATGTCCGGAGTTCATTAAGCGAGCTTTAATTTCGGCCGCCCTATTTAAAAATGGTTATTTATAATATTTGAAACGGGAAATTTACCATGTTAACTAATTTATTTTTGTATAGAACGGCCGAAGCCAATTACACTATTAAATTTACACAATGCAGTCTTGCGTTTTTCTCTCAGAAATTCAAACATTCAGACAAAAGTAGTTCTCACCTGCATATCAAAACCTGTGTTTGAGTTCAGATGCGTTAATAGCGGCTAATGTACGAGGAATAGGCGACTTAGAGTGTGAGTTTCCTATTAGTTAAATGGTAAATTTCCCGATTCAATTGTTATGTTATGTACCATGTGTGTACCATGTCAGTTTAAAAAACTTAAATAAATTGTTGATACATCATTTCTGCAGTTGAGGAGCTAGTGGCAAATTAATAACAGTCGCTCAGGTCAATCTTTAGGTTAAGCCGCGTCGGTCTTGGTTGGTTTGTGGATGAGTGACCATCTATTACAAACCGAGTTTCATTGGTACATAAGGTACCTAGTCCATAGGCCCGCAAGTTTGACAACCAGTCTTACCAAGGGGTATCGTATCACTCATGTACTGTACTGTGTGTACTGGTATTCAGTTGCCTACAACAATATAGTTGGGAAAAGGCTAGGCAGATGCCTGCACATCAAGCTACTACAATCAGTCAGATTTTTTTGATAGATTTTCGACTTTATTTCTGAAGGATTGGGTTCAAGGTTCATTGGGAAAAATTGACAGTTTCGGGTAGCATAACCTGCTGGCGTCTGTACGTTCACTGCACCCCAATAAATGACCATATTATGAAAAACTCACATAATGGGATCTAATTAAGAACTTATAGGGTTGTATTAATCGAATATCAAACTTACTGAATAAAACGAACCCATATCCCTTCTTTATTATTTACTAGCTTTCGGTCGCGACTTCGTCCGCGTGGCATTTTGAACTAACGCCAACTATAACGCGTCATGATTGAAAAAAAATTATCTTTCTCTTCCCTTTTCCTCCCTCTTTCTCCCCCTTTTCTCACTTTTTATCCTATATCCGTCTCCAGGTTATGGATATGTAATGAGGAGGGATGAAGCACATGTGACTTAAAGAGTGATGATGGACGGAGTACTCTCTCTCTCTGTACCAATGACTACAATGTGGTCCAATGTGTTAGTAACAATATGGATTAGCCTATGTTAGTACTAAATAACTAGAACTGATCGACCACGATTGGTTAGCGCCTACATTAGCTACCGATCTCAGGCAATGTTGTGTTGTTGTGTGTCTATCCCTTTGTGTACCGGGGCTGCAGTATCTCTTTCGAACAACCCGCAACCCCTACAGGCTCTACATAACATTAACCTAAAAACTGCAAAAAAACGTCGAAATATTTGAATTTCGCGGGCTTCCTTGACGCTTTCACCTTTAAGGAATATAAGGTCTGTAAAATTGTGGTTAGTATATTACAGCGTCGAAGGTCTTTCCATCCTTTAAGAATAATGAAAGCTAAAACGACAAACGTTTGTACATCTCGACCTTAGACATTAAAGAGGACATCAAAGATAAAAAAGTTCTAAAGAAAAAAGAGCGACAATACTTTTGAATGCGTAAAGAAATCGGAGTTAAACTGCCATCGACCTTACACGTCATCATTTAGTCCCACCTGCCGTTTCAAAGAGTTGAATCTTTTGAATAAAAACATAGTTTTGCTTATTAATGCTTTCAATCAATTTTTTTTGTTATTTTAGCCTTTTTAGTTACGGTAAGATATTATCTCACAGAATTTTTTATCGAGTATTAATTTTCTTTTGATACTAAATATATATATTATGAGAAGAGGTTTCAGGGGGAACGGGAAAACAATAGTCTTGAGTTAAGTTGAACAATGGAAACAATAGTTTAATCCCCTTTTTCACACACTACACATTCACAGGAAGAAACATAAAGTTCGGATTTTATAATTCGCGTGCAACAAGTAGGCGCGTAAGCAACGGACTCCCGGCGCAGACGCCCGGCACATGCAACGCCGTTCTTGAACGCGGGAAAGGAGCGCGCGAATACCTCCTATTGGTAGCGTCGCGGAACGCGACCGCGGGACGCTCTTATTGGTCGCGACGTACCTCTTGGGGTTGCTTTAATATATATATTGAGCATTGAGTATATACAATGTGTCCGGTAACGGACTAGCGATATTCTATGTACTTATATAACAAACATTCTAGTACTCAAATTTATTTATTTAAAAAGAAACTATCATTTTTTTCACAAAAATGTTAACAAAGCTTTCGTTCATATTTTTGGACATTAATTTTGATTTCTAAAGTTACAAAAATGTACATGCTCATCATTTCTTAATTAAAACGATAAACAATATTGTTGCCCTCTGAATAAACCTATTTTCGTCTCAGTAAGACCAAAACTTTAAGAGATATGATTATTTTTGTACACGCATAGAGAATATCTCAAAATGCCTGCCAAAAAGCGGGAAAATGAATTAGACCCAAGTGTGTATCGTAATGGTATATTAAACACTAGTACACTAGTTACATAAGTATCTAGAATATTGCTAGTCAATGAATCAGCATACGCCGTTAGAAAAATTCGTGATTTAACTGATTTAGAGACAGCCCGTTTAGTTTATTTTAGTTATTTCCACAGTGTGATGACGTATGGTATTCTCTTGTGGGGTCATGCCGCCGATATTCAGACTATTTTTATTTTGCAAAAAAGGGCAATTCGTTCAATGTATAAATTAAGTCCCAGACACTCCCTCAGAGAAAAATTTAAAGAAATTAATATACTTACTGTGCCCTCTCAGTTTATTTACGAAAACCTTTTGTACGCGCATAAAAATATAAAATTGTTTAAAAAATACAGTGATATCCACAACATAAATACGAGGAACAAACACAAATTTGTCGATCCGTCAACGAGGCTAAAAAAAATAGGGGGCACGTTCACATGTCAATGTATACGTTTTTATAACAAACTCCCAAACGACGTTCAAACACTAAGCCTCAATAAATTTAAAGTTTTTGTAAATCGTAAGTTAACTCTTAAAGCTTACTATAATATTAATTTTTACCTTGAAGATAAAAAGGCTCGGGATTAAGCTGCTCCAATTTAATTTACTCAGTGAGTGTCAAAATTTTTCTTTGTTTCATTTATTTATTGTTTATTCCTTTATTTTATACACTGACATTTAATGATTTGACATTCATATTTACTTTGTTTTATACCTATTTTACTATTATTTTTTTATTTGATTTTACTTTTTTTTTATTGTGACATTTTATGATTTCATTATGATCTCATTAATTTAATTTTGTAAATATTTTCTAGTCTGTAGTTGTTTATTGTGAATGTGAGGACCATGTGGATCATAACTTTTATTTACTTTTTTTGCTTTTGACGATTCTGGCAGTTGAGTACTATTTAGGGACCTACGCTAATGTCCTTTTTTTGGTATTGTTCGTCGTTTCGTTGAGCTCCTTGGGTTATGAGTCGAGCTACAAGATAACTGACAAATGCTTGCACTGACTGGACAGGTCCACTCAATCTGTGTGGTGCTTTCTTAAAAAGACCACTTCAGACACTAATCTGCATAGTCCTCATGTAAGTTGACCAAGTTTTTTTTGTCTGGACTTTAAAAGAGACTATGACCTCTGAGTTTGTTTCGGCTGTTTCTTCTCAGAGTAGTCGGGTACGAAACACCGGCCTCATCTAGTTTTAAAAAAAAGACGTGTAAAAGTGTTTGTGAAAACCTACTTGCAAAATAAACATCATTTATCAATGACCGGACACATTGTATATCATCTATATAAAGTGGAAGAAAAAATATGTGTAAAAAATAGTTATGAAAATCGACCCAAAATAGACGAACAAATCGAGTAACAAAGAAACAAACATGGAAACCTTCTCTTTTTATTGAAGTCGTTTTAAAACCGAATATTGTGTTGTTTATCATCATCTGCCTAGCCTGATGCAGCAGAATCTCAGTATTTTACATGGAGCGACTGCCTATCTGACCTCCACAACCCAGTTAGTACTGGGTAATACGATACCTCTTGGTAAGACTGGCTGTCAGACTTTCGGAACACTGACTACCTGTAACGACTGTCAAAGATCTACAAATGACAGCCGGGACCAACGGCTTAACGTGCTTTCCGAGGCACAGAGGAAACTCGGTATGTAACGGGTGGTCACTCATCCACAGACCAACCTAGGTAAGCGCGGCTTAACCTAAAGATTAACCCTAGTGGCTGCTATTATTTTGCCACGAGCTCACGAATATTGTGTTGTTTATGATAGTCGTAAAACCTTAAACAGTGCATATCAGTTCTACCATGACGAGCATGAACGCCCTCATTTTCTGCATCACCTTTCATTCCTATCACACTTGCATTGTGATCGCCATCTTCCCTGCCTTGTGCCTCGACAGTGATGCCTCGATATAATCTGCAGCTTGCCACGACAAGAGCTCGATAGAACTGCCCATTGTTTGTTCAAATCAAGTAGCTTTGAGGTGATAACTAGGACTGAATATGGCAGATATGTGATGTAATGGTAGATTGGCGTGATCTTTAATCGCCTTTTATCATAATCCAATTTAAAAAAAAAATATGACCTTTTTTAGGTATTTATCCTGTATCGAGACATCCCACCCACACGCACTAAACGGTTTGGGAATACCTTCATTGTGCGTACTGCTAAGGAGTGGAATTCCCTGCCGGAGTCTGTATTTCCTGACAGCTATAACCTGGGGGTCTTCAAGTCAAGAGTGAATAGGTTATTTCTAGGTAAGCGTGCTTCATCGTCGACCACATCATCAGGTATGTAGGTCATACAAATACGTAATGCATTATCTATCGATACCTCTACGCGTTCTTGAGATAAAAGTGCTTGACAGACAGACAGGCGACAAAATAATCCAATTAGAATTCCGTTTTTTCCTTTTGTGGTACAAAATCAAAAGTCATTCATTCAAAGTAGGCTCGTGATCAACACTTTTTGAACGACATTACACAGGACAGTACCCCAAAACGCCTACCCTTCGCCATTTCCTAGTGTTTTAGCTGGGAAGAAGAAGTGGCGGAGCAAACTCTGCTGGGGAGTTTGTTCCGCCACTTTTCCAGAGGCAGGGAAACGTAAAAATTAACTTAAAAGCTAGCGCAATCGAAGTCGAATAGATTTGTCTCGTTTCAATAAAAAACATAAATCTATACTAATATTATAAAGCTGAAGAGTTTGTTTGTTTGTTTGTTTGTTTGAACGCGCTAATCTCAAGAAGTACTGGTTCAAATTGAAAAATTCTTTTAGTGTTGGATAGTCCATTTCTTGAGGAAGGTTTTAGGCTATATAACATCACGCTACGACCAACAGGTGCTGAGCAGCGCGGGTGAAACCGTGGGGAACAGCTAGTCACAAATAAGAAACAAACTCTTTCAGTTCAATTAACACTAATAACTAAGTTACCAGACTGAAAATCCGACTTTTCAGTGAACACATCGGATACAAGACTTCTAGTTCGATCTAATGGATGCACTTCGCACTGAACTTCGGATATGGTATCACAGTTTTTGAGAAAACGTGCGGAGGTTTTAGTCAAAGCAAAAATAAGCTATTTAGTAAATAGAGAACCAAATGAAACTATTTCATTCAAACAAGCTTATGACCCCGAGGTTTGCCCGCTTGGAGATTGGTAATTCGGATCATGCTGCCGAAATAAACAGTATTCTATGTGTTATTAATTATCTGTGTGGCAAATTCTATTGGAAGCTGTTTAGCAGTTTTCGCGTGATAGAGTAAGAAACATCCAGACATCTATCCATTTATATCCTCATATTCCTCACGAACTTTTGCATTTATAATATTGTAGAAAATCTAAAAAATAAACAGCGTCATCGCCATCATTTCGTTAGTAGAGCAAAACGTAATTAGTATCGCCAAGGTAAAGTAATTATTTGTTTTTGTTTTTTTGCTTCATTTTTTGTTTCATGGGTGATCCCATGAAACAAGCTGGAGGGATAAAGAGTAAAACCCATCCATGTTCTTTCTTCTGCCCTTTATGTTCCGGGGCCACGGTATCTCTTACAACCCGCAAGCCTGAAATATGGAAACATAGCACTTTGAAACTGGATTTTTTAGAAACGGATGTTAGCGTTTATTATTTTGATTACCCTCACTGCTTACTATTTTGGGTCGGTTTCTCTAATATCTTGGAAATACCTGTCTATGACAGCGCAATCGGGGTACGATGCTCAACTTGTGAACTTAATGAAAACTGCGGAAATTGTTCTGGGACCACAAAATTGTTCTGTCGGTTTTCCTTCGTGTTTAGTGGTTAGAATTTATCTTGAGTGAAACTTTATGGTAGCGACGTGTGTTGCAAACGTTGTAGTACTTACTGATAGGTGATGATTTCGCGATTAAGGCGCGGTTACAAGCTAATCTTTAGGTATTCGCGGAGGTGAGGCTAGCTGCAGACTGGGCGTAAACTGACACAAGTATACGACAGCAGTGCATCGAAAGAATAAAAATACTGTCGAAAATATTTCGGCGTTTGATTTTATTTCAATATCATGTCCACCAAAATTTAAGTCATTTGACATGAAATTATTTTTTAAATAGATATAAAAAATATAAAGGTTGTCGCTGAAAAAATTGAGAATTTCGAGACGTAAATATTTTTTCCGTGGTCTTTTAAACATTTTTTTCTCGCAGTACAAGACTTTTGTAAACTGTTTTTGTCTAAGTATTTTCTTTATGTATTTGACTCACTGTATTTTTTTTAGCTTGTGGTACCTATGTATAGATACGGCTAACTTTCTCTTCTAAAAAATCTAGACGTTTTACAAAGTGTTTGCTTTGCTCTTACAGAGCGCCTTAATAGTAATTATTTGACTTTTCCTGTGATCGCAAACGGGACTGCTAATGTTATTTCGATTTTTCATTAAGAATTTCTCAGTAGAAGCTACGGAGTCTGGATTTGTGCCGATTGATGGCAATAAGATCGCCCCCTTTTCTTCTCCCTGTTGCTGAAACACGACGTGTAGAATGTTGGTGTACTATTAAGAACACCTTTTTTACCTATGCGAGATTATCATCAAATACTCAGACTTTTATGGACTAAAACCCACCCATGTATCCTTCTTTTGTTTTTTTATATTCCGGGGTCGCGGTATCTCTTTCGAACAACCCGCAACCCTGGCAACTAGGGGCACCCGTCTAAATCTTGGGGAATTACATAAATACGTGATAACTTCAGCAGTTGGATTTGACGATGGCCGATGATTACTCCAGGTCATGTTGGAGATTTGATTCAAGTGTCATTATGTTCCTATTAGGTGAACGTCATCGAGAAACCGAAGTGGACTTACAAGTAGACATGGTTGTTGATTGAAGCTGTGTAAGTACTGCTTGAACCATGGCCATTGAGGTGGGCTCAGGTAGTCATGTCACCGATGGTATTATCGTACTGTTCATGGTATTATCAACTTCACGCCCGAATTAAAAAAATGGGTTCACAGTTACTAACAGAACGCATTCGTCAGTAATTAAATTGAGGGAAAAACTTAAATAATTTACATTATTTATTACAAGATGTAATTTATCTTAACAAACGCACAACCTTTTTTGTGGTGTTTTGGCCTATAAAACTGAACATCTTTAGTTCTACCAGATCTTTTTTTTTAATAAGAAAACGTTTTAATTGCAAAGTTATATAATAAAAACTCAACTATTTTGTCCGTCTGTCTGTCTTTGTATCTGTATGTCAAGACCCTTTATCTCAAGAACAAAAACCCTCCAAGTCTACACAGTCAAAAGATATGGCTGTTAATGTCGCAATTTTATACGGAACCATCGGTCGAGTCTGATTCGCTCTTGTTTTTTGTTTAATATGGGCGCTAATGGATGGTTTTTCTCCTCATTTTTTTAATTTTTCCTCTGCACATCCATTTTGCGAGAACTAAACTTCTTTTTATTTAATGTCCGTTTCCAGTTCCTCTTTTTGGTTTTTAACACGCTTTTATATTAGCTTCAACTATAACGAACTAAGTAAAAAAAACTTAAAACTTTAATTGATGGAAGGGTTGGCGCGGTGGCTGAAAGATTGACTGCTGCGCTGCGTATCGCGGGTTCGATTCCCGCACGGAACAAATATTTGTATGGCCTACAAATAGTTGTTTCGGGTCTGACTGTAGCACTTTCTGGGTTATCGATTGAGCTGGGATTTTGCGTACATGTTTAATTTGGATGACAATGCACTGGGAGACACATTGGTTATTCTAGAGAAGAAAGTGGAGTTTGGCTTGTACAAAGTGGCTACACAGTGGGCCGTTTTATCAACCTTGAGCTACAGCTAATTCATGGATTATAAATGAAAACTTTTGTCTACTCAGAGTGGCAATTGTATATAGTTCCTCTAACATTTCTTTATTTCCGAATCAACCGATATATAATACTTTTTTTGCAGATGGAAAATCTTCAATTAACTTTCACCGCTCTGGACTGAGCGGGCGTGTCAGACTTTTACTGACCAAAATCCACCCAGGTATCTCTTTCTAACAACCCGCAACCTCGGGAGGCTATGGCCCTGGCAGGCCCCTCTGCATCTATATACAATTCTTACATCATATTTTCCAGGTTACACATCACCTACCTATAAACGTGTAATTCCAGACAGGCAAACATTTTCCAGATAGCACTAATCTAAACGGTATGCGCTGCTAGTAGGAAATTGAACTGAAATTGCTCGGGAAAAATGCACACGGCATTGCGACTATATGGGAGCTAGAATCGTGCTCCAAATGAGATCTGGGTGGAGGACATTCTCGTTAGGTTAGGTTAAAAATAAATGCACACGTTCCTCAAGAGTTTTATGGTTACTTCTGTTTTTTCCAGCAACCTGTCTTTAATCATATATCATCGTTGCATCTTTTTTTGGTCGTTGCTGGAAAATCATGCATTAGAGTAGCTCGAGAGAGGTCAACTTGGAGTAGGTTGGCGGCCTTTGCCAACTGGCAAACGAACGAGAATGCTATTGGGGCTGGTCCTAGATCTGCTTAGCAATGAGGCAGCTTTTCTTCTAATGATAGCGTGAAAATCATCCACACGCGCTATAGAAAACATGCCCGATGCACTACAGTACCTAGGCAGCCCCAACAGCACCCTGAACCCATTATTATACTGAACCCGCAGGGCGTCTAGAGCCTTCTACGCGGCCGTTCTGTGGGTTAACCATACGCGGGTTAACCCACAGAACGGCCGCGTAGAACGACTGGCAAAACGCTTTGAATAAAGTTAGTTTGACAAGAAATAAAGAAGCACTAAATATGCGTCAATTTTTAATTGTATAAAATAGGTAGTAGTAGTATAAAAAGAAATTATTATTTTTTGCATTTATTGTCCGAATACAAGGCTTATTGGAACAAAGTTCCTTGCGCGTTGCGAAAAGGGGCTAGACGGAAAAAATTAACACCAAAAGTTGTAACGACACTCTTTCCTATGTTGTAAACCGTGCGGCGTACGCGTGTTTCTCTGTCTGTCTCTCTCATAGAAATCCAGCCAGTTATTTTCGTTTCGTCTTTCTAGATCACACTGAACAGTGTGGTGTCGCGACGATTATTTTTGTTGAGTGTATATAGGTTTTTTGTACATAATAAATGATAACTTCGTTTCATCGGGGTGTCCCTTGACACCTCTCAAGTTTTTTTTATTTGTGGTTACTTCTCTATGGCTACTGTTATTGGGTTCTTCCATTAAGAATTTCTGAGTAGCAATCGGCTGATGGCAATAGGCTCCTCTTTCACATGGGACTTAACATAACTAGCAAAATGTTGGTGTGTAATTATTAGGTACACCATTTTTGTGATCAAATAACTTCCCCGCTCTGGGCGGAGCGAGGGGGGAGTGTCAGACTTGTACTGACTTAAAACCCACCCATGTTCCTTTTTTTCCCTTTACGATCCGGGGCCGCGGTATTTCTTTCGAACAACCCGCAACCCCAGCAGGCGGAGGCTCTGGCAGGCCCCTCTGCTTAGCAGACATCTCTTTAAGGCGCGCGTGAAACACGAACGCGCCGTCGACACGGCAATTACTATACCCTGCAGACACATACTTACAATACCCTATGAACTTTCAGTTATATAAACTTTTCACTTTTAGACACTTTTAGGTACACCACTGTTCAACCCTTCGGAGATTACAAGGCGTGAAGTTACGTTATGTAATTAATGAAATACCTACCCCATTTAGGCAACTCGTAACCGACATCATTTGGTAGCATCTGTTCCACGCCTTGAATGAAGAGATACTTACTATACGATGTACTTAACTTAATTGTCCTCTCAACTCTTAAGTGAAAGACCAACTGTAGCAGTTTTATTGTACAGTACGTCCAACGAGAAGCGATACGAAAGGTCATTAACCTAAAGAACAATTGTGGCGTTGACAATCTAATATTAGCTCTTTCCATCTTGTGCCTTTGTCGTAATGTCTCGTTCTCCCGGCAAAAACATGACAACGTTTAGACGGGTTCGCCAACATTCGGGCGGCCATTTTAGATGGGGTTTTAGCATGGGTTTTGTTTACATTTGGTATCGCTTCTCGTTGGCCGTACTATAGGTAAGTAAGCACTTAAGTACCTTTACCGCTGAACCGTAATACAAATTAACACGACCATCTGGTGATGTTTGGTTGTGTTAGTGTATAATTGGTGTTTTCTAGCTGACTGATTTGATTTTTAAATTGACCTTGTGAAAAAATTTAATTGTATAAAATCTGGTTTTTCTAACCAGACAGATGTGTTACTGTTAAGTGGCAAAGGGCGGTTTTTGTGGGACTGTCTCTTTTTTGACGTTCAAAAGTGCTGATTATCAGTCTAATTTGAATAAATTACTTTTGATTATGCCATGGACATCCATGATTTGGATGGATAAAACTCTGCCTTAGCTAACATGCCGTCGAGAAATATTTATTATGTTATTATTCTTGCTCTCTTCTCTTTCAAATATCTCTTAGGTATTCTCACATATTGCACCCACCGAAATAAACAATTAGTAGAAACAAAATAAAGTCAAATTAAATTAAAATTTAAAGTATCATGTATTATTCCTAAGCACTAAGATCATTGTCAATATTTTTATCAGAGATTAAACTTGGCAGTCCGACAGTCCACTAGGCTATCATATGGGCAGTAGAATGAAGAATTAACCAAAAGATACAGAACACGTCATTATGTTTTTAAACATCCTACTAATATTATAAGAGCGAATGTTTGTGAGGAAGAATGAATGTTTGTTCCTCTTTCACGTAAAAACGGCTAAACGGATCTTCATGAAATTTGGCCCAGAGGTAGATTATGATCTGGAATAACACATAGGATACTTTTTTTCGTTATCACGCGGGCAAAGCCGCGGGCGCCACCTCCAGCTATCTTACCAATATTATGTTACTTTTCACGACAAAACGGCTGAACGGATCTTAATGAAATTTGGTCCAAATGTAGATTATGGTCTAGAATAACACATAGGATCCTATATTTTTCGATAAGACGCAGGCGAAGCCGCGGGTGCCAGCTAGTTTAGTAAGTATATATAAAACCGCGGTGAGAAAAATGCTGAATTTTGCAAAATGTAAATTGGACGCGTGTGTCGGAATAAAAAAGACTCATAAATTGTCTGCCTGTCTACGTAATATGACTTATGAATGTGTATTTTAAGGTTCTGTACTCACAGGGTAAGACGGGACCCTATAAGACTCCGCTGTAGGTCAGTATGCCCGTCAATCACCAGACTGTTTCTCATGAACCGTGATAGTTAGACAGTTGTTTTTCTGTTGCCGCTATAACAACAAAATACTGAAAATCTAAAAAAAAACAATATTTAAAGGGGGTCATACAACTAACAGGTTTTTTTTTTATAAGTAAGCTTTTGCCCGCGGCTTCGCTCGCGTTAAAATTCGAGGTAACACAGTTCCCCTTGCGCCTAATCGATTTGTAAAAGCAACGCTAAGTTTTCCCTTTTCTTCCCTCTTGCTCCCTCACATCCCAGTTTTTTTTAATAAAAATTAGCCTATGTCCGTCTCCTGGTTCCCAACTATCTCTGTACCAAAATTCATTAAAATCGGTCTAGCCATAAAGCGTGAAGAGGTAACAAACAAACTCACTTTCGCTTTTATAATATTAGTAAGGAAGTAAGGATGGCACGACTTATTGACCTGCTTCCCTACTATGACCTCTTAAAGCAATTCTTATTCCACTGAGAGAAAGAGATAGAGCTATACAGGGTATCTAGCACCATCTCTTTCCCTCAGTGGAATAAGAATTGCTATAAGATGTCATAGTAGCCCTTCTGATAGTCTTATCTGCCAATGACCTAATTGCCAAGAGCCTCGACCAACACCTGAGGAGGCTCTCGTTAGACGTCTGGATCAAGGGCTTAATACAGAAAGCGGTACTCCTGGACACGGCTCATATCGTTAGGTTCCTCTCTGGAGCCCTGACTGCCGGTAGTTTGGACCTTGTTCCCGATACTGGTGGGCTACAATTTTTATAGTTTTAAATGTATTGTTTTTTTTTAAATAAGAAAATATGTAAAAATATAAAAAAATATGCTTAAAAATAAATAAACGTTTAAAATTCGTACGAAACCCGTCATGCGCGAGTCCGACTCCCGCTTGGCTGGTTTTCTTGTATCACCATGTCTCCGACGTGGTTTGATATATATAAAGCTGAATTTTTTGCTTATTTTACACGTTTGTAATGGCTTGGGGTGACATCTTGCGAATGTGCTTGTAAGTAATATTACGCGGCTTCGCTCGCGTTAAATTCGGGGTAACACAGTTCCCCTTTTTCCTGATTTTTTTCCTGATTTGCAGGTACCTGCTACCTGTAGTTTTTGTCCTTGTAATAGCAAAGTTAAGTATTCTCTTTTTTTCCTCTTTCTTAAAAAAAATAGAAATGGGGGCATTCCCTTTTCTTCTATCTTTTTCACTATTTTTTTTTTAAATAGCCTTAGTCCGTCTCTGTACCAAAAGTCATCAGAATCAGCTTAGCCAACACGTGAAGACGTAACAAACAAACTCACTTTCGCTTTTATAATATTAGTAAGGATGATTTTGTACGATGGGGTGAGTTTTAGGTTAAGTATTATCTAGTTACATACATAACATCACAAAAAAATGCTCCACACTAGGAATTTCTCCTGTATGGAGAGTGCGTTTACAAACATTTAAACTAACATACACAAACAGCCAGACCCGAAACATCTACCTGGAAATCATACAAATATTTATTTCGTGCGGGGATCGAACCCGCGTCACCCAGCGCAGCAGTCGATCGCTCAACCACTACGCCAAACGTGCCGCCCCCTAATAACAATGCTTAAAATATACATTGAACAAACAACACAAAAAACATCATTACTTTCTACTCGTCTGTAAAACCTTCGACCAAGTTTTCAGCATCACGCCGGCTCTTATTCCCGTAAACAAATTGAAGTACTGTACACTTTGTACAAAAACTTTGTGAAATTTTCATTAACCTACTTTGTGAGCAATTAAAAGAGTTGTACTTCCTTAGGGAATGGGATCTTTAACTCTTACTAATTATGCGATAAACGTTAACAACTGAAGTTTGAAAAAAAAGATGCTCTGTTATTATTTTCTCCTTTTCGACCAAAAATAATAATAGTTTTTTGAAGTCCTTACAATATGCTTAATGTCTATAGCACGGCCAACGAGAAGCGATACCAAATGTAAACAAAACCCATGCCCCATCTGAAATGGCCGCCCGAATGTTGGCGAACCCGTCTTAACGTTGTCATGTTTTTGCCGGGAGAACGAGACATTACGACAAAGGCACAAGATGGAAAGAGCTAAATATTAGATTGTCAACGCCACAGTTGTTCTTTAGGTTAATGACCTTTCGTATCGCTTCTCGTTGACCGTACTATAGGTGTGGTTCAAAATTATTGAAGGCGTACAAGACATGAAACCGTGCCTGTGTGATTTAGGAGACAGATAATCTGTTGATCCCGGATTTGTAGATCTTTGACAGTCGTTACAGGTCACCCCTGATACCCTTGGTAAGCTAAAGTAATAGTAATAACTGAGTTGTGAAGGTCAGATAGACAGTCGCTCCAATTCAAATACTAGTATTCAGCTGCATCCGGTAAGACTGGAAGCCGACCCCTTATTTGGGAAAAGGTTATCTAGATGATGAGTACTAATCTGCCTAGCACTTTGGGTTTACAGCCGTGATGTTATGATACTGTATGTAGCTTATGCAACTTATTATGTCGCAAAAACGCGCGAAAATTGGACGAAAAATGGACGAATTTATGAGTAACGTTTTAGCGAAGTAGGCCTTCAGAAAAACGAAGATTTTACCGTTAAACCGATAGGTACACCGTATAAAATTCCCCCATGGGTACTTAAGACGTTTGTGGCATTTTGTCTCATGTTCCCCCGTAGGAACTAACGACATGCAACGGGTTATCTAGTAAATATAGCAAAATTATCCGTCGCTCGGATCATAATCAAATTTCGAAAGTGCTCGCTAGCACGTTAGAATTTAGTTAGTTACACGTCAAAATTTCATTCGTGCGTCCTAATTAACTTCTCACAGGCGAGAATTTCACTGCAATGTAGTGTTTGCCTGCCAAATATAAATAATTACTGCCAAAACTTGGTAGTAAGCCAGAAATGTAGTGTGTACAATGCTAAGTATTCGTTTGAACTGCGCCCATTTGGCAGCTACATTGAAATTAATTTCTCGCACAAGTGGTGTGTGCAGAATCAATTTCACTTTTGTAGTACTATTAACATTCCCAAGAATTATAGACGAAAGGTTCTGAAATAATTCTGTTTCATATTTCTTCTTCCTTTCGTATTTTTTTTAAACGTTTCCCCACACTAGGAATTTCTCCTGTATCGTGGGTGCGTTAACAAACATTTAAACTCACATGCACAAACAGCCAGACCCGAAACAACTACCTGTAGATCATACAAATATATGTTCCGTGCGGGGATCGAACCTGCGACACGCAGCGCAGCAGTCGATAGCTCAAGCACTGCTCCAACCGTGCCGTCAAAAATCTTCACATACTTGGGCCCAGGAAGTAGCCTCAATTACCAGTATTACCACGGTATTTTTTTTTCGGGTGGGAAATCATCCAATGACTTCCCCTGCTCTGGGCGGAGCGGGGGGGGCATGTCAGACTTGTACTGACTAAAACCCACCTATGTTCCTTCTATTGCCCTTTACGTTCCGAGGCCGCGGTATCTCTTTCGAACAACCCGCAACCCCGGCAGACGGAGGCTGCCACGGTATTAGGCGGTATTTTAACCTAGTTTCACTCTTCTCATCTTTAAGCACGCACGCTCAGCGCAACCTTGTCCATGTTTTTCCGTTCTGTGTATCTTTTTTTTTTCTTTTGCTTGTTTGTTTCGAATAAATATTTGGAATGGAACCCTAAAATGATGATCAGCTACGTACAATTGATTGATCGATGGCAGCTTAACTAAAAACCCGATTACGATGTCTCACTACAGACGGGGTTAACAAAATAGAACTGTAATTCTAGGTATATACATTTCTATTGTGTATAGCATATCTCTTTATCAATGTTTTCAAAATGGCAGACGTGTAGGCCTATTATAGAATTTAATCGAGTGTCAATCATTTCAGTGAAGCTCACGGCTTGATAAAACGTTTTAGAATTAGTCCCACAGATATACTGCAATATTGTATCACTTGCTTTGAAAAGTAATAAATACTTCGAAATTAGGTGTTTATCAGTCTTGGGACCCACGGATGTCCGTCAAGTTAAAGGGGAAAATATACAAGTCCGTGATTGGACCTGTTGTTTCTGTATGGGTCAGAATGTTGGGCCGCGGCCGTAAAAAAGATGAGAATGTTGAGATGAATGTGTGGAGTGACAAGAATGGATAAAGTAAGGCATAAGTATATTGGAGGAAGTTTGAAAATTGCGCCTGTTACAGAAACATTGAAAGGGAGTCGTTTGTCTTGAATTGAATGTTGATGGACGGAGAGCGAGAGGAAAGCCAAAGAAATCTTTTCTTTGGCTTTCCTCTGGATGGATTGTGTAAGGAATGATATGAAGGAGAAAGGAGTTAATGATGCCGTGACTTTTGATAAAGGAGAATGGAAGAAAACGTGTTGCGCCCAAATAGAATAGGCCAAGGGTAGGAAAATGATGAGGTGTTTACCGGTCTAATTGTCTGTTACATTTGTATGTGCATAGCGCAGGTCTATGATCAGATCATTGAAGGTTATACCTTTCATTCCAGCAGCATGTCAATGATGAATGATATCATCAAATGTTGTGGCTGAAACGCTGGCAAAGAAGTCAACGAAACTAACAAAAGTCACCGACTTTGGTGATTGATGACTTCAAAAAAAGGAGGAGGTTCTAAATTCGTTCAGAATCTTTTTTTTATGTATGTTTACCGATTACTCAAAGATGCCTGGACCGATTTGCTTAATTGTTTTTTGGTTTGATACTGTATACTTTTTTTTTGGGGTGGGAAATCATCAAATAACTTTTACTGACTAAAACCCACCCGTGTTCCTTCTATAGCCCTTTACGTTCCGGGGCCGCGGTATCTCTTTCGAACAACCCGCAATCCCGGTATTGGGTATACTTCAGGTCCTATATAAATTTTATTTATATTGCTTAGTTAGTTTATGAGTTATCGTCTATTATTCATATTTTTCTTTATATCTACATGGGTGATGTTATCATATATGTATAATACTTATTTCTCTCTTTGGCTATATGGGTGACATGCTAATCTTTTTGTAACAATGGAAAATGAATACTCGATAAAAATTATGTGATACTAGCTGGGGGCGCCAGCTAGTATCACATAATTTTTCACCTTCGCCCGCGTGATGATCGAAAAAAAAGTGTCCTATGTGTTATTCCAGACTATAATCTAACTAAATTTGGTAAGTCATGATAATGCTTGTGACTGTAGTATCAAGTATACCTCTGTCTGTCCCTTTGTAGATGACAGGTTTAATGTTATGTCAATATTTAAATTTCCGCTTTCACAGATCCTTAAAGTCTTCAAGGTAAAGGAAGTAATATCTCTCAACATAATTTTCTTTGATCACACCATTCCCCAAGAGTCCGGTCTGTTAACAAATTTGACCGACTTTTAAAAAAGGAGGATGCTCTCAATTCGACTGTATGTTAGTTACGTAATTTCCCCGTCAATTTTGGGTCGATTTTCAAAATACTTGTAATTTAAAGGATTATACACTCCTAAAGAAGTCCCATATCAATTGTATCTATGTATATTCTTATATTATTAGCTTCGGTAGCCTATCAGTTATCCTAACTAATATTATAAAAGCGAAAGTGAGTTTGTTTGTATGTTTGTTTGTTACGTCTCACGCCTAAATGTCCCAACCGATGTTGATGTATTTTGGTATAGAGATAGTTGGGACCCTGGAGACGGACATAGGATTTTTAAAGTGAGATAAGTGGGAGAAAGAAGAAGACAAGGGGAGAGAAAGTTACGCGGGTTAAAGTAAGCGTTAGCTCAAAGTAACTGTGGACGAAGTCGCGGGCGGAAGCTAGTCTTCTATAATACCTACACATTAATGCATGTGAATGATTTGCTTACAACTATTAGGAAGTAGAGCTATAGAAAATGAATACTTACTAAATAAGAATGCAACAAAAAACTGACTTCTAAAAAAAATCGGGAAATAACTTATTATTTCTTAACGTAACGGAATTTTTTCCCCGGTCCTATTCAGTCCGCATAATTTACCCTTTTATTTTTTTTTTTTGAATGCTTTTACCCACTTAAATGAAATTCTGACATCTTTATTTTTCTTTTTCAACTTTCCGCTATAGTAGTGAAATCGTAGTCGTTTTGTCAGAATAGAATATAAATTTAATTTTAAATAAGATTGGTTTTGTTTTTATTATGTAATATTTTTGTCCAGAAGTATTTTGTTAGGCTCTGCTTAAATCATGACAGAGATCTGCTACCCTACCATGACGTGTTAAAGCAGAACTTATTCCGCTGAGGGAAAGGGACAGAGCTATACAGGGTTTCTAGCACCATCTTTTTCACTCAGTGGAATAAGTTCTGCTTTAAGATGTCATAGTAGGCCTACTGAAAAGCTTTTAAAATTGTTTTCGGCCTTCTAACCTATTAAGTCAAATTATATGGTCCTCCGATCGTTTTCCGCCACGGTGGACAATCTCAGCGGAGATTAGCCATCGTTGCGGGAGACATTATAGTGCAACACCACAACCACCAGCATCACAACTGGACCTTGATACTCAAACAGCTTGTTGGGCCGACTCTTTTCGTGACCAGAGGGTTGGCCTGTTATTTGCCCAGAAAATTAGCATTGCCATCCAACGCGGTAATGCTACCTTCTGGGCACTTTCCCTGTTGACAGCGATGCGGAGGAATTTTTGACGCACTGTAATTTACTATTTTTAACTTGTACATATTTTTCATTTATCGGTTTTAATACATATTATTACATTTTTATATATTTCAAAAAAAGCATAAAAAACATTTAAAAATATAAAAATAGTAGCCCACCGGTATCGGGAACAGGGTCCAAGCTACCGGCGGTCAAGGCTCCAGAGAAAGGAACCTCCTAACAATACGAGCCGTGTCCAGGAGTACCGCTTTCTGTATCAAGCCCTTGATCCAGCTGCCTAACGAGAGCCTCCTCAGGTATTGGTCGAGGCTCTTGGCAATTAAGCCATTGGCAGATACGACTATCGGCACAATGATCGCTGAGTCCACATCCCACATGTCGACAACCTCGCGAGCCAAGTCAATATCTTAATTTGCTTATCTTTCTCGGCTTTCACGAGGTTCTCATCATGTTAGTACATATTATTTTCTTTATTTACATTACATCTTACAATTATATTTTTAAATATTTCTTAGAAAATAAAAAAAAAAAAAAAACATTTAAAAATATAAAAATAGGTTTCCGCCGGTAGCGGGAGAGGGTCCAAGCTACCGGTGGTTAGGGCTCCAGAGACAGGAACCTCCTCACAATGCGGGCCGTGTCGAGGAGTACTGCTTTCTGAATCAGGCCCTTGATCCAACCACCTAAGGAGAGCTTCGACAGATGTTCGTCGAAGCTCTTGGCAATTAAGCCATTGGCCGTTATGACAATCGGCACAATGATAGCCGAGTTTACATTCCACATGTCAACAACCTCGTGTGCCAAGTCAAGATATTTTAGTTGTTTTTCTTTCTCAGCTTTCACGAGGTTTTCGTCATGTGGGATGGTAACATCGATTATCATTACGCGGCGCGCTGATCGGTCTATCACCACTATGTCAGGCTTATTGGCGAGAATAGTCCTGTCAGTAATGATAGACCGATCCCAGTACAGCGTGACATGGTCTTTCTCGAGAACTGGGTCGGGCACATACTTGTAGTACGGTACCTCAGATTCAACAAGATTATATTTCAAGGCAAGTTGCTGATGAATAATCCTGGCTACTTGGTTATGTCTATGCAAATACTCGCTGTTAGCTAGACGAGAACAACCAGAAATAATATGTCTGATGGACTCACCAGGACGATGGCATGCCCGACACACGTCAACCGTCCCATCCTTCATAATATATTTCCGGTAGTTGTTCGTCAACATAACTTCGTCCATAATCGCACAGACAAAACCTTCAGTTTCCCCAAATAGGTCACCGAATCGTAGCCAGGACACGGACGCCAGAAAATCTACATCGGGCCCATGAAGAGCCTTGTAGAAGCGCCCGTGAAGCTCCTTACCTTGCCATACTTCCTTGCGGTCATCGGTAGTAAGTACTACAGGTTTGCGCCAATTCTCTTTAGCCATGGACAGCGGGGTGAGTCCCTTGTCCACTGCGACTACATCTCGGTGCATACCCACGTTGGCTTTTAAGAAATATTCCCTGAGACTGCACAGCTCTCGGTTGTGGAGGGTCATAGCGTTTAAAAAGCCTCGACCCCCACACTTCCGTGGGATGTACAGTCTCATCACCGATGATCGTGGGTGATGCATCCGATTTGCAGTCAGCAATGTACGGACTCTCCTATCCAGGGCATCGAGTTCAGTCTGCGTCCATTTGAGTATGCCGAAAGAGTACATTAAAACCGGCATGACCCAACTGTTGAAGGCGCGCACCTTGTTCCCGCCGGAAAGAAGGCTTTTTAATACCTTCTTCAGGCGACCAAAGAAACGCTCCCTCAACAGTTGCTTCATGTCAGCCACGTTAATGCCTAACGCTTCCGACATACCCAAATACTTATAGCTTTCGGATGAGGAAAGGGATCTGAGGTGTATGGAATCCGAGAGTTGAATTCCCTCGGATTCCATAATCTCCCCTCGCTTCACATACATGACTGCACATTTGTCCACACCAAATTCCATCCTGATGGCGTTACTAAAAGTTTCAGTTACTTTCAGTAGCTCCATCAGTCGCAATTTGTTGGGGGCAAAGAGTTTCAGATCATCCATGTAAAGGAGGTGAGATATGACCTGACCACCTCTTCTCAACCGATAGCCTAGACCTGAATCCTCCAGCAATGTGCTTAGAGGATTCAGGGCTAGACAGAACCAAAGTGGACTCAAACTGTCACCCTGAAATATTCCCCGTTTAATCCATACAGGCTCATCGTTCCCCTGGATTTGTCGACATCCTGGATATCGAAGGACCGTCCTCCATTGTCCCATACACGACTCAAGAAAGGCGCGTAGAGTTGCATCAATCTTGTACAACTCCAGCACCCTCTTGAGCCATGTATGTGGCACTGAGTCGTAGGCCTTCTTATAATCAATCCAACATGTCGACAAATCCTTGCGGGATCGACGAACCTGCTGACTAATGGCCATGTCGATGAGGAGTAGCTCCTTAGTACCGCGGGACCCGTTCTTACATCCATTTTGAGAGACAGACATAATAGAGTTACTGTCAATGTGTTTGTTAATTTTCATTCTCAAAATGGACGTAAGAAGTTTATAGACCGTCGATAAACACGTGATCGGCCTATAATTCTTGGGTTCCGCGGGACTACCTGACTTATAGAGCAGGTGGGTAACGCCTGTTGTTAAGAACTGTGGCAGAGATCCGGACTCTAGGCATGACTGAAATTGCGATGCCAGGCGAGTGTGTGAACTACTGAGCCATTTTAACCAAAAGTTATGCAGTCCATCCGGTCCCGGAGATTTCCAGTTCGGGAACGGACGGACAGCTCTGGCTATGTCTGATGGTGTAATTAAAATTGGCTCCATCTCTGGTATAGTTTCACACACTCGCTCGATATCACGCATCCAGTCAGCCTCAGTATGACAGACAGGCACCGACCAGATGCTGTGCCAGAAAGAACTTGTGGCTACATCATCCGGGCGGCACACGTCAGTCAGACTTTGTTCGGGTCGCTCCCAAGCTCTGTATACCCACCTCTCATCGCTCCGGAACATGCGATTCTGCGAATACCGATCAACCCGCCGCTTATACCGCCGAATACGGTTTGCCCATGCATAAACTTTCTGCTTCAGGAAGTCGATGCGCTCTGTGGCACGAGACATATATTCTTGAGGCCTGATCCCAGTCCCCGAGAATGCCCGTCTCACAAAGCGCATCACACGTGGTCTTGTATTGCCCTCCCTGAAGCAGTATAGTTTACCGATGAGTACCCTGGCCTCGTCGATACGCCGCTCGATCCTGCACTGCCAGGCTGGTGCGGATGGTTTTGGTCGAGTAGCTACGTCACAGTTTGGAAATTTGACGTTAACTAAACGACATACCGCAACAGCCCCACAGTACAGGATCGAGTGCGTATCGACGAGATCCTCGCTACTTTCGAATAAATTCTTGAGCAACGAGTCCAGGGCACAAACCAGCGCCCTATTTTTTTTATGCATGGGTAACCGTGGTAATCGGGGTCTAAGTTCGGCTGGAGTGGATCGATAGTCGCGAAGCGCATCCTCCAGTGCGCTCCTCAATCGGTCGTTGCACTGGCTACTTACCGTAGCAACCCTATCATCCTCCTCTACGACAGCGGGATTGGACCGCGGCTGCGTCACATCAATTGATGACGCTTGCACCGCGGTTTGTGGCGTAGTCAAGATGACACGATTGCTCAGTACTTCTGAGCGCAGCCTATCAAGTGCAGCATCGTCCAACATGTGATTGCGTTGGATGACCCGCACCTGATCCGATAGTCGTTGGGCCGAAACGTTGATGGTCGGTTCTAGGTCCTGGAACAGAGACAGCATCCTAACACGGTATGCAGTGAGGTTAGTTCCCCCCTCTGTAGACCCATAATATGCGCGCATGACATTCGCGTTGATTGACGAAGTCCATCGCATGCGCGACACATTACCACCGGCAGCGGGGACCCTGATCGGGGCCTGTTGGCCCCTAGATCCCAAGCCCGCTGGTGGCCGTCCTCTTCCTCGTCGTTGTCTTGTTGGTGGTGGTGGTGGTGACGACGGCGGGGAGAAAAACTCGTCGCTCGAGCTCGACGCAACTGCAGCGACCGGCGACACGGCGCTCACGCGTGTAGCGCGTCCCGGCGGCTGCGAGGCGGAGCTGAGCGGCGAGCCCGGAGATGGTGGGAGTGTCTGTTGTTCCTGGGCCCGGCGTCTGGTCAGCATGTTGACGTATTAACATTCATTGTTAAAATCCATTTTCTTCTTTTCATCTCTCGTTCTGTTTTCATTTTCTTTATTATGGTTATTTATTGGTTTATTTTATCTAGTTGTGGTTTCGGTGTAGGCGGTTTCGGTGTAAATATTTGTAAAATTGTTTAAAATTTATTGGTATTGAAGAAAACACGTCATGTCACTTTGACAGTCGGGCCACAGATTACATTATATTATTTTTATTATTAGTTTGTGTCAATTTTAATTTGCAGCTTGTATTTGTACATCTGATTTATAATCTGTTTTTTATGAGTTTTTAAGAAGTTATAAATACCGTTTTACTGCTATAATATCATAAAAACACCAGCGGACTAGGTACCTAACTTGTACCCGTTAGGGAATCTAACAATAATAATTTTGAACTTAATGTAAATTACTCTTGCAGGAAAATATTTCTGCCATTCTCAAAGGATTCAAATAAAATAAAACTTTGAAAGTCTCTCCATACTAAATTCGCATTAAAAAATGATGTTAAATGAATATTTTTAACTCATATTCATTATATTTAACAACAATACCAATTAAAACCAAGGCGAAGGACAGTGTGTTGACTGCCTAGGAAAGGAAAATATCCATGGACCGCGATAGATCAGGTCCAGCCTGTTCTTTTGTCCCCCTCAGCGACGCCCTAAGCCGAGACTCGTACCCTGCAGCCCGTGGTGCCCGTGCGTGCAGTCGCTACAAGTACTACAGTGGAGTATATAAGTTTTTGCCCCTGGCTGGAGACCTTACTTTCAATGCATAATATTCCAGATTATAACCTACCTCTGTGCCAAATTTCATCAAGATCCGTTCAACTGTCTTGACGTGTGAAAGAGTAACAAACATCCATACATCCATCCATGCATCCTCACAAACATTCGGATTTAAAATTTTAAATTAGTAGGACTTATGTTTAAAATGCAAGTCAAAGAGCATTACCTCTCCTCTTTTCTGTAATATTCTGCATAAATTGACTATCTCAGTATTTATTTTATATATGTATTATTTGTATGTACTTATGTTTATTAAATGATTGATCATTTTAAATTTTCCTGTTTTGCCTTTTCCACACTCTCGCAGGTCTGCTGTAAGAAATTTATAATGAAACTTGCTTTTGCCCGCGGCTTCGCTCGCGTTAAATTCGGTAGCGCCTTATTGGTTTGTAATAGCAACGCTAAGTTTTCCCGTTTCTTCCCTGGAAAGAGGGAGTGGAGGGAGTGGAGTGGGATAGAGCCTATGTCCGTCTCCTGGTGCTCAACTATCTCTGTACCAAAATTCATCAAAATCGGTTAAGCCATTGAAGCGTGAAGAGGTAACAAACAAACAAACAAACTCACTTTCGCTTTTATAATATAATTAAATATTATATATATTAGTAAGGAAGTAAGGATAAGCAGTACCTTTGTGCTCATCTGTCTTAATGTAATGTCCTGTCATTTATTTTGTGTGTGTACTGTAGGTACTTAAATAAGGATGGTATTTAATACTTTAACTGTAAATCCCCTTTTTTCAATCAAAATATTCGAAATTATCACCAAAAATACTGAATTGCACACTAAATTTGCTCATCAAATAAATCAATTATACTATACTGTTAGAAGACAGCACTACAATAAAAAAGTGTTATATCTTTATCCATTTTCTATTAATGCAAGTCGTTACTGGCACTCGCCGGCCGCTGCCGCGGCACCGCTCGCTCCGCTCGCTCGGCTCGTGCGTAGGGGGTCGCAGTTTTAACCTAACCTAACCTACGCATTTTTTTAGCATTCAGGAAAGAATATTTGGTGTACGATCAGTATTTTTGGTGAACACAAAATTTTTTCCCCTTAAATAAATACCAGAATCTGACTAAAATACTAGTGAACGTGACCAAAACTCAACACGATGCATCTTGTAAGCACTTGAAATTTTGCGAACTTTTCCCTTAAGGGGAGAAAGTTTCCCCTCACTTTACTGTAGCCACCTAAGTTAAGAGACGCTTAGACGTTCACTTGGTGTGCTTAAGTTATTTGGAGAGGATGAGTAGACTATTTCCTGGAAAATCTACATATTGAAGGGCTTTGAGGCACTTTCTAACTGTTTCTATGGTCTAAGTGTGATTGTTAAGTATGAGGTTTCTGGGTTCTTTCTTAAGTCGGAGTGTTGTTGAATTTTCCATTTAAAAAAACGGTAAAAGTGAATGTGAACTCCGCAGCCGACCGTCACGCGACATGCAACACACAGACGAATAAATTTGAGACAATGTAATAAAAGTTTCACTAAAAAAAACGTTGCTTCACACTAGGAATTTCTCCTGTATCGTGAGTGCGTTTACAAACATTTAAACTAACATATACAAACGGTCAGACCGAAACTACTATCTGCAGGTCATACAAATATTTGTTCCGTGCGGGTATCGAACCAGCGAGACGCAGCTCATCACTCGATCGCTCAGCCACTGCGCCAACCGTGTCGTCGTTTCACAGTAGCAACCTCGGAGTTTGGATATATGGATATACTTGCTTACGCCCGCGGCTTCGCCCGCGTTAAATTTGGGGTAACACAGTTCCTCTTGCGCCTTATTGATTTGTAAAAGCAACGCTAAGTTTTCCCTTTTCTTCTCTCTTTCTCACTCACATCCCACTTTTTTCAAAAAAAAATTTGATAATAACCTATATCCGTCTCCTGGTTCCCAACTATCGCTGTACCAAAATTCATCAAAATCGGTTTAGCCAATAAAGCGTGAAGAGGTAACAAACAAACTCACTTTCGCTTTTATAATATTAGTAAGGATGCCCGTTTGATGGTAATAGACTCGCCCACCATCACATGGGACTTGAACTTAGCTGGCTAGATGTGCTCTGCATATCCTTTTCGGGATTACAGGAATGATTTATTTATTTATTAAAAAAAGTCACCACCAGCTTCACTATAAAAAAAAATATTAAAAAAAAAATATGTTAGGTATTAGATTTATACAGTTGCCAATTACAGGTTAACCAACATTTTAATATAACTAATATTATAATTAGGATGGTATTTAAAAGTACTTCAATTTATTCCCATTTCGTTTACCTAATTTAGCCAGTGTTGCACCAAATATACTGAATGTGCACCAAAATATGTTAATTAAAATTATGTCATAACGAGCATCAGGAAAAAGACAGCACTGCAATAAAAAAGTGTTATATCTTTATCCATTTTCTATTAATGCAAGTCGTTACTGGCACTCGCCGGCCGCTGCCGCAGAACCGCTCGCTCCGCTCGCTCGGCTCGTGCGTAGGGGGTCGCAGTTTTAACCTAACCTAACCTACGCATTTTTTTAGCATTCAGGAAAGAATATTTGGTGCACGATCAGTATTGGTGAACACAATTTTTTTTCCCTTATAGATAAAAAACAACAACATATACACTTTCTTTAGGGTTTATTAGTAGGCAAAAATAAAACGAAACCTGTTACAAAAGGTAAAAAAAATGAGATTAAAATTAAATTATAAAGTAAATACAATAGAATGCAATTTGGGTAGGCATGTTTCTAGATGTAGGTGGCTTATTACTAAAACTGCAAGTCCTTAGGAGATTGATTTTGGGACTAGTCCTATAGGGAGACGCTATGATAAAAAAAAAATTGAAATTCTGCAATTGGTTTTGGAAACAAATATGTGGTATCTCAATTGACAAAACCAGGGTTTGTTCTTGGCTCTTCTTCAACGTCAGAAGATCACTTAAGACTAATTTTTTGTTTTCTTTCTCTTTGCAGGTACTTAAAAACGCTTCTATTCTCCCTGATAACGAAAAAGACGCTAGTGTTGCAGTTTTAACACCTTCATAAAATATGTAAGTTTGCACGATAAAATTGTCGTCATGGGAATTCGCCTTAGTGTAGTGCTTTTGCCTGCTGGGGCTACGGGTTGTTCGAAAAAGATACCGCGGCCCCGTAACGCATAGGGTAGAAGAAGGAACCTAGATTGGTTTCAGTTAGTCTGCCCCAAACAAAGCGGGAGAAGTTATTTGATGATTTTTCATCCGCAATCATAGAAAAGCTTCCGCTACTAAAAAAGCTGCCACTAAAACCAATCTAAGTTTTTGCTCTTTATGTTCCGGAACCGCGGTATTTCTTTCGAACAACACCCAACCCTGGCCCATCTGCTTTGCTGACATCTTTAGGAGGCGCGTGTGGAACACTAACGCGCCGTCGACACGGTGAGCTACGTATTGCTCACGGCGGCGGCGGCCGGGAGTCGTCACGCTCTTAAAGAGTAATTTAAAAATCTGAAAAAAAAGTAGATTTACACTTTTTTTTCCCATTCTCAAAACTTTCCAACTAAAACATTCTTCATAGCTATTGCAATTCCCCGTAAACTATAATCAAGATACGAAACAGAAATACGATCTCTGATTCAATTAGTCTCGGATAACAGCATCGCGATACAACTCAATTTACCTAGTAATTTCTGACTACCCTCTAATCTTTCGTACCGTAATCTTCGTTTCAATAATCGGAGCCATATTCAGGTCATTTCGCTTTTTGATGCCGTCACGTGTAGAAGTGTAATGTGTTGCTTAGTAAGTGTTGATAAAATGTTTAAAATGATAGTTCCGTCTGATATTAAAATCGAGTGCTACAAAATGAGCAATACTTATTTAAAGAAACACAAATAACATTATTTAATTTTATCTGTACTGATTAATTTAAGGGGAAAGTCAACTTTATCAAAGTGTATGTCAAGATAATTTCAATTTTGAATTCAACGATTAGTTTATCAAACTCTTACATTTACAAACTATTGACATTAACTTCTAATAAAAATATGTACAGACGCCTGCAGGTCAAGCTACCCAAAACTGACAATTTTTCCCAATGAACCTTGAACCTTATGCTTTAGAAATAAAGTCGAAAATCTATCAAAGAAATCTGACAGATTGTAGTAGCTTGAGGTGCAGGCGTCTGTACAAGAATAAAAATACTGAAATAATTACAGAGCGTTAAAAAATTTATCCGCATTGCTGTCAACGGGAAAAGTGCCGAGAAGGCTCGCAGATTAAAACTATTAAATATCTTGAAGTAGCTACATAATACACAATATGCCTGTCCTTATGTCAATTACTTTGAAGGCATGCCTTCTCCTATCATAAGTACTTTTCCGTTAATCGCCATCTCAGCAGAAATTAATTTTTCACAAAAGTAATTAGTTTCATGTAAAATATGACATCAATCAAAACCAAAAAATCTAAATATTTTTATTTCACATAGGCCTACATGGACACTTGTAGAACGTCGAGAAAAGGAGCACGGTTCGGGTTGGTCGTTTCCTATGGAGAAGATCCGGCAAGAAACTCCATGGTTACTCTTTTAAAATCATGGTTTAACACTATTGTTGTTACATATAAACTCTTACACATCGCTGTCAACTGGTTATGTGCTCAAGAGACTGGCGATATTGCCACGTTGTATGGCAATAACCTTACCTCTGACAAATTAACACCCAGCCTTTGAATCACGGCAAGTATGATAGTGCACACAAGTAGTGTCGATTAGTAGAACGATCTGTTGAAGAAAAAAAACGAGTACTGAAATATTAAATTCCCTACTCTTAGTTGGTAATTAATATGAGTTGTAGGAAGTCTTAGAATTCCGTTTGCCTGTCTTGTATTTCACAAATATTCGGCGTAAAGAAATTCCAAAGCACTTATTTCAAGCGTCGAATTCCTTGAAAGGACCCAATAAATGTAAGAAAACATATTATTATTCGTCCCTTTGAAGATCGAGGGAAGCAAATTCTCGCCCACTGTTGACTTCAAACAATAGCTATTGGTCCCAAAAGGCCTGTTCCAATAAAATATTTAAGGCCCACTTTTCCTGTGATAAATAAACTTTTATCATCACACTTTACGTGTGTGTGTTGGGGCCAAAGATTTGAATTTTTAGATTGGCCGACATTGTTGTTACGTTGCCAATGGTTTTTAAAATATGTTGCATTGTCCTATTTATAGAAATGACTTATGTGAATATTCCTTTAAAAAATAATACGGAAATTTTCATATTATAATTTGATATTGAAATGTCAAGGTGCATATTGACGAAGGTAGTGTGACAATTCGGTCATGTTCGCTGGGTAGACGTGGACAGAAATTACACAAAAGAGAGGTTTGGAAGGAGAAAGGGGCTTTTGCGTTGCCCAGCAAAGGCATACAATGTAGGCTACAAAAAATAATCTTTATCAAATCAAATCTTTTTTTCCCACTTTCTCCTCATTTTTGAAGGGTCCCAACTATCTCTGTACCAAAATTCATCAAAATCGGTTTAGCCATTTAGGTGTGAAGACGTAACAAACTCACTTACGCTTTTATAATATTAGTAAAGATTTCGCACATTAATATTGAAGAGATGAGTTACTTACCTTTTCGTACGCTTAAGTACGGGAAGACAACTAATGATTTAAATCTTCACTCTCCAACTTTTGATCTGGATCAAATCCTTAGCGATATAAGGAAAGGCTGTTATTGTCATATCACAATAGGGCTGAACCCTTTATCAGTTCGAAGCACGAAGTCTCAAAGGCACAGAGGAGAGGTGAACGGTATTTGGGGCAACCCTAAACATAAAGGCGATAATACACGGTTATCCTCTGGGAACGTGAATTGTTTACCCTGTTATTAGAGGATGTTGGGCATTGTTGGGTTGAATGTTTAAGTGGGCACTTATGTCCGATTTCACCGACACTAGGTGGCATCTAAGTGAACAGGCACTTAGCTTGTTGTGTCTATGGGATTTGAGGACATACGATTTTACTTTGGATATCAACGTTTTGAGTAAATTTGTTTAATTAATTGGAATAAGAAGATACAAAGAGATTTCCACTCTGGAAAGGATAGGAAGTGGAACCGTTCAGAACTTTTTGAATATTGATCAATCATTGATACAACAGATAATAACAACCTGCCGTGGAGGTGTAGTGCGTCCGGCATGTTGCTGAGAACAGAGTGGATTATATTTATGCAGTAATGAGGAACTTTTTGCTATAGTTGTAAGCCGTGCGGCGAGCGCGTGTTTCTCTGTCTCTCTCTCCCTCAAAGAAAGCAACCCAGTTATTTTCGTTTCGTCTTTCCATTTCGCATTGAACAATGTGGTGTCGCGACGATTATTTTTAATGAGTAAATACAGGTTTTTTGTACATAATAAATAATAACTTCGTTTTATCCGGTTGTCCATTGAACCTCTCAAGTTTTTTTTTATAATATCTTCTAGCACATGTTTTCTTAAAAGTACGACGAAGAACAATTCCGCTACACGTTGCCATTCTTTCACATCAAAAGCCACGCATGCCAATACCAATCAAAATTAATGAATCTTGACCTTATTAACCAAAACCTCAGCCATTAAACAATCCGTTAGCATGTGCAGAAACCACCCACATACCATGTTTTTGCACCTGTCAACCGGAAGTCACCAGTTCATTATTACAGTTTTGATGTAACCGCAACTTAATCAAAAAACAACCTTAAAATTATCACGTTAAGATCTGCAGTGATTAAACAGTAATTACATCTGATCGGACAGGTCGTTGACCCTGCGCAAGAGCAATCTTTAGTTCATTCACGTGTTCCGCACCTGCTCAGTTGTAAACCAATGATTTTCGTTTCTAGTACTGTCGTGAACAATGGTGGTTGATTGAAATTGATTTCGTTATAATGCTCAAAGTGTGATAAACGGTATTTTTTTAGAGAATACGGTTAACTTCGAGCGATGTTGCAATTGATATTGTAGAGTCATCGTTTTTGGTGATTCTTTGATTTAAAATTTGATATCAGTAATAGATGTTTTTTTTTTTATTTTGCTATGAATATTCCATTCGTCATTTGTTTTTTTTTATTATTATTTAGGTTATACGGTATTGTGTTCTCTTATCTGCTCCGTTGGGCTTGGCTTGAGTTCTGGGTTCGATTCTCGAGTCGGTGATAAAGTTATTTTTTTTTTATTAGGAACTAGCTGTTCCCCACGGTTTCACCCGCGCTGCTCAGCACCTGTTGGTCGTAGCGTGATGTTATATCACGCTACGGCCTATAGCCTTCCACAAGAAATGGACTATCCAACACTAAAAGAATTTTCCAATTCCAACCAGTAGTCCCTGAGATTAGCGCGTTCAAACAAACAAACAAACTCTTCAGTTTTATAATATTAGTATAGATTTTACAATAGCAGCCTGGAATTTAGAAATTTGCGCCTTGGCGGTAAGATACCCCCGTGTCTCGGAAAGCACTTTAAGCCGTTGGTCCTGCACCTGATCTCTCCGGTCGTGTCGGATTGCCGTCCCATCGGACTATGAGAGTGAGGGAACAGAGAGTGCACCTGTGCCTGCGCACACACGCCGCAACTATAATATCTCCCGCGCCGATGGCTAATCTCAGCTGAGATTGGCCGGCGTGGCTGATAACTGTCACGGAGGACTATATTGCGTTCTCTAGCATTTCAAATCAGTTCTTTTTTAAAAAAAAAAGAAGTTGCTGCACACAAGAAATTTCTCCTGTATCGTGGGTGCGTTTACAAACATTTAAACTCACATACATAAACAGCCAGACCCGAAACAGCTATCTGCAAGTCATACAAATATTTGTTCCGTGCGGGAATCGAACCCGCGACACGAAGCGCAGCAGTCAATCATTCAGCCACTGCGCCAACCGTGCCGTCAAGTCAAGTCGTCAATCTGTGTGTGATGCCTTTGTCTCACCAACATTCTTCGTCATCTCCTCATCACAAAGTACAGACGCCTGCAGGTCAAGCTACCCGAAACTGTCAATTTTTCCCAATGAACCTGGAACCTTAATACTTTAGAAATAAAGTCGAAAATCTATCAAAGAAATCTGACAGATTGTAGTAGCTTGATGTGCAGGCGTCTGTACCTATGTTTTGACCCAAGAACAGGAAAATACTTCTCTTAAACATTTCACTCGCCTTTAGCTTCCTTTTGAGTTTACATAAAATTATTCAAATCACGTTTTTAGGGTTTGCCAAACAATCAGCGAAGTAGCTTTGAAATGATATGATATGCAAAAGCCGTACTTACAATAAGTAGCAGTAAGTGCAAATTGCCTTGTAAAAACAAAAGAGTGTGCCTAGTGGCCGATCCTTGGTTTCAGTCAATTGACCTTGGTGATATATCCTGTTTTTAAATTCAAAGTACGTACTTAATGTTTGATAAGCAAGTGTTTCTAGACAACGAATATTTTGGTGACAACCATAATCAAAACCTATAATTTTGTTTTTGATATTGTACGACGATTTTGAAAGTTGCGCCTGTTACAGAAAAATGGAAGGGAGTCGTTTGTGTGGGTATGGACATGTGATGAGGAGAGATGAAGCACATGTGACTAAAAGAGTGATGGATCTGAATGCTGATGGACGGAGAGCGAGAGTAAGGCCAAAGAAAAGATGGATGGATTGTGTAAGGAATGATATGAGTAAATGATGCTGTGACGTCTGGTAGGGAAAAATGGAAGAAGAAAACGTGTTGCGCCGACCCCAAATAGAGTGTGTAGGTACCTAATATGTGCCTAAGTAGTTATATTATATGCATGCTATGCATGATACAAAATGTTTAAATTATGCATGATATTTACCTTCATTCACTTTACACCTTAAAATAAATAATATTAAAAAAACATTTAAATATATAAAAATAGGTTTCTCCCGGTAACGGGAGCAAGATCCAAGCTGCCGGTGGTCAGGGCTCCTTATAAAGGAACCTCATATTCATATTCATATCTTTATTGCATTCCATAATGTCTGAGGATCTTAAAATAGGCTTAAAGCTAAGGTACAATTATGGACCCTGTAGGGCACAGCAAACAAATTTGTTCACAATGCCAGCTGTATCGAGGAGACTGCCTTCTGAATCAATAATATTGGGAATATTTACGTTTAATAATAGTCTGTAAGCTTTCTTTAAAATAAAAGTCAGTTAGTCAGATCCATCACTCTTTTACTTTTAGTCAATTCTCTGATTGTGATGTTAAGAAAAGTGTTCTTTCGATTACATCTAATGCAGTTGGTAGTGATTGTGTCAGTCGTAAGATGATTCTCCCTATCCTTGACGAAATCCTTCCTATCCTGTGTCATATCCTAAATTACTCTGTATCCTCTGGTGTCTTTCCGTCAATGTGGAAAGAGGCCAAGATCACTCCTTTGCCCAAAAAATCAAATCCAACTTCTTTTTCAGAATACCGCCCAATCTCCATTTTACCTTTTCTCTCCAAAGTCCTTGAACGCCTTGTCCACGATCAACTAAGTGTTTTTCTTAGTAAAAATAGTCTGCTGAATTCTTTCCAGTCCGGTTTTCGTCCTGGTCACAGCACTGCTACTGCGTTAATTAACGTCACTGATGACATAAGATTAGGCATGGAAAAAGGAAGTCTTACGGTGCTTTGCTTATTGGATTTCAGTAACGCATTCAATACCGTCGACTTCGATATCCTGCTGGCCATGCTTCGCTCTCTTAACATATCTCCAACGGTGATTGACTGGTTTCGTAGTTACCTGTATGGCCGCCGGCAACGTGTATGTTTAGAAGAGTCGTGCTCTTCTTGGTGCGATACCTCTGCTGGTGTGCCTCAGGGCGGAGTCCTATCTCCTTTACTCTTTGCTATATTTATTAATTCGATTTCAAAACAACTTCTTTCTTCCTACCACCTTTATGCTGACGATCTACAAATTTATAAGCAAGCTACTTATTCGAACCTGGATTACGCAATTAATATCATCAACAAGGATCTGGTTTCTATTAGCGAATGGAGTGAGGCCCATGGGTTGCAGGTTAACCCGGCAAAGACTCAGGTCATTGTTGTTGGCAGCTCAAGGATGTTCCCCAAGATAAACTGGTCGCAGCTTCCCCAGGTTCAGTTTAACGGAACTACTATTCCAATTAGCGATAAAGTTAAGAACCTTGGAGTTTGGGTTGACCGGCATCTTTCTTGGGGTCCTCAGCTGCAGGACGTATGTCGAAAAATTTTTGCATCAGTTAAATCCCTGAGACGTTTGCGGAATTTTCTTCCAACTGCTACTAAAACTGCGCTTGCTCAATCCCTATTACTCCCCATCCTTGATTACGCCGATGTCAGTTATCTTGATCTCACTGAGGCACAACTAGATAAACTTGAGCGACTTCAGAATGTCTGCATAAGATTTATATTTGGCTTGCGCAAATATGATCATGTCTCTGAATTTCGTATAAAGCTCAAGTGGCTTCCCATAAGACTTCGCCGGAATACTCATATCTTGTTTCAGCTATACAATATTTTGTTTAATCCTAGAACCCCCCATTATCTTAAAGAACGTTTTAAGTTCCTTCATGACACACATAATAGATATCTAAGGTCATCGGAAAATCTGAGACTGGAGATGCCGGTGCATTCTACTAGCTTTTACGATAAATCCTTTACAGTTCAAGCTGTACGGCTATGGAATGCCCTGCCCGTGTCTGTAAGGAGCGCTCAAACTCTGTCCACTTTTAAAATTCTGGTCAAAAAGCACTACCTCTCTCCTTAAACAAAATATGAAATACTTCTTTGCTTTTAATGATTATTATTTTAAATGTATATTATATGTATTTATATTTAAGTATTTGTTTTTTTAAAATGTAGTTATTAATTTTGAAAAATGTTACACCACAGACTACCTACAGTACTGTTTGTCCTCCTTTAAATCCATCCAAAGGTTGTCTTGAAAAGATCGCTTTTAGCGATAAGACCGCCCATTGTGTCACCCTATTTATAAGTTGTTTAATGTTATTCTAGTTATTTGCATGGTGTACATAATAAAGAATATTCTATCTATCTATCTATCTATCTAAAATAAAGATCATGATTTTGAAATAAATTATGATAAGACAGGGTTTACTCTGACTAAACCAGAACTTTTTGACTGACTTGAAGAATTTTTTTTTTTTTAAATGCGTTAGGTATACACAAATATACTATGGAATTTCTTTTACTAATAACAATAAACACATAATATTTTAATTTAAAACAATAACTGCCACATAAAACTTGATTTTATAATTGAAATATGATTAAAAAGCGTTGTGATCTCATAGCCTGGAGCTTTCAATAACTAAAGAACTATTTAACTGTAAGTAATTAAGTATTCATTAAGTTATAATTACTTTAACAATACTTTTCATAACTTAAGCACTTTTAAAGTCAAATAAGTTGAAGTCAGAAGTTTTTAATTGAAAGATTTAATTATTAGGATTCCATCCATACCACGAAAAAAAACGGTATCTGTCTGTCTGTCTGTCAAGATCCTATATCGCGAAAACTCGTGATCCTTTTGTGTTGTGAAAAAAATCAACCCTCTAAGTCGACGCAGTCAAAAGATATGGCTGTTTAGTAAGTAGTAAGTTTGTACAGACGCCTGCACATCAAGTTACTACAACCTGTCAGATTTCTTTGATAGATTTTCGACTTTATTTCTGAAGTATTAGGTTCAAGGTTCATTGGGAAAAATTGACAGTTTCGGGTAGATTGACCTGCAGGCGTATGTACGAAACCCTCGGTTGAGTCTGACTCGCTATTGGCCGGTTTTTTTTAAGTTACACAGTTTCGAAAAGCAGTCGAGTGACGTTTCGAACTCATTTGATTCTAAAGTTTAATTTCATTTCATTGTAATGGCTGGATTATTGTATGTATTGCATAGATAGGGCGTTGGTGCGTCAATCAAGCAAGCGTACTGTGCTAACACTGCTTTATACCACTACTTCTCCAGCTACCCACATTTACCAATCTATTTATTCAAAATCAAAAGTCATTTATTCAAATTAGGCTGATAATCAGCACTTTTTGAACGTTACAAGAGACAGTCCCACAAAAACGCCCAGCCCTTCGCCACTTCCTAGTGTTTTAGCTGGGAAGAAGAAGTGGCGGCACAAACTCCCCAGCAATTAAGCTATTTATCAAGTACCTACATGTATAGTATTTGTAAAGGTCAATGAACCACCGAATAGCCATGAGATACGCATATTAAGTTCTCAAAATAATTATAGTTATTAAGTATAAGTTTGAGATTTATGTGTCATAATTATAGTAATTTCTGCTAAATTTTTTAGCAGTCATTGCCTTTAAGAAATGGATTGAAACATAAGTACCTACGTTATTTTTGGTATTCAGACCAATGACGTAGGTTAAACTAAGATCACCGGGACTATTAACCGCCCTTGAACTATTAAACGACGCAAGGGTTGGGCACCCTAAAACGACAGTCGAAAAATCTTTGTGAATTATCGTAAAAGGTTACCGGAATTCATCAAGATTTTATTACGCAGCTTCTAATTCAATTTATTACAAACTAAAAGGGTTGGTTTTCCATCTTCTTTCTATCTTTCAATTTTGCTATACAAAAAAACCGATATAATACAAAAATCGAATCACTTTTGCCATGAACAGTACTTTCTTTCAAATATTTATTCAGTACTGTCGTGTAGAATATGTGTTCTGTGTTTGTTCACAAAGCACGTCATGTGTGACACCCGCCACGGCCAGTGTCGGGGCTTTGAGTTCAATTCCCGTGCACGGATTTTGTTTGCTTATTGCAATAAACAAACATTTGTATTGCCTTGTATGTTTGCTTCGAATTTAGTATTGTTTGGTTGTTAAACGAGTTTTGAAGGTGTTCTAATATTGTTGGTGCTTATGCACTTACGTCGGTCGGTAAATACCTAAATACCATTTTGGTAATGTACTGCAAGCTTTGCTCAAGACAATGTTGATATGGTGTCGAGTATCTTGACAGAAATTTGAAGGGAACTGTCAGAGTTGCCGATATAACTATAAAATCTGCTATATAAAAATAAGTCGGGTTTTCCTTCCTGACGCTATAACTCCAGAACGCACGAACCGATTTCCACGGTTTTGCATTCGTTGGAAAGGTCTCGGGCTCCGTCTCCGAGGTTTATAGCAAATAAAAGGTAGGGTAGGTAGAAAGGTAGAAAATTGCATAGCAACGCATGCCGGGGGCACAGCTAGTCATTAATATAAAGGATAATTTTGAATTAACAATATCCTTTACACTGTGTTTATATAGATACATCACTTCTCGATCATTTGATCGAGAAGTAATGTCATATTATGTAATCTGTGCAAGGAATACTAATCTGTCCAAGCAATTAACAGGTAATTAGGCGCAGATTCCGACCTATATCAATCGACTACCTAATTGTAATTATCAGACAAACACATGTATCTATAGATTTCGAAACCAGGGCACTTTGCAAGCAAAAGGAGTATACAGGGTGGAAACCAACCCTACAAGAAACCTTCAACCATTCATTTTGTACGTCAAACTAAGTGACTCTATGCAAAAATAATTGCTAGGAAACGATTTTTCTTTTGGGTTAGAAAACTACGGTTTTCGTAAAACTCAATGTAACGCACTCAAAATATTGCGCTTATTTAAAAAAGACCCGAAACAACTACCTGTAGGTCATACAAATATTTATTCCATGCGGGATCGAACCCGCCACATGCAGCGCAGCAGTCGATCGCTCCACCACTGCACCAACAGTGCCGTCTAATATGCAATGATTAGTACGGGGCCGACTCCCGTTCTAAACATTGCACATTAGACTTCACGGTTGGAGATGTATTTTAAAGTAATGTTTTTGCATCAAAAATTTGAATTTCAAAAAAAGTTTAAACTTATATCTCCGTTACTTCTAGGTAGTTAGTTTCTTAGGCGCGTCGCCCACACGACCAAGAGTCAAAGAAAATCTCACATCAGAGTCATGCCGCAACGAGATTATCTTTACAAATGTCCTGTGGGCGACGCGCCTAACGCGCCCGCGCCGCGTCTGCGCCTCGACTCTTGGTCGTGTGGGCGACGCCCACGCGCCTTAGAAATAGTCTAGAACAGTGATGGCCAATCAGTCGATCGCGATTGACCGGTCTTTTGCGATCGACCAAAGGCATACAGATTGTATTAGATCGCACCGGATTTCGTCCGTAAAAAGTTAATCTTGGGTGTATTCAAATCGGCGACCCCAAAAAATTATCGCTATGATGAGAACACGTACCTTTCAGCTTCATTAAGAGTACTATTACATCCCTTTATAATTGACTAGCTTTGACAGCAGTTACACAGTTACCCTTTCCTGATTTACAGGTACCTGCTACCTACTGTTTTTGCCCTCCTTAGCTCCTCAGCTCCTTATTTATTGTAATAGCAATGCTAAGTTTTCCCCTTTCTTGCCTCTTTCTTTCTCATATTTTGAACTTTATTTAAAACTAGCTGTTCCCCACGGTTTTCACCCGCGCTGCTCAGCACCTGTTGGTCGTAGCGTGATGTTATATAGCCTATAGCCTTCCTCAAGAAATGGACTATCCAACACTAAAAGAATTTTTCAATTCCAACCAGTAGTCCCTGAGATTAGCGCGTTCAAACAAACAAACAAACAAACTCTTCAGCTTTATAATATTAGTATAGATAACTGTGTCCGTCTCCAGGTTCCCAACTTTCTCTGTACGAAATTTCATCAAAATCGGCTTAGTCATTAAAGCGTGAAGAGGTAACAAACAAACTCACTTTCGCTTTTATAATATTAGTAAGGATTCGAGTTACCGATTCGAAAAGGTTATTTCTGAAAGGGAAAAGCTAGACAGATAAATCTGTTCTGACCTATTCTTTATCCTAAGTAATTATATTAATGATTTATCTATTCTAATCACCCATTCAGTACGCGTATCGCTTCGAATAGTATCTACGTGACCAATCAAACACTAATTGGGATGATAACTAATTAGTTTATAGCCTACTTTTGCTTCGGGTTCTGTTAGCCTGATCAGGGCTCCGATTAGTAAATCCCAAAGGAACTTTCTTGATTGTTCCAGAAAGATATAACAACTTCTTTTTAGTTTAGTAAAAGACAAACAGTTTATTAGACTCGCATAGAACAACATTATTATAAAAATTAAGTAAAAGCCAAGTGCGAGTTGGACTTGCGCACCGAGGGTTACGAAAAATTTGCGACATAATTATAAACTAGCCTTTGCACGCGGCTTCGCTCGCGCTAAATTCAAGGTAACACAGTTCCCCTTTCTGGATTTTGCAGGTACCTGCTACCTGTAGTTTTTGCCCTTGCGCCTTATTTATTGTAATAGCAATGCTAAGTTTTCCCCTTTCTTCCCTTTTTCTCCCTGATTAGCACTTTAAAAAAAACCTGTGTCCGTCTCCAAGGTCCCAACTATCTTTGTACCAAAATTCATCAAAATCGGTTTAGCCATTAAGGCGTGAAGACGTGCTCTGGAGAGTGGAACCGGCGAGAGATGTCGTGCGGTGTCCCACAGGGATCGGTCTTGGGGCCGCTCCTGTGGGACATCGGTTACGACTGGGTGCTGCGCGCCGACCTCCCCAGCGGCGTCAGTGTAGTTTGCTACGCTGACGACACGCTCGTCCTGGCTCAGGGGGGGTCGCACCAGGCGGCGGCCGACAATATGACACGCGGGGTTGCGATAGTCGTGGAGAGGATCCGGCTACTGGGTCTCGAGGTGGCCTTGCACAAATCTGAGGCCATGGTTTTTCATGGCCGCGGAAACACGCCACCGTCGGGATCCCAGTTGACGGTAGGAGGGGTTCGCATCGGCGTCGGGTCGACGATGAAGTACCTGGGAATCGTCCTCGACAGCCGGTGGAACTTCGTCGAACACTTCCGACGTTTGGCTCCCAAGCTCGAGCGGACGGGGGCTGCTTTCAAGCGGCTCCTGCCCAACCTCAAGGGGCCAAACGCCTCCTGCCGTAGGCTCTATGCCGGAGTCGTGCGGTCCATGGCCCTTTACGGGGCCCCAGTATGGGCGCGTTCTTTAGGGCGGCGCGCCGCCCACTATCTGAACGCGCCCCAAAGGGTGGTGGCCATACGGCTTGTCCGGGGCTACCGCACGATCTCCGGCGAGGCAGCAAGCCTCCTTGCCGGACTGCCACCGTGGGATCTGGAGGCGATAGTCCTCGCGCGCCTGTTTGAGTGGCGCGCGGAGGCACTACACCGGGGGGAAAACCCACTGCCGCGGCAAGTTGCCGCTCGGCGGGCAGACCTCCGGTGCGATCTCATGGTGGCATGGAGAGAGCGACTGTCGCAACCCCGTGCAGGGCACGCCACAATAGTGGCGATAAGTCCCCTCTTTGAGGAGTGGCTGGAGAGGCGTCATGGCGTCCTCACCTACCGCCTGACGCAGGTCCTCACCGGACACGGAAGTTTCGGGAGGTTCCTGCACATCATCGGGCGGGAGGAAGCGCCCGGGTGTCACCATTGTGACGATCGCCCGGAGGACACGGTGGAGCACACAGTGGCGATCTGCCCGGCTTGGGCGGAGCACCGCCGTGCCCTCGTGGAGGCGATCGGCGGCGGCGATCTCTCGCGTCCGGCCCTGGTTCAGGCCATGGTCCGGAGCGAGAGGGAATGGGAAGCGGTCACCACCTTCTGCGAAGCAGTAATGTTAGCGAAGGAGGTGGCCGGGCGTTTGAGGGAGAGAACATCTGCCCAACCCAGCCGCCGCGGGAGACGCCCATGGCGCCGGGCGCCGCGAGACGACTTCCGGCCACCGTAGATGCGGGCCTGTGGGCGGTGAGCAATGGGTAGTTCACCGTCCGTCCGTCGATTGACGACAGGCCGTGTCGACGGCGCGTTCGTGTTTCACGCGCGCCTCAAAGAGTGTCAGCAAAGCAGAGGGGCTTGCCAGAGCCTCTGCCTGCCGGGGTTGCGGGTTGTTCGAAAGAGATACCGCGGCCTCGGAACGTAAAGGGCAATAGAAGAAACATGGGTGGGTTTTAGTCAGTACAAGTCTGACATGCCCCCCCGCTCCACCCAGAGCGGGGGAAGTCATTGGATGATTTCCCACCCGAAAAAAAAAAAAAAAAAAAAAAGGCGTGAAGACGTAACAAACTCACTCGCTTTTATAGTATTAGTAAGGATACCATATATTTTAATAATTATTAAACTTAGAGCGCAAAACTCACAACTCCAGGGGGCCACAAACTTAAGTATGTGGTTTTCATTTCAACTCAATACTCGGTGTTGACAGATAGACAGACAGACGGACAACAAAGTGATATTATAATGGTTCCGTTTTCTCCTTTTGAAGTACGAAAGACTAAACATTAAATAATGTCCATGAAATATTTAAAAAAAGTTAAAATACTGAACTAGAGTTATTTTATATATCTATGAAACTTTGGAGGAACTTACGATATTAAGCTTCTTCTCCTAACTTAGTTTAACCAGTTCCACACAGTCTGCTTCTCCGATATTGTTTGTCAGTTTCTGAACCAGATTAAGAAGCCTCTAAACCTCACTGAACTCAGTTCACAATGCTCCTCCCTAATTTTAATTAATTTAATCAGAATTACAAACAACTGAAACAGGCACCTAATACAATTATGAGATTAAAGAAACAATCCAAACAATTGAGTTTTGGTATCGGATTAAAACGTCTGTTTTAAGCTGGTTCCTTGCTAATTAAATATGGATGAACATTATCTGATTATCTCGCTTTCAGTCCGCATGAAAAAGGGACGGAAATTGCGAAAATACTGAGTCAATTAGGTCCATAAATTTCATTAGGCAATTATGGCGATTTTCTCTTTGTTCGACACCCTTTCTCCCCTTTTTTTTTGCGGAATTACTTTGGGGGGGGGGGAAGTGTCAGACTAGACTAGACTAGACTTAAAAATAGCCTATGTCCTTCTCCAGGGTCCCAACTATTTCTCTTCCAAAATTCATCAAAATCAGTTTAGCCATAAAGGCGTGACGACGTAACAAAAAAAAACCACAAATTTACTTTCGCTTTTATAATATTAGTAAGGATTTTACATCAAACAAACTTGTTTTTAATGTTCTGAAATGGTTTTTGGAAAAATCCGTCTCACATTTAAAAGTAACCCTTTTCCATCCAAAAATTCGTGAAGTAATCTTCTAGCTAGCGTAACATCTACGCAAAATATTTCTCTTGAATTTTAAAGCGTTTACGGCACGCTTCAAGAACTTATAATATACTTTGGTGTACATAATCTTGGTAATATTCTCCTCAAGAGGCTTGTGAACGCTCAATTTAACATCATTAGGGTACAGTGACTGGTGGTAGACTAGAATGTGCGCAGCTGTACTCGTCTCTCGTTTCAGATTCGTTCGCCCTCGTTGGTGGAGTGGTCGGATTTGTGACTGCTGAACTTGAAGGCCTTTTCTTGAAATGGCTTCTTGCAGTTCAACCTAGGAGGTCTGCTTAAACGGGTGAATCCTGTAGATGCCTTAAAGTTAAGACCTCGCTTCGCCCAAAGCGGGGGAAGTTATTTGATGATTTCCCACCACAAAAAAATTGCTAGAAATTAGCGAAGCATTTTTCTTATCACGAATTTCAGTAGCAGCTACAGAGTCTGTATTTTGCTCGGTTGATGCCAATAGTCTTGCTCCCTGCCTGCTTCCTTCTATTATATTGAATTTACACATAACAGGCGGACGGTGGGTGTACTACGGATTTAACAACTACTTTCTGCCAGCTAAGTAAATTGAAGATGTATTTTTGGTTTTATTATTTCTAGCCTTCTTTGTCCCCTGGGCATTGGCCTCCCTGCACTCCTTACACCCCTCACGAATCCGGGCGTCTTCCTTACAGTTCTGATGGATCCTAGTTCGTCCCGCCATCTCCCTCTATCCTGCCGCGACCAGACACCAGTATTCTACAATTTTAGCCCACAGTTTGTACGGCATGCGGCAGACATGTACTGCCAAGACCCATTTGGCCACGTCAGCTACAATGTCACCGTAATGTTATGTTTTTGAAAAATTTAGGCTTTGAAATGCTTGAAAAATTAAACTTGCTCTACATACAGGCACACAGAAGTTTGTATGTAGGGAATAATCATCGAAACTACCGATTGACGACACAGTTGGCGCAGTGGCTGAGCGATAGACTGCCGCGCTGCGTGTCGCGGGTGCGATCCTCGTACGTAACAAATATTTGCTGGCCTACAGATAGTTGTACCGGGTCTGGCTGTTTGTGTATGTGAGTGTGAGTTAAATGTTTGTAAACGCACCCACGATTCAGGAGAAATTCCTAGTGTGGGCCAACGTGATTTTTTTTAAAAAAAAAAACATATCTTATCCCGGGCAGTGGCTTGTTTGATAATTTCCTTCTCTTCGTGTAAATTTTTTCTCATTGTGAGAGCTATGATGTTTCGCCATTTTTTTACGAATGTGAAATCATCATATAACTGCAGTGGAGTGTCAGACTTTTACTGACTAAGACCCACTCATATTATTTGCCTTTATGTTCCGGGGCCGCGGTATCTCTTTCGAACAACCCGCAACCCTTGAAGGCGGAGGCCCAAGCAGTCCCGTCTGCTTTGCTGACATCTCTATGAGGCGCGCGTGGAACACTAACGCGCCGTCGACATGGCCTGTCGTCGGATAGAGACCTACTCATAACTCAACGTTCACGGTCCTGCATACGGTGGCCGGGAGCACGCGGCACCGGTCATATAAGTCTATGCTTGTGTGGCGCGTTGTAGATCATTGTGCTCAGTACTGTCAACTTTAGTCAGTAAAGGTATGTAAGGAAGCTTTATTTTATCCCTGGATCTTAATAAGTGGATCGGGAGAGGTCTTTGCCCAGTTGTAGAAAAACGTAGTCTAACATTTTAAACTGGACGAAAAGGTTAGAACAATTAATTGTTGAATGTAAATATTGACACTTAACTTTCTTTCACAAACAAACGCTAGTGTTTTTCTTAATTTCACTACAATTTCCCTTACAATAAATGATTAGTTAAAATAGTCTTTTCTCTAATTAATTACCACCTGGTCGTTTGGGACATAGTGCCAATAACTTAAGCACCTGGATTGGTATTGATAGATGCCAAGATAAACTATTGTTATCACTTGCATGACATGATGATCCTACTAATATTATAAATGCGAATGTTTCAGAATATGGATGGATGTATATTGATGTATATATCTCTTTCACGTCAAAACGGCTGAACGGATCTTGATGAAATTTGGCACAGGCGTAGACTATAGTCTGTAATAACACATAACATTTTTTTTTTCGATATCACCTTATCTAGCTATCCTACTTCCTGCTAATATTATCCTACATCCTAATATTGTTCTCGTTATCACGGGGACGGAGCCGCGCCAGCTAGTAATTAGTAAACATGAAGATAAATTTCATAAAATTAAAAACAAACTGAATAAGTTTAAAGTTTGACCTTCACTGTCTCTCCACGACAGAACAAAAAGAAACCGGCTAAGCGCGAATTGGACTCGCGCACCGAGGATTTCGCATAAACGGTCACATTTTTGACTGCCTAGACCTCGAGGGTTGATTTTTCCACAGCTCCAAGGTACCACATACCTGAGTATATGGTTAATTTCAACTCGATACCTACACGAGTTCCCTATATAAATGGTCTTGATAGACAAATACAAACAGGCAGATGGACAACAAATCCTTAACATTATTGTAAAAGCGAAAGTGAGTTTGTTTGTTACGTCTTCACGCCTAAATGGCCAGACCGATTTTGATGAATTTTGGTTCAGAGATAGTTAGGATCCTGGAGACGGACATAGGCTTAAAAAGTTGGATAAGGTGGAGAAAGAGGGAAGAAAAGGGCAGAAAAATATATTTTCTTTTCGATCATCACGCGAGTTTCAGTAAGCGTTAGCCCAAAGTTACTATGCCACGCGGACGAAGTCGCGGGTTGAAGCTAGTTGACCTGATTGACCTGACCAGGGCTCCGATTTTTTGCTTGAACCCCAAATGAAATTGAATTGAAATGATGGCAATGACGGAATAAATACGTGTATTACAACTCCGCAAAGTGTATTTTCAAACCTTTTATTAAGATCATAAACTTTACATACTAACATAGCTATATCATAAAGTTTAACTGGTATTTCTAGAACATATAAAGCTAAAAAGTTTACGAGCCTGCGCAAGAGCATATAACATTGTATGATAATAATGAAATAGTTTACGATACGATCTGCGGCGCTTTTCATCAGTTTTATAGTTTACAATCTTATCAACCGTTCGGATCGGAGGACCAATAAATATTAATGTGCTATCGATCTACTAAGTGGGCAGGAGTTTTTAGGGCCCTTAATATAAGCTATGTTGCAAGTGCAAATACTTATGTATCAAAGTAAGAAAGCAAGCAAAAAAACCGACTGCCAAAAAAAAATCACTGGAAAAAACTTTACTTCCGAAAGTCGGTGGTTCTTATTTTGTTTCGTTGACTTGTGTGCCACCGACTTCGTAGTTCATTTTCCATTGTTACTTAAATATATTAGCAGACCATCTATTTAGATGTATTATAGATATTATAGATGCCTGTGAGACATTTATCTTAGTACAGGTTTAAACTTACCAATTTAAACTTTAGACCAGATTTATTACTTATTTTGACGACACGGTTGGCCCAGTGACTGAGCTGACTGCTGCCGCACGGAACAAATATTTGGATGGCCTACAGATAGTTGTTCCGGGTCTGGCTGTTTGTGTATGTGAGTTTAAATGTTTGTAAAAGCACCCACGATACAGGAGAAGTCCTAGTGTGGGGCAACGTTTTAAAAAAAATTTTTTTTTGGGAAGACTTCAAATTGGTTCTCAGCCCCACAACGCACTTGCGTAGTTGCAGTTTGCCCGGGGTTGCAGGTTGTTCGAAAGTAATACCGCGGCCTCGGAACATAAAGGGCAAAAGAAGGAACATAGGTGAGTTTAACTCAGTAAAAGTCTGAATCTGGGGACCTTTCGCCTAGAGCGGCCGAAGTTATTTAATAATTTCCCATCTGCAAAAAAAGGTCCACAACGCATATACAATCGCCTGCATCTATAACTATCTCGTATACTCACCCACCCACTGAATCACTGCTCTGTGTCAATTAGCCTTTTGGGTATATTTGGCTAGATCACCTGGATCTAGCCATAATTCAAAATCTTCAAGGCATACTGCAGCTCACTGTGGTTCACATATACCCAAAAGGCTTATAATGCTCTGCGTATCCAATATAATAATGCGTTCAGGGTATTGCTGCGACTGCCACGCTTCTGTAGTGCCTCAGCAATGTTTGCTGACGCACGCACTGTCAGTTTTGATGCATTGTGGCGAAAAAAATCTGCCTCGCCACTCCACAGACTGCGTGGCAGTCCCAACACTATCCTGCAATCGATAGCTGACCGGGCAGACAGCCCGCTAATGTGGGCGCTAACTTATCGATCTCTTCTAGTTATTAAGTACTAACATAGGCTAAGTCATATTGTTACTAACAGACTGGACCACATTGTAGTCTAAAATAAATCCTAACTATCCTTACTAACCCTTACTAATTCCATAATCCTTACTAATAGTATAACAGCGAAAGTGAGTTTGTTTGTTTGTTTGTTACCTCTTCACGTTTTAATGGCTAAACCGATTGTGATGAATTGGTACATAGATAGTTGGGAACCAGGAGACGGACATAGGCTAATTTTTATTTAAAAAAAGTGAGATGTGAGGGAGAAAGAGGGAAGAAAAGAGAAAACTTAGCGTTGCTATTACAAATCAATAAGGCGCAAGGGGAACTGTGCTACCCGAAATTTAACGCGAGCGAAACCGCGGGCAAAAGCTAGTAAATAATAAAAAAGTCCACTACCGGAGGCAGTCATCTCCCAAGCTGGCGAATTTCCCAAAACAAATCCTTTTACTGAAAATGTCCCCTACTTATCTCTCAGAAATATTTTCACCTCAAATATTATACTCAAACGCAACAGGTCTGCCCTCTACGTGTTGCGCCTGAACTTTGATATTAAAACTTGCCAGAGTGAATATTATATCGAATACGTCAAGTATATTGAGCGACGCATCCATCACTACGGTTGACACTCCGTTTAATAGTTTCTCCTTGACTTTTGAGCAACAGTGAACTTTTTGACAAAAAAAAATTGACTTGTTGGCTGAAAAGTTGAAGACGAAGAATGAGTTATTGGAAATTTTCTGATTTGCTTCTGTTGGTACGTGTTTTTTTTTCTAGGCTGGGAAATCATCAAATAACTTCCCCCGTTCTGAGCGAGGTGGAGGTGTCAGACTTGTACTGTTACCGCGGTATCTCTTACGAACAACCCACAACCCCGGCAGGATTGGTACGTGTTTTAGATATTATTTAAAACTAGCTTTTGCCCGCAAATTCGCTCGTTTTAATTTAGAACTAGCTGTTCCACGCGGTTTCACCCACGCTGCTCAGCACCTGTTGGTCGTAGCGTGATGTTATATAGCCTATAGCCTTCCTCATGAAATGGACTATCCAACACTAAAAGAATTTTCCAAATCCAACCAGTAGTCCCTGAGATTAGCGCGTTCAAACAAACAAACAAACAAACTCTTCAGCTTTATAATATTAGTATAGATATAATTCAATCATGATTCGAAAGGCAGGTGGCGCCATCTACTTCATAAGATCGTTTTTGCAGTTTGCCTGGGAACAGTGTTTGTTTTCTAGATTAATAGTTGACACACGGATTAGTAAATTGACTGCATTGTTAACAAGCGAATTACATCATAATCATCTTACGACATACTCCGTAATTTTAAAGGACCAGTTTAATTACTAACGCCATCTCAAACCTGCGCGTGGGCATCTCACCAACGCAAGCGCAAATAAAAAACATCACAAGTTACAATTAACATCAATTAACTAAATCCCACTGACACGGTAAGTAAAGACTTTATTACGACAAAATGGTGGCAACGCTATGTATTTGAATTAAAGGGTCCTATGTGGGAGTGTCTTGCACGATTACTTGGATTTGTGTTCCTAATATGGATAAGACAGATGAATTGACTGTCTGTCTATAGTAGGGCTATTCTCTCCAGGGTTGCGGGTTGTTCGGAAGAGATACCACGGCCACGGAATATAAAGGGCAAAAGAAGGAACATGGGTGGGTTTTTTTCAGTAAAAGTCGGATACTGCCCCCCCCCTCCCCTCCGCCCTGAGCTGGGGAACATAAAAAAACCTATTCTCTAAGAATACAAGCGTCAAGCGCAGCACTGACCCTAGACGATTATGTAACTTAGCGCTGTTTGAGTCCGATTCTGTATTCTTAGAGAATAGCCCTAGGACAGATAATCAATTCATCTGCACAGGAATTATTTTTAGAAAGCAATAAAGTGGGGAATCTTAAGTTTATTGACGAGAACGTCTGCTGAATGTTTGTTAATGCAGTACGGATCTACATAGTAGTATGACCACATGTCAATCAGGTTCAACCAATCTGTGCAACTTTACTTGAATTAACCGCAAGTAAATAAAATAAATATCTTGGGACAACTCACACACGGCTATCTGATCCCAAGCTAAGCAGAGCTTGTGTTATGGTAACCAGACAACTGATATACATACTTACATAATTTATAAATACATATTATAGATAAATCACACCCAGACACAGAACACACAATCATGCTCATCACACAAAGTTTGTCCTGGGTGGGAATCGAACCCACGACTTCCGGCTCAGCCACTAACCACTAGACCAACAGGCCCGTCAAAGTAACATTATAGTTTAAAAAAAATCGTATTCTTTGATGCAAACACTTTCATAGGAATGCATAAATAATTACGAGGCCACCATCTTTGGTAGGCCGCCATATTGCATTAAGAATGAAGTAATGCATTGTCATCAAAATTAAAAAAAAAAATGCAAAATTTCTCAATATTTTGGGAATCGGTTAGTGTGTCTAGTGAATAGCCTACTTAATATTTTTTACATCGTTTATGTGAAGCTGTTAAAAGTATGTTAAAGCTTATCGTATCGCAAAGGACCATTGCTTGCCGGTTTTGCGGGATGTTCGAAATAGATGCCGCGGTCCCGGAACACAAAGTGAAGAAGCTGGAACACGGATGGGTTTAGATAGTAAAAGTCTGACACTCTATTCTGCTTCGGCCAAAGCAGGGGAAGTCATGTTCATCCGAAAAAAAAAACGATACAAAACTATTTCCTCGTCACGAAATTAAACAAAACAAAAAAGATGTACCTACGCAAAAAATACCAAAAAAAAAACTTTTATAAACATACTTGACATAGTAGCGGAAACAAGCACATCCGTGTTCAACCATTGGTTGAACACCCTTTAGTAAGGGGAACAGCCGTACAGTCCCGGGAATGTCCGGAATGGATGGTAGCCCGTCAAGTGAGACTTCCGCAGGGCACCGGGAACCGTGGCCGACCCGGTATGGACCGGTCACGATCACTATTAAATAGGGAATGGTCCAAGGTATACGAGGAAGCGAGTTGACGAATTATTTTGATGGCATTTTTGACAAAAACGAAATAATAAAAAAAAAATCTGGTTCTGAGAAACTGTTATTTAAGGCATTTTTTGGGATCGTCAAGAAGTATATAACTGCGATGTATATTTCTGTAAGCCGAGAAATATCTTTGGTTAAATAATTAATGACGGTTAGCAATACCATTCCCAAATAGATTTGTTCGGTTGGAGGGGACCGTTGTAAATAAAACACTTGCAAATATCCGAACAGGGATGCTCGCTTAAACGATAACTCCTACTCCTTTCGAAATGCTCCTATTTTTTGATATATCGTAATTTGTGGTAAATAAGAGAAAGAAAGAAAAACTATTAAATATTAACTAAAAACTATTAACTTGCACAGAACAAAGCAACAAAACAAAGTTAATTACAAAAATAACAACAGAAAGTGAAATCCAAACTAATATTATAAATGCGAAAGTAACTCTGTCTGTCTGTCTCTTCTTCACGCCTAAACCACTGAACCGATTTCAATGAAATTTTGTACAGATATAGTTTGGGACCCGAGAAAGGACATAGGATAGTTTCATCCCGGAAATCCCCGGTAACGGGAACTATTAATCCACGCGGACGAAGTCGCGGGCAAAAGCTAGTAGAATAATAAAAAACGAAGTTAATTAAAAAAAAGAACAACAAAAACTGGTATATAAAAAAAAAAACAAATTAAGATAATCAACTTAATTGTTCCCGTACGAGGGCAAAACGTCTCTATGTCAGCATGGTGTTGCAACATGGCAAGTATGTATGTTCAGTGGTTAATTGGTTATATATTTATTACTTCAAACATTAAAAAAATCTTTCAAGACTGTCAATTTCCAAAAAATAAATAAAAGCAGTGTGACAAAAACTTTTCATAACTCAAATAAATTTAGCCTTTCCAGAATCTTCTTTGTTTTCTTGTAACTTGTACCAAACAAAACTGACTCTTTTGTGTTGGTTACACTATCGCCCACGGTCGAACAGACCTACAGACAAAGGTCAATATTGGATATCTGATATCTGTACAGAAATAAATCGATTTATTTCTATAGATGCCTATTCCGATTACTGTCGAGCTGAGCTAACTGTGGGTCGTGATTTTCAAGGTATGCTGTTGTATTATCAGCTCGATCAATGGGCATATAGCTAGAGCGCCACAGTTAACCCATTTCCTTACTGATTCCTGCAATCTGTAATCACAACGGCACTTATAAAGTCGTGTGTGTGTACGGGTTACGTCGCAAACTGCCCCTCTTTGCCCCAAAGAAAACAGTCAAAATCCTTACAAATATTATAAAAGCGAAAGTTAGTTTGTTTGTTTGTTACCTCTTCACGCCTTAATGGCTAAACCGATTTTGATGAATTTTCGTACAAAGATAGTGGGGACCCAAAAGAGGGAGAAAGAGGGAAGAAAAGGGAAAACTTAGTTTTGCTATTACAAATCAAAAAGGCGCAAGGGCAAAAACTGCAGGTAGCTGTTACCTGCAAATCAGGAAAGGGGAACTGTGTTACCCCGAATTTAAAGTGAGCGAAGCCGCGGGCAAAAGCTAGTATACTTATACACTTTCCTCCTAGAATGTCCAGGAATCACTGAATTTCGGAAAATAACATTGACCACCAGAGTCACTTGCCGCCCTCAGAAACCCGGTAAGAGTGATCTTCTAGAAGGAGTTGGTCTGGCTGGAGTAGCAGCAACCAAGATGTACGACATAAGCACAATGGTCCAACAGGAAGGACTAAGTGCGGAAACCGGACCCCCTCGAGAAGCGGGGTCCACATGAAGAAGATATACTTTGCACAGCCACCGACGACGCCATTGAAATGTTGTAATTGGGCCTACTGAATAATGAGTTCTGTAATAAGCTAAGGACTTCCTTAAAGGGTTCCGTACCTCAAAAGGAAAAAATAGAACCATTTTAGGATCACTTTGTTGTCCATCTGTCTGTTTGTCAGAATGGAATAGGAGGTGGGAATGCGTATCATGTTGAAAACCATATGCACAAATCTAAGATCCCTCGAAGTTGTGAAAAAATCAACCCTCTAAGTCGACTAGTCCACCCTTGGTGAGCGAATCCAACTCGCATTTGGCACGTTTTAGTTTGATCAATACCTAATATTCCAAGGTTTCTAAGATAATGTTAGAATAGGCAAACTCAAATCTTAGGCAAAAGCTCTTCTGGGCTCGCTCGCTCCATCGTAGACCTCATCTGTCGCTTACCATCAGGCGAGATCGAGGTCAAGAGTGAGTTCATTCACAAAAAAAAAAAAAACTGCATTATTTTAAATTAATTAATCTTTATCGTCTTACTTCCGCGGCCTGTAATCCGTGACTGTATTTAGGGAGATATTGTTCCGTTTACTTTATGATGCTGTTATATACAGGGGCGATTTATCAGTGTCACTCAAGGGGAGACGTCCCAAGAGTGACATAAGAGATGGGTTATGCCATGGAGGTAGGCGACAAAACATCTTTTTTTAAATAATAACGCCATTAAAGAAAATTTTGATTTTGGAACGTTTGTATACTTATTTTAAAAAGATTTATTTTTAAAATTATTCTAAAAACACGGAGTAGATTTATAAACAGAGGGCCTGACTTTCTAGACAGTGACATTCTGTCTTCTGTCAAGTAGAATAGAGAAGTCACAAAAAATAATCCTTTTGATAAAAGTTCTAATACGAAATGACATTTGTTGCTTTTCAAATACCGTTTGAAGTGTAAGTTTGGCTAAAGTTTACTCCATATTATTTAATTAGAGATTAATTAAGATTCGGAATCAGGCAAGCCGTAACCATTACGCTTCGAAAAACATCATACTAATCCTTACTAAGCCTTGTTAAATCGGATGCACTAAAAGCGAATAAATCCTAAAGCCACAGTCTGGCTAAGATTTATTAGCAACCGGGCTTGAGATAGGACGTGCCTAATGGATCTCAATGCTTTTGCCCTTTTTCTGTTTAGCAGATGTTTTACCGTTACGCCACACGGTATAAGCGATAAAGATTGAAATAACGTTTTAGAGATCGATCTTAATTACTAGCTTTTGCCCGCGGCTTCACTCGCGTTTAATTCGGGGTAACACTGTTCCCCTTTCCTGATTTGCAGGTACCTGCTTCTTGTAGTTTTTGCCCAAGCGCCTTATTTATTGTAAAAGCAAAGCTAAGTTTTCCTGTTCTTCCCTCTTTCTCCCTCATATCTAACTTAAGAAGCCTATGCCCGTCTCTAGGGTCCCAACTATATCTGTTACAAAATTCATCAATCAAACAAACTAACTCACTTTATTTCTTACCCAATAGAGTTTTAGTCCCACAAAAGACGACTGAAGCATCTTTTCTGAAACTAAATCTATTGCAGTACCATGAAATCTCCACATTCCAAACATCCCCGATCTGGGTGTCCCTTAGATTAATCTATTTATTGTAAGCAAAATGTATTCTCCAGTGTGTGTTTTCAAAAGAAAACTTTGATAATTTGTGGCCATGTGTCAACTTATAATCCTTACTTATATAATATTATAAAAGCGAAAGTGAGTTTGTTTGTTACCTCTTCACGCTTTAATGGCTAAACCGATTTTGATGAATTTTGGTACAGAGATAGTTGGGGACCAGGACATAGGCTATTTTTCATTTGAAAAGAGTGGGATATGAGGGAGAAAGAGGGACGAAACGGGAAAACTTAGCGTTGCTATTACAAACCAATAAGGCGCTACCGAATTTAACGTGAGCGAAGCTGCGGGCAAAAGCTAGTATTTCTACAAAATGCATCACAACTGCACAACAAACGCACAATAAACTCAAAGCTTTAGAAGAGAGAGGCGGCCCCTTAACTAGTCATCTGTCACTACAGTAATTTCTTCCAGCTGTATTAGACCTATTCATCACTCAAGACAAACGGAATCTTCGCGTATATTTCATTTACGCTTCTTGCCTCTATCGGCTTAGTTAAATTACACCGAGGAGTTACAAATGGAGTGCTAAGACGATTTTATATACCTCAGATTACAGTGTTGGCCTTGAGGCAAAATTACTGTCATTAGACGATAAATTCGTATCGTTTCTTGGTGGTTTCTGCTGCATTAGATACAAAAGGACCGAAAAGGTTTACGGTACAGGCGATTTAATCCGGGTTAGGTAAAAATTCCTAGAATCAAGTTTAACCTGCAATATAGGGTTAATAATACATTAAAAATTATTTTACATTTAAATCCTTATCCTTACTAATATTATAAAAGCGAAAGTGAGTTTGTTTGTTACGCCTAAATGACTAAACCGATTTTGATAAATTTTGGTTCAGAGATAGTTGGGACCCTGGAGACTGACATAGGCTATATATATTTTTTTGAAAGATTGAGATGTGAGGAAGAAAGAAGGAAGAAAAGGGAAAACTGAGGATTGCTATTAAAATAAATAGGCGCAAGGGTAAAAACTACAGGTAGCAGGTACCTGCAAATCAGAAAAGGGGAACTATGTTACCCCGAATTTAACGCGAGCGAAGCCGCGGGCAAAAGCTAGTTTATTTATACATTAAAATCCCCTTAAACCTTATCAGTGCTTTATCTCTTTAATTCTGGTTCATCAGCAATATTTAAATAATCATTAAACTCATAATCACGATAAAGGTCAATTGGGTAGTTGACACAATTAACCAATAATTTAAAAACAATTTTTTTTCTGAAAGAACACTTTATTCTAGACCTGAGAACTCTATTCACTTCAAATTATCTTTAAAATTCGATTTTTAGTTGCTTTTAAATCAATAAATAGTTGCATCATTGACTTGACAACTTAGTGACGTCATCGGTTGCGAGTGTCATACAAAATCTATGGGGCAAGCGCGTTTTGACAGCTCATAAAAAGTATATCAATTGATTGGTGGTATCAACTACCCTATTAATCTTTTAATCCCATAAATCGTATCCTGGATAGGTACCTACGAAATGTCTTAAAATAGACAGACAATGTAGATTCGATTTGTTACTTAAGGAAACGTGTGTTTGTACGTCATTCTAAAGGTCTTTAGCGTGACTTCAGTGACTCCTTTGGTATTGCAGCTCTTCAACTTCATGGGTGGCGCCGGTTACCTTGCCATTTGACACGTAGGTTTTATATAAGTCGGTGTTTTATATAATCGGAAATGTGACTAGTTAAATAATAAGCTCACATTTTTATGGTAAATATGGTTTTGTTTATGATTGTATTCGTCTATTTCATTTTCATTGCTCGACGTAGTCAATAAGCCAATGCATTGCATTTAAATTAGACTATTATTGGCATTTCAATGTCAAATAAATAAACCGAAAGATAAGGCTACAGTTCGTCACAATACATAGTAATTAGTGAAAGTACCTACTTTGCCCATTCCAAAAAGTAAAGGTAGTATTAATTCTCTATACAGAATATTTGGCAAGAAACTCCGTTGAAGTTTTTGTACCAATATTTAGTACAATATTCAGTATTCATATTGAGATATTAAGTCCACAACAAATTAGTGACAAAATTGACGATTCCATTAGTATTTGTGTCATATACACCTTAAACCAACTACCCACATCACCACTCCATTTGTTAACCAATCCGTGTCAAAATTGCCACACTTTCTACTTAAAATAGTTAAGTGAACTATAGTAATTCTTCTAAAATGTAATAAAAAACGTTCTCACAATATATCAGAATGTGCCAATGGTGCAATTGTGTTAATGAATGATAGCACTACGATAGAAACCGTTCGGTTCCCATCGAACACTATTGTTGGCGTGATGAAGATGTCTACATCTGGTCTAGTTCACTTTGAAGGTAGACAGGTTGATCGTCTGGGATCGGTTTCTTTGATATTGTGTTGTAAGGAAATTGTTTTGTACTTTATGAGTTAGAGATTGTTGATTACTACTTTCAAAATTGTTTTTCTTTTATGGTACGGTACTCAAAGTGTGCCATCGGGACCCTGTCTCGGCATTCTGTTCGTCTGGCCATATAGTTTGGCTGCAATGTTTTCTTATTTATTTCTTTTTAAAAAAAACGTTGCCCCACACTAGGAATTTCTCCTGTATCATAGGTGCGTTTACAAATATTTAAACTCACACACCCAAACAGCCAGACCTGAAACAACTAGGTACTTGTAGGTCATACAAATATTTTTTCCGTGCGCGGAATGAACCCGCGTCACGCAGCGCAGCAGTCAATCGCTCAGTCACTGCGCCAACCTTGCCGTCAGATGTGTATTATACTGGCCACGTAGTACGATTGTACACGGATATGTGGGTACTGATTAAGGCTTTCAGTCTCGATACATTTTCGAGTCCCGGGAAAAAAAATTCGAGACTCGGTCCAGTCCCGGGATTCCCGGGAAAAACGAGACTTTCGAGACTTTGAAAATAAATTTCATATTTAAGGTTAGGCAATTAATACAATATGTTTCAATTAAGTACTTTAATAATCCACTATTGCAATATAAGTAAAATTATCATTTTTCATTATTACAATAGGCACGCAGAAAGCAAAGGGCATTAATTGTTTTCAGATAGAGAGGATCTGATCCTGTTGCATAACTTACCTGTATTGCTGCCGCCACCATTCTCAAACAGAGCTTTTTGTTTGTTTGTTTTTTTTTTGTGATTTAGCAAATTTTCAAGCTCACACGCTAGCTGTCCTTTAGCAGTTTAACTAGTGAGCTCCGCAATCGTGTCGCATCGTGATCGCAATTAATAATTAAAATCATTGGCATTGGAATTTGCTTGTTGATTTTTCAGTTGTAGATTTATTCAATCTTTCATATAATTCTTTTAATGATAGTGTGATGTCGTCGTTGTTTAAAGTATCGAATGCCCTTGGATCCAGGTTATTTTCCAAAAACTTGGAAGGATTGTTTAAGTATTGCATAATATTCGCCTTAATTACCCAGTTTTCCTTAAAACGTTCACACAACGAATTGGCGAGGCTTACGCTTAAAAAAGCTCTTTGTTGTGAATTTAATATTTGGAGGCAGGAAATTCAAGCTATATCCGCTGTCAATACAGTTGCATCTCGCCTACACGACGCTTCTAATGTGACTTTTAAGATATATAGATACAATGAATGAAACTTTGGACCCGTCTGCACACTTTGTCGCGCGACGTTTTAAGTAGTGAATCTGAAATTGCCTCGAGTGTATTCTGATTCGGTGAACTCAATTCCAGACCCTAAATCTAACAAAGCCTTTCGAATGCATATTTTTAATTTAAGAAAACGTTCAAGCATTTCAGCTAAACTGGACCATCTCGTCTTGCAATCAATTATTAGTTTTAGTTCTCTGTGGAAATCTTCCTCCACGTATTTCTTCAGTACAGTTTGTTTTGTTGGCGATTTCCTGAATAACTTTTCGTACTTTATTGATTATTATTTAAGTCTCGATAGTCTCGAAAACTGGAGTTGAGGTCTCGAGTCTCGAAAATACGACAAAATCGTCGAGACTCTCGGAATTTTCGAGACCGAGACTCCCGGGATGAAAGCCCTAGTACTGATCGTCACTCAGTGGACTCCTGCTGCCCTACCATGACGTGTTAAAGCAGAACTTATTCCGCTGAGGGAAAGGGACAAAGCTAAACAGGGTGTCTAGCACCATCTCTTTCACTCAGTGGAATAAGTTCTGCTTTAAGATGTCATAGTAAGCCAACTGATAGAGGAAATCGCCAGCAACGTAGACCACGACGGAGGTGGTGTGACATCCTGATCTTTTTTGCGGAGCGAGCTGCAGAGAGAGGGTTGAAAGGATCTATGGGTGGTTCTTAATCACTTAACAGGCTAGCAAAAAATAAAGTGTAACGCAATACGTATATTTTTTCATTACCGTATCTTAGTACAGATCTAGTTTATATTATTGCTATGCATCAATCATCATTTTCTGCCTAACCTTTTCCCAACTATGTTGTGGTCGGCTTCTTCAGTCTAACCGGATGCAGCTGATGCTGAATACCAGTATTTTACATAGAACATCTGCCTATCTGACCTGCACAACCCATTTATTACACATTTAATACCCCAAGTAACACATAAGCAAGATAACAGTACGCATTAAGAACATTTTACAGTTCAAAGATGAATATAGTTTGTATAAGAGCTTTGGGAATAGCCAAATGCTGAATTAGGTTGAGTTCGGAGCCTTAAAATTCTTAAAGCTTAATAAATTCTGTATTTCTGTCCTTCCCTTCTTTAGGCTTAATAACCAATCACCGTAAAATTATTATACAGACGTTATTTAGCATTACGCATTCCAGGTGGCTTAAAGCTGAAAAACAGCCCCGTCGGCAGCATTTATCTGAATAACCATAATCTATTCTGCTATTATTAAAGCAGTACTAAGCTAGTAGCGTTTGAAATAGCTATTTGCTGAATAAAGTATCACCTTCTGAATAATATTGTTACATAGTTCAATTATATAGCTTGATACTGAATAATTGTCTTTATTTTATCTTTAAATTGGATAAGATTCTATGTTTTACTAATTATTCAGCTGCTGAATAAACAATATTATTTATGTTTTTATTAAGCTTTTTTCAGTATAATAGAGAGTTTCAAACTATTTATTCAAATTATATACCATATTTGTATTGTTATAGCGTCTATAGCTTAATACCAGCTTAATTAAAGTATTATTGTACGTATTTATTTTTTGCGTTATGGAAAAAACGTAAGAGAACCGGTAATATCAAAAGAAAATTGTTAAAAGAATATTTAAATATCAGAAGTAGTAATTGTCCAAGTGTTTCTGTTCATCAAAGGATTTGTGAAAATTGTTTGAACAAAACTGAACCCGGTCCCAGCCATCATGCGTGTTTGCCGTGCAATGATGAGGGTTCCGTCCCCCAAATAAGTCAAACAGCATTGCGATTTACGCTAGAAGAGAGTGCATCTGATGGTAGCTGTACAGATATCGAAGAAGAACAATGTACCGAACACATGAAAAATTTTATATTTCGAGAAAAAATCAGAAAAAAACATTACACAAGTAGCACTAAAGGTTTTGGCAGAAATATTAAATCAAAGATTCCCAGACATTGTACCTAATGATCCAAGGACAATTTTAAATACACCGAGACAAGTCCACATAAAGTCTATTGAGCAAGGTGAATACTGGTACAATAGCGTCATTGAGATACTTAAAAACATACTGATTAACACAAACGTTGTGCCAGAAAAGATATCACTCAATATAAACATGGATGGTCTTCCAATTTTTAATAGTTCAATTTAGTGAAAGCCGGGCGCAAAAATTCCACATTAAAAAAGGTTTTTGTTCGTTCGATAAGAGAACCCTAAAAATCTGAATGTAGAAATGTGATCAAACTACCTATATAATTGTTATTCAGAAGTTAGTCTTCTCTTTTTAAAGTTATAGCTTAGTAACAAGACATGTGTGCACTTTTATTCAGCATTATAAAGCAAAAACTATCGATCGCCATTAAAAATCTTTGTAACTTATACTTAAAAGGAATTTACGAATCACCAAAATGCTTAATCTCACAACTACAACATTTTCAACTCATTTATGGCTTATTTTATGGGTTAAAATTGCTAGTATTAGCTATTTCGTCACAAGTACTTTTGTCAGACCTAGTATGTTTGTATGAAAATACTATTTACTATCTGTTATCTTGATTATTCACGCGGCGCGTCGTGTTATGAAAAATAAAAACATTATATTCACGACAAAATTACTTGCGCACTAACAATTAACATAATAGCAGACCTCTAACTTAGTCAATTTAAATTTATAAGTTTTCGATTTTATAAGTTCGCCGGCGGATGTCAAATCAACATTAGACATTAAAATCCAATATTGAATTATTTTCATAATTTGTATGAATAAAGTTTGCAAAAATGTGAACAATCTTAATAAATTCTGAATACAATAACCAATTCGAATAAACTGAATAACTCAGTTGTAAGAGCTTAATAAAAACAATGTGAGCTGTTATTCAAAAGTTATTAAGGTCCTACTCAGATGGTGCTCAGATGTTATTTAGCTGTTGCTCAGATGTTATTCAGCGTTAAGCATTCAAAATTGGGGCCCTTTTTGCTTGAATAACAGCTGAATAGACGGTACTCAGACGTTATTCAGCTTAGTTTTCAGCTTAATGATCTTGATGATTGCTCTACTCAATCATTATTCAGCACGTCTGTGTTACTTGGGACATTACCCCTTGGTAAGACTGATCCAGATTTTGCTATGCATTCATAATCATGCTAAACTAGTAGTCCCGTCTATGTCCGTTATCACTCAGGAACTGAATTCTATCTACAAAAAAATAAGGTTTCAATTGAATCAAAACTCGATAGAAAGAAACATTGTTCACTCAAATAACAAACCAAGAAGAAATGAATAAGTAGGGCACAGCTATTCATTTCACAATTCCTCTCACATACAAATTAACATCGGAAATTGAAAAAACAAACTTTCCTCTTCCAATGGGGAAAAAAGTCCTTTCAAACATTCTTCATAATCTTGCTAAGAAACTTGAATGAATCGAATGTAAAAAAAGAAGTTTTAAAGTTGAGTCGGGAACATTTAAGTTCTTCTATTCCACTTTGTAGTCCTAGATTCCACTTCCCCGCATGGTTTTGGTGCAAGTTATAGGAATAGGTAATGAAAATATTTACATATTTTCATAATTTATATTGCTATAACTCGCAAAGAGTTAAATTTATTTATGTAAAATTGGCTGTCATTTATTTCATTGGCAATTTATATTATTCAAATTAGTTTGAATTGACCAAAACGTATTATCAAACGGTTGTTTTTAATAACAACCGGTTGTTTTTAATAACAACCGTTTTTAAATTGCCAATGAAACAATCAATATTGATAATAATAACAACAGATATTTTTTTTACTATTCCTATAACTTGCACAAACTTACAAAATAAAGTAACTTACTAAAATATAAACAACAGAGTGCTAAGGTGTCGAAATACTTTCCACGTCGCTATCATTCAGAAACGTGCCCAGATAACTGGCAGCATTGCCATGTGGAATGGCAATGCTAATTCTTTGCCTTAAAAATGCCAAGTAAGTGCCAGTAGCAACAAACGTGGTACAGAAGCAGTATTTACATTTTTACAACTATATGTATAAATAATATATTCTCTTCGATACGGCGCGCATTCTATCTCTGGAGCCCTAACCACCGGTAGCTTAGACCCTGCTCCCGATACCTTGCGCCCGCGGCTTCGCCCGCTTGATATCGAAAAAAAGTGTGTTATTCCAGACTATAATCTACCTCTGTGCCAAATTTCATTAAGATCCGTTCAGCCGTTTTGACGTGAAAGAGTAACAAACATCCTTACATCAATACATCCATCCATCCTCACAAACATTCGCATTTATCAAATTAAGTAGGATGTAAATGGATAAGTGTGAAAAATTAATAAAGCAGGAAAAGAAATAAACATTTTATAAAACCGCTCTCATTTACATCTTGGACCAAACACCGGTACTGAACAAAATCGTATTTCCCATACAAACGAGCCACTTGTTTAGTAACGCTCGTTTAGAAAATTGCATTCTACTTCAATTGCTGTTTGCATTTATTGCACGATTACGGAAACATGTTGAGATGAGTTGCCTGTTGCTGTCGTAAGAGGAGACAGTCTTTTAAACCCAGGGTTATTTGTGTTGGTTTTATTTAAAACTTCAGTTTGTTGGGCCGTCTAAATACACGACAAGTGATCCTTGTTAACTTAAATCTTAAGCACGTTTGTATAATGCAGAGTATTTCTTTTTTTGCTTTCGTGAAATCATCAAATATCTTCCCCTGCTCTGAGCGGAGCGAGGGGGAGTATCAGACTTGTACTGACTAAAACCCACCATGTTCCCTCTCTTGCCCTTACTTTCTCTTTCGAACAACCCGCAACCCCGGATGATGCAGAGTATTTAGTATAATCAGGATAGTTAATCCTTACTAATATTATAAAAGCTAAAGTGAGTTTGTTTGTTTGTTACGTCTTCACGTCTAAGTGGCTTAACCGATTTTGATGAATTTTGGTACAGAGATAGTTGAGACCCTGGAGACAGACATAGGCTATTTAAAAAAGAGATTGAGCTGTGAGGGAGAAAGACGGAAGAAAAGGGAAAACTTAGCTTTGCTATTACAAAAAATGAGGCGCAAGAGCAAAAACTACTGGTTTGATTACTTACTTATTACTTACTGGTTTGGTTGATTTCCCACCCAAAAAAGGGCACAAACTACAGGTAGCAGGTACCTGCAAATCAGGAAAGGAGAACTGTGAACCCCGAATTTAACGCAAGCGAAGCCGCAGTTAAAAGCTAGTTTAATATAAGTCTGAAATCGCCAACCTGTCTTGCGCAAGCGCGGTGATCAATGCTCGTGCCTTTTCTTTATGAGAAGAGGCCTTTGCGCTGCAGAGACAGTTGTAAGCTGGTATTATATACATTAGATCCTTGCCGTATACACAAATAGTAATATGTTAGATGTTTAAATAACAACATTATAATAAAAGCCCTCGAGTGAAAGTAGTAAATTCTCCACATTCCTGCGCAGCTTTTCCTTAGAACGATCTCAATGACCAGTTCTACGGAACACTAACTGGAATGCTCGATTTGCTTAGATTTACATTTAAATGGCCTAGGCTTACCTTTTTTGCCGCTTAATCGTGACAACAAATACATTGGTTTAGTAAATCACTTCACAACAAACAATCCAGACTTGGTTGTCTACACAGAGTTCAATGATACACTAACAAAAACTAAAAACACGCTTTTAGAACGCATTAAAGATTACAAATTTCAAATAGCCTGTCCACCATCTTAGACATCCACCATATTGGATTTAAGTCACGTGACTATTTTTTTTCGCATTCCTGACAGCAAACCCTTTCATTTGATATCCATATCATGGGGGTGGATTTCAAACATCCAGTCCGCCATCTTGGAGAGGCCGCCAAATTGGATTTGTAATGACGTTTCTTAAATAAATAAATAAAAATAGTTATTGCCAGAAAGAGATTTGTACAAAACCACTTACAAACTCACAATGTCTTTAAAATTTTAACATACATCATATTGGTAAGTAGTGAAATGAACCCTGGCACCCATGGTAAGATTTAACTTGTGTTATTGATTGATTTAGTTTATGTTGATTGGGCAACTAAGGGTATCAGAAAAAGTACTACTCTCCTCATACTACAACTAAATGAGGCGAAATTTAAAGCTTCTATAAAACGCACACTATGTAGGCAAGCATATTATAAGTTGGGGACTATATTGAAGATAAAAAAACTTTGCTCAATGCTGGTCCTGCTCCAAAACCATAGGGGTAAACTCATTGATTAGCTTCTGAAGTTATTGTGGAAGCTGCAGAAGATTATCTTTGCATTGTATAGAATCAATTTCATAGTATTGTATAATAATAAAGCCTGGACTATCATTAACTTGACGATGCCCTGGTGGTTCAGAGAATGTCATGCTCACTTAACTGTCGCGCTGATGGTGGCGGGTGTGTCGGGTCCTTTAGTTTCCTTTAAAGTGGTTGAGTTAAATGGTGCTGACCCATGCGTCATGTTCGTGAACCGGCGCTGTCAGTTGAGTCTAGCGATCTCTAAGCTGCCACGGTTTGTTTTAATTATTTTTTCCCAAATCAATTTTATTTATAGGTACTGCATAGTTAGTTTATGAGTTATCGTCTATAAAACATATTTTTTCTCTACGTATGTATGTACGATGATTTGCTAATCTTTTAGGAAAAATGGAAAAATACTGGATAAAAATTATGTGAAATATCATTATACCATAAGTAGCTAAAATAAATATAATAAAAAACGAACAAAAGTTACTGACTTCCGCAAGTAAAGTTGTTTTTCAGGTTTTAGTTTTTTTTTTTAGGAAGTAGGTTTTATTTTGTACAAAAAAGTATTTTTTTCCACACAGTCACATCAACCCAGCCCTTAAAGTCATCTCCTTTTGGGCCTGTCCCGACATCGAATCCTGTTTATCGGAATTCAATTTTGATGCGACAAGCGGCATAATAAATTATATATCATACAATAGCTTAAGATGTTATATATATTACAGTGTAAACAATTGTTAGTTGGCCAATAAAGGAACAAAAAGAAATACATGGCCTGCCCAATTTCATTTTACCTTGGCAACACATAAAGTTGCAGAATCAAATTGAAAATAAACAAGCATTTCACAGTATTACTAAAAACATCGTATTCAAAACAAATCAAGTTTTGACTATTTTGAACTCGATTCAACGAATTCGTTAACGTTCCACGTTCCAGTTCGTACCCAATTAACAAAAATATGAAGTTGCAATTTTTCGTTTGTTCCAGTTTCACGGAGCGTTATCAAAATTCGTCAAAACTGGATACCATCTGAAAACATCAGCATCATGGATTCCGAGAGGTATGTTCTAACGGGTTGTTAATTTAACATTTTCAATTATTTGTTTTACGCTATAAATGCTGTTTTAGGACAAGAATATAAATACTAAGTTTCTAGAAATTAGCAGGTATAAGATAGAGTTTATTCAGTAATTCTAAATATTCCTTTATATTAGAATGTTATCGAACGATTTAGGGTTTAAAGATAAAAAATAATCATAAATCCTACTAATATTATGAACGTGAAAGTTTGTACTTATAGATTTTTGTTATTCTTTCACGCAAAATCTACTGAATGGGTTTTAATGAAACTTAACAATAATATGCTTATACATCAGAATAACACAAAGGCTACATAATTGCTAATTTCTTTTATTCATTTTTACACATTGTTTATTTTTTTTTTTAATTTCCAAAAGTAGTAGCCCATCGGTATCGGAACATGGCTCCAAACAAAGAATCTCCTAAAAATACTAGCCAAGAATACCGCTCTCTGTATCACGCCCAGCTGCCTAAGGAGAGCAACCATAGGTATCGGTCGAGACTCTTGGCAATTAAGCCATTCGCAAATACGACTATCGACACAATTATCGCTGAGCCCACATCCCACATGTCGATAAACTCGCGAGCCAAGTAATTTATTATATTCATGAACTAACACATCAATCACCGTCCTAATGTTTTATATGAAAACTTCAGTAATAAATAACTCCCAACAAATAAAATCTTTCACCGCCAAAACTAAGGGTCTACATTTATATCAGGGAACAGTTCTATCATCCCCACTTGTTACCCTAATGTACCCTCGTCATGTGGGGTACGAATGGTACAATTTATGTAGTACTTACTCTGAAATTTTATATCTACTGATATTTTGTTGTATCTGCAGTGTTTTCATGTAAAAAAGATTCATATAGCGTGTACCAGAAAGGTGGGAGAAGCTAAGGAATGATATGAAGGTAATATGACTAAATAATGCCGTGACGTCTGACTGGAGAGAATGGAAGAAGTCAAGAAAACCACATATAGAATGGGACAAGGGCAATAATGATGTACCAATAAATTCGGGACGGTGTGTTCATATTTCATGGTTTTAACCGTCAAAGTAAACCACTTTTGTTATGTATGGAGCCACCATTGAAATCGCGAAAAGACCAGTCGACAGCTGTTTTTTTGACGTTTTCGATGTTAGTCCCATGGAGAAAGTTAAGTACGAAGGTTTGAAATATGAACACACTTTTTGGTATGTACACGCTGTATATTATGTACTGTCAGACGAAATATTTGGTTTAAAGGCATTATCGGCGTGCAACATTCCCATCTCTGAGAAGGGATAGAGCACTTCACTGCAAGAGTCAAGTTGTTGTGGTGTACATGTAACTGATATGTAACTGTTTTTTTAAATATTGTTCTCTTGAATATCATACACCGAGCGAGGTTTTACCAGTTTTGAACTTTAGGGACCTATGGGAGTCGACAAATATAACACTGAACATAATGAATTTGATTAAAGTTTAACTAATGAGGAAACGCTGTTGCTCGATATATAAACACGTATTTGTTTTCGGCAAATAAATTATTGACTTTTTAAATGTTTGTATTTAGTTTTTGATTAAAGTGTTTTTCTATGAAAATCTGGAAATGTATTTGAAAGTTACATAGAATATTTTTTTTTAAAGTACTGTGAAAGTAAAATAAAGATGCTATTTCGAGGCCGCGAAGTCGACATACACCCGACCAATCGGCCAATGAGCGTTGAGAAAAAAACGGCGCAGTAAAAGATGGCCTTAAAAAATATCGGAATTGTAGTAGAAGGTTTAACATGCTTCCCCGTGTACTAAATTGCTTGTTTGATAGTACTTTGTTTTAGGAACGCGTCCTTACTTTTATAATAATTACATTTGGGAGGTAATGTCCCTTGTCAGCGCAAAAATGCGACCTTTTTTGGTACATTAGCGGAGAGCATTATTTATAACGTATGTTCCTACTACATGTTGGCATTTTCGAATAAAATACCTCGCGATTCCTTTAACCATGATTTGAGGTTATGAGATGAGGTGGGGCAGTCAGCATTGCTGCCATCACACGAACACCCTGGTTGAGGCTAGTACAAGAACGTGGAGCTTGGCACAAGGAAAGACAGGCCTATACCCAGCGGTGGGTGAAGTCCGGCTGGGATGATGATGAGAGAAAGAAAATTCAAAATGGCGGCATTGAAAAAGTCCCTACTAAAACGGCATTGAAGAGCTATATTTATACTATATTTTGAGAACTGTATTTAGAGGTAGATTATGGTCTGGAATAACATATAGGATTTTTTTTAAGATATCACGTGGGTGTAGCCGCGGGAAAAAGCTAGTAATAAATACACGGACTCTATTTTGATTTTGTGAGTAGAAAATAACTCAACGATTATAAAAGACTCCGAAAATAACTAACCTAAATATGAATACAATGCTTTAAACATTGTTTCCAACGAAGTACACACAGTAATGTTCCTATTCAGGATATCATATCGTCGTGATTTAAATACAAAGCTCATTGTTGTCTATTTTCTCATGCTTACTGGCTGTATTTTCAGAACAAGGGAATTTCCTGTAATTTATTTTCATTGCTTCCTACCTATTTTGTTCACAGGAGATTGTCCTGACGTCCTTAACAAAAGCATGGTCTTTTTATATTCAAATCTGCAAACTAGATGACGGAGCCTGATTTACAAAAAAATAAAACCCGGTCATCCTTTCAAACTTTCGCGTTTATAATATTAGTAGGATTATTCAGATCCAACCTGTCCCTTTGCTGTCCTCCGTCTGCGACGCCCTAAGCCGAGGCTCGTACCCCACGAGGGGTGACCTTCGTGTGTAGTTGCTTAGTTTTCAAGTTATTACGCTAATGTCCTTTTTTTGGTATTGTTCGTCGTTTCGTTGAGCTCCTTGGGTTATGAGTCGAGCTGCACGATAACTGACAAATGCTTGCACTGACTGGACAGGTCCACTCAATCTGTGTGGTGCTTTCTTAAAAAAACCACTTCAGACACTAATCTGCATAGTCCTCATGTAAGTTGACCAAGATTTTTTTTGTCTGGACTTTAAAAGAGACTACTTATGACCTCTGAGTTTGTTTCGGCTGTTTCTTCTCAGAGTAGTCGGGTACGAAACACCGACCTCATCTAGTTTTTAAAAAAATGACGTGTAAAATTGTTTGTGAAAACCTACTTGCAAAATAAACATCATTTATTACTGGACTTACTCTCAAGACATTGCCCGATTAAGCAGACGACAACCTCATATGCTGAACTGCGAGATGCCATTCATGAAGACCTTGACCCACCAGGCTTTAACAACTGGTGCAGGGCGTAATAATATGGCCATATTAGATCCCCAAGGAAAGCTGATTAAGTATGTACAGGATAAGGTGGAATAGAACAATGTAACGTGACCTTTGGGCTGAATGATTAAGTAGCTGGACTACACGAAATTTCCTTTATTTTGGGAATGTTTCAGATATTACGTTTTCTTAGTTTGTTGGTGCACGTCTTTCTACATCGTTCTCAAATATTTGTATAATCTCAACACGAATGATGTAAATATGATTTTGTGATAATATTCTAATTTAAGGCGCAGATAAACGACTTTTCATGATTTTATATTGAACATCACGTCTAAGCTTGTAGTCTTATTTCTTTGAAAAAAATATATGTTATATTAGACAATTTTATTCTAATTTGATATGTGAAAATGTGTCCATGGAATTTCTTGCCCATTCTTCTCCATAGAGATCAATGCTTTGGAATGGGCAACTACAGTACTTTCACAAGTTATTATGTCTTGTGACCGGGACTGTAGCTTCATTTTGTTTCTTGACATTCAAAAGTGCCTGTAATGGTCTTGAAATAAATGCTTTTGAATTTTTCAACCAGACACCTGCCACTGAGAAATTCCTTAGGATTTTTTTGGCAAAACCTTTTACAAAAACTTCATAATTGTTGCGTAATTTGATCACTTATTTCAGATAGCATACAAAATGAAATAAAACTACGATTATTTTACATAAGAAATACCTTTACGCTTCACAAAGGTAACAACTAACAATGAATCTTTTGTCCGTCCATTTTCACTTATGTATCCATAATTACATACAATTCTTTACATTTCTATTGTCAGACGAATTCGCTAGTTTCATCAATTAGATGAATATCGTGTGTTTTACGTTTGCTATTTGCTTTGCTAGAATAATTATCATATGATACTACAACTTGCCTGTCGCTTTACTTGACATGAACCAACTTATTTTCTGCTCGAAAAAGAATCCTATTTTCCAACTCAAGCTGTAGTCACCGCGGACCCGGAGCATAAAGGGTAAATGAAAGAACATGGGTGGGTTTTAGTCCGTAAAAATCTGACACTCCCCCCGCTTCAGAGCGGGAGGGTTATTTGATGATTTCCCATCCGCAAAAAAGGGCTTTGGTCTATCCGGGTGCTGAATTTCATTCAATTTTATCCAGCAGTTAAGACAAGAAAAGGTTACAGACATACCAACCGACAGACAGACATTACATAGGTACATCCTTACTAATATTATAAAAGCGAAAGTGAGTTTGTTTGTTTGTTACCCCTTCACGCTTAATGGCTAAACCGATTTTGATGAATGGTACAGAGATAGTTGGGTACCAGGAGACGGAATAGGCTATTTTTTTTTAAGAAAAAGTGGGATATGAAGGAGAACGAGGCAAGAAAAGGGCAAACTTAGCGTTGCTATTAAATCAATAAGGCGCAAGAGCAAAAACTGCAGGTCTGCTTGGTGTGTTATTATACCGAATTTAATGCGAGCGAAGCCGCGGGCGAAATCTAGTTTATAAATATAAATTCATATAGGTAAGCGCATTCGCTATAATTGAGATGCAAATTAATTTCCGTAGTTTTGAGTTTCAATCTCATAGTGGGATGAGTCGAGTATGCTCTCATATTCATAGGTAAGCGCAACATCGTATGAATAGTAGAGTGAAACGTAATATTTGAGAAAAATAACACAAAATGTTGTGTTATTCACATTGGTGAAAGAACAAGCATTATGTACTGTACAGTATGTATATATAATAATGATATAACACTAGAGTCTTCACGTGGTCTTCTAACCACTAAAAACGAAGTTGTTCAAGAATTTGTGGATTTCTTTACTAGTATCCCAATTAAAACTACAGAAACGTTAAATTCCTCACCCTTGCTTTCTGTTGACTTATTAAGAGCAAACGTTTTACCATGCCCGGTTGAGTTTCAGTTTAAACATATTAACCCCACTGTAGTTATTAAAGCTTTTAAACAAATAAAAATCAAACTAACCGAAGACCTTTGGGGATTGTCAATTAAAGTTTGTCAAGCTATCATTGAGACTATAGCACCGTACTTAGCCTTTATATTTAATTTGTGTGTGGACCAAGGAGTCTTCCCGGACCTCATGAAATACAGCAAGGTAATACCACTTTTCAAATCTGGGGACAGTAAAGACACCAATAATTATAGACCCGTATCCGTTTTGCCGGTCTTCAGCAAGGTGTTTGAAAAGGTAATGCTTAACCAAATGCTCAACCACTTTAACACCAATAAAATATTACATGAAAAGCAGTATGGTTTCACCAAAGGACGTTGTTCCACTGACGCCGGTGTCACCCTATTGAAACACATATTTACTGCGTGGGAAGAGGCACAGGATGCCATAGGGATTTTTTGTGACCTCTCAAAAGCATTTGATTGCGTGAACCACGAAACCCTTCTCTTAAAACTTGAACATTACGGCCTAGGGAAACTTGCCCTTAGTTTAGTTAAATCATATTTAAATGATAGACAGCAGCAAGTACAAATAAATGGTGTCAATTCAATGGGTTTAAATGTAAAGATGGGTGTACCACAAGGATCGATATTAGGTCCCTTCCTCTTTTTAGTATATATAAATGATCTACCCCATTTGTTTAAAAACCAACCACAAATGGTGTTATTTGCTGACGATACCTCTCTAATATTTAAGATAAACAGACGTGCCACAAATCTTGACGACGTAAATAATGCCCTAATGCAGGTACATAATTGGTTTACCGCTAATAATTTAGTATTAAATGGGAAAAAAACGAAGTGTATAAGATTTGCTCAACCAAATGTCAAAAACAGTGAGTGTGACATAGTATTGAATCAAGAGAAACTAGAATTCGTCGAAAAAACTGTTTTCTTGGGAATAACACTCGATTCAAAGCTACAATGGGGTCCGCATATAACATCTCTTGCAGGACGCCTTAGTTCAGCAGCATATGCTGTTAGAAAAATCCGTCAGTTTACTGATGTTGATACCGCGAGACTAGTCTATTTTAGTTATTTTCATAGTATAATGTCATACGGTATTTTACTTTGGGGACGGGCTGCAGACATCGAGTCTATATTTATTCTGCAGAAAAGAGCCATTAGAGCCATATATAACCTACGTAGGCGAGATTCTTTAAGGGAACAGTTTAAGGATATAAACATCATGACAGTACCTTGTCAATATATTTATGAAAACATCATGTATGTCAGGAAAAACTCGCATCTTTTTAGTAAAAGAGGTGACAGACACAATTATAATACTAGAAATAGGGACCAATTAGTTCAACCAGGTTTCAGGTTAGCTAAAGTAGACTCATCTTTCATGGGGTACTGTTTGAAATGCTACAATAAAATACCTCCCCACATTCTTCAACTGAATGAAACGAAATTTAAATCTTGTATTAAACGCACACTATGTAGGCAAGCATATTATAAGTTGGGGGATTATATTGATGATAAAAATGCTTGGCTCAATGCTGGTCCTGCTCCTCAAGCATAGGGGTAAACTCATTAATAAGTATCCGAAGCTATAGTGGAAGCTGCAGAAGATTGTAAGACTATCTTTGCAATGTATAGAATCAATTCTCTAGTATTGTATAATCATTAAGCCCATATGTGAGTGCTATGTATTATCATTGACTTGACGAAGCCCTGGTGGTTAATAGTGTCATGCTCACTTAAATGTCTCGCTGATGGTGGCGGGTGTGTCGGGTCATTTAGCTCCCTTCAAAATGGTCGAGCTGAATGGGGCTGATCCATACGTCATGTTCGTGAACGGGCGCTGTCAGTTGGGACTGGTCATTTTTTAACTACCACGGTCATTTTTAATTTATTTAGATTTAAATTGAATTTTGCTCTTTATTTACTCTGGACGCTCTTACTGTGCACGTCTTTCTACATCGTTCTCACATATTTGTATAATCTCAACACGAATGATGTAAATACTATTTTGTAAAAATATTAGAATTTAAAAGAGTGTCCATGGAGTTTCTTGCCCATTCTTCTCCATAGAGATCAACGCTTTGGAATGGGCAACTGCAGTACTTTCACAAGTTATTATGCCTTGTGACCGGGACTGTAGATTCATTTTGTTTCTTGACATTCAAAAGTGCCTGTAATGGTCTAATTGAAAAAATAAATGATTTGATTTGATTTGATTGTACGAGAGAAGCAAACTTAACATGATTGAAAAAAAATATGTTTCTCTCCGCTTTACTTCCCTCTTTCTCCCCCTTTTCTCATTTCTTTTTAAATTAGCCTATATCCGTCTCCTAGGTCCTTACTATCTCTGTACCAAAATTCATCAAAATCGGATTAGCCATTTAGGCGTGAAGACGTAATAAACTAAGAAACAAAATCAGTTTCGCTTTTAAAATATTAAAGTGAGGATTTAAATGCTAAAACTATCCTATCCCTCTGTGTCCAATAGTGATTTAACATTTCCGCTTTGTGCTCGAAGTTTTTGCCAAAGTTGGATATACTAGTCACTTGAGAGCACACCAAAGCTCTCGACAACAATAATTCTAGAAAGCCATCGAATGCAGCTGTTGTGGCCGAAATCGGCTAGATTGCATCGTCATTGTCATTATTTGTCGACATCTGATCAGTCATCTTTTTTCTTATTAATAAATAATAAATAAAATATTTATTGCCAGAAATAGATTTGTACAAAACCACTTACAAACTAACAATGTCTTTAAATTTTAACATACATCATATTGGTAAGTAGTGAAATGAACCCTGGCACCCAAGGTAAGATTTAACTTGTGTAATGGGTACCAGTGCTCTCTCATGTTTTACCTACAGAGTTCCTTGCAATTTAATAAATACGACAAAATTTACATTTAAAATCACCTCCTGGTCCAAAACGATTCGTATTACAAACAGCACATACATTATAATTAACACTTGAGACGGGATTTACCATGTTTGTTATTTTTATTGAGTTTCCGCTATTTGTTTGCTCGTAAACATCCACCCGCAATAACTGCTACCCTACCATGACGTGTTAAAGCAGAACTTATGATGATCCGCTGAGGGAAAGGGACAGAGCTATACAGGGTATCTAGCACCATCTCTTTCACTCAGTGGAATAAGTTCTGCTTTAAGATGTCATAGTAGGCCTACAGTTCATCCGTGATCATGGCGTTTGCAACATCGCCGAAATATCGGAAAATCAATAAAAATAACAAACATGGTAAATATCCCGTTAAAAGTGTTAATTATAATATTAGTAACCAGTTAATACTAGTCAGTTTAAAGACTTATATTGTGTATACAAATAAATCTATTTGTCTTCATTCCAGTATTCCCAGAAGATCGGGTAGAAATAAACCAATCGATTGACTATTTCTCTTAGCTCGTATTTCAAAGCAATTTATCACTAACATTCCTAGATTGCTTCTGAATATTTAAGTGGATCACTAAGAGCAGAGTAACTTAGGTGATTGGACTGGTTTGAACCAAAAACTTAGTCTGTTTTTTTTTTTGTTTCTGACATATTTAGATGTTTTAAACGTCGTCGTGCTGAATGGGTCAGAGTGCTGGGCTTTTTTTTCATATTACGCGAGCGAAGCCGCGTGCGCCAGCAGATCTTACTAATATTATGTGATTTTTTCACGTCAAAACGGTTGAACGGATCTTGATGAAATTTGGTAGAGAGGTAGATTATGGACTAAAATAACACAGAGGATTTTTTTTGAGATATCACGCGGGCAAAGCCGCGGGCACCAGCTAGTAACAAATAATTAGGAATGCCCTAACTCTTTGAGTTCATGGAATTGAGTCAGAGTTTACATAATTCATGGGAAGTTTACGAATAAATTTGATTCATTTTCGTGAACATTTGTTGATGTTTTTCCGTGTGAATAACTTTTAACTTTTGAATTTTTGATCAAATTACATTTCACTAGAAAAAGCTACACTAGTAGCTTTTAATTAAGTGGGCTTTATTCGTTTTAAATAAATTCTGGCTTAAATTCATAACGTAACTTTTATTTTATAGAAATTGTAAGGGGCTCTGCTTATAGAGTAACTTAAGTTGAGGCAACTATCCACATGTTTAAAGTTTTCTGTAAAAAGTTGATAGTTGTTATAACGTTTACGGTCGCCGTAATTTTATGGCAAGCTGTGAGCAACTTTCATAGCCGAGTTGCTCAATCTACACAGCGAGCAGCGTTCAGTGTCAAGGTGGATATCGAAAAAGGAGCACTTGATTTCATTATATAAAACCTAAATAATAAAAAAATATAATTTCGTTGTTATGTTGGTTGTTTTAAAAACTGGTTTAATATTTAACAGTTGCTAGTTGCGGCAATTTGCTGAGGAGCTCGTGGCTAAATAATAGCAGCCGCGTTAAGCCGCGCTTGCCTAGGTTGGTCTGTGGATGGGTGACGTTACATACCGAATCAAAATCAAAATCAAATCATTTATTTCAATTAGACCATTACAGGCACTTTTGAATGTCAAGAAACAAAATTAATCTACAGTCCCGGTCACAAGGCATAATAACTTGTGAAAGTACTGCAGTTGCCTCCGTGCCTCGGAAAGCACGTTAAGCCGTTGGTCCCGGCTGTCATTTGTAGATCTTGGACAGTCGTTACAGGTAGTCAGTGTTTCAAAAGTCTGACAACCAGTCTTACCAAGGGGTATCACATTACCCAGTACTAACTGGGTTCGGGAGGTCAGATAAGCAGTGGCTCCATGTAAAATACTGGTATTCAGCTGCATCCGGTTAGACTGGCTAGGCAGTTGGTGTGTTGCGGCAATTACGAACTAACTTAGTCATCAATTACAGCAACTGAAAACTATTAGAAATCACCGGAACTCGAAACTCGAGTTGCTAAGTGTGCGCAGTCCAATAGAAATATATAAAAACAGCTAGTTGCCAGTTGCTTCAATAGTTGCTCCATGTACACACCCCCTTTTTTTTCGGGTGGGAAATCATCCAATGACTTCCCCCGCTCTGGGCGGAGCGGGGGGGCATGTCAGACTTGTACTGACTAAAACCCACCCATGTTTCTTCTAATGCCCTTTACGTTCCGAGGCCGCGGTAAGTATCTCTTTCGAACAACCCGCAACCCCGGCAGGCGGAGGCTCTGGCAAGCCCCTCTGCATGTACAAACCCCCTTAGTCTTTGCGTGTTGAAATGTGTTCCTGGCTTTTATTTCGTACGCATTTTTGTCTATTTGATTTTTTCAAAACTGCCTGGTATACTTCTTCTGATAAGGCTTAGTATGCTTGGACTCATAGTACTGTGAAACAGAATATGTATGAAACTATATAAAGTATAGAAAAGAAAGATTGTCTTTTGGTTTTTTTTTCTCCTAGAATCGGGCAAATAAAACTTTATAAAATCTGTCAATAAATAGTACAGAAATACTTTTTTTTCTCTTTAAACCATAACCCTTCTTTCGCTTGCCAAAGTGTTGTTACAAAGTACCTACACCTTTGATCAAAATCTTGAAATAACAGCAACAACATCATAAAACTGATCTTAAATAACCATTGTTTTGTCAGCTTACAATAAATATACAGCGGTCCAACAATTTATCATCTCGGTCATGGTCGCCATTTTGTCGCTTTTTCGCGGCAAAAAAAAAGATTGTATACGGAGGTCGAGTTGACTGCAAACATTGAAGAAAACCAATCTAGCGGTGACAATCTGAGAATAAACTTTGACACAGTAAGTTATTTTCGGACGGTTTAGTTATACTGTAAGTTGAAGTTGCGATAGATTTTCAAGTGGTTGGACAATGTTTCGATTCTGTGTTACCCTATCTAAAAATATTGCATTATTTTATTTTGTTTTGTATTATACAAAAAAAAACTTGAGAGGTGTCGAGGGACACCCGTATGGAATACACGCAACAAAAATAATCGTCGCGACACCACACTGTTCAATGCGAAATAGAAAGACGAAACGAAAATAACTGGCTTGCTTTCTATGTGAGAGAGAGAGAGACAGACAGACAGAAATACACGCACGCAGCACGGCTTCCAACTATAGAAAAAAGTGTCGTTACAACTTTTGGTCTTAATTTTTTTCGTCTAAACCCCTTTCGCATCGCGCGATAAGGAACTCCGTTCCAATACTAGCTGTGCCCATCGGTTTCACCCGCTGCTCAGGTTCTCTTTTACTAAGGGGTTTGAAAGATAGTAGCCGATTCTCAAACTTACTGAATATGCACAAAAAATCACAAGAATTGGTCGAGCCGTTTTGGATTAGTTTGGGAAAGTACATTGTGACACGAGAATTTTATATATATTAGATTAATATGCCGTTTTTCCCATTTGGCTTCAGAACCCTAAAAATTAAACAATTGGTCACCGGATTTAAAACTTTTTTTTGTTTTAAAGAAAGTAATTAAAATGTTATCAAATTTAAATTAGTTAAATTCATTAATTTCGTCTCTTTGCTGGATGTTTTAAAATCTATGGAAACACTGCTATAAATTAAGTAATTTCGAACAGAAACATTCAGACAAATTATCGCAAAGATTCAAAACATTTTTTTTTATTAAGCCTCCCCTTTTTTCTACCTCACCTAACCATCCAGTGATCTCTAATTTATTAAAGAAATTAATTAAAATACATTGAAACCACACACAACGTTGATGACCGCGTCGTCCATTTCATTGTAACGTTTAACGAACGCCACAAATCGACCCGTATTTCCTCAATTGATTTTAAATCGTTTTGGGACTAAATTTAGAAGCAGTAAAGCATTATAACGCTGTTTATTCGTTTCCTGCGGGTGTACACGTGTTGCTGAAATGTTTCAGATAATTCAGCATGTTTTATTTCAGTTTGAAATGTTTTATGAATTTCTATCTAGTACATTTTTAGGGTTCCGTGCCTCAAAAGGAAAAAAACGGGCCCCTTTTTTACGAATGGGAAATCATCAAAAAACTTCTCCCGCTCTGGGCGGAGCGGGGAGTAGTGTCAGACTTGTACTGATTAAAACCGTTCCGGGGCCGCGGTATGGTACCCCGGTACCACGCAGCCGGTGGCCCTGGCAGGCCCCTCTGCTTTGCTGATATCTCTTTTAAGCGGCAATAGAGGGGCGGACGGTGAGCTACCCTTTGCTCACCGACCACAGTCCTGCATCTACGGTGGCCGGGAGTCGTCTCGCGGCGTCCGACGTCCGGGGCATCTCTCGCGGCGGCTGGGTTGGTTAGAGGTTCTCTCCCTCAAACGCCTGGCCACATAAAACGGGACCCTTTTAGGATCATTTTGTTGTCCGTTGGTCTGTCTGTCAAGCCCCGTCTTGGTCTCCTCGAGGTGTCGAGTTGAAATAAAACCAAATACACAAGTTTGTGGTCTCTTAGACCCGTGCCAAAAACCAACGCTCTAAATCTGTGCAGTCAAAAGATATAGCCGTTTCTGTAACAAGTTTGTATGGAATCCTCTGTGATTAAAAGTTCCTTTTCTTTTTTAAAAAACGTTGTCCCACACTAGGAATTTCTCCTGTATCGTGGGTGTGTTTACAAACATTTAAACTCACATACACAAACAGCCAGACCCGAAACAACTATCTGCAGGTCATACTAATATTTGTTCCGTGTGGGAATCGAAGCCGCGACACGCAGTGCAGCAGTCGATCGCTCAGCCACTGCGGCAAATGCCTTGCATGTTGGGCTTTGGCCCACTCAAAGAGTTGATCAGAGCATCGATTGGTTATGCGTACCAAACAAACTAAATCCCCATAAAACTATGGACATTTAGTCTCCCATTGTTATGCTGAACAACTTATGACCTTGAGTTTAAAAATAACCCACACACACAACCTTAAATATTAGAGAAATCCTTATCCCCCATAGTATAGCCATCTTGTCCGTTTTTCGGTTAACCCAGAAATCTACTCGCCTCAATTTTCCAGTACGTTGAATCTCAACAATCTCCTTGAACTTAAAAGTAACTTTATTTTAAACCCGACAGCCATAACGGTGATAGTGCGTCCACCTTATCTACGTTAGCCTGATTTCCCTGAGGACCTAAATCTTATTAAGTGCACGATTTAAGGTAGACAGTTCTATTAAGGGTCTTTATGCCGCGGAGGAAATTGTATCAGGTGGGTAATTGCATGTCGCGTCTCGAGCATTGCTGAACAGTATTTGCTGGGAATAAGATTAAAAGGGAATACTTCAAAGTACCGCTAACCCGGTGATATCGCTGCCTTCGAAGGTTTTTTGACTGTCTTAGGCCTTGAATTTTGGGTACAGAGATAGTTGGGACCCAGGAGACGAAAATAGGCTAACTTTAAAAAAAAGTGAGAAAGAAGCGAGAAAGAGGTAAGAAAAATTAAAACTTAGCATTGCTATTACAATCAATAAGGCGCAACGGCAAAAACTACAGGTAGCAGGTACAGAAGGGGAACTGTGTTACCCCGAGCGAAGCCGCGGGCAAAAGCTAGCAATATTATAAACACGAAAGTTTGTATGGATTTCTGGATGTTTGTTACTCTTTCACGCAAAAACTAGTGAATCGATTCTAATGAAATTTTACAAGAATATAGCTTATATATCAGAATAACACATAAATACGATTTATAAAGATATCCTTACTAATATTATAAAAGCGAAAGTGATGAAAGTTTGTTTGTTTGTTACGTCTTTACGCCTAAATGGCAAAACCGAATTAGATGAATTTGAGAGATAGTTGGGACCCTGAAGACGGACATAGGCTATTTTTTTTTACAATGGGGGAGAAACAGTATTCATAAGTTTGTAACAAGTTCTGTTTCTGCGTAATTTGATTAGCTTTTAACAGAAATGGAAACGTGTTTATTCAAACTTCCTATTTCACAAAAAAAAAATGGTTTCTGCGGTTATTTTTGTAGCTTTTGAACTATGTTTTATTCATAAATTCTGTATTAGCATAGGCTAACCCGCGCGACAGAATTACCATTTCGCGATGTTTTATGCCTTTCTTTTCCTTTCACACGAAAAATGTTTAACTTTTAATATTTAATCGGAATATAAAAGGGATAATGGAATACGGATGACGGATTGTTGTATAATGAGGAGTAGATTTACCTACAGTCTGTATGATATAACAATTTTTGCGAACAAAACTTTTAAGCTCAGAAATATGTATTTTTCGACACCTTAAATAAAACTACTAAGTAATTATTGTGCTCATATTCTAACATCATCATTCTCCTTGCCTTTTTTTATTATGGATGTGAAATTACCAAACATCTCTCCTCTAGGGGGAGTGTCAGGAGTGTTTGTACTGACTAAAACCCATCTATAGATAGAATATTCTTTATTATGTACACCATACAAGTAAAAAAAATGACACTAGACAAACTTATAAAATATAAGGTGACACAATGGGCGGTCTTATCGCTAAAAGCGATCTTTTCAAGACAACCTTTGGATGGATTTAAGAAGAGGAGAAACAGTACTGTAGGTAGTCTGTGTCATTTTCAAAATTAATTTGAGAGGAGAGAGCTTTTTGACCATAGTTTAAAAATAGACAAGGTTTGAGCGCTCCTTACAGACACGGGCAGGGCATTCCATAGCCGTACAGCTTGAACTGTAAAGGATTTATCATAAAAGCTAGTAGAATGCGCAATCTCCAGTCTCAGGTTTTCCGATGACCTCTATGTTTCTTATCTATGTTCCTTCTGTTGCCCTTTATGTTTCGGGGTCGCGGTATCTCTTTCGAACAACCCGCAAACCCAAAATGTACACCTCTGTCTTACACTTGGGGGATAAAAGCACGATGTTAGCCACATTAATAAAACTATTAAAAATTCCCGATATAATAAAAACCGGCCAAGAGCGTGTCGGGACACGCTCAGTGTAGGGTTCCGTATTTTCCCGTCCGTCACAATAAGTGTTCCCAGTTATGACACAGATTACTAAATAGCTACTACGTAGCAGATACATCACTCCAATACAAAAAGGAAAATACCTACGCTATAATAGCCTACAAAATCATAATAATAATACCAGCTGTTTGCAGCCAAAAGAAATGCACCATAAGTACGCACAAAGAGAGTTGAGATTGTATTGCCCGCCGCGCGACCAATGTGCGGGCGCGTCATCGAGCGAATGTGCTAGGGTTGTACGTATGATGAATTGATGATAATGATAATAAAACGAATGTTGTAGAATCACATATGTTTCAGTTTAATAAAATGACTGATATTTTTTTTCCTTCCCTGAATTCACGATTATTAAATTTTATTGTGCAAAATATTCTAAACCGCGTAAATAATTTTAATAAATTATCGAAAGGGAAACTGGAGCAAAGTGGAGGAAAATCAATTAATTTCAAAATTTCCAAGATAGTACTGCCAGGCCGATCCATTAATACGTTGTCAAAATTATTTAAAAAAGTTTCTTCTAATTCTTCAATATAATTATTGTATTGAAGTATAATAGTAGAATTATTGTATTATTATATTCAATATATTTATATTATCGATATACTGCACAAAAATTACGTGGTTTCGGCATTTTGAAACTCAGCGCGGTAATCACGACGTCGTCGCACGGTGCGACAGCCCACTGTCAGTTGTATCGACGGCGATACACGAAGCGGTAGGCATAAAACGCGTGGCCTTGAGCGAGTGACGGACGCCTGGTTATGAGGCCAACCGAACAATTCGGTAATACCCGATCCAATGTAATAAGTACCTACAGCGCCATCTCTCCAGGAATTGGGTTACTAATTAATACAAAGACGTGCAATTTTGGTGGTAATTTTGGATTGCGAGAACCGATTTCAATAATTCTTTTTTTGTTTGAAAAAAGGATACGTTCAGGATAATAAAATATGTAAACAAAGTTACAAAAAAAGCTTGCATATACGATTATACTACAAACTTAGTCCAGAAATTATTTTGTACAACTTTTTGTCTTTTTTGTACAAAAACTGTTGTGTCAATCAAGTTCAAAATAATTTTCATAGAAAGTCCTTATAAAGTTCTACTTTTCAGATTTTTTTCATATTTTATAGACTTATGGTTCAAAAGTTAGAGGGGGGGGGGGACACATTGTTTTTTACTTTTGGAGCGATTATTTCCGAAATTATTGACATTATCAAAAAATGGTCTTAGTAACCCCCTATTCATTTTTAAATACCTTTCCAACAATATATCACACGTTAGGGTTGAAATTAAAAAAAAAATCACTTCCCACTTTACATATAGGGTGGCTACCCTAATAAAACATTTTTTTCAAATTTTTATTTTACCACTTTGTCGGCGTTATTGATATACATATTGGTACCAAATTTCAGCTTTCTAGTGCTAACGGTCACAGAGATTAAGCGAGGACGGACGGACGGACGGACGGACAGACAGACATGGCGAAACTATAAGGGTTCCTAGTTGACTACGGAACCCTAAAAAGTCCCTCTACGTACAACTTATGTAGGTACATGAATTTAAAACAAGTAACCACGCTTACCTTACCGCTCCATATCCCCAATAAACGCAAGAAAAGTTAATAACTTGTATTGCGCAAGCGCAGTTGTAATACAATGATAATCACTTTCGCTCAGAGTATTGACATGCGCGTGAGTGCTACCGGCTAACGCACTGCGCAGGCGACCATGCGAGTTTTAAATTTTGGGATTGTCTAGATATTGTCGCTTGTTGATTATTTTTAACCTGCAAGACTTTGATTTAGTTCCTCCTCACTTTTTAAAATAAATGCATCATATGTAGATAGGATTATCGGATGCATTTTTAACTAATTTTAATTTGTATTCGGATATTTTTATTAATTTAAAATCCCGGGATGCCAGGATTACATCAAAACAATCGGATGTATGTATATTTACTTAACAGGAAGTTATTTACCTATAGTACGGCCAACGAGAAGCGATACGAAAGGTCATTAACCTAAAGAACAACTGTGGCGTTGACAATCTAATATTTAGCTCTTTCCATCTTGTGCCTTTGTCGTAATGTCTCGTTCTCCCGGCAAAAACATGACAACGTTAAGACGGGTTCGCCAACATTCGGGCGGCCATTTTAGATGGGGTTTTAGCATGGGTTTTGTTTACATTTGGTATCGCTTCTCGTTGGCCGTGCTTTATATATCCCTGAGGTTTATTAGGCCTGATTTGGCATTTGTCAAATTTTGATAATTTAGCAATTATTGTCAATAAAGGTAGGCAAAACACTCAATAAAATAAAATGTACCTACAGTTAGTAAAAGCAACGCAACTGGTGGCTTGAAGAGCCTTGGCTCGTCAGATATAGATAGATTTTTCTAAAAAAATCGATGAGCGTACCCAACTAGAATTAAAATGATTTAATGAACTGCTTGTTTTACATCAAATAAATTTGACTTTTTTTCGGAAACATTCAAGGATTTTTAAGCTAATTTCAACGATATCTGACTGCCTGGTAACTTATTTCTTATGCTGACTGTACATACAATGGATAGCATATTTACGCATGTTCCGAAATAAATTAAGTAAACAGATGGTAGCTAATGTGTTTTTTATGTTGTTCCTTTATATCTGAAAAGAATTATTATTATGAAAAGGAAATACGATGCTTGTGGTGTTATTGAGGCACTTTGAGACGCAAACACATCAACAAACAGCTTTATCTAACATAACAAAAAAGTAATTTATGACACGATTGACCTGAATCATGAACTCCTTTGTGTATTCCTCCTAATGTTCATATAATGAATAATAAATAGTTTTTATTTGTAAAATGTTAACAAAAGTTCCAGAATCTTTAATATACACACGACGGCAGGTCAACCTATACTAAACTATTATAACCTGATCTCTCTACTACGGATCGCACACCGTTCTAGACAGATCAGGTTAAAATGGTTTTGTATAAGTTGATGTGCCGTCGTGTGTACTTTCTAATTTCCGACATACAAACATTTATTAGTAGACACAAGATTGAAATAACATTTTTTCAAAATCGTTACTTTGTTATTATTAATGATTTCTTCAACAAGCGATTAGTTTAATCGTTTACAATAAAATAGATAGATAGAATATTCTTTTATGCAGACCGTATCCTCGAATCTCCAACCGCATGGTGCCCCTACTCGTATGACGCAACGCAAAACATCGGCGCCGGCGCACGGGCCCGACAAACAGTGGCATGCGGCTGTCACATTGTTATTAGTTGTGTTCGTGTTACGACACGTACTGGCTATTATAGCGCCTGTGTTTATGGTATCAGCAGAGGTTGAGTTCTTGGGACACAAACAGTTCACATTCGGAGAGTTAAAGTTCATTTGAGAGTTCATCTTCATCATTTTAGCACGGTAGCTGTTATTGCTGGGTACTGGGAAACCCTTTTTATTACCTCAACCATCTCTTTCTCGCAATTTTATCAACCTAAGGCACTTACGGCGCCCGGGATTGCTGGTTGTTCGTGAGAGAGACCGCGGCCCTGGAACGTAAAGGGACATGGGTGGGTTTTAGTCAGTAAAAGTCTGACAATCCCTCCCGCTTCGCCCAGAATGGGGGAAGTTATTTGATGATTTCCCACCCCAAAAAAGCGGCGCTGGTTTCTCAAGCCACCTTCGGTCATAATCTTACTCCATCAGCCACCATTTAGCCAGATACCCTGCCTGTTTTTTTTTATTTATAATTGGTGGAATTATAGCACCTTTACAGATACATCTAATAGGATGCTATTAGTAACTCTAAATAACATAAAAATTTAAAACGAGACTAAATATAAATTAATAAACATGTCAAAACTTATGCAATTTGTCTATAGAACCATATTAATATACAGAGCACCCTGTTATCATATAGACTAGCAAAAAAATAAGTTGTTAATGGTATGTTGGTACCAAATTGATGAGGGAGGCCAAACTACGAAAGAAAAAAGTTTTCTCATACGTGCTCATAATACGTAATCCTTACTTCCTTACTAATATTATAAAAGCGAAAGTGAGTTTGTTTGTTTGTTACCTCTTCACGCTTTAATGGCTTAACCGATTTCTATGAATTTTGGTACAGAGATAGTTGCGAACCAGGAGACTGACATAGGCTACAATTTTTTTGAAAAAAGTGGGATGTGAGGGAGAAAGAGGGAACAAAAGGGAAAACTTAGCGTTGCTATTACAAATCAATAAGGCGCAAGGGGAACTGTATTACCCCAAATTTAACGCAGGCGAAGCCGCGGGCAAAAGCTAGTGGATATATAAAACTGTTGACAATAAGGAAAAGATAAGTGATAACATATCATGTAGGAAGATACTTAAACTTTCCCGGATGTGACAACTTTGGAGCAATATTTTCGCGAAACCAAAATGGCGACGACTCAGTTAATCAAAACCATCTTATTGTTCAAAAAGCGAAGTGAAACTTTTGTGCTTGAAAGTTTTTGAAATAACTTGCTAGCGTTCTTCCCGCAACTTCGACTGTATTGTTTTAGGATGTTTCTGAAGGCCAAAGAAATGATGGATGGATTGTGTAAAGAATGATATGAAGGAGTAAGGGGTAAATGATGCCGTGACGTCTGATAGGGGAGAGTGGAAGAAGAAAACGTGTTGCGCTGACCCCAAAGAGAATCAGACGAGGGCAGAGAAATGATGATAAATTTTTTCTTCATAAAGGCAGACGTGCTTTTCTAGGCACGTACGAACCTCGATATGCAATGGGTGGTCACGCAGCCACGGATCAACCTAGGCAAGCGTGGCTTAACCTCAAGATCGACCCGAGCGACAGTTTTTATTTAACCACGAGCTCATTTGTCTTCCAGTCTAAGCCGATTAAATTCTCAGCCTCGATATGTATTGGGTGGTCACCCATCCACGGATCAACCTAGGCAAGCGCAGCTTAACCTCAAGATCGACCCGAGCTGTAGTTTTTATTTAACCACGAGCTCCTCATTTGTCTTCCAGTCTAAGCCGATTAAATTCAGCGGCTTAAACGGACAGAGAAGCACAGATTCTTTGTTAATAAATGAAGAATATAATGTATAAAAAGTGTAGTTCTCTCCCAGTTAGTTTCTAACAAGTTTTTCTAACTGAGATTGCAGTGGGTTAGCTAAGCCCGTGGTTAAAAGTTGCGCAATAAATGGGACAGCTTACAGTACCTTATTAAAATGTTTGCTTTGAAAAATAGTTAGTATTTTTCCTGTTATTTTATTTCGTTAGCGAGCTTGATGATCTTACTCAGTACATACAATCCTTAGGTACTAATATTAAAAAACCGAAAGTGAGTTTGTTTGTTTGTTACGTCTTTACGCCTAAATCGCTTAACCGATTATGATGAATTTTGGTATAGAGATAGTTGAAACCCTGAAGACAAAGAGATATTTTTTGGAACGAAGTTCCTTGTCGCGCGTTGCAGAAGGGGGCTAGACAATTACCCGTTTTCTTTTTCGTATGGTTATTGTCAAATCTTGAGTATATGTGTGGCCCATTAGTCCAGTCATTTAAGCTTAAATTAGGTAAGAATCTCGGAATTCGAGATTCCCAGTTGTAAGTATGTCAATACTTGTATATTGTCACCCTAAAAGTTGTCTCAAAACCTACATACTGTAGGGTGTACGCAACTACTAAATTTCAAGGTCAAAGGTCTCAAAAATCGCTGTATCTCATTTGGTATGGGTTTTTGCAGACGCCCTCTATTACGTGTAATTCCAACATTACTAGCGAAATGTGGGTTCACTGTTAGATACACGTCTGCCAAACCCTTCGGAGATTACAGCCGTGATGGAATTGATACTTTTCCTATTTCTGTACCATTTAATCGTTGCCCTAGAAACGTTTAGTCCACAACAATGCTGCTATGCTAGTTCGCACTCAAATTCCGCATAGTAACAGCATACAAAGTGACATTAGTATATATTTGTACCATTAGGACACGTGCGACCTTCACCATGACTTTGGGTATAAATCTGCGAAGGTTACCACCTGGGTTCTTTGTTATAACCACGCACAGGTAGGGTAAGAAGGAACAGTCCGAACAAATACGAAAAATTACTTGATTATTTCATTGACCTGTATAACAAAAAACTCTTCTCAAACGGTTCCGTATTATTATATGGTCTTTTTTCGGGTTTTGTACCTGAAAAAGAAAAAACAACCGTTATAAGATCACTTTGTTATCCATCTGTCTGACTCTAGAGACGCCTAGACCTTCACCAAGACCCTTTATCTCCAAAACGCGTGGTAGGTATCGAGATATGAAATTAAAACCATAATGTACTCCACTCTGGGATCACTTGGAGCTGTATAAAAAAGCCTTCGTAAGTCTACGCAGTTAAAAGATATGACCGATAATGTCGCAACTGTGTACAGAACCCTCGGTGCGCGAATCTGACTCGCACTTGACTGTATATTTAATAACTAGCTGTTCCCCGCGGTTTCACCCACGCTGCTCAGCACCTGTTGGTCGTAGCGTGATGTTATTTAGCCTATTGCCTTCCTCAAGAAATGGACTATCTAACACTAAAAGAATTTTCCAATTCTAACCAGTAGTTGAGATTAGTGCGTTCAAACAAACAAACAAACTCTTCAGCTTTATAATATTAGTAAGATATTAGTATGATAGAAACAGGCGTTACTTTGAGAGAATCCATGATATTCAATTTTATGCAAAGTATTTATAAAAATCACTGGCTTAAAGGAAGGGTAAAATTAGGCACTAGATTGCAGATCACACTAATACCATAAAGGCGAAAGTTTGTATCAAACAAACATACACGTTTGTTGCCCCATAACGTTCAAACGGATTAACGGATTTTGATGATAAATGATGTTTATTTTTGCAATGCCATTTTACCTTAGTTTAACCAACACGCTACTTATCCTGGTCTACGCGGGTGAAACTAGGCGCAGCTGGTTGATAATATTCTGAATATAGCCATAATGCCTATTCGACGACACGGTTGGCGCAGTGGCTGAGCGATCGACTGCTGCGCTGCGTGTCGCGGGTTCGATTCCCGCACGGAACAAATATTTGTTTGGCCTACAGGTACTTGTTTCGGGTCTGGCTGTCTGTGTATGTGAATTTAAATGTTTTTAAACGCACCCACGATATACAGAAGAAATTCCTAGTGTGGGGCAACGTTTTTTTTTTTAAATATATGTATACCACTACAATTTATCAGAAAAGTAGAAAAACCACGTAAAAATTTAACCTTCTGTAGCTGGAGTCTATGGATGTGTTTCTAACGGTTACGATTTCAATCTTATTATAATGAATTCAGGCCTTTCTCGTATTTTTAACTTTATTTATTTAGTAAGGGTAACACATTTTCTTTTGGTTATAATTTTATTAATTATAACCAAAAGAAAATATGTTACCCTAAATTGCTCTTATTATTTAAATCTGTTCATCCATTACTTAAAAAACTGCGTGAGAGATGATAGGGGTAGAAAGTAGATGTGGATGTAGATAGTGTATGGGAGAAAATATCCGGCACTAACCAAATAGATTGAGAAAAGGGCATGAGTTCCTGCACATAATCGGGTGGGAGGCAATGCCCGGGTGTCACCACTGTGACGATCGCCTGGAGGACGCGGTGGAGCACACTGTGGCTTTCTGACCAGCTTGAGTGGAGCCCCGCTGTGTTCTCGTAGAAGCGATCGGCGGCAGGGATGTCTCGCGAAAGGGAATGGGAAGCGGTAACCTCCTTCTGCGAAGCACTTATGCTAGCAAGCAGGTGGCCGGACGTCTGAGGTATAAATCCTCAAACCAACCCAGTCGCCGCGGCGGCGCGTTCGTATTTCCACACGCGCCTCAAAGATATGTCATCAAAGCAGAGGGGCCTGCCAGGGCCACCGCCTGCTGGGATTGCGGGTTGTTTTGTTGCCCACAATGATCAATTTTTGTGTGGTTAGTGTCTATCTTGGTGTCTTCTATACCGCCTTTAGGCTTCTGACTTGGCTAACATGCCGTCGAAAAATATCTCTCAGACATACTGGTTTCCTCACGATGTTATCTTTCAGTGAAACAAGTAATAAATATGCAATACGCAAAGAATACGAAAGATCAAAGGTATCTTTTTTTTGGAAGGGAAATCATCAAAAAACTTCCCCTGCGCTGGACGGAGCTTGACTTGTACGAACGCCCATTCATGTTCGTTCTTTTACCCTTGACGTTCCGGGGCCGCGATATCTCAACAACAAACCGCAACTCCGGCAAGCATTGGCCCTGGCCGGCCTGTCTGCAAGATGTATGTCTGCTTGACCCTTACGAATTGACAGTCCAACTGTCACACCTCTAGGTCACACTAAATAAACAAAAATCTAAAGTTCAAGATTTTCATTTTCATTCACTATTAAAAACAGATAAAAAACGCAGTCAGTCGCTATGATGGATGGTCTAAAATAAATGTAAAACTGGGCCTATTCATCAGTTGAGAGACGTTTTATTTTGAAGACGCTTTTCATCCATTAAAAACCTTGCTAAGAATGTTTTAAAACCCACCATTGTGTTGATAGAGATTTATCTTGCTTGACTTGAATGCTGGGCAGTGGGTCGAGGTTAGATGTCACGCTGAAGGCTATTTGTTAGACGATCAGACATCTGTGGTGACATCATAATTAGTAGACTAGATTGAAAGTCTGACAACCAGTGTTACCAAGGAGTATTGTAGTACCCAGTTAAAACTAGGTTGTGAATCGCGTCATGTAAAATCCTGGTATTCAGGTGAATCCGGTAATACCGAGACCGGACCCCAACATACTTGGTAAAATGCTAGGCAGATGATGGCTTATGACTGGCCATTAATAGGAAAATATAATGTCGACGACAGGAGAAATATCCAGCCTTGTTTACTACTTTAGTTAGAAATATTTGACCGTGATGGACTCCTCAGACACCTACGATTGGATTCTAATTTCATTCTTAGCCAGAACCAAACAAAGTCTTTATTTAAATAAAGTGCAGTTTCCAATAGTCTTGTGAAATAAGAATAGCGGCCGGAGTTAGTTATTCTCGAGGCCACGGCCGTGACCTTTAAGCCGTTAAAACGGCAAACCTGACGAAAGGCAGCCGTTCAGCCGGGTTACCGACGACAGACGGCTTCAATGTGTAAGCCCCTTTAAGCTATCACCTGTTGGACATGAATGAATAATAAGCATGTAGACATTGACAAATGGAGTACCCATGTATGTTATGTTTCAGTAATATTGGGACCTAGGTGTTTTGCGCGAAATATATCACGTTGTTTATATGATTTATTTCTTACTTTTCGTAGGAAACTCTAAGCCTAAATGTATGGTAGGTATTTTCATCGACATACAAACATTTTAGGGGGGCTATTAATCAGTAACTTGGCTAATATATTGATGTCTTCGTCTTGCGATCTTCGTGCCGAAAATATTTTGGTATTTCATCCTTGCAAATAAAACCTTTTTTAACGACTTTCTTGAGTTCCAAAAACGTTGGCAAGAAGGCTTAAGGTTGGCTAGGCTAGGGGTTGGGCGGGTCATCACATGATGGACACCAAAGATGGACAGCATCGCAGCTGGTGATACGTACCGTGAGGAATAGTTCAAAGTGGCAGGTGAAAATAATTCTTGGGATGGATTTGGGTGGGAAGGACTTTGTCCAGCTGTGGGGCAGAATAAGGCCATTTTTTCCTTGCCTTAGTTGTGTACCACTGATAAATATAAATAAATAAATAAATATCTTGGGACAACTCACACACGGCTATCTGATCCCAAGCTAAGCAGAGCTTGTGTTATGGTAACCAGACAACTGATATACATACTTATATAATTTATAAATATATACATATTATAAATAAATCACACCCAGACACAGAACAATCATGCTCATCACACAAAGTTTGTCCTGGGTGGGAATCGAACCCACGACCTCCGGCTCAGCAGTCAGGGCCACTAACCACTAGACCAACAGGCCCGTCGTGATGAACCAACGCCTCCTCTTTCTCCTTTCACATCTCTTTACCCTGTGCAATCTCTGGCCATGTTTCCCCTCAAACATGATCAGATTGTCAAGCCACCTTCATACGATTAACCTCGAACGACGCCGTCCCTAATCAGACCGCCAGTGTGTGACGGTCTTTGCTAATGTCTTCTGATGCATCCGTGCAACGATTAACCATTTTTTTTTGTTTAAGACGAAAGGAATTTTTAAAAAGATTCTTTATAGCTCACACTGGTACGGGTGAATGCTTCTCATCCATCTTCTTGATGAGTTTGTTCCTTCACTAGTTGAGACAGCTTGTCTGAAATAGTTGGAGTAACTGTTCAGTCTATATTACAGAAAACAATGCCTCATCGTCTGTGTTACCTGTTTTTTTCAGGAAATATAATGTGTTGTATAATATAAATATACATTAAACTAGCTGTTCCACGCGGTTTCACCCACGCTGCTCAGCACCTGTTGGTCGTAGCGTGATGTTATATAGCCTATAGCCTTCCTCAAGAAATGGACTATCCAACACTAAAAGAATTATCCAATTCCAACCAGTAGTCCCTGAGATTAGCGCGTTCAAACAAACAAACAAACAAACTCTTCAGCTTTATAATATTAGTATAACTATATAGATAGATATATCTAAGTTCTCTGGTTAAGCAAAATTTATATTTCACCTAATTAAATATATTATTTAAACAGCAGGTAGGAGACTAATTGGACGTTTTCTAAGAGACCGATGAATGCTTTCAAATAAAACGTAATTGATAGACTATGTAAATGTATAAATTTCATTTCTACGATATCTCTCGGACCTGTTTACCAATTATATTTGTAGACTAACTTACTATAATAGAGTTTTAGGTATGTAAACGTTTTGAAAAGGTATAACAACGATTCCTTACGGTAATTGTAAGACCTATCATTCTCTAAAGTTACCTGCCAAAACAAATTTAGATGTTTTGGCAGGTAACTTTAGAGAATGATAGGTGTAGCTAGTATCAATGTGTAGCTAGTATGACCAGGTTCCTGTCCTTTTTCAGTCCTGGCCCTTAGCGAGAGGGAATGGGAAGCGGACACCTCCTTCTGCGAAGCAGTTATGCTAGCGAAGGTGGTGGCTGGACGGGGAGAGAACCTACTTGATGATTTCACATATTTTTGTATGCAACGCATAAGCTCAAAAACTTTTTAAACGATTTTTGCCATTAAAAGGCTACATTACCTCTGAGTAACCTACGCTATATAACATCACGCTGAAACCCACGAGAGCGGGGCAGTAACCTAAAATACGGGTAAAGCCTCGCAGGACAATTAGATTAGATTTATTATAAATACGAAAGTTTTTGAATTTGTTACTCTTTCACGCGAAAACTAATGACCGAATTTAAATTAAATGTGGCACACAGATAGTTCATAACCTAGATTAACACATAGAATACGTTTAATCCCGGTAGTACGACCATGTGAGACAATTTTGACGGCACGGTTGGCGCAGTGGCTGAGCGATCGGCTACTGCGCCGCGTGTCGCGGGTTCGATCCCCGCACGGAACAAATATTTGTATGTCCTACAGATAGTTCGATTCGAATCTGGCTGTTTGTGTATGTGAGTTTAAATGTTTGTAAACACACCCACGATACATGAGAAATTCCTAGTGTGGGGAAACGTTTAAAAAAAAACAAACTAAGCTAGTATAACTGTATGTATATATAACTGTATGTTTCTTTGCCAACTGTAGAAACAATGACATCATTCAGACCACAAAAATACCTCGGCAAATGCGTTTGCAAAAGCAAGTAAACGTTACCGTCGTTACTGGAGACAAGTGGTGTACTCCTTCAGCATACATAATTCAGAGAAAGCCTCCCATCTGTGAGGTATTCTGCGTCTTGGATCCTTCTCCGCCATATTTATTGGTTGGCACACTTTTTATATGTAGGCCTCTAAAGTAGGTTTTATAAATTTTCGTGTTTTTTACTTTGACGATTTTGTTCTTCTACTTAAGCAGTTTTTTGGAGTGATTTGAATATATTATACAAGTAGCTAGTATCGAAAAAAAAGTATCCTATGTGTTATTCCCGACTATATACTACCTCTGTGCCATGTTTCATCAAGATCCGTTCAGCCGTTTTGACGTGAAAGAGTAACAAACATCCGTACATCCATCCATCCTCACAAACGGTTACCGTAGATGCGGGCCTGTGGACGTCTATTGACGACAGGCCGTGTCGACGGCGCGTTGTTTCACGCGCCCCTCAAAGAGATGTCATCAAAGCAGAGGGGCTTGCCAGGGCCTCCGCCTGCCGGGGTTGCGGGTTGTTCGAAAGAGATACCGCGGCCCCGGAACGCAAGGGGCAATAGAAGGAACATGGGTGGGTTTTAGTCAGTAAATAATAAATAAATATCTTGGGACAACTCACATCTTGGGACAACTCACACACGGCTATCTGATCCTAAGCTAAGCAGAGCTTGTGTTATGGTAACCAGACAACTGATATTCATACTTATATATAATTTATAAATACATACATATTATAGATAAAGCACACCCAGAGACAGAACAAACAATCATGCTCATCACACAAAGTTTGTCCTGGGTGGGAATCGAACCCACGACCTCCGGCTCAGCAGTCAGGGCCACTAACCACTAGACCAACAGGCCCGTCAGTAAAAGTCTCACGCTCCGCCCAGAGCGGGATAAGTTATTTGATGATTTCGCACCCCAAAAAAAAGCCGCGGGCAAAAGCTAGTTACTTTATAAAGCAATTTCCTTGACAAGCAAATAATAATCTCATTTTTTCCACACATGTAACTTCTTAATATTACGAAATGGAAAGATTAATCTTCTCAAGAACGTTTAACTCGTATTTTATTGGATAAATGGCTAGATAAAATATATCTTGGATATATTTGAGATGTAGGTATATAATTAGATTTATCTATGTGCCTATTAGGTTTGTGATGAAAGTGATGATACAGCGAGAAGATAAATAATGGAAGTGATATTTCGGATACTGTAATAATAGATCTTGTGTTATTACTGGTGTGTTAATAATACAAATGTGAAATAGAGGTATTTCATGAAAGTGGAATGTGTTAATAAATAATGCTTCGCTTTTTTTTGCAACGTTGTTCCTTAACGCGCGTTGCGAAAGGCGGAAAAAATTAAGACCAAAAGTTGTAACGACACTTTTTTGCTATAGTTGTAAGCCGTGCGGCGTGCGCGTGTTTCTCTATCTCTCTCTCTCTCATAGAAAGCAAGCCAGTTATTTTCGTGTCGTCTTTCTATTTCGCATTGAACAGTGTGGTGTCGCGACGATTATTTTTGTTGACTGTGTACAGGTTTTATGTACATAATAAATAAAAACTTCGTTCCATCCGGGAATGTCCCTTGGCACCTCTCAAGTTTATTTTTGCCTGTGTGTGTGTGTGTGTGAGAATCATGATGGATTTCCTCAACCCTTGGGTCGACAAAGGGGTCTGTCAAACTCGTACTGACTAAAACCACGCAGTGTTTTTCGACTACCTTGGGTTGGGGTGCTGGAGTATTTGCGCAGTTCTTCACATTCCCCCGACCAGGGTTTGACCGACATATACATTTGTATTGTATAACGGGCTGATGTACGCAACTCCACGTCTGAAAAAATATCAAACTCATAAATCACTTAACATATATTTCGACGGTCCCTACGTACAGACGCCTGCAGGTCAAGCTACCCGAAACTGTCATTTTTTTCCAATGAACCTTGGTCCGTATACTTTAGAAATAAAGTCGAAAATCTATCAAAGAAATCTGGCAGATTGTAGTAGATTGATGTGCAGCCGTCGTCTGCACATAAAGACATGTCGAAAGAGGCATTTTTTTTATTGTCTCATTGGCTTTAGATTATCTATGCGCACATGCTGACATACGATTTTTACTTAATTTATTTACCTTGTTTTAGAAAATCTTTATTATTGCTCATAGAACTATTTCTAGGGCGTGTTGAACACAAATTACGCTCTCCTGTAAACCTCGGTTTTGGACTTAGAATAGAATAGAATAGAATAGAATATACTTTATTGCACACCAAAAATTGAAAAAACAAACTGTTTTATAAAAAAGTGCTAAATCTATGGTTACAATGGCGGTCTTATCGCTAATAGCGATATCTTCCAGACAACCTTTACTTTACCTTATTTACGTAGGGACCGTCGATTTATTTGTTTTGAAGACAACAGGGGTACAGTAAAATTCTTAGCCTATGTTAGTACTTAATAGTAAAGTAGTGAATGGTTAATGGTTGCAACAAAATAAACAAAAGTTTCTTCAGCTTTCATCCTAATTCATCACAATATTTCATGACAGCTGCTAAGAGTTTTCGCCTCTAACATTAATCTTTAACCTACAAAACTTCGGAGACCTCTCGATCAAGTCGTGGAAGTTTCCAATCTCCAATTAGTATCTTATTGGGCTAAAAGTTTTACTATCTCCTCTTATACCAGAGATGTGCGAGGAAGCTAAGCTAAGCTATGAAATTATTGACTGTTTTCACTAGCATTAATCCTTACTATAATATTATAAAAGCGAAAGTGAGTTTGTTTGTTTGTTTGTTACCTCTTCACGCCTTAATGGCTAAACCGATTTTGATGAATTTTGGTACAGAGATAGTTGGGAACCAGGAGACTGACATAGGCTAATGTTTTTAAAATAAAGTGGGATGTGAGGGAAAAAGAGGGAAGAAAAGGGAAAACTTAGCGTTGCTATTACAAATCAATAAGGCGCAAGAGGAACTGTATTACCCCGAATTTAATGCGAGCGTAATTTTGGCTCCATGCGTGTAAATGCTGCATCTAGCTTTCTAGTGCGAGGTTGAATTGAATAGTGCTGATCTATGCGTCATGTTCGTGAACGGGCGCTGTCAGTTGTGACTGGTCATCCAGAGATAACCAGTCACAACTGACAGCGCCCGTTCCCTAACAGCCACGACAACTACTGAGTTGTCGTTGTTGTTAAAGATTTGCTATGAATTTAAGTAGCGAATTATATGTATGTATTTAACATAACATAACGTGCACGTTAAAAGTGTCCATAGTAACACAAACAAGGCAATTTAATAATTAAATCATATAAGCCACGACAACTACTGAGTTGTCGTGGCTTATATGATTTCGCAACTTTATAACATCTTCAGAAACGCCGAAATATTGAACGAAGTTAAAAGCATTAACAAGTTAGTTTTAACAAGTTGTTTTGTTGTAATTTTGATCGGTAAACTGTTGTTGTTTTGTTGATCGACGTGATGCTTTAAGTTATTTAAGTTAACTCAAAAAGGATGAAATACACAGTGTATTGATGTAGTTAGGAGCTCGGGGCTAAATAATAGCAATCGCTGAGGTCGACATTTAGGTTAAACCGCGCTTGCCTAGGTTGGTCTGTGGATGGGTGACCAATCGTTACATACCGAGTTTCCTCCGTGCCTCGGAAAGCACGTTAAGCTGTTGGTCCTGGCTGTCATTCGTAGATCTTTGACTTTGGGTATCGTAATATTCCAGTACTAACTGGATTATGGATGTCATAATTCCATCTTGTGAAACTGGAAGCGGACCCCAACGTAGTTAGGAAAAGACTAGGTTGATGACGTTGTAGTTAAACCAATAAATTGTATTGAATCTGGCTGAAAAATCAGATCTCCTTTTGTCTAAAATAAAAAAGAAACTACGTGATGCTGGGCGGGGGAAGAAGGGGTAGCCTAAAATCTCACGAACGTATCACCAAGTGGTAGGGGGGTTGGTATAAAATGGGTCAAAAAACCTCCTTTAATTCCTTTAGGTATTTAAATTGCGTGATATTGCCTAAAACCTTGTATAACAAATTAACATAGTTTATAGTACTCAAATTGTTAATGTAATCACTGAAGTTTCTTGCTTTTATTTGGACAGCTTTGAAACCTTAAGTAAAGCGAAGTTTCAAACAACTCTGGGGAAAATTCTTGAACAACCACAAAAAAGTTATTAAGCACTTTATGAAGTAACTTTCCAACACGAGTTTGGGAGCTAGCGACAATTTTTTCAGCTCATATCATTCGTAAAAGAGAAGTAATATTTTATTTGGATTATTTTCTTTTCTGTTTTCATTCAAGGAAATTGATTTTGTGAATTGAACGTTGTCCCACACTAGGCTTTTCTCCTCTATCGTGGGTGCGTTTACTAACATTTAAACTCACATACCTACATACACAAACAGCCAGACCCGAATCAACTACTATGGCCAACTACTATAAAGCCTTCAGTACAAATGGTGAACCGAAAATCCACCAAATACTTTTATCAGGTTTTTCTATTCTTTCAGCATACAAATAAATAGTAATTTAAATATCAACAAACACCATACATTTCCATAAATTACCGCCACAAACAGCTGATACTTAATCGCTAACACAATACCCCCGAGGCAGCGCCGCCACCGGATGTCAGCTGACAAAAGTTGCAACTTCCGGTCGACTGCAGCTGATAACAGGTTGTAAGTAAAGCCACGGGTACAAATACTGTATGCAGTTAACGAAATGTAAATATTGTCGCAAAATAACGATTCCCATTCTGAGATAAGACTGAGATAGTGTTTTTATTGTTTTATATTTCTAATGTAAGTAATGACGGTTAGCGCAGTGGCTGAGCGATTGACTGCTGCGCTGCGTGTCGCGGGTTCGATCCCCGTACGGAATAAATATTTGTACGGCCTACAGATAGTTGTTTCGGGTCTGGCTGTTTGTGCATGTGAATTTAAATGTTTGTAAACGCACCCACGATACAGGAGAAATTTCTAGTTTTTATAAAAACAAAAAAAGAAGTTTTCATACAGATCAGATGTGTGTGCTTTTGCCCGCGGCTTCGCTTGCGTTAAATTCGGGGTAACTAGTTCCCCTTTCCTGATTTGCAGGTACCTTCTACCTGTAGTTGTTGCCTTTGCGCCTTACTTATTGTACCTAATAGCAATACTAAGTTTTCCCTTTTCTTCCGACTTTCTCACTCAGTTCACACTTTTTTTTTAAAGTTATTCTATGTCCGTCTAAAGGGTCCCAACTATTTCTGTACCAAAATTCATCAAATTCGGTTAAGCCATTTAGGCGTGAAGACGTAACAAACAAACTCACTTTCGCTTTTATAATATTAGTAAGGATTTAGCCTGATCATATCATTACTGCAGAACTTCACCCCATCATATTTTTATATTGATCGCTGTTTTACAATAAGCGTTCACACAATAAGGGGAAATTCCCATTTTGTGGGAAAAACGACAGTCGGTTAACCCTATTAAGTTTGCGTTATTCCTCCATTCCACACCATTATAGACTCTAACCCTCTGTAATAAGAAACAAAGCGACCCTTAATAATCTTCCTTGGTGATCACATCAAATCGCCCATGAATGGAAGAAACGTTTATTTAAAGATATCTCCTTAGACTAACTTCCTTTGAAATTTTCTGAAGTGTTTATATAAAGATATTGTTGTATAATTTAGTAATTTTATTTTAAGTCAAGACGTTTATTAAATTTCCTTGCAACGTAGCAGTATTTAATTTACGCTCCGAATATTCTAAGCTCAGATTTTGGCTAAATAATAATAGCTACTCAGTTCTTTAGGGTAAGCCGTGCTTTTGCCTAGGTTAGGCTGTGGATGGGTGACCACCCATTACATTCCGACCGTCAAAGATCTTCAAATCTTTGACTATCGTTACAGGCGTCTGAAAGTCTGACAGCCAGTCTTACCAAGTACAAAACTTCGTTGTGTAAATCAAATATAAATCAATCAAATTTCCAAGGCAATCCTACTATTTTATCAATATTATAAATACGAATGTTTGTGAGAATGGATGTTTGTTACTTTCACGTCAAAACGGCTGAACGGATTTTTATGAAATTTGGCACGGAGGTATAAGGTAGGGTAAGGTAGGTCTAAAATAACACATAGGATATTTTTTTTTCGATTTCACAAAGCCGCGGGGGCCAGCTATCCTACTTCCTACTAATATTATAACCTATCCTACTAATATTATAATTAGAAATGTTTGTGAGGATGGATGTATGGATGTTTGTTACTCTTTCACGTCAAAAGGGCCAAACGGATCTTGATGAAATTTGGCACAGAGGTAGATTATAGTCTGGAATAACACATTTTTTTCGATATCACGCGACCGAAGCCGTGGGCGCCAGCAAGTATTCGATATTACTGATATAATCATAGTTTCATTTTAATTTCAAACTTTTGAAGGAACGTCTTTGAAGTCCTTGCAGACTGAAATAGATCCAATCTAGATTTAATTTCTTGTTTTAGAGACTTATACTCAAATTATGAATTCAAACGGTTCGTTAAAATCTAAGATTTGTTAGAAACTTCGTTAGACGACTGTGATTTCAAAATAGATCGGTTTTTAAAGAAAAATATTTTTTTGTTTTTATTTAAGAGATTGGAAGTATACATAAAAACAGTCTAAGAACAATCTTACCTCACCTTTTCGTCTATCATCTAAGCTCTTTTGATAGATGGGAAATCATCCAATAGCTTCCCCTGCTCTGGTCGTAGCGAAGTGTCAGACTTTTACTAACCAAATCCACTCATGTTCCTTCTTTCGCCCTTTATTTTCGCGGTATCTCTTTCAAACAACCTTAACCGCAGGCGGTGGCCATGGCTCCTCTGCTTTGCTGACATCTCTTTGAGACGCGCGTGGAACACAAAACGCGCCGCCGACATGGTCTTATCATCGAGGTTCTGGCGACACTGGAACAGCGCGGCGGGACATGGTCAAATCTCCCTATTAATAAAAATAAAAAATAAATATCTTGGGACAGCTCACACACGGCTATCTGATCCCAAGGTAAGCAGAGCTTGTGTTATCGTAACCAGACAACTGATATACATACTTATATAATTTATAAATACATACATATTATAGATAAATCACACCCAGACACAGAACAAACAATCATGCTCATCACACAAAGTTTGTCCTGGGTGGGAATCGAACCCACGACCTCCGGCTCAGCAGTCAGGGCCACTAACCACTAGACCAACAGGCCCGTCAAATAGAATACACAACGATATTTTTTTAAACCAAGCTCCCAGCTGTTCCAGGTGCTCCAGTGGTATTGACAGGCGTGAAAAGGTTTTATTGTCCTCGGCGATAGTTATTCTTAAAAGAAAGAAAATGATAATTTTCTTCTATCATAGGTCACAGGCATCGTCTTTGCTTTTTGTGAATCAACGTTTTTGAAGGGCGTTAGGGTTCAAAATAGAATAACCAAAAGTTACAAAACGGCGCTCCTTATAAACGCATGTTATGCAAAATTTCCCCATTTCACCTTTCTTTCCATAATATGCGAAAGTCCGTTACAATGGCCGCAGCTGCCAGCAAGACACTCCTGCGCAGGCCAGCTGTTGCGCGGGCGTCGATGTGCAGCCAACCGCGTCTGAACTTGCTTGTAAGCTCACCAAGTGTTATTGCTTACATGTAGTTTAAAACATCGTTGAGAACACACAATACACCGCGTGTCGCGGGTTCGATCCCTGCACGGAACAAATATTTGTGTGGTAGTTGTTCGTAAATGTTTGTAAACGCACCCACGATACAGGAGAAGTTACTAGTGTAGGGCCAAGTTAAAAAAAAAAACAAAGAAAATAGAGAAAACTATAATTTAGGTTGCCAATGTTGCCATTAATGTATTGAAAGCTATTTTGATTAATAAGATTATCTACAAAAAATCATGTAAAAAAACTTCATTCTTACTTGAAAACTGGAGCCGATATTTTGAAACTGATTTGTTCAGCTGAAAGCGGGACGTTTTTGCCGTCGCCTGGGACGGCGGGACAAACAGCCTGAAAGCGGGACTGGCCCGCCAGAAGCGACACTTACGGTCACGTTATCCATACTCCATATTCGAACGAATACTATCTTCCATCCCCTTCTTACACAGCAAGTTAGAGAGAGAGATAGAAGAACTTTTCAAATCGATGTTGACCCTTAATGCCGGGAAAGGTGCGGTGTCCGTTGTTACGCTTCCTTGCGCAGGAGTCGTATTTTTTTTTTGTTGGGTTTAGTATTCTCTATACCTCCGTGCTCGGAGTTAGTTGGTTCTTTTAGGTTTATATAGTGTTTCAGATGTTTTAATGTTTAAAATTGTGTTGGTTTTTCTTACATGTGAAAGGAGGATGAATTATTTGAGATTGGAGTGCGATACGTGAGTTTTTTAGTAAAAAATATTTTCTAGAAATTATGCTTGCGGGTTGTTCGAAAAAGATACTGCGGCCCTGTAGCATAAAGGGCAAAAAAAAGAATATGGTTGGGTTTTGATCTGTAACAATCTGACACTCCTTCCAGGGTGAAGAGGATGATTTCGAACACGTAAAAAAGAAAGACTTTTTTTATTACTTTGTCGAAATTCTGTTACACAGAACGGAATCACATAGAACGAATTTTCTTTTTTATCTTAATTACTGTAAGCTATAAAAAGTGAAACGTTTTTCCTCATCCAATATATTGAAGGTTTTTCTTCGTGAAAAATCCTTTTAATGTACCACCGTAATATATCTTTTACTTCCATATTTCTTTCTTTCCATTTGGACTTTTTTTTGCATTATTTCTTTGTATTAAAACTCGTAATTCACACGTTATTTTTGATGAAGTTGCTGTTCTTTTATTATTATTTCTTTGATATTATGAAGGGATTAAGGAAGGTTAAGATTGTTATTTTGAATGTAGGTGAATAATTTATGAAATTAGCGATCAGACGACACGAGCACGCGGCGTAAATGTTACGTAGTTAATACGTAGACGTTTGAATCTAAAACATAATTCATCCTGTAGCATTTTAGTTAAAAGGCTTGCAACGAGCACAATTTGTACATGTACATATATACATAGATTATGCTAAACTTTTTTTTGATTATGCTATATCTATATATTATACATATATATATTAACAATGATGAACCAATAATTTATTTCAACAATCAAAACCAGTCAAGTTAACAGTACAAATACAAATATTTTATTTGTTGAACATAGGTGAGTGTACAGATATTATTATTAATTTTAATGAACGCTATGTCTAGCCGTGATCGGCGTACAAATATTTTTGGCACAAGCATGCTGATTTTAACAAATTATGAAATTGTATTAAATTAGGATATAATTATAAACAAGAGAAACAAAATAAAAAAAAAACTAACATTATAATCACATTTCAAATTCAAAATGTCAACATAGAAAATATAAACATAAATAGATATTTTAAACAGTCAACCAAAAAGTCATTCATTGAAATTAGTCTGAAAAATTCAACACTTTTTGATCGTCAAATTACAAGAAACAGTCCCACTGAACGCCCACCCTTCGCCACTTCCTAGTGTTGTTGCTGGGAAGAAGAAGTGGCGGAACAAACTCCCCAGCAACACATCTGTCTGTCAGGTTAGCTTAGGTTTTATTTCATTTGCACTGCTTGTGTGATTGTGTAGAATGCGAATGTGTCCTCGCACCCCAGCCAAGTGACGAGAAGGAACACCGTGTGGTTTTAGTCAGTAGGAGTCTGACAGACCCCTCCGCAATGGAAGGAGAGGACATTCATTAAGGATTTCCAAACGCAAAAAAAATGTTTTATTTCATTTTCTGTTATTTTATTTCTATTGTCTAGCTACCGCTTTCCAAATTTAGGTTTTTTTTTATTACTTAAATCAGCATAAAAACGTCATATTTTCCTTCTTTTATTATCACCATATAGTATTAATTAGTAGGTAAGTTATTCCGGTATGTAAGAACTATAGGAAAAAGTATTTTATGTAATCTACTAGCCGATAAACAGTCCGACTTGGGAATCTAACCGAAGACCACGTGCTCTGCAGTCGCGCTTGCAACCACTTGACAAACGAGGCAGTATCTTTATTAACTGTAGTTAAGTAACAGTTAAGTTAAACTCGATCGGTGAAGACATAAGTCTTTGGGATTACCGCTCGTTCTAATGTAATCTGCATATTGAGTGCTTCTTAATACCTGTAATCTTATTTTCTTGTCATCGGCTCACTGTTTAGTATGTATGGAAATTAGTTATTTTGACGTTACTGGTGAGGCAGTGGCTGTACGAGCGACTGCTGCGCTGCGTGTCGCGGGTTCGATCCCCACACGGGACAAGATCTGACACTGACTAAGAGATCAGTGTCAGATTATGCATATACCTACATATGTTGATTTAAATATAAATTGCGACCATAACAAATATTTCTTCTCAGAGTGTTAGCTTTTAAAATCGATTTTACAACCAAATACATGTAATCCCAATAACTGAGTTTATTTTTTCTGAATTTCATTTCCAATACATATATGCGAAAGTTTGTATTTGTGTCTGTTTGTTATTTCTTTTCGTTCAACGACTAAACGATTTTTTTATGAAATTTTGTAAGTTGATAGCTTATACCCTGGATTACCACACAGGCTTTTTATCCTGGTATACGCGGGCGAAACAGCAGAACGCAGCTAGTCTTAAGATAGAATCTCAGAACGAACGCAGTATCAAATTTTTTAATAGACAGAAGTTCTTATCAGTGAGGCATATCTATGCAAAACCACGTAGGTGTTCAATTTGCATGCATTATGTAAGATTCATGTTTTCTATTTCCGGACGAATATGCTAATGTCACTAATGATAAGATCTTCGCGGTAAGTTCCTATCTGATCTGAGGCGCCTATTCAGCTGCATAGTGTACTAGATTTTGCCCGCGGCTTCGCTCTCGTTAAATTCGGGGTAACACAGTTCCCCTTTACTGATTTGCAGATACCTGCTACCTGTAGTTTTGCCCCTGCGCCTCATTTATTGTAATAGCAAAGCTAAGTTTTCCCTTTTTTTCCCCTCTTTCTCCGCCGGGGCCGCGGCATCGCGGTGGGCCTGGCAGGCCCCTTTGCTTTTGCTGACATCTATTCCAGGCACCCGTGGAACACGGACAAACCATCAACACGGCACACATAGTGTCTATGAACGATTGGGCGTTCAAGTTTTCGAAAATGAACCAAACGGTGTTTCTCTTATCACACGATTTTATTTCAGCATTAACCATACATTTTAGCAGTCCTAATCCAACAAGTTGATGCACTATAATCTCTTTAGATAAAGTTCTTTCGGAAATGAGTTTCTAATTGTATGCAGCGGAGCTGAAAATTATTCTTGGCTGCATTTTTCATGAAATAGTCAAAACTCACAACACAACATTCTGGTTGTATTTAATTTAATAATAATTATTAATTGTGATTCTGTAAATTACGGTTTTGTGATTTGTAGGTGATCATAAGATGGCCCCGGAACATAAGGGGCAAAAGAAGGAACATGGGTGGGTTTCAGTAATTTTTTTAAACACTAGGAATTTCTCCTGTATCGTGGATGCGTTTACAAACATTTAAACTCACATACACAAACAGCCAGACCCAGAACAATTATTATTAGAAAAAAAAAGAATTATAATATTTTGGTCCATCTAATCCAGATTGTACATGCTTAAGACTTAATCTTGAGCGTAATCGCGTAATACGATTAAGATCATTCACTAATTCATCATCATTTTCCTGCCCTTGTCCCATTCTATTTGGGGTCGGCGCAACACGTTTTCTTCTTCCATTCTCCCCTATCAGACGTCACGGCATCATTTACTCCTTTCTCCTTCATATCATTCCTTACACAATCCATCCATCTTTTCTTTGGCCTTCCTCTTGCTCTCCGTCCGTCAACATTCAGATCCATTACTCTTTTAGTCACATGTCCTTCATTCACTAATTCGTTCGAAAAAAAAGACTTGATGATTTAGAAAAAAAAAAATATTCTGCAGTACATGCGGTACTTTGCATCTAGCACAAGAGCTGCAGAGCACAGGCGATCAGCCCACATTGCACCAGCTAAGCAAGCGCGTATGTTCCGCAAAGTGCGACCCTCACGGAGCTAATGCGTTACTGTGTGCAACTGCCAATGGCTTAGAGTGGCTAGATCAGAACGAAGTTGAAGGAGCAGATGATTTTACTGAAAATCATATAGACATGTTGGTTCCAATGATCTCTCTTGAGACCGCGCTTGATTCTCCATGGATTGAATTAGAGTAGACATTCTTTTTTTAATCACAGTAGTTATGATTTAAGTATTCTATTGTTAAATTTGTAATACACTTATAATTAAACTTTCAGCAATATTGATTACTAGTCTTAAGTAGTCGTAAATAAAAGCACGAAGCAATTTTTTCTTTTTACGTTAACAATCCGACGCGTTTACGTAAGAAACCCACATTTTGAAAACACTCACGTGAGATTAGGGGATGGGGGAGCGGGTTGAATAAAATCTCACGACATCTCACCAGGGGGGGAGGGAGGGATAGAAATTCCAAAATCTGAATTTCTTTTTTTTTAATTCACGTGCTCCAAAACCAACGTAATCACTACAATATTAACTCTTGATCGGCATATAATCACACGTTACGTCTGACAGACCTCAGACTAGTAATGGCCCTAGACCTTAGATCAGCAACGGAGTGCTGGCGTCAAATTATAGCCCCGTGGCCCTGAGTAACGGATAAGTCATATGTGGAGGTTGGGGCAAGGAATAAGTGACAGCGATTATGGAATTCATTAATTCCTGACAGACATCTTGGGTCATCCTGAAAAATGATTTATTTTTAAAATAAATCATTTTTCAGGAAATTTTCCCGTTATAAGAGCTGCAAATCCTTACTAATATTATAAAAGCGAAAGTGAGTTTGTTTGTTTTTTACCTCTTCACGCTTTAATGGCTAAACCGATTTTGATGAATTTTGGTACAGAGTTAGTCCTGGGAACCAGGAGACGGACAAAGGCTAAAAAAAGTGGGATCTGAGGCAGAAAAAGGGAAAACTTAGCGTTGCTATAACAAATCAATAAGGCGCAAGGGGAACTGTGTTACCCCAAATTTAACGCGAGCAAAGCCGCGGGCAAAAGCTAGTCATATAATATGTTACACATCCATAAGATTACACTTTAAATTTTTTCATAAATATTTTTTTATGTTAATGTTGGTTTGATGGACGGAGAGCGAGAGGAAGGCCAAAGAAAAGATAGATGGATTATGTAAGGAATGATATTATTGAGAAAGGAGTAAATGATGCCGTGACGTCTGATAGGGGAGAATGGAAGACGAAAACGTGTTGCGCCGACCCTAAATAGAATGGGACAAGGGAAAGAAAATGGTGATGTTTTTTATATTTATGTATTTTTTAATAGCATAAATCATTTGTGTTATATGGGGACTGCTCTGTTGATCTTGCGGTCGTAAGCGCGACGCTGAGCACGAAGTCCAAAGCGTTATTGTGTTTTTCAATAAGGAATTTCATAGAAACAGCCCGGAAGTTGGCGGTTAGATCCCGTACCTCAGAAAGCACGCCTGTGTTAAAAAAAAAACGATGTACACCAATAGTGTATGCTTGTTTCTCGACGGCATGTTTAGCCCAGTCAGAAAGTCATGGCCGTCATAAAAACTCTGATACCAGGTGAGACACTAACCACAAGTTAAAATTAAGTATCAGGTCAGGATTGTTAACTAACGACACGGTTGGCGCAGTTTCAGAGTGAACGACTGCTGCACTGCGTGTAGGGAGTTCGATCCCCCCATGGAGCAAAAATATGTATGACCTATAGGTAGTTGTTTCGGGTCTGGCTGTTTGTGTATGTTTATAAACGAACCCACCATGGACAACGTTTTAAAAAAGAAAAGGAACAGTCGTGTATCTTTATACACGACTGTTTCTTTTGTTTTTTAAAAATCTTGTTGATTTGTCGCCGCTAAACATCTATACTATATATATACTATATATAATAATATAATATATAATCTATACTAATATTATAAAGCTGAAGAGTTTGTTTGTTTGTTTGTTTGAACGCGCTAATCTCAGGGACTACTGGTTGGAATTGGAAAATTCTTTTAGAGTTGGGTAGTCCATTTCTTGAGGAAGGCTATAGGCTATATAACATCACGCTACGACCATCGGGTGCTGAGCAGCGTGGGTGAAACCGCGTGGAACAGCTAGTTAGGTATAAAGATACCTAATGTTTTGTTCAACAACCGTTTATCTCTCATCACTTGTACCACACGCTGCGCGCCCACTTACCGTATCGCTGGCTCCGTAACGTTGCTGCTTATAAATATTTTACGTAATTCACGCCGACAGGTCCGCGCAACCCAGCTCAGGGCTTGTTCGGTGTTTACTTAGAATACGGAAGAAAGGGGATGCATCGACATACATAATACAGTTACAAACACTGGCATATTGAATAACTGCATAATTGAAGGTCACAATAATAAATGCTTGGAGTCTTGGTTTGGGATATATAAGAGACTAGCTTTTGCCCGCAGCTTCGCCGCATTACATTCGGGGTAACACAGTTCCCTTTTCCTGATTTTCAGGTCACCTGGTACTTGTAGTTTTTGCCCTAGCGCCTTATTTATTGTATCAATAGCAAAGCTAAGTTTTCCCTCATTTATCATTTTTTTTTAAAGAAAAAGTTAGTCTATTTCCTTTTCCAGGGTCCCAACTATCGCTGTACCAGAATTCGTCAAAATCGGTTTAGCCATTTAGGCGTTAAGACGTAACAAACAAACAAACTCACTTTCGCTTTTATAATTTAGTAAGGATACATTCTAAAATTATCGTCGTATGTATCCATCCGCAAGAAAAAAGACCACGTTGCTTCATAAGCGGTTCTTAACAAGTTAGTACTCTTGCAAAGCTTTATTTCGGTCACTGTATCTATCACAAGGGCAGCTACAAAATAGAAACAGAAACATCTATCAGCAAAACCACGTCGTTTATAAATTTGGCCTTTTTTTAGTTAATAAAATCCAAGTCTGACACTCCTCCCCGCTCCACCCAGAGCGGGGAGGAGTGTCAGGCTTGTACTAACTAAAACCCGCGCATGTTCCTTCTATTGCCCTTAATGTTCCGGGGCCGCGGTATCTTTTTCAAACAACCCGCAACCCCAGCCGACGATGGCTCTAGCATTCCCCTCTGTAGACTTCGGTTTTAAATACAAACTGCTAAAAAACATACTAACAATAAACGACAGAAGAGAGGAAATAAAATACAAAAAAACACTGTTTCAATTAAGTAACTAAAAACAATATATTTCTGTCCGACCGTCACAAATCGACGCATAACAACAGAACGAATACGTAATATGTATGTAATGTTCCTATATAGGTATTATGTATTTATTTCACACCTCATTTTCATTACATCATATCGCATAATCCATCATAATCCTTGCGATAAAGCCTGTAATGATTGTACCGTATTTAATTTACCTACTTTTCAATTTTAACTTGTACTGTCACAGATTATGCAATGTACAGGATTCGGTAATAGTACATTGGTAATTGAAAAATTTTGTACAATGTATTGTTATTACGTGAAGTTCAAAGTAACACAGTTCCCTTTCTATATTTTCAGGTACCTGCTACCTGTAGTTTTTGCCGTTGCGCCTTATTTATTGTAAGGCGCGTCGCCCACACGACCAAGAGTCGAGGCGCTGTCGCGGCGCGCGGGCGCGTTAGTCGCGTCGCCCACACGACATTTGTAAAGAAAATCTCACATCAGAGTCAGGCCGCAACGAGATTTTCTTTACAAATGTCGTGTGAGCGACGCGCCTAACGCGCCCGCGCCCCGTCTGCGCCTGGACTCTTGGTCGTGTGGGCGACGCGCCTAATAGCAAAGTTATAAGTTTTCCTTATTATCTCACTTTAAAAAAATAGCCTATGTCCGTCTCCAGGGTCCCAACTATCTCTGTACCACAGTTCATCAAAATCGGTTTTAGTCATTTAGGCGTAAAGACGTTATATTTATAATATTATTTAAATCCAAAGTAAGACTTTTATAATTTATTTTAATCTGCTATCTTAGGTTTTCCTAAATACGTCCATCGCACCTTAGTAAAGACCTTATATCAGTTAAAGGAGCTCCGTACAAAAAGTTTGAAAACATACGTTTTTCAAATGGTACGTAGAATCAAAAAAATACTTGCAATACTTTGTCAATGCTCTTTAATTTTGCATAAATATTTTTTTCATATATTCCATATTGAAAGAAATACAGACTACTTTAGAAATGTAAATTTTTGATTTTTGTACAAATAGTGATGCAACTTCCTTGAGATTATTTTTTTAAGGTTATCATTTGAAAAGTTTATATTTTTAAATTCTTTTTGTAGTATACCCCAAAGGAAAAGCTCAATTGAAAACCACTTTTTATTGGTGTGAGAAATCAACAAATAACTTCACCTGCTCTGAGCGGAGCGGGGGGGAGTGTCAGACTTGTACTGACTAAAACCTACCCATGTACCTTCCATTGCCCTTTACGTTCCGGGGCCGTGGTATCTCTTTCGAACTACCCGCAACCCCGGCAGAAATTAAAACCACTTAAATGAGCTTCTCATTTCAAAAGAAATCATATCTCAATTCATCTAGAAATTTAAGTAACAATTTACGAAATAATAATGCATTTATAATTGAGCTACACGAATACTACATTAGATATGCTAGTTTCACAGAGCTATACTATATTATGATTGTATATGTAAGTCGTTGTGTGATGCATAATTAATAATAGTTTCAATGCTGAATACTACTAAACTACACTACTAAAGTCTGTTCCGATTTTTGTTTCCAATTGATGTTTATTTCCACTGAAATGAATATCAACTCGTGCTTATGTATGTTTCAGATCGTTACGTTCACCAAAGAAAAACGGTGTTACAATACACTGGATTTAGGGTAATATTCTCCGGGATTGCGGGTTGTTCGAAAGAAACAGATACCGCGGCTCCGGAACCACAAAGGGCAAAAGAAGGAACATACATGGGTTAGAGTCAGTAAAACTCTGACACTCCCTCCCGGTCCGCCCAGAGAAGGGGTAGTTATTTGATGTTTTCTCATCCACAAAAAAGGGGTTGTGATGAAGAGGGTGTAAAATTCTTCATCCCTTATAGAAAAGAAAGCATTCTTCAGTAGTTTTGTCTAGTGGGCTACTTACTCCCCTTTTTTTAATATGCAGTGAATTGGTTTTATGTAGATTGTCTATGATTTTGATTGGTATTTGTGATTGATTAATGGCAATAGTTATCTGATGATTAACCATCAGAAAAAAAGAATTGTGCCGACTAAAACCCGTGTTCCTTATTTTACCCTGTACCTCTTTCGAAACAACTCGCAACCTTTTGCCGATTGCTTTGGAAACAAAATAGCGAACGAAGCATATAAAAGGTATATCTGTGTGAATTGGTGATTTTATGTGCGTATGTTGATTATGTAAACTTTGTTGTTTGTGAATAACTAGACCAATTAGGGGATACATTTATACATTACACGTAAAGCCTCGAATATTGGAGAATGTTACTAGATATGCCAAATCGCTTGAAATGTTGTCTCAGTAAAGCCTGTATGTATACAAACACACTAGTTTTTTTGTAGTAAAAAAACCTAGTAGTTTTGATTTTATTGACATTCAAAGTTCCGAAAAATATCGAGCCCGCTAACAGTCAGGTGACTGCTTGTGACGTCATTTCACAATGCGCCGCGCGTTGTATTATTACATTTAGGCACAACCCATGATTTCCTAGTATTTAGATTGGACTTTTTTAAAAGTATTTGGTTATAATTTCAACGGTAAGGGCGCGCGACCACGAGCTGATTGAATGAGCCAGACTGAGTATGTTGTGTGATGACGTCACATCGTAACCGGCAGCCCGCGTCTTGTTTTACTTCTAAATCGGAAACTAATTGACATATAAAAGTAATTCTTTTACAAGTATTTTTTTATTTTTGTCAGGGAATATGGACTGCTAATAATCAAAATTAGTTAACATTCTTCATTGCTAGTGTTGAACAGATCGATAAATTTGATTCTTTTGTAAGCAAATATGTTATCTATCATTTGTTTAGGACGACACTAGATACTAGTTATATATCATTTTGGATCGAATTCGATGTATTTTAGGTGGGGGGAGAGAGCCAGACTTTTACTGACTAAAACCCACCCATGTTCCGAGGCCACGGTATCTCTTTCGAACAACCCACAGCCTCGCCAGGGGTAAGGTGGTCTTAGAAACCATTTCGGGGAATAACAATTTTTAAGCTTGCATAGCTTCTATCGCGGGCCTTGAGCGTGGGGACCGAATCCAGAAATTTCGTAACGAAAAAGCCTAACAAGAAATTTCATTACGAATACGGTCGAGTTATTTCAATCACGATTCCAAAATTCGAATGTTCTATATTATGCGTGTTTGGTAAAGAATCGGAGAGTCAAACGACATTACTCTGGATTAAACCCAAGGTCTGTTTTTTTTTCTATTTGCGATTTCTTTTCATTGGAAGTACTTTTTAAATATTTTTTTTTTTATTAATTGCATTAGTTGATAAGAAATGCTAATATTATAGCTTTACCGCGGCAGTCCCCGAGTGCCACACGTTATTTTTTTTAATATAAGCTAATGAAATATATAAGATAAGTTAATGTTACGTTTTATAAAACTAAGCAAAATTAAGGCACATATTGGAAACCATGCCTAACTTTCCAAATGTATCGTATAAACCAGGGAAATAAGTTGCAAAAAAAATACTTTTACTCCACCGAGTTTGCTTCACAAATCAATGGCTCGTGAAAAATAGCTTCCCATTCAACAATTTCTAGTAAATAATAAATATATAAGGTAAAAGGAAGAAAGGACTTTTCTTGTTTCTCTTCCGCAATTTAACTAAATCGGTTTACGCTTACGATTTATATGAGCACTGCACTGGGTCAGCATCACCTTACCTTTGTGTGATGAGCATGATTGTTTGTTCTATGTCTAGTTGTGATTTATCTATAACATGTATGTATTTATAAATTATATAAGTATGTATATCAGTTGTCTGGTTACCATAACACAAGCTCTGCTTAGCTTGGGATCAGATAGCCGTGTGTCCCAAGATATTTATTTTTTTACCTTTATTTTATTAGCTGGTCCAGACGATGGACTAATGAGGTACCGTAAACTATTGAATGAGTATTATTTTGTGTTTATTTGGCAGGATGACTTTTAAAATCTGGTTCTTCTAACCTGACAGACAGATGTGTGTGTGTTGGTGGGAGTTTGTTCCGCCACTTCTTCTTCCCAGCTAAAACACTAGGAAGTAGCGAAGGGCAGGGCGTTTTTGTGGGACTGTCTCTTGTAACGTGACGTTTAAAAAGTGCTGATTATCAGCCTAATTTGAATAAATGACTTTTGATTTATTATAAGAAACCTTTTGACGTAAGTGCGTTTGATAGTATGTGGTGCAAATGGCGTTAGTGTGCGTTGCCGGTTGTTTCATAGAAATAATTCTGATATTTAGTATTAAATTTAAAAATATATATTTGCAGGCACACAAAACCAAACTACACAATATAGTTTCTAGGAAATTTTCGAAGAACTAACGTTTGTCATTTAATTTAGACAAATAGTTTGTGTTTTATAAGCGATTAACTTCCGTTTTGATTTTCTCCTATTAATTTGTTAAAAACATAGGTACCTACATTAAGAATCTTACAGGTCTGCTACAAAGGTTTTTGCTACATAACAAAAATAGCAAGCATCTTGCACTTGCAGTGCTTATACATGTGCGTTGACCTTAAGTTTGACTCTCGAGTAGGCACAGCAATTTTAAACAATTTACTGTGTACGTATTTACAAAGATTTTTATTAAAAAATTTATATGAAAAGAAAATACACTTACCACAGTTAAAGAAACACTTTGGTCAAATCAGTATCGTTTGTGGAATGGCGTAATCGGTTTTCTATGTTTTTAAATAAAACCAAACCATTTCTTTTATTTATTACTCAAAACAAACAAAACATTTATTTTATTTTATTTATTGAGCAAAACAAACAAAACAATTACTTAAATTAATTTATTGGGAAAAACAAACAAAACACTATAAATATAATACATTTTAAGTAATAACAATAGATTTACAAATGTGAAATCAACAACGTTTTCCACAGATAAAACCATAAGATATTTTGGTTTGAGAAGCATTGTAAAATAGGGAAAAGTAAACAGTACAGTAGCCATACTCCTCAGAAACGGCTTGACAGATTTTTATGAAATTTTGTATGTGTATTCAGTAGCTCTGAGAATCGGTCGTAATCTATTTTATTTAACCTGATCAGCGGGTGAAACCGCAAGGCACAGCTCTATACAAAACAGTCTACAAATTGTAATAACTCCTTTGTTAACAAACATAAAAAGCAAAAAACTATAAATATGAATCCACTTTCGATCTGAAAGCTGTTAAATTAATCACAGTTTTTCAATTATAACAGTCCATACGGGGAATTAAAATGTAAATCCTTTCAATGAAATGTTCGATATTTCCCTGAAGCTTTCCAAATGTATACAAAACATATTTATTCAACCATTGTATGCTATATGTTTACACTCGGGGATCAGATTGCCCATCCGTTCGAATTTGCCTGGACATGCCCGTTTCTTTTTGCTTTCAGTTCTGATTTTTGTCCGACCTTGTTATTTGCCCGGACTTTTAACTATAGAAATACAACTTGGGATTATACTTTACTAGCTTTCGCCCGCGGCTTCGCTCGCGTTAAATTCGGGGTAACATAGTTCCCCTTGCGCCTTATTGATTTGTAATAGCAACTAGCTATATAACTTACTTTAAAAAAAAAAATATAGCCTATGTCCGTCTCCTGGTTCCCAACTATCTCTGTACCAAAATTCATCAAAATCGGTAAAGCCATTAAACCGTGAAGAGGTAACAAACAAACTCACTTGCGCTGTTATAATATTAGTAAGGATTTTTAAGAAAGGTTTAGTAAAAACAGTACTGTATGGAAAGTAATAATTTATTTATTTCAACTTCATATACAATAGTGGTCCTTTGGCGGACTAAATGACATAAGGCATTCTCTACCAGTTAACCTTTGGGTTCAATAAGACAACATTATTATATTATTATTATTGTGATAGGGTACCAATATTATATCAAAATAAAATACATACAGTAATTATTAACACATATGTATGCAAATGAAATCCTTACTAATACTTAATATATAAGCGAAAGTGGGTTTGTTTGTTTATTACATCTTCACACCTGAATGGCCAAAATGATTTTGATAAATTTTGGTAGAGATATTTGGGACCGTGGATACGGAAATAGGCTACTTTAAAAAAGGGGGAGAAAGAGTGGAGAAAAGAGGAGAGAAAAAAAACGCGGGTTAAAGTTAGCGTTTGGCCAAAGTAACTAATAAAAATTTACAAAAAAAAGAAAAAAAAATCACGAGAAACTTAACAAGTAATAACTATGACATTTAATTAGGAGCTATTTAGTCGGACCTAAATAGTGGTAACGAACTATTTTTTTAAAATTACACGGGACTTAATTAACTGCCTAATCTTTTGGAGATGACAAGCGTGAAGTTATTTATGTTTTCATAGATCGTTACTTTTTGACATTTATCTGGACGAGCCCGTGGCTAAATAAAAGCTTTCCTCCATGCTTCGGAAAGCACGTTAAGCCGTTGGCCTCGGCTGTCATTTGCAGATCTTTGACAGTCGTTACAGCTAGTCAGTGTCCCGAAAGTCTGACAACCAGTCTTACCACGTTCTAACTGGCTTATAGAGGTCAGATAGGCAGTCGCTTTAAGTAAAATACTGGTATTCAGTTGCATCCGGTAAGACTGAAAGCCGTCCCCAACATAGTTGGGAAAAGGCTAGGCAGATGATGATGATGTTGTTTTACGACATTATAAAAACAGAATTGGTACCCTACAGGAACAGATTTCAGGGGAATTCTTCAGGTAAAAAAATCAGGTATTCATCAATGAAAGTTATCTATGAATGGTCGATGGCAGTTTGCAACAGGCGCAGTAGCGCGACCTGCTTTACTTTGTAAATATTGACTGCCGCCATTTTCAGTATTGAATAAATAAGTTTCACAAGAATAAAGGCTCGTTGACATGAGGAAAGTTTTTGGCCCCAAATGTGCGATTATTGAAGGGGGATTTAAAAGTTGAACGTGTCACTGATACGTTTATTTAGAAACACAGTTTTGCAGCATATAAGTCTACGCACAAAATACAAATAGGTATGTAGCACAGTGAAGGATTCCCAAGTCGGGATGAATATTTACGGACAACTTTTATTTTGAGTGTCGCGAATAAGTTTGTTGTTCAATGTAATTGGAATGGAGTAGATTTCCAAACATGAAGAAATAATTTATAATGACTTAACATGTTTGCGACCAGTGTTGCCAACCCCAAGAAACTATAAAACAAGGTTAAGTAAAAAAGGCAGATTTCATACTTTTGCTTATATAATTAAACAATAAACAATTTTCATAGTTACCAGAACTCACATACATTGTTATATTAATAATGAAAACAACAAAAAAACTAAAATTGAGGTAAAATTATTTTTCAGTTTCATTGTCAATTGCCTCAACTTCAGTATTTTCACACTCATTATTAATAAACAATACAATAGGCCTATAGCTGTCATTTATACACTGGGATTTCATAGGTGGCGCTGAACGCTAGTTGAAAAACAGTAAAAATTGGAATGAAACAGAAAACATGGATATCAATGTGAAAACAGCAAATCTACTGTTAAATCAGTAGGGTTGGTAACAATGTTTGCGACATAAACAGCCATATCTTTTAACTGCGTAGACTTAGAGGTTTGATATTTTCACAGCACAAAGGGACTATAAATATGAGTTTATGGTTTAAATTTCAACTCGATATCTCCACAACTTTTCGAGATATAGACTTCGACGGACAACAAAGTGATCCAATAAGGGTTCTCTTATTTTTTGAGGTACGGAGCCCAAAAAAACGGCCATTACTGAAGTGTGACATCTACGTTTTTGCAAGGCACGCCTTCAAGATTTGCTCTTACATTCTCGCCTTCGCCCCGTTGAGAAATTCCTCGTGTAAACGAGCTTTCCAGCTGAATTTATGATGACTGTAAACAACTGTAAAATGATACTTTACACAGACCACGGCCATTTTGTGGAAAGTTAATTAAAACCGAGCGCCGACTGCGTTTGTGCTATCTCGGTGATTGCTCATGTAAATATATTATGTTGTTATGACAAAGTTACCTACATGTAGATTAAAAGAGTTACATTGTGATAAGAGGAGATTAAGGGGGCGAGAGTCAGCAAAGCAGAGGGGCTTGCCAGAGCCTCCGCCTGCCGGGGTTGCGGGTTGTTCGAAAGAGATACCGCGGCCCGGAACGTAAAGGGCAATAGAAGGAACATGGGTGGGTTTTAGTCAGTACAAGTACTGACATGCCCCCCCCCCCCCGCTCCGCCCAGAGCGGGGGAAGTCATTGGATGATTTCTCAACCGAAAAAAAAGGGGGCGCCAGTGACTGAAACGTTGTCTGGAAAAATGTAGTGAGAAAAGTTTTTTAAGTATTTATTTATTAAAACTTCATGCACAAGTAACAAAAAAAAAATGTACAAAGCCAGATTTAATACCTTGGGCATTTTCTACCAGTCAACTTTAGGGTGATGCAGACTCAAAAACATATTAGGTGCAATGTGACAGGAAATATCAGTCTCGTCAGCCGGGTCTTCAGACTTAACCACATAAGTCTTTTTGCTTGCTTTTTGTTTTTATTAATGCAATAACATTTATTTAAATTAATACATCGACCGACAAAAGCACAAGTCACAGCCGGTCATTGCAATTTAAACTACAATGAATACCTTTTCAACGTTACCATTCTTTTCACATCTTACGGTATTATAAACAACACAAGTTTGTAATTAACACTTGAAACGGGATATTTACCATGTTTGTTATTTTTACCGTACATCATTATTCATACTATCATTATTTACATCGCCGAAATATCGGAAACTCGATAAAAATAACAAACATGGTAAATATCCCGATTCAAGTGTTAATTATAATATTAGTAACCATGTCAGTTTAAAGACTTATAACACAACAACTTTGACATATTATGTGGTTATATATCCTACTAATATTCTAAATGCGAATGTTTGTGAGGATGTATGGATGTACGGATGTTTGACACGTCAAAACGGCTAAACGGATCTTGGTAAAATTTGGCACAGAGGTAGATTATAGTCTGGAATAATACATAGGATACTTTTTTTATATCAAGTCAGTCGTCGGGCGCCAGCTTGTTTAGTAAATGATAAAACTACAGCACAAAATTACCATATCAATTCAGGGACACCAGGAACAAGTTAAACTCCGGTAGTCGGGTAAAAACAAGCAAAGTTACGCAATGATATACTGTTCCCAATGGATACCGACAAAGTACAGCCACGGAATAAATAATAGTACACACGGTGACACAAAAAGTTTTACGTTTCCATTATAACAAGGCCTCGCTTTGTATATATTTCCAATACAGCGAGAGATCCGCATAAACTGGTTTTGTATAGCTTGATTAGTCGCCGGGCGTACATACGTACTACAGGTAGGTAGCATGTACGATAAAAGTTGGAGAAAAGCGTTAACTTCGCACTTAACATTCATTACTAAGCTATTTTGTTAGGCCCGTGTTTGTTTAACGCGATTTTCGAACAAAAAGGGAAATTGGGAGGTAATAAATTTAGCTTTTAGTTCAATTAGAAGAACTATGTTAATTTAGAAAGTAGTTCGGAATGAGCGTTGTGTTTCTACGTGAATTGGTACAGATTGAAAAGAAAACAAGTTTATTTTTATACAAAATGAAACGCACAACAAGAAAATACAGATTACGATAGTTGTGTAGCGATTACTATAGCCCACCAACCGTTCGGCCGATGTAGTATATCTACGCGAAGTTCGCGGTGCGGGAGATTTATTCATTTACTAGCTCAGCCCGCGGCTTCGCTCGCGTTAAATTTGATAGCGCCTTATTGATTTGTAATAGCAACGCTAAGTTTTCCCGTTTCTTCCCTCTTTCTCCCTCACATCCCACTTTTAAAAAAAAAAACTAGCCTATGTCCGTCTCCTGGTTCCCAACTATCTCTGTACCAAAATTCATCAAAATCGGCTTAGCCATTAAAGCGTGAAGAGGTAACAAACAAATTCACTTTCGCTTTTATAATATTAGTAAGGATTTACTTAAAAGACTACAAGCTACATGAAACCAAAACACTTATATTCTAAAATTTAACACTTACTTAAATAAAAAAAAAAACAAACTTACTAACTATTACTTAAAAATAAATATATTTAAATTTACAAATTTCTCATTTTATCATGAAAGATATCCAGATGTATGTGCTGAGTGAGCAAAGAGTTGAGCAGTGTGATAGCTCGAGCTGTGGGCGCAGCAGCCGCTCGACGTGTGCTCCCGTTGGCGCGACGAACAGTTTTCTCCGACGACGAGGACCCTCCACGCCTTCACCTCCCACATCAAAACGACTCGGCACACCTGCTAGACCTACCCCCTCCAGCGTAGTTGGGTTATCAACTTTGTGTGTCAGAGATATTATAGTTGCGGCGTGTGTGCGCAGGCACAGGTGCTCTCTGTTCCCTCACTCTCATAGTCCGATGGGACGGCAATCCGACACGACCGGAGAGATACCAGGCTCAGGACTAACGGCTAAACGTGCTTTCCAAACCACGTGGGTATCTTACCGCCAACTACCAAACTACTAGCTGTTATGTCTATAGGTGTCCGTATTGTGAGCCAAATTTGCTTACACTACGTACTTGTGTATATGCATAGTTCTGCTTACAGTCTGTTCAGTACCTACTTGTGTATTGGTTATATGGGAGTCTAAATACTTGCAGGAAAATTTATTATCATATTGTCCCATATAGACTGTTTGCTTATGAGGCAGTATGCTTATAGCGGATGGACACGGCCTTTAAATTTCGTTTATTAATTGTGATAAAAACATAGAAAAAAAAACATTTTTAAATATAAAAAATAGTACCCCACCGGTATCGGGAACAGGGTCCAAGTTATCTACAGTCAGGGCTCCAGAAAGAGGAACCTCTTAACGAAACGATGTGTCCAGAAGTACCCCTTTCTGTATCAAACCCTTGATCAAGCCGTCTAACGATAGCCTCTTCAGGTTTTAGTCGCAGCTCTTGGCAATTAAGCCATTGGCTGTAACGACTATCTGCACAGTGATCGCTGAGTCGACAACCTCGCAAGCTTTCACGAGGTTCTCGAACACTACCTTTTATTTTTAGCGTTTTGTTTTTTGCGTCTCCGATGGATTACAACTCTAGTGCGTTAAAAAGTACACTATTGTGTATTATTCCATATTCCAATGCGTTCTAGAACGCGGTAATAAAACGCTCATGCTGACGTGGGTTAAGACTGCAGTCGTAACGTCATTGCTACAGGATGTAGAATTCGTTCGTATTCTCACAGAACTTTACAACGGCTATATTTGTTTTACAGTTGTCCGTGTTAGTTTTCAGTTATTTAGTGGAGTAGTTTACTAATAAATCTTACATGTATTTCGTTCAAGACTTGATCTTATTCCAAAACATTTAATGCTTCAAGCTGCCTACATATTTTCTTTTCATTTAAACCTTCGCTAAACTTCCACAAATATTTCAAGATCACAATCAGCCAAATCGGTTCAGTCATTTTCGAGTTTTATTGAGACAAACGAACAATTCATTTACAAAAGATTTTTACCGAAGATTCGTAGAGTACAATGTACAATGACTCTATACATTGTTAAAATGAAATGAAAATGAAATGAAAATGAAATCTTTATTTGTAAACATAGGTTACAGAAGGTGTTTTTTAAATTCATAATACAGTTAGTCCATCTATGTCTTGCATTGAAGCGTACAAATACATGCAGGTATACCATTTAATAGCCAATGAATAATAAATTTATCTGTCTTCACAATTATTACAAATTTCAAATTAAATTACATACATAGTTAGATATAAACAAAATTATACTTTTTTTCACAATAGGTCCATGTCACGTATTGTTTTACATAATTGGTAATATCACAAATTGATTATAGAAATTGGTATAGAATGTCAGAATTACGGTAGAATTAGGTACGAGAGAAAAATTATTACATTAAATATTCGTTAAAAAAATCATATCGTAAATATTAGGTTTTATTATCGAATTTAATAAAAAATCGAGTTTACAATGATATAATACATAGTAATGAGTCGGATATACTAGATCTTCTATCTTTCATTCAAATAATCGTTTATTGTATAGTAACATTTTGCAATCAGAAATTCATTTAAGCATTTTTTAAACAGAGTTTTACTGTCGATATCAATGATATGCTTCGGTAGTTTATTATATATTTTAGGTGCCATACCTAATAGATTTTTACTAAAAATTGCTTTTTTGTGTCGTGAAGCGGATATCATATTTTTGTAGCGTATGCTTTTTGGGTGGCTATAAAGATGTAGATTTTCTTTAACAAAGCTGACTACTTCATATATATAAAGACATGGAAGTGTCAGTAATTTTAGCTCCTGAAAATGCGGCTTACAACTGTCGCTGCTTTGTATGCCACATATTGCCCTAATACATTTTTTCTGTGCTTTAAACGCCATTTCTCTGTCGGGTGAGTTCCCCCAAAATATGAGACCGTAACGTAATGTTGATGAGACATATCCGTGGTACGCCATCAAAAGAGTTGCCTGATTTGAAACTTTTCTTAGGTTAAAGAGAACATAGGAACACTGGCTTAGTTTTTTGCATACGTTTTCAATATGTACTTTCCAGTTCATGTTTCTATCAATCCAGATGCCTAAGAATTTAGTATGATCAGTGTCCCGTATATTTTTGTCAATATATCGGATATCTGGTTTTTTATTGTTTGTTCTTTGTTCGAATGAAATATAGTTTGTTTTTTCTAGATTAATTTTAAGGTTATTTTCGGTTAGCCAATTTATTATGTCATTAAGATCATTATTTATCTCAGCTTCGAATATCTCATCATTTTGACTTTTAAATAGTATCGTGCTATCGTCTGCAAATAATATCATTGGATTATTAATAATTTTAGGCATGCCATTAATATATACGATGAAAAATAATGGTGCAAGGACATCACCTTGTGGTACCCCGACTAAACATTTACGATGTTTAGAATTATACGTAATTTCTGTTTTTGTGGAGGGGCTGATTTTATTTATAGAAGTAAATTGTTGTCGATTCGTAAGGTATGATTTAATTAGCTCCAGGATGTTGCCTCTGATGCCACATTTTTCCAACTTATTCAGCAGTATATTATGGCTAACGTGATCAAAGGCCTTAGACATATCCATAAATAATGCAACTACAGGAGTTCTATTGTCCATGTTAGTCAAAACGTGTTCGACAAGCGCATAAATAGCGGAGTTAATACTTTTATTTTTCCTAAAACCGTATTGTTCTTTGATTAAAATTTGGTTGGTTTCAAGAAAGGAATATATACTTTTATGTAGTATTTTTTCAAAAACTTTAGAAAACACGGGAATAAGTGCAATAGGTCTATAGTTACTTGGATCTTGCTTGCCTGTCTCCTTTTTTAAACAAAGGTTTAATTACTGAAATTTTTAGTCTTTCTGGGAAAACACCTTTCTCAATACAGTTATTTATAATGTGGCTAAGTATTGGTGCAATTATGGCCGCTGTAGCTTTAATCACTTTAGTGATTATATCATCATAACCAGAGCTATTGGTATTTTTCAGAGAATTAATTATTTCAATAATGTCAAATGGTATCGTGGGTGTCATGAATATTGAATTGGAATTTGTATTAAATGTCGATAAATTATTGTGGTTAATGTCACTGTCAGATTGAATTTGATTTATGAAATATTCATTAAATGTTTCCGCTATTTGTTCCGGTCTATTTATAATTTTATTATCTATCACTATGCTACCTATTCCTTCTTTTGGGTGATTAATTTTTTGTTTATTTATTAACCTCCACATGGCTTTGCTCTTGTTTTCAGAAGTATCGATAAAATGACTATTTTGTGCCTTTTGTGTTTGTTTGACTATGTATTTTAATCTGTTAGTGTAGGTTTTAAGTTTATTCTTGTTTTCTAGGTTAGGTGACTTTCGATATTCCCATAACATGTCTTTTTTCCGTTTAGAACATTTCCTAAGTCCCTTCGTAATCCACTTAGATTTTTTAATGACTGAAACTTTTATTTTATTAATTGGGAAACATAAGTCATAGAATAATTTATACAGATCATGAAACTCATTAAATGCGTTGTTGGGATCAGAGCACATAAAGACGTCTTGAAACGTCAAATTTTGAAGGCATTTTTTGAACTTCCCGATGTTTTCGTCACTATAATCGCGCTTATGTCTGTACCAATGAGATAACGTGCAAGTTTTCTTGACACGACATTTTAGCAGTTGCGCTGTATGATCAGATAATGCTAATTCTTTAACCTCACACCGGCTGCCTCTGATATTGTGGACAATGTTGTCAATGCAGGTCCCGCTGCGTAGACGTGTCGGTGAGCGAGTACCCAGAATCAAATTATAACTACATAGTATATTTTGGAAAGTAGCAGAGGTTCTGCTATTTTTGCATATATCTATATTAAAATCTCCACATAGTATGATCTTTTTGTTATGTTTTAGACAAATTTCTTTCAACATCCCATTTAAACTATCAAAAAACGTTAATATTTTATCCTTATTATTATTTGGTGGTCTATACATACAGATAATGATGATAGGGTGGGAATAAAGTTTTATCGCACAACATTCTATAAGATGAGGTATAGCCCATTTATTAACATTTAAAAATTCAAATCTATGTGTGTTTTTGACTAAAATGCATGAGCCCCCATTTCTATCATCTCTAGCGTAACATGTTGCAAGTGAATAATTTGTGACATGTAAATGTTGATGGTCTTCTTTTTTCATGTTGTGTTCTGTTATACAGAGGATATCTATTGTCTTACCTTCTTCTGAGAGTTCATTCAGATGCATGCATAATAAATCTGCTTTGTTTATTAGACCGTTGATATTTTGATGCATTATGTATATATAATTAAACACGAAAAAGATCATGATTATTGGGACCGTGGTCTTCAAGCTTCTTATTTAATGTTTTGTTGTCTACTTCTTCAATTACATCTAAGTCGTATAGTATATTACGTAGGATTCTATCGTGTATGTTTCTCATTCCATAATTGGAGATTTTCCCCGTCTTGTGGGAGAACATCTCAAGCGATAAATCGTAATTGCTATCAAAGAAGTAACCGTATCCATTATTTTGGATATCTAAATATAGAAGATTGTTAAACATCTCGACTTTAAAATTATATATTGGAGCACCTGCTACATAGGTGGCTGCACAGATAATTATATTTGTGTGTTTTGCTTTTTGCAGGGACGCTCTGATTTTGTTTATTGTATTAATGTGGTCTCCCTCCTCTTTTATATCATTTTCCCCTATAAAAATTATGCAGTAGTCATTTGGAGTGAAGCCTTGTAGTTTAATTTCAATGTCGCATAAAAGATCTCCCGCTGTGCTGTTGGTCCTGATGTAGTGGCAGTAGTGTGAATAACTTGAGTAAATATCTTGAATTTTAGATAGGGACCCCTTAGTTTTGCTGCTGCTTAAAATACACAATTTGTTTTTTGGTCTAGGCTTCATAATTCTATTTGTCGACGCGTTTTTGTTTTCATGCAGTGTGTTTTTGTTTAAAGACGTAATGGTGGGTACTTCCTCTAGTTTGCAATTCATGCATTCATGCATTCATGCATTGTCGGTTATTAATGAAAAAAAATGTGCTGTCTGAATCTATATAAAAGTTTGTCTCAATATCTCTTTACACTACAAGAACAAATGTGGAAGTAACTCTGATTGTATATTAGTATGTATGTTATCTTGTTATCTTTTCATAACTGAATGACTGATGGCATCGTAATGAAGTTTGGCCCGGAGATACATTTCAACTTGGAAAGGACGTAGGGTATATAATATCACGCTAATAACTTAGAGGGCTGAGCAATACTGCATTTTGTCCTTCTTCTGTATGATAACTGACAATTGTCATTACATACATTCGAATAGAACGGCTATCAGGCAAGGCAAATCGCGAGCTTAACACAAACAAACAGCTTGTATAGGAATGAAGATATCGACCAATTTTTTTCGACAGCACTGTTGGCGCAGTGGCTGAGCGATCGACTGCTGCGCCGCGTGTCGGGTTCGATTCCCGCACGGAACAAATATTTGTAAAGCCTGCAGATAGTTGTTTCGGGTCTGGCTGATTGTGTATGTGAGTTTAAATATTTGTAAACGCACCCACGATACAGGAGAAATTCCTAGTGTGTGGCAGTATTTTGTGTTTTTTTTTAAAACCTATCCTTCTCAACTATTCACGGTAAACAGATGACCATCTACAATTGTAGTTTTCTCTTTTGTCCACAGCCGGAGTGAGTCGGCTCTGAATAGCCCAACGGAGCCTGACGTATCGCTTGCGGCATCCCTCACCGACCCTCTCGAGGCGCACACCCTGGACGAAGCCAGGAGGAGCATCAGGTACCGTGGACATAGCTTACAGTCAATTGGGGTATTCTGTCTGGTGAAAGAAAATTGCACACATGATTATAAACGAAACTGGAGAATTGCTAGTGTAGGGTGGGAAGTCCGGAGTTGCGGGTTGTTCTAAAGAGATACCGTGACCCCGGAACATGAAGGGCAAAAAGGCTAAGGACAACTTTCGTTTGGGTAAGTTCTTTGCCCAGAAATGGACAGCGATTGCCTAAGTTGACGCATTGAGTAAAAGTTCTGAATCCTCTCCAAACCTATGCCCAGTCTAGCATCACTATTTGAAACTGATGTTGATATTTATTCTAACTTTAGAATTAAGCAAGTATGACGCGATAACGGTTTTGGCAATACAAACAACAACTTTTCTGACACATGAACTTTTTAGTTTGAACTTATTTCAATTTTGGACTACATCAAATTATGCTGCCTTTTGGGAATAGGAACTCATTGAATAACTTCTGCTGCCGCTCTGGCCCAAGCGGGGGAGTGACAGGCTTTTGCTGACTATACCCACCCAAGTACCTTTTTCTGCCCTTTATGCTCCGGGGGCGTATCTCTTCCGAACAACCTCCCTGGTATGTGGTGACCCTGGCAGACCTGATCGTAAATTGGACAAAATATTTATGTTATTATTTGTAAATATAATTACACTGCTTGGTTACAAAAGCGCAAATAGCGAGTAGAAAAAAAGGCAAAATGGCCAAAATACAGCTGATGAAATCATATAGTGAGACCATAACTTCTGACAGTCACTTAGAACGATTTCTCCGAAAATAAGTTAACACAGTATTAGATATTTATCGTATCGGCGGAATTACGAGAGACACGACATGAATAAAGACTTCCCAATGAAATCTCTCGAGGATATGTGCCGCAATAAAGTGCTTCTGTTGGGGATATTGACAGCTTAATAGATATTGGCAACTGATATAATGTTACAGTTGGTTTAATACCAGCTGGAATAAAATGGTGTAGGTCCTTAATTGACTACTTCAATTTTTTTTAACATATTACTTTTTCTGGTGTTACAGAGATCTTCGGATGAAGTATCGTGCACAGGCTCACCAGCTCCTAACATGGCGTCGTGCGCATCGCACTCAAGAGGAACTAGTCACCCGCCTTCAGAAGGAGAAAGCGGAACAGCTCAAATCTCTCTCCAGCCAACTTCTGCTCTTCGAGTCGCGCCTCGTACGCAAACAGAAGGAGATCAGCAGCATGCTTGCGGTACGAGAAACGATCATTATGAAACAACAGAAAGTTATAGAATCTCTCCAAGCCAAGCTACTTGATAACGGAATAGAATTACAAAATATTCCGGATTTCAGAGACATGCTACAAGACTCCCACATCACTGGAGACTTCGATTCACTCAATGATTCAGATTCTGCTGTCATCATGGAAGATGTTGACTTCGATAGCAGTAACACTCCCAATGTGCCAAGATTCAGGTCGACGAACCCCGACAGCGTCACCATTGTCCGGTCAATATCGGACGCCATAGACCCCAACCTAAAATACAACGTAGTGCGGCGGTCGAATGGCTTTCTCCGAAGACCAGAAATTCTGGAAACTGTGTACAGCGTAGAAGAAGAGGTCGATGGAGATTCTACTAAAGGTCTCAGTGCGCAGAACAGCACAGAGAAAGAACTGAACGATGCTAACAAAACTGACGAAGAGAAGTACAAGGAAACAAGCCTCCTCGCTCAAAGGCGGGATAACTTTCGAATGAGGAGTGTAGTCCTTACCGCGGAGGTCAAGAGCATAGACAATGATAAGGAGCTTAAACCGAAGAACGGTAAAGAGGTGTGGTCTTATACTTATGTGCCAAAGAGGATGACGCCTGCGAACGAGTCTGATGATGATGAGGGCACGTCGAATGCTGAGAGCGATGAGGAGCCCGAGCCGAAGTCGACCCACGTGGTGACCTACAATAGAGTGATGTCCAACCATAGGAACGTAACCAAACCTAAGGACGTGAAGTACAAGAGGATAAACAAAGCCAAGTCAAAGAGTTTGGAAGAGCTGCGAGGGAGGCTAAAGAACTGGGTGGATAAGGGGAACAAGCTATCAAACATACCTTTGGAGCATGCGCAAAGTTACGCCTAAACTGAAAGTTCCTTTTTAATTAAGTGTTGAATTCTGCATGAGTCGCTACTCAAGTGACCAGAGATTTACTTTACATCACAAATTAAGTAGATCACAATTAATGGTAGGATCCAAGTACCTTTTAAAATAAGGGTTGTTTGTAACCAGCTTTACGACGAAGGCAAATCTAATGAAAATATTCTTGATACTCAAACTATTGTATATAAATATTTCTTGTATGTTAAATAGATATTGTGCAACATTAAATTAGGGTAAGTTAGTTGTTTTATTTCAAGTTTTCTATTGTTTATGAACTTAGTGTCTAACACTAATGTTTAAACTTTTAAAGATAGGGATATTTTTCCTACATTTATTTACAAAGATACAGTATTTACTAGTAGTGATTGTTGTACGGAATGAATACAGTTTTATATCTTGTATAATTATCTCAATGTGTCAGATTTATATTGATTATTGGCCTAGAAAATATATTCTTATAATAGATTCAAATAACTCATATTTACAATTTTTGAGCTTATAAATGGACAGTGTAATTTCAATGTTTAACGTAATTTTTAAAATAATAGATATCGTTTTCTCATTCCATTCGCTTACCCTCGTGGGTTCTGTCGTAAATAGATAAGCAATTATGCATTCTATCATTTAAAAAAAAAAATATAATAGTACAAATAGTTTTTCAAGTACTGTTCAATAAACAATAGAAAACTTAGAAAAAAGAAGTATATTTCTGCGCGCACGACTGATTTTGAGTATTTCATTTTAAAATTGTATAAAAATTTGTATAAAAAAAATCGCTTGATTGGAATTGAAAATTTCCTGTGATTTTGTGATTCTCGTCAAATTGTTTTCGCCAATTCGTTGTTACGTAAGGTAATAAATAATAAAAAAAGCAGAATAATAATGATTATTCTGGAGATTTATAATAATTTAGATATTTATTGTCTCGGTGCCAATTATTAAAATAATTTTTCTCTTGATAATAAATAGTTCATATTTTTTCCGTGTACAGGCTGGTCGCTTATATTTTGCTATTTTCATTTCATAGAGAATTCATCATCATCATCAGGCTATATTGGCCACTGCTGGACATAGCCCTCCCCTAATGAGCGCCATAGCGCCCTGTCTTCAGCTTGCCATAGAGAATTAAAATGTTATAAAACATAGATGAAAATAACATTTGATTAACGATATCCAAGTAAATACCTACTTTTTTAAATTCACGACTAAAAACCAATTATAAAAAAATATCCGTGGTATCACAAAGTACAATACAATCTGCACAAATATTTTACTACTCAAAATCTCAAAAACTAATCCTATCAAAGAAGGTTTACTTAATAAAACAAAGGAAAGTTTAATATTGAGAAACATGACTTCAGCTAATCAGACTTAGAACTAATATAAAAATTATAAAAAATACACTTTATATTTTATTTCAGATATAAATAATCTAATTAACTCAAGACTTGTTTCTTCTCATTTTAAGGCGAGGTTTTAACTATTTGGGAAGTTTTTTAAACCTATGGAAATCTACAAATATAACAAAGAAATCATGAAACAATATTAAATTAAAGTTGAACATATGACCAAAGGCAGTGAAAATCAAAACACAATATAAATAAGTTGGTTCGATAAAATAATCACGAATATGACACTAAATGACACTAAATTCAAAATTTAAACATTTTACTATTAAATTGTGGTTTGGAAAAATATTTGAAAGTTACTTACAAATAAAGCTTGTATTTTTAAAAGGGCTCAGAATTTTTTTTTATGGAATAGGTATTTTTTTTTTTAATAATCTTTTCGTCACTTAAGGGTCTCTCCGTTAAGTTACAAAAAGTTTTGTTAAAACTTAGGCAACGTTACGCTAATTGGTAGTACTAAGTAAAGGCATGTGCTTCGTTTGAACGTGCCAATTTAGTTCTAGTAATTAGAAGATACAGTGCTAATGCCCTTTTACTCTTTAGTTCATGCAAACACGTGTTTTAGTTGCTTTGACGTAATTATACAACGTGTTTTTGTTGATTTGAACAAATGTTTTAAAGTTTTGATGAGGTTAAGCAGAGATGTGATACACACACATTTATGTTTATGTAATAAGGGGAATACACGAATACAGGCTTTCTTGGCGTCTACTGAAATTCCAGATGTAAAAAAACCCAATAACACTGCTTGACTTGCATAGCTAACAACGACTTGATTACAATCGTGCCGTGAGTATAATCGAAAACATCCTTTAAACGTTATTCACAAATCTGTAATCAGCTTGACATGTCTGCACAACCGTGTTACGATATGAAGGCGTCAATCATAACGAAAAAACACAAATACCTGGTGTAATAAAATAATTATGAATTTAAATTTTCGACCACAAATTTCCATTTGCAATAACCATTATGTAACGTTCCCTGTAAAACATACCTGGCAATGTTTTAAAAAAAAAACTTTAGAGGTGTCAAGGGACACCCGGATGGAAAGAAGTTATTATTTATTTTTTATAAAAAAACCTTTATTAACCTCAACAAAAATAATATTCGCGACACTACACTGTTCAATGCGAAATAGAACAACAAAAGTGTCGTTACAACTTTCGGTCTTATTTTTTTCCGTCTAGCCTCTTTTCGCAACGCGCGAAAAGGAACTTCATTCCAAAAAGAAACTCCACACGGATCTGTGAATAGCGTTTTGCCGGTTTGACGATTGGATTACGAGAACATAGACTAGTGCTGATTGTCGATTACGGTTACGATCGGGTTGTTTGTGAATGCTATGCTGGGATTCGAACCCAAAAAATCATGCTCAGGCGCTGCGTTTGCGACCACTAGAACTTAATGATCTTAGTTGGAATATATGTTTTAAACCAAATCGGGTTTTATTTTAAAGGTCATCGGGTTCGTATTCATCCATTGACAATTATGGAGACAATAGTGTTATTTATTTTATGTTAAAAGGTTTTAATGCTATGAACATAATTAAAAATGATTTTACTTTTGGACATAGTTATATCAAAATCACCTATTACACTTGACTACAATGAATATAAAACACAATCCCGATAAAAAATCGATGTTCGTTTGATTATTTTAAAAAATTATCAATTTATAAGATTTTCATGCCAATTCGTTGCTTAGTTAAGCGTTTTGTCCCAAACCAAACCCTAATTAATAAACAAAAACAAAATCTGAACTATTGAACCGCTTTTCAAAAGCTCTAAATCTCTGTGTCTTAGGCAAATATATTTTAAACGTCTTGAAAGAACATAACGCGAGCAAAGCCGCATCAAAAACAAGTGTCTGAAAGCTTTTGATTATCTACTATATAAAAATAAGTCGGGTTTTCCTTCCTGACGCTATAACTCCAGAACGCACGAACCGATTTCCACGGTTTTGCTTTCGTTGGAAAGGTCTCGGGCTCCGTGAGGTTTATAGCAAAGGTAGGGTAGGTAGGGTAGGCAGAAACGTAGAAAATTGCATAGCAACGCATGCCGGGGCACAGCTAGTGACCTATAAAATTTTTCAATAAGCGAACAGCCTGTATACATCCTACATATCACTTTCCGCTGTAAAATGGACGATAGCTTTGGAAATATATTATTATATTTTAATATGATAACTGTGTACACCGCATTCCTAATAATAGTCAAAACACTGATATTGAATTGAAAATAAATATATCAATAAACAATGTTTGTTTTTTTTTCCAACTGGTACAGACGCCTGCACATCAAGCTACTACAATCTGTCAGATTTCTTTTAATAGATTTTCGACTTTATTTCCAAAATTTTAAGGTTCAAGGTTCATTGGGAAAAATTGACAGTTTCGGGTAGCTTGACCTGCAGGCGTCTGTACACACGACGGCAGATCAACCTACACAAATCCATTTTAACCTGATCTCTCTACTACGGTGTGCGATCCGCAGTAGAGAGATCAGGTTATAATAGTTTAGAAGAGGTTGACCTGCCGTTGTGTGTATATTGTTGCAATAGGTAAAAAAGGGTGTGTGTACTTATGTACACGCGTTAGAAGTTATACTTCTTTGGTGTAAAGAAAAAAAACTTTGGTAACCCATCCATTTCCAAACCTTGGTGAGAGTTGCTTAACCAGGCTCCGTGTGCTAATCCATCCATTTCCAAACCTCGGCAAGGGTTGCTTAACCTGGCCCCGTGTGGTAACCCATCCATATCCAAACCTCGGCAAGGGTTGCTTAATCTGGCCGCCTGTGGTAACCCATCCATTTCCAGACCTCGGCAAGGGTTGCTTAACCTGGCCCCCTGTGGTAACCCATCCATTTTCAAACCTCGGCAAGGGTTGCTTAACCCGTCCCCGTGTGGTAACCCATCCATTACCAAACCTTGGCAAGGGTTGCTTAACCTGGCCCCTGTGCTAACCCATCCATATCCAAACCTCGGCAAGGGTTGCTTAACCTGGCCCCCTGTGGTAACCCATCCATTTCCAAACCTCGGCAAGGGTTGCTTAACCTGTCCCCGTGTGGTAACCCATCCATTTCCAAACCTTGGTGAGGGTTGCTTAACCTGGCCCCCTGTGGTAACCCATCCATATCCAAACCTCGGCAAGGGTTGCTTAACCTGGCCCCCTGTGGTAACCCATCCATTTCCAACCCTCGGCAAGGGTTGCTTAACCTGTCCCCTCGTGGTAACCCATCCATTTCCAAACCTTGGCAAGGGTTGCTTAACCTGGCCCACTGTGGTAACCCATCCATTTTCAAACCTTGGCAAGGGTTGCTTAACCTGTCCCCGTGTGGTAACCCATACATTTCCAAACCTTGGCAAAGGTTGCTTAACCTTGCTCCGTGTGGTAACCCATCCATTTCCAAACCTTGGTGAGGGTTGCTTAACCTGTCCCCTTGTCACGTGTGGTTGGTTACCCATCCATTTCTAAACCTTGGTAAAGGTTGCTTAACCTGGCCCCCTGTGGTAACCCATCCATTTCCAACCCTCGGCAAGGGTTGCTTAACCTGTCCCCTCGTGGTAACCCATCAATTTCCAAACCTTGGCAAGGGTTGCTTAACCTGTCCCCGTGTGGTAACCCATCCATTTCCAAACCTTGGTGAGGGTTGCTTAACCTGGCCCACTGTGGTAACCCATCCATTACCAAACCTTGGCAAGGGTTGCTTAACCTGGCCCCTGTGCTAACCCATCCATATCCAAACCTCGGCAAGGGTTGCTTAACCTGGCCCCCTGTGGTAACCCATCCATTTCCAAACCTCGGCAAGGGTTGCTTAACCTGTCCCCGTGTGGTAACCCATCCATTTCCAAACCTTGGTGAGGGTTGCTTAACCTGGCCCACTGTGGTAACCCATCCATTTCCAAACCTTGGCAAGGGTTGCTTAACCTGGCCCCTGTGCTAACCCATCCATATCCAAACCTCGGCAAGGGTTGCTTAACCTGGCCCACTGTGGTAACCCATCCATTTCCAATCCTCGGCAAGGGTTGCTTAACCTGGCCCCCTGTGGTAACCCATCCATTTCCAACCCTCGGCAAGGGTTGCTTAACCTGTCCCCTCGTGGTAACCCATCTATTTCCAAACCTTGGCAAGGGTTGCTTAACCTGGCTCACTGTGGTAACCCATCCATTTTCAAACCTTGGCAAGGGTTGCTTAACCTGTCCCCGTGTGGTAACCCATACATTTCCAAACCTTGGCAAAGGTTGCTTAACCTGGCTCCGTGTGGTAACCCATCCATTTCCAAACCTTGGTGAGGGTTGCTTAACCTGTCCCCTTGTCACGTGTGGTTGGTTACCCATCCATTTCTAAACCTTGGTAAAGGTTGCTTAACCTGGCTCCCTGTGGTTACCCATCCATTTCTAAACCTCGCCAAGGGTAGCTTGGAATGTGAAATTGATTTAAAAGCTATGCAATAGCTTAATAAAAACACCAAAAGAATATTTATTTATTATGTAACACGTGTTCTAAATATAAAAATACTAGAATATACAACATGAACATAGTTACTAGTACACCTATAACTAACTTCACGATGTCGCTGTGCGCGCGCAAATCACTCCCATCATTTTTCTCCATCGCGCCAAAAGAAGTATAACTTTAAAAAAAGTAAAGATAAGTAGGTACAGTTATGAACAACCAACCCAGCGACCAACAACCAACCTGCCGCGGGAAACGCACCCAGCCGGGCGATGCGAGACGACTCTCGGCCACCGTAGATGCTGGTCTGTGGACGATGAGCAATGGCCAGCTCACCGTCCGTCTATCCAGTGACGACAGCCCGTGTCGACGTCGATGTCAGCCAAGCAGAGGAACCTGTCAGAACCACCGCCTACTGGAGTTGCGAGTTGCTCTAAAGAGAAACCACGGCCGCAAAACGTAAAGGGGAAAAGGAGGAACATGGGTGGGTTTTATGCGTAAGTCTTACACTCCCCCCCCTTGCCCCGCCTAAAACGGGGTAAGTTATTTGATGTTTTCCAGAACTTTAAGTGAATAGTTTAAACGGCAGGTAACCTTTTGAACGCCATTGTCTCTTATATGCCAACTGCAACTGCCCTAGTTGACAACGACACAAATATGTAACAAAAATATAGGTAAAATGAGTTGAGTGTGGTGGGCACGCGTCTGTGTACTCTGGCGTTCAAAAGTTTAAATAAAACTATCTATTGGTTTCTTATTTTAAAACCCTCTACATCTGCCTAGCCGTTCCTCAAATGTATTAGAATCTGTTTCCAGTCTTACCTTACTGAGTACCAGTATTTTACAAGAAACTGTCTATCTGACCTCCACAGCCCAGTCAGTTCGTGGTAATACGATGTCCCTTGGTAAGACTGGTTGTCAGTCTTTCGGGACACTGACTACCTGTAACGACTGTCAAAGATCTACAAATGACAGCCAGGACCAACGGCTTAACGTGCTTTTCAAGGCACGCAGGTAACTTTATTTGTAATGATAGTCATCCAATCTCATACTGACCTTGGAAAGAGCGGCTTAACTTTGAATATCGATCCGTGAGACTCTTGTAATCTAGGAAGAGCTCGTTTTACTTAACGTTAATACATCACGGTATAAATATTTAAGATATCTAGTACGCACAATATGCCGTAAATATTGCAACAAATAAATAAGTAAACGAATATTTACAATCAAGATTTCACGAGCGGTTCAATATTGGCTGCTGTAACTCTCCCCAGGTTTACGACCCCTGCGCGTTGTTTTGTGCAGTAACGGTAAAATGTTAAGTATCTCACATTTTATGTCATAACGGTATTGGTCAATATCTTTTGACTGTAGGGATAGGTTTCCTGCTGGGGTTGCGGGTTGTTCGAAAGAAGTACTGCGGCCTCGGAAAGAAGGAATGCATGGTTTTATTCAGTTAAAATCTGACACTCCCTTTTGCTCAGCTCAGAGCGTGAGCAGTCATATCAATCGCACATTTCACATCCGAAAATAATTAAAAGTGGTTGGATGCGATAGTCTGAGAGGACCAAGAGAGGCGCAGATTGATTGAAATAAGCTATTTAGCCCAATCGTGAACTGCGATATATCGAATTGGTAAGAAGATCATAATTAGCTCCCTTCATAATGGTCGAGCTGAACGGGGCTGATCCATACGTCTTGTTCGTGAACGGGCGCTGTCAGTTGGGACTGGTCATTTTTTGACTACCACCACGGTCATTACAAGCTTTTTTTTAATTTATTTAGATTTAAATTGAATTTTGCTTTTTATTTACCCTGGACGCTCTTACTGTGCACGTCTTTCTACATCGTTCTCACATATTTGTATAATCTCAACACGAATGATGTAAATACTATTTTGTAAAAATATTAGAATTTAAAATAGTGTCCATGGAGTTTCTTGCCCATTCTTCTCCATAGAGATCAACGCTTTGGAATGGGCAACTGCAGTACAAGTTACAAGTTATTATGCCTTGTGACCGGGACTGTAGATTCATTTTGTTTCTTGACATTCAAAAGTGCCTGTAAATGGTCTAATTGAAATAAATGATTTGATTTGAAATCAAATCAAATCATTTATTTCAATTAGACAAAAAACAAATTTGCTTATTAAATAATAAGCAAATGTGTTTTTTTACACACACTCGAAATTATTTAATGAACAACGATTGCATGTAGCGGAGATGGAATGGATAAAGTAAGGAATGAGTATATTAGGGGAAGTTTGAAAGTTGCGCCTGTTACAGAAAAAAAAGGGAGTCGTTTGTCTCGGTATGGACACGTAATGAGGAAGAATAAAGGACATGTGATAAAAGAGTGATGGATCTGAATGTTGATGGACGTAGAGCGAGAGGCAGGCCAAAGAAAAGATGGATGGATTGTGTAAGGAATGATATGAAAGAGAAAGAAGTAAATGATGCTGTGACGTCTGATAGCGGAGAATGGAAGAAAAAAACGAGTTTGCCCGACCCCAAATAAAATGGGACAAGGGCAGGAAAATGATGATGACTCGAAATTTACTGGGAATGTCAATTGACCATGAATACCAGACTAAGAGAGGTGATCATATTTCAGGATGTGATTCAGACCACCCGATTGATCAAGTTGATCCATGGAACAAGAAAGCGAGACTAAAACCCATCCATGATTCTTTTTTTGCCCTTTATGTTCCGGGGCCGCGGTATCTCTTTCGAACAACCCGCAACAACAGCAGGCAGTGGCCCTGGCATGCCCCTCTGCATTGAAATTGACTTAATTAGCAAAATTCAATGTCATTTTATACGAAACCAAGTTTTCTCAAAGCTGTGAAATATGAACAAAACTTTAATGAAACGGCTTTAAACTTTGTTCGAACTTTGAAAAAAAAAATAAAAAAGATTTTTTGTTATCTAAAGTCAATATTTTTTGTGGTAAAAAGTTTCGGTTTCTCGTATTTTTTTAGTAACTAAGGACTTAGATATTGAAGTCATACAACTTGTACGTTGAAGTTATTGGTTCCTGTATTCATTTTGACTATCAACGAAAGCACTGGCTTAACAAATACCTTAATTGACGTCAAAATAATTTGTTTCTAGCTAATGCACCAAGGCAATTCAAATTTAATGGGAAATACGATACCTCTTGGTAAAACTGGTTCACAATTTCGGGACACTGACAACCAGTAACTACTGTCATTTCTAGATATTTGACAGTTTAACGTAATTTCCGAGGCAAGCAGGAAATTTTGTATGTACAGACGCCTGCACATCAAGCTACTACAATCTGTCAGATTTCTTTGATAGATTTTCGACTTTATTTCTAAAGTATTAGGTTCAAGGTTCATTGGTAAAAATTGACAGTTTCGGGTAGCTTGACCTGCAGGCGTCTGTACCCACGACAGCACATCAACCTACACAAAACCATTTTAACCTGATCTTTACTACGGTGCGCGATCCGTAGTAGACAGATCGGGTCATAATAGTATAGAATAGGTTTAATGGGTGGTCACCCATCCACGGACGAACCTAGTCAAGCGCGGTTCAACCCAAAGCTGCTCTTGACCTCAATCTTGTACAAAGGTAGAGATGAGTTTGACGATTGGTCGAGCTAACCCATCCGAGGTTCACCTAAATGGCTGTTATTTTAGCAAAGAGCTCCGACACATTTGTCAAAGAAATATTAAGTTTTCTTTAAAATTAAAAAAAAAAAACTTGGTCCCATTACCACACAATGACGACAAATAAATCAACATAACATTGCTCAACACAATCTTTGAAAAAAGCGTTCCAAAAGAAAACAAATGAATAGGTACATTCATAAACAAAAGAAGTAAAGATTCCCTTAACTAAACAATTTGTACGAAATTGAATCAACAATTTGCGAGCTGCTCTCACAAAGCGCGACTGTACCTAATCATGGCCGGTGGGGTGATTGGTACCCCTGCCCCCAAGTACCCCTTAGTACCCCAAGAGGCCCTGATAGAATTACTTTGACTGAATATCTCGAATTCGCGACAATTCTTCGTCTCGGTTCAAAAGCGTTGATTAGACGTTTCATGGCAATTGAACTTTTTGCAAAGATTTTTTGATATAGAATTTAGATTGAGACTTGGCTGTTCCATTGGTTTCGATGTAATTCTGATAAAAGGGATAGTTTTTATTTTTTAATATTATGTCATATTTTAAATTATCTGATTCCATTCTAGTGTAAAAAACAGGGGATAAGGTTATTTAGGTTTATTACAAACTAGCTTTTGCCCGCGGCTTCGCTCGCGTTAAATTCGGTATAACACAGTACCTACCACCTACAGTTTTTGCCCTTGCGCCTTATTGATTTTAATAGCAGCTCTTAGTTTTCCCTTTTCTTCCCTCCTTCTCCCTCATATCTCAATTTAAAAAAAAATAGCCTATGTCCGTCTCCAGGGACCAAACTTCATCAAAATTTGTTGTGGTTTAGCCATTTAGGCGTGAAGACGTAACAAACAAACAAGCTCACTTTCGCTTTTATAATATTAGTAAGGAAGTAAGGGTGACACAAGAAATACAAAGAAAATACAAAGCACGTCTTATCTAGCGGTACGCCAAAATTAATCTGTTGCACTCAGATGTCATACTATAATAACGTCTTAAAGCAATTCTTATTCCACTGAGGGTAAGAGACAGAGCTATACAGGGTGTCTAGCACCATCTCTTTTCCTCAGTGGAATAAGAACTGCTATAAGATGTCATGGTAGCCCTTCAGGTCAGATAAGTGACAGTCAGCCTTCGCAACCATTTCCAACTCTGCTGTAGCTTACAGTTATACAAACCCTCTCTCAGTTGTTCTCGCTCTGTTGCTCTCTGTCTTTCTACAAAACATGCTTGAATACGTCATTTTCTGCATCTTAATTTACAGTGTATGCTTAATACTAAAATACGCTCAGGTATCGGTCTATACCCTTTTTCCGACATTACATCCTTACTAATATCTAATATATAAAATTCTCGTGTCACAGTTTTCGTTCCCATACCTACTCCTTCGAAACGGCTGGACCGATTTCAACGAAATTTTGTGTACATATCGGGTAGGTCTGAGAATTGGCCAATATCTATTTTTCATATCCCTAAGCGAGCAGCGGGTGAAACCGCTGGGCACAGTTAGTTAATTATAAAAGCGAAAGTTAGTTTGTTTGTTTGTCACGTCTTCACGCCTAAATGGTCAAACGGATTTTGATGAATTTTGGTACAGAGATAGTTGGGACCCTAGAGACGGACATAGGCTAGGCGTGAGAAATGAGAAAGAAAAGGGAAAACTTAGCATTGCTATTACAATAAATAAGGCGTAGGCAAAACTACAGGTACAGGAAAGGGGAAATCTGTTACTCCGAATTTAACGCGAGCGAAGCCGCGGACAAAAGCTAGTTCTATATAATGATGATAAGGCAGCTCAAACATTAGTGTGCTTTTGCATAAGAACTTTGAGAAATCATAAAACCTACAATAATAGATATTGTTTAAGTGTCCATTATGTATTTTAATTAAAATGAAGAATGATTTTTCATAACAAAACTGAAAAATCTTCAAGAATAAAAGGCGTAAGGCATTATTTAAAGTAATTTTGACATAAATAACACTTAAGTGTCTCATATTTCTTAAGAATTGAAACTAATGAATCTTCTGAGACCACAAACGAAAACAAAAAATATGATGAATATAATGCAAAGAAGAATAGTGGTTTACATTTAATTACCAAAACTAGCAAGAAAATTTCTAGAAATGCGAGGCATAATAAATACTATCTTTAAATAAAACAGAGAAAATCACTGACTCTCTCATCACGAAATCTCAGAAGCCAGTGATAACATTCTCAAATTTTGCATGGGAGGAATTCTCGAACGTAGGTTCTAAGAAATAGTAAGTAGTAATAGTAAGAGATAGTTCTAAGAGGGTGGAACAGGGTGCAAAGTTTGTATGGGAGAACGCGATTTCTAAGCCGCTTGAAAAAAAATAATAATAAATAAATATCTTGGGACAACTCACACACGGCTATCTGATCCCAAGCTAAGCAGAGCTTGTGTTATGGAAACCAGACAACTGATATACATACTTATATAATTTATAAATACATACATATTATAGATAAATCACACCCAGACACAGAACAAACAATCATGCTCATCACACAAAGTTTGTCCTGAGTGGGAATCGAACCCACGACCTCCGGCTCAGCAGTCAGGGCCACTAACCACTAGATCAACAGGCCCGTCAATTTTTGAAAATTGCATCAAAACTGCTTTCGAATGGTCGTGAAATGGTTTTAGACCATTACACTTGAGACCCTGGAGCCGGACATGGGCTATTTAAAAAAAAAGTGAGATGTGAGGGAGAAAGAGGGAAGAAAAGGAAAAACTTAGCATTGCTATTACAATAAATAAGGCGCAAGGGCACAAACCACAGGTAGCAGGCACCTGCAAATAGAAAGGGGAACTGTGTTTCCTCGAATTTAACGCGAGCAGAGCCGCGGGCAAAAGCTAGTAAACTATAATTGAATTTATGCATCCAAGGGCAGAATTCGCGGGAGCCGATAACGGCTGATACTGCTGACACTTCTAATTAGCATCGATACCGGTTCCCGAATACCGCAATGAAGACTATTATTAGATTATGAATAGGTTTAAACTGGAATCGAAGAATATTAGATTTAAGACGGTCTTCATGATCTGTGGTTTGGCTGGCTATGGCATCTGTTGGTGACTCGCACAGATCAGGGACGATTTGAAAAAGGAGAGGGGGAGGGAGATTGTTTGTTCTGTGTCTGGGTGTGAATTATCTATAATATGTATGTATTTATAAATTATATAAGTGTGTATATCAGCTGTCTGGTTACCATAACACAAGCTCTGCTTAGCTTGGGATCAGATAGTCGTGTGTGAGTTGTCCCAAGATATTTATAAGATATTATTATTATTCTTTTCAGGTATGGTTTCTTCATCGAAGCAAATGATAATTTTACAAAAAGTTCATGATTTTGATTGATGATTTAAAAACTAAAGGAGCGTGCCTTTTTTTTGGTGGAAAATCATCAAATAACTTGACCCGCTCTGGGCGGAACGGGGGGGGAGTGTCAGACTTGTACTGACTAAATCCCACCCATGTTTCTTCTATTGCCCTTTATGTTCCGGGGCCACTGCATCTCTTTCGAACAACCCGAAACCCCGGCAGGCGGTGGCCCTAGCAGGCCCGTCTGCGTGCCTTGGTTTCAAACTCGGCACCTATGAAATCACCACAGATATCATAATATTTCTGCGGATTTGGTAGTCTTACAGTCACAAAGGGTCTTTATTCGTATTCAGAACTCACACTAATTGAGCATACTATACATATGTTTATTGCCTAAGGTGTTTGTTTACATTTATTTCTCTACACCATTTCCCAGCAACACATATCTTGCTGTGTCTGTAATAAGGAACATCCCAGCTGAATATTTAACCGAGGCTCGGTATACGGGCCGTAAAGCTCAGCTACATCTAATATACAAGATGTGGAAGCAAGGTCACACTTAACGCTTTTAGGTTATAACTTTACCCCGCTAAAAATATTTTTGTCTAGCTTTCGCCCGCGGCTTTACACGCGTGATAAAAAAAAAGTATCTATCGTATAAAAGAGTAACAAACATTCATACATCCAAACATCGTCACAAACACTCGCATTTATAATATTAGTAGGATACGATGAGATAAGATAATATAATCATTTATTTAACCAAAAATGATTACAATGCATTCATAGTAAATATTAATAAAACAGAATACAATAAGTCAAAGACATCAAAAACAGAAAATATTATAATGTTAAATGTCAAAATATGTATTAAAATACAATAAAATTCTCGTTGCGCAGTGTTTGTTACCAAGCACTACCGAAACGGTTGGACCGATTTGTAAGAAATTTTGTGTGCATATAGGGCAGGTCTGAGAATCGGCCGACATCTATTTTTCATACCCCTAAGTGAAAAATCTTACAATTTAATAAAAATATATGTTTCAAGATCTCTTTGCACACACAAAATTATTTACACAAAATGTCTGGCACAAAACAATACACAATCAAATTATAACGACATACTTACATTTATGACAACAAAAAATTGACAATGAAATAAAGTTACCAGCATATAAAAATTGATTGATTAATTTTAATTTTATAGGTATTATTAGCAATTACTGGTATTTATTTATTAAAACTTCATGCACATGTAAAAAACATTATCACGAACAGGACCGCCTTGGTTTATTACAAGCTTCGTGCATCCAACGCTCAAACCCCTGTAGAAACTCAAAGTTCTGCATAAGTTAAGCTGCTCAAAGTCAATCTAATTGTACTTAGATCTTCAAGTTGGGCTCGACACAGCTCACTTCAAGTTGAGCTCAACACAACACACGCTAAAACTTTTATGTTATTATACTCTAGGAGACTGAGATCGATCCGAGGTCTTCATTATGAAACTTTCGTTCTCTCGAAGTACATAGATTTTGGGAGATTTTCTATATTAAGAGAATTATTAAATTAAAGTACTACCGCCTTAACAAAACTTCTGCGAGCTTTAATTATTTATATTTTAAAATAATTAGTGAGATGAATTTTAAGAAAAATATCATTTTGATATGCCTTTTTTCATTTATTGCTGACAATGAGGACAATGTCGTGAGGAAAACTTAGAGTATGATGATGAAAGAGGAAGACCGAAGAAATGATGGATGGACTGTGTGAATGATGATTTATGGCAATACTATATTTTCGCCGTTTGAGGATCTCCGCAGCCGCAGTGGCAGCGCCAGCACAGATAAGCTTGTAAGGTGTGATGGCGCAAGAGTATCGTCACATATTATTGCGGCCTACACTAAAAGCCCTATCCATTCTCCAAGGAAACAAAGACACATAATTTTTTTTTTTATAAACGTGTCTCCACTCCACTCCACACTCCACTAGGATTTTCTCCTGTATCGTGGGTTACAAACATTTAAGCTCACATACACAAACACCCAGACCCGGAACAACTATCTGTAGACCATGCCAATATTTGTTCCGTGCGGGTATCGAACCCGCGACACGAAGCGCAGCAGTCGATCGCTCAGCCACTGCGCTAGCCGTGTCGTCAAACTGAATGTTAATAACTTTACTTACATAAAATTTTTCGTCACCTGTTAAATTTGTTTTATGAGTTGTTTGAGTTTAGATCAAGATGCGAGATATTTCTGACGAAATTACTAGAGCAACCTAGGTTAGCACGCCTTTATAACTAGAGTTTCAAGTATTATTGTTGTTTTCCGACTCACATAGTTTCAACATTTACACATACAACATTAGAACAACTAACTTTAATCTACAATCGCACTTGTTCTCGCAACTATGCCACATAACATTTTTTTTTCCGTGTGGAAATCCTCAATGGATGTCCTCCGCCTTTGCGGAGGGGTCTGTCAGACTCCTACTGACTAAAACCACACGGTGTTCGTTCTCGTCACTTCTGGCTGGGGTGCGGGGACACATTCGCATTCTACACAATCACCCCAGCAGTATGCCACATAACATAGCTTAAGTACTTCAAAATTGTTTGAATTTATATATGGTTCAGTTTATGGTAGGGAATGGGAAGCGGTCACCTCCTTCTGCGAAGCAGACATGCTAGCGAAGGAGGTGGCCGGGCGTTTGTGGAAGAGAACCTCAATCCAACCCAGACGCCGCGGGAGACGCCCTGGACGTCGGGCACCGCGAGACGACTTCCAGCCGCCGCGGGCCTATGGACGGTGAGCAATGGTTAGCTCACCGTCCATCCGTCCAGTGACGACAGGCCGTATCGACGGTGCATTGAGAGATGTCAGCAAAGCAGAGGTACCTGCCGGGGCCACCGCCTGCCGGGGTTGCGGATTGTTCGAAAGAGATACCGCGGCCCCGGAACATAAAGGGCAATAGAAGGAACATGGGTGGGTTTTAGTCAGTACAATTCTAACACTCCCCCCGCTCCGCCCAGAGCAGGGGAAGTTATTTGATGATTTCCTATCCACATAAAAAAGATGTGAGCAGCATCAAACGAGCACAAAACAGACACCGAGAAAAATACTTATTCAATTATTTGATGCCTTTTCTTGCAGAAGAAAAACGTAGATATACTATGCACATCACACCTTTAAAACTTTTTCAGTGGTTGTGGAGATTTGTGTGAACAAGACAATCTTATAAACCCTTAAATATCAAGTTAAGCTTGCTCTGAAAAGAATTTTGGGTCAACCGGTCTTCAATGAAGCTATTCATTCGCTTAAAACCCTCGCGTTGGGGTCATGTAAGACCCCATTAATGCTTTTATCATTTTGAAAGGATAATGACACCCATTCTTTGTGAAAATTTCCATTTTAAATGGCATGGTGTAAGGTTATTGCGCTATAAAGACGAGAACTCATGGGATTCTATTGAGCCTATATGAACTGAACGAACAGTGTTCCAGCAAATAACAAGTTACAGGATATTAAAGTAAGGTTTAAATTTTCAGGGAAGGTTATCTATCTATATAACGAATACTCGTTTAAAATTGTGTATGTATGTGTTGAAATATAAAACTTTTTTGCAAAAAAAACAGTCTTCCAAAAATCCTTACTAATATTATAAAAGCGAAAGTTAGTTTGTTTGTTACGTTTTCACGGCTAAATGGCTAAACCGATTTTGTTGAATTTTGGTACAGACATAGTTGAGACCCTGGAGACGGACATAGGCTATTTTTTTAAGTGAGAAATAAGGGGGATAAAAGGAAAAAGGAAAACTGAGCTTTATAATAAATAACCCGCAAGGGCAAAAACTACAGGTAGGACCCCGAATTTAACGCGAGCGAAGCTGCGGGGAAAAGATAGTTCAATAAAAAAAAAAGGGTGTGTACTTATGTACACGCGTTAGAAGTTATACTTCTTTGGTGTAAAGAATAAAAACTTTGGTAACCCATCCATTTCCAAACCTTGGTAAGGGTTGCTTAACCTGGCCTCCTGTGGTAGCCCATCCATTTCCAAACCTTGGCAAAGGTTGCTTAACCTAGCCCCCTGTGGTAACCCATCCATTTCCAAACCTTGGCAACGGTTGCTTAACCTGGCCCCGTGTGGTAACCCATCCATTTCCAAACCTCGGCAAGGGTTGCTTAACCTGGCCTCCTGTGGTAACCCATCCATTTCCAAACCTCGGCAAGGGTTGTTTAACCTGGCCCCCTGTGGTAACCCATCCATTTCAAAACCTTGGCAAGGGTCGCTTAACCTAGCCCCCTGTGGTAACCCATCCATTTCCAAACCTTGGTGAGGGTTGCTTAACCTGGCCCACTGTGGTAACCCATCCATTTCCAAACCTCAGCAAGGGTTGCTTAACCTGTCCCCGTGTGGTAACCCATCCATTTCCAAACCTTGGCAAGGTTTGCTTAACCTGACCTCCTGTGGTAGCCCATCTATTTCCAAACCTCGGAAAGGGTTGCTTAACCTGTCCCCGTGTGGTAACCCATCCATTTCCAAACCTTGGCAAGGGTTGCTTAACCTGACCTCCTGTGGTAGCCCATCTATTTCCAAACCTCGGAAAGGGTTGCTTAACCTGTCCCCGTGTGGTAACCCATCCATTTCCAAACCTTGGCAAGGGTTGCTTAACCTGTCCCCGTGTGGTAACCCATTCATTTCCAAACCTCGGCAAGGGTTGCTTAACCTGTCCCCGTGTGGTAACCCATCCATTTCCAAACCTTGGTGAGGGTTGCTTAACCTGGCTCCGTGTGGTAACCCATCCATTTCCAAACTTTGGTGAGGGTTGCTTAACCTGGCCCACTGTGGTAACCCATCCATTTCCAAACCTCGGCAAGGGTTGCTTAACCTGGCCTACTGTAGTAACCCATCCATTTCCAAACCTCAGCAAGGGTTGCTTAACCTGTCCCCGTGTGGTAACCCATCCATTTCCAAACCTTGGCAAAGGTTGCTTAACCTGGCTCCGTGTGGTAACCTATCCATTTCCAAACCTCGGCAAGGGTAGCTTGGAATGTGAAATTGATTTAAAAGCTATGCAATAGCTTAATAAAAACTCCAAAAGAATATTTATTTATTATGAAACACGTGTTCTAAATATAAAAATACTAGAATACAACATGAACATAGTTACTAGAACACCTATAACTAACTTCACGATGTCGCTGTGCGCGCGCAAATCACTCTCATCATTTTTCTCCATCGCGCCAAAAGAAGTATAACTTCAAAAATACTTTACTTCCAGAAGTCGGTGGCAAAAATGACAACGAAAGAAAAACGAGGCACCGGCTTCCGCCATTATAATTATTTAGTTTAATAGTTATTTAAAAACAAACTAATCCAGCTCTTTCTCGTTAACTAAAGCAAACATCCAAGGACAACTGTGCTATTATTCAGGACTCGTCTGGAATAAAAGACGAGCGATGATTTTAAATCCATAATCCATAATATAATATTATAAAAGCGAAAGTGAGTTTGTTTGTTACCTCTTCACGCTTTAATGGCTAAACCGATTTTGAAGAATTTTGGTACAGAGGTAGATTATGGTCTGGAATAACACATAGGATACTTTTTTTTTACATGACCCGGGCAAAACCGCGGGCGCCAGCTAGTAATACATAATTTTTCTTTTACTTGTTATATAATGATTAGTATATAAATTTAATCTCTATACGAATTGGTGAGATACTATCATGCCATAACTTAAAAGGCTAAAATTTCAAGTGAAGAAACTTCGTAATGCGATCGAAGCAAAGTTAACGACCGGGCCACCAGGCGAGGGTGTTATAGAGCTGAGAACAGCAGTGACAAATTCTCCACGTGAATCAAATGACGTTTTTCAATGTACGTAGAATTTAGAAAACAAACTTTTTAATAACAATTAATAAACTTTTTAGCATCTTTTTTGGGAGTTGTTTTTTTTTCACACATTTCACATCGCAAATCAAGCTTATTCAGCTATTTCTCGATAATTAAAGCAAAAACCTGCAAGTACAACCCGAAAACTTTTCAGGACACGTCTGAAATAAAAGTGATGCCTTTAGACAAAATAAATTCCCGTATATTTCCAAAATAATGGCATGTCAGCTATATTTTATAGCCCTGTGCTGTTGGTAACGATATATATTTTCTGAGGCTGATTTACAGTGAGTTACGATTGTTTTATCATGCCTTACTCTCGTAAAAGAATGAGAGGATTGGGAGGAATTGGGAAGCAATGTGGACAAGTTTCTTTAAAAATTATACCTGACTAGCTGTTCTCCGCGGTTTCACCCACGCTGCTCAGCACCTGTTGGTCGTAGCGTGATGTTATATAGCCTATAGCCTTCCTCGAGAAATGGACTATCCAACACTAAAATTATTATTCAATTCCAACCAGTAGTCCCTGAGATTAGCGCGTTCAAACAAACAAACAAACAAACTTTTCAGCTTTATAATATTATATACTAGCTGTTCCTCGCGGTTTCACCCATGCTACTCAGCACCTGTTGGTCGTAGCGTGATGTTATATAGCCTATAGCCTTCCTCAAGAAATGGACTATCCAACACTAAAATAATTTTTCAATTCGAACCAGTACTTCCTGAGATTAGCGCGTTCAAACAAACAAACAAACAAACTCTTCAGCTTTATAATATTAGTATGGATTAGTATAGATTTTGAGGAGGTAAACGTGATTCTTTTTCTTTTTTTGTTCTCTTTTTTAAAGACGTTGTTCCACACTATGAATTTCGCCTGTATCGTGAGTGCATTTAAACTTACACACAAACATCCGGACCCGGAACAACTATACGTCTTATTTTTTTTTTTGTATACCGTCCCACTGCTGTAAGGAGCCATAGATTCCCATGTCTTTCTTTCTCCTTTTAAGCCAATACGACATGGTTGGCGAAGTGGCTGAGCCATCGACTGCTGCGCTGCGTGTCGCGGGTTTGATCCTCGCACGGAACAAATATGTGTATGACCTACAGGTAATTGTTTCGTGTCTGGCTGTTTGTGTATGTGAGTTTAAATGTTTGCAAACGCACCCACGATACAGGATAAAATCCTAGTGTGGGGCAAAAATTATTTTAAAAAAATGTTTGTGCGAATCTCTCGGTGTCTGAGACTGACTCGCATTTGCCAGTTTTTTTTTTTGTATTTGTGCGGCAAAAGAGTTTTTTAACAAAAAAGTTTCCACGTTAACAAAATGCCTTTTCTTCCTAATCTTGAGAGAAAATCAGAAAGATGCTGAATTTTTTAGAAGCACGTGTAAGTCCAAAGGTCAAGGACGAATGAAGAAATTGTTATCAAATAGCAAAACGTGTCATTTAGAAATGAAACTTGAAACTAATTAATAAACGTGACTTTTTATTGAACAGCGTTGTCGCTTGACCAACTGACGGTACCCAGTATTTGTATTTACGCAACTTTCTTTTGAAATATTGATAAATTCTGGGGTTCCGTCGTGTATATGAAAAAAAATTAAACCCGTAACATTATTCAACCAAAATAGTTTAATATTAAAAATAATACATTTAAATCAAAAATATTTTAACTGTAAATAATTTAATTAAACTCAACAAAATAAATTTGATTTAAATATTTTGACTATTAAAACATTGTTTATAGTAAGTTGCACTTATTGCGCAATCCATTAGGTAGGTTTTAGATTTTTCGAAATTGGATAAGCCAAGCATAATCCGCACTTCTAGAAACGCAGACTTTCTCTTTATGACATTGCAAAAAGAACATCAGCGCCATCTATCACATGAAAGAAGAACTAACACGATTTAAGACTACAGTTAACTGTTTTTTTTTTGGTTGGGAAATCATCAAATAATTCCCCCGCTCTGGGCGGAGTGGAGGGGAGTGTCAGACTTGTACTGACTAAAACCCAACCATGTTCCTTCTATTGCCCTTTGCGTTCCGGGGCCGCGGTATCTCTTTCGAACTACCCGCAACCCCGGACAGTTAACTGTTGACGTGTTTTTCTACCCAACATAGATGTCGGGCGGGGTCCGAGAACCCTTCCAGTTTTATGGAGGACTAGCTACTGCCCGCGGCTTCGCTCGCGTTAAATTAGGGTTAACACAACCCCTTTCCTGATTTGTAGGTACCTGTTACCTGTACTTTTTGCCCTTGCGCCTTATTTATTGTAATATATATAAAAGCTAAGTTTTCCCTTTTTCTCCCTCATTTCTCTCTAAAAAAAAACCAAATAGCCTATGTCCGTCTCTAGGGTCTCCACTATCTCCGTACTAAAATTTATCAAAATCACTTTCGCTTTTATAATATTAAAAGTAAGGATCTTCATAAAGTGTGAATTAATCTGTGTGAGGTGTTCGTTTGGATACAGGAGGTCAAAGAGGTTAACGCGGGTAACATCCTTTGAGCTTAGCCTCCATCTGTCTCGACACATCTGTCAATCGAGACAGAAAGGGGTGTCATGATAAGGGAGGTCAGCATTCGTTTGTTCAAATGCGGGTTTGAAAATAAATAGATTCATTTTTACTAGCTTTCGCCCGCGGCTTCGCTCGCGTTAAATTCGGTATAACACACCACTGCTTGGTGTTGCACCTGCAGTTTTTGCTCTTGCGCCTGATCGATTTGTAATAGCAACTCTAAGTTTTCCCTTTTCTTCCCTCGTTCTCCCTTATATTCTACTTTTTTTTAAATAAAAATTAGCGTATGTCCGTCTCCTGGTTCCCAAATATCTCTGTACCAAAATTCATCAAAATCGGTTTAGCCATTAAAGCGTGAAGAGGTAACAAACAAACAAACTTTCGCTTTTATAATATTAGTAAGGATTTGGGTTGCTGTTTATTACTAAGATGATTATATGATATAATAACTGCCTACACTTTTCCCTACTATGTTGGGGTCGACTTCCACTAACCGTTTGCAGCTGAATACCAGTATTTTACGTGGCGAGACTTGCTATCTTACGTCCAAAAGTGAAACAACAAATAGGTATTTTAAATTTAAATTACCAAGACAAAATCATTTCTTTTACAAATGACAAAAAATTTTAGCAACTTAAAGAGAAGGTTTGTCTTTTAATTCTTTTTAAAAATTAGGTAAAAAATAATTTATATTAAAACATCTACGGAACCCGTGTAGTGAAGACGCACCTGACATTGCCATACTTATATATAAATCAATGCACGTGAATTATTTACAGTATAAATAGAACACACCGTGGGAACTGCCAATTGCCAACCAATTGTTTGTTTGTTTGTGTGAGCAAAATTTAAATAAATACAAAACATGAGGAATTTAGTGATTTTTGTTTTTGTTCTGTATTTGTGCCAGGTAAGGTTTATTTTTGTTTATATGAAATAAATAAAAACTTGTAATAAATATGGATTGTTTTGTGCAATATTAATGACAGTTGTGAAAGTCAAATATTTATTTTCGTTTGAGTGTGTATGTGTTATAGCGTTGCTCTGCTCTAAGAATATCTCTTGTATCGTGGGTGCGTTTACAAACATTTAAAGTCACTTAAAAAAACAGCCAGACCCGAAACAACTATCTGTTCGCGGGTTCGATCCCCGCACGGAACAAATATTTGTATGACCTGTGGATAGTTGTTTCGAGTCGGGATGTTTGTGTACGTGTGTGTTTAAATGTTTGTAAATGCACCCACGATACAGGAGGAATTTCTAGTGTGGAGAAAGGTTTTTTAAAAAAGAATTTGTTCGTGCGGGGATCGAACCCGCGACAGCAGTCGATCGCTCAGCCACTGCACCAACCGTGCCATCAGTTTTTATTAGCTTCACATCCAATTACGCAAAAAATCCTAGAAATTAAATTTGTCTCACTTCGCCATGTTAATTCGGCAATGTTGCAAACGCTATGATCACGAATAACCTAACGTTACTGCAGCTGGGTGTTTAGAAGCAGACAAAACTATCACTCACAACTCAATTGTGTTTTCGATACACGAAACTCATTGTGTCAGGTCACGAACTTTTCTGTTTATAAATCCGTGATTGCGGCGTTTGCAACAGTGCCGAAATATCGGGAACTCTTAAACAAAAGTAAATATTCCGTATAATGGCAAGATAATCTTATCAAGCAAATTAAGTATATTGACTTGGCTCTCGAGGTTGTCGACATGTGAGATATGGACCCTGCGATTGTGTCGATAATTGTTACAGCTAATGGCTTAAATGCCAAGATCCTCAACCAATACCTAAGGCGGCTCTCGTTAGGCAACTGGATCAATGGCTTGATACAGAGAGCGGTACTTTTGGACACGACTCGTATTGTGAGGAGGTTCCTGTCTCAGGAGCCTTAACCAACGGTAGCTTGGACCCTGCTCCCAATACCGGCGGACCATTATTTTTATATTTTTAAATGTTTTTCATATATTTGTTAAAAAAGAAAATTGTGGGTGTGTACCTACATTAAATATTTGTTCTTTTTTTAATAAAAAAAAAATATATATATACGACATCATATAATTCATCAGAATGCAACTGCCTACTGCTGCTTCCGAGACCCCTACATGCTGCCAACAACACCGTGCACCAACTTATGTGGCAACTCTTGCAACAACGCCGCGAGTCCCTGCAACTGTGGCGCCCCCTGCAACTGTGGCACCCCCTGTAAATGCTTCAGAGATTCGGCCAACATCTGCAATGTTTGCGACACTCCATCTTCAGTATGCCAATGTATGTCCAAGTGTGCCTGTGGTGGACCCAAGAGTCCCATTTATTTCCCTGAAGTGGAGTACCCAATGACTATCATGGAAATCAGTCCATTCTTTGGTAGAACTTGCTTTACTGTTTAAATTATGAGTTAATAAAATTTAAAAAAAGTAAGTTTTTTATTCGTTATTAAACATCTGCGCACCCTTCCCTTACTTTTTTGGAGGGCTCCAGTCTAACCGGGTGCAGCTGAATACCAGTATTTTATATGGAGCGACTGCCTATCTGACCTCCACAACCCAGTTAGTACTGGGTAATACGATGTCCCTTGGTAAGACTGGTTGTCAGACTTTAGAGACACTGACTACCTGTAACGACTGTCAAAGATCTACAATTGACAGCCGGGACCAACGGCTTAACGTGCTTTCCAAGGCACGGAGGTAACTCGGTCTGTAACGGGTGGTCACCCATCCACAGACCAACCTAGGCAAGCGCGGCTTAGCCTAAAGATCGACCCGAGCTGCTACTATTATTTAGCCACGAGCTCCTCAACCAACCTAATCAATGGGCAGTATTTAGAAACAAACTTGACAATTTTACTTCTGAAACCCGGTCGTGAGACCGCATTTGTGTTGGATAATTTAGGGACTCTTCAAGGAAAGTCCAAAAATGCTGATGACTAGTCAAGTATATAATGCCTTCCTGCCGGGGTTGCGGGTTGTTCGAAAGAGATACCGCGGCCCGGAACGTAAAGGGCAATAGAAGGAACATGAGTGGGTTTTAGTCAGCACAAGTGAGACACTCCCCCCGCTCCGCCCAGAGCGGGGGAAGTTATTTGATGATTTCGGCCCAATAAAAAATGTATGTAATGCCTCGAAAAAACCATAAGTTAAGTGAAGTGACATAATTGTACATCGATTGAACCTTACGACTAATTATCCTAAGTAAACTACATTGCGCCGTTGAGTTGCTCAGGAAAAACGAGCAGGCGTTTGGTTAAAACCAAGCGAACAATTTGAGATATCGATATAATTCATAAACAAATATTGAAACTTAGTTTGCGACTCAATTTTCAAGTGAAATCACTATTAATTAGTTTACCGGTCCTATCGCTAAGATAGTCTCAAGAAATAGTAGATCTTATCTTAAGACCTACTGCTCGTTAAAATCACGTTTGACAGTTGGTTTACTATTATGTTAGTTTGTGAAAGGTACGTGAAAAACCTACTTGTTATTTGTGACCCGACGCGTGTGAACGCGAGTAATTAACAAAATATCTAAGTTAAAACTGCGAAATTTGTTAACAGAAACTGTCTTCGGAATAGCTTTTTGACAGATCAGACTTTTTTATTTCGTTCTCGGTTCTGTCAACTTCGGCATTTTGAGCATCAATATAAAAGATTCTATGTTATCTATTGTAAAATAGAGATCACATTTCAAACTGTCTATTAATTCGTATTGTGGTGCTGGGTATAGAGCTAAGATGATCTTGATACTGCATTTATTAATTAAGAAACATCTTAAGAGAATGGTCTCACGTTGAGACCGCGTTTTTCTTAAGACCACGAGTGAGATTTTTTTCTAAATACTACCCAATATTAATGAACAGTCAGATTGAAAGACATAGCCATCGAAATTAACTCGTTAAGCTGTTAAAATTAGGAAGTTATTTCCGTGAACAAGATAAGGGTCACGAATTAGTTAAAACCGCGTCCAAGTTATTGTGAGCCAATTCAAATTTACGGCTTTGCAGGATTAAGCGGTGTTATACCCGCCTTGCTTGAACTTAAGAAGTTATAACCGTGGGGAATTTAAGCCTGTAGTTTGCCGCTATTCTGTTGCTATCGAAACTTAGAATCGGTTTAAATCTTTACTCATATTATAAAAGCGAATGTGAGTTTGTTACGTCTGCACGCCTCAGTGGCTAATTTTTTTTTTTTAATTCAACACAAAGATTCATATTTTTGTAAGTAACACTTAGTAGATAGTTGAGACCCTGGAGACGGATAAAGGTTATTAATAAGTGTGAAAGATTATTAAGAGGCGCAATTGCAAAAACTACAGGTAGCAGGTACCTGAAAATCAGGAAAAGGGAAATGTGTTACTCCGAAGTTAACGCGAGCGGAACCGCGGACAAAAGCTAGTACAAGAATAAAACAGAAGGATATTTTTTAAGGTATAAGGTAATATTTTTCAAGATATCAAATTAATATGTAATTTTGAATAATCTTCTAATTATACAATTGTTGTTTTTTTATTTCATGTGGATGTTATGCTTATTTTTTTTAGAAGCAATGGTAAATGAATACTCGATAAGAATAATAAAAAAAAAACATAAAATTCTCAATTGTGTACAGTCAACAAACCTAACAGGTATACAGGATCCAAAAACAAAACTTATCATTATATTTTCAGCTAAAGGCTTCATTATAGCAACGTCAAGGAAATATTCTCGTTTCATATTCTGTTCTTGGAAAAGCTTCTTTCTACCTTGGAAAATATTAACGTTAGTTACAAGTTAAAGGCAACAGCGCTTCATGCATATATTGTGACCTTCAGGTGCATAAATGATGTTCATTTTACGATATTAAAACGTTACGTGCGTATTTCCGTGGGGTCTAAAATGGCGGGTCTAGAATCATAATCCTACTTCCTACTAGATACCTAACATACAAAATAACAACTTTCATTCCGAGACTATCCTTACTAATATTATAAAAGCGAAAGTGAGTTTGTTTGTTACGTCTTCACGACTAAATGACTAAACCGATTTTGGCGAATTTTGGTACAGCAATAGTTGGGACCCTGGAGATGGACTTCTGTCCTATTTTTTGTTATTGAAAACTGTTTTTAAAAATAAAGAGCAATTATAGTAGTTAAGATTAAATGTTTTGATTGCGTTAAAATAAAATATCATCTGCTTACCTACCCCTGCCTATCTGAACTCCACAACAAGGTTAGGGCTGAGTATAAATAGCCCTTGGTAAGACTGAGTATCCGAATTTCTGGCCACTGACAACCTGTCATAGCTGTCAAAGATCTACAAATCTACAAATGACAGCCGGGTCCAAAGGTTTAACGTGCTTCCCGAGACAAGAAGGAAACTCGGTTAAGTCCATCCACGGACCAACCAAGGCAAACGCGGTTTCACCTTGATATCGACGCGAGCGGCTGTAAGTTTTTGCCACGAGCGTTCTCGGGCTCACGTTAAACTGGTTGAATTGTTTGCCTAGGCCAAATCAAAAAAGTTTGCAATACAATATTTTTTTACTGGTATTTATAATCTTTATTTTTTAACATAATCAGTACTTTTCAAGTGACAGTTGACAGATAAAGGGCATTGACATTCCTATTCTTATTTGAAACGCTTTCTTTATAAGTATACTTCGTTTTTTTTAATTATTTTTTTTTTCCTCTTGTAGTGTCTTTTCTTTTCTGTTTCTGTCATATGAATTGATAATCCAAATCTACAAAGTAATACTTTTATTGTTTTTATATTTTTTTAATTACTGTGATTACTTGCTAAATATTCTCTAGCGTTTGATAGTTTATTTCCAGTACACGTGTTATTGGCAAAATTGTGGTATCTCTCGTCTACAAAAGCCATTAATGAAGAGTTGAAGTCTTTATATACAGTTCCACATTCAAATTACAAAACATTTTATTACTCGCCGAATATAACTCAAAAATTAATTTAAAAATACCCGCAAGAAAATTATGTACCGTGAAATATTCGGGCGACCATTAAGTCTTAATTATTCAAAGCCTAAATTACTTTTTGGCGCGAAATGCCGGCCATATTTAATTTTGTTGTGAGCAGTTCTTATACGAGAATATTAAGTTGATTTAATTAATTTTCCTTCGTGATCCGGTTAGAGGATATTTGTTTGCAAGTTGCAATTTTAAAAGGGGTTGGAAGATTATATCTCTGGCTGGATTATAAATAGAGAACAGTATAGATAGTTAATTATCGAGTCGATAATTCTTAAAATTCCGTTTGCCAAATTGCAGATTCCCTTACAGATTCTAAAAAAAATTAGGAAAGGAGGAGTGAAAGGAAAGAAAAGGGCAGAGGAAAACATATTTTTTTCTATCATCACGTTGGTTAAAGTTAGCGTTAGCCCAAAGTAATAGTTACTTTGGGCTAATGCTAACTTTAACGCCACGCGGATGAAGTCGCGGGATAACTTATAAACTACCCAAGTAATATAAATAAAATCTTGACTTGGGGCCACCTCAACCATCATCATAAAAATAATTTTGAAAACCGACCCAAAAAAAAGTAGAACGTTTTTTTTTATATTTGGTACGCAAATATAAAAAAAAAACGTTCATGAAAATTGAGAAACAGAAATCCTCCTTTTAGTCCTTCTAGTCGGCTAAAAATATGATTCGATGATCTCCTAATTTCGTTTATTTATTCAAATATCTCCCTTACAGCTATCATAACAACACCTAATGCGATAGAGCGGTCTTAAAATTAACTTATTTACAATAAATATAAAAATGTAGAAAACTATAGGTACTATAACAATAATAACTAATAATTCTTTTTTTGTATTTTTATATGTTTTTTTTTTATAATAAAAGAAACATGTAAAAATATAAAGAATATTTAAAAAAAATAATAAACGGTATATTTAATACAATTATTTCCACATAATTTCAGATTTTCAAATATAACATAACATCTGAACTCACAACATTTAAATATTTAATCATATTTAAAATCATATCCGCCTGTCAACCCTATTCCGGAGGGTGTTTAACCGATGTTAAATATTAAAGGCCGGTCACATTCGATACAATTATTCATGGTCAATAGCCCCTATGCGGCGAATTTTCAAATATTTGTTCTGAACTGACTATTTGAAAGGGATGATGGAATTAGAGTAACTAAATTCAACTAAATTTACATTTTAGGAGTATAGTCAATTCTTTTTTATTTGAAAATAGAGTAGTGACTTACCTCGAGTCCGTCCCTGTCTAACATGAATGCGTATGCATAATTTCATGTAAAAGAATGCGTATGCAAAATTTCAAGCCAATCCGACCGAATCGCGCTTTCTTATACAAATTTTGACATCCTGCTTCACCCTCTTTTTTGCGGATGGGAAATTATCAAATAACTTCTCCTGTTCTGGTCGGAGCGAGGGGGGGTGTCAGATTTGTACTGACTGAAACCCATCCATTTTCCTTCTAATGCCCTTTGTGCTTCTCGGGGGGAGAGTCAGGCTTTTATAGAAGTTATTTGATGACTTCACATCCGCAAAAAATACGAGGCTTGTGTAGGTATAGGTCGATTTTAAAGGGTGACTAGAGCTTGTATAAATCGTGAACATGTTTGAAATTTTCTTAAAAACCCTTTCTTATTATTGAATAAGTTAATAAATTGTTTATTAAATAAATTAAATTGAAGTTGAAGACGTCCATTGGCTTCTAAGAAATAAACAACAATATTTAACGAGCCTGATTACTTAGCTATTTTACTGATTGTACTTAGAAAGATTCATACAATCTATCGCAATTAAATTCGCCGAAAAATCGACGGGGTGTAGCTTCCAGAAGCAGGCCGCCATTTTGAAAAGAAAAAAACAATAAAAAAAAGCTATTCGTCTGTCTGTAGTAGAATAAGCTCAAAATTGAAAACTCTGCAGTGTTTTTTTTTCACACAAAACTTTAATGATTTCCCCATTCGTGTCTGACGAGTATTCGAGATGTAAGAATCAAGATGGACATTCTGAAACCAACTATTTTCTTATTTTTTTTACCGTTGCTCCATACTAGGAATTTTTAGATGTGTTTACAAACATTTAAACTCACAAACTGCCAGACTCGGAACAACTATCTTTATGCCGTACAAATATTTGGATACAGGGATCAAACCACGACACGTAGCGCAAAAGTCGATCGCTCGGCCACTGTGCCAACCGTGTCGTAAATTACAGTTACACTACTGCTGTCTTAAATATGGAATCAACTTTAACTTTAATATAGAATGAAACTTTAAAAATATGTAGGTTAGATCAATATTAAACGCGTGTGTGTGCTGGTTCATTTCTATCATTAGATTATATTGTCACTAACTTACTATATAGTAGTCCTGACCGTTTTCGGCCGCAGCCGCCAATCTCAGCTGAGATTAGCCATCGGCGCGGGAGATATTCCCTCACTCTCATAGTCCTATGGGACGACAATACGACATGATTCACAGTTAAAAAAAAACCGGCCAAGAGCGAGTCCAACTCGCGCCCCGATAGTTCTGTACAAACTTGCAACATGAACAGCCATATCATTTGACTGCGTAGAGTTAGAGGGTTAACTTTACACAGCACAAAAGGACACCAGTGCCTCCATACTTCCACGCGTTCTCGAGATAAAGAGTTTCTACAGACAGACAGACGGACAACAAAGAGATTCAATGAGGTTCCTTGTTTTTCCCTTTTGAGGTACTCAATCCTAAAAGTGCGCCAGCCTAAATATAAGAGCCTAGTCTAGTCATTGTTAGATTCTGAAACTGCGCGAACTAAAATATCCGTCCCAAATCCAATCAAAACCCACCGCTCGTCCGCCATATTGATTGTCGCAAGAAAATATTTTTCTCCGCGACCAGAGCTAGTCGTTTGCATATTTTTATTCCGGCGTGATTAATTAAGATGGGACAGTTTCCAGATATTCTTTCAAGTTACAATCTTCATAACTGTCTTGAGACTTAACTAATTATGCTGTCCTTATTTTTATTCGCTGTAAGTTGCGGTAAGAATATGCAACGGATTATTTTATGCTTAGTTATTTAAGGCAAACTTGTTCAGCAATACACAATGTTCATTAACATTGTTGTGAATGAAAAGGAATACTTTCCAAATTCGTATTTATCAAACATGTCATCATTATCCTGCCCTTGTCCTATTCTATTTGGGGTCTGCGCAACACGTTTTCTTCTTCCATTCTTCCTCTGTCAGACGTGACAGCATCATTTTCTGCTATTTTAGCCATTTATGTGCTTCGTCCCTCCCCATTACATGTCCATAAATAGACAAACGACTCCCTTTCAATTTATCTCTAACAGGCGCATCTTTCAAACTTATTGATCATCTCACATGTGTTGACGAAAAACAAAACAACAACTAGATCTTAAGAATCTCAAATTATTATAGTTATTTGTTCCGATTTTTTTTTGCGGGTGGGAAGTCTTCAAATAACTTCCCCCGCTCTTGGCATAGCGTGCAGGGAGTGTCAGACTTTAACTAACTAAAAGTCCTTCTTTTGCCATCTATTCTTGAATTTTTTTCAAACAACCCGCTACCCCGGTAAACACCATAGGTACTTGTATTTACCATAATTTCATTAGAAATAAGTTGCCATAATCGTAAAATTACATTAAATAATTTTCACTTAGTGTCATTATAACTTTAATCTATAAAATATGCTACATTTTTCCTTTTCGATAATGCTGTTTTCCATGATATTGTAGTACTGACGACGGCACATCAACCTACACCAAACCATTTTAACCTGATCTCTCTACTACAGTGTGCGATTTGTAGTAGAGAGATCAGTAGGGTCACCATGACATCTTATAGCAGTTCTTATTCCTGTGTGAGAAAGAGATGGTGCTAGACACCCTGTATAGCTTTGTCTCTTTATCTCAGTGGAATAAGTTCTGCTTTAAGACGTCATGGTAGGGTAGCAGGTTATAATAGTTTATATAGGTTGACCTGTCGTCGTCTGTACAATACAATAGCTACACAATGATGACCGTGACATAATTATGTTTTTTAATATGATAAGTGATATGCTTTATTTTTTTCTGATGCGTCGTGGAATTGAGCCATAGAACCTAGAAAAAAAATGTGATCTGTTTTTGGTATTTTTGTGTTACTTAAATAAATGCACATTATGAGAAGAGGTTTCAGGGGGAACGGGAAAATAATAGTCTTGAGTTAAGTTGAACAATGGAAACAATAGTTTATTCCCCTTTTTCACACACTACACATTCACAGAAAGAAACAATAAGTTCGGATTTTATAATTCGCGTACGAGTAGTAGGCGCGTAAGCAACGGACTGCCGGCGCAGACGCCCGGCGCATGCAACGCGTTCTTGAACGCGGGAAAGGAGCGCGCGAATACCTCCTATTGGTATCTTCGCGGAACGCGACCGCGGGACGCTCTTATTGGTCGCGACGTATCTCTTGGGGTTGCTATAACATAATGATTTTCTTTTTTACGTTTCTTTTCCTTTTTAATTCAGTAGGTACTAAGAAAACGTGTGAATAACATTATGAATATGAATGTTGTTCGTAATTTTGATTGACTAACGAAAAAGCTTTTAAATGTTAATTCAGTAATTGAAAAGATTTTTTTTATATTAACGTTTACATCAAACAGATACTTAATAGATGGCCTCTTTACGTAAAATAAGTAAATATTTAAGAGTACCTACCTAATTCCGCCCTTAAGAGGACCCACTGACCAAGTACCTACTTCGGAAGTTCACAGAACCATATTAGATAAATGAAGATACGTTTTTGAGGAACCTTTTAGAAGTAAAACACAGTTAATTTGATCCAGTTCGATTACCAGTATTAAGAAACGTGTAGTTGAAAATTGTTCGTTCAGAAATTGCAAAATAAAACGTAAGAGTTTGAATTTCGCGGTCTACCCTGGGGCACCACACTTAAAACGTTTATTTTATCATCTCAATATCAAATTAGTTGGTTTTATAACCTAAGCAATGCTGGCTGATATAGCGTAACGTTCTAATACTCAGGTCGTTTTTAAAAAGAGAATAGGATGACGTCTTTGCAATAAGACGTGTGAAATGTAAATTAAAATGATAAAAATTATAATCTTTAAACTATCATATGCGCTTTATTTCAAACTAATTTAATATTAATCTGAATATTACATTTGGTGGAGGCACAAAAACGCAGTTATTAACTGTAATAACTGCGTTTGTACGTACATATTGTAACTTGTACGTACATATTTTGGACTACGCTAGGTACTGACCTAGCGTAGTCCAAAATATGTACCTACTTACAAGTTACATAGTAAATACATAACGTTCAAAAAAATGTTAATATTAAAAAATCTCTCGGGCAAACGAGACTTCTTTTGCCTGCATATCGTTCTAAATAATGCTTTAATTGTTTTTCAGATGGGAAATCGTCAAATAACTTCACCCGCTCTGGCACATCCCTATCTCCCTTCTATTCTTCACTCTATCTCTTTGAGGAGCGCGTGGAACACTAACGCGCCGTCGACATGGCTCTATCTATATACGGTCTCCCGGCCACCGTAGACGCGGGCTTGTGGACGGTGAGCAATGGGTAGCTCATCGTCCGTCGATCCGTTCCTCATGTCTGAAAAGCCTCGTTACTATATTTTTTCTGACCGTTCTTAATGCATAGTTGACGTCTCCATGAAGGCTCAAGAAGACCATAGAGAAAAAAAAAACGAAATTTCTCAAGATATTTTATATTTAATGATTTCTTTTTATTTATAGGTTTGTAGGTCACGTGAAGATTTCCTCTTCAACAACAGATAAACCTTAGCACAGATACTCAATCAAGTGTTAATAATTTATTCTTCACAATCCATATTATAATGTTATAAAATACTGAAGTATTCTTGTCTTTCTGTCTGTCAACTTCTCGGTAATACAGATTTTTTGAAGTTTGGAAATATGAACCTTGGCCTAGAACATAAAAGTTTACTATTTCTCAAGGGGACGCGCCAGGATAGCCCGCGAAACTTATTTTTAGCGTTTCGTACATCATCATCATCAGCCTTTTCCCAAGTATGTTCCGTACATTTAAAGGAAAAAACGGAACCCTAATTGGATGACTTTGTTGTCCGTCTGTCTGTCTGTCAAAAACCTTTTTTTCGTAAAGGTATTCAAGTTTGTGGTCTCTTGAAGTTGTGGAAAAATCATATATCTCGGTCTACAAGACTCGCTCTAGACCGTTTTTTTTCTTATTTAATTCAGATCAATGAACTCAGGGTTGTGTTGATGATTTTAATGTAACTCAGTAAAGCCATATTTTTAGACGTAGTCCATATTGGACGCGATTCATATTTTAATCAACACACATCTTGACACTAACCCGTAAAATGTTAAAAATATATGAAAAATTGAAATTCGCGGGTCGCGCTGCCGTTTTCAACTTAAGTGTGAGTTGGAGACGTCCATTGGTTTCTAAGAAAAAAAAAGCTAATTAATCTGACGAGTCTGGTAACTTTTCTCTATTGCTCACTCTACATTGCTGGTTCTCCCTGAACTCCACCGAAATAATTAGTTTAACCGACTTACCCGCCGACTAGTCGACTTTTTTACAACCTACTAGACGACCAGCCGGTTTGTCAGCCAGTCCTAATCTGCAAATCCTTACTAATATTATAAAAGCGAAAGTGAGTTTGTTTGTTTGTTACCTCTTCACGCTTTAATGGCTAAACCGATTTTGATGAATTTTGGTACAGAGATAGTTGGGAACCAGGAGACGGACATAGGCTAATTTTTATTTCAAAATGTGGGATGTGAGGGAGAAAGAGGGAAGAAAAGGGAAAACTTAGTGTTGCTATTACAAATCGATAAGGCGCAAGGAGAACTGTGTTACCCCGAATTTAACGCGAGCGAAGCCGCGGGCAAAAGCTAGTCTTTAAATACTTTTTAATTACCATAGATACCTAATATCTACTACCGGAATAAAAACTCCATGCGGGCAAAGCTACGGGCTAAAGCTTGTATCCAATAAGTCTACCTGTAGCTTTGGATTATCGCTTCTTAGTGCATACGTTATCCTTGATACGTAGCGTTTGAATTTATGGTGGATTCTCTGAATTTTCTTATCCTTTAGTATATTTTTTCTTATCTCATGATACACCTAATTTTGTGTTGTTACTTAGGTATTTGTGGCAAGACTTACGGACCAGAGATGTCAAAGTCAAAGTCAAACATTTGTTTGCTAATAAATATGGTTACAAAAGTTCGTATAATAAACAGTGTAATAGGCAGCTTAGCATATTTAGTCATACCATAACGACATGCAAATTTTTAGTATTTTGAACATAATTTAAATTGAAGGAATTCTTGAAGAGTATAGAAAGCATTCTCAATTAACCACGTGTGTAAAATAAATCTGAAGCGGACCATTGGAAGTTCTTTTTATTTTGTCAGGAATCCTATTAAATATTTCTATACACATAGGAAAATAACTTCGTCTGTATAATTGTGCTTTCGTTCTAGACATAATGAGTCTGTTAGGATATCTAGTATGGATGAAAGAAAGAAAGAAAGAAAGAAAATTGCGTTTATTTAGCATTAAAAACAAAAACAAAATATCATGAACCCCTTAACAATATAAAATAAATAATGCCAAAAGGGCCTCAGCTCAGCATAATGCCAGATGGCAACACAAGGCCGCCACCTGACGCTGATTTTCAGCTGCAGCCCATGGATGATGATGGATTGCTAGAACTACAGGCCCTGCAGTGGAGCGATCCACTAGACAAACGCAGTAGAGGCAGACCATAGACACGCTGAAAAGATGGAATTAAAGAAATAGCTAGCTCGTTGTGGCCCAAAATGGCACAAAACAAAGAGATGTGGCATCTTTAGAGGAGGCCTTTACCCATACACGGGTTCTTGAAGATTAAGTCAGTCAAATAAGAACATGTCGACAAGTGGAATGTGAACACATCAGTGCTGTACTCGGCTCCATAATACCCTCCCCTAACGGCTCTTGTGTAAATTCCGCCTCAGTCTCAATGTCAAAGTTTCTTCATTTCAATCAAAATGTAATTTTAATGAAATCGATACTCAAATTCGTTACTTAATATGCCGTCAGCGCTAACCGTCAAAGGGTACAAAATTCCGTACTGACCGTTATTGGATTTTCCAGGGAAAATTCAAAATACATCGCCATCAAAGAGCAGCGAGGAAATGACCGATGTTTTTTCCTATAGAAACTTTCGGAAAAGCAAGGCTTTCATCCTGAAATTGAAAAAAAGTCGACCTGGTGAGTTTTTTTGGAACGAAGTTCCTTATCGCGCGTTGTGAAAGGGGGCTAGACGGAAAAATTTCTTACGAAAAGTTGTCACGACACTTTTGGCTATAGTAAGCTATTGTGCGGCGTCGCATGTTTCTCTGTCTGTCTCCCTCTCTCTTATAGAAAGCAAGCCAGATATTTTCATTTCTATAGGAACTTCGATCCATCCGGGTGTCCTTTGACTCCTCTAAATTTTTTTGTTTACTTATGGTATTTTAGATGTAAGTAGATACTGTTTATGCACATTAACCCGGAAACATTAAAAAACACCAATTTATTTATTGGTTTACCTACAATTGTTACACTGTTAATTAAAAACAACACAGTCACAAAGAATTCGACTAACTGTAGGTACAATATGATGCGGCAAACATAGATAGCAAGCAAATTACCGATTATGATATTCAAGTAGGTACTACTAACTAATTTAGATAGTTTTAAACTATTCCCTAAATCCCAGGTTTAATTTACAGCTGCAGACAATAAAAATCCTATACATACATAATCACATTAAAAAGTGACCACTCAGCCACTGTGCGGTGAGAAATCAAATGAATATTACACAACTTGTTGCAGAAAAATTCTAAAGGCGCGTCAATTTCGCGTGGCGGGAAAATTTTAAAATGGCCATCACGTCCAGCAACATGGCCGCCATTTTGCTGCACTGAAATACGCTTCCAGTTTTGTGTAAATTAATATTGAATTAAACTGAGCTGTGAATATTCAAATTACGCGTAAATTTAGAGAGAATATATTGTTTTGAAAGGGTCGTAATTTAGCTGGATACGGTAATGTATTTTGTCTGAGAATTGGACTAACAGAATATAATTGTGTTATGTGCAGTCAGCGCAAGAGATAATTAATCGTGCTCATCTGATATTGTTGATTTCTGCTTAGAAACCGATGGAAGTCTTCAACTTAGTTTTTTTTTTTAAAAAGCATTTATGGATCTAAAAAAATGTCAAGTGTATCTGACGAAGCTCATCTCTTATGTTGACTATACGTCATATAAAAAGGCTCTCAACTAATAGAGATGTTTGGAAGAACAAGAGAACTTAAATAAAAAAGAATGCAAGGGAACGATGGTGACGTGACAAATAAGATTACAATCTAAGTATAGTTATTTGCTTTTCCTTAAATAGCTAAATCAAGCAGAAGGAATACATATAGTAGGTACATCGTTTTGTCACTCTTTAGGCAGGAAGTGGATTTCACATCATAAATAGTGCATAGCTGCAGCGGCCAGCAAAAGAGGCATTGATGGTAAGTCCATAAATACCTAATTGTAGTCAAGATTTGTATAGTATACTTTTCTCAAATAATGCGCGGAAATTAAATCTAAGTAGAACCTAGGAACAACTTTTTATTTGAAATGTACTAACAACGAACAGCAATAGTTTTTAACGCGCCAGTATTAATTTGTTTTTTTCTTTTCAATAAACTGCTTTCTCTTTGCAAGATAGTTCGATTTTTAAATAAAACCTTTGATACGTTACCTCCTTGGTTGTCTTGTTTGAAGTAAATGATCGTTCCATTTTCAAATTACTAGACAGTTAAGAGTTACCTATGTAATTTGCCGCTTGGCCGCTAAAACACGACAAATTTGTTTTTTTTTTTGGATTTTCGTACACCGATCGCATGTAAGTATTTGGCCAGTGCAGCAATTTCGGTTTATCTCGAAGTTACCAAAATAATGTTCAAATTTCCAAGTATGTTTGAGAAAATGTTATTTCCTGCAATAGAAGGTACATATTGCAATTCTATGCGGAAGTTCTGCACATTACACAGTCAGGACGCGTTTCGTATAAAAGATGGAATAACTGAAGTGAAACTAGATACTTTTATTCAATAACATTTCCTTATAGGAATGGCTGGTGGGTATATCAATGCAAACTGACGGAAATAATTGGTACCTTGAACAGTAAGTTATTAATACGTTTAGAAGAGAAAAGCAAATAATAAAAAGAGGAAAGTGGGCCTTTAATTTTGAGCAGGGGACTGTATGGAAAGGAAAGAAGAAATATGCTTTTAATGTTAACTGGCTAAAATTCAGATCTTTGTCTAGAACAGCTAAGTAATACGATTCCACTAACCCTTAGCTTCACACTTGCCTGGCTCAGATTAAGTTTGCTGATTCAGCTCGCCCTCCTGTGGTAGGTTGTGACGTCACTATGGGCTTCTAGAAAGTATTTCAAGATCGATGGGCTCCGAATGGTGATTTGGTGAAACGGGACACAAATACAAGTAATGTCTACGTAATAAAAAAATAACTGAAAGGAGTTTTTATTTTTTCTTCTAATTCTATCTCTTCTTTTTTTTAAAATGGGAAGCAAAGTTGATGTCGATTATTCTGCCAATGTCAAAAGTGAATCCTTGTGAAGCAAGCAAAAAAAGGGAACTATTTCACAGTAAATGTAGTATCTCATTAGTATTATGCTGGTACACTTATGTTAACGTCAACGTCAATTTGATTGTCATAAATGTGTTGTTAATTCACACAAACAACATAAAAAAAAACATAGTATTCATAGATACCATTTAGTGTTTACCTACTTTTTAAAATAAAAAGAAAAAAAAAGAAATGCCGCAAATGACCACAAGCACTCAAAATAAATAATAAACATACAAAGCATCACCGATAATTTTATAAATACATACAAAACAAAAAATATATAGGGTTCCGTACCATTATGTATAAAAACAGTAAAAAAACATGTTTGTTGTATGGGAGCCCCTTAAATATTGATTTCATTCGTGTTTTTTTTGTATTTGTTGCAGCTGCAACAAAAAGACACTATTTGTGAAAATGTCAACTGTTTAACTATCATGGTTCATGGGATACAGCCTGGTGACAGATAGATAGACGGACGGACGGATTAGTAATGGGGATCCGTTTTACTCTTTGAGTACTTTATAACCTCTAAACGGCCCCCGCATTATTTTATATTTATGCAACTTCTTGAAGCTTTAATGCTCTGTATTTATAATGAGGCTAAAGAAAAGAGGATTCATTAACCGACTTCTTTAATGAGCAATTAAATAATTTTCCAGTCATTTCTGTACTAGGAAAACAGTAATCCCGAGGCATTATAAGTGCAGTGAACATGTTCGCTTAAGAAAAATGTTTCTTTGAAGTTCGGAGGTACCAGGCTTTTTGCTCTTCATTTAACAAATCTTTTACCTTATTTCTTTTCACGATAACCTTATCACTAAGGCTTTAGTTTCAAACAAAGATTTCTCAGAACTTTTTGACTTCTTTCGTCGAATAAACAGATGAGCATAAACAAAATCATTTACAATTTACTATAGATGGTATTCTCGTAGAATACCATCTCTCGTAAACTTTACAAAAAAACGTTAGCACAGTTCGATAATCGAAATGGGAGTTCCTATTGTCCGTTTTCAATTACCCGCCATCGTAAAAATTCGAAATTAATTTTAACTTTGAACGGGACCATTGTTTTAGATTTTGTTAGGTTTTGCGTTTTATATTGTTTGGGTGACGATCAAATAAAAGCTGTAATAGGGTGTCATTTTCAAACGCACAGGTAAGCTTCAACGCCGTGCGTATAGGAAAACAGGAATGGCATGAAGTAAGTCGATCACTACCCAATCAAAACGTGTGCAGAAAAGGAAATAACATTAATTTACCAAAAAAAGAGGTAAATTGTTTTATTTTTGAACAAATAATCATGTATTTCTTATTTGCAATTGTTGTATTTAACAAAGCTAGTTTTTGGTGCGAGTTCCGAGCAAGGAAGGATTCTAGCCACTACGCTCGAAATCCTGAGCGTAGCGAGGGATTCAAAGGCACGAGAAACAAAAATAATTTCGCTGTCGTATTACACACATAACTTTTACCTTCAGCAACGAGAATACATTATTCGACACACAATGTTCGCACCTGTTGATAAAATAAAATCGTCTTGTTCTGAAAATAATTCGTGTTTTGGTTTCTATAAAACGAATGTTCCAGCGCCGCCCGCATGCATATCAAAAAGTTTTCTACTCTGAATAGTGCTCGTTTACGCCCGTCGCCGTATGAATGCTCCGAAATGCAAGCGAACTCTCAAGGACATGTTTGAACGTGGTAATTAATTCTCTATTGTTTTATACCCGCCCTCCACGAGGCAAGGACAGAACTACACGAGGTACAACATATATTGTGTGTAATAGAAATTTGCTTAGTTATCCATATCGTTTGCAAAATATCGTATAGACTGCAACACGCCTGATGCATCCACAGAAATCAATAAAATTGGTGAAATGTTATATTTTGCCATATTAAGGAGAAAGCGCAAGGAAATCATTAATACTTTCCCCGGTCTGGGCGGAGCGGAGGTCTATCTAGATATACCTATACATATATAGTAATCTAATATATAAAATTCTCGTGTCACAATTTTCGTTCCCATACTCCTCCGAAACGGCTGGACCGATTTAAACGAAATTTGGTGTACAGACACCTGCACATCAAGCTACTACAATCTGTCAGATTTCTTTGATAGATTTTCGACTTTATTTCTGAACTAGGTTTAAATTTACGAAAATGTGGACGTAAAATATTACAATTTATCTCCCGTTTAGAATCTTACGAAAGTTTATAAACTTCCTAGTAAATTTATAAACTTACGGATCTTGTTATTTTCCGGTGACATATATATATAATGTGTATATATTAGTATTTCAGAAAAGAGAAAACAAAAAATAACATATACAACGGTGCTTTATTAATAACACGCTCAAAGACATTTTTATGTCTTAGTTTACCCCTACATGCGGATAACGTTTGAATTATTCAATTACCCGAAGAAAACTCACACATTCTACGATAACAACGAATCCTTATATTTTATATCCCGTATTTTACGAGTTTCTGACGTAGCGTAGGTTGAATTATATTTTCATGTTGATATCTTCCTGAAATACCAAATAACGGGAGCTAGCAAGTTAGCAAATAACTTCCCCCGCATAGGGCGGAACGGGGGTTAGTGTCAGACTTGTACTGACTAAAACTCACCCATGTTCCTTCTTTTGCCCTTTATGTTCCGGGGCTGCGGTATCTGCGGTGCTTTTTCTTCATTTATCGCATCAAAGGCTTTTATTTTTTCTGTTTCATCACGGATAACATTCATCAAATATACTGCCGTTTAGGGATTTTAGCAGTTGCTTAACTGCTCAAATCCGGCTACGGCAGTAGCTTTTTGAGAGCAGATTGTTTTTATAACAGAATATCACAAATAAACATGTTAATTTATAAAATAAAATACTTATAACAACAGATCGATATTTATTTGAGTTCGAAATTCAAAAAATATTTGAATTTCTTATTTGTAATACCTATTAGCTATTAGACTTTTTAGCGGTCTTCATGCCTTCGTTTCTTCTTCAGCAAGTTTGTGAAGACAGAGCGCGGGGAAAAATCAAAGAACGAATGATATGAAGTTAAAGTTGAAGACCGAAATCATCAGGAAATCGAGGAATTTACTGACGAACTATCTGGTGATCAGTAATTCTCACGCAAACAGTGGAATCTGATACTTACACAAACATTATGACATTATTCATTTTCGAATATGAAACATGAATAATGTAAGCGCAATTAAAATACCGTACCTATAGGTAGACTATAGTTTCAGCAATTAATTTGCATCCGACAATGCAGTTATTTTAACACAGACTATGCAAGATGCAGATAATGCTTTATTTTTTTTATCATGCTGTAATATAATAGTCCAAGAAATAATTTAATTTAAATTTTCGAAATTCGAAGCGTTCTTTGTTCTACAATATTTTAAGTTAAATTCTTTTTCGTAAAATGAAATACAAAAACATGGCTATAAGATAACGGACTTAAAAAAAATATTGATGTCATTTTAATATTTCCCTGAGTTTGTTTTTTTTTTTGTTTCAGCCAGCCCTTTGAATGAGTTTTGTTTTTTTACTTCGTTTGCTTCTTGATAGATATATTTAAATATACCTTCCGAATAACTATTTTCACTGAAAATTTTGAATCGACCAAATGCCAAAACTTACTTTCTTTTTCTATAATAATCTATGGTGATATTGGAATTTACAGAGTTGTAAAACTGTGACGCTTCAGCAAGCATTTTGTAGCTACCCGATATTTACTGCTATGCTATTCTGAAACGTTCATTTGCGATCTCACTTCTGAATCCGCCGTCTGATCGGAATTCGTAAATACTTCACAGATTCCAACTAGAACCAGTAGGTTATCGAATTCGCATAATAAGAACATTTCGTGTAAAACAAACTGAAAGGAATTACAAGATCAATTATAACTGAAACAGGCAATAAATCTAAAGACACATCAGATAACTTTCAATATTTTTAACCGACTTCAAACAAAGAGGAGGTACTAGGTACTAAGGTTGACTGTATGTATAGGTATCATCTATCAAACCACAACTAAAAAAAATACTGTCATATCAATATATGGTTCTAAAGGATATATTTTACTACATATAACTAAAAAGGCTGAAATAACAAACTCTTCGTTTTTTGGAAGTCGGTTATTTTTCCGTGAAAGGTAATAAAACTATAATTTTTTTTTGGGTTGGGAAATCATCAAATAACTTCCCCCGCTCTGACACTACGCCAAATAAAAAAAATATTTGACTAAATCCCACCCATGTTTCTTCCCTTTACGTTCCGGGGCCGCGGTATCTCTTTTGAAGAACCCGCAACCCCGGCAGGAGGTTTTAATAGTCTCATGTCAGCTATTTTTAGTTTCGACCTCACAAAATGTAGGTCGTGAATCGACTCTTTTGTATAAAATTTAAGTGTTTGGCGACATTATTATGTTTGTTAGTAAATAATTGTATTATTACCTACCCCAGCCAAGGTAAGCGTAGCACGAGAAAAAGAATTATTATGTTTAAATTTATTTTATTTTATGAGAAAAGGGTCCGTTTTACGAACTAGGGTTAATTTTAACAGTTTAATCGAATTGACTTCATAATTGTTGTTTTAGCAAATTTAAAGACTTTGGCGCGTGGTCTGTTTGCCAATAACTGCCTATTTATTCAAATTAAAAAACCGGCCAAGAGCGTGTCGGGACACGCTGAGTGTAGGGTTCCGTAGTTTCCCGTCCGTCACAATAAGTGTTCCCAGTTATGAGGCCAACCGAACAATTCGGTAATACCCGATCCAATGTAATAAGTACCTACAGGATTCTCGAGAAGATCTCTCGAGGAATTGGGTTACTAATTAATACAAAGACGTGCAATTTTGGTGGTAATTTTGGATTGCGAGAACCGATTTCAATAATTCTTTTTTTGTTTAAAAAAAGATACGTTCAGGATAATAAAATATGTAAACAAAGTTACAAAAAAAGCTTGCATATACGATTATACTACAAACTTAGTCGAGAAATTATTTTGTACAACTTTTTGTCTTTTTTGTACAAAAACTGTTGTGTCAATCAAGTTCAAAATAATTTTCATAGAAAGTCCTTATAAAGTTCTACTTTTCAGATTTTTTTCATATTTTTTAGACTTATGGGTCAAAAGTTAGAGGGGGACACACACATTGTTTTTTACTTTTGGAGCGATTATTTCCGAAATTATTGACATTATCAAAAAATGATCTTAGTAAACCCCTATTCATTTTTAAATACCTTTCCAACAATATATCACACGTTAGGGTTGAAATTAAAAAAAAAATCACTTCCCACTTTACATATAGGGTGGCTACCCTAATAAAACATTTTTTTCAAATTTTTATTTTACCACTTTGTCGGCGTGATTGATATACATATTGGTACCAAATTTCAGCTTTCTAGCGCTAACGGTCACAGAGATTAAGCGAGGACGGACGGACGGACGGACGGACGGACAGACAGACATGGCGAAACTATAAGGGTTCCTAGTTGACTACGGAACCCTAAAAAAACTAAGTGTATTTTTTACGTAACATTTTTACACCTCGCATTTTTACATCTCTATTATCTCGAGAAATTATTACGTCTTGTATTATTATAATTTACAAACATTCCTACCGCTCCGCCTAGAGCTGGAGAAGTTATTTGGTCACTTTCCAACCGAAAAAAAAATGTTGCTTTTGTTACTACCGACGATGGTGACATGCGGTCTGTCATACACCCTTCATCAACTTAATAATATGTCGTAAGTGCACTGTTTACAAACATAACTACCTCGCTCCGTTTCGTAGAATCCTCCAATTAGCTATTACCAGCTTCACACAGCATCAAAGTGTACGGTTAGTGTAATTGTTTCCTGATTGCGACTCGAGAATTCACGGCTCTGACACAAAGACCACAAACTGAAAACTGTTGCAGGAAGGCAGAATGAAACGGATTAGTTTTAATACTTCTTAGCCTGTTATCACTTAAGGTTGAAGCGCCAAGGTAGCCGGCGCAGTTACAATTTTCTTACGTTTATTGTTATTAAATTTTTGAACAAAATATCACTTGCGACCAAATAGGTATGAAAAAAAAAACGCGATCGACGAAATCACATAGAGTAAAACCCACCCACGGCTTGGGCTTTCATCCATACATTCAGCATTAATCTATCGAGTGACGCGCGCCGTTCAGTATTCACCAAACCGTTTGAGTCAAAAGATGTCTATTCAACTAAGGACACGGTGACTACATTTAGCTAGTCTCGCAATTCATAACTAAAAAAGAATTAAAGAAAATGAACTGAAGAAACGTAAAAGGAGATATGAATTACTTTCTATGACAACCCCATTAATAAAAAAAGTGACACTAATATCATATTAGTGTCACTTTTTTTGTCCTCCTCACAAAAGATTCACTGTTACTATTATACATGTGACTGTAACATTACGATATTAAGCGACTGAAGTTACACTGATAGATAGTGATTCAAGAGAAAGGTTGTATGTTAGTATGACAAGACAGCAATAACGAGCACTACTTATAAAATCCTTCCTTTGTCTAATAAATAAATGATTACTATGTAATATCCCAGTCAACGTGAAACCGCGGGATGCAGCTAGTATGTTATAAAGCTATTTTTATATTACGAAAGTCCGTACTACGAACTCCTTACCAGCAAAGTTTAATACGTAACTACTGACCTGACGTTCCTTTTAGTATTTCAAACTGTACGACTAAGACTTACGAGTTGCAATGGGATACTAGGCCAGTTATATTGGTTTACTGTAGAAACATTTCACTTATTACATTTTTTTCCTTCACTCACATTTTCCCGATTTTCTCAGCTAATATAAATTGACGGCGAAAGTTTTCTTTAATTAGTAGGTAATTGCTTTGCTGATTGTATTTCTTCGAAGTTGAAGTTGATAATTACCAAAGATTTCTCGAATTACCCGGCCCTTCATAATTAGGATTTTGTTACCTTATACCTACAAACAGGTCTTAGGACTCCGTAAAATTTTCGCAGTGATTTCGATGTTTGAAAAATTTCAAGGATTTTGTGAAGGTTGCAGACGTACGGTAGACCGCATGTCAGTATCAAACCAGTTTTTAATCAGGACTCGAGGTTATCCTACACGTTGGTGCCACTGATATTGAGCTCGCCTAATGTAGTAGACAGGTTCGGAGTTTCAATAGAAAAACAGACCAGCTTATACTGGTTATGTAGTACCTATGTTTCACTGACGTACAGTCCACTGCACGTACAAAACACGTTATGATTGACAACAAAATCCTAATAGATTTTAAATGTCGTTGCCAGTTTAGCTAGTCATTCTCCGTAATACCAGCTATTTTGAAGGTAGCATCATTAGAAAGACACATTGTGGCGTTTTAAAGCTTAAATAACAAAGTTTTATTGTCAATCATAATTTCGCAGGCAATTGAATTGGGCCGTAATGGTGAAACTAATTTCCAGTTGCGTGTGAATTTAGAAATAATGCCTATTTTTGTATTGTTTCTCTTTTTTGTTAGATTGGTACAGTCAGCATCAAAAGTTGATGACCACATTTAGATTTTCAAAATCACTGTACACCGTAGTACACCTTAATCGATCAACATGATGAGCGCCAGAAATGAATGATTTTCATAAAAGGGCATAGTAGGTGACCATCACTTTTCACAAGTCACTAAACAAAGTTATAGTAAAAAAGCATAACATTCTTCGTCTCTAAGGTCCCTGAACAAAATTAAATATTTTTTGGGTTTTATGTGTGTGTTTTTCTGTACGTATATGTATTTGGTATATAAACTAAGTGAACACATGCAAATGTAATTCACCACCCTTTTGCTTATTATCAACAATTTTTTTTTTATTAAGAAAATAAAATAGATATCTCTCCTGCACGTGTGACAGCTATCAATCCAATTTAAAACTCGACGTAATACCAATATGAATATTAAATGTGTAGCGCGCATACTCTGAATTTGAAAGGGGTTAAATATAATGACCACCATAAAATGCCTTGATACCCTAAGTTATGTAACCAAAAATACCTACTTAACACCAGAAAAATAATGTCTAAAATTACAATAGTACCAGCTATTTCAGTCACGACTGCATTTTAAATTGTATTCAACCACCAAATGTGTAGTAAATGATCACCAAATCTAATCGAATTATAACCTCAATATGTTTAACACCACGACTCAGAGTACCCCTTTTTTTAAACTACCCAGAAATAAAAACTTTGGTTATAATTTTACTTTAACATGCTGGTTTAATTATGGTGATCAATCAATCAGGGCAAACATGGCACTCGGATAGATAAGGACACTTAAGGCACCTATGGCAAACAGGGCAAAAATGGCACTCGTTGAAATAAGGGCTATATGGGCACCTATGGCAAACAGGGCAAATAAGGCACTCTTTGCAATAAGGGCACATGGCAACCAGGGCAAATATGGCACTCGGATAGATAAGGACTCTTAGGGCACCTATGGCAAACGGGGCAAAAATGGCACTCGTTGAAATATTGGCACCTATGGCAAACGGGGCAAAAATGGCACTCGTTGAAATATTGGCACCTATGGCAAACAGGGCGAAAATGGCACTCGATGAAATAAGGGCATTATGGACACCTATGGCAAACATGGCACTCGAATAGTTAAGGACACTTAAGGCACCTATGGCAAACAGGGCCAAAATGGCACTTGTCGAAATAAGGGCAATATGGACACCTATGGCAAACATGGCACCCAAATATTTAAGGACACTTAAGGCACCTATGGCAAAAAGGGCAAAAATGGCACTCGTTGCTATATGGGCACCTATGGCAAACAGGGCAAAAATGGCACTCGTTGAAATAAGGGCTCTAGGGGCACCTATGACAAACAGGGTAAACAAGGCACTCGTTGAAATAAGGGCTCTATGGGCACCTATGTCAAACAGGGCATACAAGGCGCTCTTTGCAATAAGGGCACATATGGCAACCAGGGCAAACATGGCACTCGGATAGACAAGGACACTTAAGGCACCTATGGCAAACAGGGCAAAAATGCCACACGTTGAAATAAGGGCTATATGGGCACCTATGACAAACAGGGTACACAAGGCACTCGTTGAAATAAGGGCTCTATGGGCACCTATGTCAAACAGGGCATACAAGGCGCTCTTTGCAATAAGGGCACATATGGCAACCAGGGCAAAAATGGCACTCGTTAAAATAATGGCTCTTTGTCACCTATAGCAAACTGGGCAAAAATGGCACTCGTTGAAATAAAGGCTCTATGGGCACCTATGGCAAACAGGGCAAAAATGGCACTCGTTGCAATAATTGCTTTTTGGCACCTATGGCAAACAGGGCAAAAATAGCACTCGTTGAAATAAGGGCTATATGGGCACCTATGGCAAACAGGGCAAAAATAGCACTCGTTGAAATAAGGGCTATATGGGCACCTATGGCAAACAGGGCAAACAAGGCACTCGTTGCAATAAGGGCACATTTGCAACCAGGGCAAACATGGCACTAGTAATGATAAGGACACCTAGGGCACCTATGGCAAACAGGGCAAAAATGGCACTCATTGAAATAAAGGCTCTATGGGCACCCATGGCAAACAGGGCAAAAATGGCACTTGCATAAGGGCATTATGGACACCTATGGCAAACATGGAACTCGAATATTTAAGGACACTTAGGGCACCTATGGCAAACGGGGCAAAAATGGCACTCTTGAAATAATGGCACTATGGCAAAAAGGGTAAACAAGGCACATATGGCAACCAGGGCAAACATGGCACACGGAAAGATAAGGACACTTGAGGCACCTATGGCAAACAGGGCAAAAATGGCACTCGTTGAAATAAGGGCTCTATGGGCACCTATGGCAAACAAGGCGCTCTTTGCAATAAGGGCACATATGGCAACCAGGGCAAACATGGCTCTCTGATAGATAAGGACACTTGAGGCACCTATGGCAAACAGGGCAATAATGGCACTCGTTGAAATAAGGGCTCTATGGGCACCTATGGCAAACAAGGCAAACAAGGCACATATGGCAACCAGGGCAAACATGGCACTAGTAATGATAAGGACACCTAGGGCACCTATGGCAAACAGTACAAAAATGGCACCCGTTGAAATAAGGGCTATATGGGCACCTATGGCAAACAGGGCAAACTAGGCACTCATTTCAATAAGGGCACATTTGCAACCAGGGCAAACATGGCACTAGTAATGATAAGGACACCTAGGGCACCTATGGCAAACAGGGCAAAAATGGCACTCGTTGAAATAAAGGCTCTATGGGCACCCATGGCAAACAGGGCAAAAATGGCACTCGTTGCAATAATTGCTTTTTGGTACCTATGGCAAACAGGGCCAAAATGGCACTTGCATAAGGGCATTATGGACACCTATGGCAAACATGGAACTCGAATATTTAAGGACACTTAGGGCACCTATGGCAAACGGGGCAAAAATGGCACTCTTGAAATAATGGCACTATGGCAAAAAGGGCAAACAAGGCACATATGGCAACCAGGGCAAACATGGCACTCGGAAAGATAAGGACACTTGAGGCACCTATGGCAAACAGGGCAAAAATGGCACTCGTTGAAATAAGGGCTCTATGGGCACCTATGGCAAACAAGGCGCTCTTTGCAATAAGGGCACATATGGCAACCAGGGCAAACATGGCTCTCTGATAGATAAGGACACTTGAGGCACCTATGGCAAACAGGGCAATAATGGCACTCGTTGAAATAAGGGCTCTATGGGCACCTATGGCAAACAAGGCAAACAAGGCACATATGGCAAACAAGGCACATATGGCAACCAGTGCAAACATGGCACTCGGATAGATAAGGACACTTGAGGCACCTATGGCAAACAGGGCAATAATGGCACTCGTTGAAATGAGGGTTCTATGGACACCTATGGCAAACAGGGCAAACAAGGCACATATGGCAACCAGGGCAAACATGGCACTCGGATAGATAAGGACACTTGAGGCACCTATGGCAAACAGGGCAATAATGGCACTCGTTGAAATAAGGGCTCTATGGGCACCTATGGCAAACAAGGCGCTCTTTGCTATAAGGGCACATATGGCAACCAGGGCAAACATGGCACTAGGAATGATAAGGACACTTAGGGCACCTATGGCAAACAGGGCAAAAAAGCAGTCGTTGAAATATATGGCTATATGGGCACCTATGGCAAACAGGGCAAACAAGGCACTCTGCAATAAGGGCACATATGGCAACCAGGGCAAACATGGCACTCAGATAAATAAGGACACAAAAGCACCACTTTTTAAGTCACTAACAAAGTTATAGTAAAAAAAAACCGGCCAAGAGCGTGTCGGGTCACGCTCAGTGTAGGGTTCCGTAGTTTCCCGTCCGTCACAATAAGTGTTCCCAGTTATGAGGCCAACCGAACAATTCGGTAATACCCGATACAATGTAATAAGTACCTACAGCGCCATCTCTCGGGGAATTGGGTTACTAATTAATACAAAGACGTGCAATTTCGGTGGTAATTTTGGATTACGAGAACCGATTTCAATAATTCTTTTTTTGATTGAAAAAAGATACGTTCAGGATAATAAAATATGTAAACAAAGTTACAAAAAATGCTTGCATATACGATTATACTACAAACTTAGTCCAGAAATTATTTTGTAAAACTTTTTGTCTTTTTTTTTACAAAAACTGTTGTGTCAATCAAGTTCAAAATAATTTTCATAGAAAGTCCTTATAAAGTTCTACTTTTCAGATTTTTTTCATATTTTCTAAACTTATGGTTCAAAAGTTAGAGGGGGGGGACACATTGTTTTTTACTTTTGGAGCGATTATTTCCGAAATTATTGACATTATCAAAAAATGATTTTAGTAAACCCCTATTCATTTTTAAATACCTTTCCAACAATATATCACACGTTAGGGTTGAAATTAAAAAAAAAATCACTTCCCACTTTACATATAGGGTGGCTACCCTAATAAAACATTTTTTTGAATTTTTATTTTACCACTTTGTCGGCGTGATTGATATACATATTGGTACCAAATTTCAGCTTTCTAGTGCTAACGGTCACAGAGATTAAGCGAGGACGGACGGACGGACGGACAGACAGACATGGCGAAACTATAAGGGTTCCTAGTTGACTACGGAACCCTAAAAAGCATAACATTCTTCGTCTCTAAAGTCCCTGAACAAAATGAAATATTTTTTGGGTTTTATGTGTGTGTTTTTCGGTACGTATATTATGTATTTGGTATATAAACTAAGTAGACACATGCAAATGTATTTCACCACCCTTTTACTTGTTATCAACATTTTTTTTATTTAGAAAATAAAATAAATATCTCTCCTGCACGTGTGACAGCTATCAACCCTATTTTAAACTCGACGTTATACCAATATGAATATTAAATGGCATTATAATGTTTATTTGTCACTAAAGCGCAATACGGTATTACACCCATTTTTTTTTTTAAAGTATCTCATTTTGATCCTAGAGTCCTAGTAAACCACCAAAAAAAAATAAAATTCAAACGATAAGTGCCATAAAACTGCATTTCAATTTTACAATTTCTATTTTCGCGCGTAAAATCACAAAAACGCTTGACGCCATGTTACTCTGTGGTCATGACGTCAGTTGGTCATGTAAACAAATGCGCTGTTATTAGTCTTTCTGTTTAGTTGTATTTTTCACTATATTATGGAATTATTAAATATTACTATTATTTCAATAAAAATTAAAATGTAAAGTTTTAAATACAAAAATAGTAATAGTTGCTCAGTTGACAGTTGTCACTTTTTGTTTTCATGACCATATGATAGATTAAAATACCCTATTGATGACTGACACCATATTCTTCTGTCCTCTTTTGTTTTTAAACCAAAAAGAAAAAGAGGCGTTGACAGCTGCCTGCCATACTTTTTTTATGCATTTCCACTCAGTTCAAGTAGGTTGGTAGAAAAGATCTATCCCTTTAACTTTTTTTTACATGATTTAGTTTGGATAGGACAAGATTGGTTTTTAAACTCTGAAGACAGTAACGCGCACATTTTTAGTTTGCAGTTCAGCTACTTTTGCTAATATTGTATTAGTTTACACTAGGGAATGCAATCCCGATCTCGCGAGATCTCGTGTAATTTTGTCGGTTAGCAGATAGTACTCTTGATACACTTTGTTTTTTTTTTTTTTAAGAAGTTACTTACAAAATCACCCGTAACTACTTTTTAATCTCCTTGAGCCTACCTACCTTAATACCTACTTTTTCATTATTTTCCTGTTAGTGAAACTGTTAATTGTTATTAATATAAATAAAGGCTTTTGTTCTCTTTCAAATAATATTTTGTTTTAATTAACCTCACTATCACAAACAAGCAGTTTTCATCGTATTTAGTCATGTGTTTTTTTTTAACTAGGTGAGATCCTAAAATTTTCGGGATCCCGCGGGATCTCGAGTCGGGATTGAATTCCCTAGTTTACCCGCTATTTATCAGAAACAAAATAATGTTCAGTAACTTTTGTTCTTTATGATGTTAAGTTATTTTTGGACGTTTCCGTGATTACACAAGAAAAACAAAACAAATATTTTATATTGTTCAGTGACTTTTGTAAAACTGAATGTTAAGATGTTTTCGGATATTATAACGATCGGCAATTTTTGACATAACGGTGTTCAGTGACCTTTGACGAGTAGTGTTCAGTTAATTTTGAACTCTAATGATGTTCATTCAATACTGGCGCTCTATCTTGTTGAGCGATTTATGGGTGATATAATGCACAGTGATTTTGAAAATCTGAATGTGGTCATCTACTTGTGATGCTGACTGTACACTAATCATCAAATAACTTTCCCTGCTCTTTTACTGACTAAAACCTACCCATGTTCCTTCTTTTGCCCTTTATGTTTCGGGTCCGCGGTATCTCTTTCGAACAACCCGCAGCCCCGACCTTTAAACCCTTATTATGTACATTTGTATTTAGTCGATGATTCGGGTGACAGGTTTAATGATTAGATGATTTATGCATTTGTTTTCATAAAGAGCATGCAAGACGGTCAGTTTATAAAACGTCGTCGTTTAGTGTCGCGTCTGAACCTGGAGGCGGCAAGTATACAAATTAATACGAAAACATTATCCCAGATAGTTCTAAGCGATTTGCGATAATTGAAAGTCCAACGATTTGTGGGTTTGGACCACACATCAAACGATTGCCTCAGTTTTCCTCCCCAGTTGAGTATCTGGTACAAAAACTGTTATCAAAGCTGCAGAATATACCGGTGACACAAAACAACAACAGAACTAACATCAGTTAAGCTTCCAGGGTTAAAACCACGACTAAAACTTTAACTCTAACTCATCTAGTTAAACAAACAATGACCCCAAACTATAAACAACGATTCAAACTAAAAACTAGTGGTCTAGACTGAAGAGGCAGACATATTGATGAAATAAACAAAAACAAAGTTGGCTAACTACTTTCAGACGGGACGCTTAAAATACAGCACAGAGGTTCCGTTTTAAACCCTGGATATTTGAATTTCGAATGTGTTTCACGATGTACGTAAAACACATTTAGTCCGGTCAAATTAGACCAAAAAATAAGAGTGAAGTTACATAAATTCCCACCAAGCTGAAAATCGGTAAGATTGTTTGAAATATCATTAAAATCAAAATTTGAAAGTTCCCCATCTTTCCCCTGTAAGGAAAAAAAATTATTCAAGGTCAAAGGTAAAAAAAAATAGTTTTTCGCGATTTTCAGCAAAACGGTAAGTTTTATCATAAAAATATCTCAGACAAAAATTGTAGATCATAAAATTATCTACAAAAAATTAATTTATACTTTTTTTTCTACGAGCCACCGTTGTAAAAATTGTAATCGTCATAATATGCACACGTTTCCACGCCACCTATGAGGTAGTGTACTTAGCGCGTTTTTTTTTGTGGTTTCCCAGTAGGCCTATTCTACGGGTCAGTTTTGATCTCGTTTAATTTGAAACTATTGAAAAATAATTGATATTAGCAGAGATTGAAAAGATAAAAGCAATTTAAGTTAAAAAAAGTAGTGAAATTTAATCGTCCGAATATAATGAATACAGTAGAGGATCCGTTTGATTCCAACGAGGCAACATGCGATACATCGCTATTAATGCAGTTCACATCCACTCAGGATGAAGATGAAGAAGAACAAGAACCAGAAGATCAAGAAGAAGATTTTGAAAGTTACGACTCGGACGATTAAATTTTTGTCTGAGATATTTTTATGATAATACTTACCGTTTTGCTGAAAACCGCGAAAAACTCATTTTTTTGACCTTTGACCTTGAATAAATTTTCTTCCTTACAAGGGAAAGATGGGGAACTTTCAAATTTTGTTTTTAATGATATTTCAAACAATCTTACCGATTTTCAGCTTGGTGGGAATTTAGGTAACTTCGTATGTCTGATTTGACCGGACTAATTCGAAATTCAAATATCCAAAGTAAACAAATATAATGATCCTTTAGAATTTTCAGTTTAATTGTTTGCTACAATCACAATGTAGTATCCTTACTAAGTAGGTATTATTAAAGCGAAAGTGTTTGTTTGTTTGTTACGTCTTTTTTTTACGCCTAAATAGCGAAACTGATTTTGATGAATTTTCGTACAGAGATAGTTGGTACCCTGTAGACGGACATGGGCCAAAAAAATGAGAAAAGGGAGAGAAAGAGGGAAAAAAAGAGGATAGAAAAATATTTGTTTTTCGATCTTCACGCGGGTTTAAGTTAACGTTAGCCCAAAGTAACTATGCCACGCGGACGAAGTCGCGGAAGCTAGTGTTGTAAAAAATGCTGCCGATGCTTGTGCCTACATAATACCAGCCAGTCGGTCGATCTGGGGTAGGTTGATTCTTAAGTCCGAGTTTCCTCCGTGCCTCAGAAAGCTTGCTAAGCCGTTGGTTCTAGCTGGCATATTAGATCTGAATCGATCGGAAACCGATGGGAATTCAGTTTTTATACACTCTACCTCTAAAACTGGCTCTTAATGCACTAGGATTAGGTGCAACATGGAATGTATTGACACACGTGTTTTTTTCTAATTTAGCGCAACAAGGCTTTCACTTTTTCTATATCTTCACGGATAACATTAAACAACTGCTGAAATCCCTAAAGCCGGCAGTTTTTTTAGAGCAAGGAGGTGCTTGTTTCGAGGCCTTCACATTTATTTTAATTTAAAAAATTCAATAGAGTACCTATCACAAATAAACATGTTCATTCATAAAATAATTTGAACAACAAATTGATTTTTATTAGAGTTCTAAATTCAAAAAATTATTATTTCTTATTTTAAATATTAGGCTGTTTAGCGATGTCATGCCTTTGTTTCTCCTTCAAATCCATAGCATGGGGAAAAATCAAAATAAATCATAGTTTCATATTGATTAATGACAAAACTACTTTTTGTTCTGTTATTTAATTTCTACGAAGTGTATGAAAAACGTCGTTTAATTCACGTGAGAATTTGTCACTGCTGTTCTCGGCTCTATAGCACTCTCGTCTGGCGGCTCGTACGTTAAATCCGCCTCGTCTGCAATGACAAAGTTTCCTCACTTAAATAAAATTTCAGTTTTTTAGACAAAATCATATGTTTTAATGGTCCTAAACATGCAAATCAAATCAAATCAAATCATTTATTTCAATTAGATCATTACAGGCACTTTTGAATGTCAAGAAACAAAATGAATCTACAGTCCCGGTCACAAGGCATAATAACTTGTGAAAGTACTGCAGTTGCCCATTCCAAAGCGTTGATCTCTATGGAGAAGAATGGGCAAGAAACTCCATGGACACTCTTTTAAATTCTAATATTTTTACAAAAAAGTATTTACATCATTCGTATTGAGATTATACAAATATGTGAGAACGATGTAGAAAGACGTGCACAGTAAGAGCGTCCAGAGTAAATAAAAAACAAAATTCAATTTAAATCTAAAAAAATTAAAAATGACCGTGGTAGTTAAAAAATGACCAGTCCCAACTGACAGCGCCCGTTCACGAACAAGACGTATGGATCAGCCCCATTCAGCTCAACCATTTTGAAGGGAGCTAAATGACCCGACACACCCGCCACCATCAGCGAGACATTTAAGTGAGCATGACACTATTAACCACCAGGGCTTCGTCAAGTCAATGATAATACATAGCACTCACATATGGGCTTAATAATTATACAATACTAGAGAATTGATTCTATACATTGCAAAGATAGTCTTACAATCTTCTGCAGCTTCCACTATAGCTTCGGATACTTATCAATGAGTTTACCCCTATGCTTGAGGAGCAGGACCAGCATTGAGCCAAGCATTTTTATCATCAATATAATCCCCCAACTTATAATATGCTTGCCTACATAGTGTGCGTTTAATACAAGATTTAAATTTCGTTTCATTCAGTTGAAGAATGTGGGGAGGTATTTTATTGTAGCATTTCAAACAGTACCCCATGAAAGATGAGTCTACTTTAGCTAACCTGAAACCTGGTTGAACTAATTGGTCCCTATTTCTAGTATTATAATTGTGTCTGTCACCTCTTTTACTAAAAACATGCGAGTTTTTCCTGACATACATGATGTTTTCATAAATATATTGACAAGGTACTGTCATGATGTTAATATCCTTAAACTGTTCCCTTAAAGAATCTCGCCTACGTAGGTTATATATGGCTCTAATGGCTCTTTTCTGCAGAATAAATATAGACTCGATGTCTGCAGCCCGTCCCCAAAGTAAAATACCGTATGACATTATACTATGAAAATAACTAAAATAGACTAGTCTCGCGGTATCAACATCAGTAAACTGACGGATTTTTCTAACAGCTATGCATGGAGGTATCACCACTAAGTCAACTAACAAAAGGTAATCGATACCCGATCTAGAAGCCCCCACCTAGGACTTCATTAGCTTTTGCCTGCGGCTGCACTCGCATTAAATTCGGGGTAACACAGTTCCCATTTTCTGATTTGCAGGTACCTGCTACCTGTAGTTTTTGCCCTTGTGCCTTATTGATTGTAATAGCAAAGCTAAGTTTTCCCTTTTCCCTCTTTCTTCCTCATATCCGTATCCAGGGTCCTAACTATCTCTGCATCAAAATACATCAAAATCGGTTTAGCAATTAAAGCGTGAAGACGGAACAAATAAACACACTTTCGCTTTTATAATAGTAGTAAGGATTTTAATGCTCACCTACATTCCCACGCATAGGTCCTCAAAAAATTGCAATCATAACACAATCTAGCTTCCTAGAATATTTTGTTCTCAGTTATTTAGTAAACGAATTCTTTGTTCAGGGCAGGATTTCAACTGCCAGTGAATTGGATTCAGGAATTTAATAATCTGTGGGAATATGATACTCCTCTGACGTGTACTTTAGTGTTGGTAACTGGATGTAGGAGTGAGGTATATTATTCAATGATTACTTGAAATGTAGACGCGTTGGTGTGATAATGTACAGTGTAATTAAATAATACCAATTGCCATAGTCAGGTAATAAAAAAAAACAACAACAAGACCTTTATTTTGCAATTAATTTTACTTTTCTGGATCAACTGTTAATTCTAAGAACACTCTTACTTCATTATTAAGCTTCAGAATCAAATCATCAGAGAGTTCATAAATTTGATCGGTTAAATCTTTAAACAGCGTGCGCATATGCGGTCCCAGACGACGACCTGACCTCAACCATTCATAAAAGTTGCTCAAAAATGAATGAAAAGGATCAACCACATTTCGCTTACTATATGCATGGTCTAGATCTGACAGTATGCTGTGTACCAACTCCACGTCTCTCCCTTTAATGCTATGTGTCTTCGAGTCTAGAGAAGTTAGACGGCCTTCTACAGCTGAATGTATTGATAGTAACACTTCTCTCGTTGGAACATTGTCAGAATACGCCATATCATTGAGTATGATTTGGAACTCATTGGCAGTTACCTCGCTCAATTTCTCGTAAAATTTTGTCCCCAATATTGCTTCTGATACAAGACGAAGAAAGATTTTCACATTGTCGTCTTTCATATCTTTAAAAGATTCCAATAAAGTTAGCAAGGCTTTAGAGCATTTGTAATTGTTGACGCATATGTTATATTGTGAGCAGAGCTTGCTTTCATACCTCCCTTCAATTATTACAGAAGCTATGACGAATTTCTGCGTCAATTTTTGCTTTACTTCGTTAATATTGGTCGGAGTGCCTTCTATTCTATCAGTAGCAAAGTCGATAGCTTTCGTTTGAAACATTATACTTATTCTTTTAATAACTTCAATCCAGGAAGAAGCATAATTATTTTCATTGCGTATTAAGTTGATATTTCTCAATAGTTTTCGTATTTCTTGCAAGATTGTCTTAAGTTGTTCTTCAAATACAAATCTCGTTACAGTTAATTCGTTATGCATTGCATCTGGTATAACTTCCATAAGAATTATTTCTATAGACTTAGTGTGTACTAGTATGTATTCGTTCAAGAATTTCTCAAAATCAGCGTCACAGAAATTTAGGTCTCTACATAGATATGTAGATTGGATGATTAGAAATGGGACATCGGTGTCTTGAGTAGGAACTGTTAAGGAACGTCGCCCTGATGGTCCTTCGTTGAAGTTTTGTCGCATGTAATGTGAGAATGTATCTAGTACCTCTTTGCCTAAGCTTAGTGATCCATGCATATCAACTTTGACTGCATCAGTCAAATATATTAAAGCTGAAAAGTCACGGATAAAATAATCAGATCCCATATGCTAATCCGCATGGCAATGCTGTTAATTTACGAATGAAAGAAATTTGAACAAAAGTTGTCATGGCTGAAGTCTTTAAATACATATACTCCGGACGCAGGTTGGCCGAAGCAAGGCAAACATGTTTAGGTGGAGATTCATAGGTAGGATTCTGCCTTGGGTTTAAGTGGTGTTGCCCAGGGCCGTGTTTAACCAATTTCAGGCTATGAGCGCTAAGAACAAAATGTTTTACACCCTATCTCGGATGGGTTAGGTTTTCTTGTGACAGTTCATAGAGAATACAAGTAGCTAATGAAATTATGTAGACCTAGTGTTGCCCCACAAACGATGGCACATTTGATATTATGACAGAAGCATTCGGACGCTAGTGAAAGTACCCAATCATCGCTTAATTTTGTTCTCACTCGATTTAAATCGCAAACTGAATTTTATTTGAAGAATGAAATAAACGAATATTTATTCAGTAAATAAATAAATAAAACTCTCACCTAAAAGAGCCAACAAATACTTTTTATAATCCATGTCCAATAAAAAAAACATTTTTATTAAAAATAAATAACATTTTATTTTATGGCCAATAAAACAGTTCACGCTTTCCTATTTTCTTTAGAATAAATTTCAAAATGGAGTCGTGATTCAATTTGATGGTCGTAAACAGTAAAAGCGAAATAAACAGTTTTAACTTTTAGTAGAAGACGGAAACTAAATAAAACATTTGTTTTAGAGGATTGTAAATGTTGTTAGCTCTCAATTGAATTGTATGCGCATGACTGAGTTTCATTCTTTTGTTTCAATGTTTGGGTACTTATTCGAATTCTAGAGTGGGAAATGAATAATGCTTGATCGGTCAGAAAATTACAAATTCCCATCAATTGGTTGAACGGCACTCAGTTCGGTTCGGTCAAGGAATCACAGAAGTTAATGTTCACGTGAATTTTTTTTTAATTTCAAGCTGCTGTGATTTAAAACTTAATTAAAAAAACGTATTTGGTATCGACACGGTAAGAAGATTAAGCGATATTTATGACAAAACCAAATAAACCGGTTATAATTTATCCAACATTATTGATATCCTACATATGTATGTTTTTACGAGTACCTATATATCGCTGAGTTATACGAAAACTCAATAAAGTGACATCAAAATGTTAAATAATATTTGCCTTTTTGTCGCAGTTAGGTTTAAGTTTATTTGTTTTTTTCAAAGGAATAATTCTGACTACAACTTAAAAAAAAACAGTACCTAGGGACCCATTAAAAATCTAGATCGGCACAAATATTCCCAATAATGGTTAATTAGAAGTAAGACTACAATTGTGTGTTTTTTTTTTCTTTTATGTATTATGCGCTGTCGGGCTTTTGCATCTAAATTAACATTATAATTTAATAATGATAAGCAACAAATAAATCGTGTTTGTCGTGATGGAATATTAGTTCTTTAAGACCTTTTTTATTTTGAACCGCTAAATTCACTTGACACTTGACAGGATAATTCAAATTGTAACTGGCGGTGATCAACATGACAGTGTTGCTAGCACCAATATTTTTTGGAGGTACAGACCTCTGTCCTTTCATAGTTAAATTATCGCTACTTATTAAAGTAGTTACACAAAAAAATGTTTGAATAAAGTGTTTTATTAACGTTAAAAAACTTGTATCTACAACACTTTTTCGCATTTTTGTCAGTAATCCTTTGCATTTGATACCCATATCATGCGAATGCATAAATAATGGCTAGTCCGCCATCTTCGAAATACGAAAATGACGTCACTTAGCTAAAAATTAAACATGCATGGTTATGACATGTTATCAAAATCGATTTCTCTTAAGGATTCTGATAACTGCATTAACCTACGAGTACCCTTACCCACATATGTCCCTTCCAACCCGTATAGTCTATAAAATCACCATGCCTTGGGTCAATCTGTTAGGATTGACACCGACTATAGAGAGAAGAGTTTAAGGAGTGCTATAGCAGAGAATGACTGATCAAAACTCTCTGGGTACCTATCTCTTTCTGTGGTGGGCGAGCTATGTACATACATGTAGGTACAAAGAGAGTTTAAAAATCACAGTTATAAACAAGCATACTACTATTGCTACAAATGCAGACCATAGTAATAACCGCGCAATATAAAAACTCTCAAACATTGAGAAATTTGCGAGCGTACATACATAAAAAGCTAGTTATGTGGAACAACCAAAGATTGTTATTTTATTCATCAAACTGAATTAATGTTTAAGAGCACTTGTTTGCGACACAATACAAAAGTGTACGACTAAACGCCGACCGACAGACACTACGCCGACAGACTAAACACCGACAAGACTTTACTTCGACGGGACTCTTCGCCAACAGGTCACTTCGCCGACAGGACTCTTCGCCGACAGGGCTCAAAAGCGACGGCGACGCAATAAAAAAGGGTAGGTAAGGTTAGGTTATAACTGTGACTTCCTACACACGAGCCGAACGAGCGGAGCGAGCGGTGCCACGGCTGCGGCCGGCGAGTGTCAGAATGGTAACCTAACCTAACCTAGCCATTACTGTCGTCTGTATAGTATGCCAAGTGAAATTATACCAAATAATATATTATGCGAAATTTGAACTCTGCCTATCGTAATTATACTAAATGTAATTCTGCCATCTTAAAAGTATGCCATTGTTAATTCGAAGTTTTAAGCATTACGCCAAACGATAATTATACCAAATAATTTTTATGCCTCTATTATGTTCTTTTAAAGAAAATTATGCTAAGTGTGTTTTGCCAAATAAACGGAGCATCATGATTCTGCCAGATACAGGAACCCATAAATAATGTACAAATTTAAAATCAATAATTATAATAATTGTACCCAACATATTTATCAGACACGTAAGCTAGCATTATATGTAGTATTATTTAAGATGAATATAATATTTTTATTCTGTTTTCATGATTGAGCAAATAAACTTATTCTTACTTTGACAGAGAAGTGAGTCCAGCTATGCCAACTCTAAACCTTTTTCCTCTATGAGAACACCTGACCGACCGACTTTTTAAATCTGAATGCAATAAAATTGTAAAATTAATTATTTTCTATAATCAAATAAAATTCTACTTAGTAAAACGAGATTAATTAATGTAGGTAAGTGTAATGCAAGCCATTTTAAATATTTGTGTAGATAATTGTGTAGGTGTCCCCTAGCATTGTTCATATTTGTATTTAAAACATAAATGCAAAAAATAAATACGAAGCCCTGAAATTATTTATTTTAGTAGTTTATTTTATAATTTAAGTTTAGAAGACAGTAGTGCCACCCCACAGAATTATCTTGCACTGAAAGTCTCAACGCATAGAGTGTTTTGTAATATCCATGTCTCAAAGGGCGAGATTCTACATTCCTCGTAGCGATAAGGTTTACGTTATCTGTGGCAACATTTACTTTTGACGTTACGAATAGATGTCAAATCTTTTTGGTTCGGCCATTTTCGCCGAACGTTTGGTGTACACTTTAGGTCACGTATCTTTTCGTGGCCTTAAGATCACTTGAATAAAACTCATTCAAGATGGTGCAGAAGAAGGTAAAAGCCATGTGCGTTTAGTAGATTACTATATTTTCTTTACACAAAGTGATTTAATCGTGAAGTTTACACCATAACATGTTTGTGGGACCGTCGTTGTTTTTGGCGTCGAAACAGTTTTATTTTGATAAGTTCAGGTATTTCTAACCAGTCGTGTATTATAATTGTTCAAGTTTGAAATAATAGTAACCTTTAAATCGAATGCATTGTTAAATAAGTTGATATTAGTAAATTGCTTCAACATAACCTCCAATCAAAACCATGATGATACCAATCCTATGAGTGCCATGATTTCTACCATATTATCACCAAGACCTGATGACAAACGTGTTATTTGCGTTAAACATGCCTGCACGCCACCTTAGCTGACAAAGTTTTTGTAATTTCAGCCTAAGAAGAAGGTAGGAAAGAAAGTAGCGGCCGCACCTTTGGTCGTGAAGAAAGTTGAGCCCAAAAAGGTAGTGAACCCACTATTCGAAAAGAGGACCAAGAACTTTGCTATTGGTGAGTTTACGTTTCATTATTTCTGCTGTTGATGCTACTGGACTATTTATTATTTGTGACAAAGAGGCGGAAGTGTTTTTGATTCATCCAAGCAAGGTGGTGGTTACACTTTCATTCTGTGCTCTATTGTTGAAATAATATGGCGAGTTCCTGAAGTTAAGATCTAAAGGAATATTGGGACTAAAATGATGTAAACCTTTATCTGAAATCACCATGTGGTTACAAAATATACGAGCTTTTTAACACTGATTAGTCCTAATTTCACACTACAAGCATTCATAACCTCAAATTGAAAGATAAACAACAACTTCTATTAATGCCTCTGCCTTAATTCAATATCAAACATGACCAAAATCTTGTATCAGACTTGTTTAGAACTACATATGAGCCTCCTCCTCCAAGCTGCTTCCAGTCTTAAGAACTCTTGATCACATCTAGATACCTAACTTATCACAACTCTTTCCTAGGTCAGGACATCCAGCCCACAAGGGATCTGTCCCGCTTTGTCAGATGGCCCAAGTACATCCGCATCCAGCGCCAGAAGGCCGTGCTCCAGCGCAGGCTCAAGGTGCCGCCACCAATCAACCAGTTCACCCAGACACTTGACAAGACTACAGGTTAGTAACCATGCTTTTTCAAGTTATTCAAGTACATTTTTGTAAATAATTTAGCCAGGTAACAGTGATGTCAAAGTCATGAAAAAACTTCTATGAGACCCATTTTGAAATGTGTATTTTCATCTAAAAAACAGTATTTATATTCACTTGAATTTTATGGACTTAACCTGTTGAATGTTCTTTAGATCCTACACGGGGAACATAAGCCAAAATGACAGGAGTGTCTTTGGGGAAGGGTTATGGGGGAACTTGTATTTGGTGTAGCTATCGGTTTAACTGTAAAATCTTCGTTTTTCTGAAGGCCTGCCCTGCTAAAACGTTACTTATAAATTCGTCGAAATTTCGCGCGTTTGTTGCGAAATTCAACAGGTTAAATTTTATATTAAAGAGTTTACATAGATGAACTTTATGCAACAAGGCATTATTATTAGGTATTGTGTAGATTTATGAAATAAAAATATATGAAAGCTACACAATATTCTAGGTGCATAGAAACATCTTGCGAATAAACATTTTAATTTTTTTCTACAATTGGGTAAATAACTCCCCATTCCATCTCTGTTTTGGCTTCTTTGGCCAATCTGGTAAGAACTACCTACTACAAATCGCTTTTGACATAGGTTCCGCCCCTAAGATGACCCACTGACCAGGTTATGGTTATTTTAGGCTTTACTATGATGATTACCAAATGCAACGATGAATCACTATGATTATCAAAAATATATACGAGCTTTTTAACTCTGACGTCCAACAGATAGCAAACTCTTATAAGTTGATAAATATGTTAGGTTTGAAATAGTTTCTTTGTGTTACAGCCAAAGGTTTGTTCAAGATCTTGGAGAAATACAGGCCAGAGACTGAGGCAGTCAGGAAAGAGCGGCTAAAGAAGGCTGCTGAAGCTAAGGTATGATATAACAACATTTATTAGTTTACTCAGCCCTGAATTATAATAAAACATTCTTCACAAACCTGATGTAAAAGCATTTGACATTTATCAACAACAAAACTATTGTTTTTTTTTTTCATTATTAACTGCTTATCAGTCATATCTATTGAAATGAAGATAAATACACAAACTCTGAATGCCATGAGGACACTTACCACCAAGATCTCTGATCAAACTTAATTAAACAAAACACTACTTCCTTCTGTTAGCACATTTTTTGACCACACAACCTCCTTTCAGGTCGCCAAGAAGGATGAGCCTCCACCAAAGAGGCCAAACACCATCCGTGCTGGCACCAACACTGTCACCAAGCTGGTTGAGAAGAAGAAGGCACAGCTTGTTGTCATCGCTCATGATGTTGACCCTATTGAGGTTGGTATACTATTTCACTTACTTACTTCACTTGAATCAAATTTATTCTTGAAGCATTGTGTACTTGTCGACTTCAAGGTCGAAAGTATTGCAAACATTAATGTAATATCTTCTGTAGAAGAAAAAAACTTGATGATCTCAAGATTCCCGTCTTTAAGGACAAAAAAACTGCAAACCATTTATTTCACTTAGACCATTATGGTCTCACTTGAATGTCACGACACAAAAATAAATGATGAAGCTACAGTCACAAGGCATGAAGAACTGAATTTGCCCATTCCAAAGTGTTTATCTCTATGGAGTATGAAATTCACTAGTTGTCAGGCTTACTGAGTAAACTAGTAAAATATAGACAGATAGTTGCTATGATGTTAGAATTTCTTCACCTGAGGCTATAAATATGAAAAAGATATATTTATAGCTGCACGATGATTGTTGACTCTGAGCTCCAGTATAAAACCTTCACTACCGCTCATTCCATAGTATTTAACTAACTGGTAATATTGTTCACAGCTTGTACTTTTCCTGCCCGCCCTCTGCCGTAAGATGGGTGTACCATACTGTATCGTGAAGGGCAAGTCCCGTCTGGGAGCCCTAGTCCACCGCAAGACATGCACAAGTGTTGCGATCACACACGTATGTATTAATTTATGTAGTGATAGTTTGATCAAATCTATTTTTTTAATTTTGTTTGGATAAAAGTGTTGTGTCTAGACCTGCATGTTATGATGATTTATTTGCTATCATACAGCCATGCTGACAACCCATCTACCACCAATAGATTTAATCTGAAGATGCTGTCTAAGACACAACCCTTAAAAACACTCTGAAATAATTGATTTAACTTATATTTTTTTTTTTTAAGATTATTGAGTCTATGTACCACAATATAATTGCCAATAGTTTTATTTATATCAACTCAGACATAAGTTATTATTCTATTTTTTGGGCTTTGGATAAAGTCATACTTCAAAATCTTCGTTTTAGTACTTACTGGATCTATACTCGCCATAGTCTTTTTTTCATCAAAATCGTCGTTTTAGTACTTACCAGATCGATACTCACCGTCGTCTTTTATTCTTCATTAGGTTGAGTCCGGCGACCGTGCCGCCTTCTCCAAGGTGACGGAAGCTATCAAGACGAACTTCAACGAGCGCTACGAAGAGCTCCGCAAGCACTGGGGTGGTGGCGTTCTCGGTAACAAGTCCAACGCGCGCATCGCTAAGCTCGAGAAGGCGAAGGCCCGTGAGCTCGCGCAGAAACAAGGCTAAGCCTAATAAAGTTTAAGACCTAACATATTGCTGTTGTTTTCTTTATTGATTTCGTAATCCTTTTAGTTTTAGCACCTTCATTAACACACATAGATAGAACACTTCAATAGATGGTTTCCTAGTCGACTCGATGCCTTAAGAATGCTGTTAATAACTATAAACTGTTGGCAGCCAAAGTACACAAATGTTATTGAAAATAATAATGGGTCTTTACATATATTATTAAGTTGGCTTTCTATAATACTAGCAATATTTGAGATTTTATTTATGTTCCTACACAAAATACTTGATAGGACAATAAGAGCACTAAGGTCACACTAAAGGAGTCTACACACCAAAGCCACCGACCCGCCGACTCAGCCCGCCGACATTATGTCGCATATGATATTTGGGTCGCCGACACGGGTTTGGTGTGTAGACTCCCTAAGGTATCGCTTTATTTTATTAATTACTAGCGACCCGTCCCAGCTTCGCACGGTTGTTACAAATCTTTGAAAATCCCCACTGAATGAATGTATTATAATAATAATGTATGTATGTATTATACATAAAAACCTTCCTCTTGAATCACTCTATCTGTTAAAAAAAACCGCATCAAAATCCGTGGCGTAGTTTCAAAGATTTAAGCATACAAAGGGACATAGGGACAGAGAAAGCGACTTTGTTTTATACTATGTAGTGATTTGGATAGGCAAAGATGCTTATTATATATTTGAATCATAAGTTCTGTTTTCAAACAGTAGTGTCTATTGATATTTTTAAGTCTTTGTCAGTAAACACATTCAAATTGAGTTCTGTCGTGGTTGTGGTAATGAGGGAACCCATTACTGCGGAAGTCTACCTACTGTGAAGAAGTGGATACGATCACGGAGAACCTCGCAAATATCGGCCATCTTAACTATTACTGATCGCTGTTGTACATTGACTTACTCGGTAACTCAATGTACAACAGACGGTCTCCAAGCTACCAGACCTAAAGTTAATGTCCAGCCTCATTCTTCATATACACCAGAGCTTACGCTGACAGACTACATTTGCCAGAGTTTGGCCAACATGGTTTGTACCTAGCTTTTTCTGGTAACACCTGTTGTGGTGCGGTGTGATGCGCAAAGCGGAGAGATGCTAGTGAGCTAGGGTATATCCACGAATGTTGTCTGAAGATGCGTACTGGCTAGAGCGAAACATGTGTGTACAATGTTGTATAGGCATAGATTCATCCCGCCCAGTTTAGTAGCAATTTAACATGTAAGGCGACCGCCACACAATGATTACGGATATTGTCGTCTCGTTGGTCGCCGAAGAAAGAGGCTGGCTTGATTAGCATAAATACCTCTTACTCCTGTTCGTTTCTGCTTTGTTGGAGTCCGGACCTGAAGCTTAGTTTTTTCATGCGATGGAAAGCTAAGTTTTGTGAAAAAGCGCCATCTAGGTCCTACTTAAGAACTTGATTAGCCAACCAAGTAGCTACTAGTGACATCTAGTTATTTTTTCTGAAAACACTTTGTTGGAACTACTACTAACAGATGGCGCTGGCAATTTTAAAAGACTAGATTTCAAAGTAAAGCATGAAGTTCATTGATGCTTTACTTTGAAATCTAGTCTACCTAGCCTGCTACGTTCATTGAATGAACGTAGTAGGCTAGATAGCAGGCATAACAACGATATCAGTGATGTTGGCTTGTTTTTTTTTGTTGTAAAAATGGCTGCCTTCAACGCAGTACCAGTCATAAGCGTCATGTGCCTAACCTTCTCTTAACAACGTTAGGATCGGCTCCATACTAACCTGAAGTAGCAGGTCTGATATCAGTATTTAAAATGGAGCGACTGCCTATCTGACTACCACAATCCAATTAGTACTGGTTAATAATACGAAACCCCTGTCAGAGTTTCGGACCACCGACCACACGTAACGACTGAAAAAGATCTACAAATGACAGCCGGGATCAACGGCATTAGGTACCTACGAGGAAACTCGATATGAGTTTGTAACTAACAGTTATTCACTTTATTCAGCCACGAGCTTATCCATAGATAGGTACTTACCTACTTACTAGAAATTTCTATCGTCTAGCACGCTACCTGTTACTCGAGTAGGTAAATGCTACCTGTGTAACGTTTAACGGGAATCGGAGTCGAATTAACTAGTCTGGCACAGCAATTTCCTTAACCCAAGTTCCCACGAAGCTAGTCATTAGGCAGACCCGAAACTTCCTAGCTACCTGTTGGAAATACAATTACCTACCTCATTATTTATTAACTCCGAGCGTGCGGGGTCTAATCCGTCTAATGCTTGATTGGTGCACATTTTTTGTTCTGAAAAGAGTTGAAAGCATAAATAGCTATCTACATTTAATCGGCTTATCTATCTATAAAAAGGGAAAATCATTGACTTATCAAGATTGATCACGAAATCTCAGAAACTAGTTTTAGGTGTAGGTGCTCACTAAGACGGGTTTATAAGCTAAAGGGGTGAAACAGGGTGGCAAAGTTAGTACCTATAGGAGAGCGCCATTGGCCAAATTTTATCACGAAAATAATAGACTAAATAAACAAAAAGAATCTGAGCAGCGGGTGAAACTGGTCAAAGCTAAATAGTAACAATATAAAATATATTGTTTTTGAGAAAAGTACAATCAGTAGCGAAAGCGTTAGTGTGGAAATAATCATCACAACATTGGAACATTTACCTATCCTACTAATAGACTTAGAGGATGGATGTATGGATGTTTGTTGCTCTTTCACGTCAAAACGGCTCAACGGATCTTGATAAAATTTGGTACAGAATTAGAATATAGTCTGGAATAACACATAGGATACTTTATTTTTGGATCATCGCGTGGATGAAGCCGCGGGGGCCAGCTAGTTTGAAATAAATGCTTTTGATTTGATTGGATTTATACAGAAAAGGTCAATTAAAAAAACGAAAGTTAACACCTGATCTTAAAAAAAAGAAAATGTTTTGTTTTGTCTTGCTAATTGTACCAAAAGATGATAAAGTTCCACACAAAAAGAAATGTGAGATGTGTTGCAGAAACAAAAAAGAAAAAATATGTTCTAGATGTCGTCCTAAAGGGGCCGCTGTTGAGGAGCTCGTGGCTAAAATAATTGTAGCCGCTCGGGTCGATCTTTTGGTTAAGCCGCGCTTGCCTAGGTTGGTCTGTGGATGGGTGACCACCCGTTACATACCGAGTTTCCTCCGTGCCTCGGAAAGCACGTTAAGTTTTGGTCCCGGCTGTCATTTGTAGATCTTTGACAGTCGTTACAAGTAGTCAGTGTGCCGAAAGTCTGACAACCAGTCTTACCAAGGGGTATCGTATTATCCAGTACTAACTGGGTTGTTGAGGTCAGATAGGCAGTCGCTCCATGTAAAATACTGATGTTCAGCTGCATCCGGTTAGACTGGAAGCCCACCCCAACATAGCTGGGAAAAGGCTAGGCAGATGATGTCCTAAAGGGGTCGCTGTAGATACGACGCGTTGATGAATTAATTCCCCGTCATTATCACAGAGTCCGCTCTTAAATCCAAAAAAAAGTCTCACAGGCCATCTACAATTTCTACAAGCATATTAATTATCATCATAAACCATTTATGACTATGTCAGACGTCTGGGCGATAACAATGAGTTAATCTCTAAAACATGGCGGTGCCCACGCACGTGTACCTGCTCCTGAGCTCCTACCGTGTAGACGCGACCTTGCCCCTCGACAGAGAATACAGTCTGAAGGGGCTTCCGACTGTATTCTCTGTCTCTGTCGGATTATATTATAAAAGCGAAAGTGAGTTTGTTTGTTTGTTACCTCTTCACGCTTTAATGGCTAAACCAATTTTGATGAGTTTTGGTACAGGGATAGTTGAGAAAACCAGGAGACGGACATAGGCTACTTTTTAATTAATAAAGTAGGATATGAGGGAGAACGAGGGAAGAAAAGGGAAAACTTATCGTTGCTATTACAAATCAATAAGTCGCAAGAGAAACTGTGTTACCCCAAATTTAACTCGGGCGAAGCCGCGGGCGAAAGCTAGTGAGTTAATAATTTTTCACTTCCTCGAAAACTGGCTTTTATTGGACTACAATTAGGTTCAACTTGGAATGTATTTCACACGCATGCTTTTTCTCATTTAGCACAAGCCTTTAATTTTTTCTGTATTATCACGGATAACAATTAACAACTACTCAAATCCCTAAAACCTGCCAGTGCTTGTTTTTAAGGCCTTCATATTAATTTTAATATAAATCTTCATATTAAGTTTATCAATAGAATCTCACAAATAAACATGATAATTCATTATATAATTTGCTTATATTAACAAACTAGATAAATTCGGTAGCACCTTATTGATTTGTAATAGCAACGCTAAGTTTTCCTGTTTCTTCCCTCTTTCTCCCTCATTTCTGAGTTAAAAAACCGGCCAAGAGCGTGTCGGGCCACGCTCAGTGTAGGGTTCCGTAGTTTCCCGTCCGTCACAATAAGTGTTCCCACTTATGAGTTTATTATTTGTTTGACGTTGAACACTAGAGAATTGTATTTTATTATTTTCCAAGTATGGGAATAGTGCGTTAATGTAAACGTGCTGCGAATGACTTAAACTATTATATAAACTATCATAGACCCGTAATATTCCATTGATGTAATAAATGCAAATCCAATGCCCTACAAACCCGACTTCTCTCTCCGCCATATATAATTTATAAATGACACTCAGGCTCTATTAGTTCCGGGTAAAGAAAAATAGACACTTCTCTAGACCGAAACGATGTGTGTTGGCCTGTTGGGATAACAAAGGCGGAAACTCGGAAAGGCGGGCACAGCGTCGTCCTCAACATGATTATCACTGTTCAAAATATACGAGAACATTTTAATACCGGACAAATCAAAATCAAACCTCGACAACTAATTAGATTATGCACTCATAAATAAAATTACGAATATATTTAAGAGCAACTTACTTTACCACGGTAGGTCATGAAAGCACGGATTATCTTAACATCGACTTTTAAAAAATGACGTCATTACACAACGCCATCTATCGAACCATTTATGAACTAGTTTTTACCTTAACATTTGATGGTGTTAAAAAATGAATTTTAGTTTTGTTCTAAATTGCCTTAGCTTGTTCTTAATAGAAGTTTTATGTAGTTATAAGATACCGCCAATGCCAAGGAGAGACCAACCGAACAATTCGGTAATACCCGATCCAATGTAATAAGTACCTACAGCGCTATCTCTCGGGGAATTGGGTTACTAATTAATACTTTTGGATTGCGAGAACCGATTTCAATAATTCTTTTTTTGTTTGAAAAAAGATACGTTCAGGATAATAAAATTTATGTAAACGAAGTTAAAAAAAATGCTTGCATATACGATTGTACTACAAACTTAGTCCAGAAATTATTTTGTAAAACTTTTTGTCTTTTTTGTACAAAAACTGTTGTGTCAATCAAGTTCAAAATAATTTTCATAGAAAGTCCTTATAAAGGTGTACTTTTCAGAATTTTTTCATATTTTCTAAACTTATGGTTCAAAAGTTAGAGGGGGGGGGACACATTGTTTTTTACTTTTGGAGCGATTATTTCCGAAATTATTGACATTATCAAAAAATGATTTTAGTAAACCCCTATTCATTTTTAAATACCTTTCCAACAATATATCACACGTTAGGGTTGAAATTAAAAAAAAAACGCTTCCCACTTTACATATAGGGTGGCTACCCTAATAAAACATTTTTTTCCAAATTTTATTTTACCACTTTGTCGGCGTGATTGATATACATATTGGTACCAAATTTCAGCTTTCTAGTGCTAACGGTCACAGAGATTAAGCGAGGACGGACGGACGGACGGACAGACAGACATGGCGAAACTATAAGGGTTCCTAGTTGACTACGGAACCCTAAAAAATCTGTCCGTCTCCAGGTTCCCAACTATCTCTGTACCAAAATTCATCAAAATCGGTTTAGCCATTAAAGCGTGAAGAGGTAACAAACAAACAAACAAACTCACTTTCGCTTTTATAACATTAGTAATGATTGATATTTATTTGAGTTCTAAATTCAAAAATAATTTGAATTTCTTATCCTTACTAATATTATAAAAGCGAAAGTGCGTTTGTTTGTTTGTTTGTTATCTATAAATGAGGTAAATTCTCGTTGCAATGAACAGCCAACTTCACTTCAATCCATTTTTTGCCAATAAAATTAGCGCAGAGCTTTACGGAGATAATTTCCCTCTAATCTGTCGTACTCGCAGACAGAATGGCTCATCTGTACCTCAATAGATAAGGATACATGGCAGTAAGGTAAGAGCGGTACCACACAGACGAATTGCGGCGAATTGTTTACGTACTTGTACGAATGTACGGTATATAGGAATAACTCGATTGTATGGCGATTCGTGTTTGTAATAAATTACCGAACGATCTAAAATGCCTTCATTTAAAAAACTCATTTAAGCGAAAATTATTCGCTTTTATTTAATAAATAAAAGCGAATAATTTTCGCTTGAATAATTTTCGCTTAAATAATTATCGCTTAAATAATTTTCGCGAATAATTTTCGCTTATCGTGGATGGATTGTGTAAGGAATTATATATTATATAGGAGAAAGGTATATGATATAAGTAAATGATGCCGTGACGTCTGAAAGGGGAGAATGGAAGAAAAAAACGTGTTGCGCCGACCCCAAATAGAATGGGACAAGTGTAGGAAAATGATGTCGATGACGTGTATGTCGATATAATTTCGTCTTGCAAACGCGGCGAAGAATACGCACAAGACTAGACTACACACACGCAGTGGCTGCGCTGAACAACCGCATTTTTAAAAACACGCTTGCAAATCGACATTGTGACAAAGGCCTTTAGCGGATGAAGCTTCCCACCCATTCAACGCTGAAATCCTTTTGTGTTCGGATTCTTTGCATCCGCTGAAGAGAATCGCCCCTCGCAGCGGTTATTCTAAAATGATTACCTGAAACGTTAAGTGGGACTTTTCATGGGATTTAATGGAAGGTGTTAAAATCACGTTTTAATGCTGGTCTTTTTTTTTGCTGATGGAAAATCATCAATAACTTCTCGGGCGGGGCGGGGGGTGAGTGTCAGACTTGTGCTGACTAAAACCCACCCATGTTCCTTCTATTGCCCTTTACGTTCTGGGGCCGCGGTATCTCTTTCGAACAACCCGCAAACCCGGCAGGCCCCTTTGCTTTGCTGACATCTCTTTGAAGCGCGTGTGGAATACTAACGCGCTGTCGACACGGCCTTTTTTTTTTCTTTTTTTCGGGTGGGAAATCATCCAATGACTTCCCCCGCGCTGGGTGGAGCGGGGGGGCATGTCAGACTTGTACTGACTAAAACCCACCCATGTTTCTTCTATAGCCCTTTACGTTCCGAGGCCGCGGTATCTCTTTCGAACAACCCGCAACCCCGGCAGGCAGAGGCTCTGGCAAGCCCCTCTGCTTTGCTGACTCTCTTTGAGGCGCGCGTGAAACACGAACGCGCCGTCGACACGGCCTGTCGTCAATCGACGGACGGACGGTGAACTACCCATTGCTCACCGCCCACAGGCCCGCATCTACGGTGGCCGGAAGTCGTCTCGCGGCGCCCGGCGCCATGGGCGTCTCCCGCGGCGGCTGGGTTGGGCAGATGTTCTCTCCCTCAAACGCCCGGCCACCTCCTTCGCTAGCATTACTGCTTCGCAGAAGGTGGTGACCGCTTCCCATTCCCTCTCGCTCCGGACCATGGCCTGAACCAGGGCCGGACGCGAGAGATCGCCGCCGCCGATCGCCTCGTCGACACGGCCTGTCGTCAATAAACGGACGGACGGTGAGCTACCCACTGTTCACCGTCCACAGGCGCGCATTCACTTTGGCCGGGAGTAGTTGTCGGATGCCATGGCAGGCGCGGTCCTCACAGCCACTCCAGCCATTCCTCAAAGAGGAATGAAGGACTTATCGCCACTATTGTGGCGTGCCCTTAATGCTGTTTTTGGAATATTCAAGTATGAATAACTACCAAGATCTGACTAACTACACTAAGGCCAACTAGAAGCGATACGAAAGGCCATTAACCTAAAGAATAACTGTGGCATTGACAATCTAATATTTAGCTCTTTCCATCTTGTGCCTTTGTCGTAATGTCTCGTTCTCCCGGCAAAAACATGACAACGTTAAGACGGGTTCGCCAACATTCGGGCGGCCATATTAGATGGGGTTTTAGCATGGGTTTTGTTTACATTTGGTATCGCTTCTCGTTGGCCGTACTTTACTTAATCACATATAATATGGGATCGGCACAGCATATCTTCTTCCATACTTCTCTATGATCGTCATTTCATCAGACACCTACTTACTTGCCATATCATCCTGCCTTACCATATATCGTTTCTTTAAATCTTCATCGACTCTTACAAGTCAAAGGCAAGTCAATTGATCGGTGTTTCGCAGCTGAAATAAGATTTGTCAGTAGATTTCGATCGATTTTTTTAGAGTTTCTTGCCCATTCTTCTCCATAGAGATCTACGCTTTGGAATCGGCAACTACAGTACTTTCACAAGTTATTATGTCTTGTGACTGGGACTGTAGCAGCATCATTTTTTTTGTTCTTGTTTTTATGACATTCAAAAGTGCCTGTAATGGTCTAATTGAAATAAATGATTTGAGTTTGAGTTGAGTTTGATTAAACTGGAACGTTGTTTTTTTCTGATGGGAAAACAAAACCCACCCATGTTCTTTCTTTTGCCCTTTATGTTCCGGAGCCTTTATTTAATAAACTTAACTGGAAAATACCAATTAAACTGGGGCTTTACAAACTGAGGGTTTGTCCTCATTTTCCTGTCCTCGTCCTATCATTGTTCTGTTTGGCGGGCGTGTTTGTCTAGTGGTTAGTGGCCCTGATTGCTGAGCCGGAGGTCGTGGGTTCGATTCCCACCCAGTACAAACTTTGTGTGATGAGCATGATTGTTTGTTCTGTGTCTCGGTGTGATTTATCTATAATTTGTATGTTCATATATATAAATTATATAAGTATGTATATCAATTGTCTGGTTACCATAACACAAGCTCTGCTTAGCTTGGGATCAGATAGCCGTGTGTGAGTTGTCCCAAGATATTTTTATTTATTTTATCATACTTCGGGTCGGGCGCAACATTTTTTTGTTCCATTCTCCTGTAGAACAAAATAATGATAATAAAATAATTATAAGCGTAAACTATAATTCATTTACTCTTTCTCTTTCACATCGTTCCGCACTCAATCCATGTTTCGTTTAATTGCTCTTTCTCATGCGCTACATTTATCAACATTTTATTTATCACTCTTATAGTCAAAAACAATTCACCCCTCATCATTACATGTCCATACCAAGATAGTCTATTCCCTGTAAGGATTATTGTGGAGCGCATTAAAATACAAAATATGTAAGCCAATACAACAAACATAAAATGTATGACTCATTGGTACTAATTATGAAGCCTTATAAACTTATATAAGACTAGCTTTCGCCCGCGGCTTCGCCCGCGTTAAATTTGGGGTAATACAGTTCTCCTTGCGCCTTATTGATTTGTAATAGCAACGCTAAGTTTTCCCTTTTCTTCCCTCTTTCTCCCTCACATCCCATTTTTTTAAATAAAAATTAGCCTATGTCCGTCTCCTGGTTCCCAACTATATCTGTACCAAAATTCATCAAAATTGGTTTAGCCATTAAAGCGTGAAGAGGTAACAAACAAACTCACTTTCGCTTTTATAATATTAGTAATGATAGTAAGGAGTAGCTGTGCCCAGCGGTTTCACCCGCTGGTCAGTTAGGAGTATGAAAAATAGATGTTGGCCGATTCTCAGACCTACCCGATATGTACACAAAATTTCGTTTAAATCGGTCCAGCCGTTTCGGAGGAGTATGGGAACGAAAACTGTGACACGAGAATTTTATATATTAGAAGATAACAAAAGTCAGTCTGTCTACTCAGTCAAAAGATATGGCTGATGTCGCAAGTTTGTACGGAACCCTCGGTGAATTCAAATCATTGGCTGATTGCGTTACCAAAGGGTCATTATCAAATTGTATAAAAACAATCACTTAACTTAAACACATGCGTCATTCGTTGCCGTGTATACGGCGAGTTCATGTTCCACGCGCGCCTCAAAGAGATGCCAGCAAAGCAGAGGGGCCTACCAGGGCCCCCGCCTGCCGGGGTTGCGGGTTGTTCGTCAGAGATACCACGGCCCTGGAACATTAAGAGCAAAATAAGGAACATGGGTCGGTTTTCGATAGTAAAAGTCTAACTAACGCTACCCCTCGCTGTGACCCGAGCAGGGGAAGTTATTTAAAAAAAAACAGTAATTCGTAACTAAACACTCCAAAATATGACGAAGAACAACAGGTATCTCATTCCTCTTGTTTTTCGTCGTAAGTGGAACCCTAAACGGTATTAATTCGTGGAGTTGGAGCCGTGCCAAGTCCAGAGCCAGGTGCAGGCAGATAACGTATGGTTTCGAAGTTGGTCCAACTGCCAGGTCAGAAGGGAAATGTCCCGGGGAAAGTGGAAACTTCTCTTGTTTCCCTGATTCGCTGGATTGAACGCTTAATTTCCGTGTTGTAATAAATATGGCTGTGAAATATGTATTTAACCAACTTCAATAATGGTGTGTTAAGAATAGAATAGCATTTATTTGCAAATATGGGTTATACATGAGTAGGTGGTAGTAGGTTTATATCGGTTCTGCCATATTTCACCATTCGGCATGCAAACATTATCATTATATAAAATTGTCAAAATTTAAATTCTTATTCTTCAAATAAATAAAAGTAATTCTCATGATATAAAATTACTAAAAATCAAATTGGCATTAAAATGATCAAATATCAACTTAATTTAAAAATAGAAAACAAAAACAAACATAACTTATTAATTAAAAATTCAGCGATTACTTTAGTGGATTTACATGAGTGGGTTTTAGTCAGTACAAGGCTGACACTCCCCCTGCTCCGCCCAGAGCGGTGGAAGTTATTTGGTTATTTCCCATCCGTAAAAACTTGTGACAGAAACTGCCATATCTTTTGACTGAGTAGACTTAGGAGGTTGATTTATCAAAGCTTCAGGGAACCATAGACTTAAGAAATTATTGTAATTTGTTAATTTCAGCTCGATATCTCCAGGCGTTCCCGAGATAAAGATTCTTGACAGATAGACAGCCCAACGAACAAAAAAGTGATCTCATAGGGGGTTCCATTTTTTCCTTTTGAGTTATCGAACCCTATAAATGATTGATTTTAACACCGTGTCAACTGAAAGTGTCAATTTAGGAAGCAACTGTTAACCAAAGCAGTTTATTTATAACTTATGGCCCTTCTTAAACCCTATTGAAGCTATAAAATCCAATATTTTATTGCCCATTCACAGCCTTTAAAAGCGTTGAACCGAACCTCTTTAGACAATCCTTAAACTTCTATTATTTATGGTTTTTTTTATTAGTTTACTTATATAAAGAGGTGGGACGTAGAACATGTGACTAAAAGAGTGATAGATAAGAATGTTGATGGATGAAAAGGAAGGCCAAAAAAAAGATGGATGGATTGTGTAAGGAATGATATGAAAGAGAAAGGCGTGAATGATGCCCTGACGTCTGATAAGGGAGAATGGAAGAAGAAAACATGTTGCGCCGACCCCATATAGAATGACAAGTTCAGGAAATTCAGTCAATTCATTCTCTCAATCTCAGCTTTAATCGATGATATAGTTGAGTTTTCTTAGAAATATTTGGACGACTTCAACTCTTTATGTAAAAAACTGTTTGTAATGTATAAAAATTCTCAACATTCATAGATTTTTAAGTGTTTTTTTAACTGTATCTGTAGAGCCTGGTTACTTATTTATTTTGTAGACTATACTTAGTTCCATACTTATCCATTACTTATGATAAAAATATGAAAGACATGAGCGACTGTCTCGTTAGCCTAGTGGCTGCAAGTGCAATTACCCCTGGTTCTCCGGTTCGAACCCGTTGGGGCTTTCTTAGTACCCAACCTTTTTTTGCGGTTGGGAAATCAGCAAATAACTTCCCCCGCCCTGGGTGGGAGTGTCAGACTTGTGCTTATGAAAACCCACCTATATTCCTTCTATTGCCCTTTTATGCTCCGGCACCGCGGTATCTTTTTCGAAAGATAAAGAGTCTTGACTCTTAATCTCTGGAACTCGTGGAGGCCTTGGGTTAATGTTTTTTGAAACCATAATACACAAGTCAGTTGAGTTGTCGTCCCTTGAAGCTGTGAAAAAAGAAACACTCTAAGCCTGCAGTCAAAGACATGGCCGTTTGTGTCGGAATTTAAGTTTGAGTCAAGGTTTTTTTTAAACTTTCTCTGCTCTTATAGACTTATAAATTACTAAGTATGTTTAAAAAAATACCAAATAGGCTTGCGTTTTGTAAAGTAAAGTAAAGTAAAGTAAAATTTATTTGCCTAGATTGTAGGTACATAAAATAAGTTGACAATGATTGGTTGAGCCTTGTACAATCTACCTTATAGTAGGCATGCAAACATTAACAATTATTTGTTAATAATTGAGATTCAAATTAAAATAATGATAACAACCGCAACTTGCGACTGATGTGAAGCGATGATGCAGCCTAGCGTGGTGCACGCTGGCTTAGAAGAAACCAATTCACTCGAACTTTGAAGAGATCCGGATTTTAATGATCAGAGACCAGAGAAGCTGGCAGTGAATCCCACAGATATATTATTTCGCCCATGACAACTGATTACTCTAGTACCATGAACAAGTAAACTTGAAAGAAATTCTAAAACTGTACAATCGAGATTCAACCTTTTACAGTCATTGTTTAAAATTAAACCCCAACAAAATAATATTTACGTTCATAATTTTGATTTTCTTGCCATGATTTCGTAATAAGTCTCAATTTCTTTCATTCTTAAAGACAGAGTAATGTTTGTTTTACACTGATAGATGTTACAAACGCTTTCAAAAACATTGACTACGATATTTTTATGTCATTAACGTTTTGACGGAATCTTTTCATTGCATCAAGGTTATAACTGGAATCGTTTTGTGGTAACTAGTGAATAGTACGTTTTGGCAATAATGTTGTCTGTCTTGTTATCACAAATGGCAAGGATTCCGCAAGGAAGTATATTTTGCCCTTTTTTGTATTAATTTGCTGATTAAGGTTTAAGGATGCTATGCTAATATGGGCATATTTGCATTTTGTTTGTTTATTTTATCTCATTTGTTTTAATAATAAATACTGCGGTCAGCCAGCCCGTTATACAATACAATTCAAAAATAAATACTTTGGTTTATCGACCAACATAAAGCTTGCAAGAACACCACAAGCTTAGTGTATCCAAGTTTGACTTTGAAGATCTTGGCAAAAAAATCTCTCTACTTAATATTTCACCAAATGTAATCCAACCTTTTTTGAGACCGTCAGACGTGGATACCGGCTTAGACTTAGGAATATACCTTCAAAAGCTTATTTAGTTCAAAGAAACAAACACAGATATCGAGAGTACACTACTTTTTTAATGAATTTATCTAGGATTCTACAACTTGTTTCCAAATTGATAGATTAACTTCGAATGCAGCTTTGTCAATCAAAGGGTAAGACTTCATGATTGACAAAGCGGCTTAACGAAGGAGAAAAGACATCCAGCCGTGTCGTTTAAAAATAGAACAAACGGAAATGGCGAATGACGCGCTCAATCCGACAACGGTTCTAATTGCATCCTAACTAACAATCAAGAAATTGTCAACGGCTATTATGCAAACTTAATAATAAACGCCTCTGTTAATGGTTCCGTACTTGTTCTGTAGTACGCAAGCGCCAAACCTCCCGAAATGTAACAGGTACTATGGACTCTATGGACGCTTTCGCTCAGTCGCGAAATGTCGGGAGAGCCGCGCAGGCGTGTCGCCTGTGCCTCATCAATTATTTCTACTACCATAAAATAAAATAAAAAATTAAACGTCAAATAAATCCCGCCAATTGTGGATCGAATTTCAAAAATGGAATTTGATTTTTGCTGTCACGGGATTCCAATATGGCGTGATTTAGTGAAGATGTTTCGGTTTGAAAGTGGCGTGTATTGACTTTTCGTGTTTTGTTTTGTGATAATTTGTGATAGCGATGCCAAGTGGATATGGGTGTGATAATGATAACTGCTTGTGGGATTGGATTGCTCAATGCATCGGACTCTATGGTAAGTTACAGAATAAAGTTTTGCTTTTTAAATACGATTACAGGTACGAAAGCAAGACATCTACTTTATAATAGTTTGGAACTCATTTAAATGTAACTGTCAGAAACGGTACGAGAATCTAATAAATAAGTATGGTAGGTGAAGTTTGAGAGAATTCAGCGAAAGGCTCAAACAGAAACAGAATTTAATTACTGGAAGATTTCTTCAAAGACAAATTCCTTGAAACATGGTAAGTAGTTAGCCTGATTTCTCACTGTTTCACAAGATTTTTAAGCATTTAGTTAATCGCTAATTAAAATTTATTTAACAGAGGATAAATCTTGAAGACAAGAAGAATTAATGAATTAAAAACTACAAATTTTACTTTACGAATTAGGAATGCCATGACGTAAAAAATAATCTAATACGAAAACACACATTCACATGAATACAAGTGAATTTAACAGTTTACAAAAAGTGGAAATGCATTCATGTTATATTATTAACTATGGAAAAATACAGACTTATTAGCCACTATTTTCCGACGCAAGAACTTAACTACTATAGCTTTTCTTGAATGTTCCAGAAGATCGTTCATTGCTATCAGTCACGTAGACAATCGTTTTAAGACTTGAGATCACGTAGACTGCCTCATACAGCTGCGCACGGATTTGAACAGACTCTTTGCTGAAAATTTGATCATGGATATGCATTTGACTGCCTCGTTGGTCTAGTCGAACGCGACTGCTGAGAATGAGGTAGTAGGTTCGTTTTTTAACTGCAGCATTAGGAATTTCTCCTGTATTGTGGGTGCGTTTACAAACTTTGAAACTCAGATAAACAAACAGCCAGACCCGGAACAACTACCTGTAGATCATGCAAATATTTGTTCCGTGCGGGGATCGAACCCGCGACACGTAGCGCAGCAGTCGATCGCTTCACCACTGCGCCAACCGTGTCGTCATTCCTTTTTTTTTGATTCCCTTGTCGGGCAGAGCAGATTTCCATGGTTTTTTCATTAGTAAATTCTCAGTCTGGAGTCTGAATTTGTGCCCGGATGGCAAAGGGCTCGCATTACGTGGGGTTTGAACATAACTGGCAACATTTAGGTGAACTATTGGGTACACCTTTGCCTTACCCTTCTTGGATAACAAGCGTAAAGTTTCCTCTATAAAAAAAAAACTTTTAATAAAAACATATTGTTCGAAACGAGGTTATACTTAAAAAAAATGCATTTATGACCAGTATAAAAATGGACGTCGCAAAATTAAGGTTAAGAATTGTAGCAGACGATGTTCTATGCTTTCTGAGAGCGAAATTTATAAGTTCACACGCGTGATAAAGTCAATAATCGGTGTTGTATGAGACTTACTGGTCATCATCACTGTAAAGCATATTCTTACAAATTTAAGGGTGTTAAGAACCCCAATAGAAAGACATCGTGTTACCGATAACTGGGTTCATTATCCGTCTAGCGACTTTTGCTAACTATTTAAGGGTCGGCCTCCAGTCTTAGCGACTACCTATCTCACCTCCACAACCCATTTAGCACTGGATAATACGATAATCCTTGGTAAGATTGTTTGTCAGAAGGAACACTGCTACGATTGTTTTTACATATGTGTTTCTCCAAAAAAAAAAAAAAATGTTGGACACCGAGAAGTTGAAGGTCGAAACACATTCTTTAATATCTGTTAAAGATCTGCAAATGTCAGCCAAAACCAGCAGCTTGACGTTCTTTTCAAGGTACGGAGGAAACCCTTCTACAAACCAACCTAGGCCAAAGCTAAAGATCCACCCAAAGGCAGCTATTTGTTAGTCCTGAGCTCCCGATAACTAGGTTATCGAGGTTAAATATACAGACGCTTCATGCAACACTAGCTGTCGCCCGCGGCTTTGCGCGCGTGATATCGAAAACATCGAATCTACCTCTGTACCAAATTTCATCAAAATCCGTTTTGACGTGAAAGACTAACAAATATCCAACAAGTCAATCCTTTAGATAGACAGGAAGCTGTCTCAATTTAGTTAGAAAGAAATGCCCAGAAGTGGGACATAGCTGCATGGCTACTAAAAAAAGTGATGATACCGCACTATTATTTCCATTTTCTTAACAATCATTTTTGGAAAGACCATGATCATTTTACACAGAAAAACTTGATCAATCGATAAAATGGCTAAAGCTTTTAAGCTGCATTTAAGTTTCTAGAAAGCTATATCAAAACGTGCTTTTCGCTTTGACTCTTGCAAACGATGAACCTACTAGAATAGAGATTTTGAAGTTGGATTGTCTTGCAATTCTATTGTTGTTATCATTTTAGAAGACTATGCGCCAACCTAATAGGATGGATCTTTGACTAGAAATTACAATGAGATATTTCATTTAATATTATACATTCATCAGACTCATTTTAATAATCTTCTGTATGTATTTATTCAAAAGGCAGGTTCATTAAAACAATCGAGCCGTCAAAGTCACACGACAGTCTTCATTAGAAACACGACAGACTTAAAATAAAAGCTGATATTCAAATTCCACGATAATCAAGCTAAAACACTAAATTTAAAGACAAAATTATACAAACAGCTCCCTCTTAAAACAGTCCTGTCCATAGATAAAGCTGAAAACACACTCGTAACGTAAGAAGATTTTAGACAAAAGATTACGTGAATAACATCCAATTCTAATTTCAAATATCATAGCTATTCTGAGAAATGATGTTCAATGTAACGTTAAATAATCGCACGTCAATTTGTTATTTGAACGTCGAACGGTCTCGTTGTTAAGGTTGGAGCACACGATCGATTTTCGGTGTACAGCTGAAGGGTAATCAGTAATAGATACGCTTTTATAGTCGTATTTTCGGGATCAGACTAATGTCTTTGCAGTTGTGGTTGACGGCGGAGCATGCTTTAAGATTGCGACTGTGAGCACTGACGTTAACATTTAAACGTTTGTTTTTTGTAAAAGGTTTTTATTTTAATTTACATTTTGTTTGATTAAACTAACAACATACCATAAAAGGCCATTAAAAAACTTCTCAACGATGTCAGCTGGTAACGTGCCCAAGAGACTGGTGGCCACGTTGTATTAACCTCTGGCCCAGGTAAAAGCCAGCCCTTATGCCACGCGAACGTTTTTGAATAAATTATTTGCACCCTCAACGAAAGATTTGGTCGATTGTCTGCACCCGTAACTTAGATACAATGTCAAAAAGATACGGTCACCTCAGATAATACATTTCGTCTTAAACTAATAATGAATTATTTTTATTTATCTATTTAATAAAAAAAAAGCTTTCATTAATCCTTACTAACTATTAAGAGATACGAAAAAAAAAACTTTGAAAATCAGTAAAAATTTATATTTTTACTGATTTTCAATTATATTATAATTTAGATTTATAATTATATTTATATTATTTGTGTAGTTAATGTTAATTATAAAATTAAATAGGATGACTTCTTACTATATTAGTTTGTTAGTGTTGGGTATATTCTCTTGTATTTCTTCATTTTCAATGTAAGGACCGCTTGCGGCGGTAAAAGCCTCCTCCAGATGCTTCCATCCATCATGTATTCTAGCTGTTCCGTCCAGAGTTTACCAGCAACCTTAAATATGTCGTGTTCCATCTTTTAAATTTCTCTATTTACCTATCATTAATCTGTGAAAGCAATAAATCTATCAGTTTTATATCACAGTCAAAAATTCAAAGCAAAGGTAAGAATTTGCCCTCAATCTCTCGCGAAGTCGTATATTAAAGAAATTATGAACTGAATATTAAAAAATATGATAGTTCATTAATCGGTTTCAGCCCAGTAACCTAGTTCCCTATAATTCTTGTGCGTGGGAAGACAGCAGCTGATATGGTTTCCCATAATAGTCCAGAATTAACAAATGATAGGTGTCGTTTGTTCGCTTTTAACCAATTACCGATAAAGTATTTTAACTAGCTATATGTTCTTTAGAAAGAAATAAAGACGCCCTTGAAAATAATGCACATGACGACACAGTTGGCGCAGTGGCTAAGAGATCGACTGCTGCACTGCGTGTCGCGGGTTCTATCCACGCACGGAACAGATACTTGTATGGACTACAGATAGTTGTTTCGGGTCTGGCTGTTTGTGTATATGAGTTTAAATGTTTGTAAACGCACCCACGATATAGGAGAAATCAAATGATGCATCCATTTGCAGTTTCTTAGGGATGGATAATCATCAAATAAACTTCCTCTCAGAATGGGGGCGAGTATTAGACTTGCCCACACTTCTTTTGCCCTATATGTTCTGGGGCCGAGGTATCTCTTTCGAACAACCCACAACCCCGGCAGGCATTGACTTTTTGGATTGCTGTTGATTGTGATTCGCCAGAAATATCCTTATACATAGTAATTCCTACTATTATTGTAAATGCGAAAGTTTTTGAGGATCTGACTATGTATAAATGTATACTCCGTCAGGCAAAAACTACTGAACGTATTTAGATGAGACTTGGCTCTCCGATTCTTTATAAACTGGACACATGACATTTGATATTTATAAGACTTTCATATACACACATATTGGTGTTTGCTAGCTGACATGTGACAATGAAATAATTATTTCTTTTACCTTGTTATAAACGTTTTTTTTTAGTTCTTCTAACCTGACAGACAGATGTGTTGCTGGAGAGTTTTTTCCGCCGCTTCTTCTTCCCAGCTAAAACACTAGGAAGTGGCGAAAGGCTGGCGTTTTGCGGGACTGTCTCTTGTTATTTGACGTTCAAAAACTGCTGGTTATAACAGCCTGATTTTTTATTATAATCTTCGTAGAATGATCCTGTATGACAATTACCGAACTTCTCGGAGAGAACGACGCGGGCACGACCTAGTATCTAATTAAATCGACTTCATCTTTTGTATCATAGTTATACACCAAATAATTTGATAGAAGACTTAATATTATGACAGAAGTCTGATTGGTTCTGTCTATCTGAGTCTTACTGAGAGATTTAACCAGTTCCCAATACAGCTGCACTTTAAAACTGTTAATACTAAAACAAGCGTAACACTTAAACAAACATACAAAACCTTTTAGTTTATTTTGATGGCCCATTTAAAATTACGTACTACTAATATCCTTCAAGCGAACTAATATAGGATTTTATTCCGGAAAACATTAATTCCTAACACTATTAAACATTTGAATCATAACAATGTTCTCTTCCGGCGATTTACAACTTTATGACTGCAAACAAACAATTCATTTTAATTCATATCGTATTCTGACTACGATTTATTGTAAAAACGTTCATAAAGTTTGTTTAAGAACTGTGGCGGAATGTATGGAGAATTTTTAGAATAAACAATGTTTTTTATCTGCGGGAGTATAGTGATGTGAAAGATCTTTGTGAAGTCGATGTAATTTCATTAAGGCGTGACATCAAAGTTGAGTCTGATCAAGACAGTTCATCACTGTTTCACTGTTTTTCTTTAGAATTAATTATAGGCTTTCACTAGTCTGTACAAAAATAAAGTTACTTCTGAATTTATTACGCTGCCAGTGTCAATTAATTCCATCTTTGTGCTTGGGTTTTTTATTTTCATCAATAACTACCCCCGTCATCATATTTTGTACAAGTTGAAAATAAAATCTCACAGAGTATCATTGCAAAAATCTTACATAATCAATCCTAACATCGTTAGGACTTCTCGGGATCATGCCTAGAACGAAAATCTAATCCAATTACAAAGGTTATGCGAAGATTCTAGTTTTATTTAGGCGCCCTGCGAAGCCTGAGTTCTGTTAGCTCATAATCTTATTATGTTATTAGTTCAGAAATCCTGCTTAACATTGTCGGCGGCAGACGATTTCTTACCTTTGAAGGCTTATGGAGTTTCAATGTAAATCCTTGCTAATATTATAGATGCGAAAGTGAGTTTGTTTGTTCGTTACGTCTTCACGAACTAAACCGATTTTGATTAATTTTTCTACGGAGATAGTTGGGACCCTGGAGACGGACAAAGGTTTTTTTTTTAAAAAGACTGAGATATGAGGGAGAAAGAGTTAAGAAAAGGGAAAACTTAGCATTGCTATTACAATAAATAGGGCGCAAGGGCAAAAATTACAGATAGGTTCCTGTAAATCAGGAAAAGGACAAACACAGTTCGTGTTACCCCAAATTTAAGGCGAACGAAGCCGCGGCCAAAACCTAGTTTTTGATAAAGGGAGGATTATTAATTGGTTCGCTGGTTGCTGATGACTATGGTTGAACTAGATTCAGGGTCAGGTTAAGTGCCAATTACGGGTCTATATAGGCGAGATGGCTTCTGTAGGTGCGTTTGCATGTTGTTGTAGTGTTTATGTCTTGGTGCTGTAGTTTATGGCCTTATAGGTTATTATCTTGTGAGTTTTATGCCTCTTGGAGAGGAATCGTCATGGCTAACTTGAAATTCTATCAGACCCAAGTCGGCCGTAGCAAGGAAATTGGAAGTGGAGATTAATTGATGATGGTGAGAAATCATCAAATAACTTCCCCCGCTCTGAGCGGAGCGGGTTGGAGTGTCAGACTTGTACTGACGAAAACCCACCCATGTTGCTTCTATTACCCTTTACGTTCCGGGGCCGCGGTATCTTTTTCGCCCGCAACCATGATGCTGCCCTGGAGTGTTAATATGGTGCTGTTCCACAAACGACGGGGCACTTAATATTGTGTTAAGTCAACTTAATGTTGTGTTTGTTGATCAACCTGTTACTAAACATCGCTAGAATGCTGTTAGTGCTGGCGAGAACTCTACCCATTGCTCTGGTGAGCAATGGGTAGCTCACCATCCGTCCTTCTAGTGACGACATGCCGTGTTGACGGCGCGATCGTATGCCGCGCGCGCCTCAAAGAGATGACAGCAAAGTTGAGGGGCTTACCAGGGCCATTGCCAGGGTTACGGGTTCTTCGAAAGAGATGCCGCGTCCCCAGAACCCAAAGGGCAAAAGAAGGAACAGGGGTGGGTTTTAGTCAGCAAAAGTCTGTCTATCCCTTTCGATCCATCTAGAGCGGGGGAAGTTATTTGAAGACGATGCAAGGTCTGAGAATCATTTATAGCTAAACTTGTGTTCTGCGTAACTTTACTTTAGACTGTCTTGACTATAAAATGCGTAGAACTTCACTTCTTCCTAACTTCACGGCCGCCATTTTGAATTACTATTTGATGTCTGTCCATTGTGTCAATTGTAATTTGTCCGAACTCGTTTGATTGAACCTTCAATGTATTTCTTTTGCTTGTAATTCCCGGATTTACGGAACTAATTAAAAAGTAATCAGGAACAAGCAATTTTGTCTTAGCAACGGATCCCGTTGCCAAGTAACATATCGAGGAAACGGTTAATCAATTAACTGGTTTACAAAATGGCGTAAGGCGTACAGGATATTGTGATTAATTGCCTTACTTGTTTCATTAATCGCTCAGTTTAAATTAATTTGTATGGGAACGTTTTAAGAGACTATTTGTTCAATTCTTTTGTTTTATCAAATTGATTTACCGTCACTTGCGCGGAATTTCGCGGTATGATACCCTCTTGCCTCGGCAAGCACGTAAAGCCGTTGGTCCTGAGCCTGGTTTCTTTCCGGTCGTGAGGGATTGCCGTCCCCTCGGACGATGAGAGTGAGGGAACAGAGAGTGCACCTGTGCCTGCGCACACACGCCGCAACTATAATATCTCCCGCGCCGATGGCTTATCTCCGCTGAGATTGACCACCCCGTGGCCTAAAACGTCAGGAGGACTATTATATATAAGACTAGCTTTCGCCCGCGGCTTCGCCCGCGTTAAATTTAGGGTAACACATTTCCCCTTGCGCCTTATTGATTTGTAATAGCAACGCTAAGTTTTCCCTTTTCTTCCCTCTTTCTCCCTCACATCCCACTTTTTTTCAAAAAATATTAGCCTATGTCCGTCTCCTGGTTCATCACAATCGGTTTAGCCATTAAAGCGTGAAGAGGTAACAAACAAACAAACTCACTTTCGCTTTTATAATATTAGTAAGGAAGTCAGGATTTTTAAACAAAGATTAGGTATGCTCATAGATTTTAGTCTACCTGATTGGTTTAATACTTTGTTTTCCAAACATATCGACATTTCATGACATTAAAGTATGTGCCTGTTGCACGGTGAAAATCTGCAGAAGAACTTATAAATATTTCAATGTGTGTTTAGCATTTTTTTTTACATATGTATTCATAAATATCAGGTCGGCTTGTACCTAACATTTTGCATTTAAATAGCAGTATTTTACAAGGAGCGACTGCCTATTTGACCTCCACAACTCAGATAGTGCTAAGACATACGATCATTGGTATAAGGCTGGTTGTCAGACTTCTGGGTCACTAAGATCTACTAATGAAAGTCAGGACCAATGACTTTGTTGCTAAAATCGGTATATAATGGGTGGTCACTAGCTCACCGCCCATCCGTCTATAGACCACACACCGTAGACACACCGTTTCGACGGCGGCGCGTGTTCCACGTCACCACGTGCGCTTCAAAGAGAGGTCACCAAAGCAGAGAGGCTGGCCAGGGCCACCGCCTGCCGGGGTGGCTGGTTATTCGAAAGAGATGCGGCCCCGGAACATAAAGGGCAATAGAAGGAATATGGGTGGGTTTTAGTCAGTACAAGTCTGACACTCTCCCCCGCTCCGCCCAGAGCGGAGGAAGTTATTTGATGACTTCCCATCCGCAAAAATAATTATGGTATATGGATAATTATAATGGATACATAAAATTAATGTTGTCAAACTATATATAGTTAAGTTGTGTCAGTTTAATTAATTCCAGAATAGGAAACGTCGCTTGACAGGAATAAGCATAATTTTAGTGTTTTTAAGTAGTTTTAGTTTAGTTTGTGAATACAAAATCGACACAAGTTTGTTTTTTTTTTATAAAACAGATGCTTTGATTGTAATCTGACGATTTATTTTCGACTTTACCTTAATAAGTATATAGGACTAGCTGATCCTCGCGGTTTCACCCACGCTGCTCAGCACCTGTTGGTCGTAGCGTGATGTTATATAGCCTATAGCCTTCCTCAAGAAATGGACTATCCAACACTAAAAGAATTTTCCAATTCCAACCAGTAAGTAGTCCCTGAGATTAGCGCGTTCAAACAAACAAACTCTGCTTCTTCAGCTTTATAATATTAGTATAGATGATTTGTCCTACCAAAAAAATTTCGAAACAATCTTTATTGGAACTCTCAAGAACTTATAACTTTGGTCACCTAAAAGTAAGTGTCACATCAGTTTAGTCTTGATACTTTAGTCTGTAAGTTCGTAAGTAAAATGGTCAAGTTTTGCCTTTCCTAATGAGCTATCCAGGCTAACACTGTAGTATAATATAACTTTCTTTTAGTACTTTGTCGAGTTTCTTTTTTTCTCTACTTTCATCTAAGTGGTAACATGAGTGATGTAGGTTTAGGATTTTGAAACTGTTTAGTAGCATTGTGCTTGGGAGTTATTTATTTAAGAAGAGTCTATGTATGTGAATAGTTAGTAGACTGCTAATTTTAGAAGATAAACGGTTAATTTTCCGTTAATGTTCTGTTTATTTGATGTTTTATTTTGACAAAATACAGTTTAATGTTTTCGAGATTTCTTTTTTTTTGTAACTAGCTTTTGCTCCTGGTTTCGCTCTCGTTAAATTCAGGGTAACAAAGTTTGTCTTTCCTGATTTGCAAGTTTCTGCTATCTGTGGTTTTTGACCTTGCGCCTTATTTATTGTAATAGCAATGCCAAGTCTTTCCTTTTCTTCCCTCTTTCTCCCTCATTTCTCACTTTAAAAAAAAACATATAGAGCCTAAGTCCGTATCCAGGGTCTCAACTATCTCTGTACAAAAATTCATCAAAATCGGTTTAGCCATTTAGGCGTGAAGAGTTAACAAACAAACTCACTTTCAGTTTTATAATATTAGTAAGGATTTCGTTACTATGCGTGTAAAACAGGAACAAAACAACCTGGAAGCAAAACCTAGGACTGGCTCACTGACTAGCAATGGTGAACCAATGGCACCAGACCAAAAGTTTTTTTGGAACGAAGTTTCTTATCGCGCGTTGTGAAAGGGGGCTAGACGGAAAAAATTCTTACGAAAAGTTATCACGACACTTTTTGCTATAGTAAGCTATTGTAAGCTGTGCGGCGTCGCATGTTTCTCTGTCTGTCTGTCTGTCTGTCTCTCTCTTATAGAAAGCAAGCCAGATATTTTCGTTCCATCCGGGTGTCCCTTGACGCCTCTTATTTTTAAATTATATTTTGAGTTACTCCGTTTTAGCATGCGTTCTGCTAAAAGTAATCTTAGATCAATTACTGTTTTTTTACATTGCTGGCTTCAAAACCCCATTCTTTCGACATCTCCACAATCTAATGTGTAAGAACATACTTATTATAAGTACAGAAATCAGCCATGTAAGGACAGACGGCCCTTGAGTCTTTTGTAAGTCACTGAACCCAAATAAAAAACTACAAGGAAACACAATAGGTATTTCGCATTCTTTTCGGCAAACCCTTTCATTTGAAACCCTTATCATGGGTCTGCATAAAAATAACTAGTCCCTCATTTTTTTTGGATGGAAATAATCAAATAACTTCTCCCGCTATGGGCGGAGCGGGGGTAGTGTCAGCTTTTTACTGACGGAATCCCATACATGATAAATGATAATGATAAATGATGTTTATTTTGCAAGTAGGTTTTCACAAACACTTTTACACGTAATTTTTTTTAAAACTAGATGAGGCCGGTGTTTCGTACCCGACTACTCTGAGAACCCAAAACGGAAGAAGGGCTAATTTTATTTTTAAGCTCATTTAAAAAAAATAAACTTTGCCCCACACTAGGTGTTTCTCGTGTATCGTGGGTGCGTTTACAAACATTTAAACTCACATGCACAAACAGTCAGACCCGGAACAACTATCTGCAGGTCATATAAATATTTGATCCGTGTGGGGATCGAACCCGCGACACGCCGCAGTCGATCGCTCAGCCACTGCGCCAATTGTGTCGTCAATTTGTTTGGTTTGTTTATACATATAATCCCTATCATAGTGTGTACTGTAGACAACATACCGTACAAACGCTACAAAATTTCAAAAAAAAAGAGTAAAGTTCTGAGTATCTTTTTACTACGAAGTACGCTTCGTAGTAAAAAGATACTCAGAACTTTATGTATTTAAATTTTTTGCATTCATCTTCTATCCATAAAATCAATTAATACCCAATTTATGAGTGACTAGCTTTTGCCCGCGGCTTCGCTCGCTTTTAATTCGGGGTAACACGCAGTTCCTCTTTTGCTGATTTACAGGTACCTGCTACTTGTAGTTATTGCCCTTGCGCCTTATTTATTGTAATAGCAATGCTAAGTTTTCCCTTTTCTTCCCTCTGTCTCCCTCATTTCTCAATCTTTTTTGGAAAAAGAGTTAGCTTATGTCCATCTCCAGGCTCCTAACTATCTCTGTACCAAAATAATAGTATGTCGTAAAAATCGGTTTAGCCATGTAGGCGTGAAGACGTAACAAAAAAACTCACTTTCGCTTTATAATATTAGTAAGGATAAGGATAAGGAGGGTTAAGTTACAGGTAAATGAAATAAAAGTGTGTTAAACATAAAAAAGCAACCATCTCGGCAGCAAAACAATCACGAACACCTTAAACGAATACCTTCACATTATTGACCAAGAGTTGTGGTTCACTTAAAAAATCAATTCCGTTCAGTTCATAGCTGGGCGGCGCTCCGAGGAATCCAATAGACATTCAGCTGTATTCAAGTATTCAGGCTGAGATGAAGCTCATGTTATTGCAAAAGTTTATAGATGGCGATACGATTTCGACTGGTCGTTGTGGAATTGGGTTTTTGAATCTCCACATTTCAGTTAAATAATAGGCTAGTTAAAAAAAAATACTATTCCGTCTTTTAGATTACTCAAAAATAAGGGAGACGTATTTTTTTGTTTGTAAAGAAGATCAAAAACGCGTTGCTGCTTTTTTTTGCAACTAGTGACGTCACACGTAACTTTAATAGGCTATCCCCCGAATACTGAAACGTCACTCAAAACTTAAGTACCACTTAAATTTAACAGATACTCAAAAGTGACGTTTGTCAATACAAAATCTATAGTTTAAGAGCTGCTCACATGTTAAGCAGCCCTCAAACTTTAAGTGACGTTTCAGTATTCGGGGGTATATCTTTGTAATTTTTGGTCTAATTTACAAATAAAAAAATACGTGTACCTTATTTTTGAATAATCTAAAAGACGAACTAAATATAGTGTTAATTACGTTGACCCTGAAAACTATCCTATTGAGTCTGGTTGTCAGACTTTCGGGTCTCTGAATATCTGTACTGATTGTCGGAGATCCACTATTGACAGCCGGAACCAATGAGACCTTCTCCATAGAGATCAACGCTTTGGAATCTGGGCAACTACAGTACTTTCACAAGTTATTATGCCTTGTGACCGGGACTGTAGATTCCTTTTTGTTCTTGACATTCAAAAGTGCCTGTAATGGTCTAATTGAAATAAATGATTTGATTTGAATGGCTTAGCGAGCTTTTCGAGGTTTGGAGGAATTTCAGTATGTAATGGGTGGTCAGGCACCCATCCACGGACCAAGTGCCAATTAAAGATCTACCCAGACGACTACTAGGAGCTTATCCTGTATCGTGGGTACATTAACAAACATTTAAATTCACATACACAAACAGCCAAATCCGGAACAACTATCTGTAGGTCATACAAATATTATTTCCGAACGGGGATCGTACCCGCGACACGCAGCGCAGCAGTCGATCGTTCAGCCACTGCGCCAAACGTGTCGTCAAAGTATTGAAGCACCTACAACTTCAAGGGCTTGTATTTGGAGAGATAGGCAGAGGCTAACCTATAGAATACTTTTTTCCATGAGTTTCTCTTGGAAAAAACACAATTACACGTTGGTTGTCCTGGGAAACCAGTCCAGGATCTTATACTAAGCAGAAAGTCTTGTATTGCTAAAAGCGTTTCAATGCTTTATGTGAAACTTGGTTAAAATGAAGTTTGAGATTCAACTTATTTCTTTGGATATTTGTGTTCCGGGGCTACGGTATCTCTTTCGAACAATCCGCAACCCCGGCAGGTAGTGGCCTTGGTGCCCCTCTGCTTTGCTGACATCTTTTTGAGGTGCGCGTGGAACACGTACGTGCCGTCGAGACGGCCTGTCGTCATTAGACGGACGGACTTTGAGTCATCATCATCATCATCAGGCTATATTAGTCCACTGCTGGACATAGCCCTCCCCTAATGAGCGCCATAGCGACCTGTCTTCAGCTTGCCGCATCCAGCATCTGCCTGCAGTCTTTCTTAGATCGTCATCCCACCTGGTCGGAGGGCGTCCTACACTACGCTTGCCGACTTTGAGTAACCCATTACTAACCGTTCACAGAACCGCGTCTACGGCAGCCGGGAGTTGTCTCACGACCACGTACCACGTGCTACTGGAACAGCATCAAACAATCCTGTTAAAATCGTAATCTCAATGGCACTTCTTGTAGTAACTTGGGATTACAAAAGCTTTGACAACACAACATGGAGCATCGCCGGCGCGTTGCCAGCCTTTCGGTTTTCTATCGGTTACATTTCGGAGAGTGTGCGATGGAATTGCACAGCCTAATTCCGCCAAGCCCGTTCCATCATAGGACTACAAGACGTACGGCGATGCGCCACCGTTACATGGTAGACATCCCACCCACACGCACTAAACTGTTTGGGAATACCTTCATTGTGCGTACTGCTAAGGAGTGGAATTCCCTGCCGGAGTCTGTATTTCCTGACAGCTATAACCTGGGGGTCTTCAAGTCAAGAGTGAATAGGTTATTTCTAGGTAAGCGTGCTTCATCGTCGACCACATCATCACTTACCATCAGGTGAGATAGTGGTCAAACGCGAGCCTATCAATAATAATAAAAAAAAAAAAAAAACTCTGTAGGACAAAGTTGTTGTGTAATCTAAATCAATTACTGATCTGTGAGAACGTCCATCTGTTTTCTATCGTCAGTCGTCCTTCAAAGCGACGTTTCCGAGGAAATTAAGTTACTGCAATCTGTCCATCGCTCGATATGTAAGTCGTTCAGTGTATGTTTTCCCTTAAATTGAGCAATGTAACGTGTGTTTTATGGCCTCTTGTTGTGAGTGCCTACTTCAGTCGTTTATTGTGAGTTTGGTACAAATGTTACGTTGAGTTAATTATTTTGTATGTAGGTTTGGAAGGTTCGGTAGACTTGAGTTGTTGCTTCGGGTTTAGACTGTAACTTTGATTGAAAGTTTCATTTGCACGTTGAGAAGATTTTGTCATGTGTGGTTATAAGTTTGGATTACTTTACTGTTAACGTAAGGAGTTACTGACGTAATGTAAGACATTTACATTATGTAACAGCAGCCAGGGCCTCCGCCTGCCGGGGTTGCGGGTTGTTCTAAAGAGATACCGCGACCCCGGAACGGAAAGGACAATGGAAGGAATATAGGTGGGTTTTAGTCAGTACAAGTCTGACACTCTCCCCCGCTAAAAAAAGCAAGAGGTTCTCGATTCGTCGAAATCTTTTTTTAAATGTTTGTTCACCGATTACTCAAAGACGTCAGTGAAGAGTGTCAGGCTTACTGACTCAAACCCTGACCGTATTCTGAGGCCGCAGTATCTCTTTCTAACAACCCGCAAGCCCGGAGTAAGCATCCCTTATGTCTAACTATGGCTTACGTCAATAACCTTGTATTATTTTGACTCAAGAACCACAATCAGAATATAAACCATGATGGGCTCTCCACCATCATCACCTTCAGTCCACTTTAAGTTATAAGCCCTCTTATACCAAAATTACCCACCAGTAATTATCGTAATACGGTAACAAGGAAAGAAAGTGCCTATTACCTTGTCTAATTCCTTCCTTTTCGTTCGTGGGACGAAGTTATTTATGTGCCTAACAATATAAGGGATAAAACAACGCTATTGTGATTTATTACGAAGTTGGAAGCTGCGGATTATTTTCGGCAGTCCTTGAATCTTTTTTATCGTAAATCCTATAATCGGGATCGAATTTCTTAGTTATAGCCTTTTTTTCGATTGGGTAATCTTCAAATGAGTCCTTCCGCTCTGGGAGGAGGGATAGGGAGTGTCAGACTTGTACTGACTAACACCTATCTATGTTCCTTCTCTTACTCTTTGTGTTCCACGCGCTTTGGGTTCTATTTTGAACCAACCAGCAGCTCCTTCAGGCTAGCCGTAGCCTGGAGTTTAGATTAGGTTGCTGGCTTTGCAGTCAGGAAGTCTGATAACCAGTCTAACCAGTCAGATAGACAGACAGACGGACACAAAGTGATCCAACAATGGTTCTTTTTTCTAAAAAAACGTGGCCCATACTAGGAATTTTTCCTGTATCGTGGGTGTTTTTGCAAACATTTAAACTCATATACACAAACAGCCAGAACAACTACCTATAGGTCAAAGAAATTTGTTCTGTGTGGGGATCGAACCCGCGACAAACAGCACAGCAGTAGATCACTCAGCCACTGCGCTTATCGTGTCGTCACCTCCGTCCCGTTACGTTTTTCCTTTTGATATACGGAACCCTTATACTAAACGTCATACTTACGTTGTCTAAGTCCGTTGAGTAGTTTCCTGGTCCAGTTCCCTAAACGACACTGAATTATTTATTCGAAAAAGTGAAGAAGAGTAGATAATACCTCCTTAATTAATTCTTGTATTTCCCTAGAGTTACTCTTTGCTTGCAGCTAAGAGCTTTTATCAGTAACTATTACTATTAGCACTTATTTGAAGAGCCTCGTGCTTCGTTGGTATAATGATCGCGACAGCTGAGTTTGATTCCTGGGTTTGATTTAGGGCTAATTGTTTTTATTCATTTATTTGCAAACTGGCGCCCGTGGCTTCGCCCGCGTACTGATAAAAAAGTATCCTATGTGTTATTCCAGACTAAAATCTACCTCTGTGCCAAATTTCATCAAGATCCGTTCTGTCGTTTAGACGTGAAAGAGTAACAAATATCCATACATCCTCACAAACATCCGCATTTATAATATTACTAGCTTTTGCCTGCGGCTTCGCTCGCATTAAATTCGGTATAACACAGTACCTGCTACCTGCAGTTAGCCATTGCGCCTTTTTAATTTGTAATAGCAACGCTAAGATTTCCCTTTTCCTTCCTCGTTCTCCCTCATATCCCATTTTTTAAAAAAAGAGCCTATGTCCGTCTCCTGGTTCCCAACTATCTCTGTACCAAAATTCATCAAAATCGGTTTAGCCATTAAAGCGTGAAGAGGTAACAAACAAATTCACTTTCATTCACTTTTATTTATAACTAGCTTTCGCCCGCGGCTTCGCCCGCGTTAAATTTGGGGTAACACAATTCCCCTTGTGCCTTATTGATTTGTAATAGCAACGCTAAGTTTTCCCTTCTCTTCCCTCTTTCTCCCTCACATCCCACTTTTTTCAAAAAACTATTAGCCTATGTCCGTCTCCTGGTTCCCAACTATCTCTGTACCAAAATTCATCCAAATCGGTTCAGCCATTAAAGCGTGAAGAGGTAACAAACAAACAAACAAACTCACTTTCGCTTTTATAATATTAAGTAAGGAGTAAGGATAGTAAGGATAATGATATTATACACTTCTGTCTAAGTTGACACACTAATACTTGCTTTTTATAACATAAATGCGCATTTGTGTTATAGTCCGTTGTAATAAGGGTTGAGCCTATTGCCATCAACTCGCCACTATTCTAGTTTAGTTAGTTTGTTTGTTACGTCTTCACGCCTAAATGGCCTCACCGATTTTGATGAATTTTGTTACAGAGATAGTTGGGACCCTGAAGACAGACATAGGCTAAAAAAAAGTGAGAATAGAGTAGGGGGAGAAAGAAGGAAGAAAAGGGCAGAGAAGGATATTTTTTTTTCGATCATCACAGGTGTTAAAGTTAGCGTTAGCCTAAAGTAACTATGCCACGCGGACAAAGTCGCGGGCGGAAGCTAGTTTGTTATTATTAACTGTAAGTAACCTATCTATATAGTAATTGAATTATCAATGAAGTAATTCGTAAAAATGAAGTATCTTTTTGTACGTGTAACTCCTAACCAAAAAGAAACCTGGCAATAACTAACCTTAGGCCTATATTACTTAAAGTAGGCGACCATACGTTTTTATCAAATCGCTAGTGCCTTGAAAATTCGCAAAACGGACACAACCGTCAACGACGTCTGCCCGCGTTCGGGTCGCGCACTCAGCGATGAGCCACTTCTTCCCCACCGCACCTACCCCGCTCCCCCCACGCCCCGTTCGCCTGGCACCGCTGCCGGTATTTATCACCGAAACAGTATTTATCGCCGAAATTGCTATGACTCTGCATTTTAAATCTGTGATATCTTCGAAAATATTTATTTAATTTACATGCTGTAAAAAGCCATATTGATCTTTATTAAATGCACAACGTATTTAAGATACTTAATTGGATAAGGATTAATACAGTATTGCTTAAAATCGCTTCGTAAATAAGCCATTATTTCTCGTACAAAGTAAAGGATAAAAAATGGTTATTGTGGGTTATTCCTAAGAGATAAACATATACCATCACGGACTTTTTTGTAGACCTTTTTAAGTTGTACAATACTGTAGTACATTGTTTTGATCTATCTTGTAGGATTCAGTCAGCGTTTGCAATGTAAGCGCAAAAAGTGTGTTTTTTTTACGACCTCACATTAGAAACCTCAAAAATTGTAGCCTATATGTTATTCTGATGTATAAGCTATAGCCTATGTGTTATTCTGATGTATAAGCTATATTGTGGTAAAGTTTCATTCAAATCCATTCAGTAGTTTTTACGTGAAAGAGTAACAAACATCCATACATCCATACTTACAAACTTTCGCCTTTATAATATAGTAGTAGGATATTAGCAAGGACTAGCTTTCGCTTCCGTCTCTTCACTTCGTCCGCGTGGCATAGTTACTTTGGGCTAACACCTAACCTTAACCCGGGTGATTGAAAAAAAAATTTTTTTTCTCCCCCTTATCCCACTTTTTTTTAGCCTATATCCGGCTCCGGGGTCTCAACTATCTCTATACCAAAATTCATTAAAATCGGTTTGGCCATTTACGCGTGGGACCCTGGAGACGGACATAGACTATTTTTTTTTTTCAATGAAAATGAGGGAGAAAGAGGAAAGAAAAGGGAAAATTTAGCTTTGCTATTACAATAAATAAAGTGCAAGGGCAAATACTACCTGCCGGGGTTGCGTTGCGGGTTGTTCGAAAGAGATACCGCCGCGGCCTCGGAACGTAAAGGGCAATAGAAGGAACATGGGTGGGTTTTAGCCAATACAAGTCTGACACTCCCCTTACCTATTTGATGATTTACCACCACAAAAAAAGCCCTTTGGGCGAATTTGAACCATAGGGCCCCGTGTACAGAGATGTGCAATACGCCTTAAAGAGGCCTATTTGAATTGCCACAGTACAACGAGAGAACCTGCGACTGCGAGCCAGCATGTTCGATATTAAAAATGCCAAAAAAATATTTCTCAGGAGACTTTATCTGTAGGTAAATAATGACCTCGTCCTTGAAATGTCAAAGCCGTCTCAAGGACACAGTATACCAAGATGTCGGTTCAAGGTCATATGGCGTGTTGATACCTTACGGCCGTCCGTTTTCTTTCGAGGTGGTCGTAAAAGACAGGTTTTGGGGTGCTCAAGTTGTGATGAACTGCTGAAGTTGCCTGACAGGGTAGGATGTTTATTTATTAAACACTAGCTGCGCCCCGAGACTTCGCACGAGTTATTCCAGACTATAATCTAATCTATTATTATTATTTATAAGTTTAGTTTAGTTTAATTTATCTTTAATGCAATAACTAATTAAACAGCGTACATTTCAGAACATGTAGCTTTCAGAATCTGTGCCAAATTTTATTATCATCCGTTCAGTAGATTATATCGTGTGATTTCAAGTCCAAAGTACAGCTACAGGCGGACTTAATACCATAAGCATTTTCTACCAGACGACCTTTGGGTTATGCATAGACAATAATATTTAGTAGGGTTAATGAGATAAAAACCCGAGGAGGAGCTCGTGGCTAAATAAAAGCAGCCGCTCGGGTCGTTCTTTAGGTTAAGCCGCGCTTGCCTAGGTTGGTCTGTGGATAGGTGACCATCCGTTACATACCGAGTTTCCTCCTTGCCTCGGAAAGCACGTTAAGCCGTTGGTCCCGGCAGTCATTTGTAGATCTTTGACAGTCGTTACAAGTAGTCAGTGTTCCGAAAGTCTGACAACCAGTCTTACCAAGGGGTATCGTATTACCCAGTATTAACTGGGTTGTGGAGGTCAGATAGGCAGTCGCTCCATGTAAAATACTGATATTCAGCTGCATCCGGTTAGACTGGAAGCCGACCCCAACATAGTTGAAATGGCTAGGCAAATGAATGAGATAAAAACTCGATTAGTCCATGTAGATGAGAATGTGAGTAGTCCGCTCAAAGGTATTGTTATGTGTATTTCTTAGTATTCTATAATTGTAAAGCCCACGTGTAATGTATCTAAATACGCCATGGTTGGCGCAGTGGCAGATCGATTGACTGTTGCGCTGCGTGTCGCGGCTTCTATCCCCGTACGAACAAATATTTGTATGACGGTTAATACTGTACTGAGATAACCTGTCAAGTGCGAGTTGGACTCCCACATACAGGGTTCCGTAGCATCAAACAGTGCAATAACAACATTTTTTAACGCTCATTCAAATTAAATGGAAATATATACTCAACCCGCAAAACTAAAATTGTTATTAATACTATCTTAATAATAAACAAAGTTAGGTCGCAGATAGATTGATAAATTCCCGTATCTCAAAAAATAACCGCCTCTTACTTAAGAAATTAGAGTACCAAATTAGTAGAGGAATACGACTTTAGAAGCAAATAACTCATCAGTCATTAGACGAAGAAAAAAACAGGTTAGAAGAAAATAAAACTGTCTTTATCATAAAACTATTTTGACATTCCTTTGACCGTTTAGTTGCAGACTTGGCGTAAAACTTGATGCCTCGTTATTTTGATTATGAATTCTATCATCTCATCTTATTATCTCGCGTTAAAACGCTTTGAAACCTTAACTTAAAATGGATATTTATTACTGAACTGTAATGAAAACGCTAAGCTAAATTTATTTTCTTCATCAACTCGGTTTATCCCTAATTATTTTGGGTCGCCTTGAGTACGATAAACTTTCGCAAGTTATTGTAGCACTATAGAACATAGAGGCCTCGGTGGGTATTGCTTCAGATGACAGCTTCAATTATATTGTGCCATCGTCTTCATTTTCCTGCCCTTATCCCATTCTATTTGGGATCTTAGCAACTCGTTTTTTCTTCTATTTTCTCCTGTCGGCTGTCAAGCGTCACGGCATCATTAACTCGTTTTTCCTTCATATCATTCCTTATACATCATTTTTTTGGTTTTCCTTTTCTTCTCCATCCATCAATATTATTATCTATCATTATTTTAGTCATGTGTTTTGTCCCTCCTCATTACATGATATTCTACGTCTTGTAGTATAGTGCATGATATACATAAAAAAAACTAGTTTCTCGTATTTTATTTTTGCTAATCGAAGTGCATAAAAAATAAACATTCCGCCATCTTTGAATACCCGCCATATTGGATTTAGAATGACGTCTCTCCTCACCATGCCTTATTATCCAAACTAAACAAAAACTACTAATGTGCTTATGCAAAAAAGCAAAAAAAGGAAACAGAAAATTGAGTTACATTTTTTTTATAAAGCTACAGTTTTAACTAGTAATAGCGTACCTAAAACTGCTTATTGTATGTTCTAAAACATTTTTTGTAGAGAGCCTTAAGCAAAATATGCTTGAAATATTTTTCTCGTCTCCTCGGGAAGCTTAGTCCGGATGACCCGCGGTCCGGAAGACCTTGACCCTTTTATTATGTGTGGCCGGACAAACCCTTACCTATATTATCGGATCCGATCCGAACGAACCCAACAATAGATACATAAAGGTTTCAGGTTGAGGTAAGAACTTATTCATCTAAGAAACCATTAAAATCTATGTTTGTATATATGGATGTTTGTTACTCTTTCACGCAAAAAACTACTGAATGGATTTTGATAAAATTCTTCACACAAATAGTGTGATAAAGATATAGCTACTTTATTCTCGTTACCATGTTCCCTTGGGATACATTTTGTAATTAAACTTTATTTGAAATCATTCATAGATTTTTAAGAAAATTTGATCTGTATCTGACGCCCCGTTACTTATCTCTTTTAGTGTTTGTACAAGGTTCGTTTAGCTTTTTGCTCCAAAAAAAAACGGTATATTTTTTTATATAAAAAAAAAAATTGTTTTACTATTTTTATTTTGTTACAATATTTTGCCATACACGCAAACTTCTCCGGGTTTATCTTTGTGCTGGCAACCCGTTACTTTGTACATATAGTAATACAAATTTATTAAGTTAGGGCATACCTACTTAGTGTAGTATCGTTTAGATTTGTACTTGTAGCTGATATTTGATAAGGTAACAACAAAGTAATTATTTTTCGTACCCAGTTCGTTTGACAAAAGAAATTATCTACCCATGTGCTAATAATATATTTTGACAAACTAACTCGCGGGCAAATTCTGTCATAGTTGTATCAAATATATGTTCTGTCAAAAAACAAAAAAATGGTAGATTTTTATCAACTAGCCGCACTCCGTGTATTTACCTACGTAGACTTACACGTATATTATATATACATATATAAATCGTATACCTACATCAAAATCCGTTGCGTAGTTTTAAAGAAGATGAGAAGAAAGAAGATGTATGGTTACAAAGGGAGAGACAGACAGCGGGTTGTTTTATACAAAGCAGTGAAGGTGCCTAAATAATTCAAAATTAACAAAATCAAATGTCATTCATCAAATTACGATGATAATCAGCACTTTTTTAACGTCAAATAATAAGACAGTCTCCCAAAACGCCCACTTCCTAGTCTGTTAGCTGGGAAGAAGAAGTAACGGAACAAACTCCCCAGCAACACAACTATGTCAGTTTAGAAGAACGAAACAGAGTCAACCCGCGTATAGCTAGTTAAAAAAATACATTTGTCAGAACATCCACCATATCATCAAAAGCGGTCGTGATTACTCACAATTTCTGTAAATGGACGAAAATTAATACAAATTCTTGCGAGATATTTTCCGTGAAACAAGTATAATGAAACGTTTTGTATTCTTTACGAAGTGAATGTGATTTCAGTCATTTAACGAAGAATAAATAATGAGTCCTCCATTGCTACAGGAAGATTTATTTCCAAGATTTAGAAGACAGAACGAACAGTAATCTGCGATGGATAAATTGAAGCCGACGTAAGTAGCTAGTATTATTTTCTTGGGATGTAAATTGTAGCGTGGACAATGAAGAAAAGATTGAAATAAAGATTTTTGTTGGCAGGGTACTTCAAAAGGGAGAACCAGAACCCTTATACAGAACCGTGTATCTGTCTGTCAAGATCCTTTATCTCGGAAAAATCGTGGAGGTATCGAAATGAAATTTAAAATTTGTGTAGTTGACTTGAGTACCTACCTATATGGTTTAAATTTCACTTAGAACTGTAAGAAAATTAACCCTCAAAATCTTTAGTCTACTCAGCCAAAAGAAATGGCTGTTCATGACGCAAGTTTGTACGGAACTCTCAATGCGCGGGTCGCAAATCTATACTAAAATTATAAAGCTGAAGAGTTTGTTTGTTTGTTTGAACGCGCTAATCTCAGGGACTACTGGTTGGAATTGGATAATTCTTTTAGTGTTGGATAGTCCATTTCTTGAGGAAGGCTATAGGCTATATAACACGCTACGACCAACAGGTGCTGAGCAGCGTGGGTGAAACTGCGGAGAACAGCTAGTAAAATATAATATAATAAAGCCAGCGCGAATAAATACAGTCGTTCTTAGGTGCGGAATTATGTCCCGTTCCAATAAACAAAAACGACTCGTTTTGCTTACGGATAGTTTTATTTTGACATAAGTCTCATAGAACTTATGTCAAAATACAACTATCCGTAAGCAAAACGAGTCGTTTTTGTTTATTTGAACGGGGCATTAACCCACCCGTCCCTTGTTAGAGCCACTCCGCATTGCTGAGCCAGTAAGTTCAAATCAGTCCCTAAATAATATCACTCAGATCAGATCCAGCCTGTCCTGACGCGCTAAGATCAAGCTCATACTCCACAGGAGGTGCCTTTAGCGTGTAGTCGCTTAGTTTGTAAATTTTTGCCTTGGCCTTAATTTCAAGGCATCCACAGAAATTGCCTGGTTAAGCAGAAGACAACCTCAAAACAGTTGATACAAATATTTGTTACGTGCGGGGATCGAACTCGCGACCCGCAGCGCAGCAGTCGATCGCTCAGCCACTGCGACAACCGTGTCGTCAAACTGTTCCGGGTATTGCTGTTTGTGTATGTGAGTTATAATGCTTGCACTCAGGATACAGGAGAAATCTATACTTAATATTATAAAGTTGAAGAGTTTGTTTGTTTGTTTGAACGCGCTAATCTCAGGATCTACTGGTTGGAATTGTAAAATTCTTTTAGTGTTGGATAGTCCATTTCTTGAGGAAGGCTTTAGGCTATATAACATCACGCTACGACCAACAGGTGCTGAGCAGCGCTAGTTGATAATATGGGGCAAAGTTTTTTTTTTAAACTAGCGTTCTCCCAACTGTTTAACCCACGCTGTTTACCAGTATTTTACATGGAACGACTATCTGACCTCTACAATCCAGTTAATTCCAAAATTACACAATTGAACACCAAAACTTAACGAACAAAAGCTATTTACATCAATAACAAGACATTGAAAACCACTTAAACTCTTTACAAGCAATAACTGTATAAATACATAAACAACAAAGTTTGAACTAACTTCAGTGGCTAGACAGAAGTCTCTAATTTTAGCTCGCAAAGCTCATAATTCATTTGATAAACACGCTTAGACATACAGACATAAAAAAATAATAATATAAATATTTAAATCACACCCACCTGTGGTTGTTACTTTAGAAGAAAACTGTTAAATATTTTGAAAATAAACAAAACATAACATGATTTATATGAAGCAACGCTGGACTTTTAACAGGTTTTCGAAAAGTGTATATTTCATCGGTACACTCGACGGCACATTAACCAAAACCAAACCATTTTAGCCTGATCTCTGTACTACGCTGTGAGTTCCGTAGTAGAGAGATCAAGTTTTAATAGTTTAGAATAGGTTGACCTGCCGTCGTGTGTACATTTCTGCGTTTATTCTAAAATGTTACAGCTGTCTGTTTGGTCAGACGGGTAATATATTGAAATCTATGATTTTCATACGTTTTTCTTGCTAAAGAAGATTTTATTTCTAGAAAAAAGGGAAGTGCGCGTCGCATTTGCACACTGAGATTCTATACAAACTTGGGATAGAAATGCCCATATCTTATGACAGCTTAGACTTAAATATATGATATTTTCACAACTTTAAGGGATACCTCTTCGCGTTCCTGAGATAAAGGGTCTTGACAGACAGACAGTCAGGCAGACGAACAACATGGTGATCCAATAAGGGTTCCGTCTTTTTCCTTTTGGGGTACGTAAGCCTAAAAACGTTACTAGCATTTCTTATATAGCTAGATATTGTCTTGTAAATATATATACTAGCTGTGCCCAGCGTTTGATCGGTGTTCAGGCCACTCTTTTCATTTAGTGGTTTGAAAGATAGATAGTAGCCGATTCTCAGACTTAGTTAATATGTATAAAAAAAAAACAAAAGTTTCGGCCGAGTCGTTTCGGAGGAATATGGAAACGAACATTGTGATACGAGAATTTTATATATGTATGTGTATTTTTAGGAGTTTCAGGTTTGTAAATACGTATTGTTGGGATTCAGGTTAATTAAATACTTTACATTGTGACCCTCGTCTGCTGAATTCAAAACTTTAGACGCTTCCCTGAATACTGATTTGGAAGCTATTTCCAGTAACTGCTTGTCTGAATGTGTAAGTATATACGTATATGTATAATGAGCAGGGTTTTTTTTTAATATATTTTTAACGTTTGAAATTTCTTCGGTATTGTGGGTCTATACATATTATAACTCACGGACAGTCAATCCGAGAAATAGGATTTTCATTGTCAAATTCATGTTCAGGTTGTTTTGAGAAGATTGCTTTTAGCGATAAGACTGACAATGGGCAGTCAACCTATCTATAAGTTGCTTAATGTTATTCTTGTTATTTGTATGGTGTACTTAATAAAGAAAATTCTATCTATTTATCTATCTATCATGTTCATGGTCTTTTGAAAATATTTGTTTTGTTGCGGAATCGAACCCGCGACTCGCAGTGTAGCAGCCAATCGTACCTATTAAGCATTTTACAAGACAAAAACTCAAAGACTAAAAATGTATATTTTGGGATAAATAAAAAATTGTGGCAGTATTCGTTTTTTATAACATCGCGCCAGTAATTCAAGAAGGATTAGCAGGAGCTTAGTACATTGACACGCTACTACAGTTTTTCTCCGCTCTCTCTCAGTAAAAGTCTGACACTCCTTCCAACTCCGCCCAGGGCGTGTGTGATGTGAATGTGAGTTTTTTCAAATGTCTTTTCTACAAAAAAAACACTTTTGAAAAAAAAGTATTAAATTGTCAACTTACCTATGTTAATGAACAAACTAACCTCCTTTAAAAATAATCAATAAGGTGAATAATTTTCGTAAACCACTTCCTTAAATCGCTTATACGCGAACATTAAATGAAACGATCCTTTCAATGGAGACTAGGAAAGTTCAGTACGTATAGTTTGTATCTATCTCATACAATTACGTTCACTGGGATTGTTAATGTGAAAACGTACAGCTACTAGAAACGCGCCTGACAGATAATTTTCAAAAACATTTCTTACAACGTCCATCATTGGCAAATAAGTCCCTTTTTTAACACGCTTATAATAACTTCACTCGTAACTATGTATGTGAGAAAATCTTAGAATCTTAATTTGACCCACTTCCCGGTCTTCGATTAGGATGACGTTTTGCACACGCTCTGAGTTCTGATGACAATAAATGACTAGCTAAGAAACGTCTTTACAAGTCCAATATGGCGGCCTCCCCAAGATGGTGGACTGGTTGTTTGATATCCACCCTCATGATATGGGTATCAAATGAAAGGGTTTGCTTTTAAGAATACGAAAAAAAAGACGAATACGAAGAAAAGATATAAAGTAGATGAGGAAAGAAGAAGTGACAAGTTTATAAAAAGCCAAGGGTTTCTTAAGAACTTGCGACATAAACGGCAATATCTTTTTGATTGCAAAGACTTAGGGGGTTGATTTTTTCACAGCTTTAAGGGATCACAGACTTGAGTGCACAGTTTTTTAACTCTATAACTCCACGGTTTTCCGAGATCTTGATAGACAGAGTTATAACGGTTCCGATTTTTTCTTTTGAGGTACGGGACCCTAACAATACTGTTGAAAATAGAACCTCTTCCTTTTTTAATGTAGGTTTAAAATGATTTTACAGAACTTGCGTGCCAGTTCTAAAAACTCGCCCGTATGTTTTCTATCCATCTTAATCTTGAATCCGATCACATTGAAACTTTCCGCATTTCAACTTGAGACGTCGGCTGTCGTTTCACATAGCAACTATTATGTACGTATGTTCAGCCTTGTTACGAGAAGGGGGGATTATAGAGAACTAACTTAAGGCGCTGTACAAAGCAAGCACATTGTGAAACGTCTAGGTTTTCGTCGCAGAGTTAGCCGTATCTGTACACACGGCGACAGATCAACCTATACAAAACCAGTTTATGCTGCTCTCTCAACAACGGATCGTACACCATAAATTTCAAGTACAATGAGAGATCCGCATAAACTGGTTTTGTATAGGTTGATCTGTCGCCGTGTGTACATGCCACAAGCCAAATACATAAAGCCAAGGTTTAAACAAAATCAGTTTACAAAAGAGGTCTAGTAGGTACTACGAAAAAAAAAAGTTTAAAGAGACCGCGAAAAAAAATTCCGTCTAGTAATTCTCAATGTTTTCAGTGACACCCATCATATTTTTTATATCATAACAAAGGAAATTTTATAGACTTATCTAAAACTTAAAAAAATAACACGGAAGTGTAATATCTTCGACCTTATTTCTATTCTTTAGATGCACTACCGTCGTATACTTGTGTCAGACCACGCCCAGTCCTCAGCTAGCCTCACCTCCGCGACTACCTAAGGATTAGCTTGTTACCACGCCTTAAGTGTTGTTATATTGATTGCTAATCTTTGAAACTTGGATAATTTCTGGTCTTTTCAGAGCGGATTGGCAGAGGGAAAAACAACGAGCTGGGCTAGACTAAGATATAAGGGGTTTATCCCGATATAACATAAAAATATGTCGGAGGTTCGGGTTGGTCGTTTCCTAAGTAGAAAAACCGGCAAGAAACTCCATGGTTACTCTTTTAAAATCAAGGCTGAACGGATTGTGATGAAATTTGGCACAGACGCAGATTATAGTCTGGAATAACATTTTTTTTCGATATCAAGCGGGGGAAGCTACGGAGGGCAGCAAGTCATTCATAAAATCCAGGAGTTTTTATTTACCTTTGTATACAATCGTAAAAATATAAGTTTAATTTTTACATGATCCCGTCGGTGATTGGTTTATCCAAAACAAATCGTAAATCGGAATCCAATAAAACGATGATAATAATAATCTGCGTTCTGTAATAAAATGGTTTACTGCAACATTATTGAGATTATCATATTCATGACAGTCGTAAACAAATGAAAAGCGATGTAATACAGGGCATAAAAGAATGCCTTTACAAAGAAACAGAATATTTGGACTCCACTAGAATGTTATAGGTATTCATATTACCCATACTGTGATAATCAAGTTTATTATTTTTAGTACTTAAATTCGAAATCTTTCCTACTGACAACCCACCTACATAATATTCGCCGCACATTTTCTCGACATCCGTGTGTCACTAGGAGGATTCAGCAGAATACCACCGTCAGGTAGTCTACCTAGCATTATGCTGAGCTGGACTCCAATTCGGTGCAATTTTGAGACACACACCGCCCAGTAGTGGGCTACCTTAAGGTGAAGATTTCTTGAGAACGGCCAAAAATCTGGTTTTTTTAACGCAGTGTATCTCTTAAACCATACATAATTTTAATCACTGAAAAAAATATGATATTTTTAAGGCTTTTTTGCATACATTGATGGAATTCAAATTATAATTAAATATACTAAAATGTGTAAAAAAAATATTTAAACACACCTCTAAATTCTCTTTTAAAGCAGTTTATCTCTTCAATATTAATCGTAATTATAATCAAAAGTATACAATGAAATTTCCAATGCCAAACTGCGTTCAATGATGGATTGTTTTTGATTGAATAGTTAATATTTAATTTTATACAAATTTATTTGTATTTTTACGACAAACGTATGCAGTAAAGTCCAATGTCAAAATGTATGAACAAGGTCAACGATATAATACTGCGGCTTAATAAAAATATGTGATATGCTTAAATGCCTATGGGTCGATCTAACTTAGTCTACCTTACTTTTTTTTTTACAATGCTTTGTATTTGAGTTTTTAAACGATACTATGAAATGCGTAGATACGAAACGACACTACAGTATTTCTTTACGCTTTACACTGACAACATACTTTTTTTTCGGATCAAGTAACTTCGGAGCTGAGTGTGAGTTTTAGTCAGTAAAAGTCTGACATACCCCCGTATGTCAGACTTTTACTGACTAAAACTCATCGATGTTCCTTCTTTTTTTCATATTCCGGGCCCTCCGTATCTATTTCGAACAACCCGCAACCCTTTCAGGACCCTTTTGCTTTACTTGCAGATTTAATATGGACTCCTCCCCAAATCAAGTCACAGTAAACCATTGAAAAATGATCCCTAAATCAACGTTCTTACGGTAAAATCTTAAAAATATTACTTCAAATAAATGTATGATCTGTGGACCAGGGCCCAACCAATTCGTTACATATGTAGCAATATCGGAGGACCAAGTCTTCTAACATTACTTATTCACAATCTGGAGTTACGACCACTGATTTATTAGCATCATTACCGTCTTCTAAACATGACAAGGACTTTGGAATCGCTCGTAAAATTGTTTCAGGGACTCAAGGAGTCGAGATTTTAGGAATGCTTGACAAAATGTCGTCGTGTTTGAAGATAGGGAGCGTCGTAAAGGGTAAGGTAAAGAGGTGTTGAACAGGAATTTGATAGTTTAATTTGGGCTCGACTGTGTGCTGACCTAATTTTTGTGTTTGATTGCCACCTTTTTGGGGGTGCAACTTCTAGTTCCACCCTCACCTGATTTCTGCTACTGTTTGTAAGTGTGAGCAGTAGCATGATACCCCTTTTATTGCGCAGGGGCTTCCATCAAATAACATACCCTGTTCTGGACGGAGCGGGGGGGACTGACAGACTTTTACTAAACTAAAACCCACTTATGTTCCTTCTTTTGCTCTTTGTGTTCCCCGGCGCCCGATAACCTAAGCTTCTGCCACGGTGGCTGGGGTGGGTTGAAGTTCTCTCCCTCAAACGTCCAGCGACCTTCTTCGCTTATTAGGTACACCTATGCCTAGCTCTTCTGAGATTACAGGCGTGGTATTTTCTCCTACTGACGCCCGCGGCTTCGCCCGCGTGTTATCGAAATAAAAGTATCCTAAGTGTTATTCCACACTATAAGCTACCTCGGTATGGGTGTTTGAATGTATGGATGTTTGTTACTCTTTCACGTTAAAATAGCTGAACGGATCTTGATGAAATTTGGCACAGAGGTATATTATAGTCTGGAATAACACATTGGATACTTTTTTTTTCGATATCACGCGGTCAAAGTCACGGGCACCAGTTAGCCTAAAAATATAGTTCTGTTGTTCGAATCATCTGCATCTATAACTCTAACAATGAATACAAATCCATCCACAGTCAAGGTATTCTTCGCTATATGAGTTGCTTCTATTTTCGCTTCGTATAATGCAGTTCTTCTCACTTAATTACCGTCAGTATACAATTGAATAACAATGGCGGCGATCCGATTGTCCCTGAGCTTACTGGCAGTTGTTTAACGATGTTAGATCTTGCTTCCGCGTCCAGAAAATTGAGGTTTTTATCTTTTCCAGTGTATTAGTTCGTTATTTTCATTAGTGAGTGAGTTTCATTAGTTCGTAAGTGTCAACTGAACGTTTTGAAATTTCCTAAAAAACAGCTGTGAGCACTAAGACCCTAACGCCAAAGAGTTCAACCACAAACTGATCGAAAATATTACTCTACTAGCTTTTGCCCGCGACTTCGTACGCGTGGATTAATAGTTCCCGTTCCCGGGAGATTTCCGGGATGAAAACTATTCTATGTCCTTGCTCGGGTCCCAGACTATATCTGTAACAAATTTCATTAAAATCGGTTCAGTGGTTTAGGCGTGAAGAAGAGACAGACAGACAACCAGAGTTACTTTCGCATTTATAATATTAGTTTAGATTTACGTTGATTGTGGTTCTCTATGTCTGCGATTTGCCTAAAACAAGTTATTTTTACGTCGTTACTTGATGGCTTCGGTGGGAATACACTATAATTTGCTTTGTTTAAAAAAATATTGCCTGAAAGAGACTTGTACAATACTACTTACAAAATTGCTCACCTTTCTAAGTTATTAGCGTAATAATAATAGCCCATGTCCTGTACCAAGTTGAAATCTATCGCCTTGCCTAATTTTATTACAATACGACTAGCCATTTAGTCGTGAGAAGGTAACATGCATGTGCATACACAATATTCTTAAAAAGACTAGCAAAAGTTTCCGTAAAATTGATCAAATTTCAAAGATTTCGTTCAAGCTGTTCGTCTATAGCAAAATATAGCGAAGGAAATGCACGCAAATATTTTTAGATAGACGAAGTAAAAGGTTGCGGAGTTATTTTTCCAGGAAATCTAAGATGCAATTCTGCATCGACTTCCATTTTCCACAGCTTATATAAATTCGTAATACCGTTTCAAGAACTTTTATTGCAGACACAGGTTCGCGGATTTCGCAAAGGGCGTCAAAATGAAGACGGGGGTTTTCCACGCCTAAGGCAATAGGGGAGATTGGGGAGAACTATCGATCCTATCGCCCTTGACTCTCCAGACCAGACTCTAGAAATATAACAATATGATATAGATATACTACTACTTACTGAGCCCTTAGTTGCTTGGTCTGGCGTTAAAACTAACGTGTTATGTACAAGCTCTAATTTTATTTTTCTTTTCAATTTGTAAAGATTTTTTTCTGACTGCTCGTTTGGGAATATGTTGACCTTGTAGACCTCATAGATCAGCAATCTAGGCTTTGTAATAAACCATCTGAGACACTAATCTGCATAGTCCTCATGTAAGTTGACCAAATGTTTGGTCTGCAACTTAAATGAGGCTTTTAACTTTGAGTTTATTTCAGCTATTTCTTATCAGAGTAGTAGGGTACGATAAACATAACACCGACCTCAACTAGTTTGTAAAAACCTATTTGCTTAATAAACTTCACTTATCATTTCACTTTTGTTAGCCTTTTTATGTTGTTCAACGTCTTTAAAAAGTATGCAACGTCTTATTGCCTACGCTTACCTTCCATACTTACGTACTAGCGCTGTAACATAAATATCATTGTAAAACCAAATGATTTTAAAAGTGTATCCTTGGATTTTCTTGTCAGTTCTTCTCCATAGGAAACGACTAACCCGAACTGTGCACATTATCTCGACGTTTTATTAGCTTTTTGACATTTAAACGGCGTTCAAAAGTTATCAGTTTTATATTTGACTAGCTGATATCGAAAAAATGTATCTTATGTGTTATTCCAGAGTATAAACTATCAAATTTCATCAAGATCCGTTCAGCTTCAGCCGTTTTGATGTGAAAGAGTAACAAAAATCCATACATCCATCCATCCTCACAAACATTGACGTATTAACAGTGGAGATCAATGTATCTAACTAGAATAATAACATAAAATTTGCGACATTCCACATACAGTATACAACACACTAATTGTGTTTGTTGCCACAAATATTAAACTTGAAGATGACACGTCAAGGAAATATCAGAAACTGTAGACAGACTTACAATAATATCAACTGTACAAATATTTCCAGATACTCTTGCTGTTTCCTGAAGAACGAAAATAAACCTTACATTCGCACAACTAAAGTAGAATTTGATTTGGAGTTCAACAAACACAAAACATGTCTTCAAATTCGGGCATATGACGTTTCGTTCGGAAACAGTTTTCTTTGGAAGATATTCGGTGAATTTATTTTTTGTTGGATGTTTTCATTGTTGATAAGTATTATATACATATTTATTAGTATTATTATATATTAGCGGGTTATTTAGCTGTTCGTATTGGACTTGCTGGGGTCAATAATATGTTTTACCCTCTTTCATCAATCGAGTCTTTTCACAATTCATTCTTTTGCACCAAAACTTTTTTTTAAGCTTGTTTGGGAGTCTATCGCTAAAAGTAATGTTAGTCATAATCATAATTATTTAACTTAATTACGGGAGTTTTGATATGAAATTCTTCAGATAAAATTTTGTATTTTGTCTGTTTTGGTTTTTTACCGGACTTCGGAGTTCGACTGTATGTTTTTTTTAATGATTCTGTACGTCAATTTTGGGCCAATTTTTAAAATCAATCGAATAATCGACCCTATGATTATAATTTAATTTAGATTGCTTGAGTAGTTTCTGAGAGTTCTTTTATAATACCTACATTTTTTTTTCATCTACGTTATGTGGATGATATTGTTATATCTGTTAGTAGCGATGGAAAATTAATACTCGATTAGAATTTAAGTGAGATACGCTTATTGGACGATTCGCACGAATTTAACTCGCACAAAACGTGCGAATCGACTCCTTTAAAACATATTATTTTTTCCGTAGTCGATTCGCACGAATTTCATTTATTGGCGTGCGAATCGACACCCTCACAAATATGTAGTAGGCTATTCGCACACATTTCATTTTAAGGTTTAAAAAAAATTAAAGTACAGTCGTATTCAGCCATCACTGAAATAAAAACAAAAAATAATCGAAGTTTAAACAGCAAATATTTACTTGAAAGTAAGAAAGATCTGTACGGAATAAGTGATAATAATATGTGGTGTATCGTGGGTGCGTTTACAAAAAATTAAACTCACATGCACAAACAACCAGACCCGAACAACGGGGATCGAACCCGCGCCACGCACCGCAGCAGTAGATCGCTCAGCCACTGCGCCAACCGTGTCGTCAGAACTTTATCGTAAATCCAACGAAATCCCCAGACTACATAAGCACATAACCTGTGAAATTAATTTCAAAGGCAAATAGAATGGGAAAGGATTTCAATTTACAAGTGGATGTTGTACTATAATATTCTACTCGTATTTTGTTTAACAATTTCACCCAACGTTTTCACTTCAAATTGGTTTGCCGACGCAAACGGATTTGAGTTTATTTCCCTCCCACCTGATGTAATCTACCTCGGGTTTAACTTTAACGCCTACAGGAGCAAATAAATTAGAAAGCGTCCGTAACTAGTTCATGAACTAAATCATTTTGAAACCGTTGCATTTCTTATAGTTTCAATAAATAAATTCTTTCTTATTGATATCAACGGTCGCTAACTTTAACCCGGCTGAAGATCGAAAAAAAAATATCTTTCTCTCCCTTTTCTTCCCGTTATCCCAACTTTTTTTAGCCTATGTCCGTCTCCAGGATCCCTAGTATCTCTGTACCAAAATTCATCACAATCAGTTTAGCCATTTAGGCGTGAAGACGTAACAAACATACAAACCAAAAAACAAACTAACTTACTTTCGCTTTTATAATATTATACTAGCTTTTGCCCGCGGCTTCGCTCACGTTAAATTCGGTAGCGCCTTATTGATTTTATTACAAAAAAATAAGGCGCTACCGAATTTAACGTTAGTAGTATTTCAACGCTAAGTTTTCCCGTTTCATCCCTCTTTCCCCCTCATATCCCACTCTTTTTTTAAAAAAAAGCCTATGTCCGTCTCCTGGTTCCCAACTATCTCTGTACCTAAATTCATCAAAATCGGTTTAGCCATTAAAGCGTGAAGAGGTAACAAGCAAACTCACTTTCGCTTTATAATATTAGTGAGGATTGTATCTTTATTAGACGAGAAGTTGATATCATCGATCTACATACTTACTCATGACCTTAATCTTGTCAAGGATAGAGATGAGATCCATGATAGGACGAGGTAACCCAAAGGAGGCCTGATCTTCTCTATCTTTATAACTTTGCCCCACACTAAGATTTCTCCTGTATCGTGGGTGCGTTTACCAACATTTAAACTCACATACACAAACAGCCCGGAACAACTATCTGTAGCCTCTGTAGGCTATACAAATATTTGCGGGGATCGAACCCGCGACAGTCGATCGGAAATAGATCCAGGCCATGTATTTTCATTCTACGGTAGCTGTAACAAATTCCAACAACCACAAAATCGAAGGATCGTCAAATCCAAATTCAATTTTATTATCTGCCGAGCTTGGCTACCGAAAATTAATCGAACTCTGATTCGAAGATTACATTCGGGATTGTTCGGATACAATCGATTATATTCTACTGATACGTTTGGATATACCGCGGATAGCGTTACGGTCATCGGGTACCTTCATGATTAATTGTGTATAGAGAATGGGTAGATGATTCTGCATGTTATAATTATGTAAAGTACAATAAATAAATAAATATCTTGGGACAACTCACACACGGCTATCTGATCCCAAGCTAAGCAGAGCTTGTGTTATGGTAACCAGACAACTGATATACATACTTATATAATTTATAAATACATACATATTATAGATAAATCACACCCAGACACAGAAAAGCAATCATGCTCATCACACAAAGTTTGTCCTGGGTGGGGATCCAACCCACGACCTCCGGCTCAGCAGTCAGGGCCACTAACCACTAGACCAAGAGGCCCGTCAATGTTATGATTGGATATGTTGTAATCAATGCATTCACAGCTCCAGTCCTAATTATTTTTATATACATATAATTGAATCCTATAAGATATTTATTTGCTGAAATAACTTCCTCCGCCCAGAGCAGGGGAAGATATTTGATGATGGCCCATCCGCAAAGAAAAGGTATCTTGTTGGTCGCTTTATGATAAGCGTTTATATTGGCGAGTATTTTGCATAAACAATGTGAAATATTCAATGAATTTTTGCCTCAGACAAAGCTGTTTCCAAAGCGATAACGATCAAATCAAAATGTATTTTGTCTGAGCTTTTTTTATAGAGTACAAAGGCACAGCTTATTTAAAAAAAAAACACGTATTAGTGTGAAAACAGGAATACAGTAAAATCTAAATGTCTTAACCAATATATAAGAACATATATAATTATAATAATATATACCTGTATCTATACATAACACTAAAATATATAAACAGATATGTAAATACAATATTATTAATATTCACAATTGAGAGGACAGGTGTTATTTTAATCTAATCTTAATAATACAAATGCTTTCCAAGTCTCTTTTCAGTCCACTTTGTTGTCCGTCTGTTTGTCAAGATCCTTTATCTCAAGAACGCGATTAGGTATCGAGTTAAATTATATTATAACAAAGACTGAACTCTGCGGTTCCTTGAAGCTGAGGAAAAACCCTCGCGAGTCCAACTCGCACTTGGCCGGTTTTTGTCGCTACAGTGATAAACACTACCTCTCTTCTTTAAACAATCCTTACTTCCTTACTATATACTATACTAGCTTCCGCCCGCGACTTCGTCCGCGTAGCATTGTTACTTTGGGTTAACGCAAACGAACGTGATGATTGAAAAAAAAAATCTTATCCTCCCTCTTTTCTTCTCTCTTCCTCTCCCTTTTTGCACATTTTATAGCCTATGTCCTTCTCCAGGGTCCCAACTATCTCTGTACCAAAATTCATCAAAATCGGTTAAGCCATTTATGCGTGAAGATGTAACAAATAAACAAACTCACTTTCGCTTTTATAATATTAGTAAGTATGTACAATGTACATAGTTATTTTAAACTTCGAAGTTCGGTAATGCCATCCCTCAACACATATTTCAAACGTCTTGAAATATTCCAGCACGTACCTTCAATATAGGTGGTAGATTGAGCCTCAGAGGGCTATTCCTGGCACATTCTCTACATATGGTTGCGCAACCAATATGGCCGCCTAACACTTTGAAATATAAAGACATTTTATCTTGGATATAGGTGGTTTATCTGCGTACGACTGTATCGGAATACTAATACCACAGCTTTGGATATATTGTGTGGTTTAGGCTGAAGAATGGATTACGTGGTAAAGGGTCTTATATTTATCTTCATTTTTTTCTGCTTATAATACGGTTTTCTTTGCTTCGATTGTAGTATACTATATATTCGTATTTACGGCTTAAAAATTTTCTGCTGTCAAACATGTTTTTGAGATTTTCATGGTTTATATAACCTAGTTATCGTACCCGGGTTTTATTGCTACATATTATCACGACTGTTATTCACTAAGTTATAAATAAAATATGTTTTAAAAAAATTAAATAATATACAATACTTTAACATGTGTTTTTAGAAATTTCCATTTAAATGAAAAACACTTGTGTTAGGAAAATCCGCTCTTCCACTCTTAGAGTTATTGAAGGACTGACCACTCCAGGACGTCATGCTTTTTAAAGATTTTTAGTATATAATACAATATAACTTATTGCTTAAAACATGGTACACAAGATGATAATGTGAACACAATGGTAGAACATTGGTACACGTTTTGTTTAATAGAAAGCGTGTAAATTTTACATGCATAACAATACAACAACTTTTATAAACCGACTTTATACTCCATAAACTCCTTGATGCTCTAAAAACTATTAGCAGCCAGCCATTTATTTTAAAGAAAAAGTTTTTAAAAAAAGAATGCCAGATCTAACATGATAACGAGATGCCTTCAACTGTTTTTATCTTGCAGTACTTTCACTTTTCCAAATGGAAAATCCGTATTTAAAAAACCTCGCTGAAGCCAGCTTCCGTGAAATAGCTTGTAATGACGCAGAAGTCTGCAAAAGCAAACTTCTTAGACGGCAAAGGTAGGGTAAAACTTTGACTGCAGCTTGTATCCTAATATCGAAGGGGCTTACCTACCTCTTTAGGTACCGATGATTTGTGCGAAGAATACCTTTTTCCGGCTATAAGGATCGGGTAGATTATTTAATGATTTGAACAGTATAGTCAAAGAATGTTGAACGGGTTTTTAGAGTACTTTTTTAAAGCTAGTTTTTAATTGGATTAAAAAGTTACGAGGGAATTTGAAAGTCTTTTTTTTTAAAAGAAAAAAACGTTGCCCCATGCTAGAAATTTCTCCTGAATCGTGGGTGCGTTTACAAATATTTAAGTTCACATTATAATTAACACTTGAAACGGGATATTTACCATGTTTGCTATTTGTATCGAGTTTCCGATATCCGATCCGTTTCAAGTGTTAATTATAATGTTAGTAACCATGTCAGTTTAAAGATTTAAGTTCACATACACAAACAGCCAGACCCGGAACAACTATCTGTAGGTCATAAAAATATTTGTGGCATAATGTGTATGGGTTTTCCGTGAGGGGATCGAACCCGCGACACACAGCGTAGCAGTCGATCGCTCAGCCACTGCGCCAACCGTGTCGTCGTTGTTTATAAAGTCCTGTTAATAGTTACAATTTTAATAGTTAATTCCAGGGCCGCGGTATCTCTTTCAAACAATCGGCAACACGGCAGGCGGTGGCCCTGGCAGGTCCCTCTGTTTTGCTGACATCCCTTTGAGGCGCGCGTTTGGACACGAAACGGCTACTTTTAATTTTTAGAGAATTTACAAACATCAAACAAATGAAGCAATTGAATGAGAGTGTGTTACGTAATTGAGAAAATTGGGATTCTGATAAGTCAAGAACCAAACTTGTAAACTAAGTTATGAAAATAAACAAAACTTTATCAATACCGTTATGTCAACACTAATCAATTCAAAAGTAACTTGATATGAATCAAGTAAGTTGTTACTTGTATTAACAAGGCAAAATTCTGGTTACAATCTTCATTATAGATGGATTTATTAATACTTCACTGTTTACGTAGGTACAAATGGACTGCGTTATGTAAGAACGAATTAAGCGACAAAATTGAAAAAAATGATTTTTGAATGCAGATCGGTTCCAAACATTATTAACTATGTATTCAGCTTATTTTGTGTTCAAAAGTCAATCCTAGTGCCTTGTAATAAGGGGTGAATTAAGCGACATGTCAAAATTTGTTAGATGTTTTGCACACATTAGTTACGTAATAAAGAATTATGCGCCTAAGTTACTATTACAGAATACACAAACAGGATTTTAAAATGCATAAACGAATTATATCCACAAAAGTTGGAGATAATCCGTTTCAATTTATTTATTAAAAACGCAATATCGAACTAACCGCCTAAAATGGCAGATAATTCGTAAATGCATATTACTACTTTTGCGATCTCTCACTCGATTAAGAATTAAGCGCCAACTTTTGGCTTTTGATTCGTTATTACAATTCACATTGCACGGGTTTTTTGGAGCGAGGTGGCTGGAGTCGCAGTAGCTTGTGTAACGTAATGCCTTCAGGATGTTTTTTTTTGTCATTTGTTGTTGTTTGTTTGTAATGTGAATTGAAAAGAAGTCTTTAATATGGATGGATTTATGAAGAATACGCGTAGTTACCGTTTGATTGCTTCATTAAATAAAAATGATGCTACCGGCACCTTCAATGCGGCTGTCGGTCTGCACCAAGGGTCGGCTCTTAGCCCTTACCTCTTCCTGGTGATAATGGACGCTCTCATGTCGGACATCCAGGAAGAGGCTTCCTGGTGCATGCTGTATGACATTGTGTTGGTTGCCGAGAGCGGTCAAGAGATCCAGAGCAGATTAAAAGTGTGGTGGCAAAGACTAGTGAACGTTGGCCTGAAATTAAGTAGAACCAAAACAGAATACTTGTTCTGCGATTTCGGCGTTCTCTCCAGTCCTGTGCCCATAACCCTTGCCGAAACGCCTATACCGATCTGCTCCAACTTCCGGTACCTCGGGTCGCTTGTCCAAGGGCATGGCGAAGTAGACCGGGACGTAAGGCACCGGATCAACGCAGGATGGATGAAATGGCGACAGTTCACTGGAACAACTTGTGACCCACGGATGCCCCTCAAGTTAAAGGGGAAAATATAAAAGTCCGTGATTAGACCTGGGCTGTAAAAAAGGTGGATGAAAAACGATTGCATGTAGCAGAGATGAGAATGTTGAGATGGATGTGTGGAGTGACGAGAATGGATAAAGTAAGAAATGAATATATTCTAGGAAGTTTGAAAGTTGCGCCTGTTACAGAAAAAATTAAAGGGAGTCGTTTGTCTTGGCATGTACATGTAATAAGGTGGGATGTAGGACATGTGACTAAAAGAGTAATGGATCTAAATATTGATGGACGGAGAGCGAGAGGAAGGCCAAAGAAAAGATGGATGGCTTGTGTAAGGAACGATATGAAGGAGAAGGGAGTAAATGATGCGATGACGTCTGATAGGGTAGAACGGACGAAGAAAACCTGTTGCGCCGACCCCAAATAGAATGGGACAAGGGCAGGAAAATAAAAAATGATGCTATGCAAAACGATTCTTGGCAGGTATGTACAACTGAACTTCTTTGTTATTACCTACTTTGTTTAAGCAATAAGAAAACCGGACATGGCTTTAGCTAAGACTTGTAACCATCTTGAAGTTCTTACTTTCGTTAGGGAAAACACCTTATCGTTACCAAGAATTCCAACCAATATAGTGTTTTACAAACGCCAACTATGGCTATACAACTGCGGTGTTCATTCAGGCAAAACTGGTGAACGGTTTTGTTATGTGTGGGTGAAAGGTACAGCAGGCAGAGGAGCTCAGGAAGTCGGATCCGCTCTGCGCAAACATTTATCTTTAAATCTAGACTTAAAAGCCAAAAAGCTAGTCCTTTGGTCAGATTCATGTGGAGGCCAAAGCCGCAACATCAAGATGACTTTATTACTATTCTGACAATACTATGAAAATTTAACAGGATCCCAAGATTTAGAAGAAAATGTTAAAGGTTTTAACGGATCTTTCGATTTTGATGTAGAAGATGAAGATTATTTTATGTTAAAAGGGTATTTTTAGTTTATTACAAGATGTTTATTTTGAACGCTATTAAGAAGTTTAATGATTACGATAAACAATATTTTATAAGTTTCATTCAAAATAGAGATTGAAAACTTTTTCACGTTTCATCACATTGACTGTTTTAGTTTGATAAAGAATAGCGAGATAAGCAAATATGTTGTTGTTTTGAGGTATTTGACTATAAAAAAAATATTCAAATATATGTGTATCTCGTAATCAGTAATGGCATACAAGATCGTCTTAGAAAAGTGCTATATTTTTTGTTTAATTTGAGAAATTTGCATTAAAATATTTGGATTTAATCTTATACTACACTTTATTTTACTCAAAATAAAATGTATTAAAGAATCAAACGACAATAATGTCATATAGTACGTTATTGACAAATTTAATCAATCTGAATATAGCTATAATACATTAACGAATTAAGCGGAAAAATGGCTATATCTTTTAAAATATATTCTGCACTGTAATATATTCTACATTAATCTAAACTGTATACATATCTTAATTTACAGTAATAAAAACATACACATAACATAAATAATGAGCGCACAACGACAATTTTAACTTTAAAATCTTTGAAGCTCATTTTCTCAAATTCTCTCTAGTGTCGCTTAATCTATTCTTACATAACGCTGTCCAAATAATAACATCATAATTTGGCTTACTTTTTTTTTTTCGTCTGGAAATCCTCAATGGATGTCCTCCGCCTTTGCGGAGGGGTCTGTCAGACTCCTACTGACTAAAACCACACGGTGCTCCTTCTCGTCACTTCTGGCTGGGGTGCGGGGACACATTTGCATTCTACACAATCACCCCAGCAGAATTTGGCTTACTTAAGTCAACTTAATCAATTTTTGGACAGAAATTGTGCCTAGTACGTACGACCGCGCGGTGTAAACATAACTAACGTTAGTACGTTGATTTCAGGGTTCCGTACCTCAAAAGAAAGCACGTAACCCTTATAGGACACTTTTTTGTCCGTCTGTATATCAAGACCCTTAACATCAGAAACGCGTGGAGGTATTGACTTAGTAGTCCCTTGGAGCTGTAAAAAAACGACCCTGTTAGTATACGCAGTCAAAAAATACGGCCGTATATGTCGCAAGTTTGTACGAAACCCTCGGTGCGCGGGTCTGATACGCACTTGTCTGTTTTTTTTAAATCCTTACTCCTTACTAATAATATAAAAGCGAATGTGAGTTTGTTTGTTTGTAACCTCTTCACGCCATAATGGCTAAACCGATTTTGATGAATTTTGGTAAGTACTATATAGAGATAGTTGGGACCCAGTAGACGGACATAGGCTATTATGAGGGAGAAAAATGGTAGAAAAGAAAAAAGTTAGCTTTGCTATTACAAATCAATAAGGCGCAAGGGCAAAAACTGCAGGTAGCAGGTACTTGCAAATCAGGAAATGGGAACTGTGGTACCCCAAATTTAACACGAGGGAAGCCGCGGGCGAAAGCTAGTATTTAATAATTTTAAAAGAAGCTTTTGGTTGCTTTTGGAAGCAACGCGGATGAACTTTTAGACGCCCTCTAATTATTTTACCATTTTGATACTTGTTCATATTTTATTACTAATTTATGTCTATTAGTAGTTTGTAAATAGATGTGTTAGAGCTAAGTTTCAATAAAAACACAATACAATAGAAATTTATTATAATGAAAAAAAGCGACGAAAACAACAAGCACCAAAGAACTGTTATCATTATCTTATTTCTTGAAAAAACTTTTTCAAATCTTACTAAGCGTATAAATTCATCAACCACTTTGCTCAATTAAAACATTTAATTAACCTCGTTAACACCTTAATTAATTAATGAAAACGGAACATTTCATCAAATTAATCTCTTTTGATTAGTTCACAGTTCCGCGTCGATCTGTGATTTGGGAAATTAAAGACCAGATCAAAATTATCGATGATTAGGTTAGAATGATGTTTCGGCTTTTGTGTGAGTGATAATAGGAAGCCATTAATGAAGGCTGAGCAAAGATTAAAAAAAAAAACTTTTTTTTTATATTTTCGTGTTGTGATGGCCCAGAAGTTCGAATTCAAATATTTTTTGAACTTCGAACTCAAATAATGTCAATTTGTTTTTTAAATAATCATGTTTATTTTTAATATTCTGTTGATAAACACAATTTGAATATTTCGTTTCCCTGCTTAAAAAAATATCCGTGGTAAATAAAAAAAGAACGAAATCATGGCGCAGGAGCTAGTTTTCGAGGAAATGTATTGAAAACCACTTATTTTAATGAATTATTGTCTCCTTAATTTTTATTTGTAACTAACGCTGCCTCTTAGTATATAATCGAGGTTCTTTACTGATCTAGATAAAACCTCTATGTTAGATGACCTAAAATCTTCATGATTTATAATAATTACATGTAACTTTTCCAGAACAGCAGTTGGAAGTATCATTTTAACTCCAAACAGTAAAGTTGTTTTAATTATTGTTCTAAAACAACATATTATCCTTACAAAACGACCTACTATAAACCCTGCCAGGTCCATAAGGCGTCCTTAAAGGTATGTGACGTCACAGAAAAGGTCAAATGTCAGGTCAGACTGAAGTAGTATTACACGGATCGTTTAGTTTTTGAAACACGTGTTTTAAACTTACATTTTTGAAGATGAGGGTCAAAGTTCTTTAAAAGCTAAGCTAAGCTAGATAACTAATTAGACAACAAAAGACGCGTCTTGAAAATCACAATAGCTATCTATTTGATAGTTGTATCTGCCAATGGCTTAATTGTCAAGAGCCTCGACCAACACCTGAGGAGGCCCTCGTTAGACGGCTGGATCAAGGGCTTGATACGGAAAGCGGTACTCCTGGACACGGCTCGTTTAGAAGGTTCATCTCTCTGAGGCAACGTTTTTTAAAAAGAACAAAAAAATCGAGTTTATTATTAACTAGCTATTGCCCGCGGTTTCGCTCGCGTTAAATTCGGTAGCGCCTTATTGATTTGTAATAGCAACGCTAAGTTTTCCCGTTTCTTCCCTCTTTCTCCCTCACATCCCACTCTTTTTAGAAAAAAAAATAGCCTATGTCCGTCTCCTGGTTCCCAACTGTGTCAATCAATCTGTACCAAAATTCATCAAAATCGGTTTAGCCATTAAAGCGTGAAGAGGTAACAAACAAACTCACTTTCGCTTTTATAATATTAGTAAGGATAAAAATAAAATAAAGTGCACGGATGATAGCAATTGTTTCTCCTTATTACTTGGAAATTAACATAGCAGGCGAAATGTTGATGTATACATGAGGAGTTCAAGCTGTACGGCTATGGAATGCCCTGCCCGTGTCTGTAAGGAGCGCTAAAACCCTGTCCACTTTTAAAATTCTGGTCAAAAAGCACTACCTCTCTCCTTAAACAAAAATCCTTATCCTTACTTCCTTACTTAATATTATAAAAGCGAAAGTGAATTTGTTTGTTTGTTACCTCTTCACGCTTTAATGGCTAAACCGATTGTGATGAATTTTGGTACATAGATAGTTGGGAACCAGGAGACGGACATAGGCTAATTTTTATTTAAAAAAGTAGGATGTGAGGGAGAAAGAGGGAAGAAACGGGAAAACTTAGCGTGCTATTACAAATCAATAAGGCGCAAGGGGAACTGTGTTACCCCAAATTTAACGCGGGCGAAGCCGCGGGCGAAAGCTAGTATTAAATATTTCTTTGCTCTTCATGATTATTATTTTATATGTCATGTATATAAGTATTTGTTTTTTAAATGTAGCTATTAATTTTGAAAAATGTTACGCCACAGACTACCTACAGTACTGCTTCTCCTCCTTTAGATCCATGCAAAGGTTGTCTTGAAAAGATCGCTTAACGATAAGACCGCCCATTGTGTACGCTATTTAGAAGTTGTTTAATGTTATTCTTGTTATTTGTATGGTGTACAGACGCCTGCACATCAAGCTACAACAATCTGTCAGATTTCTTTGATAGATTTTCGACTTTATTTCTATAGTATAGGTAAGGTTCAAGGTTCATTGAATATTCTATCTTCTATCTGTGCTGTGACTATGTTTTTTCTACTTACTGGCACCGTTTTATATCTACATCAACGCTTTCAGTGCTGTGTGATACTCCCCTTAGCCCTTACTCTGCACAAACGTTCTATAAATACATTTCGCACGGCCGGGCAGTCATTTGTTAAGTGAAAAATTTAATATATTTTTGCTTTTACCTCGTGTCTTTATGCAGCGCTCCGTCCTAACTAATTATAGTGGATATTACATGTTAAAGGGTGAAAAATACCTTTAGGTTCGGAGATATTTGTGGTCAAAGTTCCAACATTTTCATTTTTTTTTTAATAAATCTAAAGGACATGACCGGATCTTGCCTTGGTTTCATATATTATTCTGATTTTTCATATAATGCATAGGTTAATATGCACAGTAATGTTTAAACTTTACTGTGCACTAATATATGAAAAATCCTTTTTAAATAAATAAAAAATAATAATAATACATTTCCCTAAAATAGGCGAAAGAAAATGCAAAAAAAGATATGTTTGTTCATTGATTGTGTGGTTTTATATTCTGACATTGCATTTTCATTGTCATCTTGCGTTGATTTAATCACGTATTATCGTAGGTACTATGTTACTCGCCTATTCTCTGATCATAAAACATAACTGATTGTTAAGCCCTACATGTAAGCTTTAAAATGACGTACTGTACATCAATGTACATGAATATTGTTTGTTAGGGCAGAGCTCTAAACCAATTCCGACCGTGTTATTTAGTGTTACAACTCCCCTGTCAGACGTTAAGGCATCATTTACTTCGTTCTACTACATTTCATTCCTTACACGATCCATATTTTCTTTGGTCTCTCTATCAACATTCATTTTTAACACTGTCCTAGTTACATGTGTTTCGTTCCTTCTCGTTACATGTCCATACCAAGACAAGCGACTCCATTTAAATTTTTAACTTTCTGTAAACTTAATTCTATTATCTCAAGTGTAATATAGTCTAGACAAGGTTATCACTAAAACATTAGGTAATTTTGATAATTTGAGTCTAGACTAAAGCTTATTATTTTAACATTAATATTACGGTTGATTTTAATGCTTTTATAATAGGCTTTGTGAGTTGAACGATTAGGACATTCAACTTAAGGGTTTCATTTTTAGGGGTATGTAGCTCAAAAGGAAAATACGGTACCTAGGATCAATTTGTTGTTCGTCTGTCTGTCTGTCAAGACACCTTACCTTGGGAACGCGTGGTGGTATCTGAGAGTACTATGTACTCAAATCTACGGTCCCTTTGAACTGTGAATAATTCAACCCTAACTTCTTGACTTCGTGGACTGTCAAGAGTTATGGCCGATTATAATAATAATAATCGTTTATTAGACTCGGTACAATAAAGCCACACACAGTACAGTACGGCCAACGAAAGAAGCGATACGAAAGTTCATTACCGAAGCGATATGAAAGTTCATTAACCTAAAGAGCAACTGTGGCGTTGACAATCTAATATTTAGCTCTTTCCATCTTGTGCCTTTGTCGTAATGTCTCGTTCTCCCGGCAAAAACATGACAACGTTAAGACAGGTTCGCCAAACATTCGGGCGGCCATTTTAGATGGGGTTTTAGCATGGGTTTTGTTTACATTCTGGTATCTCTTCTCGTTGGCCGTACTTTAGTACAAAATATTGACTACACAAGGTTATAATATAAAAGGCTGCTAAAACTAAATGAGCGTCTGACTCCCAAACTAGGTACCTACAGAACCTCTTGGAAATCAGTTCACTTTCAAAGACAAAATTAATTTAAATAAATTCGTGATAATTAGACTATACAATTCTGACATTTAACAGTAGGTATACATAATAAAACTGACAAAAAAAAAATAAAAACATTTAGGATGAATAAAAATGACGAAAAGATATGTGTGTGATCGTGAGAATATGTGTGTGATAGTGTGTATATATGTGTGTAGCGTGAAGAAATTATTATATCGCAAGTTTGCACAGAACCCTCGGTGCGCAAGTTCGACTCTGATTTAGCTGGTTTTCCGTTTTAATACCTACAGGTATTTGGCTTTGGAAGTAATTAGTCATTATGTCGTGGTATACACGACGGCAGGTTAACCTACTCTAAACTATTAAAACCTGATCTCTCTACTACGGATCGCACACCGTAGTAGAGAGACCAGGTTAAAACGGTTTAATGTACCGCCGTGTGTACCTTTAGCCATAATTTGGTGTGTGTTGTGATTAGAATCTGAGAAATGTCAATGAACCAGTTTTAAAGTGTTTCTCATGTCTAAACTGTAGGCCTACTATGACATCTTAAAGCAGAACGTATTCCACTGAGTGAAAGAGATGGTGCTAGACACCCTGTATAGCTCTGTCCCTTTCCCTCAGCGGAATAAGTTCTGCTTTAACACGTCATGGTAGGGTAGCTGGGCTGTGAAGATCACATAGGCATACGCCTCATGCAAAATAGGGTTGTTCCCATTCGTCCACACCCCGTCGTCCACACTGCGGACGACTGGGAATGTTGCGTTCTGTTCGTCTACACTGTGGACGAACAGAACGCATTATTCCCAGTCGTCCACACCCCGTCATCTCACGTCTAGTCTAAGAGTTAATAAAGAAAATATGATGATAGTATTTCCTTATATAATAAACATACCTACTTTTAAAATATTATGTACTTAGCTTTATTACTTTAGTAAGGCAAATACTTTAAAAGTACATACCTAGTAAATCTAAAGCTTTTTTGCGTATTTAAATACAAAGACTATCTTTTGTTGGAGGATCGACAGGGTGCAGTTATAATAGCTGAGTATATCCAGGCGTTTGTAACTTTAATTTTTTTTTACATATTAATTGCATTTAAACTGATATTGATACAATACCCAATGTGTAAAATTAAAATGTGAAATATTCTTATGCTAAAAAGCTTTAGATTTACGTACGCAGTACGTATTTAAATACGCAAAAAAGCTTTAGATTTACTAGGTATGTACTTTTAAAGTATTTGCCTTACTAAAGTAATAAAGCTAAGTACATAATATTTTAAAAGTAGGTATGTTTATTATATAAGGAAATACTATCATCATATTTTCTTTATTAACTCTTAGACTAGACGTGAGATGACGGGGTGTGGACGACTGGGAATAATGCGTTCTGTTCGTCCACAGTGTAGACGAACAGAACGCAACATTCCCAGTCGTCCGCAGTGTGGACGACGGGGTGTGGACGAACGGGAACAACCCGCAAAATACTGGTATGCAACTGCATCAAAAAACAAAAGCTTGACGGATGATAACTGCAGACTAGAAGCTGTCAAAAAATCATGTCATTATGTCTTCTTTAAGAAAAGAGCGCATCTCGCCATCAAACGTCAAGTTTGGCGAGTAATATTGTTTAAAATACACAAAAACTGTTTTAGAAAAAAAAAATACATGGGCTTACATGGCCACTTCTGTCACACATGGACAACATGGCCACTTATGTCACACACAAGTCAACATGGGCACTTATGTCACACATAGGCCTATATCACGTCGAGAAAACGTACACGGTTCGAGTTGGTCGTTTCTCGTGGCGAAGAGACAATTTAAAAAAAATATTTGGTTTTTCATTATTGTTGTTACAGCATGAGAGAAAATCTTAGGCCCGAAATGAATGATAGCTTACTTTACAAAGCGTTAAATAAGACAAAAAGATAACAAAAGTTAATAAGCGTCTTATAATCTACAAGACCCACAATATACACTCATTCAAAAATAATCGGTAAAAAAATCTATAGAAGGAATAAAAAAAAATATTATAGACTTTGAAAAATGTGTGAAACAAGTGACACAGATGTTGTCATTATATATGTATACTTTTATGTGTTCTGTGAAAACTTTTCCTTGTGAACTAAGTAATATAGACCCTTTCAATTTCCAAAAACTTACATATATTCGCCTCCTAACATCAAAGCAATCATTTTACACGATTCTAACATTTCTTTTCCACGAAATATTTGTCTACGTGACGCCAAAACATCCTTTTCTCTGAAATATTCATGGAAACAGCTACCATGACGTCTTAAAGCTGAACTTATTCCACTGAGGGAAAGAGACAGAGCTATACAGGGTGTCTAGCACCATCTCTTTCCCTCAGTGGAATAAGTTCTGCTTTAAGACGTCATGGTAGGCCTACTGTCCTCGAATAAAAACGCAAAGAATACTGCATTCACATGAAAATCAATTATTATGATGAGTAGGGACGGATATTGTCTATCGACGCACTACAGCGCCCCCTCGGCAGACAAACAGGAAATATGTAAAAGAAATGCTGGCACAGCAATACACGAAAGCAAGATTTATTACAATAACAAGTTTCATGAGTGCATTGGCATGTTTTTGATGATTTTTAGGGTTCCGTTCCTAAAAGACGGAACTTTTATTGGATCACTTTGTTGTCCGTCTGTTTGTCAAGACCCTTTATCTCGGGTACGCTTGGAGGTATCGAGTTGAAATTAAAATCATATACTTAAGTCTGTAGTCGTTTGTGCTGTGATAAATCAATCCCCAAAGTTTACGCAGTGAAAAGATATGGCCGTTTATGTTCCAAGTTTGTACGGAACCCTCTGTGCGCGAGTCTGGCTTGCTCTTGGCCGTTTTTTTTTACAGAAATGTAATACAATTTAATTTGATTGCGTCAAGTCAAGTTGCAAGAAAATAATGTTGAGTTTTACTTTAGTATTTAACAATGGTATTCATTAGTTTTCTAATATCCTTCAAGTTCTACACTCTTATCTATACGGGTAAAAAATATTATAAATAAAATAAGGAACACGAGAACACGATCATATAAATGTGTACGCGGCAAAATGAGTTAAAAAAAAGTAATTTCCAACCTCTTTGGTAGCAGATTTTCAAAAGCACAATACTGGCCATTTGGGCCAAAAACTCTTTCGAAATACCATTTAATTTTTTCTTTTTAAATATTATTCTTTTTCATATTACAATATGGCTTGTATTTATTTTGCCTTCATTTTTTTTGTAATAGCAAGCAACCTCTTTCATGTTTTTTTATTGTGAAAGTAATTTCATCGTTTTTTTTATATCAGCAATTATTACAATAGCAGGTAATAACTCTAAGCCGATTATTATATCTCAATAATGGTTCCTGTTTACAAGTGTGCCCGCAACTGGAATTGAAGCGCATTTGCTGTAGCCTACCCACAAAGGTGGAACGAGTTGGCGTCGCGCCAGCAATATGTCAACACTTCATAGTCCGACATTACAAGTTTTAAACTGGACTCGTTAGCGTTGCAGCATCATGCTCTTTTATTGCACCTTTCTTTTCGTTGCATAAAGGAAAAATCACCTTAGAAATACGTTTGTTTGTTTGTTTATAGTTTTTATAATGATAAAATGTTAATTTATCTCTAAGCGTTCCGGGAGCAACAAGAGCAATTTAATTTTTAACCGACTTCAAAAAAGGAGGAGATTTTGTGTTCGACTATTATTTTTTTTTTGTTTATGTTCACGGATTACTCCGTTAACTGTGGACCGATATTCAAAATCAACGATTCAAATCAGTTTTGTCGGTAGAAAAAAAGTCAACGAAATAAACAAAAGTTACCGACTTCCAGAAGTAAAGTTATTTTTAAGTCGGTTTTATTTTGTCATTCTTTTTTAAACTTTGTTTTTGTTTTTTTTCTATATCACAAACATTTAGATTTGCAGGTGACGCTAGTGAAAGACATTGAACTACCAAATTACACGAAATCGACCATTTTCTTGTAAGGTACATCGCAATGTCCTACAACCCTATTAATACCTATTAACCCTCCACTGCCCACCGATCGTGAGCTCACGTAATCTTGCTTAACCCCTCACATGCTGCTCACACTTGACTGGCTACGGGTTTTAGTTTTATTGTTACTTACGTATTAATAGTAAATTGGTTTCCCAAGCTCACTTGAAAACCTTATATTTATCATCAACATCATCTGCCTAGTCTTTTAGCAACTATGTTGGGTTCGGCTTCCAGTCTTACCAGATGTAGCTGAGTACTAGTATTTTAAATGGAGAAACTGCCTATCTGACCTCCACAACCTGGTAAGTAGGTACTGGGTAATACGATACCTCTTGGCAAGACTGTTTGTCAGACTTTCAGGACTCTGACTATCTGTAAAGACTGTCAAAAATCTACGAACGACAGCCGTAATGATGGTCACTTATCTACGGACTGAAGTCAAGACCAAGCTCTGCTGAACCTTGAAAATCGAGCCGAGCGGTTGTTATTATTTAGCCATGAATAAACGTAAATAAGGGGAAATTTCAACAAATCTATAGATGCCTTTTTACAGAGTTGTATAAAGACAAATTGTGTCACGCAATTTTAACATTAAAAGGTTAGAAAAGGGTTCCAAGAAATACACCTAATTAAACAACGAGTCCAAGGAAATGTTACCAAAATATTCAAATAATTGGGTTTATTTATGTATCAAGAAGGTATTGAATCTCTTGAAAGGAAACGCTTTCCTTTCATCCGCCTTTTGAAGCGAACCCGGCGGATTTACTAGGGTTGATTTAATTAGGTAAGTTTCCTTGAAAATGTTATAGGTAATGTGGTCAATACGCAGATTATTCAAGTTGTTACATTATTACTTGATAAAAATAAATTACATGTAACATTGGAATAAAAAGAATACAATAGCTCCTGTAATATAGTGTACACTAGAGCAGGAGCTAGGGAATTTATAAAAATGTATTCTGCCAAAAAATATATTATTTATTTCTTATTTTTACTGCTAAACATTATATTTTTTGGGTTTTTCAAGCAGTGATTTCTTAGTAACGGCCACGGAATTAATTTCGGAAAAAACAGAAGTATTTTGTCAGTAGGTTTTTTTTTATCAAAACTGTGAATCATTAAGTGTATCACCGAGTTAATATCGCTATAATAACCAGCATCTCTGTCTGACCTACATTTATACAACACAACATCAGGCCATATAACCCCACTCGCCCATTAAGGCCCATAAGTAAGCGTCTACTGGCCATAAACACAAACTTCTAAGCTCGTATAAATATCATGTTGGGGTATTATAACCCGATACGTTTCGTATCATTGTTGTTAGTTGCTTTTATGTGGAAAATTATAGTTTTTTTTTATTTCCTTATGCTATGTAAAAAGTCTTTGCGTTTGTTTGTGTGGGAAGCAAATACAGCAGTACATAGATCTTTTAGGGTGTGGTCGAAAAGGGAACTAAACGTCATCTTGTTTTTTTAAAATAATATCTATAAAAATGCCTGTACTGACAAAAAAATATGTAATCACTATACAGATTTTATTGCTCTTTCTAATTTATTTTAACACTTAGGTTTAAAACAAATGATTACAGCATAATCTACAACATCAAGAAATTATAATTTATTTAGTAATCTTAATTAGCCGGCGAATATTAATCGTGAATTCATAAGCTTACGTAGTTTGGTAACTTACAAACAAACTTAGTTCACGTTTGCTCCTGAGATATGAGTTATTATTCTAAGTTGACTGACATATTATGAGAAGTTTTAAAGATGGCGACAGTTAACGCGTTCATTTTGACAACTGCGTTTGAAATGTCACTTGTAGACGCCATCTTGAAATTTTAATGAAAGGCTAAGGCGGGTGTTGTGTAAAAAGTTTTATATAATGTAACACACATCATCTGCGTAGCGATTTCCCAAGTATGTCGGGGTCGGCTTGCAGTCTAACCAGATGCAGCTGAGAACCAGTATTTTACTTGGAGCGACTGCCTATCACACCTCTACAACCCAGGTAACACTGGGTAAAACGATACTCCTTGGCAAGGTGAATACTGACAAAGATTTACATTTGACAGCCAGGACCAACAGCTTAACGTTTTATCCGAGGCATGGAGGCAACTGTTACAAGTTTTTTATAGCCCATCAGCCCCTGACTTGGCTAAACATGCCTTCAAGAAATATTTCTCTGGCATTCTGGTTTCCTCAAGATGTGTTCCTTCACCACAAGTGATAGTTTTTTTGTTTAAATGGTGTATGTTTGTTTGTTACATCTTCACGCCTAAATGGCTCAACTGATTTTGATGAATTTTGGTAGGTACAGAGATAGTTGGGACCCTGGAGAAAGTAATTTTTTTATGTGAGGAATGAGGGAGAAAGCGGGAAGAAAATGGAAAAATTAGCTTTGCTATTGCAATACATAAGGCGCAAGGGCAAAAACTAAGAACCTCAAACCAACCCAGCCGCCGCGGGAGACGCCCCGGGCGCCGGGCGCCGCGAGACGTGTCCCGGCCACCGTAGGTGCGGGCCGTCCGTCTATTGACGACAGGCCGTGTCGACGGCGCGTTCGTGTTTCACGCGCGCCTTAAAGAGATGTCAGCAAAGCAGAGGGGCTTGCCAGAGCGGCCGCCTGCCGGGGTTGCGGGTTGTTCGAAAGAGATACCGCGGCCCCGGAACGTAAAGGGCAATAGAAGGAACATGGGTGGGTTTTAGTCAGTACAAGTCTGATATGTCCCCCCGCTCCGCTCAGAGCGGAGGAAGTCAGTAGATGATTTCCCACCCGAAAAAAAAGGCCAAATACTACAGGTACCTGCAAATCAGGAAAGGGGAACTGTGTTACCCCGAATTTAACGCGAGCGATACCGCGGGCAAAACCTAGTACGTATATAAATCCAAAAATTTCCGGTGGAATTAGCAGTTCGATGGTCACACAATTAGACTATCACTGCTGGGAATTTCTCCCTACTTAGGCAAGCAAAAAGTGAAATAAAACACACGTTGAAATAAATTCCTTTAGTTGTTGTGCTACATAACAAATTGTATTGCATAAGTCTAGATCTAGACGGTTCATTTGGGTACTTGTTACGTTGCACGCGGCTGATGGAGTTTGCCACCCATGTTTTTAGCGGCACGCGCGCCGGTGTTCCGGGTTGTTCGAAAGACACCCCACAGCCCCGGAACATAAAGGAGAGAAGAAGGAACATGAGTGGGTTATAGTGAGTAAACGTCTAACAATTCCCCCGGAACGCCAAGGGCGTGGGAAATTATTTGAAAATATCCCATCAGCAAAAAAAAACCAAGGAACTAGAGAGGTGTCAAGTGACACCCGAATGGAACGGAGTTTATTACTTATTATTTACAAAAAACCTGTATACATTCAACAAAAATAATCGTCGCGACACCACACTGTTCAATGCGAAATAGAAAGACGAAACGAAAATAACTGGCTTGCTTTCTATGAGAGAGAGTAAAAGACAGAGAATCACGCGCACGCCGCACGGCTTACAACTATAGCAAAAAGTGTCGTGACAACTTTAGGTCTTAATTTTTTCCGTCTACACCCTTTCGCAACGCGCGATAAGGAACTTCGTTCCAAAAAGCGGCACGTGCAATGTAACGGGTGGCATTGATAAAATGATCTGAAATAACATGATTGTTAGCAGCTGTGAGACTGAAATAAATTACTTAAATATTGATCGATACTGTTTAAGTTGAAGGTTTTATATCGATTGATGGATACGCGCTTGGTTTTAAAACAGAAACTCATTGGTGCAATATGTTTCTGGACATATATTTTTCTTTTAAAAACATCTAATAATCTTCTGCTTTTCACACTAGTAAACATATTTAGTCGTTCTGTGTTTTTTTTTTTTGGAACAAGATGCTGGATGAGCGTCTTCTATTTTGTTTTCTCTTAAAATAAGCAACTGTAAAACTAATACCAACCTTGTCGAGTCGTTTTACCAAATTCGAACGTCGCTTGTTCCCCTGACGCAGCCTACGGAAGTGATATGTCTATCTCACTCACCTTAGTATTTGCTTTTACTGTGGACGCTCTTAATGTGCTCGTTTTTCGATATCGTTCTCACATATTATACCAAGTATAACCAGCTGGTGCCTGCAACAAAAGTATCCTGTGTGTTATTTCAGACTAAAATCTACCTAAACTTAACTAACAACTTTCCCCGCTATGAGCGGAGGTGGGTGGAAGGGGGTATCAGAATATTACTGATTAAAACCCACCTATTTTCCTTCTTTTGCCCTTTATGTGACCCTGTCAGGCCACTCTGGTTGAGTGTGTCCATGTCTTGCAATTTCACTTGAACTTTTTCTCGCTTTGACTTAATTAAAGTCAAACGGACTCTATTCATCGGTTCTATAAAGTTTCTTATCGTTTGATTTCAACATTTGTAATAATTCCAGTTTATATTTAAATTTCCCTGCCTAATACCTACACAAATAAATGATACAGATGAACAAGATAATCCAAAAAGTTCGTAATGCCCTCTCAATAATTCAGGAATACCCTCGTCTGAGCTGAGTAACTGCAAATGCCTATGAACCTTAACACTGGCCAGTCACCATCTTGTCTGGGAACGACAACCAATTATCGGAGTTATCACTCTGATTGGTGTTAGTTGGTGGCGCCATTTTTTATGCCCGATTTGACCTAAATCCTGGACGACTTATCGACTTTGGCATGGCATAGCACTGAGCTAATAAGTGCGACTTACTGAGAACTAATAACAAATCTATTGAGATATTGTTTGGGTCTTGTTGTAAGTAGATTTAATGATAGTTGATTTCAAGTAAGTAGGGACTAGATCATAACTCGCCATGTCATTGCCAGAATCCTGCTAGCAGAATATAAATTGCTTTTTTTTAATCTACACCGTTTTTTTTATTTTTCGATGGAAATGCGTCAAATAATTAAACAGGGAAGTCATTAAATAGCTTCCCCCGCTCACGGCAGATCGGGGGGAGCGTAAAACTTTTACAGACTAAAACATTGTGTACCAGGGCCGCAGACTGGCGGTATCTCTTTCGAAGCAACCCGTAGCCCTGGGTCTGTAGTCTCTTGAAGCTGTGAAAAATTCAAAATCGGCCTTTGTTATGGGGTCTACTCTTTAGGTCTGTCCACGAAGATACGAGCCCGTTCGAAAGTATCTTGATAATTCGATATTAACCCTACTCCCTATGATATGCCCGATTCATGAGTTCTGAATACACATGGGGCGTAATTTTTTTTAACAATTATTCAAAGCACATATACAATACAATTTAGGAACAACAACATACCAACACAAACCATCGCGGGTTTAACAGCGGTATGCCAGACACGGCAACTCGGTGCCATTATATTAAAAAAAAAAACAAACATCCATATTATACTAACATTGATAATACACTTAATAACAATTTAAAAAGTATCTTTTTAGTATCATCGAACAATTCTTAGCATTTAATACTTTGCGAATTTCCGGAGGTACGTTATTCATAATCGATTCAACTGTCCAGGGCTACTATGACATCTTATAGCAATTCTTATTCCACTGCTTGAAAGAAATGGTGCTAGACACCCTGTATAGCTCTGTCTCTTTCCCTCAGCGGAATAAGAATGGCTTTAACACGTCATGGTAGGGTAGCAGGTTCTCAATATTGTTTAGTTAAGGCACCTATCTAGACTTTTGTCAACAAGTAATACTTAGTAAGAACCGACCGTAACTTACCGTAACGTGCTCCTAGCCTCCTGGTCTCCTGGCCTCTTACAATTGACATGCCAGAAAGAAGTCGAAAGACAAAATTGATCACTACACATCTAGCTGTCGTAGAATTCGAAGTCACCCAAATTTCTTCAGGTGACAAATGAACGGTCGCAGTGGAAATTGCCACGATGTCGACGCGTAATTTGTTAGTAGAATGGTGATGGTTGGTTGACCAAACTCTGATATATACAAATTACATTAATGAGAGAACTAGCTATTTATTACCCGAGAATTGTGTGTTGTTTTTATTTGTTTATAGGTATTATTGGAAATCATCAAATTATGTTGTGCGTTTTGTTCGAAGCAGGAGAGTATCAGATTTTACTGACTAACCCCCGAATACTGAAACGTCACTCAAAATTTAAGTCCCACTTAAGTTTAACAGAGGCTCAGAAGTGACGTTTGACCATACAAAATCTAAAGTTTAAGAGCTGCTCAAATGTTAAGCAGCCCTCACATTTTGAGTGACGTTTCAGTATTCGGGGGTAAAAGTTATCCATGTTTCTTCTTTTGCTCAGTTTCTGGGGCCGCAGTATCTTTATCGCACAAATTAGTGAAGGCTGACTTTTACTTTAGCCAAAGGGCACTCTTGCTAAGGTAAAAGAAAATAAATATATATTGGACTTAGAAATTGATTTGTCTTCTATAAGATAGATTTTTTTCATCAAATGATACAAAAGACACAATACAGGAATTACCACAAAAATATCAAACTGAAAAAACCTGTTTTTGTTTCATTTTGATATTTTTTCGTGTAATCTATTGATTAAAAAAAAAGGTAAAAGTGAGATTGACCCATAGACATATCACATAGGTACATATATAACGGTCGCAGACTACTGGGCGGTGTGTGTCTCAAGATTGTACCAAATAGGAGTCCAGCTCAGCATAATTCCAGGTAGACTACCTGACGCTGGTATTCTGGTGACACACGGATGTCGAGAAAACGTATCACATCGTACATCGTACCCACTAGTGATAAAAGATCCATGTTGTTTTAGAAACCCACACTAGGAATTTCCCCTGTATCGTGGGTGCTTTTAAAAACATTTAAACTCACATACACAAACAGCCAGACCCGAAACAACTACTTGTAGGTCATATAAATATTTGTTCCATGCAGGGATCGAACTCGCGACACGCGGTGCAGCAGTCGATCGCTCAGTCATTGCGCCAACCGTGCCGTCAAATGGAGAAGTGTTGGTCTGTGGCATAACTTATATGTTATATGCACTGCTTAATATTCATACAGAACAGGGCAAGACACGACACAGGCCTCCTCGTCGTGAAAAGAAGTGGGCCGTAATTCGTCACTCATGTTCAATGTGGAACAATAAATGTCTCATGCATTCTGACATCTTTCCTAACACCTAAAGTTGGTCAATATCAAGATCAAGTGTCTACGAATTGTAATTTCATTATGTTTTCAACCAACTTCTTAAAGGACGAGGTTCTCAATTACGCTGTTTTTTAATATTTCTTACCTCATTACTTCGCGGTTCGTGATTCATTTTCATGCAGTAAAAGCTCACACCCTTATAAATTTTACTCACATTACATGGGTGGTGAATGGGTTATCTTATTAATATTTTAAATGCGAATGTTTGTGAGGATCAGGATGGATGGATGTATCAGTGGCAAAAACTTAATGAAGCAACAAAAAAGAAGTCTTAAACTTCAAGTTGTTTTTTTTAATAATTACATAGCTATATTTATAATTACGCATATAAACAATTCCCAGGCTTTTACCGTTCCATTTTACGCTTTCCTTAAAAAGAAAAAATACAACACAAAACAGTAAAACAAATAGGTTCCAGCATTTACGCGCCAATCTCCTTATTTTACGTGACATCATTCTTCATTTCGTGTGCCGCCATCTTTCTTTTGCTGTCATTCTCGACTGCTTTAGACCCAAAGGGACACGTTTGGGACACAGCAGTGAGTTTTTCCTCGAAATTTGTTGTTTGCCTGAAAACTTTTGACGGTAACTAGTAGTACGAGGATTGGAAAGCTAAGTTTAATCTAAAAGTTGAGCTTTTAAAACTTTAAAATCAGTCCCTGTATACTTTATCCTACGGTGGGGACCGTGGGACAAAGTATGCAAAAAAATTAGGTTATCGTTTGTTGATAGCTTTCTCACTGCGTGCATATTTCTACGTCTGCGCACGATATTGTTGATTTGATCACAGAGTTTTCACATTCCAGGTTTATTCGCAAAATCGATATTGATTCTAAACAAACCATACACTGTTGGAAAACTTCACATTTTTCGACTAAATTTGGAACAAAGATCTCCTATTAGATTAATTAATACATAATAAACTCTCATTTAGTTGTTTGATATTAATCACAAAAAAAATTGATGCTAAATATTGTGTCTCACGGCTGCGCCAAAAGGCCGAGTTCAGCAAACTGCCAACCAGCTAGTGCCTGACGCTGGTTAACTGGACCTAGGGTGTGATGTGACGGATGTAAGACAGTTAAACAACAATTGATGACAAATCAACCAATGTCGCGATGACAAATCATCAAACTTCCCCCACTCTGGGCGGAGCGAGGGGACTGTCAGACTTGACTAAACCCCACCCGTGTTCCTCCTTTTGCCCTTTATGTTCCGAAGCGGAGTATCTCTTTGAATATTGCAATCCCCATGATGTTATTTAAAGAACGGTCATTATCACAAATTTTTATTGTCTGTCCGTTATAATTATGAAACCCAATTTCAGTTAATCATTTTGATTTTCCAATAAACTTTGAAAACACTGGCCCAACACAAACCATAATAAACCATTTTCCATTTACAACAGTGTGAAATGAATACGCAAAACTTATATAATCCGCTAAATGATTCCTGGGACTGATTTTCATGTGGGTTTCAGCACGATATTACTCTGTTGTACTTGTTTGGTGTATTTTCAGAATTTTGAACACTGAACTTTTTGTTGGTATTATAGACTTTAAGAGATTAAAGGATAATGGAAAATGAATTTCAGTGGAAGACTATTTTTGCAGGACCAACAAATAATTTTGGGGAAAAAAAATTGTGTTCACCAAAAATACTGATCGTGCACCAAATATTCTTTCCTGAATGCAAACAAAATGCGTAGGTTAGGTTAGGTTAAAACTGCGACCCCCTACGCACGAGCCGAGCGAGCGGAGCGAGCGGTGCCGCGGCAGCGGCCGGTGAGTGCCAGTAACGACTTGCATTAATAGAAAATGGATAAAGATATAACACTTTTTTATTGTAGTGCTGTCTTTTTCCTGATGCTCGTTATGACATATTTTAATTAACATATTTTGGTGCTCATTCAGTAAATTTGGTGCAACACAGGCAAAATTAGGTAAACGAAATGGGAATAAATTGAAGTACGTTTAAATACCATCCATAATTTTGTATAATCCTGGACTACGTATTAACCTATACATATAACCCGAATTTATTCAACTCGCGAGTTATTTATTTTGGGTTAGCTCTATCTTTTTGGTCAAGATTGTTGCTTCCTAATCCAAAAAACCGGTTGTGAATTAATGCCCGAGTCACTAGGTGAGGGTAATATAGAGCCGAGAACAGCAGTTTCAAATTCTGACGTAGTGTGTCGCAAGTTTATACGGTAGATTTTTATTATTTGTTTACAACTTTACCATAAACAATACATTTCTGGTATTAAACAGTTTTTTGTTGCTTGTTTTTTTACTTCAAATTTCAGGCAAAATTCTACTCAAAAACTTGTGAATGAAGCGTACATTTCTTTACTAAACCACACTTTTATATAAGACTTGTATTTTTAAACTAAATCGGATACCGCAAGCGATTTCCTAAGGTGACAAGCAGCTTAGCGTCACTGAAGGCAGCTTAGACACAGATTTAAGACCTGTAACTGTGTCAAGATATTCTTATCGAGCAAAAATATTGTTCAGTTTTCTGGTAAACGTTTGTGTGTTGGGTTTTCTGGTACAACAACATGCAGCGACTTTTTTGTTAGATTATTCGTTTTTTTTCCACCGGCTTCCGGAAGTCATTTTATTTCGTCATTTTAGTGTTTTTTCACATAGCCAAAACGAAGGATCTTCAAATCCAAATTCAATTTTATTATCTGCCGAGCTTGGCTACCGAAAATTAATCGAACTCTGATTCGAAGATTACATTCGGGATTGTTCGGATACAATCGATTAAATTCTACTGATACGTTTGGGTATGTTGCGGATCAGCGTTGCGGTCGTCCGTGGTTGCAGGTTGTTCGAAAGAGATACCGCGGCCCTGGAAATAAAAAAAGCAAAAGAACGAACATTGGTGGGTTTTAGTTAGTACAAGTCTGAGCTTCCCTCCCGCTCAGCCCACAGAGGGGAAAGTTAAGATGATGTCCCATCCACAAAAAAGAGTTTTTTTGGAAGTTCTTATTTTTTTTTTAAATAAGAGTTTGATTTTTGTATCTCGCACAAATTCTTATCGAGTACTCATTCAATTTTCATTGCTACTAAAGATATCACCCACACATGGGAAGAAAAATATGTATTGTGGAAGATAACTCATAAACTACCGATGCAATATAGATAAATTTGATTTGGGAGCCCTTTGCGTGTATACTATTTCGATATTGAAAATTATTTTGAAAATAATTGTCGGATTTATCGCATATACAATCATTCATCAATTGAGAACTTCCCCCTTTTTTGAAGTTGGTTAAAAAACAGTGTGACTTTTTAAAATAAGGCGATCATTACCTAATGACACTTCTCAAGTTAAAATCCATCAAGCCGTTTAAGCTACAGAGAGTGCCAAAGCGAAAGTTTTATGAGGATGAATGTAAGTATGTTTGTTGCTCTTACAGGCAAAAACTTCTGAATAGCCGCGTACCCACCTAGCGCACAGGCTCGCGCGGCAGCCTCGGTGTCCGGATCGCGAGCGATGGCTCCCGCGGCAGCCTCAGTAGTTTTGTTCAATTTACACGAGGCCGCCTCGCGAGGCAGGCTGAGCCATCATAAGTCCGAGAGTATTCGTAATGGACAGTCGTGTATTTTCAGCTGCAGCTATTTTCCTAGCTGCTTATTGTTTAAAGAAACGAAAACAGTCACGTATCAAGAAAAAACCTAGACGCTTCTGGATTGACTCCTCCTGACTGCCCATGATATCAAAATTACACAAGACAAACACGGCAAGAGACAAAACTTGAAGTAGCTTCGCGCGCGGGCCAAAACATAAGCGTCCCCACCTAACGCACAGCGCTCACTGAGGCACCTTTGAGCGCGTCAAGTTTACCGACAACAGATGGCTCGGGGCCGAGCCGTGCTCGGTCGAGCAAACGCGCGCCCGAGGCAGGCCGAGGCACGTCCACACCAGCCGAGGCATTTGGCTCGCGAGGCTGCCGCGCGAGCCTGTGCGCTAGGTGGGTACGCGGCTAATGAATTTTGAAGAAACTTCACAATAATAAAGCTACATATCAGAATAACACATAGGCATTGTTACACAGGCAACATTCATAAAGATATATTGTGTATTCTATCACCACAAGAGTGAAACCGCGGGGTGCAGCTAGTACATATTTACAAATATCCCTCCTAGTGCACTCAGGTGAATACACGTGAATTTATGAATGTGTGACTTTTAATCCACCTTTATAGGAATATCTTTGAACCACTTGTATGTTTTATTTTCTTCAGGCGTCAAAGAGATACAAAATTCAAGTCTTTACCAACATTTTCTCACACCCGTAATAATTGTAAAGCAGACAGAATTTAGTGAAAAGCTCCTCATTAATTATGACTTCGCAAGTCATAACGGTGTGGTGAAACTGTTTGCGGCGAATTGCCCGGTGTGGCCTTTTGCATGCTAGCTTATTGTGGTTTTGACCCGGATCCTGTTTAGCTTTCAAATTGCCAATCGTTGCGTTTTCGTATTGTGTGGGTTACGGAAATGGCAATTAGTTTGTTGTGCTCCAAATATTAGAGTTATATGTATGTTACTGTTGGCTCCAATGGAGTGTGTTGTGTATATACGTGTTAAAAGTGATGATATAGTGAATTTGACGGCACGGTTGGCGCAGTGGCTTAGCTATCGATCCCTGCACGGAACAAATGTGTGTATGGCCTGCAGATGGTTGTTCCGGGTCTGGCTGTTTTATAAGCGCACCCACGATACAGGAAAAAGTCCTAGTGTTGGTCAACGTGTTTTTGTAAAGAAAAAAAAAGAAGACGGGACAAAGAGAAAGAACTCGCCCCATCCCTTGCTAGAGCCAGCCCGCGCTGCTGAGCCAGTATGTTCAAATCAGTATCCAATTAATATCACACAGATCCAGCCGGTCCCTTTGCTGACCTCCACCAGCGACGCTCTAAGCCGAGGCTCATACCCCCCAGGGGTAGCCTGTAGACGCTTAGTTTGTAAGTTTTTTACCCTGGCTGGAGGTCTTAATTTTTAAGGCATCCACAGGAATCGCCCGGCTAAGCAGACGACAACCATCAAGGTTGAACTGCGAGATGCCATTCAGAAAAAAAAGAACTCGTTGTTTAGTTGCAACCGTGGTTGCAATAGCTAACCTAACTACATAGTTTATGTCGGTACAAGTGCTTAATGTCAAATTTTAACAAATATTTCATGTTTTCTATAGTGAAAGAATGAAGGATGCAAGGATGGAGTGCTATATTCTAAGGCATTGTACTAGTCGACATGTTACAGTCCAAGAGCCACGTAAAACTTGTTTTTTTATTATAATATGCTGAACCCTAACCACCGGTTTCTTGCACCCTGTTCCCGTTACCGGCACAAACCTATTTTTATATTTTAAATGTTTTTTTTTAATTTATTTCGGGAGAAGTTATACGTTGATTTCCAATTCGAAATAAAAATAGAAGAAATTGAAAACCGAATAGAAACAACTAAACGAAGAACACCCAAACATTTTGTAACAAAAATAAACACATAGTAAAAATCTTCTGCCTTAGTCTACAGAGGGACATTTATATAAGTTAGTTTGGTTCCCCTATGGATAAGGGGTGGCAGTCTCGGTCGATATCACCCTATCAAACTCAAGGGGAGCTTGGGCGTCAAAATGCGTAGATTCAACGTCCATTGATGATTTTGTAGGAGCATTCTAATCGGTTGTCGGTACAAATGGAGCAATGAATAGTGAAGTGAGGTAGGTTGAGCTTGTAACGTTATAAATTTGTGAGGATGCGTGTCTGTGCATACCAGATGTCGGCGAATTACTTTTGGAGGGCAATTATAGTAAGTTGGAGTAAGAAAACTTTATGAAAAGTTATTTCTTTCATTTTTGTCGATGTTTGTCGGTGGATAAATAATAGCAGCCGCTCGGGTCGATCTTCAGGTTAAGCCGCGCTTGCCTAGGTTAGTCTGTGGATGAGTGACCACCCGTTACATACCTAGTTTCCTCCGTGCCTCGGAAAGCACGTTAAACCGTTGGTCCCAGCTGTCATTTGTAGATCTTTGACAGTCCTTACAGGTAGTCAGTGTTAACTGTACCCAGTACTAACTGGGTTGCGGAGGTCAGATAGGCAGTCGCTTCGTGTAAAATACTGGTATTCAGCTGCATCCGCTAAGACTGGAAGCCGACCCCAACATAGTTGGGAAAAGGCTAGGCAGATGATGATAATGTTTGGCAAATTGGGGTGAAGCAGGTGGCTATAACTGCAGCACTTGTTGATCCTGAAGTTTGATCTTCAGCTTATGACGCGCTCGCTTAACTTTTTGTAACATAGTTCGTAAGATAACTGTGATTTGCTCCAGGCATCACGAGCCACGAGCCGACGTACCAGTCATCGTAGGTATGGGCCTGTGGACGGTGAGCAATGGGCAGCGCACCGTCACTCTGTCGGTGGTTCAAAAGAGATGCCCCGGCTCCAAACACACATCATTCACATTATCACAAAGGTCAAAAGAATCGGGGTACTCTGAGTCGTGAGTGAGAGAAAGTGATGATGAATTTTTTCGAGATTTACCGTTCCTTGAATGCAAATCCTAAGATTTACCAAGTGAATGATGGTAAAAGTTCGAATCCCAAACTTTGATGGACATTTACCATAGTCGGTAAATCTTAGGTTTTACTGGAAAATCTTAAGATTTACCTTAGTTAGAGCTTTTACAGTAACAAATCCTTACTAATATTATAAAAGCGAAAGTGAGTTTGTTTGTTTGTTACCTCTTCACGCTTTAATGGCTACACTGATTTTGATAAATTTTGGTACAGAGATAGTTGGGAACCAGGAGACGGACATAGGCTAATTTTTTTTCTAAAAAAGTGGGATGTGAGGGAGAAAGAGGAAAGAAAAGGGAAAACTTAGCGTTGCTATTACAAATCAATAAGGCGCAAGGAGAACTGTGTTCCCCCAAATTTAACGCAGGCGAAGCCGCGGGCAAAAGCTAGTATATATATAAAAAGAAAAAAATCGGAGAATATTTTATCATAAGATCGGTAGAAATGCTTCCACTAACTCAATACAGTTTATTGATCTTTTCATTATTTGACGAACGTTGATTATATTATCATCTTAAGGGATCTTGAGCTATTACTATTTTATCGGGCAATAAACACAATTATTAAAATCCCCCACACTTCGATGAAGCATAAGATACTGACAAAGTTTTTATGAGTTCACTAAAGTGATCTTAAACAAAGTTAAAGAAACTTCGACTTTATCGATAAATTCGGAGACAGGGAATCTTTCTAGGAATTTGATAGCTTTTGTGTGTTGGCGATAGAGTTTTGAATAAACGAGTGGTATTGGCGAATACATATTTATCTTTGCTACTTCTTATTCAAACAGGTTTGTGTAAGTCTAGTTTCATGTTTTGTTGGTACTTAACCTTTAGAATGCTGTTGCCATATTTATGGGGAGTTTGTTCCGCCACTTCTTCTTCTTCCCAACTAAACACGAGGACAGGGGTGGCGAACCTTGATGGACCAACGTGTCTATTTCCTAAAAAAATGTTGAATGAGGCCACAGACGTGCCATCAAATAATTTTGACTAAGTGATTGTATTGGGAAAATAATTACTATCAATTCGAAGCTTTTTTTACTGACTAGTAGATTTAGTTTCATTGCTAAACGGTTTTTAAGCGAGTTAATTTTATTCATTTCTGAAAATACTGAATCGGTCCGGCGAGTTAAAAAATGATAAAAATATGATTAAAATTGTTTGTGTGCCCAAATCGTTGTGCCGCGTGCCGTTAATGGCACGCGTGCCATTTATTCGCCATCTCTGCAATAGGAAGTGTCAAAGGGTGGGCGTTTTGGAGGACTGTCTTGTGTATTGACGTTCAAAAATTGCTGATCATCAGTTTAGTTTGAATAAATGACTTTTGATTTTGACATTGTGACAAGCAAACGCGTGTCCTGGACAAAAATGTTTTATTATCCTTACTAATATGTATTACAAAAGCAAAAGTTTGTTTGTTTATTACGTCTTCACGCCTAAATGGCTAAACCGATTGTCATGAATTTTGGTACAGAGATAGTTGGAACCTTGGAGACGGACATAGTCTTTTTTTTTTTAAAGATTGAGATATGAGGGAGAAAGAGACTGCCTATCCTGACCTCCACAACTCAGTTAGTACTGGGTAATACGATGCCCCTTGGTAAAACTGGGATGTTAAACTTTCGGGCCACTGACTACCTGTAACGACTGTCAAAGATCTACAGATGATGAGAAAGGCTATATTCTTTTATTTATTTTATAGACTACAATGTGGTCCAGAGTTTTATCCAATATAACTTAGCTAATGTTAGTACTTAATAACTAGAACAGATCGCGTGCACATTAGCGGGCTGTCTGCCCGGAGTGCCCGGTCAGCTATCAATTGCAGGATAGTGTTGGGACTGCCACGTAGCCTGTGGAGTTCTCTAAGACAATCATCTCAGACAATCGAAGTATTGGCATCGAGCGAACAGACCGGAATATTGGCGAATTCTTTCCTACCGATAAGAATTAATGGAATTCAGAATATTACCATAAGGCACCATTCACGTGACGTGATATTTTTCACACCTTGGAATATTTTCATCTTTTCAGTAAAGGTCAATTTACATCATAATACCCCGCTTGTTATACCCATGGGGACGGAAAGAGTACAACCACGACGTGTCAGATTTGTTTTAAAAACACTAGTAATTTCTCCTGTACCGTGGGTGCGTTTACAAACATTTAAACTCACATGCACAAACAGCTGGACCCGGAACAACTATCTGTAGGCCATACAAATATTTGTTCCGTGCGAATCGTCCCGTCGTCCCTTATTTTTGAATAATCTAAAAGACGGACTTAAAAGAATGTACTTAATTACTTTTACCCTGGTCACTACCATATATTTTGTTTAATTTATTTATTTTATTTCACGAAGACTTTATACTCTTTGCTGTGCCCTACAGGGTTCATAATTGTAACTTAGCTTTAAGCCCATTGTAAGATCATAACACATTGTGGATTGCAAATAAAGATATGTCAATGACTAAAACGCCTTACAACCTGGCTGTGTTCGATTCGATGCTGTATGTTCTCTCATAGTTCAATAATATTAGTATTAGCCTTCATGAGTTTCTAGGTAATCTATCAACTCCAACACATTACCTACCTATACCTCAACAATTTATCTCCCCCGCTTCAGGAGGCTCTAATGTAACATTCAATTCATAATATAACGTGACGTTCACGTTTTACGTGTTGTCAGATCACATTTTTCCAGTAAGGCTACATAAAGTTATAGTAACGTATGTTTTTAGTTGACATTTTTGTAAATCGTGACGAATAAGATTGTTTCGGAACATTTTTTTTATCCGTCTATCTGTCCCTTTGTCTTGGAAACGCGCAGGTATCGAGTAGTTAAACTTAAAACCATATTATACTCAAGTCTTTAATCCCTTTGTACAGTAAAAATCAACCCTCTAAGGCGCGTTGCCCACACGACCAAGAGTCGAGGCGCAGACGGGGCGCGGGCGCGTTAGGCGCGTCGCCCACACGACATTTGTAAAGAAAATCTCGTTGCGGCGTTACTTTGATGTGAGATTTTTATTTCTACGCAGTTTTCTATGTCTACGCAGTCTCTTTTTTGGTTGTACGGAACCCTCGGTTCGCGAGTCGGACTCAAACGTTCCCCAAACTTCTCCATATGTTTTGCCTGCTTTAGTCAAATATTTTGGGAATAAGTCCAAATTGTTACGACAGCGGTTCTTACGCCTGACATCTGACGGCTATCACCCACTATGTAACGCTTGCCTTGATGAATCCTAAAAGTATCCCATACCCACTAAGTTTCATTTTAACCCCCAATTTCCATCAACATCGGCGAGTGTTTCTAAAGATTTTTATTTCTTAGAACTTTTTTGCAAGGGCGCAAGCTAGTCGCGCCTGGAGGACACGGTGGAGCACACTGTGGCGTTCTGCCCAACTTAGGTGGAGTACCACTGTGTCCTCGTAGAGGCGACTGGCGAGACGACTCAGGGCTACCGTAACCAATAGGCTAGCTGAAACGGTGAGCAATAGGTAGCTCACCGTTCGTCCGTCTAGTGACGACAGGAAATGTTGACGGCGCGGTCGTGTTCCACGTGCGCCTCAAAGAGATATCAGTGAGTCGGCTAAGGATTCTATCAGGGCCACCGCCTGCCGGGGTTGCGGGTTGTTCTAAAGAGATACCGCGGTTCCGGAACGTAAAGGGCAATAGAAGGGACATGGGTGAGTTTTTGTTGAAAAAAAAAGGCGTGGAAGTTATTACATGATTTCAAATAAAAAATGGCGTAAGCGAGTTATAAATGGCAGACATTATTTTGGTGCATATTAAGCATAGTTTTGTCCTGTAGGGGTTTGAATGAGATATGTAAGCATATGTGTTATTCATCCAAATTAACTTTCATATTTAAAAAAAGTTATTTTTCACGGAAATACCGACATTATTGCTTAACTTTTTTCCTGATTAAGTTGAGTCAGAGCTCTTTGATACCATAAAGAGTTCTTTGAGAAACCCAGGTATTGTCTGTATACCCCAAAATACCGATTGACCTAGAAAACATGAACGAAACTAAACAACAAAAACGGAAAACTACAAAGACATTTTTCTTTTCCTTTAGCAAAACCCATTGCGTTCAACAAAGACACAGCTCCCTAGAAAGCGGGATTTATTTCGACACACAAATAAACAATAGCTTTTCCTACGGTTTCCTACGTTTCTCTATACATCATTTCATCAATCGCTTTAGTATTCGATTTAAAAGCCGCGTCGTGTAAACAGCGGATATTCCTGGCTACTCTCAAACTGAGGCAATACAGACGAACATACAGACGAATAGTAAACAGTGTGTCGCGTGAAGACACCGCTATTTTACAGTCTACACAATGGAAGGTAATAAATATCAATCCTTACTAATATTATAAAAGCGCAAGTGAGTTTGTTACGTCTTCACGCTTAAATGGCTAAACCGATTTTGATGCATTTTGGTACAGAGATAGGGACCCTGGAGACAGACATAGGCTATTTTTAAAAGATTGAGATACGAGGGAGAAAGAAGGTCGAAAAGGGAATACTTAGCATTGCTATTACAATCAATGAGGCGCAAAAGCAAAAACCACAGGTAGCAGGTACCTGTAAATCAGGAAAGGGGAACTACGTTACCCCGAATTTAAAGCGAACGAAGCCGCGGGCAGATTATCTATACTATCTATACTAATATTATAAAGCTGAAGAGTTTGTTTTTTTGTTTGAACGCGCTAATCTCAGGGACTACTGGTTGGAATTGGAAAATTCTTTTAGTGTTGGATAGTCCATTTCTTGAGGAAGGCTATAGGCTATATAACATCACGCTTCGACCAACAGGTGCTGAGCAGCGTGGGTGAAACCACGGGGAACAGCTAGTAAGAAATAAAATGACGTCTCTCTAAAGCTTGTGTTTTTTTTAACTAAATATTATTTGATGGCCACGCTTATTTTCTTTCCAATATGAGACATTAAACCGCTTTTCTTTTGAAGGCTGCAATCTAAGTTCCAGTGTTTTTAGCTTAGTGCATGATGCTTATACCAGCGTAACTTTAAGCCCATCATATTTATGACATAAGTAGTTTCTACCCGAGAAATGTTTATGACTTAACAAAGTAGCTCCCTTGGAGTACTTAGTGGTGCTTAAAGACCATTAAACTGTAACTCGGTACTAATACATAATATGTTATTAAGATGGGGTTGTTTATATACTTGATATGCAGAGCTCAGAGTAGTGCTCATAATCGGCTTAGCCTTTTCCTAACTATGTTGGGAATAAGTACCAGTATTTTACATAGAGCGACTGCCTATCTGACTTCAGGCACCAGTCTTTCACAAAGTTTACATTTTGACCATGCGTATCTGTAAAGCTAGCATTAAGTAACGTGTGTAGAGGAAATAAACAATTTTATTTTTACTATTATCTGACCTCCACAACCCAGTTAATAATTGGCAAGTCTTCTTGGAAAGACTGAGAACCAGAGGATAGCATAGAATATACGATATTGCACACCAAAAATATTTACAGAAATTGCAAATTATACGGTCACGATGGCGCTCTTATTGCTGATAGCGGTATCTTCCAGACAACGTTTGGATGGACGATATCGACATAAAAATATAACAGGGGTATACCCCCTTTTATATTTTTAATTTGCTGTTTGTTGATTTTATTTTTGGTACACTATATTGTACCTACTGCTTATACAACAAAAACAATTAAAATAATTTCAATAACGTTATTCATTCAAATTGCTTGCGCGGTTTCATCCGCGTTTTAAGTTACTGCTCCGCTCTTGTGGGTAGTAGCGTGATGTTATATAGGTTATGTCATTCAGTAAAAATGTAGCTTCTTAATGGTTAAAGAATTTTTTAGATCGGTGGTTTAGTAGTTTAGGGGCCTCTTTATAACAACCAAACAATTAAATCAAAACAACAAAATCATTCCTCTTTATAGTGTAGATTTGTAATCCAGGGTTGCGGGTTATTCGAAAGAAATACCGCGGCCCCGGAACGTAAAGGGCAACAGAAGGAACATGGGTGGGTTTTAGTCAGTAAAAGTCTGACATTCCCCCCCCCACGCTTCGAACCCCAAAAAAAAAGTGTAAATGTAATACATTTATGTGTTTTGTATAGAGCTCAGTGTAGTACTAATATGAAATACCTTTGACAGTTTACAACAGTTAAGTCTAAAATAAACTGACTTCAGTGACCTATTTAATTTCTGTGTCAAATCGTGCGAGGACTTGGTAAAAAGGGTTGTCTTGTACCGACATAAAACTAGATGTATCTAACCAGAGTTGTATGTTGGAAAACATACAGTGAGTCAAGTCTATTTCACTATGAGTTGATGCGATGCGAGATTTTTTTTTTTTTTTTTTTTATTATTGATAGGCTCGCGTTTGACCACTATCTCACCTGATGGTAAGTGATGATGTGGTCGACGATGAAGCACGCTTACCTAGAAATAACCTATTCACTCTTGACTTGAAGACCCCCAGGTTATAGCTGTCAGGAAATACAGACCCCGGCAGGGAATTCCACTCCTTAGCAGTACGCACAATGAAGGTATTCCCAAACCGTTTAGTGCGTGTGGGTGGGATGTCTACCATGTAACGGTGGCGCATCGCCGTACGTCTTGTAGTCCTATGATGGAACGGGCTTGGCGGAATTAGGCTGTGCAATTCCAATGCACACTCTCCGAAATGTAACCGATAGAAAACCGACAGGCTGGCAACGCGTCGGCGATGCTCCAGGCTCTGAAGCTTTGACTCAACCAGCGCGTCGTTGCCGATGAGCCTCTTGGCTCGTTTCTCTATAGACTCTAGCGCTTCAAGCTGGTATTTGGCGGATCCGTCCCAGAGATGAGAACAGTATTCCACACACGATCGAATTTGCGCTTGATATAAGTTCAGCAACTGTTCCGGTGTGAAATACTGTCTCACCTTTGCTAGGATACCCAACTTCTTAGCAGCCAGTTTAGCCTTAGCCTCGATGAACGGACCAAAATTGAGTGTAGATGTAAGCGTTACACCAAGAAGCTCAATATGGTCGGTAATTGGCACGGTTACATCACGAAAAGAAGGAGCAGGTTGAAATTCACTCCTCTTTGCGGAGAACAGACACGCCTGGGTCTTAGCAGCATTGAACTTGACCAAGTTGGCATCTCCCCAATCGGAGACAGCCCTCAAGGACAAGTTCAACCGCTCAACCATGGCCTCGCGAAGAGACCGGATCTGAGACCCACTAGCCCCTGCGTTGGACGTATATCTCTCAGCAACAGTGCTGTCGTCTGCATACCCAAAGGTGCCGGGCACTAGCATTAGATTTTATAGGAACGATGTGACATTTCTTCCGCTTGCAAGGATCGTTATTTAGGCTTAGGTTATTTATAAATAGCCACGTTTGTGGAGGTTCGCTAGTTGATTTTCATTTTTTTTGCGACATTCCTTCTTTGGATATAATTTTCGTTCGAAAGCCTAGCCCATCTGCCTAGTGTTTTCCCAACTTTGTTCGGGTCGGCTTCCATTCTTACTGGATGCATCTATCTGATCCTATCTGATCTCTACAACCCAGTTAGTAATACGGTACCCCTTGGTAAGACTAGTTGTCAGACTTTCGGAACACTGTCTACTTGTAACGACTGCCGAAGATCTACAAATGATAGTCGGGACCAACGGCTTAACGTGCTTTTCCGAGGCACGGAGGAAACTCCGTATGTAACGGGAGATCACCCATCCATACACCAACCTAGGCAAGCGAGGCTTAACCTAAAGATCGACCTGAGCGGCTACTATTATTTACCACAAGCTCCTCTTAAGTTCGAAGTATCATTACTAAGAAAAATCTTATTTCCTTTTGTCGGTTGATCGATTGTTCCCATGATCCGGCTGGCAATTCTTTGGTCAAAGAAGCAGCATTGCCATCCAACGTGGCAGCCTTCTGGGCCCTCACATCACATCCCAGGTCCAGTTGAAAACCCGCGTCGGGGACTAGCTGGTCGGCTGTTTGCTGAACTAGATCTATTTGGCGAAGCCGTGAGACACGAAATATTATATTGTTTTTTAATCGTGTTGACTAGATTTCAATATTTTTTCTTTATTTTATGTGCACTTGAGGCAAGTGCCAAAGAAATGTGTTTTCTTTCTTTCACTCTTCCGTAACAAATTAGTAAATTATGTAGTTGAATATTCATCTTAATCGTTGAAATAATCCTCTACCCACCTTGTTTGCAATGACAACAGAATTCCCGGATCTGTGGTTACGACGAGCTCTCAATAGTTGATATTGGTATTTCGCAGAACATGTATAACGTATAACAGTTAGTCTGGTTACGAATGAAGGTTTTGTAATAATATTAACGTTTCTTGGAAGTTGTGTTAGTAATACTAGAAACAACAAACACAATTAGATGAAAGCTGATGTTTAGCTAAAGAGATTAAATAACCCAGGTATTATTTTAACAGTTACAAAACTAAGTGTTCGCAATTTGTTTGTTAAACTTATAATTAAAACCACAGTGTAACAAATACTCTATTTAAACTTAGTTCACCCTTTCCATAAACTATAGCGTTTGTGTTTATTACACGGAGCCTCATTTTCCGCAAGAACATTACGCTATAATTTGCACAAGTCCATTGCCTCAACTCAGAACGGCTTCGCCTCAAATTACTTGCGATAAATTCATTAAGGAGAGCGGGAAGAGCTTTTTATTAAAGAATATTAAAACAAACAATATTCGACGTTGAGAATAAGCAAACATTTTTACTTTGAAATAATTATTACTACAAGGAAACTTGGTTTTAACAAAGATGTTCCAGGAGAGATTTTGAATAAAGAAAAAAATACGAGGAATTTCATTCCAAAATTCGAAAGAAGACAAAAAAGGTTTTTCATGGCATCCAACGCGGTAATACAGCCAGCTTTCTTGGCACTTTTGACAGCAACAGGATTTTATTTTACGTAGCTTTAAGGCCTTGTGCTAATGTGATAGCACTTTTCAAACAATTTTCACGAGTAGAAAAAATTGTGATAAACTGTACCACTTTCCTACATATTATGCTTTCATTTCACCGCTTTATCAACGAAAAAGAAAAACGAGAAATGTTTTACAGACTGCTTTTATTCTTTGCAATGAAAGGACTCACATTTGTTTAGGTACCTACGGCAGTAAATATTTGCGAAGTCCACTTCTTTGCACTGGCCGACCATAGTGTACTCTTATTTTTTTTTACAACGCTGGCTGGTTGGAATTAAGGCTTTCTTAGCGTGAATGAGAAAGAAAACTTTATTGTTGTTTGTTCGAAAAAAAAATAAGTGCGGTTTTTTTATATCATTGGTTTTACCACTCAAAAACAGTAGCAGCAGAACTGGTAGATGTCAATTTGACAGTTTTAAAAAATGATTCCTTAGTCCAGCAGTTGGTGTTTTTAGCTGGCTAAATGCTGAAGTATGAATGAAAAATGGAGACCAAAAAAGGCCATACAGGCATTGTTACGTTTCAGAGAAACCTAAGAGTTATTTTCAGCAGTTTTTCCCAAATCGTTCGTGCCCATCTGTCCAAGCAGACGATATAAAAACAAAATGACACTGTGACAAATTTGCTGTCGGTTGGTGAACGTGACCATTTTACTGTCCATGCTTGGAGACAGTGACAGAGTGAACGTGTTAGGTGAATGTTTGGAATGCATATATTTTATAGAAATAAAATAAATTGAATTCCATTTGTTCTAAGATAAATAGATGCAAGTGCAGATCCATGGATTATTCTTCAGTTTAGTCTAGAAACGCGAAGAATATGTTGAAATGAACGGTGAGCACATCCTTACTTAATATTATAAAAGCGAAAGTCAGTTTGTTTGTTTGTTTGTGACCTCTTCACTCTTTAATGGCTAAACCGATTGTGATGAATTTTGGTACATAGATAGTTGGGAACCAGGAGACGGACATAGGCTAATTTTTATTTAAAAAACCTGGGATGTGAGGGAGAAAGAAGGAAGAAAAGGGAAAACTTAGCGTTGCTATTACAAATCAATAAGGCGCAAGAGTAACTGTGTTACCCCAAATTCAACGCGGGCGAAGCCGCGGGCTAGTTGCTTATAAATTTTTTGTCGCGAAACATGCGTTGTGAGCGTACAACTTCTGTGACGCGCCGCCAATTTTATACTTCTCACTAGCTAGCGCTCATGTAATGATCGAAAAAAAGTCTATGTGTTATTCCAGCCAATTTCATCAAGATCCGTTCAGCCATTTTGACGTGAAAGGGTAAAAACATCCAAACATCCATCCATCCATACTCACAAACATTCGCATTTATAAAATTATATTAGTAGGATATATTATGGTCATTTATTTTTCTTTTCCTCTCATTTTTACATTTTGTAATACATATTTCCTAAAAAAAAATAACAAAACAAATATTTAAAAATATAAAAATAATGGTTCACCGGTATCGGGAGCAGGGTCCAAGCTTTAGTAGGATAATTATTAAAGTAGGATTTTAATATTAGTAGGATGTGTGTCGTAGGTTGACTAAACAGTAACGATTTCTTTTCATGGAAAGTGTTGGCAATGCTCCCTCTAGCCACGACAACCGTGATGTCTTTTTGCTCAACTTACTACCTTACAAACCCAAAGATATCGAACCAGATTGATGTATCCACAAAATATCAAACCTATATCAAAAACTCGTAAACGCAAAACTTTCAGCCCATAATCCAACTTTTACCATACCTACATAAATCTCACTTTCTGCCATATACCGCACCCTATAGGGGCAGTATATTTATAGTCTATACATGCTTGCACAATGATTGGTTCATTAAACTCGATTACACTGGCGATAAAATGATCCTGAGCTATCAAATTGCTTCTCATTACGCTCCTGTATCGTAAACAACGTCATATTTTTAGATTTATCCGTAGTAACACGTGTTATTTTCTTCGCAGATTTGAATTCCGAACTTGTGTTCTTGAATTTTTTTTTTATTTGGATTCTATTTGAATTTGGAATGTTTTATTTATGACTGGGTTTTTTTTGTGAGTGCACTGAACTTTGGACTTTACGTTGCGATATGCAATGCGCCATTTTTTTCCATAGTTTTGTTGCAGTGGTCTAAATATCGTAATTTATTTTTGTACTGACATATTTATGCATTTTCACTTATTTTGTTGAGTGCATCTCTCTCTTCTTCAATTTGGTGTATGTGCTCTCTTAATTATAAGGGAGCCTATCCAAGGCTTATTATAATCTTTTTCAATATCTGCCTTGACCCCAGCTGGTTGTTTCAGGGTTTCGTTCTTGCTAGAAATTGCCAGGCCAGGCCCAAAGCGGCCAAGAGCGAGTCAGACTCACGCACCGAGGGTTCCGCAGAAAATTGCGTTTTCCATTTCCATATCTTTTGACAGCGTATGTTTAAAGGGTTGATTTTTTCGTATCACAAAGTGGTCACAGATCTGAGTATATGACTTTAGTTTCAACTCGATACCTCCTCGCGTTCCTGAGATAAAGAGTCTAGACAGACGGACAACAAGGTGACCAAATAAGAGTTCCGTTATTTTACTTTTGAGGTACCCTAAACACCATTGCTTCCTAGAGATTTTTTTTCCTAAAACAACATTATCAAATCCTTTATTTAACCTGTAATGTCTGTCAAGCAGAAACGTCTAACTCATGTCACCATTGAGCTGTAAAGCCAGCCACAGTTGAAATTCTTTCCATTTATTAATTACACAACACACTTAAGCCTCGTTACATCGCGGCATATTTAATCACGCAGAGGGTCACATAATTCTTCGTAATTTAGGGATGTCAGCTTTGAGGGAAAAGAGGTTCTAGTCATAAAATATTTTTAATGACAGAAAGCTTTAAAAAGTGTGTCAGGCCCTATTTTCATAAACAGTCAAAGTTTGGGCATTTATTTCAATGAGATGATTTACTTAAACTTTTAAAAATGTCAAGGAGATGGACGGTTTGTAAGAAAGTTGTCTGCTTATTAATATTTTCAAATTCTTGTGAAGAGAACGGCCAAGAGTCTCAATGTTTATTTTTATTTGCATATCAAATAATAATATCTCCTTCGTGGCCTGGTACAGAGTTAGTTTGGACCCTAGAGGCTCACAAAAGCTAAAAAAATTTTCTCGATCATCACGCGGTTTAAAGTTAGCGTTAACCAAAAGTATAAAGTGTATGCCAAGCGGACGAAGTCGCAGGCGAAAGCTAGTGCATTATATTCCATGAAATACCTTTAAAATGCAGCATTTGCAAGAGCAACATCCGATTCCGCGAAACAATTGTGGAAGATTGAACTAATTGCAAATTCAGTTAAAACGCCTGTTGCTTTAAAAGCAGCCTTAATTGAAAAGATTTTGTTAAGTGATGTTCTTAAGCTGTTGTATAGCTTCTATCGCGGGCCTTGAGCATGGAGACCGAATCCAAAAATTTCGTAACGAAAAAGCCTAACAAGAAATTTCATTACGAATACGTTCAGTTATTTCAATCACGATTCCAATGTTCTGTTAGCGTGTTTGGTAGTGAATCGGATAGTCCATCGACATTACTCGGGATCAAACCCAAGGTCTTGTTTGTTTCTTTTTGCGACTTCTTTTCATTGGAAGTACTTTTTAAATGTTATATTTAGATTTTTTATTTATTTATTGCATAAGGTTTTTTTTTATTTATTGCACAATGAATGATAAAAATGCTATGCAATAGCTTTACCGCGGCAGTCCCCAAATGTTAAGAAGAAAAAATGTTAAGACGCCTCTTTAGAAACGTCAGAGAAAGCAAACTTATCCGACCGCTAGTGAAAAATTACTATGGCAAACGAACCAACAAGTATTTGATCCCTACACTTTTCAATAACCTCGACTGGCTAAGAATGGATAATAGTAGAATGAGTAAACGAACATTGAAAAACAAATTAAAAGCTGTTCTCCTTAAAAAAAACTTGAGAGGTGTCAAGGGACACCCGGATGGAACGAAGTTATTATTTATTATGTACACAAAACCTGTAGGTATACACTCAACAAAAATAATCGTCGCGACACCACATTGTTCAATGCGAAATATAAAGACGAAACGAAAATAACTAGCTTGCTTTCTATGAGAGAAAGAGAGACAGACAGAGAAACACGCGAACGCCGCACGGGTTACAACTATAACAAAAAGTGTCGTTACAACTTTTGGTCTTAATGTTTTCCTTCTAGCCCCCTTTCTAAACGCATGATAAGAAACTTCGTTCCAAATTATCGCAGGTTGGGGAAATACCCACTAATGATTTTTTTATGTTTTTTAGTTTATAAGTTTTTGTATTTAAATTAGTTTTGATTGTGAACCAATGTAACAAACAAGCTTTAATGTCGCTGACAAACTGTTACGCAGTTTGGAGGGTTTACTAAATGTGCAACAAGTCGACACAGTTGGCGCAGTGACTGAGCTATCGACTGCTCCGCTGCGTGTTGCGGGTTCGATCCCCGCACGGATGTATGACCTACAGATATGTAGTTGTTCTGGGTCTGGGTGTTTTTGTATGTGAGATTACATTATTTGACGACTCGGTTGGCGCAGTGGTTAAGCGATCGACTACTGCGCTGAGTGTTGCGGGTTCGATCCCCGCACGGATGTATGGCCTACAGATAGTTGTTCCGGGTCTGGCTGTTTGTGTATGTGAGTTCAAATGTTTATTAACGCACCCACGATACAGGAGACATTCCTAGTGTGGGGCAATGTTTTTTTTTTTTAGAAAACGAAAACTTTTTAATGAAAATTCTACAGTGATTTTCGGTATACCATGAAGTTAAAGTTGCATATAACTGAAAACACACAACAGAGTAAGTTAAATCTCTACAGCAACCATTTGCTATCAATAATGCAACCTTAATCCTCCTCTCATCCCCTAAACGTACGCTCCAAGTGTTCACGCAAGCATCCGCCCAGCTCTTTGTTAACTTGAATGCACAAAAGCTTTATTGAAATAACAGCTTCTGCTTTAGCCGTCGATATATTGTTATCCACTACTATGCTGCGTTCACTACCGCGTAAAGTGACTTGCGATACGACTTATGCCGCGACTTGCGTCACGACTTATGAGGCGACTTACTACACGAATCACGACGGGACTCGCAACGCGACTTGCGACGAGATTAGTGACACTGCTAGCGACTCGACTTACAACGCGAAATGCGACACAACTTAGGCGCGTCGCCCACACGACATTTGTAAAGAAAATCTCCTTGCGGCGTGCCTCTTATGTGCCTACGCCTCAACTGCACCTCGACTGTTGATCTTGTGGGCGACGCGCCTAATGCGTCGGCGCCTCGACTGTTGGTCGTGTGGGCGACGCGCCTTACGTTGCGGCGTGCAGCTCGCGTCTTTTGTTTCGTCGAGTCGCGGTGGCTCGACGACGCCGCGACGCGTGGATTTGTCTGTATATGTGACGATATATTTCTATAAAATCTTTCATTTGTTTCTCACTGCCATTACAGTCGCAAAAGACTAGTCGTTCGAACGTTTAGTTTGTGGTCATAGCATCAGGTTTACCAACCCTAGACGCAAAGTCTACAATACCTTTATCTATCTTTACGTAAAATTTAATTTAATCTTGCCTTCACGTATAATTATAAAGGTGTTCTTTGTGAACGAGGGGTGATGTTCCTATATACGTTTGTATTCGCTCATGGGTTGAGGAGATAAGGGGAGTCATCTTTGGTAGGGGTAGGTGATCTTGGCTGTTTAAAGCAGTTTTATGCGTCTCTTCAATGTTGATCTTCCATCACATTCTATCACATGTGAAACACGTAAGTCCTGCACCTATGTCGTCACAAAATATTAGGTTTAAGCCGATAGTGTTCGCTAGACGACTCCCAGCCACCGGGTCTTTGGACTAGTTTAGGTTAGTCTGTGGTTTTTTTCATTTTGAGTTACGGATCCCTAAAACAGGTAGATATATCTAGATGCTAGCTGTATTAACTCTCACTCATACCAGTGAACGTTTAGAATGAAAAGGTGGACGTTTTAACAAGCTACATTTTCCTACGAACATTACCATTTCAGCAAGTCCTTTTCCAAAACAATGACTTAAGTTTCCGTTGCGAGATTTCCCTAAAGAATTTAATTTCAACAATCTACTTACATAAAATCAAATCTACGAGTACGGGCCCTGTAAAGTCATAACGTTTATTTGTCGTGCAAAGTGAAGTTGTAGACCGGGTTACAATGAATCATTTTTATTTACAACCGCGTAAACAAGCCGAGTGGGCTATTGTTTAAACTGAGCTATCTAAACAAACGAGCTTAACCACTCTGCACGACAGGATTTTGACACATGACACATCAGCTGAATCGGTGGGGTGACGCGAATTGTCATGAAATTCAAGAATTTTCATCAATTTACAGCATTCAATTTTGTTATTAAAAATAAGTTACCGGGGCTGTATCATATGATAAGTTTGAGATTTATATTTCCAAAAACCTCATAAGGTCGATAAAACGGCGTCAATCTATTGTAAAATGTGTGTAAAATACATATTATTACACCCTTCCAAAAATTAGGTACTTTAAAAACGCTGGAAATAATGCACATACACAAGACAACCCTTTGATAATAAAATCGGAAATCCAAAATAAAAACAGTGACATTCCATCTGCATTCTTATTTTTGCCATTTTACATATAAATTCAAAATAAAACACGATACAAATCTCGACAAAAAAATACTAAAAACTGTGTTGCAACATGACATTTCTTAGTGCTGACCGTAAATCTAAGTTTCATCATTACGATTAAAAAGTTGCATTCAACCTAATCGATAATCGAAATGGAGTAAACTTTAAAAAAAAGTTTTGGGACTATTGAGGAATTTACATAGGATTGCATATTATTCTACTATTGATATTATAGTTGTTCAAATATCTATGATATCGATAAGAAAAGAAAGACAACAACATTTTGTCACGTGCTTTTTTGTTATGCTATAATTATTTTCTTATGCGCCAAGATTTGAGGTACAGTTTCGCGGTAAAAGATTTTGGCTGTTTTCTTGAATGACGATGAATGAAAATGGCGGACAGGGACTCCGCACACATCGGGGCCCTAAAATATTGATATAGACACCCGACGCCCGATGCCTGTAGCGTCTCCCGCGGTGGCTGGCTTGGTTTGAAGAGCGCCTCACTTCCCCCGCTCTAGACGAAGCGGGGGGGAGTGTCAGGGTTATGCAATAGAAGGAGCATGGGTGGGTTTTAGTCAGTACTAGTCTGACAATCCCCCCCGTTTTGCCCAGAGCGGGGGAAGTTATTTGACGATTTCCCACCCAAAAAAAACCCCGGTACACGACATCAAGAAAAATCCAGGTTCAAAGTGGACTCATTTTGAACCAGGAGTTTTCTTGGTGTCGTGTTTCCAGCTCAATTGTGCTCTTCCTCTATAGGCCATTTTTACCCCAAGGCTTCCACTCCAAGAACACTTTGGCCTACGAGCCATGTTTTAGGAAAGAATGAATACGCTTTTCAAATAACCAATCCAACCAAACAATTTTGTCGAACAAATGTAATTTATCTTAGCTGATTTTTTTAATGTGCTTACCAAGATCATAATTGGCGAGTTCTATATTCAACCTTATTTATTTCTATTTGCAATTCACATTCAAATAGTAGGAATAAAACCACATTATTAATAAAATAGCAAATAAACATTTTGACATAAATTTGAACAGCGAGCGCATTCCTTTTTTGAATTTTTATCTAAAAATAAAATTGGCGCGAATTTAGCCACAGATCAGTTTGTACTGTTTGTTTTTGAATCGGTTTTAGTGGCGTAAAAAATATTATAATCAATATTTATAGTATTTTACACGTATTACAAAATTATTTTTTATTTTCACCTATCAATTTCTGATATTCCTTAATTTAATTATTCGAGTTGATTGATTTACAAGAAAATAATCGATTGAAATAATCGTATTTACACATCACAAAATTAAAAAAAAAAGGAATGGACGTCAATTTCGAAAGTGAATTTAGTAGTGGTTATGAATATTCCGTATTATTGGTCCTATTATTGCAAATTACGATAAGATCTGGGCATTGTCATGTTATTTATAATATTTGAAATGATATTTGTGTCAGTTGTTATAGAATCTATTCGTGAATATATGATATAATGTGGAATTAAAAATGTAAACAAGCACGATTGGCGCGAAACTTCGACTTTAGATTTCAAAATGTATCATTACCACTACTATATAAGTTCAATTACGAATGATTTCTTCACGTAATAAAAGGACACGTTAATCATGCCCAATAATGTGGAGTTTAAATGTCCGAAAACCTATTTTTTTATGATTTTTAGCGTCGACCTACACTGCCATCAAAATGGCGATGATCGTAATTTACGCATTTGGATTTTATAAGACTTAATTAAGAAACTTCCTCAATAATTAAAGAACTTCTAATGACGTTTACTTATGAGTTTTTTATTCTACTATCTTAATGAATGCACACCCATATTATTTATTATCCAGAAAATAAAATATTTACAAAAATAATGAGGAGGTCATATGACTTAAATGTCCGACCCCTTTCGGGGCCAGTACCGAGCCAGCGGAGGTTTGAATGTCGAGCCCCCGAAGGGGTCCGTACCGAACTATACGGTTAATGTTCATCAAATATTTTGATTTGTAGCTTTTGGGGAATGCTGGTGATGTGTGTGTCTGTTTTTACAGCTCCTAGGAACCACAGACTTAAGTGTATGGTTTTTTTTTCTATAAAAAAACGTTGCCCCTACACTAGGAATTTCTCCTGTATCGTGGGTGCGTTTACAAACATTTAAACTCACATATACAAACAGCCAGACCCGAAACAACGACCTGTAGGTCATACAAATATTTGTTCCGTGCGGGAATCGAACCCGCTACACGCAGCGAAGCAGTCGATCGCTCAATCACTGCGCCAACCGTGTCGTTTTAATTTTAACATGACGCGTTCCCGAGATAAAGGGTCTTGACAGACGCACAGACAAGCGTACTACAAAGTGATCATATAAGAGTTCCATTTTTGGATTACTATCTTGTCCGTCTGTCTGTTTGTAAAAATGTTTAAAAGACATTAACTGTTTATGTCACAAGTTTGTACAGAACCTTCATGGCGTGAGTCCGACTCGCTTGCCCGGATTTTATAAAAACAATACCTATGCGTACGACCTTCGTCTGAAAATTATGATCAGTTGAATAATCGTACCCATTGATCAATGTTATTCAAATATGTATATTCTTTCAAAATCAAAAAAATCATCAAATTAAGCTTTTTAAACGAACCGTTGTTGAAAACAATAATCTTTCATTCCATCAAACTCAAACTCAAAGCATTTATTTCAATTAGACCATTACAAGCAAGCTTTTGAATGTCATGAAACAAAAGCATGAAGCTAAGCTACAGTCCCAGTCACAAGGAATACTAACTTGTGAAAGTACTGTAGTGGCCCATTCCAAAGTGTTGACCTTTATGAAGAAGAATGAGCAAAAACTCCATGGACACTCTTTTAAATAATAAAATTTAAAGATAATAGTGAAATCATTTATGTTGAAATAATAAAATTAAGTGAGAACGATGTAGAAAGACGTGCATAGCAAAAACATCAATAAAAAAACTAAATAAATAAAAAAAAAAGTGACATTTAAGAGGTGGCCAGACCCAACTGACAGCGCCCTTCACTGGTGAGAAGAAGGGTCAGACAGAACTAATTACCCAGCAACATATTATTTAGTTGAAGAAACCCGGAATTAGTTGAAAACCTTGCTTCAGCAAGTTTTAGGAGTTACCCAAAACTTTCATCTGCTCATCAAAATGATCTGTTTGTTCATAGTAGTATCTTAAGTTGATTTAGTTGTAGCTGATATCAGAATTATCCATCCTTATAACGGTTAAGTCGTACTTAACAAAGATATACTAACTCGTGACCTAACCTTTTCCAAACACGATTTTTTAAGACACGGTTGGCGCAGTGGTTGAGCGAGCGACTGCCGCACTGCGTGTCGTGGGTTCGATCCCCCACGTAAAAATATTTGTATGGTAATATGTGTAATATGTGTATGTGAGTGTAAATGTTTATAAACGCACCCACGATACAGAAGAAATTCCTAGTGTGGGGCAACGTTTCTGAAAAAATACCATATTGCAGTTGACTTCCAGTCTAACCAAATCCACCTAAATACAATTGTTTTACACTGTGATGAAAAGAAAAAAAAATGCGTTTATTCAGCATTATTTAAAAAAACACCTGTACGGCCTATCATGACGTCTTAAAGCAGAACTTATTCCACTGAGGGAAAGAGATCTTGTATAGCTCTGTCTCTTTCCCTCAGTGGAATAAGTTCTGCTTTAAGACGTCATGGTAGGGTAGCTGGAATACCTTAACATTAAACTAGATAATGTCAAAAGGGCCTCAGCTCAGCATAATCATCATCATCATCATCATCAGGCTATATTAGTCCACTGCAGGCTGGACATAGCCCTCCCCTAATGAGCGCCATAGCGGCCTATCTTCCAGCTTCTTCTAGCTTGCCGCATCCAGCATCTGCCTGCAGTCTGCCAGATGGCAACACAAGGCGGCCACCCGACGCTGATATTCAGCTGCAGCCCACGAGTGCCATACGCTCGAAAACATAAACAACCATGTTGGTAGAAAAGTCAGAATTGAAAACAGTAATAAAATAAAACAATGTTGTAAAGTAAAAAGTGATGCTATAAATACACACATACAAAAATAGCTTACGTGTTAAAAAGAAAACAAACCGGCGGCGGCGGGCATAGTTGCGAGTACTTGTAAGCTCCTGTCTAAGTGGCAGGAGGGCTCTCCGAACCCTCGCCTCTCGGCTATCGAGAGGACCACCTTTGTAGTCGAGAGGTCGCGAATCAGACGCTCCTTGTTTGGGTTGTGACTAACTGTGGGCGCGTGAGTGCGTAGGATGCAGTCTCTTGACAGAGACAATGAAAAATACTTGTTTTATAATCTCATAAGGGGTGGCATAATAAAGAAGCTCGTTTAAGCTTCTGTTGGGTAGTCTGATTATTTGATGGACTTTTTAGGGTTTCGTCTCTCAAAAGGGAAGAATAATTATACGGATGAGGGTCCTTATAATGATTTGGTGTCGCTGCAGCATTTCTTGAACTTCCATATTCACTTATTACGTCATCTTATCAGACGCCTCCTTTCTTACCATCCTTACTAATATTATAAAAGCGAAAGTGAAATTGTTTGTTTATTTGTTACGTGTTCACGCCTAAATGGCTAAACCGGCATTGTATATTTATATTATCAAGGTAGGAACCTAATTATTGGTAGGTTTACGCGTAATATTTTTTTCCAACTTTTAAAGATAGGATGATATTTTATATGGAAGACATTTCGCAGTTTTCAAGGTAGGAAGCTAAAAATCGGTGCACATCCACTCTTTGTTACAAACGAAAATTACCTGCAACTCAGAAAAAGGCAACTGTTTTACCTCGAATTTAACGCGACCGAAGCAAAATCTAGTCTTTCATAAAGTCCATCTATCTTTTCGTTAGTCTTCCTTTACTCTTAAACCCATTCACAGAAAGTGCAAAAGCCTCATAAAAAAGATCAAAACTTACTAAAAATATATTTGCATTTTTATATTTCTTTCACGATAACGACCTTATTATGCCGCCTTAAGATTAGTTGAAGGACGTCTTAAAGATGGAAGTTTGGGAGTTAGGTAACTTCGCCCCTGGCGTTCATCATTTTCAGTTAAATATTACCGTTTATGTCTCGCGTTTCTGTTCAAATTGCTTGATCGAGATTAGCATTATGATGGATAAAGTTTGTTCGTTCATGACATTCAAATGTAAGATAAATAACAAACTTCGTAGTTTCCTACGTCTTAATATTCGAGTTCTAGCTTTGAAAACATCACGCTGTATCCCCAAAGGGTAAGGTAGTACCCAATACTACAGTACTATAGTGACTTCGAATATGTGGGTGTCGTAAACCCTTACTAATATTATAAAAGCAAAAGTGAGTTTGTTTATTACGTCTTGACGCCTAAATTGCCAAACCGATTTTGAGAATACAGAGATAGTTCGGACCCTCGACACGGACATAGACTAAAAAAAGTGAGAAGAGAGGAGCAAGAGGAGAGAAATGGGGAGAGAAAGATATATTTTTTTCGATCATCACGCAGTTTAGAGTTAGCGTTAGCCCAAAGTAGCTATGCCACGCGGACGAAGTCGCGGGCGAAGCTTAGTTCATAATAAAAAGAAGCATAAAAACTTTTTCAACATCAGCAAATAACTTCCCCCACTCTGGAAGGAGCGGGGAGAAATATTAGACTTGTACTGATTAAAACCCACACATGTTCCTTCTATTGCCCTTTATTTTCCAGGGCGTTATCTCTATCGAACAACACAGGATAAGTTCCTATTGTAATATATATGTTGACGGGCCTGTTGGTCTAGTGGTTAGTGGCCCTGACTGCTGTGCCGGAGGTCGTGGGTTCGAATCCCACCCAGGACAAACTTTGTGTGATGAGCTTGATTGTTTGTTCTGTGTCTGGGTGTGATTTACCTATAATATGTTTGTATTTATAAATTATAAAAGTATGTATATCAGTTGTCTGGTTACCATAACACAAGTTCTGCTTAGCTTGGGATCAGATAGCCGTGTGTGAGTTGTCCCAAAATGTTGCTAAGTTCACCTGCAAAGATTGCAGTTTAATTAATTGATTCAAAATAAAGATTTCAGTAAAAATCTGCCAAAAAAAATTGCTTGCAAAAGGTTTCCTTTTACTCATACCAAAACGGTAAACGCTACGGAAGGATTTTTGAAACTCATCTCCTGAACAAAATTAATTTAAATAAGGCATGAAGCTTTTTGTAAAGCGCCATTTACATGATGCAAGTTTGTTGCCTGTTGCATACAATAAAATTGAAGCAATAAATTACTTGCATGGTCTAAACAAAACGTACGATTTTGATCTATTGCGCAAGTTTTGCTTGACAAAACTTTCTTAGTGTAAACAGCACATACAAAAATTTCTTAGGCGATTCTTGCATTCAATTCGACGACACGGTTCGCTCAGTGGCTGAGCAATCGACTGCTGCGCTGCGTGTCGCGGGTTCGATTCCCGCACGGAACAAATATTTATATGACCTGCAGATAGTTGTTCCGTTTGTGTATGTGACTTTAAATGTTTGTAAACGCACTACTCACCCACGATACAGGAGACAAACCGTGGGGCAAAGTTAAAAAAAAAATGGTTTTCTCTTCATTTGCCAACATGAGTGCAGTAAGTGAAGGTGTGTTAATCGTTGCTGCTCTTCTGAGACAAGAAATATTGAGAAATCGTCGTTAAAAGAGGTTTTAGATCAAAAAATGGATAGCTAGAAGAGGAGTTCTCGGAGCGTGTAACAGTCTTTGAATTACAAATAGAAAATGATATATTTTTTTATCATATTTTTTAATAAACAAACTCTTTACAAAACCTTCCAACACTTGAATGAAAATTTTGACAACGCAAATACGTGCAATACTTGAAGCAACCCGCCAATTAATTGTACAAGCACATACAACTCTCTGTTTAGACAAGTCAAAACTTGAAAGCAATAATCTCCATAACATAATTGTATTGGTCTAAACAGAAGACATTTGCAACTATTTCTTGTCAAGACTTGCATTCAATAATTGCGTTCAATTTTTTTACTTGTATCCTCGTGTAAACAGTTGCGTACAACTCTTGTAGGGCAATTATTGCACTTCATTTATTGCATTCAATAATGGCACTTGAATGTTCAAGAAAATTGTATCGTCTAAATGGGGCTTTACTCTTGTGTCGATGGGAAATTTGGCATGGTTTGTTTGCTTTCTAGGGTTCCGTACCTTACAAAATAAAAAGCAAAACCCTTATCCGATCACTTTGTTGTCCATCTTGCTGTCTGTCTGTCTGTCAAGACCCTTTTCTTCGGGAACGCGTGGAGGTATTAAGTTGAAGTTATACTCAAATTTTTAGTCCCTTAGAGCTGTGAAAATATCAACCCTCGAAGTTTACGCAGTCAAAAATATGGCCATTTTTGTCGCTAGTTTTACGGAACCCTCGGTGCTCGAGTCTGACTCGCTCTTGACCGGTTTTATTTTAATTTTAAATGGGCCTACTCTAGACCTCAAATAGGTCGACGATGGAATAAGCTAAGCCAAAAGTAGCCTATTGACTCGCAACTTAAATTGACGACACGGTTGGCGCAGTGGCTGAGCGGATGACTCGATGTAATAATAATAATGTAAATAACTTTGTGATCCGACAACAGAATATCATCACAATATCCGAGCCTTCGAACTTCACCAAAAATACCGCCAAGTTCCTCGCGGTCAGCAAAATACCGTACGCCAACAGATTCTACATAAAATCATTTAAATTGCTCAAAAGATTTACAGTACAATCACAAAATGTTACTATTATTCTTTGTTTACACACAAACACAAAAACTGACAAATAAAAGAAGAATTAGAAGCTATGAACGTCGCGTGAATACGGCACACCTGTTACGTTTGTTTATTTCATTAAACATAAACATTTCTACTACATACAGAATACTATGCGTGTTTTTAAATAATTATATGTTTCCTTTGACCCATTTAATTTAGTCTAATTACTGGTGTGAACTAAAATTATATAAAATGGGTGTGACACCATCATGGTTATGTCATTTTATTTGGATAGGAAATAAAATCCGTCCTTCTTCTTTCGCCCTGTATGTACGGGTACATACAGGGCGAAAGAAGAAGGACGGATTTTGAGCTGTGGTGTCTTTTTCAAACAACATGCAACCCTATGCCCTTGTGCCTATAATCCAATTTATTTCAGGTTTGCGCACCTTGTCTCCATAATCATTTTTAATACTGGCACGAACAAGATCGAATTATAAAAGAAAAACCAACGCTAAGCGAGGAAATACTATAGCAACACTTTAAAGCTGTCAAATTAGTTGACTTAACACTTAAAGTGTGTTTTTGGCGGGTTAATGCGAGGTGGTTACTAACCCAGAATCAAAGTGAAAGTTTTAAAACGATCTTTTTTTATTTTCTGTATTCGCCAGTTAAAAGATTATAGTTTCACTTTTCGTATATCATTGCATTACCGATTCGCAGTCTTTTATAATCGCAAAATAAAAGATGTAAGTATAGCAGAGTCTATGTGTAATAGTTGGTAGTTTTTTAAGCTTCTCACAATAAACACAGCTATAATAATGATAAAAGTTATTACTTTGTATAAAACAATATAAAATAAGAAGATGGACTGATACGTTGTTGGTTAGCGCGGATCAGCGAGGGTGACTGATGAGAATAATTCTTGCGTGCGGGGTGAAGGCGGCGCGTCGAGCCGCTAGCCGCGCGCCCCTCGGCAAAGCTCGCCAATGTTCGGGTACAGGCTCGGGGCTGCCGAACCGTAGGTATTGAAGTTATTGGATAGCCTACAATTGGAAATAATATAGTTGTTATTACACACCTATATTCTACCATATCTGGTGTACAAATATTTGCATACTTTTATATAAATTTAATTTTAATTATAACATCAAAGAGAATTAAAAAAATACAAAATAAAGATTTTCATTAAGTACTTACTAGATTATTTTATTTCAAAAATTATATTTATTTTTCGTTGAGGTACTCCATTGTAGAATAATAGCGATTACTTAATAATTCGAATGAGTTTAAATTAAAGTATTTTTGCTCATTCGGTTATTTATTATAAATACGAATCGGCATACAGTACGAATTATTCCAGTCCATTTTATTGGAAGAAGTTTTAGGGTTGTCTCCAACAACCCCATCAAATAAAATTAATAACGTAAATCTAATTATGGTGTATTTAAATTGTGGACTAATACAGGCGTGGCACAAAAAAATACCGAGTGTTAATTAACAAATAATGTATGCGTGACCAATGCAGTTATACACGGTCATTTTTAACCGACAAACAGTTTGTACTTCTGTTAACTGTCTGATTTGTGATAAGATAACAGTTATAAGTGATTTAGATTGATTGGTTCTGTATTTACTAGGCTTTAAGTAAATACAATCTATACTAATAATATTATAAAGCTGAAGAGTTTGTTTGTTTGTTTGAACGCGCTAATCTCAGGAAGTACCGGTTCGAATTGAAAAATTCTTTTAATGTTGGATAGTCCATTTCTTGAGGAAGGCTATAGGCTATATAACATCACGCTACGACCAACAGGTGCTGAGCAGCGTGGGTGAAACCGCGTGGAACAGCTAGTTATGAAATAAACTGGTTGCTGCCTGTGACTTCGTCTGCGTGGGGTTCAGGCTTGGGATAAAAACTTTTTAACTATATACAAAGCTATCTGTGTGCCAATATTTGTGATCTCATCAAAACTGTTTCAGTGAAAGAGATTTAAAAGACTTCTAGACCGAACATTGGGAATATTTTTATACAAAATTTTTGTTTCCGAACTTTTTTTTTAATTTGACTCACTACAGACTGTATGGTTTGTTACCAAATATTGTATTATGATTTTTTTCGTCTTTTCCCTTCTATTACTTACTCGTAAATATTTTAACGTCTTTGGTTAAAAAAAAACAACGATGTATGGTTCTGACAAGCAAGACAATCTTTTTTAACCGACTTCAAGAAAAGGAAGAGGTTCTCAATTCTTTGGAATCTTTTTTAAAGTTTTTTTCCACTCATCAGTTTTTTTTTTGGAAATCGGTTTTATTTTTAACAAAAAAGTTTTGTTTTTTTCAGCATTTTTTTGTTATGGTAAGCATAGTGCTTTATGAAATATTTTTTATCGAGTATTCTTTTTTTATATCATTTCGTTTGGAGGATGGCAATTTTCTTTATGCCGGCTGGGCTGAAGCTGAACCCCAAAGGAGGGTAATGTGTCTGACAACCGTCGGCGTCGTAAAGAAAATGGCGAATACAACTAACAGCCATATATTTAACAATAAACGTTTACAAACAAACTATAATCCTTCCTTTAATAATGTAAAAGCAAAAGTTTTTTTGTTACGTCTTCACGCCTAATTGGCCAAACCAATTTCGATGAATTTTGGTACAGAAATAGTTGGGACCCTGGAGATGGCAATAGGCTACCTATTTAAAAAAAAGAATGAGAAATGCGGGAGAAAGAGGGAAGAAAAGGGACAACTTATCTTTGCTATTACAATAAATAAGGCGCAAAGGCAAAAGCTATAGGTACCGTGCACCGTGCTACCCCGAATTTCAAGCGAGCAAGCCGCGGCTAAAAGCTAGTTCCAGTTTATCTGAATAAACACACTTGATGAAAATACCAAGCACATATCCAAAAGCTAAATCCTATAGAAAAACGGGCAAAAATAATTGGCGTATACCCTTGGGCGAATATAAAAAACAATGTGCTCACACAATGGGCCATTGAAGCAGAATGCTTTGTTCCAAGCTATATTAATAAATACAGCGATTGGCCCATTTCTGACGAAAGCAAATTGGAAAAGGTCTTTTATGACTAATAACTGGATAAGTCTGTACGGAGATAGGACTCATATGGTAGTTTTTGTTATGATTGATAACAGATATATAATCCCATTTCTATTTATATGCCTTCTAGTATACATAGATCAACTGCCTCGCCTTTTTAACCGATTTCAAAATTATGAGGAGGTTCTCAATTCGGTTGTATGTTCTTTTTTTGCTTATTTGTTACTAGATTTCAACGTCAATTATTATGGGCCGATTTTCAACATTATTTTTGTTCGAAAGAGATACTGCGGCCCCGAAACATAAAGGGCAAAAGAAGGAACATGGGTGGGTCTTAGTCACAAAATGTTGGACACTCGCCTCCACCCAGAGCGGGGGAAGTTATTTGTTGTTTTCCCATGCGTAAAAACAGGGGTGACACTTGAAAATTTGTATAGGTTCAGGATTTTTTGTCGCAATTAATATAGTAAGGAGCACCCAAGGCTGCCGCTACACTGTCACTGCTGCTCAGCTGCGCAGCGGCACAGATTACTAAATAGCTACTACGTAGCAGATACATCACTCCAATACAAAAAGGAAAATACCTACGCTATAATAGCCTACAAAATCATAATAATAATACCAGCTGTTTGCAGCCAAAAGAAATGCACCATAAGTACGCACAAAGAGAGTTGAGATTGTATTGCCCGCCGCGCGACCAATGTGCGGGCGCGTCATCGAGCGAATGTGCTAGGGTTGTACGTATGATGAATTGATGATAATGATAATAAAACGAATGTTGTAGAATCACATATGTTTCAGTTTAATAAAATGACTGATATTTTTTTTCCTTCCCTGAATTCACGATTATTAAATTTTATTGTGCAAAATATTCTAAACCGCGTAAATAATTTTAATAAATAATCGAAAGGGAAACTGGAGCAAAGTGGAGGAAAATCAATTAATTTCAAAATTTCCAAGATAGTACTGCCATTAATACGTTGTCAAAATTATTTAAAAAAGTTTCTTCTAATTCTTCAATATAATTATTGTATTGAAGTATAATAGTAGAATTATTGTATTATTATATTCAATATATTTATATTATCGATATACTGCACAAAAATGACGTGGTTTCGGCATTTTGAAACTCAGCGCGGTAATCACGACGTCGTCGCACGGTGCGACAGCCCACTGTCAGTTGTATCGCCGGCGATACACGAAGCGGTAGGCATAAAACGCGTGGCCTTGAGCGAGTGACGGACGCCTGGCAGCGGGTGAAACCGCTGGAAACGACTAGTTTTAAATATGACTTCAAATCCTTATCAAGACGAAGACTTAATTAAAATTAATACCCAAACCACCAGTCCATAAACACACAGAACACGAACATCCTTACTAATATTATAAAAGTGAAAGTGAGTTTGTTTGTTTGTTACCTCTTCACGCTTTAATGGCTAAACCGATTTTGATGAATTTTGGTACAGAGATAGTTGGGAACCAGGAGACGGACATAGGCTAATGTTTATTTAAAAAAAATAGGATGTGAGGGAGAAAGGGGGAAGAAAAGGGAAAACTTAGCGTTGCTATTACAAATCGATAAGGCGCAAGAGGAACTGTGTTACCCCCGCGGGCGAAGCCGCGGGCGAAAGCTAGTTTTCTCATAAAGATGAACATCCGCAATACTCGTAAACTTAACTGGAGAAGTTCTCGTGTGCAGTAAACACGACCTATATTTTTAATTCCCTTAGAGATCCGTATACGGATGCACACACGTATTAAAGACACAAGCGCCATTATTACTTGGGTTCCTTACGGAATATGAAGTAGGGGTTATGTATTTACGAAGCAGGGATAAAATTTATTTATTTATTAAAGACTAGCTTTTGCCCGCGGTTTCGCTCGTGGTAAATTCGGAGTAACACAGTTCCCTTTTCCTGATTTGCAGGTACCTGCTACTTGTAGTGTTTGCCCTTGCGCCTTATTTATTGTAATAGCAATGCTTAGTTTTCACTTTTCTTCCCATTTTCTTCCTCATTTCTCACTTTAAAAATAGCATAATAATATGTCGGTCTCCTGGGTCCCAAATATCTCTGTACCAAAATTCATAAAAACGGTTCAATCATTTAGGCGTGAAGACGTAACAAACAAACTCACTTTCGCTTTTATAATATTAGTAAGGATTAGGCAAATTACGTTTAACTTAAAACTGTATCTTGTGGCTCATCGCTACCACGTTGACCATTCAGTACAAGACAAGCTTTTCTAAAAAAAACACATTTATGATTCTAAAAACTCTTTCAACCTTGGCATAGATGATAAAAATCTAAATATACGTACATTACAAAACAATAACTGAGTACACCAGACAGAATGCAATCACAAATAATTCATCATTGCCACAGTTGTTTCGTCATTACCGTTTTTACTATGAAACACCGGCCAAGCCCGCCAAGGGTTCCGTACAAACTTGCGACAGAAACGGTTATATCTTGTGACTGCGTATACTTAGATAGTTGTTTTTAAGACAGCTACAAGGGATTATAGAGTTGAGTATATGGTTTAAATTTGAACTCGATACATTAACGCCTTTCCGAGATAAAGAGTCTTGACAGACAGGCTGAAGACTAAGTGACCCTGCAAGGGTTCCGATTTTTTCCTCTTGAGGTACGGAACCATATTAAAAAACATCACTTTTATAATACCTAAGATGTAAAATACCAATGTTCTAGAGGAAGATTAATCTGCTCACAAAAGAAAAGTTGGCCTTTTCACTAGCTCTTAAGTAGTTAAACTTTGACAATGACTTGGAAATCCTCAGTTTATCTAGACGTAGCCGTATTTTTGCTAGTCTGATTGTACTAGTTATCCTGGCATTGTTTGCAAAGTTTACATAAACGCGTTTCGTTTGTTTTTAAAGTATTCGAATTAAATATAATTCGAATACTTTATGACATAAGAGAAATATCTCTTATGTCATACAAGACAAATAACAATAATACATAACAAGTGAACCAAAATTATTATATTGACATTTTTTTTTAAATGGTGGTTTTTGCAGGTTTGTAAGATCTATTTGTACACACTATGTATTTGATGTACCTATTTTAACACTATGATTAACACTTGAAACGGGATATTTACCATGTTTGTTATTTATTTCGAGTTAGCAAACACATGGTAAATTTCCCGTATAAGTGTTAACAGTAATGTCAGTTTAAAGACTTATAAGCATCTATTTTAGCTGCTTTAAGGTCTACAGAAACTATTGTTAAGTAATTGCACTGAACCATGTGTGGTGAATGAGAGAGAAAAAGGGTTAATTAAGACTTAAGTCGGCTTGTGCAAATACAAAAACTACACTTTTATAAAATAAAATAAAAACGAAAACCAATCGTAGGTACGAAAAACAAAAACAAATACTGCCTTGTTGTTGTCCGTTAATAATATTCGCGAATTTATTCATTAAATATTTAGATCACAAAAATGCAGTCAATATTCTTGAATTTTTTTTTGCCGTTGGGAATTCATCAAATAACTTACCTCGCTCTAGGCGGAAGGAAGTTTCAGACTTTTACTGACTAAAACCCACTCATGAGGGTTTTACCATTTTATATTCCGGGGCCGCGGTATCTCTTTCGAACAATCCGCAACCCAGGATATTCTTTGATTCATACGAGATACCCGGTGAGTCGATATTTTAGACTTAGAAGAAAGATATTTTTTCTTCGATCATAACGCGGGTTGGCGGTAACCTAAAGTAACTATGCCACGCGGACGAAGTCGCGGGTGGAAGCTAGTAATGTATAAAGTCGATATAACGTACCACATTCTATTCATTGAGTATGTATCAATCTGCCATGCATCAAAACACACCACACGTCACAATCAACGTGGTTGACTTGCCACAAAGGGATGTGAGCGAATCATTTCGTAATGTCACTATGCATTGATGAATGAACATTATGCTCAGATTGCGATGACATTTGGTAGGCATTACCCACACGTCATCTATGGCGGACATCAATCTGTAGAATAATGCAAATTTTAAAGGTAAATTTTTCAGTAAATTTTTATTCGATTATATTAAGGAGGAATAAATTCAAATTACTTAGAGAAACTCATCATTTGCCTAGCCTTTTCCCAACTATGTTGGGGTCGGCTTTCAGACTATGAATTTCTCTAAGAAGTAATTATTATTTATTTTTCTTTAATATTATCGAATCGAATCGAAGAGCAACTAACTTTTAAATAATAATGTCAAAAAATTGTCCTTAACTTCAGTTGGCAATGTCTCCAAAAGACTGGCCACGTTGCCACGTTGTATGGCATCGCATTCCACTGATCAAAGTAAAAATGGGTTATAATTAAATTCTTCCGTTTTAAAATTCCATTTATTTTGTTCCAGTTTTCTAGACTAGGTGTAGATTATTTAAGTAAAAATTTAATACATATAAAAAAAAAACATTAATTTTATAGATTTTCTCATTAGACGCTTTAAATAAACAAAATTATTATTCTAATTTAAAAATTATACAAAATGTGTTTAATGTAATGTAGGTATATAAATTATAATAATTTTACACTGTAACGAAATATTAATGTGCTGGCAATAAACTTTTCATCCAGTACTTAAATAAACACTAGAGGGTAATAAAACTGTCTGGAGTACGGTAAAATTAGTCTAATAAATAAACAAAACCGGTCTATTGAGAATGAACACACTGTCTATAAGGATTTTATTAATATACTAGCTTTTGGCCGCGGCTTCGCTCGCGTTAAATTCGGGTAACATAGTTCCCCTTCTCTGATTCTGGTACCTGTAGTTTTTGCTTTCCTCTTTCTCCCTCACTTCACACTTTTTTTTAAATTAGCCTATGTTCGTCTCCGTTCCGTTTCCGACTTCCGAAGTGTCAACATCTACGATCTATCGTGCCGTAAACGAATCACAATTAAAATATATATCAGTTCACAATTCCTAGGATAAATTGCTTGGAAACAGTGATTAGTGTATAGTGGACTGTGTGAGCATCAAATCACCACAGGATATTGGAGAAAATAGAAAAATCAAGATTCTAATAAATCACATTTGAGGTTAGTTGAACAAGAATAACCATAGTCAAATAGAGTAACGTCATCGTATCATTCATTCACGAACGGACAGTTGACATTCGGGGTTGACAGAAATAAAAAATAATTGGTAAACTACGTTCCGTTCTACAAAAATGGAGGATCAATTTCAAATGTTGTTCGATAAAATGAAAATCGAGTTAAAAAATCAAACAATTGAACTAACGGAAACTATTACGGAAACTGTCATGTGTAAAATGGAAGAAAAATTAAAACCAATTATAGAAGAAAATAAAATTTTGAAAGAAAATGTTGAAAAGCTACAAAATGAAATTAATTACTTGAAAAGGGAAAAAAGAAGCAAAAATATAGTTATTTTTGGTCTAAAGGAGAGCGAAAATTCAACCCCAGAGCTCCTTTTGAAGGTCAGTGAAGTAATCCAGAAAGACTTACAAATACATATTGGCGAAACTGATGTAAACAACATATACCGGATTGGAAAAGCGAAAACTGATAATCCGAGGCCGATTATTGTATCCTTTGTTAGTAATTTAAAGAAGATCGAGGTAATGTCAAAGAAAAAGCCATTGAAAGAATTATATGTTACTGAAGACTACCCAAAGGAGGTTCTAGAAACGAGGAAAACCCTACAGCCAAAACTAATAGAAGAAAGAGAAAAGGGAAACTTAGCCTATATTAAATATGATAAGCTAGTAGTTAAAGAAAATAATTCGAAGAAGGACAAAAGGAAAAGAGAAACATCAATGTCACCTCAATGTAACTCACAGCCTAGGAAACTGACCTCAACTGCGACAAACCGAAAAAATGCCTTTGAAGTGATGAGGGCCAGATCTAATTCGCTCTCTGCCTCTACCTTTTCAGAAACTAAACAATAGCAATTAAACATCAGCAAACGGAAAACTAAACAGACCGAGACAACCGAAATAAGGAATATAGAAAATTCAATAACACAACAAAACAACAAAAACCGATTAAGCAAAACGTCGAAGCAAATCCCTCTCCCAACCCGACTGGTCATCGTGGGAGAAAATGACCACGACCCTCCAAAGGTCGAAAATATTAAACCAATAAAAACTACAAATATTCACATATCTACATTTAATACGAGATCCTTAAGAACACCTGGAAAACTCCTAGAATTAGAACAGGCACTAGAAAATGTTAACTGGGACATAATAGGAATCAGCGAAATGAGACGCCTAGGAGAAGGAATAGAAGACCACGAAAAATTTATTCTACATTACAAAGGTGAAACACCAGGACTTTATGGTGTTGGATTTATAATTAAAAAAGAACTTATACAATATATAGAAGAAATTAGAGGTATCTCAGAAAGAATAGCTATCCTAAATATAAAACTACCATTATACCACGAAAAAGATAAAACTTGGTCAATTATTCAAGCTTATTCTCCAACTGAACCTAATAAAAAACAAGATATAGAAAAAATTGAAAAATTCTACAACGACTTACAAAACACCATACAAAATTCACATAAAAACATTATAGTTATGGGGGATTTCAATGGACAAGTTGGCCTGTGTGACCCAGGAGAAGAATATACAATAGGAAGACATAGCTTTGGAAACAGAAGTAAAAACGGAGAAAGACTGGTCACACTGGCTCTCGAGAATAAATTAAAAATCCTAAATACTTTCTACAGTAAGAAAATATCACGAAAATGGACCTGGATTTCACCAAATGGGCTGCACAAAAACGAGGTAGACTTCATTTTGTCCAACAACTGCAAGGTAGTCAAAAATGTTTCAGTAATTAATCAATTAAATTTCAATTCTGACCATCGTATGGTAAGGGCAACTCTAACTGGGGCTCATGTAAAAAGAAATAGAAGACTTCAGACCAAAATTAACAGTCTATCCTGTCTCGGCAACAACAATAGGCTTTAAATAACTTAAAAACTGCAATGGACAGTGTAGAACAAAACATCACGACACAAGAAAAATATGAACACCTATTGAAACTACTTAAAACAGAAACAGCCAAAATAAATAAAGAGGTAAAAGTGAAAGTACTCTCAAGTGAGTCTATGCAACTGCTAGAGCAACGAAAAGAAATAATAAAGGAAGGTAAAGGAAGCAAAGTAAGCAGACAAAAAATAAGCAGCTTAAGTAAACAAATAAACCTGAGTATAAGAAACGATTGTAAGACAAGAAGACAAAATATACTGCAAAAACATATAGAAAGAACGGGAGGACTAAAGAAAGCTTTCAAAGAATTAAAGGAAAAACACAATTGGCTGCCTAACCTTAAGAATAGATATAACGAAAGTACTAGTAAGAGACATAAAATACTTAAAATTGCCACAGACTATTATAAAGATTTGTACAAAAGCAAATCAGAGAAACAAATCGAACATACCATCGAACCGGACTCTGAGTCTGACATGGAACCAGTACCACCCATATTGAATGAAGAAATAATAAAGGCTATAAACTCACAAAAACTAGACAAAGCTCCAGGTTCAGACCAAGTAACAAATGAACTACTAAAAGTTACATTACCTGTTATAGCTCCCGCACTGGTAAACATATTTAATGAAATTCTAGCATCCGGAAATATACCTAATGATTGGATGAAATCAACCATAATACTGTTACACAAAAAAGGAGACAAAGGTGAAATTAGTAATTACAGACCTATAAGTTTAATGTCCAACGTCTACAAAGTGTTTTCCAAAATAATTCTCTCCCGTATCGCAAGCACTCTTGATGAAAACCAACCAAAAGAGCAAGCAGGTTTCCGGAGCAAGTTTTCAACAATTGACCACATACATGCTCTTAGACAAGTACTTCAAAAGTACCAAGAATACAACCAAATCTACTACATAGGGTTTGTTGACTTTCAGAAGGCTTTTGACACTATAGAACATGAGGGCATATGGGAAGCATTAAGATGCCAAGGTATACAAACGATATACATCAAAACTCTTCAAACTATATACTCAGGAAGCACAGCCCAAGTGAAGCTGGAAACCACGGGAGAACAATTTAATGTCCAAAGAGGAGTACGCCAGGGGGACCCCATCTCACCCAAATTATTCTCTGCGGTACTGGAGATGATTGTTAGGAGCCTGGAGTGGGAGAATCTAGGTATCAACATAAACGGCGAAAAACTTAGCCATCTACGCTTTGCTGATGATTTGGTACTCTTTTCAGAAAACCCTAATAGTTTAGAAAGCATGCTGCAACAGTTATCAGATAGAAGTGAAAAAGCAGGCCTAAAGATGAATTTATCAAAAACAAAAATAATGACTAACGCCCAATCCTCAAGTTTGAATACAATTAGAGTAAATAATGAACAGATTGAATATGTAAACGAATATATCTACCTGGGACAGTTGATATCACCTACTAACAATATGCGCAAAGAAATAGACAGAAGGATAAGAAATACGTGGAATAAGTTTTGGAGTCTTAGTGAAATAATGAAAAACAAAGATATGTCACTAAAAAGTAAAAGAACTGTATTTAATATGTGCATACTCCCTTGCTTAACATATGGATGCCAAACATGGGCCCTAACTCAACAACTAGCTAACAAAATAAAAGTCTGCCAGAACAGCATAGAACGGAGTGTAGTTGGAGTGAAAATAAAGGACAAGGTTAATTTGGAAAAGATTAGAAATAAAACGAAATTCAAAAATGCACTCAGGGTGTGCAAAACACTAAAGTGGCGATGGACAGGACATATGTTAAGGGAAACCAATGAAAAGTGGACCAAAACAACAACAGAGTGGTACCCAAGGGGCAATAAAAGAAATAAAGGGAGACAGCGCAAACGCTGGGAGGACGACATCAAACAAGTCGCGGGGTCAGAATGGACCCGCATAGCTAGAGATCGAGAGTCTTGGAAATCTTTGGAGGAGGCCTATGTCGTAGGACAAGCTGTCACAGAAACAGATCCGATCGCTGATGTTTATTATAGTAATAAGAAGTAGTTAAGTTTAGCGAAATAGTTCAGCGAAACAACTGTATAGGAAAACTAACAGCAATAAGGGCTTATTTTATTTTTATTTTATTTTATGTTCGTCTCCAGGGTCGCAATTATCTCTGTACCAAAATTCATCAAAATCGGTTAAATCATTGATGCGTGAAGCCGTAACAAACAAACAAACTTACTTTCGCTTTTACAATATTAAGTAAGGATGTGCAACTAAAACGCAAACCCGAACTAACTTCCACATTTATTGTGTTCGTACAGACGCCTGCACATCAAGTTACTACAATCTGTCAGATTTCTTCGATAGATTTTAGACTTTATTTCTAAAGTATAAGGTTCAAGGTTCATTGGGAAAAATTGACAGTTTCGGGTAGCTTGACCTGCTGTCGTCTGTACAATAAACGCCACTATATGGAATTCACTACCGGCTCCTCTGTTCCGTGATGTTTAAAATCTGGATCAAGCAGATCGGTTTATTCTAAGAAAGCGTTCTCCACCCTAGGCTGCATCATCGCTTCACATCAGGCAAGTTTCGGCCAAACGCAAGCCCGTTTAGTATAGAAAAAAAGAAAATATCCCGGTCAGAATAAAAATAAATAACACGAATACAATTTTCCAAAGCTGTCGCAGTTATGAAAACATCGGAACATGGAAAATTTATTTTAAAATGCAACATTTTAGCACTCACTGTCGCCTTTTTAAATAAAAGTATTTGAATAATAGTAAATAAATAAATAAATAAATATCTTGGGACAACTCACACACGGCTATCTGATCCCAAGCTAAGCAGAGCTTGTGTTATGGTAACCAGACAACTGATATACATACCTACTTATATAATTTATAAATACATACATATTATTGATAAATCACACCCAGACACAGAAAAAACAATCATGCTCATCACACAAAGTTTGTCCTGGGTGGGAATCGAACCCACGACCTCCGGCTCAGCAGTCAGGGCCACTAACCACTAGACCAACAGGCCTGTCAAAATGAGAAGCACTAAAATAAGTCCGCATAACACTATCCGGTTACCTTCACTCGTCAGTTTATTTAACTTGTTAGTTTCGTTGATTCGTCAGTTTCGCTGATTGGATATACATAGTTTCGTTCATTCGACGTCGATGTTAGTAGTGTTTACATATTTCGTCAGTTTCATTCAATAACGTCAGTCGTAGTACAGTCGATAGAAAATTGCACAAAGTTTGTTAATTTCTATTAGTTTGATATCTTTTCGGCAATTAACCTATTTGTAGTTTGTAAATGGAATATTAAACAAACATTGTATTAGGTAATATTTACACGTAAATACGAAGTTGCTTCTTTTCAAATCGAAAGTTGGAGTTCGATTTAAATTGGGACAGTGGTCTTTTACATCAGGTTTAATTATCAACATTATTTTCGACTGTACCAAACTGACGAATGACCGAAACTGACGAATGAACGAAAGTGTCCAATCAGCGAAACTGACGAATGAACGAAACTGTCGTATTAAAATAAACTGACTAGTGAGGAAATCTGACCATTGTTACGCGCACACACTAAAAAGTAGCAGGTAAATAAAAACTTACTAAATAATAAAATTGCTGTTTCCTTAACCCTTGCATAAACCACTCCCTTACCAAGCCTAAACCCCATTGTAGTCTATTTTTGCTACAAAAAAATCCATCTGATATACGCAAATGTTTAATCAATTTAATGGCTCATCTTGTTAGGAGTATCGACCAGGTTTAGTAATATCATTGCAGTCTAAAATAAATGAGATGGAAGATCTTTAGAGAAGTCTAGATCTAAGCCTCAAAGTTTAAGCGCCAGAGTAGCCCGCGAAATACATTTTTTTTTGCAATTTGCCGATCAGCGTTAAGTGGAATAGGTTACATTTGGCGTGGGGTAAGAAATCATCAAATAACTAAACCATCTCTGGGCGTAGCGGGAGGGAAGGTCAGACTTTACTTTACTGACTAAAACCATCCATGTTTCTTCTTTTGCCCATTGTATTCCGGGGCTGCAGTATCTCATTTGAACAACCCGCATCCCCGGCAGGACGTGGCCTACTCTGGCGCTTACGCTTCAAACACTACTAAAAAAAATCTTTAAGACGTGTGCTAATTTAAATTTGACAGTTCTAAATCTTTCTTCACACATTTCTAATCATATAGATAAAAGACAGCAGTAACTTGATTGTAATTTGGTCGATGTTCCACAGAACGACGCCATTGTTTGTTTATTTTATTTGAGTCCCGTTGTTTTCACCCTCGGGCATTCAGTTAATGTTGACAGGAGCTTGTCGATCCACGACTTGTAGCGCTTTCCCCTGCCCAATGAAATTAGGATTGTTTCCGGATCAATATTTGGATAAATTGTATTAGCCTTGAACCCTTTGTTTTAGGGACAATGGTTGTCTTTTATTTTGATAAATAATGTGATTATTTCAACTTATTTTGTGATTTGAACGAAATCTAATATTAGTTTTAGTATTTTTTGCAGCCTTGAAAGTTTTTTACCTATTAAAAAGCAATGATACAGTAAAATTATTGATGATATTGATACTTCAGTTTTCTATTTGTGTTGAGTGACACGTCTGTTTCATTTCAAGTTATGAATCTATTTGATTAATACTATAGCATTTCATTTTAAGTTTGTTAGTACAATATAATTTACTAAAGTACGGGTTTCAATCAGTGGACGTATATTTAATGAAAGGAAAATGTAATAACATAGGAAATAGTCCAGTTGTATTGTTTACAATTCGAACTGTTATTTTATCATACATTTTGCAACCTGACCTTCGCAGCAAGGTCATGTGCTTATAGCATGGAACTCTTTCATTCATTATTATCACCCCTGAATTTGTAAATGTACCCCTCGCGGTCAAGTTTCCATATTTATTTGCTTGGAATTATTTAAACACCCTTTATTATTCCAGCTTTGCCCAAATTCCCCATCCTGTTAATATCGGAATGCTTTTTTAATTTGTTTTATCTCTTTTTCAGGACACAAATCATGGAGCAAAGCATACGGCTGTATAGATCGAAAAAACATAAAATTAAGTGGAAGTGTGTGAAATAAAATTATATTTAGACCCAAAATTAAGTCTGGTGATTCGTAAATTGGTGATGAAATATGATGATCAAGTGATTAGTGATGATATGCAAATAATTTGGATGCTGTGATGGGGTGTGGTCAGAGTAAAATCAATCTCTATCCGAGGCGAAACAAAAATGGGGGCAAAGGAAACAGTGCCAAGAAATCAGGTGAGCAAAAAGGATATGATGAAAAATTATCTGTTTAAGGATATCTTTTGTTATTTCTTCGATCTTTGAATTTAAATGTATGAAATTTCCATACAAAATGGACTAGGTGAAACTAAAAGTCGAGAAGATTTGTTCGAAATCCCATAAAAATGATAAAGATTTTTTTCAGATCAGATATCTCAGTAATAAATTATGCGTGGTCATATAAAAAACAAAAATATCCATGTCGAAATAAGAACCTCTTCCTTTCTTTTCATCGGTTAAAAAACGCAAAATAATACGAATCCCAACAAGCATTTGTTTTATAAAAACGGTGGTACTGAGCCAATATCCTTTGGGAACTGATATCCTTGCGAAGACACCTTCAAAGGTGAAATTACCTTCCAAAACCGAGGCTTGAAGTTTTATTCTATATATTTGATAAGGCGAAGTATGCGGGGAGGAAACGCTAAAGGCAGCCGCCGACGTGCCCTAAATATTCATGAGTTGAAAGAGCTCTAACAGCTTGGCCACGAGCTAAGCGCTCAAGCGACAAGCGGACAAATGAAAGAAGTAGATTAGGGCTCATAGAAGGAGACGCGGCAAGTAGGTACGTTGTGAGCAATAATTTTAAACACATAGCGATGTATTTACGCACACGTAAATGCCATATCGCCATTGTTATGCGCGTTTGGTCGAAATGCAGCGTTATTTGCGCGTGCGTCACACACGGCGTATAACGCGCGACAGTTTTAAAGCCAGCCAGTTTTTTTAATCTCTCAATACCCGCCATTATTTACGTCAACTATCCGTCAAGCACCGCCGGGCGGGCTCTTATCGTAAGCGTAATCTGATTTTAAGACTTATCTTTACTACAAATACAGTTTAAAATCGGTTGGGGTTTGGTGGGACAAATTTGTGCCAGCGGGGCTCAACGGTGATACTTGTTTACTGGCATGTTTTTGTGCCGCTGGGGGTCTAGAGGTTAATACTTTGTTCACGTTAAAGCGACGTTGCAATACCAGCGATGGTGCATGCGGCATTACACGCGGTCGGGGCGCGGGCGCGTTTGGCGCGTCGCCCACACGACATTTGTAAAGAAAATCTTGTTGCGGCGTGCCTCTTATGAGCCTGCGCTTCAACTGCTCTGGCTCTGCGCTTCAACTGGGTCGTGTGGGCGACGCGCCTTAGTCCGCAAAGCGACGCGTTTTTCTCGACGTTGATATAAATCACAGTTCGTGAGGTCGTGTACGAGGCGTAAGGCCATGGTCTGGAACGTGGCGGAAACGGCGTGGTGAGGCCTTTTGACGCTGCGTAGAGTTTCAACATTAGTTATGATGTGGGGATGTTACGCTGGGTATTAAATGTATTTGTTGGTTTTATGGTATTGATTTTATTTGAAGTTTTCGTTCAGAGATTGCATTGTTTAATGTTTAATTATTGTATTATTTTGCTTGTATTTGAAATCATAATCCATGACACTGAATAAAACTAAAACCTTATAGTTATTGAAATTAAATATCAAGATTTTTACTAAAATTAACTAATTTTCTTTTCTTTTTTTCTTGCTAGTTGCTAGAACCGTTCCTCAGGTGATGGCCAACTAATTTTCTTTTCTTTTTTTCTTAAATCAACTAGCAAAAGTTGCATGAACCGTTCCTCAGGTGATGGCCTCCTCAAAAGAGTTCTATTTGGGTACTGTTTGTACTTTCTTTATCCTCTGTGGTAATTTTCCACTGTTATAGAAAGAAAATGATGCACTTACCTTCAATAAATAGGAAAAACGTATGGAGAGTTTTGCATTATGATAGATTCTATTCTTAGTCATCTTGGGCTTACAAGTGATTTGCTTACTGGGACATTTTGTACCTTTTTACTGATAGCCTGTATCAACTGTCGACGGCGCGTTGGTGCTCTACACGCGTTTCAAAGACATGTTAGAAAAGCAGAGAGGCCTACCAATGGTAATGCCTGCCGGGGTTGCGGGTTGTTCGAAAAAGATACCGCGGCACCGGAACACAAAGGGCAAAAGAAGGAACATGGAAGGGTTTCAGTCAGTACAAATCTGACACTTCCTTCCGGTCCGCCTACAGCAGGAGAAATTATTTTTAAAATAAGGCTACTTCATCGCGTTGCTAAACAAGGTCTCTCCATGACTTCCAGTTCTTTTGATCCGAGGCTAATTTCAATAGATTATGTCGTCATCATCATACTGCCCTCATTTATTTGTGGTCGACGTAACATGTTTTTCCCCTGTCAGAGACTACCCGTCAAAGTATATTTAACTCCTTTCTATTTTATCTTAGTCAATTTTCATTTATCTTGTCTTTGGCCTTCCTCTTCCTTTTCATCCATCAATACTCATATCCATTCATTTCATTCTATAAAAATGAAATCGTGACAAAATGATATTTAATCATAAAAAATTGAAAGTTTCATTAATTGATAAATTATTTCAAACGGGTATACATTTACCACTTTGCGTGGTTAGTCCTCATTCATCATGGAGAACTTGATTAGTACCAACAAGTGGTTTACAAATGCTATTTATTTTATTTTTAAAGAGGTGATTTTCCTAAAAGTAATTTCTTAGTTGTAATATTTTGGGAATGTCGACTTAAAGACATTTTTATTAGAGTGACCTCTGTAACTTACTATGGAATTTTCGTCTCGCTGATAGAGGCGCGTGTGTCGGATCATTTAGTTCTCTTCAAAATGGTCGAATTTTATGGTGCTGATCTATGTGTCATGTTCGTGAACGGGCGCTGTCAGCTGCCACGGCTTATTTGTAAAGTTAATTTTCTTAGTTCAAATAGTTAATCTCAATTTTTTTACTTTCGAAACTTTTAAATAAGAAGAAAAGTCTAAATAATTAACGTTAAATAATAAATCATTATAAGTATCAATGTCGCGTAATACTCGAATCTGTGATCCTTTAGAGTTGTGGGAAAATCATATCTCTCAGTCTAAGCAGTCAAACATATGGCCGTTTATGTCGCAAACATGTACGGAACCCTCGGTGTGCGACCCGACTCGCACTTGCCAGGTTTTTTTATCTATACCATTTCTAAACTCCCATAAGAAAAACCAGTGAACTTTACCGTCGAACAAGCCAAACGAACTCGCTCACCTCGTGGCCTTATACAAAGAAATGTCTAAAACTTGGCCAGAATAAAGGAAGCCATTGTTTCATGCAATAATTAATTAAGCACTCTAATTATATGGGAGTTAGGCACAATGAAATGTAATTGGATGATGCTTTATGAAGCTCCCTCGTTTACATTAACTTGTGTTTTTTATTCTGTTCTCGTCTGAACTGAATTGGGATAGGCATTTGTTCTGCTATCTTTTTCAATGGTTACCGTGATGACTCTGATTTAAGGAAGCTGTGACTAGCATTGTAATTTGGTAAGTCACATTAACATTACGCCTTTTTAGTCACTACTGGTTAGGCAGAAGTGTCATTATAGTAAACCAACATTTCAGTTATGTCCTTCGAAAAGATAGATGTTTCGTATAACATGACTATTGGTTAGTACTAGCTCATGCCCGCGGCGTTGCCCGCCTTTCTGCTGGGATTAAAAGTACCATATGCTTTAATCTAGGTTATTTTTTATTCAAAGGAACAGCAAACAACTACATAATACAAACTTACTATTAGTTTAACAAAATAACAATTTAACTATGATGTAACCCACAACGCTGTCTACAGTTAGACATAGAAGTGTAAAGGATAAGTCTTAAGGTTATAAACTATATCTGTGCCAAATTTCATGTAAATACAGTCAGTAGTCTTTGAGTGAATGAATGACAAAAATCCATCCACACATCCTCACATACATTCGAACTTTCGTGTCATTCGCGTAGACCTAGAAAAAAATTTAGCTTATGAATTTGTCATCAATTCAGAGTACAATCTACATACTAATTTCATTAAAATCCGTTTAGCCGTTTGGGCGTGAAAGCGTAACAAACAACCACAAATTCGCCTTTTTACTGTTAGTGTGATTAGTACGAATATTATTAGTAGTGTAATGTCAAGCTTTTGCCCACCGCCTGCCTACCGGAGTTGCGGGTTGTTTGAAAGAGATACCGCGGCCCCGGAACATAAAGGCCCCAAGAAGGACCATGGTTGGGTTTTAGTCAGCAACAGTCTGACCCTCCCCTCCGGCCAGAGTGGAGGAAGAAATTCGATGATCAGCAAAAAAAATGACCACAAATATCATTCCCGGAGTTTATGAAAATTATTCCTTTTATAACGAGAACTAAATTGCTTTTTTCCCAAAAGAGCACATGTAGAAGAAAACTTTGCTTACGAAGTTTTATTTAAATTGAGGTGCCAAGCCTGATGATAAATCTGCCAACAGTGGAGCAACCCTTTCCTGATATATTGTGTTTGTGGGGTCAACAGGCTGAGCGGATAAGGGGCTACACATGTTTAACCACTTATAATGTATTCAGTAACCACTTTTTTGACTTGTTGTTCTTACACAACGAACTGAAATATGAATAAGAAGCATGTTGTGGTTTCAGGTTTTATTCAAAACATTTTGTAATTTTCTTTCTTTGTTGTTTTTTTTATAACACGCTTTTATAAGCTTCAGGAGCTGTGCGGAGCTCGTGGCTAAATAATAGCAGCCGCTCAGGTCGATCTTTAGGTTAAGACGCTTGCCTAGGTTGATCTGTGGATGGGTGACCACCCGTTATATACCGAGTTTCCTCCGTGAAAGCACGTTAAGCTGTTGGTCCCGGCTGCCATTTGTAGATCTTTGACAGTCATTTCAGGTAGTCAGTGTCTCTAAAGTCTGGGAACCAGGCTTATCCAGGAACATCGTATGACCCAGTACTAACTGGGTTGTGGAGGTCAGATAGGTACTCGCTCCATGTAAAATACTGATATTCAGCTGCATCCGTTAAGACTGGAAGCCGACCGTAACATAGTTGGAAAAAGGCTAGGCAGATGGTGCTTTTATAAGCTTCACTATGTAAAAAAATCTTTTCATAACACTTCTTTAAAAACTGCCTCTTATTGCACTAAACATAAGGTTTAACATGCAATGTATTTCACATGCGTGGGTTTTTCTCATTTATAAGCAACAAGGGCTTTTATTTTTTTCTGATTTAATTACGGATAATAAAGAACTGCCGAAATCCCTATAGCCAGCGGCCATTTTTTTTTAGTAAGGAGGTGCTTGTTTTACGGCATTAATATTTAATTTAAAAAAATCAGTTGGGTTTATCATACATTCAATAGAATATAAGAAGACATAATCATTTATTTAATAATTTGCTTATAGCAACAAATTGTCAAAATATTTTATTTTTAATATTAGTCTGTTGGGCGGCCTTATTTATATCTTTGTTTCTCTTATAGTCTGAAAAGGCAAAACGCAGGGAAAATAACCCTCTAGTACTCCGGCCCAGGTTACTTGACGATCTATTAGTCAGACGGGCTATTATGGAAATATTTAGGCCAGTGGATTTGACGGCACGTCAACCTACACAAAACCAAGTAACCCGATCTCTCCACTACGGTGTGCAATCCGTAGTAGAGAGATCAGGTTATAATCGCTTTTTTATTATTAAACTAGCTTTCGCCCGCGGCTTCGCCCGCGTTAAATTTGGAGTAATACAGTTACCCTATCGCCTTATCGATTTGTAATAGCAACGCTAAGTTTCCCTTTTCTTCCCTCTTTCACCCTCACATCCCACAAAAAATAAAAATTAGCCTATGTCCGTCTCCTGGTTCCCAACTATCTCTCTACCAAAATTCATCAAAATCGGTTTAGCCATTATAGCGTGAAGAGGTAACAAACAAACTCATTTTCGCTTTTATAATATTAGTAAGGATTAATAGGCACCTTTGAAAAATATATAAGCTTTAATAATTTTCACAGTATTTAAAACATTTATTGTTACAGTGTAATTATTTTTATCTTTCATTTGGCCAGGACTTTGATGGCAATTACAAAAGTTTTGAAGGGCCTTTCAATTTGTTTCTTATTTACTTAGCAAGTAGCAATTAATTTCAGTAATACTTAAGGTTGCGGGGGTCGCCCGCTTTTCCTCAAAGTGAAATGATCCTTTGAACTGACTCTTAGTTGCTTTTCTTCTTAACTTTTCAATCGTTGGTGCGTATTTAATTGGTTTGATTGAAACGAAATCAGATACATAAGTGGAAATACAAGAGCTTTTTTTAACTTTTCCCCACACTAGGAATTTCTCCTGTAACGTGGGTGCGTTTACAAACATTTAAACTCACATACACAAACAGCCAAATATTTGTTCCGTGCGGTGATCGAACCCGCGACACGCAGCGCGGCAGTCGATCGCTCAGCCTCTGCGCCAACCGTGTCTGTCAAGCCCGGGAAAAAATCTCGGGATTGTGTCAAGGTATCGAGTAGAAATTAAAACCATAATTATACTGAAATCTGCGGTCCCTTGAAGCTGTGAAAAATCTTCTTAATTTATGCAAACAAAAAACAACTCGAGAGCTAAGTGTATTTTTGTTGACACTACCTGCCGGAGTTGCGGGTTATTCGAAAGAGACACCGCGGCCCCGGAACATAAAGGGCAAAAAAAATAACATGAATGAGTTTAAGTCAGTACAAATCTGATACTGCTTGGATTCATTTGATGATTTCTGAAACGAAAACAAAAAAGCACTGATATTAACCAAACACGAACCTATCGACTACTAGACCAACAAGGCCATGAAACATCCTTACTAATATTAAAAAGCGAAAGTGCGTGCGCGTCTTCACGCTTAATTAATGTCCCAACCGATTTTAATGAATTTTGGTACAGAGATAGTTAAGAGCCTGGAGACGGACATGGGGTTTTTTTTAAGTAAGAAAAGGGGAAGAAAGAGGGACGACAAGGGGTGAGAAAGATATTTTTGTTTCGATCATCACGCACGTTCAAGTTAGCGTTAGCCCAAAGTAACTATGCCACGCGGACAAAGTTGCGGGCGGAAGCTAGTTTTCTACAATGCTTTGATCCACAAAATGCCCATCTTTCTTGCATCCAATCCTACCCCAATTTAGTAACCCCAGATAGTTCATGCAATAAACATAACTTGGTTCTCATTGTAATTAACATCAGACACCACGTGATACAATCATGTACAGTCAGCAAAATAGATAACCAGGCTCGTCACACATAGTTGTATTATTCTTAGAAAGTGATGGACGTTTTCAGCTTCGATTTGGATTTATTAAATGAAATGGTTGTTTATTGTTTCCATATATTTTCAAGGAAATGACAATAGTATCTGAAGAGACTGGTTAAGTGGTTACTTATCTCTTTTACTGACTGTACCTAACAGATCACAAGCAAGTTTGGCGCTAGAACTAATTATATTATGTAAATGATATTAAAACCACTATGTGGAGTTATAGCTTACTAGGTATGGTTATGTAAAATAATACAAAATAGGAGCTTATATATAAAACACTATCTTTTACCCGCAGCTTCGCTCGCGTTAAATTCGGGGTAACAGTTCCCCTTTCTTGATTTGCAGGTACCTGCTACCTGTAGCTTTTGCCCTTGCGCCTTATTTATTGTAATAGGAAAGCTAAGGCATGCAGTACTAAGACAGTATGAAAACTAAAGTCAAGCTTATCCCATTCATAAGAAGCAGTCATGCTTACGAAAGAGGTGGCGAGGCGTTTGAGGGAGCGAACCTCAAACCAATCCAGCCGCCGCGGGAGACGCCCCGGTTCTCGGGCGCCGCGAGACGACTCCCGGCTAACGTAGATGCTGGCCTGTTTACGTTAAGCAATGGGTAGCTGGCCGTCCAACCGTCTATTGACGAGAGGTGTCGACGGTGCGTTAGTGCTTCAAGCGCGTCTCAAAGAGATGCCAGCAAAGCAGAGGGTCCTTTCAAGGCAACAGCCTGCCGGGGTTGCGGGGTGTTCGAAAGAGATACTGCGGCCCCGGAACAAAAAGGGCAATAGAAGGAACATGGGCGGGTTTTAGTCAGCACAAGTCTGACACTACCCCGCGCTCCGCCCAGAGCGGGAGACGTTATTTGATGATTTCCGATCCGCAAAAAAAACCCATTCATATACATAAAATTGCCATTATATCATATTATCATAATTATATCTTTCTTGGACGCCAATCTCTCCCGACGCGTGAATAATTAAGTGATATCGGAAGCCGCTGTAATTAGAACGTAAATCAATCTAAAGGTCGGCTCATAATAATAATTCTCCATCAGTTGATTGGATAATATCATTACAGGACTAATTATTGGCCTGACGAGGAAGTTTCTTTTTTATCGGGCTGTTCTGTTCCACAGTTGGACAAAGGAATAAGTAAGGAGAGGCTTTAAAAGTACCGATAGGAAATAGGGTAGTACGCGCTTTCCCCATAGATTTTGTATGAGACTCGCAACCGATGACGTCACTAAGTTGTCAAGTCAATGATGCAACTATTAATTGATTTATAAGCAACTAAAAATCGAATTATAAAGTTATTTTGAAATGAATGGAGTTCTCAGGTCTAGAATAAGGTGTTCTTTCAGAAAAATTGTGTTTTTTAAATTTTTGGTTAATGGTGTCAACTACCCAATTAGTTAGAGCATGTTTGACCTGATATTTCAGATAACTCCTAGCAAATCGACGGCACGATTAGCGCAGTGGCTGAGGGATCGACTGCTGCGCTGCGTGTCGCGGTTTCGATCCCCGCACGGAACAAATATTTTTATGAACTACAGACAGTTATTTCGTAATGTTTGTGTATGTAAGTTTAAATGCTTATAAACGTACCCTCGGTTCGCGAGTCTGACTCGCTCTTAGCCGGGTTTTATTTAGAATTAGACAAGTAAAACTTGAGTTAAAACTTGTAATTTTATCGTCGCCATATACAATGACACACTATCTGACATCAAAGGTTTTCTTCACGCCAAAATTTGATACAACTTCAGTCAACTTTAAACAACCCTTTGCTTAGCCGACAAAATGTACATAACCTTCAGGCAAAGTGTTTCCCGATACTCAGCCTTCATCAGAAAAGGGTCCATGATCCCAATTCTTATCCTATTTATCAAGTATATAATAAGACCTTGGTGTCAGTACTAGTTTAGTTTAATTTACATTAAACGACACGGTTAGCGCAGTGGCTGAGCGACCGCCTGCTGCGCTGCGTGTCGCGAGTTCGATCCCCGCACGGAAGAAATATTTGTGTAGCCTATAGATAGTTGTTCCGGGTCTGGCTGTTTGTGTATGTGAGTTTAAATGTTTGTAAACGCACCCACGATACAGGAGAAATTCCTAGTGTTGGGCAACTTTTTTAACAAATAAAAAAAAAGGGACATGCTTAGGAATCGGAATGTAGGTACAAAAGCTGAGGGAAAGGTACTGAATACGGCTTATTTCATCCTAGACTTTTCCCAAGTATTTTGAGGTCGACTTCCAGTCTAATCGGATACAACTGAATTCCAGTATTTTAACCGACTTCAAAAAAGGAGGAGGTTCTCAATTCGGCTGAATCATTTTTTTATGTATTTTCACTGATTACTCAAACACGCATAAACCGATTTGCATAATTCGCATATTTGCATATTATTTTTTTGTTTCATAGGGTGTACTTCCTAGGTCGTCCCATATCAATGGTATTTATATTGCTTATGTAGTATATGAGTTATCGTCTATAAAATATATTTAATAGATTTTCTAATCTTTTAGTAACAATGGAAAATTAATACTCGATAATAATTATGTGATATATCATTACACCATAACTTAAAATGCTGAAATAAAAAACTGTCGGTCGTCGGTTTTAGTTTTTACAAAAAATTTTTCATTGAGCGTCTTCGCTGAAATTAGAAAATTACATATGAAAACCGTCACATTAATACTTGCCCGGATTTGAACTCACAACAGAATAACTTTCACATTTATAACAAAACTAGCTTTTGCCCGCGGCTTCGCTCGCGTTAAATTAGGGGTAACACAGTTCCCCTTGCGCCTTATTGATTTGTAATAGCAACGCTAAGTTTTCCCTTTTCATCCCTCTTTCTCCCTTACATCCTTTTTTTTTTCAAAAAATATTAGCCTATGTCCGTCTCCTGGTTCCCAACTATGTCTGTACCAAAATTCATCAAAATTGGTTTAGCCATTAAAGCGTGAAGAGGTAACAAACAAACAAACTCACTTATATTATGTATATATATATATTAGTAAGGATATTCAACGGTATTCGACACAAATCAATATTGTCAGCTCCACGCGAATGCACTCTGAAAATTAAATGCAGAGGTACGTACATACCAACGTAATCCCCGTAGACTAGCTTTATCCGTTAATCTGAAATCAGTCTAGACAGGTCATACGCAGTCTGATTTGTATTCGAGTGCAGAAGCTTTTGATGAAAAGGGGCCTGCCTGCGGTGTTGTGCGGTCCAGTACCACCGACGTAAACAGCCCTATCTTTCGACTGCACATATTTAGAGGGTTGTTTTCATAGCAGCAAGAGACTACAGAGTTAAGTACTTATATGGTTTTTTCAACTCGATTTCCAAAGACGAGAACATAAAAGTGATCCAATAACGATTCCGCTTTTACCTTTTGAGGTGCGGAACCCTAAAAATAGGGTTTGTATTCTTCTTCAAGCTAGTAGAGGGTTTTCGGGGTCAAAAACTTAGGATGTAATTCCTAGTAACTACACACATACAACCTGTTAAAGTTAAATTACTTTCTAAATGATAAATGATGTTTATTTTGCAAGTATTTTAAGTAGGTTTTTACAAACACTTTCCAACGTCTTTTAATAAAAAAAACTGGATGAGGCCGGTGTTTCGTACCCGACTACTCGGAGTAGAAACAGCCGAAAAAAACTCAGAGGTCATAGTCTCTTTTAAGGTTCAGACAAAAATCTTGATTAAATCCTTTCCAGATTAAACTATAACTGCTGGAATAATAAAGATTAATAAAAATAAAGGCTTTTTTGTAACGTCATATATTGTTGACGTAAATGGTATCTTATTGTTAAAATCCATTTACAGAATTGATATAATTTAACATCATTAATGTGAATTAGGGAGAGAGAGATGTGACTAAAAGAGTGATGGATCTGAATGTTGATGGACGGAGAGCGAGAGGAAGGCCAAAGAAAAGATGGATGGATTGTGTAAGGAATGATATGAAGGAGAAAGGAGTAAATGATGCCATGACGTCTGATAGGGGAGAATGGAAGAAGAAACCGTGTTGCGCCGACCCCAAATAGAATGGGACAAGGGCAGGAAAATGATGATGAGGGAGAGAGAGATCTCTCTCCCTAATTCACATATGTCTGTCCATCAGTTGTATTTTTCTGTCTTATAATATTCCGTCTCTCTTTTATACGCAATGAATTATAATAAAGTAATTTCCTACACAAGCATTGCTCCGAATTCAAACAATTAATTTTCGAGTAGGTACCTACTATAAATGAAATTATGTTTACTTGGAATATTTCATTTACAAATTCATTTGTGAAGCTTTGGGAATACGTTTTTGGTGAGCAAACTTAATATTGATGCCCTATTTTACGAAAAGGGAAATTATATTTACGTTTTTTGTTGACACATTTTTGTAGATTCTTTTGCATCGACGGCTTTACAAATACAGGGATCCTACTTCCTACTTTAATACTATAAATGTGAATGTTTGTAAGGATGGATGGATGGATGTTTGTGACTCTTTCACGTCAAAACGGCTGAATGAATCTGGGTGAAATTTGGCGCCGAGGTAGACCATAGTCTGAAATAGCACTTGGGATACCTTTTTTTTCGATATCACGCGGGCAAAGCCGCGGGGGCCAGCTATGCTACTTCCTACTTCCTATCCTACTAATCTTATAAATGCGAATGTTTGTGAGGATGGATGGATGGGTGGATGTTTGTTACTCTTTCACGTCAAGACGGCTGAATGAATCTAGATAAAATTTGGCACCTATATAGATTATAGTCTGAAATAACACATAGGATACATTTTTTTGATATCAAGCGGGCGAAGTTACCAGCCAGCTAATTAGAAATAAAATTACCGGCTTAAGGCAAATATCAGTATTTATACATGGAGCGACTGCCTATCTGATTTCCACAGAATAGTTCTTATCTGGGTAATACCAGACTCTTTGGTAAAACTGGTTGTTAGACTTTTTAGTTTCTGACTGTCTGTTACGACTGTCAAAGATCTATAAATGACAGCCGGGACCAACGGCTTAACGTGCTTTCCGAGGCACAAAGGAAACTCTGTGTGTAACGTGTGGTCGCCCATCCACAGACCAACTTTAGGCAAGGGGCTTTTTTTTGGGGTGGCAATCATCAAATAACTTTCCCCGCTCTGGGCGGAGCGGGGGGGAGTGTCAGACTTTTGCTGACTAAAACCCACCCATGTTCCTTCTATTGCCCTTTACGTTCCGGGGCCGCGGTATCTCTTTCGAACAACCCGCAACCCCGTAGGTAAGGGGCTTAACCTCAAGACCAACCCGGGTAGCATTTAATAATAAACCACCACCAAGTTTCAGTATGCTTACCTACCCCTAATTGCAATACGGCACGTTCCTGTGGATCCATTTGGTATAGAAGCAGGGGTGCCGACAAAAATGAGGATTTGGGGACAACGGCTAGAATCCAATCAGGGTTTTAAAGCCTGATGAGGGTTGTGTTACGGTGTATTGAAGCCTTTTTGTATATAAATAGGAGGGGTGTGTTTTTGGGATAAATAGGGGGTTAATTTAACATTGCTTTCTGAGGGTTAAAGGTAACTTCATCGTCTTTAGGTTAATAAAGTATTTTGTGAGATTATTTTACAAACAAGATCACTTTTTGATCGTGTTTATTAAATATTTTCGACTTATGTTAGTCATAATACGTATATGTTTTTTTTTTCGGGTGGGAAATCATCCAATGACTTCCCCCGCTCTGGGCGGAGCGGGGTGGCATGTCAGACTTGTACTGACTAAAACCCACCCATGTTCCTTCTATTGCCCTTTACGTTCCGAGGCCGCGGTATCTCTTTCGAACAACCCGCTAATATACGTATGTCTTAAGCACGTAATGAAGGCCATTATCCTAAGAGAGGCCTTTACAGAAAAGCAAAAAATCTTAAAACCAGTGTTCAATAAAGTATTTACCAATAAATAGGTTATGTACTTTGTATTCTAGATTTATGTTTTGGTTTACTCATAAATGTTCTGTAAGATTAGAAAGAAAGGCTAATAAAATATAAGCCTATGATTATATTACATGTTATGCAATACTAGCTTTTGCCCGCGGCTTCGCTCGCGTTATATTCGGGAGAACACAGTTCCCCTTTCCTGATTTTCAGGTACCTGCTACCTGTAGTTTTTGCCCTTGCGCCTTATTGATTGTAGGTATATAGCACTGCTAAGTTTTCCCTTTTCTTCCCTCTTTCTCCCTCATTTCTCACTTTTTTCACAAAAAATAGGCTATGTCCGTCTCTAGTGTCCCAACTATTATTGTACCAAAATTCATCAAAATCGGTTTAGCCTTTAAGGCGTGAAGAGGTAATAAACAAACAAGTTTGTAATAATTACTTTTGAAAAAATAACTACTCATCCAATAGATATTCATAGCACTTTTCGCAAAACAAACCAATTTAATTCAACAATAGCTTGGCTGCGACACCCCTACCGGTACCCCTCCGGCCGGTAGCGCGATAGTACGTTGAAAGTTGATGCAATTTGCTGATTGGCTTGAATGTTGTCGACGCCCATATAATGGTATTGAACCTTTCAGTGCCAATCTATTTTAAAAGTTTTGCATACAAACCGTGGACTTGGTAATACCTACTACTCTATTACAAACTACATTCATTTTTAGGGATCCACTGTCCGTGTACTAATATTATACAAATACTAATATTATATTTATAAGTACTTATATTATAAAAGCGAAAGAGGGTTTGTTTGTCTGTTACCTCTTCACGCCTTAATGGCTCAACCGATTTTGATAATATACGTATGTCTTAAGCACAGTAACCGAAGCCATTACTCTAAGAGAGGCTTTTGCAGACAATATTAAAACCGGTGTCCAATGAAGTATCCTACAAAGTATAAATACTAGATATCTAATACTAGCTGTTCCCCACGGTTTCACCCGCGCTGCTCAGCACCCGTTGGTCGTAGCGTGATGTTATATAGCCTATACCTTCCTCAAGAAATGGACTATCCAACACTAAAAGAATTTTCCAATTCCAACCAGTAGTCCCTGAGATTAGCGCGTTCAAACAAACAAACAAACAAACAAACTCTTCAGCTTTATAATATTAGTATAGATTGTGCGTAGTAAAATCCAAGTAAAATTATAAATGCGATAGATTTATTTATTAAAAAAGGTCACCAACAGCTTCTGTATAAAAATATCTTAAAAAATAAAAATCACACAGCATTGAACTTATGCAGTTGCCAATTACAGGTTAACCATAATTTTTACATAATGAGTAATAACAATACTATTTATGTGTTTATAATAAAAAAACAACAAAAAATACAATTTATTTAGGGTATAACGTAAGAAAAAAAGAGAAACTTGTTACAAAAGGAAAAACAAATGAGATCAAAATTAAATTATAAATTAAAAACAATCTGCAAAAGATCCAATAAAAAAACCCATACAATCCGAAAAGTTTGTCTGCAGAAACTAATGTGTAAGACAAAGAAGTTTTCTTTTCATTCTGCGTCATACAAACACTTAGTTAATATACTAAGAATAAAATACAGATAGAAATGTTAGTGATCTGTCTGCGAAGTTCTGTCGTTGTTTTCACTACGACTAGTAGTGAGGCGATTATCAGCACATTCACATGGTTGATTGTGATGTTATTGTAAAGGGTAGGTTATGGGTTTGAACATAGATACGAATTTACTTTGCGTAATTTATTTATTGAACTCTGCTCTTTAAATAGGGTCATCGAATGTCCTTGTAATTATGTGGTTAGGTTCTTCGGAAAGGGGCATTGTACTAGCAACCGATGATTATTTATTTATTCATTTGACTACACGGTTGACGCAGTGACTGAGCGATCGACTGCTGTGCTGCGTGTAGTGGGTTCGATCCCCGCACGGAACAAATGTTTGTATGACTTACAGATAGTTTTTTCGGCTCTGACTGTTTGTGTCAAACATTTAAACCCACATATGGTTTCAATGTTTGTTAACGCGCCCACGATACAAGATAAATTCTTAGGGTGGGGCTACTTTTCTTAAAAAATAAAAATAAATAAAATTGATGTAAACACAAATCACATATTGTGAAAAAAGAACATACAGACACAAAGGTACTGCTTATTTCATTTAGTAATCTCTTCCAGGAGACCAGCGATAGGACAGATTGATAAGACACGTACGTAGATAGAGTGTATAAAAATGGCCCTGACAGGCTCTTCTAATCCTCCTCTGGAACATAAACGCGACATCGACACGGGTTTTCATTACTAGACGGACGTACGGTGAGCTACCCATTGCTCACCGTCCACAGACCCACATCTAAGGTGGCCGAGAGTCGTCCCACGGCGCCCGACGCCCAGAGCATCTCTCGCGGCGGCTAGGTTGGTTTGAAGCTCATTTAGCTTACTCCCAGAGTTATATTAACTCCACAACATAAAGTCTATTTTCCTTGCTAAACCATCGTTTTTTCTACAGTAATCTTGTACCAATATTATCATAAATGTGACACGGAAAGCTAATCTGCATGTTGTTTTAGGACAGCGAATATTTTTCTTCGTAAAAGTCAAAGCGTATTTGATGGACTTTTTGATAAGCTGTCAACGTTGACGTTTCTGGCAGACAGTTTTGACTAACATAGGGGCGATTTTTCAATCATTAGATATTTTTTATCTAAAGACTAAAGTGACGTTTTGACAGAGTGTCCATACAAAAACTGTCAAGATGAACATATAAGTCTCATAGAACTTATATGTCAAAATACAACTATCCGTAAGCAAAACGAGTCGTTTTTGTTTATTGGAACCGGGCGTTATTCGTTGAATAAATCTTAACTGGCGATTGAAAAATCGGCCCACACACTCTTATTATCCAGATTGTTTTAAACAATGTTATACACTTATTAATGTAGAGATTGGCACAACCAGAAAGAGAACAACAACCATATTGGACACAAACCCTGACACTTCCTAAAGTTGGGCTGCGAATGATGAGGATTATGGACCAGCAAATACAACTCAAATTATATGTTTTTTTAAGCACCCATTTAAAAAAAAAGAGAGTTATAGGGAATGGGAAGCGGTCACACACTCCACCTCCCCCTGACATTAGAAGTAATATGATGACAGTTATTTGAAGCTTTACCTTACCAAAAAAAGCACCCAATCAAAGGACAGGCAAAGTGTCATTTAGATTTTTCTTCAGAATTATCTCGGTAGAAGTCACAGAGTCATGCCATCTTCAAGGCACAAATCCAGGCTCCATGTCTGAGAAATTCCTGACAAAATCCCAATAATGAATCCAACCCAGGACCTCATGCTCTGCAGTCGCGCTAGTGACCACTTGACCAACGAGTCAGACAATCAGCCTATAATACCTATCTTGCAAACCTCTTCTCTTAGAGGATCCGTCCGTAATCCTCCACAGAACCACATGAGTAGATAAACGGAACAGAGATAAAGCTTCATACAACCGCGCGAATCGGTTGCACTACTACAAGCACGCGGAGCATGTGTGCGTGACCACTGGCCGCCTGTCGCGTACGCGGCGAGACCGGAAAAAACCGGTTTACGCAGGCACAGCTAGTTGACAATCTGAAGGTTCGTGCGACGCACGTTTTTTGTTTTGTTATTTGCAAGTTTGAATATTTTAATATAAAACGTGGTATTTTATTAATAATAATAATGGTTGTTTATTGTACTGTGTGTATAAATAATACTTTAAAAAATAAAAATATATCATACTTTAACTATCCCAAGGAGTACAATAGGTAATTAAATATTTGATTATTACTTTTTAGTAGTAAATACCTTAATTGTATTGCATGATCCTTTTTTTAATAAGAAGATAATACTATACGGTGTGTTTTTACCTTTTTATTATTATTACAAGCTTTTACTAATCATTTGTAGGTATGTGGGTGGGCAAATTATAAAAAGAAAATTATTAGAGTAAGTAATTTCTAAAGTATTATATCATACTGAATAATAAAACTATTTAATAAATGTTTTTTTCTTATCTGTCTTAACCTATTGTGACAACCCTACCAAAATAGGTAACAATTTTGGACGTTCTTAGGAAGCTTTGTCTCTGTTCCGTTTATCTACTCATGTGACAGAACCCACTACAGTTGGAACACGTCAAACGTCTTGATGTTTCTGGGTTGCGGGTTGATCAAAAGAAATATCGCGGCCCGAAACACAAAGGCAAAAAGTTCATGAATGGATTTTAGTCAGTAAAAGTCTGACACTATCCCCGTTCCGCCCAGAGCGGGGAAAGATATTTGAAATTGTCACCCAAAAATAAAATAGATATGGTAACAATTTTTATTATTTCAAAATTAAACAAAAACGCTGCGTTGGAGTTTAAATGTTGACACGAAAACCTGAAAAAACCTTGTTTCTCACCATCTAATAGACTGGTGACGTGTCTATCAAACTCCCGCACCCATCTTTTATTGTTTTAGTGTCAATTACCGGAATGGACTGCCCTATAATTATAAGTAAATTATACTGACAATTTGGGCCAAGCGTAGGCGCTCTGGCACCTACATTTATAGTATTTATAGCACTTCAAATATAGTTTAAATTGCTGTGAAATTATACAAATCGTTCCTAAAAATACACACTATTTATTGTGTATTTGATCAATATTTTTAATATGTACCAACGCATGGTAACTTTGATGACCTCATCAAGTTTTATGTGCATAATTGAAATCGAGCCTCGTAGTGCACTAATAGCGTAGCGCTCGTGACGTAGCGTTTGTAGCGTAGCACTTACAGCGTAGCTCTTGCAGCGTAGCACTGGAAGCGTAGCACTCAAAATATGCGCTACGACCATAGATTACTAGAACTTCAAAACATTATTTACACGGTGTAAATGTACTGCAGTTGGTAAACTCTAAAAGTACAAGAAAGGTAAAAGATTGGAAAAAACATGGTTTTGACAAAAAAAATCGTTCGTTTTCAGATAACACACGCACGCTGTTGGCACAGTGGTTGAACTATCGTCTGCTGCGGTGCGTTTCGCGGATTCGAAATATTTGTACCCGTACGGAACAAATATTTGTAAGACCTGCTGATAGTTGTTGCGGGTCTGGCTGTTTGTGTTTGTGAGTTTAAATGTGTGTAAACGCTCCCACGATACAGGAGAAATAGCTAAGAAAAAAAAAGAATCCACAAACTTCCATAGTATTGTGATTACAAAAACAACACACTATTTCTTTCTACAGAAAACGTAGACATAATATTCACCATCCAAAAATTACTTTTCTTGTGCCCAATAAGAGTCTCTGTAGCGGCTAAGGGACGTTCCCTTAAAGACCGACTACCCTCAAGAATGGGGTAAAACAAACGATAAGTAACACAAAGCCGTGGTTACCCCTCCCCACACCCCGCTGGTGATCATCTGGACCAGATAAGGGTAATTAGACCTGCTTGTGGACTTGTTGTTTAGAAGCCGCTGATATAAATTTGTTCGTAATTGAAGTTTGTCTTCGTGTAAACTGTATTGTTGATATGGTGAGGGAATATTTTAAATGAATTTAATTTTAAATAAATAAAAAAAAGTGTAAATTTTTATTTTGACGGCACGGTTGGCGCAGTGGCTAAGCAATTGACTGCTGTGCTGCATGTCGTGGGTTCGATCCCCGAACGCAACAAATATTTGTATGACCTACAGTTGTTCCGGGTCTGGCTGTTTGTGTATGTGATTTTAAATGATTGTAAACGCACCCACGATACAAGAGAAATTCTTCGTGTGGGGCAATGTTTGAAAAAAATATACTGAGACCGTCGTCATCAAAATTGTTGAAAATTAAAGATAGTTTAGCTCATCGTCATGTACATGTTCCTACCCTTGTCCCATTGTATTTAGGGTCGGCCCAACACGTTTTCTTCTTCCATTCTTCCCTATCAGACGTCATGGCATCATTCACTCCTTTCTCGTTCATATCATTGCTTACACAATCCATCATTTCTTTCTTTCGCCTTCCTCTCCCTCTCAATCCATCTAGATTCGTATTTAACTATTAAATAATTCGTTCATGTAAATGTCTCGTCTATTTTCTCAAGGCTGTAGCCATTTCTAATGCCATCAGACAGACCCATTATTCCATAGAGATTCCAGACAGTTCTAAAGCCATAATTTGGGTAATTTGTTGTCTCCCGAAATTACAACTTACTGTAAGGCTACGAACATACTGACAAGTGGCTTGTTTAGTGCATAAAGCCTAACGAGTTATTTGTAGTAACGACAGGTCGTATCGACGACGCATTAGTGTTCCACGCGCGTATGAAAGAGATGTTAGCAAAGTAGAGGGGCCTGCTAGGGTCACCGCCTGCCGAGGTCGCGAGTTTTTCGAAAAAGGTACCACCGCCCTGGAACATAAAATCAAAATTCATTTATTCAAATTAGGCTGATAACCAGCACTTTTTGAACGTCACATTACAAGAGACAGTCCCACAAAAACGCCCTGCCCTTCGCCACTTACTAGTGTTTTAGCTGGGAAGAAGAAGTAAAAGAAGGGATATGGGTGGGTTTTAGTCAGAAGGTTTTGATGACATCCCATTTAACAAAAAAAACAGAAAGAAACGAGTCGCATAACGTGGCCAAGTGATACGAACATTCTAGAAATTTCCAATTTTACACTAATACTAGCTTTTGCCCGCGGCTTCGCTCGCGTTAAATTTGGGGTAACACAGTTCCCCTTGCGCCTTATTGATTTGTAATAGCAACGCTAAGTTTTACCTTTTCTTCCCTCTTTCTCCCTCACATCCCACTTTTTTCAAAAAAATATTTGCCTATGTCCGTCTCCTGGTTCCCAACTATCTCTGTACCAAAATTCATCGGTTTAGCCATTAAAGCGTGAAGAGGTAACAAACAAACAAAAAAACTCACTTTCGCTTTAATAATATTAGTAAGTACTAATATATATTTTATAATAGGAAAACTATATTTAAAAATGCTGTCGAACCTTTTTTCTCGACTCGGACACATTAGACAGCTGTCTTCTTTGTGACCTATTTACCTGTCGAGACTGTCATAACAGGGTAAGGGATTGTATCAGATGCCCAGGTAGCGACACCCGCTTAAATATTAATAGATAGCGGCCCAGACACTTAGCGTTGGAATATATTCTCGAGAATTATTGAGCTTGACCTTTAACTGTCATGGTTCTTTTCGTAGTTCAAAGATTGTTTCAAATCCTGTTTATTATAGAATAGCATTAAAGAATTGTTGGTGTATTTAATTCACACATTGCTCGTCAGCTACGGAGCTTGTCTATTTAGTAATTACGGTTCTCAAATGGGTTTGGGCCTTTTCAGAGCTGGCTGGAATACTAAACTCAAACGCTAAATGTCAAAACTATTTTTTTTTACACTGCATCATAATAAAAATGAGACAGAAAAGAGACAATTTTCAAGATAGTCGCTAATCCTAGAATGGCTGCGATCATTGCCTGAAACGAGAATATATTGCTCGTACTATATGAAAATATTTTATGAAAAAACTCAAAAATACTAAATGAAATAGCATAATATTATACGGTGAACGAATACCCTACAGTAATAAAACCTGTTAAACTTTGACAAGAATTTGTTATTGTTATACTTTTTTAAATGTTTATATTTTTTTCTTTTGACATTTTGAATTAGGATTATTGAAATGTAGTTGGATTAATATTAGTTTTTTTTTCTTATTTATAACTATTTCTTAATTTTATACCATGTAATAATTTGTTATAATCAGCATGTTTGTATCAAAATATTTGTTTGCCGATGACGGCTAGAAATAGCGTTTATTAAATTATGACATTATCTGTACCTAACTCACACCTATGTTCAAAAATAAAAATATTTGTATTTGTACTTTTGACTGAAATAATTCCGATTTCATTATTAAAACATTTTAAACGGGATATCATGTTCACTATGTATGCAAAATCTCAAAACGTATGATGTAACCATGATTCTGTAAAAATTGATAAGAGTGTCCATGAAGTTTCCTGTCCATTCTTCTCCATTGAGATCTACTCTTGGGAATGGGCAACTACAGTACCTTCACAAGTTATGATGTCGACTGGGACTGTAGCAGCATCTTTTTTTTATTTCTATGACATACAAAAGTGCTTTAACTGTAATTAATGCTTTTAGTTTGAGTTTGACCATGTCTTGTAATGCTTACTTAACTTCTACTAGACTCCTTTCTTGGCTTTCTGACGTAATAAAAACAAGAACATATTAACTTCGGTCCACCAAAAACTGTCCCATAGCTCTTTTAACGTGAGAACTACATTACTAATCAGTTTCTCTGCCCAGTGTAAACTTCCCGGGGGCCAATTTGTCCGCAAACTCTTGCAGTTCCCTGAGGCCACACTACACACCGCCGCGCCATGTTTGAACTGAGCCGTGCTCTCTCAAAGGATAGTGTACGATCAGTAAAAGAGATAAGTTAGCAGGCCCGACAGGTGTAGTTGTTTTTTTTTTAGAAACTGATAGACGTCTTCAACTCAATTTTTTCCATCATATTTTGTAATCGTTAAAGAAGGACAGATGTCCCATACATTTTGGTCGAGTTGATATTAAAGTAAGGTATTTTTTTTCAGTTTTCTTTTTTTTGCAAATGGGAAATCATTAAATAACTTGCCCCGCTCTGAGCGGAGCGGGGGAAGTGTCAAACTTGTACTAATTAAAACCCACCCATGTTTCTTATTTTACCCTTTATGTTCCAAGGCCGCGGTATCTCTTTCGAACAACCCGCAACCCCGGAAAGTATGGTACTGGCTGGACATCTGTTTTTTCTATCACGATTTCGTTGGTGGTCCCATGAAGAAAGGTTTTCAGGTTGATGGTCTGCATAACATCCATGACTACACACTTTTAGAGCAAACCGCCTCATTAAAATAAAAATAATTAATGTTGGTAAAATGGAAAAACCAATGTTTAATAAGTGATTTATAGTGCTCACAAAAGCAGAAACGAAAATTGATTACAAAGAATGATTAAATGTGCCGACATCTTTCATCTGCAGCTCCACGCTTTCATTAACCAAATGCATAGATTATACAAGATTAAGCAAAGGCAGGCTTTATGCATTTTGGAATTAGGTAATAGGTAGATCATAACAGCGACTACATTATCGCAAAATCACTAAATTATTGAACGCATCAATAATGCCGTCAGTCTTGATCCATCACAGGGACTTAGCGGTCACCTCCGAAGAGTGGGAGGAGTAAAGGTCTACACCGACGCGGTTAGGCTCCGTACGAACAGACGCGATTTCAATTAGGTCGCGACACGATTTTTGTACTATGTGTAAACGTATTTAATGGCATCGGTAGTGAAACTTGGACTGTACTTTCATGATAAGAGTGCCTGTTATTGTTTTTGTGTTGGTTAACTTTTCATAAAGCAGGGTGGCATTTTTAGATACAGCCTTAAATATATACAGATATTTTTATCTAGTTCAGACACAGATGCCTTCAATTTAACATTAAGAAAATTATAATATGTCCTGTTGTATCTGTTTAAATGTAACCAATGTTTGTGTCAAATATATAAATTTTTTCGTACATTTATTTATTTTTCACATATAATTATATTTTTAAATATTTCTTAAAATCATAAAAAAAAACATTTAAAAATATAAAAATAGTAGCCCACCGGTATCGGGAACAGGGTCCAAGCTACCGGCAGTCAGGGCTCCAGAGAAAGGAACCTCCTAACAATACGAGCCGTGTCCAGGAGTACCGCTTTCTGTATCTGTCCCTTGATCCAGCTGCTTAACGAGAGCTTGTAATCTCTGGTGGGATAAGCAGAAGCGTAGGTTTACTCGAATTTCATTATACTAATTCACATGTAATCGGGGCCGAGATCATTGGTTCAACTGGCTACTAAACCCGACTACAGGCTGCCACTGAGCCTCAAAGAGATGTTAGCAAAGCAGAGGTGCCCGCCAGGGACACTGCCTGCCGGAGTTGCGGGTTGTTCAAAAGAGATACCGTGGCCCCGGAACACAAAGAGCAAAAGAATTAATGTGGATGGTCAGTAAAACTCTGATAGCCTCGCTCCATGTAGATCGGGTGAAGTTATTTGGCAATCTACGTTCTTTAGTCGTCGTATTGCATCGCACCAGTATGCTCCAGCCCTTAATTACTCCGCTAATTGGTATGCGATAGGATTATGTAGGCGGATAAAATTGCTGACGTTAAAGAAGCCAGTAAAGAATTAATTTGAAATGCTGAAATTAAATTCAGAATATATAAGTGGGCGGGACTAATGGGAGCCTGAAACCTTGTAAATACTTGTTTAAAAAAAACCTACAACATTTTAGTGAAATTCTTTTGCAAAAAGCGCAATTAGTATGATCAAGACATTCTAAACAAACATTATCGGCAAAAAAAGAAAATTTTCAGTAAATTCGGTCAGAAGTCGGTTTTTTGGGAACTTTTTTCCCACTGCATGGGCCATACCTAACTGATAACCGAGTCAGCTTAAGCCATGTTTAGCATTCTCAGTGTTTTATATTTAATTAATATCAAAAAAACTTCTTCCGCTCTAGGCGGAGCGGGGTAGTGTCAGGCTTGTACTGGCTACAACTCCCCATGTTCTTTCTATTGCCCTTTATATCCCGGGGTATCTCTTTCGAACAACCCGCAACCCCGGCAGGCAGTGGCCGTCTTGGATAAAGTTTGGAGACTCTCAACCTTTTTACCCTCAATGCTTCTTACAACCCTGTAATGTTTTACAAACATATGACCCGAAATAACTTTAAAGTATTTGTTAGTACATATCTAGTCACAATTTACAGCAACTTCCCTTAACGGACAGCGTCATTCACAGAATGTTCAAAGAAAAAGCTTTTCACGAATACTCACAAAGGAGAAGTTGTAAAATTCACTCAAAACGTCCATTAGTAAAATCCAGACTTTGCTAAAATCCTTTGACCTGTCTGCTTGCGTCAGGTAAGATTTTCTTTGTAAAGTTTTCGGCAATTTTCTTTTAGATTTTTACGTTAATTTAATGAGTTTTTTCCAGTTTTCGGAAGCTTAAAAGATCATTTCAGGTCTAAAATATCCGTTTTAGTAGAATCATAATAGGTTCTTGAAAAAAAAAAACGGTGCACACTAGTAATTTCTCCTGTATCGTGGATGCGGTTACAAACATTTAAATTCACATACACAAACAGCCAGACCCGAAACAACTACCTGTAAGCTATACAAATATTTGCTCCGTACGGTAATCGAACCCGCGACACGCAGCGCAGCAGTCAATCGCTCAGCCACTACGCCAACCGTGCCGTCCAATGTTAATAATATGCATTACATTTTTTTTTAAATAGGTACAGACGCAGTTAATTATTGCGAATTGCCATTTTGTGTCCATTAAAAAAATGCTAAGCGCATGTTTTTAAAAACCAATAGAGTGTGGCCAGGACAAGGCTAGAGTTACCGCTAGCATTACCCTGGCCACACTGTACACATTTAGTCACAATCCGAAGGATTTTAAACGTTTTCGTCCATTGCTTCATATTGTTTGAAAATTCATCTGCTTGAAAACACAAATAACGCAATGATTATTCATAAATTGATAAATTTAAAGGATTGCGTTTGACGCAATCACTATGTAGATTCATAAACATAAATAACTCAGTATTTCTATAAATATGGACAGGTAAGGTATTGATTCTACGGTCAAAGTCTTAAAAAATCGATATTCCATACATTTTTTCTCATCACAGTACGGTACCCAGATTGTATTTCTGACAACTAAGGCTCTTTCGCCCCACCTGCGCTCCTGACGTTAATCAGCCCGTCTCGAATACGTTCCAAGGACACATGTACTTACGATTGTGTGAACAAACGCTGTAAGATTTATGTTATACGAAATTACTGTAGGAGTAAAATCCTTTCAGTCAAATCTTCTGTATTTAAGGGAAACGAAAACTAGGTCTCAATGGGTTGGTTCAACGTTTTGATTAATTCTTGTAACATTAAAAACTCGGTCAAGTGCGAGTCAGACTTACACACCTAGGATTTCGTACAAACTTAAATAAATAAATAAATATCTTGGGACAACTCACACACGGCTATCTGATCCCAAGCTAAGCAGAGCTTGTGTTATGGTAACTAGACATATTATAGATAATTCACACCCAGACACAGAACAAACAATCATGCTCATCACACAAACTTTGTCCTGGGTGGGAATCGAACCCACGACCTCCGGCTCAGCAGTCAGGACCACTAACCACTAGACCAACAGGCCCGTCTTGCGACATAAATGGCTTTATCTTTTGACTACCTAGACTTAGAAATATGATTTTACCATAACTTTAAGGGACCACAGATTTGAGTGTATGGTTTTAAATTTCAACTCGATACCTACCCGCGTTCCCGAGATAAAGGGTCTTGACGGACAACAAATTGATACAATGAGGGTTCCTCTCCTTTTGGTGGGATTTTCCTTATAAGGTCATCATCATTTTCCTGCCCTTGTCCCATTCTATTTGGGGTCGGCGCAACACGTTTTCTTCTTTCTTCTCCCCAATCAGACGTCACGGCATCGTTCACTCCTTTCTCCTTCATATCATTACTTACAGAATTCATCCATCTTTTCTTTGGCCTTCCTCTCGATCTCCGTCCATCGATATTCAGATCCATCACTCTTTTAGTCACATGTGTTTCATCTCTCCTCATTACATGTCCATACCAAGACAAACGACTCCTTTTCATTTGTTCTGTAACAGGTGCCACTTTCAAACTTCCTCTAATATACTCATTCTTTACCTAACCCTAAAAATCAACCCACTAAGTCTGCGTAGTAATCTTTTGAATGTGTAGATTTAGAGGTTTGGTTTTTTGCCCAGGTCCAAGTGACCACAAATTTGAGTGTATATGGTTTTAATTTCAACTTGGTATTTCCAGGCGTTCCAAATTTAAAGGATCTTGACAGTCATATAGACAGACGGACAACAAAGCGATACAATAAGGGTTCTGTTTATTCCTTAAGAGGTACTGAACCTTAAGAAGATAAAAGTTATATTTTTTCGACGATTTAAACATCAGAAACACTGAACAAAGAAAGTTTTAACAAAATTACTTTACGCAATTCACTTACGCAGCCATTTTTCAAATAATTATGACATAAAATCAAGTTTATTGCCTTAGTTATGTCTCTGAATTCAGATGAAATATCAAAGAAATTTCTCGGGCAGGAAGATATTAACAAATGTCACAGAAAGACGTCAATTTAGTCTGTACCAAATGCTGAATAACACAATTTATTAAATTTGAAGAAAACCTTTTTGTGCGATTTTCCACGAAGTGATACCTAAATCCCGAAATTATGGAAATGATTAAAAATTAAGATCGGGATCCGGGATTTTCTCTCGACCCTAAATGGAGTTTTGATGTTTCGTTTATTGTGTATTTGATAAATTGCTTTGTGATGAGATTTAAATTAATGTAATGTTCACTGATTTCATAAATTTATCATTCAATTTAATGTCAATTTAGGAACAGATATATTATTTATTTTGCTAATAATCAAATTTTATTTTACGACTCTTTCGCTAGTCAGTGTCCCGAGAGTCTTTTAACCCGTCTTATAAATATTTGTTCCGTGCGAGAATCGAACCCGCGACACGCAGCGCGGCAGTCGATCGCTCTGTCACTGCGCCAACCGTGTCGTCACATCGACACGTCACGTCGTCAGTTGCGACATAAACAGTCATGTTTAGACTAAGTAGACTTAGAAAGTTGTCATTTTTTTCATTGCACAAAGTGACAACAGACTTGAGTATATGGTTTCAATTTCTACTCGATACCTCTACGTGTTCCTGAGATAAAGGAGCTTCACAGACAGACAGACGGACAACAAAGTGATCCTATAAGTTCCGTTATTTCCTTTTGAGTTACGGAACCCTAAAAAACACTATTGAGACAAAAAAAATCGGTTTGTGAACACTATTGAGACAAAAAAAAATCGGTTTGTGAACACTATTGAGACAAAAAAAAATCGGTTTGTGAATCACATGGGATAACTAACAAAATGTCGATAGGATGAACACACGTGGTTTAATGTGTTTATATAGTTTTGTCATCTTAAATACCAACTGCAGTTGTTAAATAGCAATCATCTGCCTAGCCTTTTCCCAACTACGTTGGGGTCGGCTTCCAGTTTAACCGGATGCAGCTGAATACCAGTATTTTACATGGAGCGACTGCCTATCTGACGTCCACAACCCAGTAAGTACTAGGTAATACGATACTCTTTAGTAAGACTGGTTGTCAGACTTTCGGAACAGTGACTACCTGTATCGACTGTCAAAGATCTACAAATGGCAGCCGGGACCAACGGCTTAACGTGCTTTCAGATGCACGGAGGAAACTCTGTATGTAACGGGTGGTCACCCATCCACAGACCAATCTAGGCAACAGTGGCTTAACCTAAAGATTGACCTGAGCGGCTGCTATTATTTAGCCAGGAGCTTGTAAAAATAGCAATATTTAATAAAAAAAAAACTCATTCCTTCTTCTCCACTTGCAGTCCAACATCTACGGAATGAATAAAGTTATTTAATAAAACCTCCGTATGTTTGCTGAATGCCAGGGATCTGGTTATAGTCATATTTGCAATTTAAATCACAGATACTCGGGTATTTCCGGAATTTTCCCGGGTAACATCGGGTGGACTCAATTAAGCGGGAATGTATATTGCATTTCATTGCATCTGGGTCAGAATTATATGGTTACACGCGCTGTTCAACCGAAGGTATACATAAATCTATCTAGTCTAATATATAAAATTTTCGGGTCACAGTTTTCGTTCCCATACTCCTCCGAAACGGCTGGACCGATTTAAACGAAATTTTGTGTACATATCGGGTAGGTCTGAGAATCGGCCAACATCTATTTTTCATACCCCTAAGTGAGCAGCGGGTGAAACCGCTGGGCACAGCTAGTATGTATATAAAAATCTCGTGTCGCAGTGTTTGTTACCAAAGTTCTCCGAAACGGCTGGACAGATTTTTGTGTACATATCGGGTAGGTCTGAGAATCCCCCCACATTTTTTCGGATTAGAACTTTAAAATTTTGTTCCCACCGCTTTTTTTGAGTAATCTTACAAGAACAAGCATCTTTTGGATTTTTCTAAATAACACATACATAAAACCCGGTGTCGATAAAGCCCGGGTTTTACAACTGGACAGAAACCGGGTTTCGTAACGCTCTACGCTGCACGTCTGTCCCAATTCGGGATTGTTTCTGAAAAATACTTTAATAATAGAAAACCGATGCAGCAGCTTCATTTATTCATATTGTGTGTTTTACCGCCATGTCCCTCTATACACGCAACTCCGATTTGTTCGCCGAATGCATATTGAATATTATTTACATTGCTCGGTATTCCGCGAATGTTTTATTGGAATATATATGCTGCTGTACGACGAATGAGGCCAATCAATAGGAAATACAGTTACTACGTTACAAATTTACTTTAATGTGTCAATGAACTATTTTGTAGGTCGATGAACTTGTATGCACTGTGTCCTATTTTCATGGCAATTAACAAAAATCCAGACAGGTGCGAGTCGTACTTGGGCACTGAGTGTTCTGTACAAACTTGCAACATAAACGGCCATTTTTTTATTTTTTGCATTTACTAGCTGGCGCCTGTGGCTTTGCCCGCGTCATATCGAAAAATAAGTCCTATAAGTCCAAATTTCATGAAGATCCGTTCAGCCGTTTTGACGTGAAAGAGTAACATAATATTAGTAAGATTGCTGGCGCCCGCGACTTCGCCCGCGTCATATCCAAAAAAATAGTATCCTATGTGTTATTCCAGCCCATAATCTACCTCTGTGCCAAATTTCATCAAGATCCGTTCAGCCGTTTTGACGTGAAAGAGTAACAAACATCCATACATCCATCCATCCTCACAAATATTTGCATTTATAATTTTAGTATTTATTTAACAGACTACAATGTGGTCCAGTGTGTCAGTAACAATATGACTTAGCCTATGTTAGTACTTAATAACTAGAAGAGATCAAGTGCGATAAGTTAGCGCCCACATTAGCGGGCTGTCTGCCCGGTCAGCTATCGAATGCAGGATAGTGTTGGGACTGCCGCGCAGCTTGTGGAGTGAGCAAGGCAGATTTTTTACGCCACAACGCATCAAAACTTACAGTGCGTGCGACAGCAAACATTGCTGAGGCACTACAGAAGCGTGGCAGTCGCAGCAATACCCTGAACGCATTATTATATTAGATACGCAGAGCATTATAAGCCTTTTGGGTATATGTGAACCACAGTACTCCCGAGTACAATTAGTTTTAGATTTAGAGGGTTGAATTTGCACACACAAAAAAAGGATGCGTTTTTACTGTTCACTAATAATTATTTAATTTTAAGTAGCGTTTATGAATAAACATGCCATTTACTTTTTAACACTTCAAGCACAAAGTACAGAGGCGGACTTAATGCCATAAGCAGTTTCTACCAGTCAACCTTTGGGTGATGCAGAGACAAACAGTGACAACAAGTCAGTCATTATGGAATCGAACTCTTAACTAGTAGTAAACTAGCTTTCGCCCGCATTAATTTCGGGATAAGACAGTTCCCCTTTCTTGATTTGCAGGTACTTGCCTGTAGTTTTTGCCCTAGCGCCTTATTTATTGTAATAGCAATGCTAAATTTTACCTTTTTCTCCCTCATTTATCACTCTTTTTTTAAAAAAAAGCCTATGTCCGTCTCCAGGGTCCCAACTATATCTGTACAAAATCCATCAAAATAAGTTTAGCCATTTAGGCGTGAAGAGGTAACAAACCAACTCACTTTCGCTTTTATAATATTAGTAAGGACTTCGAGCAAAGTACAGGGGCGCACTAATGCCATAGGCATTTTCTACCAGTCAACCTTTGGGTGATGCAGAGACAAACAGTTATAACAAGTCAAACAGTCATTATGTAATGGAACTTTTAATTAGTGGTAATTTAGCGGCAATGAGGTTTACCAGAAAATTTACTTCAAAATTCAGGTTTAGCTAGACTTGAAAGAAGCTATAAGCTACGCAGAGCTTTTGAAATGAAACGCGATATTTTTTTGCATTTCCAATCGTAGATATTATCGATAATAGGGATGCTGATTGCTGTATTCTGGGAATCCTATTGAAGAATTCTGAATATCCAATAAATATCAGGGGAAATACATGGAAAAGCGATAATTGTACCTACCAGGTTTAAAAAAATATATAAGTCGTACCGTTAATACATTTTTTTTTATTGGAGTTTACTCCTTAAGAATCGATTTTCATATATAAGGCGCCCGGTATGAGAAAAATCCGAGGGGTAAAACCTACTAAAGTAACGAAAATGTGTCACGTTTTTGGTGCGCACCTTTAGTGCGCAACTTTCTAATTTGGCTGTGAGTGTATTAAGACGTAAATATGGTATGCTGTATAGGCGACTATACCTATATACTATATGTTATTGGGCTTGTTTGTTTCTATCAGTGTCGATGTATTTATATTGCTATTTTTATTCTATTTTTTTCATTAATTTGTGAATTTACCCTTTCATATGATATTAATCTTTTTTCAGTTGAATAAACTCTTTTTGCGTATGGTTAGATACTCGTACTTAAGGAGTAAACTCCAGTCGTGCGTCGGAGCTGACACACACACTTTTTTTTTATAAAAATCGTTGCCCCACACAAGGAATAGAAAATAGAAATAATAAAAACTCTTTCATACGACACTGATCATTATCACAACATACGGACACTAAGTGAAGTTGAAGACCCCAAGCATCGCCGCTTCTGGTATATGTTCAGTCATAGCAAATGTATGTTTTATTAATAAGGACACAACGTTGGAAATTCGTTGTAAGTAAATGTAGGGTTACCATGACATCTTATAGCAGTTCTAATTCCTGTGTGAGAAAGAGATGGTGCTAGACACCCTGTATAGCTCTGTCTCTTTCCCTCAGTGGAATAAGTTCTGCTTGAAGACGTCATGGTAGGGTAGCTGTTCTACACCCGGTCGCGAGTAGTCCAAAAGCAATATGAAATGAATCAGGGTCACATTGGTGGCGTAAAGAATGCATTAATAAATCAACTTTACGTAGTTGCTATAAAGCTTGTTTTACTAAAATAGCAGATCCACCGCTCGGTGACGGCATTCGTGTTATATAAACGCGCGCTGACGGGCCCGAAAGGGTCTCTTCGAAAGAGATGCCGAAACGCAAAGGGCAAAAGATGGAACCTGGATGAGTTTTAGTCAGTACAAGTCTGACACTCCCTCTGTTCCGATCAGAGAGGGAGGCGTCATTTAATGATTTCCAATCTGAAAAAGAAGCGTCTGCTACAAGTCCTATAGGACAAGCAGAACAATTTCTGCTTGTACTAAATGCTAGAAGTACAGAGTTAGTCCAACGATAAAGCAAGAAGCTAAAAGATTTCTTGATTAAAACTGCATATTACTCATTAAAAAAATTCCTGAAAAAGATATAATAATTATTTAATATATTTTGTGATTACATGAGCAATTATTGTAAAACCTATTATATTATAATGATAATCCTACGCCATAAAATCTATGAATAATAATAATTAATATAATGTTTAAAATAATGTGAAATGTTTGACTGGTAACTTTAGTATGTTTTTTTTTTTCATATGTATTATAAAATTGCAATGCCTTAAAAGTTCTAAGAACCTACCCTTTTTTTTTCGGGTGGGAAATCCTCCAATGACTTCCCCCGCTCTGGGCGGAGCGGGGGGGCATGTCAGACTTGTACTGACTAAAACCCACCCATGTTCCTTCTATTGCCCTTTACTCTACCCATTGCTCACCGCCCACAGGCCCGCATCTGCGGTGGCCGGGAGTCGTCTAGCGGCGCCCGGAGCCATGGGCGTCTCCCGCGGCGGCTGGGTTGGGCAGATGTTCAAGAACCTACCCTTTGCTAAGATCTAAATTGCTACACTTTGTTCGCAATAAAGAATTTGACTTTGACTTTGAAGCAGTAAATTATAGTAGGCTACATCATCAAACCCTTCTACTGCGGCAAGAAGTTAATAAAATCCAAACCGATATTGATTTAAGGCTATTAGCAGTTTAAACCTCTATCAAGCAAACCTCAAGCGGAATTATGTTGAACTAGCTTTCGCCCACGGCTTCGCCCGCGTTAAATTTAGGGTAACACATTTCCCCTTGCGCCTTATTGATTTGTAATAGCAACGCTAAGATTTCCCTTTTCTTCCCTCTCTCTCCCTCACATCCCACTTTTTTTTTTTAAATATTATCCTATGCCCGTGTCCTGGTTCCCAAATATCTCTGTACCAAAATTCATCAAAATCGGTTAAGCCGTTAAAGCGTGAAGAGGTAACAAACAAACAAACCCACTTTCGCTTTTATAATATTAGTAAGGAAAGGATAGTAAGGAAAGGATTTATACAAAACCGATCATTTGTTGCGCTAGCGGAATCCAAAAGTTCGGACCAGAAGTATGGAACTGAGCCCAAGTAACGAGGAAGCCTTTGAACTGACTACACAGAGTGAATAATGCATAACTTGCTCCGAAATGTTTCGAATTCTATGAAGATATTTCCCCTTTTTGGTGTAGTTAAGGAGTTATTTTGTTTTTTATAAGTTTTTTTTATGAAGATTGAAGGTCTTATTGAGTAAGGATGGGTGGAGATTTGAATGTTTAATGTTGATAATATTTTTTTTTTAAATTTTGTTTGGCCATTTAATTTCACACCTATAGGTATTACCAAAGTTCGTTGCAAAGTTTGCGACGCGCGTGCATGTGTGTAATGACTGTCAATATGTTTTATTGTATGGTACAGTATGTTTATGAAGGTTGTGCGCGGGTTCACATTCATTTTATTTACCTCTGACAACAGAAAACCAACAGGAAACTAATATTAACTAAATATCACTGTTTTTGACACTTTTCTAGAGATAGGTTTTTGTCAGTAAAAGTCTAACAGTCCCTCCACTCTGCTCAGAGTGGGAGAAATTATTTGATTGCAGGAAAAATGATTTTGAATTATACAATCAGAGAAAAAAAAGAATATTACTAATTTGTTCCACAAAGTTTTATACCTACCTGTCATTTGTTCTCTCCCTCCTTTCTCAATTTCAAAATATGTTATGTAACTCCATTTTGCAGCATTCTTGATTACGAACACAACAAGCTGCCTTCAACAAATGAAAACGGACTGTAACGACACGTTCCCACATAGTAACACAAAGTTGCATTTACTGTTAACACCTACGTACATACTTCTGACCCATTTCTCTAAGAAATTGCGGGGAATAAGGTACATTCTTCTTTGAAGGTTTCCTGAAACACAATCGCATTGTGTGGTACGGCAATCTTTAGAAAATCCTTGTGATTATTTGCCACCAACGTTCTACGTTCAAGGAATGCAACTATTGTTAAATAAGATATGTTGGTCAAATTAGTTCTCTTCTCTGTATTGTTGGTATTGCAATACATTTTCTGCTAGATCATGCCCGCGGCTTTGCCCGCTATAAGTTCGTTGATTGTCTCAAGGATTCGTTCTACCTAGATTAAAAGTATCCTTTGTGTTATTCCAGGTTATTTTATCCAAATCCTTTCAGTAGTTGTTCCGTGAAAGATAACCAAACATCTAGAAGATTTTCACAAAGACACGTATTTATAATATTAGAACAAGGGCATTAGGAAGGGTATTTATTATTGTATATATGGCAATTTTCTTCTATAGACTGCAACGGATTTCACCAAAACTTATTAGTTAGGCATTCCATTATTATAGCTTGTTATCGTGGTTTACTTTATGCCTTTTTTTATAAATGTCTTAATTTTCTGTCCTTCATCGAGCCAAACAATTCTTCTTCATAATTTGATGACCTCATGAATGGAGAAATACCACTTCAAATCTTCTAGAAAATTGTAATTGAAAATATTTATTTCAGACCAAGCACACATTAATGACTCAAGTCCATATTATGTTGTTGTTAAAAACTATGTTAGTTAAATTTTAAACAATTATTATCTTGGATGTGAATGAGCGACCTCTGGAGCTCGTGGCTAAATAATAGCAGCCGCTCGGGTCGATATTTAGGTTAAGCTGTGCTTGCCTAGGTTAGTCTGTTGATGGGTGACCACCCGTTACATATCGAGTTTTATCCGTGCCTCAGAAAGTACGTTAAGCCGTTGGTCACGGCTGTCATTTGTAGATCTTTGACAGTCGTTACAGGTAGTCAGTGTTGCGAAAGTCTTACAACCAGTCTTACCAAGAGGTATCGCTTTACCCAGTGCTAACTGGATTGTAGAGGTCAGATAGGCAGCCGCTCCATGTAAAATACTGATATTCAGCTGCATCCGGTAAGACTGGAAGCCGACCCCAACATAGTTGGGAAAAGGCTAGGCAGATGATGAATGAGAGACCTCTGCCTCTTGATTTGGCTGTCCACTCTGTCCAACAACACAGTCAGAAGCTTGTTGGCGTATTGGGAATTATTTGACCACTAATCTTTGATCTTGCCAAATCTATGGAAACATTCCCAACAGTAACAATATCATCAATTGAGAAACAATATCTTTACTAGCACATAAAGTACTAGGCATGCAGCAGACGGGAAGAGAGTAACCAACGCTAAACAGATGGCGTTCAAGTCGTTAACGGACCGGGTTTATTGTCTAGACTTCATTGTTAGGCATTGTTTAACCATCGGGGTATTTATAACCTTCCAGTTCTCGAGTGAAAATAAGCATCCTGTCGAGATACATCAGAACGGGGCAGGTTTGTAATCATTGCCGTCTCAAGTCTACAAGGTTTAATGATTCGCTATTGAGTGATACCACATTGGTCTGGAGAGGTGAAATTTCTGCTGTGTCCTGAGTTTAAAAATCCTTTTTGAGTAAATTGTTGGATAGTAAAATGCTGACTTAAATCCCAATAAAATAAAAGAATACATTTTTAGGGTTCCATGGCCAAAAGGTAAACGGGATTAAAGTCCTAAGGCTTCGCTGTCCTACCTATTACTAAGCCACCGCTGTCCGTCCGTCTGTCCCTCTGTTCTTCTTTCCGTCTGTCACTGGGTTATATCTCATGAACCACATGATGTATTTCTGTTGCCGCTATAACAACTAATACTAAAAAACATAACAAACATGATGTTTTTAGTATAGATTAACTTCCGACCGCGACTTCGTCCGCGTGGCGTAGTTACTTTGGGCTAATGCTAACTATGAAATGCGTGGTGATCGAAAAAAAAAACTCCATTTTTCTCCCCTCTTTCTCCCAGTTTTCTCACTTTATAAACAAATATCTTCTCTATATCTTAATATCCTATCTATCTCTGTACCAAAATTCATCAAAATCGGTTTTGCAATTAAGGCGTGAAGACCTAACAAACAAACTTAACCATCGCTTTTATAATATTAGTAAGGATTAGCGCCACCCACATATTCCAAGTCACTATAATACTATTAGGTACAACCTTACCCTTTCGTACGCGAGGCTGAATCGGAAATGATATTAAATCTGTTTTAATATTAATTCATCTAGCTAACCAGAAAGCCCAAAATATCTCCAAATCCTGCACACTACACCCTTTTGTTATTGTTTCCATTTTTGGCAAGGAAAAAGCCTAAAAACTCTATTTGCGAAAACAAATATAATATCCAGATACCAAAAGTGGCGAATTGTTTGCCTTTAATTAACAAACAGTGTGAATTTATCGGCCGTTTCAATGAAATGAGGTCTACTGCCGAAACTTTTGTTTTATTTTACAACAGAACAGCCATTTTCAATGGAATATTCTGAAATGTATTGCTCCCTTGTTTGGATATTAAGTACTGAAGTCTGTAGGGTTTTCAGAAATACTGGATTTTACGATTAAGTCTATTTAAGATCGAATAAAATTAGGAATAGCTGTGTTTTTTGAGGGTCTTCAATTTTAACTCAAAATCTGTCAATCTGTCTGTGTTTCTGTATGGTGTCTGCGATGAAGAGATTTAAAAAAGTAGAATATTTATGAGCGATAAGCACCATTTCTCATGAAAATAAATTATTTATTTATTTATCCTTACTAATATTATAATAGCGAAAGTGAGTTTGTTTGTTTGTTACGTCTTCACGGCTAAATGGCCAAAGCCATTTGGAGTAATTTTGGTACAGAGGTAGTTCAGACCCTGGACACGGACATAGGCTAAAAACATGTGAGAAAAGGGGGAGAAAGAGGGAAGAAAAGGAGAGAGAAATATTTTTTTTTCGATCATCACGCGCGTTATTTTTAGCGTTAGCCCAAAGTAACTATGCCACGCGAACGAAGTCGCAGACAGAAGCTAGTTATTTTATAATTCTTAGTAGTAAGAAAGTAATATACTTAGTACCTAATACCGCCTGTAGATATTACTAAAAACCTGTGAGATTAAGTTAAGAGGACACGTCCACAAAATTATGAAAATGAGGTGTATCTACTCCGTACATGTTCTGCTTACTGAATTCATTTTATCTCTCCCTTAACGTTTAGGACTGGATTACAAAAAGTTTTTTTGTAAGTACGCTTTTATGCTTTAAACTTATGATGTCTGTGATGGTCCAGAGGAAGCACTTCGCCTCTGACGCATGAGGTTGTGTGTTCAAATCCGGGCAAGTACCAATGTGACTTTGTCCATTCATATGTGCTTTCTAATGTTTACCTATGACATCATAGACCCGGGGTTGCGGTTTGTTCCAAAGAGATACCGCGCAACATAAAAGGCAAAAGAAGGAACAGGGGTGGGTTTTAGTTAGCAAAAGTCTGATACTCCCCCTGCTCCACCCAGAACGCGGGAAATTATTTGTTGATTTTCCATCCACAAAAAAAGACATCACAGATATCGGTGAACAAAAACGTCGTGAGGAAACCTGGACTTACAAATAAAAAAAAACCATCAACCCGTCTTGAGCAAGCGTGGTGATCAATGCTCATGGCTTCTTTGTACGAGAAGAGGCCTTCCCTCAACTGCTACCCTACGATGACGTCTTAAAGCAGAACTTAATCCATTGAGGGAAAGAGACAGAGCTATACAGGGTGTCTAGCACCATCTCTTTTCCTGAGTGGAATAAGTTCTGCTTTAAGATGTGTTAGTAGGCCTACTGTAGGGCATTAAAGTCTTGTATAAATACTACGTTTTTTACGTTTAAAGCTACGTTTAAGAATTCGCTTTGATTGCCAAGTGGTGGTTAGTTTCCTGGTTGCTTTATGATGGGTGGTTTCCGGGGCGTTGGTTGCTTGAGGCAAAATAATAACAGCCAAACTGAAACTCGAAGCATGTATTTGAATTAGACCATAACAGGCACTTTTAAATGTCAGGAAACGAAAAAAATAAGCTACAGTCAGTACTTACACAATGCAAAATAACTTGTGAAAGTACTGTCCAAAGTTTTGATCTCTATGGAAAAGAATGAGCAAGAAACTCCATGGACACTTTTTAATCATAATCTAATATATAAAATTCTCGTGTCACAGTTTTCGTTCCCATACTCCTCCGAAACGGCTGGACCGATTTAAACGAAATTTTGTGTACATATCGGGTAGGTCTGAGAATCGGCCAACATCTATTTTTCAAACCCCTAAGTGGGCAGCGGGTGAAACCGCTGGGCACAGCTAGTCTAATATATAAAATTCTCGTGTCACAGTTTTCGTTCCCATACTCCTTCGAAACGGCTGGACCGATTTGAACGAAATTTTGTGTGCATATCGGGTAGGTCTGAGAATCCGCTACCATCTGTTTTTCATGCCCCTAACTGAGCAGCGGGTGAAACCGCTGGGCACAGCTAGTAATTTCATAAAATCATGGTTATATCATTCATGTTGAAATTGTAACAGTCGGCACAGCTAGTTTAATATAATAAAAAAGATTGACAAAACCTTTAAATCACTTTATCACTTAGTTGACACTACCTATCATACATTTATTAATTAATATTGACCGCAGTCTATTAAAAACTGCTCTGCAAGCTTTAATGGAGGGAGCTATTAAAATAAATTGATTCCATTTCCCGATATTAACATGGTTATAAGCCCCTTGGAATGGAAATTGTGTGATGAACAAATTGCTTTTTTAAATCCGTGATGTATTAATAAGTTAATTAATTGAAGTGTTCAATGTTTTGGTGTATGCTATATGACAGTGGTGGCCATATCGATACGAAGTGTTTACCTACTTACAAAAAACCTGGGGCCTTAGTCTGCTATTACAATAGTGTCAGAATGGTCGATCACTGATCGCATAATGGTTAATTTCGACAAGTTTAGTATAGCAGATTACCAAACTTGTCAAAATTAACCATTATGCGATCAGTGATCGACCATTCTGACACTATTGTAATAGCAGACTAAGACCCCTGGCCAAATGCGAGTCGGACTCAGGAACCGAGAGTTCGAACACACTTAAGACGTAAACGGCCATATCTTTTGACGCGTAGATTTTAGGTTATTTCACAGGTCCAAGAAACCACAGACTTTCCATGGTTTTAATTTCAAATCGATACCTCTACACATTTTCGAGATAAAAGACCTTGCCAGACAGACAGATGAACAACAAAGTGATCCCATAGTCTGCCGGGGTTGCGGGTTATTCGAAAGAAATACCGCGGCCCCGGAACATAAAGATCAATGGAAGGAACATGGGTGATGCGGGCCTGTGGACGGTGAGCAATGGGTAGCTCACCGTCCGTCCGTTGATTGACGACAGGTCGTGTCAACGGCTCGTTGGTGTTTTACGCGCGCCTCAAAGAGATGTCAGCAAAGCAGAGGGGCTTGCCAGAGCCTCTGCCTGCCGGGGTTGTGGGTTGTTAGAAATAGATACCGCGGCCCCGGAACGTAAAGGGCAATAGAAAGAAAATGGGTGGGTTTTAATTAGTACAAGTCTGACACTCTCCGCAGAACGGGGGGGAAGTTATTTGATGATTGCCCACCACAGAGCCAATAGTGGTTCTGTTGTTTTTCTTTTCCGTAACCATTGCCTTGAGCAAGCTACCTACTTAACCTGTCAATTGACAAAACAACTGTAACGATGAAGTAAGGAAAGTTCTGTTTCATATTCCTTAAGGCAAAACCTTCCATAATAATATAAAATAAGATGTATATTTGAGGAAAATATTTGAGAAATATAATCCCCATGAGAAATACATCAAGAACATCGTAATCAAATCGATTTTTGATTGAGGATAGATACATAAATTCGAAGAAATAAAAGGAGTCACAAGTACCTGTTCACAATTTCAAAAGATCATAAAAAATTGCTTATTTCTTGAAATTATAAGAATAATCAATGATATAAGTCGGGATGGAAAAATATCTCGACTTGACACACGAGGTTGTCGACATGTGGAATGTGAACTCGGCTATCATTATGCCGATTGTTGTAACGGTCCAACCTGATAGCTAAGAACTTCGACGACCATCTGTCGAATCTCTTCTTAGGGAGTTCCTGCCCTGGAGCCCTGACCACCGGACACCGGTAATTTTGACCCTGCTCCCGATACCGGCGGACCACTTTTATATTGTAAATGTTAATAATAAGAAAAAAAAACAATAAGAATGTCAATAAAATCCTTACTGATTTTATAAAAGCGAAAGGGAGTTTGTTTGTAACGTCTTCACGCCTAAACGGCTAAACCGATTGTGATGAATTTTGGTACAGAGATAGTTGGGAACCTGGAGACGGACATAGGCTATTTTTTAAGTGAGAAATGAGTGAGAAAGAAGGAAAACATAGCTTTGCTATTACAATAAATAAGGCGCATAGGAAAAATTACAGGTAGCAGGTACCTACAAATCAGGAAAGGGGAACTGTGTTACCCAGAATTTAACGCAAGCGAAACCGCGGGCAAAAGCTAGTAATACATACTGTTTTATTCAATTCATCATGATAAAACAGTAAATAGTCAAATCATCACTACACAAATCTACGATGGATGGACTGTTTGGGGATAAATGACTAGAGATGTGATGACGAGTACCTAAGGGCTTGTACAGAAGGGCTTATGCTCCGGGAGTCGGGTACCGCCAGACTACTCCCGGCTACCTTAGAAGAGTGTCTGTGGACACGGACAGTGAGAAATGGCTAGCTCACCGTCTGTCCATCCAGTAACGAAAGGCTGCGTCGACGGCACGTTAGTTCTCCACACGCGCTTCAAGTGATGTCAGCAAAGCAGAGGAGCCTGCTAGGGCCACCGCCTGCCGGGGTTGCGGGTCGTTCGAAAGAAATACTGCGGCCCCTGAAAGTTATTAGAAGATTGCCCATCCGTAAAAAAGGGCTTGCACGTAAAACTGGGACTCGAAGTCGCATTGTTAAATCTACGTTCTCACACTACGCATTACAAAGCATTCATTGCATAAATAATTAAGTAAATCTAATTAATGCTTAAAATAATTTCGCCCTTTAATAAATCTATACTAATCCACGCTATTATAAGTACTATCCCAGTACAGCAACGTTTTTAAATTACATCAAATATTTCAGAAACCAATATACCTATGACTACAAATTCAAATCAGTGCCTTAACAATGGATTGTGTCTAAAGCGAGCGAGATTTCACCTTAAAGCTCTCGTGACAGAATTGAAAATCGTGCAGATTTATCAAATAGAACTGCCCATAAAGTCAATAATGATAAAGAGATTAGATAAGATCGCTTAGAAGTACATTTTGTTAAAGGACTTTGCAATCTTCAGTGAGGTATCCTTCGATGTTCCGAAACAATTCGTTTAACATAATATCACTTTGAAAAACTTGCGAATTTTGGTTAAAAATGAAGATAAGGGAAAAAAGTTTGTTCGAACATTGTCATACTATTTGCGCCCTGTGGTTTGGCCCGCGTAGACCGGGATTGTAGACTTTTGTTGTATTTTTTATTTATTGTGTGTTGTTATCCAGAATAAGCTATATGCATACAAAGTTTCATCTAAATCGGTGCAGATATTTCAGCATGCAAGAGCAACAAACATTGCGCACATTCACCATTAAATACCTTCTCCCGTTGTTGGTGAACCGGATCGTAGTGTCAGACTTTAACTCTTTCGAACAACCCGCAACATGATAATACCCCCAAATTTTCTCCCTGGCATTAAGGTATTTTTATTGTTCTGGAGTTCTGGACCATACCTGAAAATTTTCTGGTTACAAAGATAAGGGTAAAATGTCCAGATTCTTCACTAACGATGTTTTAAATACAAGTTCTGTATAAGCCCTGTAATCCTTACTAAATATTATAAAAGTGAAACACAGTTTGTTTGTTACGTCTTCACGCTTAAATGGCTAAACTGACTTTGATGAATTTTTCAATATTTTTTTTTCTTTTTTAAGTGAGATATAATGGAAAAAGAGAGAAGAAAAGGAAAAACTTAGTTTTGCTATTACAATAAATAAGGTGCAAAGGCAAAAACTACTGGTAGCAGGTACCTGCAAATCAGGAAGTGGCGAACGTTCCTCACACTAGGAAGTGGCGAAGGGCAGTGCGTTTTTGTGGGACTGTCTCTTGTAATGTGACGTTCAAAGTGCTGATTATCAGCCTAATTTGAATAAATGACTTTTGATTTTGATTTTGAGGAAAGGCGAACTGTGTTACCCCGAATTTAATGCGAGCCAAGCCGCGGGCAAAAGCTAGTATCTAATATTAATTAATAAATACACTAGCACAACATTTTTTTACATTTTCTACCAACAAAAGAAAAATAAAGTAGTCACCAAAAATTTTTGCCTAGAGTTTCTTAGTGTGATGTTTTCGCCTTGTATTCATGTTAATATTGCAAAATCAGAAACACAGAACCTGCAGCAAAAAACCAATATCACAAGTACGAACAACGAACCATCCACAATAACCATGTCTGTCGCAACTTTTCAATGGACTTCATAATTCATAGGCGTCTATTTGTCCCACATTTGTACCGTGAATAGGAAATGTGCCTGTCATATGGCGAGCCGGCACCATGGGCCCTTTTGTGGGATAACACAATGGGCTGGAAGTCGAATGGACAGACAGTGGAACAGGGTCAGATTGCAGTACAGGGATCGAGGGTTTGACAAAGTAGGCTTTTGTGTTGCGTCAGTTTTTAGATTGGTCAAGTTGAAGGATTTAAACAATTATCTATCCTTACTAATATTATAAAAGCGAAAGTGGGTTTGTTTGTTACGTCTTCACATTTAAATGGCTAAAACGATATTGATGAATTTTCAAAATCGGTTTAGCCATTTAAAAGTGAAGCCATTTGAAAGTTGGGACCCTGGAGACGGACATAGGCTAAAAAAAGTGAGATAAGAGGGAGAAAGAGTGAAGAAAAGGGGAGAGAAAGATATTTTTTTTTAGATCATCAAGCGTGTTAAAGTTAGCGTTAGCTCAAAGTAGTCGCGGGCGAAAGCTAGTATGAAAATATAGTATAAACTAATAATTAATTATTTTATTTCTTATTTACACCTACCACTGTTTGTCTCTGCATCACCTGAAGGTTGACTGGTAGAAAATGCCTTTGGCATTAAGTCCGCCTCTGTACTTTGTGCTTGAAGTGTTAAATAAATAGATAATAAATAAATAAAATAAATCAAATCATTTTGAAATATGTTTTAATTTTGAGAATATGATAGAATGTAATTTTGAACTTAGGTGCTGTATGTGTGTGTGTATTTGACATATAATTTATTTGATTTTTATGACTATTTAATGTCAAATCGCTCAAATAAGGTCCTCCATTGAAGCCTACCTTGTTCCGTGTTTATTTGCAGATATCAAAACCCCATTATATTCGTCCAAAGACCCCTAAAATTTGAATACCTTTTAAATATACTCATAAAACATTTCACGTAGATCTTAACATTAAACCATAAAATAAGACGCAATAACTAACACAATACTTAACTACGCAACATCGTCTATTCAACAGATCCCCTTTTAACCTACAGCGGGCATCACAAAAGAGGTTATGAACAAATAGGTTCACACCTGCGCGGGCACATAAAACGTTGCTCAAAACGATTCCGACGCCATTAAAATGGGTAGTACGTGTTTATTATAGCGGTAACCCATCTTACGACGAATAAAAGACATCCGGGTACGTCTTTATCAATGAATGGCATTCTGGTTCTGTAGAAGAATGAGGTTTAATCTATACTCTAAAAGTCTAAACTAATATTATAAAGCTGAAGAGTTTGTTTGTTTGTTTGAACGCGCTAATCTCAGGGACTACTGGTTGGAATTGGAAAATTCTTTTAGTGTTAGATAGTCCATTTCTTGAGGAAGGCTATAGGCTATATAACATCACGCTACGACCAACAGGTGCTGGGCAGCGCGGGTGACACCGCGGGGAACAGCTAGTTAAATAATAAATATATATAAAATAGGTACGAGAGTTATGAGTTGAGATAGCAGTGATAGCTTAGTGGTGCGACCGTCGGTCTGCCAAGTGATAGGTTTCGGGTTCGAACCCAATGTACGCATTTCTGAGGAACATCGTGTGGAAACCAGCACGCCTTTTATTGCCGATGTGAATTCATCAAATAACTTTCTCCAGCTTGCCTGAGAGATATTTCTCGACGGCCTATTAACCCAATTCAGAGGCCTAGGGCGACAAAAACTCGGTCAGATAAGGAAAATAATTTCTATCGAATTTTAGCCCCCAAAGGTCCTGTTGCATTTGTTTTGAACTTGCCTTTTCATTTTTGGATTGGCCTGTTGGTCGAGTGGTTAGTGGCCCTGACTGCTGAGCCGGAGGTCGTGGGTTCGATTCCCACCCAGGACAAACTTTGTGTGATGAGCATGATTGTTTGTTCTGTATCTGGGTGTGATTTATCTATATTATGTATGTATTTATAAATTATATAAGTATGTATATCAGTTGTCTGGTTACCATAACACAAGCTCTGCTTAGCTTGGGATCAGATAGCCGTGTGTGAGTTGTCCCAAGATATTTATATTTATATTCTACAAACTCTGTTTTGAAGCCCAGAGCAATAATGCTTGTGATGACACGCGCAAGCCTTGTCCTCCAAAGTTTCGAACATAACATCTTCGTAGCAGATGTTTCTTACATTATAGCTACATCTTATTGTTTGTTGGCAGTTTGTTTGCATAAGTTTCTGAAAATTTTACATATCAAGATTGCGTATTCTTGCTTGTTTTAATACCCCCTTGTTTTTGGGTATACTTATTTTAATTGCAGTTTGACCTTGTTTGTTGGGGAGGAATTATCTAACTAAGTCTTTAACCTGCAAATAGTTGTTTCCGCTCTAGCTGTTTATGTATGTGAGTTTAAATGTTTGTAAACGCACCCACGATACAGGAGAAATTACTAGTGTGAGGCAACGTTATTTAACTAAAAAAAAAAATTAAAATCCTGACTAAGATTAAAATGACATACACATCATATCTAATTTTATTCCACACTATCGTAATTAAAGATCGTCCGATTTACCTGGTTAACCACTATTTTCTGGTAAAAAACGTCAACTTCAGAAAAGTGAGATTGCGATTTTGTCTAAATTGAGTAACTTGTAACAATATCATTAATGCTGTCAAACTATATTAAGGTTAAATTGTGTGATTTTAATCAATTTCAGAATAGGAAACGTCGTTTGATAAGACTAATCTATTTTTTTTTGTGTAGTGACAACAGAGTCGACATAATTTTTTTTTTTAATAAAAATATGTCCATGCGTAGAACGGACCTAGGTTTGTTCAAGAACAAAAAAACAATAACTGGCTTTCAGTTTCGTTAAATGTATTTTTATAATAACAATAAAGAAAAAAACACTTAACTCTCTGATAGGAATACCAAGACTTCCTGGTATTTCTATATTATTAATTTCTTTAACATCATCTAACATATTGATTTGTTAAGGCCTAAGTCTACGAGATAGACCAATAATAATATAAATATGGCAAAGCAATAAACGAAAATTTGTTGGCAAGTTTTCTGAAGGAAAAGTTGAGGTATTACGGTATCGATATAACTAAAAGTCACGACTTATAAGTATACTTTTTAGTATTATTTTCCAAGCATTTTGTTTTCTCGTTGCGCAGGCGCGGCAGACAAGGAAGCGGATGAGGAGGAGGGGCCAGCAGGAGGCGCGCCGCCTCCCGAGGATCACGAAGACGAACAGCAGCAGACCAGACACATCCTGCCGCTCAGCAACCACCAGCCCGTCGTGTAAGTACCACCAGCTTGGTATGTGTGTTACGGGATCGCGGTATCTCTTTCGAACAACCCGCAACGCTAGCATGCCAGTAGCCCTGGCAGGCCCAGAGGGGTCTGACAAAGCAGAGGCTTTGCTGACATCTGTTTGAGGCGCTCGTGAGACACTAACGTACTGTCGACACAGCTTGTCGTCAATAAACGGACGGTAAGCTACCCTTTGCCCATCGTCCACAGACCCGCGTCTACGGTAGCCGGATGTCGTCTCGCGGCAATACGGGTTGAAAGAAAGTTAACCCATTTAATGCCACCCACTGTACGTATGTACAGTGGGTGGCAGTGGGAGGCTCTTCTCTTCTTTTGTAGTATTACAAAAGAAGAGAAGAGCCTCCAGCAAGCGTACCCGCCAATGACAATAAGGTTGCGCAAGAGTAGATTTCTGTTCGAAAACCCCAACAACATGGAAATAATTGTTTCCTTTTTATTGATATCAAAAATATTCATGCATTTTTAACCCAGACTCATTTATACAGCCGGTTCATAAAAAATATTTATTAGTTTCATTAGTGACCTAATAAAAATATTTATATTACAAGTTTAAAGTAATTTGAAAGCGAAAAAAGTAAATTCAACCTTTGTTGCAGCGAGGTGTCGGCCAGCCAGCAAGATTTCTTCAAGATGCTGGATGAGAAAATTGAGAAGGTAACTTACGCTTACTAAAAAAAAAAATACGTTATCAGTATTAAGTAAATCGTGATATTTCAACACTATTTTTCCTACAGGGCAGAGACTACGATTCCACAAGCGAAACAGAAATCAGAATGGAACACGAGCGGCGAAAAATCCTGATCGATCATTGGCGTTCTACTTCAATATCTACACATTCCTCACCATCGCAGCCAAGTCCGCCCACTCCAGCTAGGAGACGAGTCCCGAGGCCGATACCACAGCCCCCAGAGAGGCAGAACAGCCCAGGATCAAGCAGACGGTGCTACAGACAGCAGCATATTCCCGATGGCATGTCACCACCACCAAGAAGATCCCATAGTGCTCAGTCTCACCATCCACCCGACCCAAGGCAAATCAACGGAGACAATTGGCATGACCCCTCGAAATCACCCGTCAAAAGACCACAAAGCGCCGGAGCGAATTGGAAGAACAATCCCAAAGTAGCACCTTACAACCAAAAGTCTAGGAAAAACGAAAATGAATATAGAAGTAACCACAATAACCCAGAAGGTCAAGTGCCGGGTCAAGATATGTCGCAGATAACATTTAATCCTACATTCCAAACACATAGTCCAGCTCATTCGGCTAAGTCTCAGCAGCCGTACATAGCCCAGATCGTAAGTTATCCAATGTCACAGCAGGTGACGCCGCCCTCACCACCCAAATACATCGCACCTCCGGAAGAGTACCAAGATCCTCAGAACAACGTAGTGGATAACGCCAAGCATAACACACAGAGGCAGTCGCCAGTCACCCAAGTGAGCACTCAACCACATATCTACTACATACATGGTAATGCCTCGACGGCGATGGCCCAGGACATCGCTCAGCAGCGACAGCAGACCGCCATGCACCTGCAGCAATACGTCGCCATGAAACAAGCTCAGCAGCAAATGTTTACATATCTACAGAGGAGTCCACACACTGTGTTCCCGAACATACCCGATTACCAGCAGAACCCGCCTCCGAACACAATGTACGAGGGACAAGAGTTTGCTGGTCAGTATGCACATCCAGCGATGAGGCCCCACAGCGCGCCTACTCCTGTTGGTGTGGTGAGACCCATGCCGGTCGCTCCTGGCTTTAGCCCTATGGCAGACGGTACCCACATGGTCCAAATGCCAATGTGGACGCATATGCCCCCTGTAGTCTCTACCATGGGACCATGGGTGCCAGGCCAAGCACCACCAGAGATGCAGTACTACCCACAGTCGCAGTTCATGCCTATGTACCGGCCGAACTCGGCGGGGTCCGCCGGCACCCTGACGAGGTACCACAAGAAGGAACCAGGTGATGGTGAAGTGAAGAATAACATGTGCCAAAGCATAAATCTAGTCAGGCAGAAGCCGATTGGTCAGATCGTGTCCCTCCCTGGTCAGGAGCTGACGGTGTGTAATAACGTGAGTGACAGTCCGAGCCCCGCATCCGTCAGTACGGACAGCGGGGTGTCCCCGGGGAACAGTGTGCCTAGCTCCAAAAACTCAGTATTCAGCACGCCCCCCTCCAGCACCAGTGACACCTTCAGTTTAGATAATAAGAGCAAAAAGAATAAAACTGTACCACAAACTAGATCTCTGAAAAATTCAAAAAGTCTAGATTCTTAATGAAAACGTTTGTAATTATGTAGATTTTCTAAGTGTATGTAGAGATTAGTTGTAATGGCTATGTAAAGTATAGATAATTAGATTCCAAAGTGCTTATTATTAAGGTGTAACTCGAGTTATTTCCTGGTTGTGTTACAAAAAATCAGGCGAATAAATAAAACACACTTGTGAGGATGCGAAAGCGCCCATATAAAAATCAAGGCTGATATTCCCGTCATGCGAAAAAAAGCAATAAAAAAGTTACATCAAATGTACAGAACTAATAATATATCTCTGAACGGAATACTCAACTAATTTTAAAGATGGCCTTACTAAGTGAAAGATCTTTCAAATAGAAAATAACTCGAGATGCAAAAGTAAATTATTGTATTTATTGTGATTCTAATGAAAACACTTTTTTAAGATCGGTGTTAAACTTATCAGAGTAGATAATGATAAAGTAAAAGATGTCACTGCTTACCTTTTAGCCGTGGTTATTACAGAGTACTCTCTGCCCAATAACCTATCGATCAAACCGGTACGGAATACGATATTGTGGTTTTGGTTCCGGATACAGAATCCGCTCCATACGATTACTAAGCCAGCATCTACGACGGGAATCGTTACTGAATTTCGTCAGCACCGGTTTGACCGACCCTTAAAAAATGTTAGTAATACTAAAAATAACTAACTACGTATATAGACTGACTTAAATTGTTTGACATTTGCAAACACTATCAACTGTCAAACTTTTGTGAGCAACCTGTATATAATTCTCTGTCGTTCTTTCTAAAAACAACTATCCGATTTTATAAAACTCTGATTTAGTTAAATACAAAGAGATGGTGATTTGTTAGACTTCCCAATTTTTGTTACAATGCCATTTTTTAAATGTCAAAAGCCTTTTACCCGAGACTCAGTATTAACATTTCAACAAACTGTAATTTGAATGACTCGTTGACGTCAAAAAGTGTAACCGATTTTTTTATCTGTATTTCGTTAGCATGGTTTGTTTGTGATAAATTTAAAAAAAGGTATGTTCCAGTTTTGAATATGTTACATCTATACAACTTCGTATTTTCCAAATTTTTTTTTAATTCATTCTTTTGGTCGTAGCCTCTATGAATTTGTTATATTTTTTTGCTTTTATACCTTTCATTTTGCTTTTTTTGTAGGGCCATCAGAGTCACCAATACAAATTTCTACTGTACAAAAAATCAAATTAATTTATTTTAGCATAATATTTTGTCTTGGAACTTATTACTTTTGTTTTATACTTGTAAATGAGCTGTTACATTTTAATTTATTTTTATATTTCCAAAACGGGTATTATTTTATTTGAATGCAACCTAAACGAATATTTACGAATCTAAATGTATGTTTAGTTAAAAATATGTGAACGGGTACCTTTTGGTGCCGAAACGCATTTTAAATTATCCAATAATAACGGTAACGAACGTAATATTTGTTTTATTTTAACCTTTCTTATTCTACGGAGTTCAATTCTCAAATCCTGCTACCATGACATCTCAAAGCAGAACTTATTCCACTGAGGGAAAGAGACAGAGCTATACAGAGTGTCTAGCACCATCTCTTTCACTCAGTGGAATAAGTTTTGCACTGGATGCACTGGATGGCACATTTTTTTTCGCCTTTGTTCTCAAAGTTTACACCGAGGGTGGTATAATCCAGAAGGCAGCTGCACGACACACAACAAACCCCGACGTATCAGAATAAAAAACTCGTGATTTCATGAATTACTAATACGCAGACCGTTATTTCAAGCAGAACGGACCGGAGACCGCAAAAAGGTTCTGATAAATTATTATAAAAACGACGAAAACGTGTTTACAAAAATATTTATTACTGTGGTCATTCAATCCTTCTTTTTTAGGGTTCAGTACCGAAAGGGTAAAACGTGGCCCTATTACTAAAACTCTGTTGTCCAACCGTCTGTCACCAGGCAGTATCTCATAAACTGTGATAGTTAAGCAGTTGAAATTTTCACGGCTGACGTATTTCTGTTGCCGCTATAACCACTAATACTAATAATCATCCTTACTAATATTATAAAAGCGAAAGTGAGTTTGTTTGTTTGTTTATTTGTTTGTTTGTTTGTTTGTTTGTTACCTCTTCTCGCTTTAATGGCTAAACTGATTGTGATGAATTTTGTTATATAGATAGTTGGGAACCAGGAGACGGACATAGGCTAATATTTTTTTGAAAAAAGTGGGATTTGAGGGAGAAAGCGGGAAGAAAAGGGAAAACTTAGCGTTGCTATTACAAATCAATAAGGCGCAAGGGGAACTGTGTTACCCCAAATTTAACGCGGGCGAAGCCGCGGGCGAAAGCTAGTTACTAATATTATTAAAGCGACAGAGAGTTTGTTAGTTTGTTACGTCTTCACGTCTAAATGGCCAAACCAATTTTGATGAATTTTGGTACCGAGATAGTTGGGACCCTGGAAACGGACATAGGATACAAAGTGAAATAAGGGGGATAAAGAGGAAGAAAAGGGGAGAGAAAGATATTTTTTTCAATCATCACGCGGGTTAAAGTTAGCGTTAGCCCAAAGTTACTATGCCACGCGGTCGAAGTAGCTACGAAGAAGCTAGTACAGAATAAAATATTAAAAAAAGCAAAATATTTATTTTATTTTTTTAGGTGGGCTTCCATACAACAAACATACCTACATTATGTAAGAAACATGATTATTTTAGTCCAATCATCATCTGCCTAGTATTCTCCCTGGGGTCGGCTTCCAGTCTTACCAGATGCAGCTGTATTTCACATGAAGCGACTGTCTATCTGACCTTCACAACCCGGATAGTACTGGGTAATACGATACCTCTTGGTAAGACTGGTTATCAGACTTTCGGGACACTGACTACCTGTAATGATTGACAAAGATTTACAAATGGTAAACGGGACCAGCTTAACGTGCTTTTCGAGGCACGGAGGAAACTGGGGATGTAACGGGTGGTCACCCATCCAAAGACCAACCTAGGTGATACCGTCCAATGTGATGTGTAGATTAAAAATTTAACCGTCACACGCCGCTCGGCAGCGGTAATGGACGAATCGATGGACAATCAGACCGTAGGCAATTTATACATGAGCTGTTTTAGGGTTAAACTGCTCTTTCAGTTATTGATTACCCGGTAAGTGTGTATACTTCTGAGTAAATCATAGACTAAATCATAGACTGGAAAATGAAAGCTTTTTTTTGGAAATATTCTTAAAAGAATACAATATGTTATATAGCTTATGTTACTTCCTGATAATGTAGCTTCTCATTAGTGAATACATTGTTAAAATCGATCCATTTGTTTTGGAGCCTATTCGATACACAAACAAACAAATATAACCTTATATTTTATAAAAAATAATATAATTACAAAAAAAGGTTTATTATTGACTTATACAACTCTTACAGTAAAATATATTACATAGGGACCTCCTTTTAAGTAAAAGATATACCTGTGCCTGAAGGCCCCTCTTCAATAACAGGTTAGAAATAGTGAAAGGGGTGCATATAATAGAGAAAAAAATATATAATTAAAAATCGAACAAAAAATGAAACCATTATTAGAGTAAGCGAACTTGTTGAGTGTAATAAACATTTTTTCCGGTTTTAATGTATGTTATCCACGAGTTGTTTCAGCAATGATTATACAAAACAAGACAACGACACAAGTAATTCACTAGGGTTCTAGGAGATCATTAATTCATCTTATCTACATCAGTTCCCACATTACATTAGAGAGAAAACAGTTACAAATGGTTGTTGTAATCGACTAGGGAAATTCGTATTTATTTATCTTACTAGCTTTTGGCCGCGGCTTCGCTCGCGTTAAATTCGGGGTAACACAGTTCCCCTAGCGCCTTAATAGCAACGCTCAGTTTTCCCTTTTCTTCCCTCTTTCTCCCTCACATCGCACTTTTTTTTTGTAAAAAAAATAGCCTATGTCTGTCTCCTGGTTCCCAACTATCTCTGTACCAAAATTAAACAAAATGGTTTAGCCATTAAAGCGTGAAGAGGTAACAAACAAACTCACTTTCGCTTTAATAATATTAGTAAGGATTTTAGGCTATGGTAATGAATCATTATTATACAATGTGTAAATGGACTCAACTTGAAAACGTCAAGCAAGCATTTTGTACATAGTTAAGTAAATAAACTAAAAAAAAAGCCTGCGAAGTGCGAGTCGAGTCTGACTCGACTTCCAACATAAACGGCCATACTGCGTAGAGATATGATTTTTCTACAACCCCAAGTGACTACAGTCTTGTGTATATGGTATTAATTTCATATCGATAGGTTTACGCGTTTCGAGATAAATGGTCTTAACAGACATACAGACAGACGGACAACAAGGTGATACAGTAAGGGTTTCGCTTTTACCATTTGAGTTACGGAACCCAAAAAAAATGGAAAAGGAGTTTTTTTTTTGTCAGAAAAATCAAGGTTAACATTCAATGTAACGTGGTAGAAACATGTGCTGACGGTGCAATTTTTTTTTGGACGTTGAAAATTATTAAATAACTGATGACTGTAAGACTTGTACTGACTACCCACCCATGTTCCTTCTACGGCCCTTTATGATCTGGGGCCACGGTATCTCTTTCGAACAACCCGCAACCTCCTGCTGACGGTGCATTGAATGGTGTGTATGTTTTTTTTTTATTTTTATTTTTTGATCTCTAAAAGGTACAAAAACAGAACAAGCACACCTCTGCTTCGTTAACGGTCTGTTTCATCATCTGCCTAGCGTTTTCCCAACTATGTTGGGGTCGGCTTCCAGTCTTATCGGATGCAGCTGTATATCAGTATTTAACATGGAGCGACTGCCTATCTGACCTCCGTAGACAAATTAGTACTGGGTAATACAAAACCCCCTGGTAAGACTGGTAAACAGACTTTCGGGACACTGACTCACTATAACGAATCTCAAAGATCTACAAATGACAGCCAGGAGCAACAGGTTTTCCGAGGCACAGAGGAAACTTGGTATATAACGGGTGGTCACCCATCCACAGACCAACCTAGGCAACCGCAGCTTAACCTAAAGATCGACCTGAGCGCCTGCTATTATTTAACCACGATCTCCTCGAAAGGTCTGTTTACACCCTTTAATAATTAAACAATGCAGCTGTTTGAAAATTGAGCCCTTACAACAGCTGAAGTCGCTATAAAAATGTTACAAATTAGCCACACCCAGTGACACCAAACTATCACAATATCCTTACTAATATTATAAAAGCGAAAGTAAGTTTGTTTGTTACCTCTTCACGCTTTAATGGCTAAACCATTTTGTTTAATTTTGGTACAGAGATAGTTGGGAACCAGGAGACGGACATAGGTTATTTTTTTTAAAGTGGGATGTGAGGGGAGAAAGAGGGATGAAAAGGGAAAACTTAGCGTTGCTATTACAAATCAATAAGGCGCAAGGGGAACTGTGTTTAACCCCGAATTTAAAGCGAGCGAGGCCGCGGGCAAAAGCTAGTTTACAATAATTTCACCTTTCCATATCTTAAAACGGCAGAATTATAATGTCACAAAATCTAAAATTATTTCTGACAATATCATTTACCCAAGCATTATTTCAATAACATTAAGCCCATACACTATTTAAGGAGCATATCATAGTGGCATTAATAACAAAAACGTATCTATTATGAATTATTAATATGTTTTGTCGAAAGGACCCAATATGTAGGTACTATTGAATAATAGAAATCGATTAGGGGTGACCCAACATCGTATGCAACCTCGTACATGCCAAGGACAAGATATTAATATAAGAAACTTGTTCTAGACATTATTGTTTAATGCTATGCTTTATACTCGTACTAACTTTTGGCCGCGGTTTCGCTCGCGTTAAATTCGGGGTAACATAGTTCCCCTTTCCTGATTTGCAGACCTGCTACCTCTTGATTTTGCCCTTGCGCCTTATTGATTGTAATAGCACAGATAATATAATACTAACGTACAGATACTCCATCTCATACAAAGAAACGCGACCGCCATAACTTGCTCATTTCTCCGGGCTATCCGGGCTATTTTTTTTTACTCACAACGGCGCTAGATGGTGCTTGCAGCGATAGCTCAAGTTCAGTTTATTTTACAGAGAACCAATAGATGGCGATAAAACCAAACTATACTTTTGTACTGTAAACTAAGGTAGGTATATAGCCCTTTGACCTTGAAGCTTACGTCGTCAGTCACTCGGCAATCGCCATTAATAAATTCACGTTCTTTCATGTCTAGTATTATATTATCTGAGGCGTGGGGTATAGCTACATGTTTTTCGGTAGACTGAGGTATTTGTTAGGTTCAGCGTAAAAGTCAACGCAAATTTTGATAATTATCAAGTATCTAAGTCAATCAAAGTTATTTATAATATCGAAATAGCGAATAGAGGAGCTCGTGGCTAAAAAATAGCAACCGCTCGGGTTGTTCTTTAGGTTAAGCTGCGCTTGCCTAGGTTGGTCTGTGGATGGGTGACCACCCGTTACATACCGAGTTTTCTCCGTGCCTCGGAAAGCACGTTAAGCCGTTGGTTCCGGCTGTCATTTGTAGATCTTTGACAGTCCTTACAGGTAGTCAATGTCCCGAAAGTCTGACAACCAGTCTTACCAAGGGGTATGGTATTAGGTACCCAGTAGGTAGGTACTAACTGGATTGTGCTCCTCCTCAAATTGTGGAGGTTAGATAGGCAGTCGCACGGCGCTCCATATAAAATAGGTACCTACTGATATTCAGCTGCATCCGGTTAGACTGGAAGCTGACCCCAACATAGTAGGGAAAAGGCTAGGCTGATGATTATAATATCGAAATAGGTAGGTAGCTCTTGAAATGATATTTGCTGCAAATTAGATGATTTTAAGCAGGGAGTTATTTTTTAAAAGACTCAGGAGTGAGTAGAATATTTTTATTTTATTTTAAATACAAGTTGTTACTTAACTAAGTAGGTAGTAATATTTGTATGTTGTGTTGGTACCTACAAAAGTAGGTAAGTATACTTACCGGCTCGAATCTTGGGCGCTAGACGATAGAGTGCGGATGACCTTGCGTGTTGTACAAAAAAAGAAATGAAAATAAAGCTAAAACGCCTCTCCAATACTATCTATCTATACTTACATCACTTAAAAATTAAAACTGTGATAAAAACCTATCACTGCTATGCTTAATTAATAATACCTTTAATATAATTAATAAAAGTACCTACCTACGCTTTTACCTACTTGATATAAAAAAACTTAACTTAAATTAACCAAAACTCGGTACCTACCTATCTAAAATCTATGCGTACCTACCTACTTTACCTAAAAAGATATTAAATGTAAACTATTAATAATTCGTAATTTGAACGATTACCTATTTAAACACTACCAAAATAACTAATAAGTACCTATTTTATTAAATAACAACAAAAGAAATCTAAAAATAAATTATTTAAAGACTAAAAGTCGCGGTGATAAGCATTGTCTGTCAATAAGGCCGAACACTCTGAACGTCTATTCGCATCAACAGCCAAATATTACGGTAGCCGCGTCGAGCGCACACAAAAATAATCCTTATGGCATGATCCAGTATTCATGCGCGATGGCTTATTAGCGTATTTCATGTATAACTTTGGTGTTTCTTTACCGATATATGTGACTAGCTGTTCCCCACGGTTTCACCCGCGCTGCTCAGCACCTGTTGGTCATAGCGTGATGTTATATAGCCTTCCTCAAGAAATGAACTATCCAACACTAAAAGAATTTTCCAATTCCAACCAGTAGTTCCTGAGATTAGCGCGTTCAAACAAACAAACAAACAAACAAACTCTTCAGCTTTATAATTACCGATATATATGATTATTTTTTTATTGTATAGGTAATAATGTTAACTATTTTTGATAAGAGATGAGTGAGAGTGTTATTAAACGTAAGAGTAGACAAATATAATCAGAAAGCTCCGAACTGCTTAGCTATCGGGAGTTACACGTGTTATTGTGAGTTAACCATTAAAGATAGACATATGCTGTCGTATGATTATTTTTTATATAATTTTAAGGAGAATATTTCCGTCATACATGATTTCTGTGTAGCTTTAACCATTAAGGCTACACACGCGACAGAAGCTTAATAAATGGAGTAACTTCTCCCGTTTTCCCAACATTTCCCTTCACTGCTCTGCTCTTATTGATCGTAGCGTGATGAAAAGTATATTATAACCTGCCCAGGAGTATAAAGAATAATTTGACCAAGTTTCGTTAAAATCCGTTTTTGTTTCTATAACGAACATACAGACAAACAGACAAAAATATTACTGATTGCATTTTTGGCATCAGTATCGATCACTAATCACCCTCTGATAGTTATTTTGGAAATATATTTCATGTACAAAATTGACCTCTCTACAGATTTATTATAAGTAGGTATAGATAGTTTGTATTTCATAATATTTCATTCTATCAAAATAGGTATGGTAAATGGTAATATTGAGCTGTGTAGTAAAACTCAGAAAATGAAAACAACGCCATCTATACATAGAAATAACAGCAAATGAGTTACCTAACCACAACGTAGTACAAATTGTTCTCACCAGAGCCAACACCATAATATTATTTAGAAAAATCATGGAATTTGGAACTAGGAGCCCATTATTCCTGTTTTTTGTGTTATGAGGATTTTTAAAAACAAGAACATACTTCTTCCATGGTCAAATTTAAACAGTTACACAAACTTCAAAAACAAATCGATACACATAACGCCATCTATTGATGTTTTTTTGAACTACTTTTTCTTTCTTCGCAATGAGACCCCATGGTAATAGTAATACTAAGTTTTACCTTTTCTTCCCTCTTTTTCCTTCATTTCCCACTTTAAAAAAAATGGTCTATGTCCGTCTCGTCTCCAGGGTACCAACTATATCTGTAGCAAAATTCATCAAAATCGGTTTAGCCATTAAGGCGTGAAGATGTAACAAACAAACCAACTCACTTTCTCTTTTATAATATTTTATAGTAAGGATTATATTGCCTGATTTTGACCTTTGACTTTTAAGGAAGCGTTCGGGAGACGCTCCGAGCGTGGTGTACCGAGAGATGACTCCTGATCACCGAGTGGTAGGCGATGGGTAGCTCACCGTTCACACACCGTCCGTCTAGTGAGGACAGGCCATGTCGACGCTGTGTGGCGCGTTAGTGTCCACGTTCGCCTCAAAATATGTCAGCAAAGCAGAAAGGCCTGCCAGGGTCAAGGTCTGCCGAGATAGCGGGTTTTTCGAAAGAGATACCGCGGCCACATACCATAAAATGCAATAGAAGGAACATTAGTATTCAACATTTTTAGTCAGTAAAAGTCTTACACTCTTACATGATGATTTCCCATCCGCAAGAAATGTTCGCGCTTCGGGTATGGTAAGGATGCTTCCCCTCGCCACAGCTTTAGTCTCTCAATAGACCGCTCGCTAGTGAGTGGGATGACACGACACTTCAGAAAGCTATATCGGCTTTATTTATTCTTCGCCAGAGGCTACCCAAATCGCTGATCCAAGTTTAACTCCACTCAAACTTTGTAGAGAGCCACTAAAAATTATAGTCAAAGATGGACTTCGTAAGTTATTCGCTGCTTTTACTTGTAATATTCTAGTTTAAAAGTTTTACCAAGAGCGATTCGCAGTGGATCCTTGTAAGGTTAAAGTTTAATATAACTTGGGTAACAAGGAACTCGTGTAATTTGTAGTAAATGTTTGGCATATTTACGATCAAGTTTGTTGAAGTGTACCGAATGGACAAGTAGCTTCATCTTTTTCAACATAAAGATTAGGGCAATAATAAGTATTTAAACTTTTTGCCATCGATACCATAAGAAGAAGACAGAAATATCGTTTAGTATCTAGTGTTATCTGAATACTTTATTATGTACATAAAACGTACAATTGCAATTGTTTTTGGCCTGGCAGCCAATCTCAGCGGACATTAGCCATCTGCGCGGGAGATATTACAGTGCAGGCGTGTGTGCGCAGGCACAGGTACTCTCTCTGTTCCCTCACTCTCATAGTCCGATGGGACGGCAATCCGACACGACCGGAGATTTCAGGCGCAGGACCAACGGCTTTGCGTGCTTACCGAGGCCCGGGGGATATTTCCTCCTACTTCCAAACTCTGGGGTTTTACTCTGAAATTCCTAATGGACGAACCCAATAAAAGTTTTTAGCCGACTTAGGAATCGAACCCAGGATTCAAGAAATGTAAGAAGTAGCTTAGAATATTTCCTAAAACTAATTACTAGTATGCCTTAAACTAAACAGATAAATTATCTTGGAGACTGGAGAGGTGATTAAGTTATGTGATGCTGAAATGATGCGGTGTGTGTTTTTGTCAATGTGTGTGTATATTTATATAATTTTGTGATGTACTTCAAGATCTTTTCAGTCGTTATAGGCAGTCAGTGACCCGAAGGTCTGACAACCAGTCTAACCAAGGGGTATCGTATTACCCAGTACTAACTGGGTTGTGGAGATTAGATAGGAAGTCGTTCCATGTAAAATACTACAGCTGCATCCGGTAAGACTGGAAGCCAACCCTAACATAATTGGGAAAGAGTAGGTAGGTGACGATGGTGTACTTTAAGATAAAACTGGTAGCCAACCCCAACATAGTTGGCGAAGCAGATGCTGATGATGTACTTCAAGACTCATTCAACTACAAACAATTCAAAAGTGAATTCGTATGTTTAAGACTTAATCAAAAAAGATTAAATAACTGAAATGATGAGTAGAGAGCGAATAACATCGTCCTATCGACTCCGTGGCATACATTTACCCATCATCATTTCATTACCTGTGGCCAGCCGTCCTTCGTCAGACCCCCCATTAAAACAATAGACATAACACATTATAAACTACAATATAAGCATAACAAACAAACTCATTGACTGACCAACAGTTTCCTCAGCATATCTTTCAGGAACCCCCGCAAATTACAACAATATTTTCTGAATGATGGCGATGTTTTAGCACCCGCATCAAATATTTATTTTAATATTAACATCTGCTTACCATCAACTTGATGGTTTTCAAGGTTTTATACGCTTTTCATTCACTCGTTAAATTAATCATCTGTGGTATATTCTTGAGTAGTACCTACATGAAAGTAAATAAACTTGGAATTAACAGGTTTCCGAACGAAGTTCCATTCATGTTTTGATATTGGTAATTTTTTTTTTTGACATCTTGAAACACGCGCTTAATTGTACAGTACCAACATGGTTTTACTTATTATTTTAATTTTTCAAAAACTTTGCCCCACACTAGGAATTTCTCCTGTATCGTGGGTGCGTTTACAAACATTTAAACTCACATACACAAACAGCAAAACTCGAAACAATTACATGTAGGTAGGTCATACAAATAATTGTTCCGTGCGGTAATCGAATCCGCGACACGCAGCGCAGCAGTCCACCGCTTAGCCACTGCGCCAAACGTAGATATTGGTACAGTAAATAACAATAGGGAAATAACCTGCTAAATCTGTTCCTATACAGATTTTGAAGGTAATTTCAATGCGGAAATTATTAAGAATGGCTTAGTCTGGGAAGAATGTACCAACTTATGGTGCATCAAAATAGCGAAAGCATTCAGCAGCGTTATAAAAATTCTTTCGTACTAGTTACAACAACCCCGAATCAAAAATCAACATATTTTTATTTCACATAGGCCTACATGGGCACTTATAAAACATCGAGAAAAGGCGCACGGTTCGGATTGGTCGTTTCCTATGGAGAAGAACCGGCAAGAAACTCCATGGTTACTCTTTTATAATTTAAGAATAGAGAAAAATTTATATTTTTTTAACATAACGTAGTACCTACTACATATTGATCACAACTTCCAAAACTTATAACAAAAGGATCTAAAAATAAATTCACGAATTCATACCACATACACAAGCTATGAAAAACCATACAAACTCAATGTTTGATATTTCACAGACCATTTTTTCACCAAACATTGTCTACCGCAACCCAGCTGCTGTGAAAACCGCGTTGCGGTTATAAAGGCAACGTCACATACACAGCGAAGCGATAAATAACGAAGAAGAGATAGAGATTTGGTATTGAAAAAAAACTCTCGAAATAAATTGATAATAAGTTTACTTCCGCAAGTTTCGTTGACATTTTTGCATCCGACTTCCGGAAGTAAAGATATTTTCTACTTTTTTTTTTGGAAGTCGGTTTTATTTATTACAAAAATGTTTTTATTTCAGCATTTTTAGTTATGGTATAATAATATAATTATGTATAACATATTTTTTATCGAGTATTCACTTTTCTTTGTAACTAAAAGATTAGCTAATAATCCTTAGAGACATAGAGAAAAAAAAGTAGGAATGTCAAAACTTAACTTTAATCTACATCTTCGCTATGTGTATCCGAACGGCGATCTGAGATGCGCTAGCGACGCCGCCGAGCGGGACGCGGGGGAAGAGAACGACCGGAATCAAAAGGAGAAACCCAAACTTCATACAAACTTGGGCCTGACGTTACAGGGCTGGAAACTGGTCATAAAAGAGAACATTTAGGAAGGTTTCACCAGCCTAAGTTTCACGTCTCCCTGCAATGGCCAAATTGGTAAAATCAGACTGTTTACATTTTAGGTTATATTTATTATTTAAGGTATTTAAATAGAAAAATGATATTGTTGAGGCTTTGTTTAACGCACAAACCGGGCGTACACATTTGCTGTGCTACAGCGCCTGCATCCATATCCATATCATGATGAGATTCTAGGTATAAAGCGTTTAGGGGGCCCCGAGTTCAGATTTGTCTTACTGAATACTTTTGCTTAAAACTATGTTGTATTATTTAGACAAGGCATTTGTTAATATTGTATCTATCTAGTAGGATATTGGATGCGTTGTCGAAATACAGAAATAAAAAATCTGAGATAGCAAAAATAATATTTAAAAAAAAACAACATAGGACATAGACCTATGTTGTTTTTTTTTAAATATTATTTTTTGATAAATGGTTTTATTAATCAATTTGAGATTGTGATAAATGGTTTTATTAATTGTTAAATAAGATAAAACCTTTAGAATAAATGGTTTTAATCAGCAAAATACAAAGAAAAAGATTACAGTCGTATTGACAGAAATGACAATATCAAACTGATAGTTTTATTTTAAAACCATAGAAACTTCAATGAGTCTCTATATCACCACATTAATCAACTTCATTTTGATTATCATAATATTATAAAACAGAGTCCAGAAATTGTGCAGGTGGTAAAAACTACTACCTTGGTGCCGTGCCCAACATAGAAACTATATTATGCTCATGGTGTGGGCAACCAACCGTTCTTTTGCCAACGATACAGTACAATAGTAAAGGATAATAGAATCCCTTCCACTTAGAGAACTGTCAACTAACACATAAACGAAATACATTCTACTACTAATATGCCTGGATTTTATTCTTCCTCTTAACATTGAGGTTGATTCTGATGTTGACAGCTCTTTCTGTAGGTCAGCATTTGAGCAGTATTTGTGCAGTGTTTGAACAGAGGTCTTAAAAATAATTAATCCCTACAAATATCGAAAAGCACATTCACATGCGCAAAATACGAAAAGCGTAAAAAATGACATGACATAAATATGAATGAAGACATGTCATTATAACTGCATCCAATTTGACATTCAGTGCGTTCCGAATTACGTTAAAATCGTTGTTGGCGCATGGGGCGTCAAAACTCTTTCTCTAACGGTCGTGGAACACCATTTAGCGTGGTACCTTGTAACCTGTGAATGATAGCATCAATATTTTTGTCTATTCTATTCTATTTTTATTATTAAGTGGCAAGCAAATCGATGTCGACTAATATTTTTGTCATTCGGAACGCACTCACAGACATAATGCCAGTGCCAGCGTTTGTCAAGTTAGTGACGTATTAAGAAATAAATGCTATAAACGGTTTACAAAGATTGTTTGTGACATAAAAATAGAAATCTACTTATTTTCTACACTTGGCCATTGTAAATGAGGCTAAGATTTAAATGGGTTAATCAAGTAAAATAGACGATTTTTTTGGTACATATCTGATTCGTGTAACGGTTGGCCCAAAAACGGGTTTCTCCTTTAGACGATAACTCATAAACTACCAAAACCATATAAATAAAATTGATATGGGACTACCAGGGAAGTATATCCTAACAAACAAAAAAAGAATTTTGCAAATCGGTTCAGGCGTCTTTGAGTAATAGGTGAACAAACATAATAAATTAAAATTCGATTCTGACGAATTGAGAACCTCCTCCTTTTTTTAAAGTCGGTTAAAAAGGGGTAAACATCAGCGTTCCATTCATCATCGTGTAAATGGTCACTGTTCTTCAAGCTAAGGTACAATAACGGACCCTGCAGGGCACAAGTTAGCAAGTCATTGTAAAAGAAAGTTCCCTCGGACCCGTTTTTAATTTAATAGATTTGGGAATATCTTTCCCGGTATATATTTTTACCTAAATATAAAGTAAAAATGAATGGAAAATCAAGCAAAGCGCAACGCGTGTAACATGGTGCCATGTAAATGTTTAGTGATGGAATGTATTGCTATGATGGATAGTCGATATTTTACGTTATATTTTAGTTTTAGTCATCTATTCTATATCTATGAGTACTTTAAGGGACCTACACAAATTTTTTTTTTTTTGATATTGTTCGTCGTTCCGTTGATCTCCTTCGTTTTTGAGTCGAGCTACACGATAACTGACAAATGCTTGCACTGACTGGGCATGTCCACTCAATCTGTGTGGTGCTTTCTTAAAAAAACCATTTCAGACACTAGTCTGCATAGTCCTCATGTAAGTTGACCAAGTTTTTTTGTCTGGACCTTAAAAGAGACTATGACCTCTGAGTTTGTTTCGGCTGTTTCTTCTCAGAGTATAGTCTAGTCAACATGTTCAAAAACGTGTTAAATAGAAATAAAGCTCCTAAAAATATGTGCGATGGCTCATTCGATTCGGAATGACGTCTAGAAAAATGTTTTTTAAGGGTATATTAGCACATAAAAAATTGCGATTGTTATTAACAAAATAAGATAAAAAAAAAAAGGTATTTCGTTTTTCCTTAATAACTTTTAGAATAATAATATTTAAGGAATTTTGAAAAAAGATCCTAAAAGAGGAGAAAATTTCCAATAAAAAAGTCCTTACTCCCGGAACTCTATCTATATTATTTATAATTTTTTTTTAACGCTGAAAATAAGGCTCCGCGAGGGTGTTACGGCATAGGCGCGCCGCCTAAAAAGCTGGTATATCACCTAAAATAATTTTTTTTAAATATTAAATGACAAATTAAAAATTTGAAAAAATTATGGTGTAATGTAGACACTTGAACGAAAAAAACCTGGGCGAAAAAATTTTTTTTTATCGATTTTTCAAAAAGTTACATCATTGTTAATTAACCAATTTTTTTCCAATCTCTGTTTTTATAAATTACGGCATAACAATTAAAATAATTGATCTATAAATTTTTCGCTTCGTGGAGCTCTTTTTATTTAGGTACTTAATAAAGTTATGCAAAAAAAATTAATTAAAGTTAATTATTTTGTTAATTATAATTTTTTTAAATTAACTAAAAATGAAATTTCTAAAAAATGTTATTAAAAAAATATTTTTTCGGTAATGTATTATTATTGCTGTTTTCGCATCTAATATAGCTATTAATTAACAATGGAAAAAAAATTTTTACGTCATTTGTTAAGAAATTGTTTATAAACAAATAGACTATTTTGGGATTTTTAAAAAATTTTTTTTTACTATCTTATAGCATAGGTGGAATACTGATTTATTAAAAAAAATTTTTTTCTTAAATAATTTTTTTTATTGTTTATAATCGTTTTTTTCATATTTCAATTGTTTAAATAATTAGTTAAGAAATTATTTTATTCTTAAAAATAATCATTGACCCTTTTCAATGGAATGACAGAGAAATAATTTTTTTTTATAATTAATTTAATTGTTTATTAACTTAACAATTTGTTATAAACAAATTATATTAACCGTTATATTTTTTTTCGAAAACTTCAAAAAATTACAAAAACAACCATATATAACAAAGTTTAGAAATTTTTTTTTTTGTATTTTTTACAACACTTTTAAATATTACATAATAATGAAATTACAGCCGTTACATTATTTGTCAAGTTAATAATTGCTATAACTTTTAAACTATTAGAGATACGGTAAAGAACATTCAGATCATTTTTGTTAAGGATTTATTTATCTTTAAATAGAATTCAAAATCGATTCTGTAACTATTATTTATCATTTGTTATAAGCATTTATTTATAAAAATTGTAGATTTTTTTTTCATTTTTTAAAATTCCATAGATTATAAATTGTTAAATAATATAGATACAGCTACGGACTCAAGATCTTTTTTATTCTATGATAAAATATCTTTCTAATTACGCATTAACTATAGTAATATCCATCTTTGTTTAAATAATATGCTAATTCCAATTTATACTTACCCAATTTATATTCTGCTACAGATCATTTTTCATTTATTTATCACTTGTCCGTAGCTGTATCTATATTATTTAACAATTTATAATCTATGGAATTTTAAAAAATGAAAAAAAATCTACAATTTTTATAAATAAATGCTTATAACAAATGATAAATAATAGTTACAGAATCGATTTTGAATTCTATTTAAAGATAAATAAATCCTTAACAAAAATGATCTGAATGTTCTTTACCGTATCTCTAATAGTTTAAAAGTTATAGCAATTATTAACTTGACAAATAATGTAACGGCTGTAATTTCATTATTATGTAATATTTAAAAGTGTTGTAAAAAATACAAAAAAAAAATTTTCTAAACTTTGTTATATATGGTTGTTTTTGTAATTTTTTGAAGTTTTCGAAAAAAAATATAACGGTTAATATAATTTGTTTATAACAAATTGTTAAGTTAATAAACAATTAAATTAATTATAAAAAAAAATTATTTCTCTGTCATTCCATTGAAAAGGGTCAATGATTATTTTTAAGAATAAAATAATTTCTTAACTAATTATTTAAACAATTGAAATATGAAAAAAACGATTATAAACAATAAAAAAATTTATTTAAGAAAAAATTTTTTTTTAAAAAATCAGTATTCCACCTATGCTATAAGATAGTAAAAAAATTTTTTTTAAAAATCCCAAAATAGTCTATTTGTTTATAAACAATTTCTTAACAAATGACGTAAAAATTTTTTTTCCATTGTTAATTAATAGCTATATTAGATGCGAAAACAGCAATAATAATACATTACCGAAAAAATATTTTTTTAATAACATTTTTTAGAAATTTCATTTTTAGTTAATTTAAAAAAATTATAATTAACAAAATAATTAACTTTAATTAATTTTTTTTGCATAACTTTATTAAGTACCTAAATAAAAAGAGCTCCACGAAGCGAAAAATTTATAGATCAATTATTTTAATTGTTATGCCGTAATTTATAAAAACAGAGATTGGAAAAAAATTGGTTAATTAACAATGATGTAACTTTTTGAAAAATCGACAAAAAAATTTTTTTCGCCCAGGTTTTTTTCGTTCAAGTGTCTACATTACACCATAATTTTTTCAAATTTTTAATTTGTCATTTAATATTAAAAAAAAATTATTTTAGGTGATATACCGGCTTTTTAGGCGGCGCGCCTATGCCGTAACACCCTCGCGGAGCCCTATTTTCAGCGTTAAAAAAAAATTATAAATAATATAGATAGAGTTCCGGGAGTTAGGACTTTTTTATTGGAAATTTTCTCTTCTTTTAGGATCTTTTTTCAAAATTCCTTAAATATTATTATTCTAAAAGTTATTAAGGAAAAACGAAATACCTTTTTTTTTTATCTTATTTTGTTAATAACAATCGCAATTTTTTATGTGCTAATATACCCTTAAAAAACATTTTTCTAGACGTCATTCCGAATCAAATGAGCCATCGCACATATTTTTAGGAGCTTTATTTCTATTTAACACGTTTTTGAACATGTTGACTAGACTAGTAGTCGGATACAAAACAGCGGCCTCATCTAGTTTTTAAAAATATTCGTGTAAAAGTGTTTGTGATAACCTACTTGCAAACTAAACATCATTTATCATTTATAAATCTTTAAAGGAAACAACATAATAACTATGCAATTCAATTTCATTGTTCGTTGCATGTACAATCGATTATCTTTTTTCTAAACTTCGAAACTTTGTAAGGTTCGAATATGTTTTTAAGTTACATATTTTAAAATAAGTAAAGATGTCGAGATTTTGCCGTGAAAATCGTTATGAATATATTTAATTGACAATTTATTATCTTTCTTAAAAAATATCGTGTATCTTATCAGAACATCACTAATCATGTTTTGTTACTTAATATCACAATGATAAAGTAAAAACAGTATAATGAACATACAACCGTAAATTTTATTAAAACCGAATTCCATTAATGTTATGCATTATTTTTTTAATTAATGGCTATGTCTTTTACCACTATTAAGCGCACTCGCCAGACACAGCTAGTTACATTCTATTGTCCTCTTTAAAGCTGAAGTTTGACCAGCAAATCTGACAATAATGAGAATCCTCGCAACTGTACAATCCTGGCCTAAGGTAAGCATCTAATAAGTCCTCCCGGTCCCTCCTCCCGGTCCCGTTTCCTGTTTATAACGAGAGGTTTTATAGTAGGACTACTGTCACAATTTTAATCTAGACTATTTGCAAAATGTCTAGCCGTGTCTTAACGTAGGAGGATAATTTATTTTTAAATATGCTATAAGTCGTCTCTTTGTCTACGACAGAACGGAGCAGATATAATGCGTTTAAGGTGAGGGGTTGTTTGTGCGTGTTTGTGCCTTCCTGTGTGTTCATTTATCTCCAAAACGGCTCGACCGATTTTTTGTAAAAATGCTTGTGTTTTAATAAAAAAAAACATTGCTAGAAACATTCACTAGGAATTTCTCCTGTATCGTGGGTGCGTTTACAAACATTTAAACTCACATACACAAACAGCCAGACCCGGAACAACTATCTGTAGACCATACAAATATTTTACCGGGATCTAACCCGCAACACGCAGCGCAGCAGTCGATCGGTCTGCCACTACGCCTTACGTGTCGTCAAATTGATTAATTGGTGATGATTTTTAAACAGTTGTTACAGTATTTACTTGCCAGGGGCGCAAAGAATAATGTTAGGTTTTTATATTATTGGCGTCGAGAGGTTTATTTTTATTTTTTTATATACGAGTATGAATTTCTGCATTTAATCGAGGGTTGTTTTGTTTGAAAACAACCGTGTAATCCCTTAAAGTGAAAATCAAAATTCTTCAGTTTATAATATTTAAGTTTTTTATTAACAGCGTCGATGTATTGGGTGGTTCATAAAAATGGAAAATACACAAGATATCCTGTAAGTGACAGTTTAAATAAAGCTGTTATTATTAATTGTTTTAAAAATCTTTAAATATGAAGCTATCTGCATATTTATTATGTCTGCCTTAATTGATTAAGATTCCGGAAACAAACTGAAATGAGACTGAAAAGTCATAATTACATCAAGAATGATTGACAAGCTTTGAGGCAACGCCTTATTTAAAAATAGTCATATTTCAAAATGTCTGTATTTCCGTACTGTCAGCAACATGTACACACATAAACAGGATGTTACAAAATTGACGTCGGAAATAATGAACAGATGTATGGAACATTTTCTTCTTATTAATCTTTTGATCTCAAAGACGTTTTCTTTACGTGGACATATGGATATTAGAAACGTTGAGATTAAATTCTAAGAATATAACGTACGCGATCGTTGAACTAGATTTTTATACCAATTCATATTTTTATCAAGACTTGATATAAAACATATCATGCTTTTATTAGTTTCACCTGAAACTATTAAAAAACCGGCCAAGAGCGAGTCAGACTCGCACGGAACCCTCGGTGGGTTCCGCACAAACTTGCGACATAATTAGTAGCCCAGTCAAAATAGACACTCCAGTTTACATTAATTTCCAACAAGCTGGATTTTTGTGCAGGCCTTGATTACGTCATTACGAATGATATGTCAAAAGTCCCCCCCGATCTCGCTTGTGCGTTGTTTTTTATTTGAGGTCAAAGGTCACAAAGTTGCGTTTTTTGCGTATATCTCAGAAACCGCGAGAACTATCGAGAAATAGTTCAGACATAGTTTGTAGATCGTAAAATTTTCTACAAAAAAGATCGCAACATGTTTTCTTCTCCGGTGCACTGTTCTCGAATTATGGCTATTTTAAACATATAAAAAACGAATATGCACTCATACGTGGCCAGTATGCATGATCATCTCATACCCTAAAAATAAGTAGTTTTTTTTTAAGTTAATTTCTAATTAAACAATGCGACGTGCGTTTAAGATAATGCGCAACGATTTACATTATGTGTTTTTATTTAAACCAAATAGGCATGCCTGTTTAAAAGTAAAAGAAACAGGAAATGACAGTCAGTCCTCTAGCGTAAGAAATGGTTTAAAATAAAGTAAAAAAAAATACTATGTCTAGATGGCGGATTCGTTATTTTAATGCGTTCCCGTAATCCCGTGTCAAAATCAAATCAAATCATTTATTTCAATTAGACCATTACAGGCACTTTTAAATGTCAAGAAACAAAATGAATCTACAGTCCCGGTCACAAGGCATAATAACTTGTGAAAGTACTGCAGATGCCCATGCCAAAGCGTTGATCTCGATGGAGAAGAATGGGCAAGAAACTCCATGGACACTCTTTTAAATTATAATATTTTTACTAAATCGTATTTACATCATTCGTGTTGAGATTATACAAATATGTGAGAACGATGTAGAAAGACGTGCACAGTAAGAGCGTCCAGAGTAAGGGAAAGGGCAAACGAAAAGGATTACTAAGAAGAATGCGAGAAATAAAACGACGTCATTCTATTTTTAAACTAAAGGTACCAACTACCAATCAACCAAACATCTAAGATAACGCAGCCAAAAGATATGGCTTTTTATGTTGTTTGTACGGAACCCTCGGTGCGAGAGTCCGACCCGCACTTGGCCAGTTTTTTAAACATAGAACAAAATCCGCACTTCACTACATAGTATAAAACGAAATCGCTGTCTGTCTGTTGCTATGTTTTATGTATGCTTAAAACTACGCAACGGATGTTGATGCGTTTTTTTAAATAGGTAGAGTGATTTAAGAAGAACGTTTATATGTAATACTTAGACTCTTAGGAGGTGAGACCGCTGGGCGGGTGGCTAGTAATCCAAATAAAACATGTCAAAAGCAAAATGACAAGCCAAAATATTACACACCATTTTCTATCTCAGACATCCCACATATCCGAATAAACGGAAAATAAAATCTACCGGATTACGACTAAATCATATCTAGGCAGACTCATCCAATATCTAGACTGAATTCCTGAAGTCGACAGCAAAAATAGACAGACTGGATCACGAACGATATTGCTGATAACTCATAGATTGAGGCGGTTCATTGGATTTTTTTTCTCTTTATCCATTTCAATTTTTCATTAAGGAGTGGGTACACCACACGACGGCCGTTCAACCTATTCTAAACTATTATAACCTGATCTTGTGTCACGGTGTGCAATCCGTAGTAGAGAGATCAGGTTAAAATGGTTTTTGTACGTTGATGTGCCGTCGTGTGTACATGATGCAATCTTCTTTTCTATCGTAGTCCAATCGTTTGTAAAAGATACGATTTTGATTTGTCTGTTTGTAAATGATTTAAACATTGCCTGCTATTCCTAAAGGGTTGGAAAGAGTCTACTACTATCTACCTAATATTTTATTTGTTTATACGTCCGGTCATGGACTAGCGTTATTCTAGATACTTATGTAACGAGTGTATTAATATATCTACTACTAGCTTTTGCCCACGCCTTCGCTCGCGTTAAATTTGGGGTAACACAGTTCCCCTTGCGCCTTATTTATTGTAATAGCAACGCTAAGTTTTCCCTTTTCTTCCCTCTTTCTCTCTCACATCCCACTTTTTTCAAAATTGGTTTAGCCATTAAAGCGTGAAGAGGTAACAAACAAACTCACTTTCACTTTTATAATATTAGTAAGAATTACGCGATACACTTGGGTCTAATTCACTTTCCCGCTTTTTGGCACCCATATTGAGATATTTTCTATGCGTATACAAAATATTATCATATCTCTCAAAGTGTTGGTCTTACTGAGACGACAATAGGTTTATTGAGAGTGCAACAATATTGTCTATCGTTTAAATTAAGAAATTTCATTTATTTAAATCGAACACAAAAATTCATATTTTTGTTAGTAAGTAGCACTTACAAAACTATGTTAATAATATATAAAATCATGAAAATTAAATAAGTAAAATTATCAAAATTAAATTTAAAATCAAATTAAAAAATATATTAAAAATTAAATCATTAAAATTAAAGACAAAACTAAATTACAATCACAATAAAATGTATAAAGGAAATATAAAATCATGACATTAAATAAATGAAATTATCAAAATTACATTGTAATCAAAAAAAAGAAAAAGAAATGATGAATTTCGTAATTTTAGAAAACAAAATTAAAGTCCAAAAAAATATGCAAATCAATGAAAGTTTTGTATGTGAAAAAAAAGGGTTCCCTCTATCTGGCAGAAACTTGATGCTCCGAAATTTATTTGGCATAACACACTTAGCATAATTTTCTTTAAACGAACATTTTAAAGGCATAAAATTTATTTGGTATAATTATCGTTTGGCATAATGTTTAAAACTTCGAATTAACAATGGCATACTTTTAAGATGGCAGAATTACATTTAGTATAATTACGATTCGCAGAGTTCAAATTTCGCATAATATATTATTTGGTATAATTTCACTTCGCATACTATGCAGACGGCAGTAATGGCTAGGTTAGGTTAGGTTAAAACTGTGACCTCCTACGCACGAGCCGAGCGAGCGAAGCGAGCGGTGCCGCGGCAGCGGCCGGGGAGTGCCAGAAACGACTTGCGTTAATAGAAAAAAGAGATTGTTTTAAGTAGGTTACCTGGAACTGAACTATTTAGATTAGGATATCTAATTACTTATTGAATTCAATGACATTATCTCAAATTCAATTAAACAATAACTAAAATAAATGACATTACTTTAAAGAAATAATTAATCAAAATAAATGACAACTTATAATGACAAAGATGACCCTAACTATAAACTTTTTACGATATGACAATTCTGCCGTTTAATGATCATCGATATAAAAATATTATGCCAAAAGACGATTCAAACTGTGAACTTTCTGCGATATGATGATTCTACTTTTTAAATATTATGGATATGAAGTTTATGCCTAGAGATGATTCTGACTTACAAAATTATGAGTTTAGAATGTATGATAAATGAGTGTCTGCCAAACTATTTTCTGCGAAGTGAAGTTTATGCCATCCGTTGTTATGCAAAATAAAATTATGATATAAAAAGTTCTGCTATAAAGGGTGGACCCGAAAAAAAATGGTGAGGTATTCCTCATTGCGCTCCCGTTTTGAAGCGCTCCCATCTAAGCGCTCCCGTTTTGTTCCTCTAAGCGCTCCCAAAAGGAGCGCTTCGAGGAACAATTAAAAATATTAAAATTTATTTCCTCGAAGCGCTCCCACGTTTAAAAATAGGGAAAAGCATGAAGTAAACGTCATGAATTATATCGATAATTTTTAAAAACTCATGTGTGAAGTTGCTTAACCAAATTACGAAATTGAGAGAATAATATCTTTTTGCTTTCGGCACTCTTATGTGTATGCAAGGGCCAATGTTATTGTCATTTCTACCATTGACGTAAACGATAGATTTTTTTAGGAATGGCATCTCGCAGTTCAACCAAGGAGGTTATCGTCTGCTTAACCGGGCCAATCCTGTGGGTGCCTTAAAAATTAAGACCTCCAGCCAGGGTGAAAACTTACAAACTAAGCGACTACACGCTAAGGGCACCCCCTGTGGGGTACGAGCCTCGGCTTAGGGCGACGCTGAGGGAAAGCAAGGGACAGGCTGGATCTGAGTGATATTATTTATGGACTGGTTTAAACTTACTGGCTCAGCAGCGCGGGCTGGCTCTTGCAAAGGACGGGTGAGGCAGTTACCGGGACGTCGCGATGGGCCTCGTCGGCGAGGATGGAATGACGGCGCTTTGCGTCTGAATTTGCGCAGAGTGCTAGTCTCCCTGCTGCTCTCCTGGAGCAGGGTTATAGCATCGTCAGGAGTGACGAGAAAATGTCTAGGACGATGAATTTTACTTATTCGCGAGGGATCGTATCGAGCGGCCGATGCGATAAGGGGGTTGCGATGTTTTAACGCGGAGTCAAAGAAGCGCATGGAAAGACGCTTCATGAATTGAACGACGGTGGGGATTCTTAAGTCGAAGTGAAGACTATCGTTACGGGCTCCCGTGATTTTACGAAGGAATCGGTTTTGCAAGGTCTACATCTTATGAAGGAAACGTGGGTTGGCGTGGGCGAACACGACACATGCGTATGTCACGATGGGACGGATGACCGCGGTGTATGAACGCAATTTGCACTTAAGTGACAATTTGCTTTCTGCCTGAAATAAAAAGTGAAACCTAAACCTATAGCAATATGTGCCGCGAAGGACAAGTGGCTGTCGAGAATGACACCTAAGTATTTGGCTTGCTTCTCCCAGGGGATAGGCTTGCCGTACATAGTGATCAAACTGGGGATCAGGGGATTATTGGAGGTGGATAGGGGATGTTTGGAGTAGATAACCGCCTGACTTTTACCGGGATTCATCTCGATTCTCCATTTCCTGAACCAAGCGCCTAGGATATCGGCTGGGGTCTGAAGGGTACGAGCGATAGCGTTTGTACAGCGGCCAGTATAGTAAATGGCCGTGTCATCCGCGAACAGAGCTAACTGAGCTTTTTTGCTCTTGGGAATGTCGCTAGTGACACCGGCCCTAATAGGATGAGGGGAAGAGATTGAGGAAGTCCCGTAAGATGAGCGTAAACGATAGACACCTCATTGCCAGGTGTGCGGGGAGGGGGGTAGTAATGGTAAACATAATGGAGAGAAGTCATAAGCTAAACAATAAAAAAATATGAATAGGTAAATATGTCGGCAGATTATATTCATCGATTTGGAGGGCTAAAGGATTTACAATAAAACAAAAAAAAAACCAAACCCGTGCGAAGCCGGGACGGGCCGCTAGTTGTATATTATAGTATAACAATGTGTTCTACTTATTACCTAGTTATTATCGATAATTTCAGTTAGTATAGTCCCATCTCTATCCGAAAGCAAATCATGGGAGCGCTTCGAGGAAATAAATTTTAATATTTTTAATCGTTCCTCTAAGCGCTCCTTTTGGGAGCGCTTAGAGGAACAAAACGGGAGCGCTTAGATGGGAGCGCTTCAAAACGGGAGCGCTACGAGGAATACCTCAAAATGGTAAGTAGTTTTTTAAATTAAATAATTTCAGTACATACTAGAATGTTTGTTAATAAGTACATAAAATATCGCTTTTCCGTGATCGGACACATTGTATATATTTTTTTTTTCGTTGTAATTATGGGACCATGTGGATCATTACTTTGATTTAATTTCTTTGTTTTTGACGATTATCTGGCAGTTTGTGTATTATAACCAACCAACACAAATGTGTTACCTTTTTTGGTTTTTTTGTCGTATTTGAGCTCTTTGTGTTATGAGTCGAGCTTCACGATAAGTGATAAATGCTTGCACTGACTGAACAGGTCCACTCAATCTGTGTGGTGCTTTCTTAAACAGACCATTTCAGACACTAATCTGCATAGTCCTCATGTAAGTTGAACAAGATTTTTTTGTCTGGACCTTAAAAGAGACTATGACCTCTGAGTTGGTTTCAGCTGTTACTTCTGAGAGTAGTCGGGTAAGAAACAGCGGCCTCATCTATTTTTTTTTAAAAGACGTTTTAAAACCTATTTGCAAAATAAATCTCATTTATTACCTACCTAATATACATAAATATTATATCTTACTATAATATTATTAATGCGAATGTTTGTGAGGATGGAGATGTATGGATGTTTGTTACTCTTTCACGTCAAAACGGCTGATCGGATCTTGATGAAATTTGGTTCAAAGGTAGATTTTGGTCTGGAATAACACATAAGATACTTTTTTGGACATCATGCAGGCGAAGCCGCGGGCGCCTGTTAGTTATAAATGAAAAAAAAACATATGAAACGACAACCTCCATTTTTCTGGGAGTCGGTTAAAACCTACCCAACAAAAGTGAACGAACCATTACACACAATACCACACCCCTTTCCATAACCTTTTAAAATAAACCGGGCTTAATTGACGCTACATTAAATAATGGATTTCTGGTTAAACTTCGATCTCTTTAAATATGTATGCTAATTGTCCATGACTAAATGGATTTATTTAAAACTTAAATAGTTCACGGGGGATTTCTACCTATGACCTATTCGTTAGCAGTAAAATTGTTGTTGATAATAGTATTTTAAAGCACTTTTAAAAGGTTTGGGAATCCTTTCTAATATTATAAAAGTTTGTGTCGAAAGTGAGTTTTTTTGTTTGTTTATTACGTCTTCACGCCTAAATGGCCAAAGCGATTTTGATGAATTTTGGTACAGATATAGTTGGGACTCTGGAGCTATTTAAAAAAAAGTGAGGAAAGGGGTAGAAAAAAGGAAGAATAGATATTTTTTTCCATCATCACGCAGGTTCAAGTCATTATCTTCTCATTTACGTGTTGATGAAACTTATATTTATTGGTTTATCTACAATTATTCCACTGATAAATAAAAACAAAACAGTCACAAAGAATTCGACTCTGTACAATATAATGCGGCAAACACAGACAGCAGGAATAAAATTAACTATCTGTAGGCCATACAAATATTTATTCCGGGCGGGGATCGAACTCGCGACACGCAGCGCAGCAGTCGATCCCTCAGCAACTGGGCCAACGTGTCGTCATTCTTTAGTTTTAAGCTCCGAACCTGGAGCATATACAATGCAGAAAAACAGTATTTTAGGAAGCTCGATATAATAATTTCGTTCCTAACATGGGGCCACCCCTATTTTCCACATAACTTCAATTAACTTTTGTGAATGTGTGGTCCACTGAGAACAGCTACTCCATTTTTCACGGTGCGGTGTTAACAGGTTTTAAGTAAAAATGGCTATGGCATCCGCAAGGACAGGAGGAAATTATATAGTTAGATAAGTTTCCGTTTTTACCACTTGCCTACAGAACTCTAAAACGGGATATAAATAAATGACCTAGATACTAAGATAGTCTGCCCTCATTTGCTAACTGCTAAGCGTAGGCAGTGGGTAACTAAATAAATAAATATCTTGGGACAACTCACACACGGCTATCTGATCCCAAGCTAAGCAGAGCTTGTGTTATGGTAACCAGACAACTGATATACATACTTATATAATTTATAAATACATACATATTATAGATAAATCACACCCAGACACAGAACAAACAATCATGCTCATCACACAAAGTTTGTCCTGGGTGGGAATCGAACCCACGACCTCCGGCTCAGCAGTCAGGGTCACTAACCACTAGACCAACAGGCCCGTCGAACTAAAAAACCGAACAGCAATTTACCAATACTGAAGCATATTGTACTGACTTAAACCCACCCATGTCCCTTCTATTGCCCTTTATGTTCCGGGGCCGCGGTATCTCTTTCGACCCGCAACCCCAGCAGGCGGTGGTCCTGCAGGCCCCGATGCTTTGCTGACCTCTCTTTGAGGCGTCACACTAACGCGCCGTCGACACGGCCTGTCGTCAATGGACGGTCAGACGGTGAGCTGCCCATTGCTCACCATCCACAGGCCCGCATGTACTGTGAAGGCCAGTTGTTTTTGTTTTTGTTGTTGATTTTTGATGATATTACCTATGTTGCCTCACAACTTTTAACCACTTGAACTTGTTCGTGTATTGTGACAGTTGGCCTTGCAATCAACCCTCACCCCTCATTTGAGAGACATCTATAGCTTGTGGTTACCGGTAAAAACTGTCCCTCTCGTGGTTGTACTGTCTGGGGCCGGGGGAATGATCAATTCAATAGAATGGGCAGACAATAGGTCAGACTGATCATTTATAGATTACAAGATGCACGATTGGAGCGATTTACAAAAATGTACGAAATGTAACGTACTTGTATACAAATCTGTTTAACGGCTGACGCCGGTTTAAGTTGGGCTTAAGATTGTGACATCGCTATCTCAGGTTCAGTAGGTACCTCGAAATTTTGTGAACTGCCGTGAGACAAAGAATATTATGACTTATGAATATTTTGACGGGCCTGTTGGTCTAGTGGTTAGTGGCCCTGACTTCTGAGCCGAAGGTCGTGGGTTCGATTCCCACCCAGGACAAACTTTGTGTGATGAGCATGATTGTTTGTTCTGTGTTTGGGTGTGATTTATCTATGATATGTATGTATTTATAAATTATATAAGTATGTATATCAGTTGTCTGGTTACCATAACACAAGCTCTGCTTAGCTTGGGATCAGATAGCCGTGTGTGAGTTGTCCCAATATATTTATTTATTATCAATTAACACTTTTCAACCATTTAAATTTTCAATACAAACATATCGTAAAAGTCTGACAACCAGTCTTACCAAGGGGTATCGTATTACCCAGTATTAACTGGGTTATACGATGAGATGAGATAGGCAGTCGCTCCAAGTAAAATACTGGTATTCAGCTGCATCCGGTAAGACTAGAAGCCGATGCCAACATAGTTGGGAAAAGGCTAGGCAGATGATGAATACAAACATATCGTCAATTCGACAATTCGAGTTAGAAAAAAAATCCTTAATAAATATGTTATGCTGTCATTAATGATAATGGACAAAATATGTTATCGTCTTTACAATAAAAACAGCGCTAGTTTTTTTTATTATTTCTACAGAAAGCCAGTAAAAAGTACCTTATACATATACATAAAATAATAAGCGCTTTTCTTTCTTTCTTTTTAGCAATGGTAGGTAGTTACTTAGTTAAATATAAACTGAAAAATTTTTCACGAGAAAATTTCATGAATTTTCCACACGTCCAGTTAAAAAACCTTGTCAACAACCTTGATTTGAATACAAACGACTATTATAAAACAGAGACATTCAAATATGTACGAATGATAGACGAAAAAATAATTGATCCAATACTTGTTACTACTTGGTAACAAATCGTCTGTCTAGTGTCACGTTTGTCAGGTATCAAAATGTTTGAACGAAAATATTCCTAATGTCCGCTCCATAAGACTTAAATCTCTTTGATTATAAGTAAAGTAGAAGTTATTGCATGTATTACATTATTCTGCTTAGCTCTCTGCGCTCTGGTGAGGCGGGGTCAACGACCTCCCACCCTCTGTCTCACGCGAAGGGGCGCGTTTGATCTAGACAGCTACTTGTACGAGTACTTGAGCCAGCCGACTGGCTCGCTTTTGAAGTGGGCCGTGAAAAGTGAGAAATGTATTTACTAACTTGAGATTTGTGGCAAGGATACTTTTGTAATTATTGCTACGATTTCATCTTTCTTGTCAATTTTCTAATTAATAATGATGTAGTAGCTACATAATATCAATGGGATCTACACTAGCTCAAAAGCTTTCAACTGGCATATCTTCTAAAGCTCCATGTTCCCCGCATGCCTGTGAACACTGAAATAAAGAAACTACACAAATACTGGCGCGTTACTTTGAAAAGTTTATTTTTAGTGCAGTTCTATTCATGCCAAACGCAGGTTTTCTTTTTAAAAGAGAACAGTTGAAGTTGAACTGTTCTCTGTCAAGTTTTTAACGTTTTACGACAAATATTTGTAAACACTTAGCAAGTTATGAAATGTTTATTTCAACTTCGTGATACATGTGTATGTGACTAACATGAACGTAAACATTTAGTAGAAACGATGTTTTTTTTTTATCTTATAGAATTTAAGTAAAACTGTTTATATAAAGTACAATCACTATATCTAATATATAAAATTCTCGTGTCACAGTTTTCGTTTCCATATTATACTCCTCCGAAACGGTTGGACCGATTTAAACGAAATTTTGTGTACATATCGGATAGGTCTGAGAATCGGCCAACATCTTTTTTCTAATAATTAATGTTAGGACAACGGTCAGGCTTTCAGAAACCAATTACAGCGTAGAAAACTTGTGAACAAGTAAGTGATCGATCCGCCGATATATAAGATTATTAAGTATCATTCATTGATATGAATAAATTTTAATCCGTAATTATGGAAATATTATACGTCAACGAGTATCCTAACTAATATTATAAAAGTGAAAGTGAGTTTGTTTGTGTGTTTGTTTGTTTGTTACCTCTTCACGCTTTAATGGCTCAACCGATTTTGATGAATTTTGGTGCAGAGATAGTTGGGAACCAGGAGACGGACATAGGCTATTTTTTTTGTAAAAAAAAGTGGGATGTGAGGGAGCAAGAGGGAAGAAAAGGGAAAACTTAGCGTTGCTATTAAAATCAATAAGGCGCCAGGGGAACTGTGTTACCCCGAATTTAACGAGAGCGAAACCGCGGGCAAAAGCTAGTTCTAAATAAAAGAAACGACGTATTTTCGTAACGTTTACTGTTTAAAAAAACCTTTGTCATTTATTTGTATGCCACGCCAAGTAACTCAATAAAACCAAGTGGTTTTTGTAAACAACACAATTGAAACTAATGTGTATGGACGTCTGCATGTATGGATGTATGGAGGTGTTTGTGTTACTTTTTTACGCCAAAACTACGGAACTTATTTGAATTTTTATTATATATGTATACATCTGGTACTTTTTAACTCGATAGAACGATCATAAAAGAAAACGCCGCGGGTATCAGCTAGTTTCACAAATAAATCTATTTAATACTAGCTGTTCCTCGCGGTTTCACCCACGCTGCTCAGCACCTGTTGGTCGTAGCGTGATGTTATATAGCCTATAGCCTTTCTAAAGAAATGGACTATCCAACACTAAAAGAATTTTCCAATTCCAACCAGTAGTCCCTGAGATTAGCGCGTTCAAACAAACAAACAAACTCTTCAGCTTTATAATATTAGTAAGTATAGAAGTATAGATGGACGTCTGCATGTATGGATGTATTAATGTATGGAGGTGTTTGTGTTACTTTTTTACGCCAAAACCACGGAACTAATTTGAATTAAATTTATTACATGTGGTACTTTTTAACTCGATAGAACGATCTTAAAATCATCGCCGCGGGTATCATCTAGTTTCACAATTATATCTATTTAATATATAGGACAGGAAGAAATTGTTGCTATCGTTATCTTGAGTCATCCTTTCCTCTCCTTATAATTGGAGGGGAGAAGCAATTTTAGGGTGAATCATTGCAATTTAATTCCAGTGATTCGAGGGCGCGTTTAGTCTGCCCCCGACAGGTACGGTTTGCAACAAAAATTGAATTACGATACTACGTTTAAGAACTTCCTCCTTTTGAAGTAGCTTATTTAATAAAAAAAACTTTGGGTACACTGTTTTAGGCAACTTGAGCTGGTAATCCTTACTAATATTATAAAATCGAAAGTGAATTTGTTTCTTACCTCTTCACGCCTAAATGGCTAAACCGATTTTGATGAATTTTGGTACAGAGATATTTGAAACCCTGGAGACGGACATAGGCAATTTTTTTTTAAATAAATGTGAGAATTAGGGGAGAAAAGGGAAGACAGCTTTGCTAATACAATAAATCAGGCGCAAGAGCAAAAACTACAGGTATATAAAACTACGGGCCTACTAGCTGTTTGTGTGTGTGAATTTAAATATTTGTAAACGCACCCACGATACACACTACGATAATTTCCAAGTTTTTTTTTTAAATAAAAAGACGATGTTGTGTTTAATAAAAAAAAACACACCATAACATCACGCCTGTAATCCTCAAAGAGTTTGACAGAAATACCTATATTTCGAATTGACATATCTCAATCGGGAAATTCCGAAGACCATATTCATAGTACCGCAAACGATAACCATGCTCAAAACCACAGGTCAAAAACCACGAAGCAATTACTTAAAAACTTAAACGTTATTTAACTTTTATTTCTAACCGTACCAACCACAAAAGGTTTTGGTCAGTCTAAATGATCATAATGATCTTATCAGATGACAGCTCGACCGTGGGGTGGACTTGAACACGGAACTGCAGTAAAAAGATACCTTTATTTACAATTCCACCCCCAAATGCACTGATCAATGAAAGCAAGATGTTTTGTGCGAAATTTATAATTAACTTTCACGTTTTCGTGTCATGCAACTTGCAGACAACCGCAAGCGTTATGGTCACTTCGTTTTTTGGCGTGAGACTCGCGGTATGCACTGAGATATTTTTTGGAACGAAGTTCCAGTAGAAAGAGGGCCAGACGAAAAAAGTTACGATCAAAAGTTGTAATGACACTTTTTGCTATAGTTGTTAGCCGTGCGGCGTGCGCGTGTTTCTCTGTCTGTCTCTCTCTCTCTCTCTCTCTCTCTCTCTTATAGAAAGCAAGCCAGTTATTTTTGTTTCGCCCTTCTATTTCGCATTGAACAGTGTGGTGTCGCGACGATTATTTTTGTTGAGTGTATACAGGTTTTTTGTACATAATAAATAATATCTTTGTTCCATCCGGGTGTCCCATGACAAATCTCAAGTTTTTTTTTAAGCGGTTTCGCCATAGAATTTGTATGGCAATAGCAACTTCTAACGTCACTAATTTGACTACTTAATGACTCGATTATTTATTGATTTTAACAAATAATTGTATTTTCTATTTTTTTTTGACACTCAGATAGTTGATAGCCTGCATGAACTCAAGGGAAAATTACCGAACTGGACCGTGGGTATAAGCTAAGCTCTTACGTTATAATGATAATACTAACACAATGTGGGTCAATGTAGTCTATAAATAAAAGATTTTTATTTTTTATAAACACTTAACTTTCACATTCTTCCGACGAAATATAAGTATTTATTTAATCTTTTCATTGTAACAAACGATAAAAACCTCAAGTTAATCACACATCTATGATAATGTCTGTGGAGGCAAATAACCCTTACAAATAATGTATTCAAAGAAATGGAGCTTGAAATTAGGTTTTCACCAGATAAGCAAGTAGGTACATTCGCCTTATTAAAATTGGATAGACTGAACTCCGTATGTATGACAAAGAATAATATTGTTTGTTATGTATAACTACAGATTATATAGTTAGGGATTTACAATTCCTATTCTACAATTAAGTAAAACAGTAGCGATAGTATTTTTGTAAGTCTGACAACTTATCGTATTAATGGCTCTCAGCTCGGACGTTTAAGTAATTTAATTGGAAACGAACCTCGCACTTATTGGGAACTGCTCATTATTTATTGAAAGCCTGAGGTCAGGGGTCATCCGGGCCTATTTGGGTAGACCCCGGGTAATTTTCAAGGTCAACACGCGGTCAAAAGCTGGATTGAAGGTTTTTGACTTACGTGGGTAAGTTAAATGGCATGGAAACGTATTGTAGTTATTTGGGTAGCAGGTCTTTAGAAGAATTTTACGTGTGATGTCAATGAAATCTTTCATCATCGTCTGCATAGTCTTTTCCTTCCATCTTCTTTTTGGGGTCGGTTTCCTGTCTAACTGGATGTAACTGACTTCTACTAGCTGGCTGACGGTAAGCTACCGTCCTTAGACACACGTCTACGGTGACCGGGAGTCGTCTCGCGGCGTTCATCACCGTGCAATAGTTTAGGTATTTGAATTTCGTCAGCCGTTTTGCTAACATTGTGCCGTTTACCTACGCAACAAATAATTGGTTAAGCCTATGTAGGTCTATGAACTTTGTTTCTGAACATAGGTTTCTCAAAAATAGTTAAACAATCTGGCCAAGAGGTAGTCAGACCCGCGCACCGAGGGTTCCGTAGAAACTAGCGACATAAACAGTCATATCTTATGATTGCGTAGACTTACATGGTTGATTTTTTCACAGCACAAAGAGACCATGGAGTTGAATACGGTTTTAATTTCACCTTTTTTATTAATATTACGTTTGATACTTTTTAGAATAAATAAACTAACCATTAAAAGTAAAACCTAGTTCAACCTCATCTCGATCTTTAAAGTAATGACTCTATCTGTGTTGCTATCACAGGAACTAAGTTAAAAACAGCGGTAGTGCCAACTGTAGGAACACATTAGTTGAAGTTATTCTGGACGTGGGACAAGACTAATGCATTAGCCTTGTACGACAGAAGCTAAACTCACACATGTAAGGAGAATGAGAGTATTAGACACATAATGTAGGACCTGAATACACATAGTCACTGTGAAAATATGGAACAGTGTGTCAATGCAGACTGTGGGCCTAACGAAAATCCCATCCCTCGATGGATGCCGCCACTGGAGATCCTCGGGAGTCGGGCGCCGCGAGACGACTCCCGATCACTATAGACGGTGGTCTGTGGACTGTGAGCAATGGGTAGTTCACTGTTCCTCCCCTTAGTTAGGACAGGCCGTGTCGACGGCGCGTTCGTATTCCACGCGCTACTCAAAGAGATGTCAGCAAAGCAGTGCAGTCCGCCAAAACTACTGCCTGCCGGGGTTTCGGATTGTTCAAACACAAAGGTCAGTAAATGTCAGACACTTCTCCCGCTCCGCCTAGAGTGAGGGAAGTTATTTGATGGATCTCAATCCCTAAAGGAAACCCTAGACGATACGGCCAGTTTGAAAACAATAGTTTGGTCCAGGGCCCAGCCTAGGTTAGCCGCTGCAGATATAATCTGTCAAATTGGGGTACGGAACCCCTTTTGCAGTATATGCCCCACTTCCTGTCCTGCCCATTATGCAAAACCACTTGCACCTGATAGTTGCTGGTGATTAAAAAGAAGAACAAATGATAGAACTGTGCTCGGGGCTTCGAATTGTCTCAACAAGACCCTCTTTTTTTGACGCATCGTCAATATAATGTACCCCTTATTTGATCCCAACTTTCTCAATGTGTTTTTGTCGGCTCAGTTTGTTCCTTTCTAGATTATAACTGTCGTCCCTATAATCAAATTTTTATGGCAAAAAGTCTGCCTTTTGAGATTCAAGCTGTAAACTTTTTACAAGACATCTCATTCCCGGGGTTGCGGGTTCTCCGAAAGAGATACCGCGTTGCGGGTTGTCAGGAGAAAACTGGTGGGTTTTAGTCAATAAAAGTCTGACACTGGAAAGTTATTTGTATATTTCGCATCCGCAATAAAAAATACATCCCATTTCTTCACATTAATCGTAACAGTTTTTCGTCGTTGTATTACTGTTTAGTTCGTATACTGTGTTACAGTATAACTCAATTGGAAAGTTTCAGAGTTGCGATTTGCAAGGTCGTCGCGTATCCGTAGAGGAGTCTGGTCGTGACTAAAATGGTATATTATTGTTGGAATGACTTGGTGAAACTTTTTTTGTGATTCAAAAATATTGAACATGAATTATCATGCCTATTCTTACTGTAATTATCGGAAAGGTTAGTCAGGGGTGTTTATACAGAATGGAAAAATAAGTCCGGCCCTGGAGGGAAACTACCTTTTCATAGCGGTTGAGAAATCATCAAATAACTTCCCCCGCTCTGGGTGGTATTGCCCTTTACGTTCCGGGGCCGCGGTATCTCTTATATTTGTGTGACTTTCAGGTTGTTGTTTCGGGTCTGACTATTTGTGTATGTGAATTTAAATGTTTGTTAACGCACCCAAGAAACAGGAGAAATTCCTAAACTGGGCAACGCTGGCCCCGATAGTTAAAAAGACGTAGTAGGTATATAACACATTTTTTCCAATTTTGAGTTATATACATTGCCGGAATCGAAAAAAAAAGGCGCACATGCCTGTATTTTTGGTAAATTTAGATACTTTTTCTTTTTAATTATCGGGGGCAGAACGGTAGGTACTTTAAAATAAAACATGTTTTTTAAATTGTTTTTTTTGGACCAACCGAAAGGCAAACACAATTGACCGTAATCAAAAAGTTCCTAAGGTCACTAGTTCCCCGGGGTACCTACCATAACTGTTTATCACCAAGTAATCATTGGTGACCTACATAGTATTATGCCTGCCTGCCTGGCTTAGTAACGCAACTAGTCTCTGCTCTTATTAAATGAGGTTTACAGCGTTTTTATGAGAGTTTCTCTTTACGTAGAAAGTTTCTTGCTTGTAGGCTGTGAAGTACCAAACTGTCCTTGCAAGTTAGATTCTGACACAGCATGTAAAAGGAGCATGTATGAAAAGAAAAGTGTTTTTTTTTTTTAGTAAAACTTACTACAGGGTAGCTGTAATCTTAACGGAGAAAACGTTTATTGATATTTTTTATTTAATCCAATGTATTAATTATGTTTTTTTTTTTTAATTCTTGGAATTTGTTGACATGCTTTAAAAATAATATAAAATGATTGTTTGCTGAACGGTAAAATGTGGCAGAGCTTTGATTTGTTTTAAGAACTATTATAATATATCCTACTAATATTATAAATGTGAATGTTTGTGAGGATGGATGTATGGATGTTATGTTTGTAACACTTTTACGTCAAAACGGCTAAACGGATCTAAGCCGCGCTTGCCTAGTTTGGTCTGTGTATGGGTGACCACCCGATACATACGGAGTTTCCTCCGTGCCTTAAAAACACGTTAACTGCTGGTCCCGCCCGTCATTTGAAGATCTTTGACAGTCGTTACAAACTAGGCAAGTCAGTGTCTCGAAAGTCACCACCCGAGACACCATAGTCTGAGTACCAGTCTTACCAAGGGGGATACCCCTTGGTAAGACTGGTACTCAGACTGATATAATTATAATTGATATAACTGATATAATTACAATGTTGATCATTGTAATTATAATTATATCATTGTAATTATATTTGTCTACAGAGTAAAAAGACTAACTGCTGTACTAAGTTATATTAATATCCTGCTAAATATAAACTTTGGAAACGAGGTCACGACGTCGCCATTTCTCAAAGTCCAAAAACGAACTGAGGCCATTACAAATTCTTCTCCAGTTACGAATTTATGGCCTTTGTAGCACCAGGATTCGAAATTCTGAAATATTCAGGGAACTGGGTGTAATAACAATTATATCAAGACTTTGAAATTTATTGCAGCTTTAAATGAAATTAATTTGAAAAGCTCTTTGAGTTAAATTTTTTTTATAAATTGGTAGAGATAGCTTTTATTATTAGAGATGTACCGAGAAAATCGACTATCCGACCATATTTGCAGTCGGCGACTATTCGGCAAAAAGCGCCGACTAATCGGCTCAAGTGATTTAAATATATTAAAACCTTTATTGTATTTTTGTTAATTCTATCATTACCCTTAAAGTTTATAATATAACTAGAATTTGCCCGCAGCTTCGCTCGCGTTAAAATCGGGGTAACACATTTCCCCTTTCCCGATTTGCAGGTGCCTGCTTGCTGTAGTTTTTGCCCTTGTGCCTTTTTTATTGTAAAAGCAAAGCTAAGTTTTCTCTTTTCTTCCCTATTTCACCCACATTTATCACTTTAAAAAAATTGCCTATGTCCGTCTCCAAGATTCCAACTATCTCTGTACCAAAATTCATCAAAATCGGTTTATCCATTAAGGCGTGAAGACGTTACAAACAAACTCACTTTCGCTTTTATAATATTAGTAAGGATCTAGTAATCGGAGGTCTTTCCTTTTCAAGAAAAAATAATTTCTAGTACCTATGATATGAACGCCATTGTTACATTTACACGCGACAAGCAAGTGTGTGCTCTGGATGCCAACGGCATAAATATGTGACAAAAATTGAGGTGAAATGATTGGAAGGCACGCGCGTGCGTTTATGCTCTGCCGTTCAAAGATAAATAGACAATTTTTTTTTTTAAATAACGTTGCTCCACACTAGAAATTTCTCCTGTATCGTGGGTTCGTTTACAAATATTTAAACTCACATAGACAAACAGCCAACCCGTAACCACTATCATACAAATATTTGTTCCATGCGGGACTCGAACCAGCGACACGCAGCGTAGCAGTCGATCCCTCGGCCACTAAGCCAACCATGCCGTCGTTATTAGTGACTACATGGGCAAGTAAGACTGACTGCGTTGGATGTTGTACTACTCATTACATTGAACGCTATGTATATTGCCGATGCAATACCCACTTCACCAAAACCAATGATCGCCTTGGCCGAGGATACAACTGCTTTTTTTTGGGTAGGGAAATCATCAAATAACTTCCCTCGCTCTGGGCGGAGCGGGGGAGTGTCAGACTTGTGCTGACTAAAACCGACCCATGTTCCTTCTATTGCCCTTTACGTTCCAGAGCCGCGGTATCTCTTTCGAACAACCCGCAACCCCGGAGGAGACAGCTGCTTATTCGGCCTTTTTCGCAAGCCGAGTATTCGGAAAAAAATCATTTTCGGCCCATCTCTATTTATTATTTATGAAATTCCTATGTTAAGATGAAAAACCCGAATCGTAAGAACTGGTTAAGATTTCGTAGAAAAGACGCTGGCTTGAATTTACTCTTCAAATTATAACTTCGAATATACTTTTAAGAGTGTATGTTTTACGAAATTATTTCTTGGTAGCGACTACGCTCCCTCGTCGCGAAAGGAAAAATATGGCGAAACCATTTTTAATACTGTAGCTACCAACATTGTCTCTAATTAGGGGTTGATGTGCTTGTATTTACTTAACTAGTGGTTATTTTAATGCGGATTATGTTTAATCAACATACCTATATTTTATGCTGTAGTATTTACGTTTATTCATGTTCATATAAATTACATTTTTAAATAGTTAATATGTTATTTACTTATTACAGCATGGAGGACTTGCAGCTTAAAAAGAAACTAAATTAAAAAAAAAAAACATAGACAACAGCAACCCAGTTACAAGTCCTCACGTATTGTAGCAGACTAAAAATTGAAAAACAAATGTGAGCACAAACATCACTTTACTCATTACCCTAACTCTATAAAAAGTTACATGAACAAAGTCAAATAAAAATATAGAAACATTTAAAAATACAGAAAAGTAGTAGTCTGTAATAGTATCGGGAACAGGGTCCAAGCCACGGCGGTCAGGGCTCCAGAAAAAGAATGACTATCGGCACAATGATTACTGAGTCCACGACCAAGACAAAGGTCTTGATAGATAGATCTTGGCCTATCTTGGACGTTATACAATCAAAATATTACTCTATCTACAAACTAAACTAAAATACAATCAGCTGTATAAACCAATTGAAACGGAAACGGAGTGCAAAAATCGGATCCCGAATTTCGACACAACTTTGTTTAACTAAACGCCTAATTCGAACACAAACTGATATTTAACAATACCAATAGAACTTGCCTTCAAACGTTGCGATTTTAATTCAATTCCCTTTGCTTTCAGTACTGAAATGTTGCTGAAATTCATTAGAACTAAGCCTTAACTAGACTCTTTAGTTCTTCATTCACCAGTTTAATGGGACTAGCGAAGGAAATTACAGATGCTGATTTGTTGGTAACTCGGATTTAAGTAAATAAACGGTATTAACATATCATCACGTCTGTGGTCCTGAAGGGGGTGCAGAAGTGCGAATAAGGTGGCCGGGCGTTTGAGGGAGAGAACCTCAAACAGCCCAGCCGCTGCGGGAGACGCTTCAGGCGTCGGGCGCCGCGAGACGAGTCCCAGCCACCGTAGATGATGGCAACGATGGACGGTGAGCAATGGGAAGCTCATCATCCGTCTGTCCAGTGACGACCGGCCGTGTCGACGGCACGTTAGTATTCCACGCGTGCCTCAAAAAGATGTCAGAAAAACTGGGCAGAAAAAGGTATGTCATGGGAGACCACCCATGACATCCTTTCATCTGTGCCTCGAAAATCACATTAAGCTGTTGGTCTCGGCTCTCCTTTAATAAAATTATATTCGCTTAATAACACCAAGAAGTACAAGTCCTGGTCGGAAGCAAATAGCCAGCACAAATTCAATTTAGCGAGTCTCACTGGGAATACACTGCAGTGGGCAAGACACACGCTAAGTAATTGGATCGCAATCTGTTATTATTACTATCCAGGGTGGAAGGGAAACCAGCGCATAAACAGTTACCATGAAATCATATAAAAGATGATTATATCATCCCGAATTTCCCTACATCATCATGCATCTGTAATTTGACTCTGTAATATGACGGCACGGTTGGCACAGTGGCTGAGCGATCGACTGCTGAGCTGCGTGTCGCGGGTTTGGTTCTCGCACGGAACAAATATTTGTATGGCCTTCAAATAGTTGATTCCGCTCCACCCAGAGAGGGAAAACTGATATGATGATTTCTCATCGAAAAAAAGCCTTTTTTTAGGAAAAAAAGGGGTGTGTGTACTTATGTACACGCGTTAGAAGTTATACTTGTTTGGTGTAAAGAAAAAAAACTTTGGTAACCCATCCATTTCCAAACCTTGGTGAGAGTTGCTTAACCAGGCTCCGTGTGCTAACCCATCCATTTCCAAACCTTGGCAAGGGTTGCTTAACCTGGCCCCCTGTGGTAACCCATCCATTTCCAAACCTTGGCAAGGGTTGCTTAACCTGGCCTCCTGTGGGAGCCCATCCATTTCCAAACCTTGGCAAGGGTTGCTTAACCTAGCCCCCTGTGGTAACCCATCCATTTCCAAACCTTGGCAACGGTTGCTTAACCTGGCCCCCGTGCTAACCCATCCATATCCAAACCTCGGCAAAGGTTGCTTAACCTGGCCCCCTGTGGTAACCCATCCATTTCCAAACCTCGGCAAGGGTTGCTTACCCTGGCCCCCTGTGGTAACCCATCTATTTCCAAACCTTGCCAAGGGTTGCTTAACCTGGCCCCCTGTGGTAACCCATCTATTTCCAAACCTTGGCAACGGTTGCTTAACCTGGCCCCCGTGCTAACCCATCCATTTCCAAACCTTGGCAAAGGTTGCTTAACCTGGCCCCCTGTGGTTACCCATCCATTTCCAAACCTCGGCAAGGGTTGCTTACCCTGGCCCCCTGTGGTAACCCATCTATTTCCAAACCTTGCCAAGGGTTGCTTAACCTGGCCCCCTGTGGTAACCCATCTATTTCCAAACCTTGCCAAGGGTTGCTTAACCTGGCCCCCTGTGGTAACCCATCCATTTCCAAACCTTGGTGAGGGTTGCTTAACCTGGCCCACTGTGTTAACCCATCCATTTCTAAACCTTGGTAAAGGTTGCATAATCAGTCCCTGTGTGGTAACCCATCCATTTCCAAACCTTGGCATAGGTTGCTTAACCTGGCCCCCTGTGGTTACCCATCCATTTCTAAACCTCGGCAAGGGTAGCTTGGAATGTGAAATTGATTTGAGCTTAATAAAACACACCAAAAGAATATTTATTTATTATGAAACACGTGTTCTAAATATAAAAATACTAAAATATACAACATGAACATAGTTACTAGAACACCTATAACTAACTTCACGATGTCGCTGTGCGCGCGCAAATCACTCTCATCATTTTTCTCCATCGCGCCAAAAGAAGTATAACTTCAAAAATACGTATTACTCCTTGCTAATTTGAATGGTCCCAAACGTCAATGAAAACAAACATAGGAACATATTTTACTAGCTTTTGCCCGCGGCTTCGCTCGCGTTAAATTCGGGGTAATACAGTTTCCCTTTCCTGATTTGCCCTAGCGCCTTATTGATTTGTAATAGCAAAGCTAAGTTTTCCCTTTGCTTATCTCTTTCTCCCTCCTAAATCACTTTTTTTTAAATAGCCATTGTCCGTCTCCTAGGTGCCAACTATCTCTGTACCAAAATTCATCAAAAACGGTTTAGCCATTAAGGCGTGAAGAGGTAACAAAAAAACCCACGTTCGCTTTTATAATATTACTAGCTTTTGCCCGCGACTTCGTCCGCGTGGATTAATAGTTCCCGTTCCCGGGGGATTTCCGAGATGAAAACTATCCTATGTCCTTTCTCGGGTCCCAGACTATATCTGTACCAAATTTCATTGAAATCGATTCAGTGGTTTAGTCGTGAAGAAGAGACAGACAGACAGACAGAGTTATTTTCGCATTTATAATATTAATACGGATAATATTAGTACGGATAGTAAGGATGTCCAAATAAATGTATAATTAAATTAATTAGAAACGATAATTTCAAAATTATATATGTTTTGTTTATTTGCTAGTTAGCAACGGACCACGGGTTATTATATTAATATTCACCTTCCGCATTCAGATACTACCTACTTAATTCTTATTAATGAAAACTAAATAGTTAAACGCGTTACTAATTGGGTTACACACTTAGGCTTGCCAAATTAACTCTGCCGGAATCCGTTTAATAAGATTTTGTCGCAAATATAATTAAAAATTTGCTTTTCTCAAAGTTGTTTTAATCTTTTTCTTTTCGTGTCGATGAAACTCATTTAGTGTTAGACCAGTATATTGGCTCCCTGCACAACTCTGACATTAGTATTAAGTCAAGGCAAAAGATCAAGGGTTGCGGGTAGAGATACCGCGGCCCCAGAACATAATGGGTAAAAGAAGGAACATGGTCAGTACAATTCTGACACTCCCCCCAGCCCATCCAAAGCGGGAGAAGTCATTTGATAATTTCCCATCCGCAAAAAAAAACATTTTTACCAAATCTGTACGTCAGTCAGTCGTGTATGGTCAATTTCACAGGCAGCCCGGAGTAAGATGGCGGCAAGAGACCCCCGTGCCTCGGATAGCATGTTGGTCCAAACCAAAATGGCGGCTCCCAAAGATGGTGGACTGTTTATTTTTATGCATACTCATGATTATGGGTATTAGAACTATCAGATGAAGAGAATATTAGAAAGTAGGCACGTTTTTTTAGTTTTTTTTTATTACTATAATCCTTACTACTTAATATTATAAAAGCGAAAGTGAGTTTGTTTGTTTGTTTGTGACGTCTTCAAGCCTACACGGCTTAACCGATTTTGATGAATTTTGACACCTAAATAGTTGGGACCCTACGAAAAATAGGCTCCTTTTTTAAAGAGAAAAAATAAGGAAAAACTTTGCTTTGCTGTTTCAATAAATAAGGCGCTAGGGCAAAAATACAAGTAGCCCGTTAGGTACCTACCTGCAAATCAGGAAAGGGTACTGTGTTACCCCGAATCAAACGCGAGGGAACCCGCGAGCAAAATATGTACAACATAAATGGATGGATGGACTGAAAACATTTGGCTAAATATTTTGAGGATTAGGTATAGCTCTGCCACCTTTCTTAGATTACACGTGTGGAGATAAATTATGTTAATTAATTAACTACAGCCTATCGTGAAAGTTTCAGAACCTGTGGTTTTTATAAATTGCCTACAAGTTCGAAGAAATAATGCGATAACGGTATTTCCTAATTAGCATATAAAAACTGACGAATTTTATTTCAATTTACCGACCAAAGGCTTCTTGCATCGGGTAAGCATGTTTCAATTAATATTGATTAATTAAATTATTTCAATTTGATGGTGTTTTGAGAGCCGGCAGCAGTCGGGAAAGCAAATACATAGAAATGATTTAGTTTTTGTTTTACTGAGTAAATAAAAACATAAAGCGTGCAGAGGGGCCTGCCAGGTCCACTGCCATCTGGGGTTGCGGGTTGTTCGAAAGAGAGACAAAAGAAAGAACATGGGTGGGATTCAGTCAGTAAAAGTCTGACACTTACTCCGCCCAGAGCTGGGGAAGTTATTTGATGATTTTCCATCCACAAAAATAAATAAAAAGCACATGTAACTAAAAGAGTGATGGATCTAAATGTTGATGGAAGAGCGACGGGAAGGCCAAAGAAAAGATGTATGGATTGTATAAAGAATGTAATGATAAGAAGGAGTAAATGATGCCGAGACGTCTGATAGGGGAGAATGGAAGAAGAAAACGTGTTGCGCCGACCCCAAATAGAATGGGCCAAGGGCGAGAAAATTATGAAAAAAAAGGTGTCTAGTTCATCATCTTGTCAATAAACTTTATGTTCTGCTCTACTCGTTTGGTATGAATACTGAGCATGCATACCTAATCCGTTTAGCTTCGCGTCTCCCATCGTCAGGGTTCTTGGGGGTTCAAACCTTCCAAAATCACGCGCAACTATAGCAAATCCATCAAGGTTTAAAGCAATATGTTTCATGTGGGTGTTATTCTCGTTCCTGACAAATATATATAACCATATTTTTCCGAGAATATCCTATTGTGTGAATTGACAATGGAAAATCCAATAATTTGAGATATTTCGTGGAACTGAACGCGCTTCTACCTGGAAATAATCCATGATAGATAGAAACTACAGGGAAACACTGGAAACAGTCGAATTGACGCAAACATCTAATTCGCTAAACTGCCTAATCAACGAAACTAGCGAATTGAATAAATTGATGATTGAAGGAAACTTACCGTTGATACATGGCTCGACTGTCCTACTCCTGGGCCTTCCATAGATAATATAATAGAATTTAAAGTACCTATACATTTTTTTTTTTTCAGGAAAAAATGTGGCCAGTGATAATACCCATAGTTCTTTACTTAACTTATAGTGAAGCCCAGCACCCTCGCTTGGTGAACTATCCAACGAGAGTGTCACCATCTTATTACAACCCTGGATCACTGACTGTGCCGTCCACGTACAATATTCCTCCCAAGCAATATCCCGAATATTCAGTTGTTTCACCCCCACTTCCATATAACTATCAACGACTACCTCAGTACGAAGATCCTTATTATAATGGAGGCTACAATAAAGTACCAATTACAAACGGGTACTATTCACTGAACGGTAATCACCTACGTCAGTCCAAATCTCATTCACATTCGAAAAGGGTCAGTCTTGGTTCTGAGCGCTTTCCTTTCGACTTAGACTACCGATCAAGCAACAGTGACTCTGAAGCGGATCTCAAGCCGTTATCAGAAGGACAGTCATATTTTGATGATCTTGAACTCGTTGAGAATTTCGGGAATTATCTGAGGAAACGCACGTAAGTACAAGACAAGAAGTATTTTCGCCATTGTCGTAGTTACGTGGGAGAACAGTTTTGTAGATATTTTAAAGCGATCAAGTTCATGTGCGGCAGGCCGTACGTTAGTTAGAAGACCAGTATATATGGCCTCTTATTCTTTGGACCCCCGTACTATCTAGTTTCATGCAAGGATGATGTCGTCTTTGGTGGTAAAATAAACTGCAATGGCAGGAGGCATTTTTTGACGCCACTGTAATAGGTATCTACTATTATCACAATACTACCAGGAGGCGTTCATAAAAACACAGCCCACGTAGACTGTCTGTCTTTTGTCACTATTCCCAAGTTAGGCCCAATTTCCAAGTTATTTAATACAATTTTCCAGATATAAAATACTAACAGTGCCAACGTAGGTACTACACTTCATTATGATTTTTCAGAGTATTGGATGGATCTTCAAAGTCGATCAACGACGCTGCTCACCAGTATAATGGCATATTATCTGTTCTAATCGCTTTGGCGAGAGCCGTCAGGAATTCGTGTGCTGAGTAAGTAGAACTTGTACCTAGGGCCGGATTAACCATCTCGGGGCCCCTAGGCACAGATCGTTTCCCTCCCCCTTCGGCCTGTTGGTCTAGTGGTTAGTGACCCTGACTGCTGAGCCGGAGGTCGTGGGTTCGATTCCCACCCAGGACAAACTTTGTGTGATGAGCATGATTGTTTGTTCTGTGTCTGGGTGTGATTTATCTATAACTAGCTGTGCCCGGCATGCGTTGCAATGCACTTTTCTACCCTACCTACCCTACTTACCCTGCCTACCCTATCGTTTTTTTCTTGCCGCAAAAACCATCCTTAGACTACAACGAACAAAAAAAAAAGAATTGGTAAAATTGGTCTAGGCGTTGTTGAGTTATGCGCTTACCAACACATTTTGCGATTCATTTTTATATTATAGATATGTATGTATTTATAAATTATATAAGTATGTATATCAGTTGTCTGGTTACCATAACACAAGCTCTGCTTAGCTTGGGATCAGATAGCCGTGTGTGAGTTGTCCCAAGATATTTATTATTATTATTTATTTATTATTATTATCATACCACAACAACGCAAATTGTAAATTTTTACAGTTTAAATTACGAAACAGAATGAAGGTACCATCGTCATCAACAACAGACTTCAGTCATCACATTGCAAAGTTATATTGTATTGCATTCCTTCAAGTGAAAAGACTTTCACCACAATCTACATGACGAAGTATCGGAGTCATTTAAAAATGAAACAAAGAATAGGAAAATCTTGCGTATTTTTATCACAATCTCCTTTTTTATTTTTTAATGGGGAGTGCTGGGCCCCTGGTCATAGTAGGCCCCTAGGCACCGGCCTAAAGTGCCTTATGGATAATTATTATTTATACTGGATATAAAACTGGATAATAACAGGTAGATACGACTGATATTCTGAATGTTTACTGAGAGTAAGACACTATTCTGGCTTTAATCATATTGCAGAGTTCAGAGCATCAAACTGAACTTCCTCTATATAGGAACATCCGTCATTTAAATCAAGGCTTTTGCACCTAAACTTAATTTGAAACCGAGCCTAAATGTTGATGCAGTGTCAGCCAGAGATAAACCATGAAGAGGTTTTCTTTTGTGTTGACTTTTGCTGAATAATTATAAGACAGCAGGATGCAACAGCGAGCTCGAAGATTTTTTAAGAAAGTTAAATTTTTTATTTGACCATTAATACAAAAATAGTGTTTGTTTTGAAGTAAATATGGGGCAAAAACAAAAGAGGCTACACGTTCCACATTTTACTCTATATTACAGAATGTTTTTTTTTTAAATCCCGCGAATTAGTCTGAATTAGGATCTGATATTTTTTTCTGCAGCTTCGACCAAGTCTACGACCAGATTTACCTGTCAACAGTTGACCTCTACTATAAATATGGACTGAACAATGCGGAAAAGGTTGCAGACATGATTGAGGACTACATCAGAAAAGGAAACTCGCACATTCCTAAAGTAAGTCAACGACTAGCCAATGAAAACAGCACCCTACTTGCTAGCCCCCAATAACCTTGATAATCTTGTGATTCGTTCCCAATATTAATATTTTGAACACTATTGTCACATATTTGACGGGCCTGTTGGTCTAGTGGTTAGTGGCCCTGACTGCTGAGCCTGAGGTCGTGGGTTCGATTCCCACCCAGGACAAACTTTGTGTGATGAGCATGATTGCTTGTTCTGTGTCTGGGTGTGATTTATCTATAATATGTATGTATTTATAAATTATATAAGTATGTATATCAGTTGTCTGGTTACCATAACACAAGCTCTGCTTAGCTTGGGATCAGATAGCCGTGTGTGAGTTGTCCCAGGATATTTATATTTATTTCGCAAACTTTGATCTAAACTGGGACAACACAAAAAAGGATTTTTTCAGGAGACGAAGAATCGTAATTTTCTTTGTATATGACGTTATGGATGTAAATTCTGTTATGGCAGATGCTCGGTGATCATGCGTAAGTAACGCATGATCACCGAGCATCTGAATACAAGGGTAAAAAAAATATTTCGATTTTTGAGTTGTCCCAGTTTAGATATAGGTGAGCAATACGTGAAAAACAAGCGTGTGCCTGATGCCAATAACACAAATATGTGACAAAAAAATAGGGAAAATTAGTGGCATGGCGCGTGTGCGTTTACTCTAACGTTCAAAAGCTTAAAGAAAACCATACTTTAGCCCGGATATATTAAAATCGCGATTTTAATATTCTTCTTCTGGGGTAGCTTGTTCCATCTATGACCACATACGTAAGTTCCATCTAAGCACCATGCAAGATCGAAGATAGCTTAAAATTTCCACAAGACTCGGTCGAGTTTCACAAGTTTCTAGGTGGTCGCCAGTTTTAATTCTGGCTTTCCGGAGTTTCAGTGGTTCAAAGTAGTGTAGAAACTTTTATCTATGTAGGTAATATTTAAATAACATCACGCCTGTAATCTCCGAAGGGGTGAACAAAGGTGTACCTACCTAACCGTAGATACACCCACATTTAGTCAGTATGTTTTAAGTCCCATGGAACCCATTTTTTTTAAACCTTTCTCCACAATAGGATTTCTCCTGTATCGTGGGTTCGTTTACAAACATTTAAACTCACATACACAAACAGCCATATACACAATAAAAAAATCGGGCACAAGAATTCGTAATGGAAAAATCCAAAAAAAAAATCGGCCCTGAAGTCGAACACCGCGACCGCTACTGCTGACCTATCAGTCAGCAAACGAGGCAGTCAATATTAATGTTTGAATCATTTCAGCTGAAGAAACTAAAACAAGAAATCTGCGAAACGGACCGGTTCTGCTCAGTAGCCGTCGACAACAAAATCAAGAGTTCTCCACTACTGTACGTGAAAGAGTTGGAGACCCTCGAAGCCCTGGCCCATTTGGCTCGCAGCTACTACCCCTACATTGAGGAGTTCAACCAGGCAGCTCAGAAAGGCACAGCTCTGCATTACCTAGAGACTAGTAAGGAGAGGTTGAGGGAATATGTGATGCATATTGTGAACAGCGTAGAACATTTATCCGACAGAGTAGTCACGTGTCCGTAAATTTGTTTTCGGACGCTAAAATAGATGTGAAGATATGAATTTCGAGTTGTTTTATTAAGACTTGGCAGTTAATCTTCTTTTTATGGGGCTTGCTACCAAAAAAAAGTTTGCAAATACACGTTTTTTTCAAATGGTACGTAATACCTTAAAAGGATCAAAATGTATAGGTACTTAAAAAAATCATCATCATCATCATATGTTGGGTCGGCTTCCAGTCTTACCGCATGCAGCTGAATATCAGTAATTTACATGGAGCGCCTATCTGACCTCCACAACCCAGTCAGCACTGGGTAAATACTATATACCTCTTGGTAAGACTGGTTGTCAGACCTTAACGACTGTTAAAGATCTAAAATTGACAGCCAACAGCTTAACGTGCTTTCCGACGCACGGAGGAAACTCGGTATATAACGGGTGGTCACCCATCCACAGACCAACTTAGGCAAGTGCGGCTTAACCTAAAGATCGAACCGAGCGGCTGCTATTAGGTATTTAGCTACGAGCTCCTCAGGTACTTAAAAAAGTACTGCTGCAAAAATTATTACAAAATATTTCATTTTTAATATTGTCTGTATTTATTTCAATAAACAATATAAGAAAAAAAAATCAATGGGTTCCTGGTTGGTTTGTAAACACAATAAAACACGGTAGGTGGCAATGCACAATTTCTGTACTAGGGCCATGACAACGTCTGCCGGGTCCGCTAGTAGTCCAAAATAACGTGTAGGTATGTGAAAAAATTCTGTTTGATAGTTCAATTGTGACTCAGTTTTTCTTCTACTTTATTTTGCACGCGACTTGACTTGCGTTATTACCAGAGATTATCCCAAGGGAAAGTTTTAAATATGCCTATAGACGCTCAGGAGAATGTACCTTCAAAATCAATTCAGTAGTTCAAGATATTACTTCTTACAGACAAACTTACTTACTGCAACCTTTTATAATATTTGTGTAGTAGTGTAAATGTATATTTTAGGTCATTCAAATAGTCAAGAAAACACACTGATACAGCACACAATCAAACATTTTATTTATCTAAAATACATATTAAAAATTAACAACATAAAATGGATACGTCAGTCTATACAAGTTTAATATATTATTCACTCTCTATTTTATATAAATAACTCTTTTTTTCTATAAATAGTAGTTGGCTACTAATTCTTAAGATACTACTTTTAATATTTAATATACAAGGAATTTCACAAGAATGTTCAGATATCAGAATTGTTACAAAGATAGATTTTAACCTGAAAGTTATTGTTTATTAATTAATTACTTTTGAGTGTGTGTATTGATATTAAAATTTATAATATGTATTTTTGTGTTTAGTTCGAGAGATAAGAACGTTAGAATCATAATTAAATTACTATTTATTTGAATTTACGTTAACTTACATGAATATCTTTGAAAAGCTTTGAATAAAGGAATGTTTATTTCATTAAAAATAACTCAAATTAACTGATATGTCCCAACGTTGTTGTCTCTTAAACTGCATATTAGTATAACCACATAAAATTGTCAGTTGTCAAGTCAAATTAGACAAAACAATAGAACAGGGTACCAGTCAAAGGTTTGCTGAAACCGGTGCGGACAAATTGCAGACGCAGACTTGGACACTTCAAAAATATGCTACTGAAATGTCTGTTAGTGTCCGGTTTTCGCATCTGGTCCGTTCTAGTTTCAACTGCTCCTTTGTACAATAGTAAGGCTGTTATTTTGTACAATATGACATCAAAACATCTGACAACTTAAAAACAATAGCAGTACACATTGGACAGAAAATAAAGACGCATCTGACGAATAACTGATTCGCAAAATCACAATCAATTTTTAATAACACAACTTTAATTAGACCACATATGTTACTTTTTGGTTCTCTCATTCCTTTTGGAACATAATTCATTTTAAAGCAGTGTTCTATGAAAGCGAGACGATACGATGATACACGATTCTTCCCGAATCGACGCGGTAACAAACACTCTCGGTTTCCTTAACCATAATCAAAGTCTCAAAAATCATTTAAGATTCCAGATTTGACAGCAGAGATTAAAATCGATGGAACACAGATGCAAATACAGCTTTTATTGTGAATGAAGATCGTATAGCAAATTGCACTCATAATTTTCTAGTGTATAATAATGTAAAATAAAAACAAAATCAAAAACAGCTAAAAAAAATTATGTAAAGTATCAAGTATCACCTCCCTAGAACACCGCAAAATCGATTGAAAACCCCTTTTTAGTTATAATAATCTTAGTCACACTCATTTATATACACAATAAAATTTATTAACTACATTGCACGCGTCAAATAAATCTTACATAATATGTTTACATATCTAATAGGACACTGAAAACTTCATACATAAATATATGGAAATAGAGGATGCCTCGGAAAAAAAAACAATTGTTACATGCAGTGTTCGATTATCTATCTGTCACAAAAAAAACCGTCACTTTTGACAACTTCTTTTTTTAAACGTCTCTGTTGCCAGCCTGTTGAGGCACGAAAGACGGCTTATTTTAATTCTAATAACTCTTAACGACACTACAAGCTACAATAAAATAAATAAACTACTCTGAAGAGAAAAATAAATAACGTAAAGAAGAAAAAGTTAAAAAAAGTGTTGCCATAATCAAGATCGTAGGATTGTTAATGAGATCATAACTGAGGCACCTCTGTTACTTTCTATATATAAACTTAAAATTTACATTAATTAATAAATGCGATTTCATTTATTGTTTATACATCTATTAGAAACTAACATAATAAAGATTTAGCTGTAAGCCTTGTACTATTGTACGTCTATCTCGTTCTAAATATTCCTCCTTTTGTTTTCTCCGCCTAAATAAAACCTCGAACTATTTTCGACTAAAACTCATTTGAGAGAACAATATTCTTTTTTTAAATATATTTCTATCAACTGATAAAAGTCGAAACAAAGCTGGAACAGAAAAAAAATGTAACCATTAGTTTAATCAAACGAAAAATCCTTTACTAAATCAAATTTTGAAATGTAACTTTCTCAATATAGAAATAAATTGTTCTAAAAATTATTTCTCATTTCATTATCTGTATACAAGTTATGTCAAAATTCAAGTAGAAGATAGAGAGAAGGGACTGTGTTTTATATGAAGGCCTTAATTTTATAGCTGACTACCAGCCTCACAATGAAACACATTGGAAGATGTCTCGGAAAATACTTGCGTGATACTATAGTTTGACTATCGTAAATGCCCCATGGTTCTCATCAATAGGTTTAATTCCTGCGATTCACAACCACCACGTTAACATTATTATAAACATGGCCGCTGGGCAATAGGGAGGGGACGACCAATTAGTTATTAGTAATTGGTCGTCCCCCTCCCGCGCGCCGCGGAACCTATAGGACAATAGGCTTTAGGAACAAGACATTTAACCTTGGTATCGTGAACCAATCAAATGTACGGATGACGTTCCATAGACTCGTTCCATTGGTCAATCGCATAGTGCACTTGCATGGTACATTTTCCATAGACGAAAAAGTACAATCTCTCTATCGTCTAGTTTTTAAAAACCGAATGCAAACGCTAGATAAGTAACTTCTGCCCAGCAGTTTGGTATTAAACCTTTTTATTGGACAATAATGTAAGTGATATCGGTGTTGAACTATGAAATATGAGTATTTTATACTGTTTAGGAAAAAGGTCTGCATATTTTTGATGTTTTTGTCTTAAAAGCTGAAACAGCTCGCTTTAATCGCATTTTTGTATATTTTTAGCGTTTATCAATATTTTTAATCGACTATATCCTTTGTCTGCATCCAGTTTTGGTAAATACATAGAAATATATTAGCAACGCAACACAATTCTATCAAAGAACTGTAGATAATCGCTTAAATCTGTACAGAAATCTATGTACATCAGAAGTCTAAACAAATATACATTATTACAGTATATATATAACTTATACACAAACTAGTGTACATTATGTATAAAATAAATTTGGTGCAGTATGGTGATTATTTTGAAGCTTTTATAATAAACCAATAAGGACCAAAAGTAGAATTTTGCAACTTTGTGGAAAAGGGACAGCACTACCGTTTATAGCGCCATCTCAATCGCACAGTGTTGCCACTTAAAAAAAAACATTTTTTATCTAAACACAAAACAAACCACCAATACCAAACGAACACGAATTACAAACGAACTAACAGTCCAGCTAAATTAACACCCAAAAAATACTTCGAAACACCGTTAATGGGTTAAATTTCTATAAATAAATAAATCTAGTATATACAAAAGTTCTATATATCTAAGATATAAGTTTATCTGAGTGCTGTGTAGAGGTTCAGTACACTCTTGTTTTCTTTATGTGAGGGAGTTTTGGAGAAAACGTTCCAGAAACGCAGCGTTTCGTCGCCGGCGCCGGTGACTATCGCCTCGCCGTCGGGTGACAGGGCGAGGTACAAGACGCGGTATGAATGGCCTGTTAGTTTTGCCACCTGGAGAAAAAAAAACAACATAAGCAAACGTAGTTCATTTGATAAGAAAAATCTAAACAATGACCATTACTAAAATATTTAATCACAAATGTCTAGCCATTGGATACAGTTGTCAATTGTAGATTTTGATAGTTGTTTTTTTCAGGATTTCTCCTATATCGTGGGTGCGTTTGCAAACATTTAAACTCACATAAAAAATAAAGTATTTAAAAGAACAGTTTATAAAATTTTATGTTGTTATTGCTTTAAAAACGTATTTTTGTGTGCGTTTAGCACATGCTAACAATTTATTGTTATGTTTAAAGATAACAACAAATGTTTCAAAGCTTGTTCGACAATCAAAATTAAGTAAAAAAACAATTCGTTCTTAATTAAATTTATTGACGCTCTATTTTACTATCGGAAATTACCCCACAGGTATGTCATACATATAGCTTCCCATAAGTTAAAGAATTTTTGCAATCGAATCAGGAGTTCCAAAGATTACCCCCTACATTCAAACTAACAAGCATACCGACTATACTTCTTCATAAAATAAATAAAGATAAAACACAGAAGGCACAAACCTGCGTCAACGACGGGTACTTCCAGACGAGGATCTGGTTCTGTGAGTAGCCGTGCGTCGATACCAACTCGCTGGAGTGCTTCGACCACGCCAGGTTGCATACTTGAGATCCTGTGGACGAAGACACCAAATTATCATATTATTAATATTATAAAAGCAAAAGTATGTGAGGATGTGTGTAAGTAAGTTTGTTGTTCTTACACTCAAAAACTACTGAATGGATTTTGATGAAATTTCACAGTAACATAGCAAATAACACATAGGCTACAATTCATAAAGATATATATTCTGTAACCACGCGAGTGAAATCGCGAGGCGCGGCTAGTATCATAATCCTTACTAATATTATAATAAAAGCGAAAGTGAGTTTGTTTGTTTGTTTGTTACCTCTTCACGCTTTAATGGCTGAACCGATTTGGATGAATTTTGGTACAGAGATAGTTGGGAACCAGGAGACAGACATAGGCTAATATTTTTGAAAAAAGTGGGATGTGAGGGAGAAAGAGGGAAGAGAAGGTAAAACTTAGCGTTGTTATTACAAATCAATAAGGCGCAAGGGGAACTGTGTTACCCCAAATTTAACGCGGGCGAAGCCGCGGGCGAAAGCTAGTATATGATAGTTTTTAGAAATATTTTCTTAGACAACTGTGTGTTGGGTGCGGCGAAAACTTTGTATGGTTTAAATAAACCCAGGAATCCCCTCTATCTAGTACTTTTCAGATTCTACGTCTCGGAAAGTGCAGAGGCATTAAGTAATTCATCTCATCTTTAAATCATCGAAGGCTGGCAACAAAATCATAATAAATATAAATAGTGATAGCTTATTGGTGTGACTTTCGGACTGCCAAGTTCATAGGTCTCGAGTTCGAACCCTTTTTACCCCATCCGTAAAAGAAAAAACTTGAGAGGTGCAAGGCACACCCGGTTGCAGAGAATATATTACTTATTATGTACAAAAAACCTACACTTAACAAAAATAATCGTCGCGACACCAGACTGTTCAATGCGAAATAAAAAGACGATGAGAGAGAGAGACAGACAGAGAAACACGCGCACGCCTCACGGCTCACAACTATAGCAAAAAGTGTGGTTACAACTTTTGGTCCTAATTTTTTCCGTCTAGCCCCCTTTCGCAACGCGCGGTAGGGAACTTCGTTCCAATTAATAAATAATAATAATAAATATCTTGGGACAACTCACACACGGTATGTGTTATGGTAACCAGACAACTGATATACATACTTATATAATTTATAAATACATACATACTATAGATAAATCACACCCAGACACAGAACAAACAATCATGCTCATCACACAAAGTTTGTCCTGGGTGGGAATCGAACCCACGACCTCCGGCTCAGCAGTCAGGGCCACTAACCACTAGACCAGCAGGCCCGTCAAATAAATATAATAATGCTTAGGTTATACATACCAGTATCAACACACTGCATGGGCTGCGACGTGAGAGTGTTCCAGAACCGTATGCACCGGTCTGCGGTGCCGCCGCCCGACGCCAGCAAGCCGTGCTGGTGCGGGGACCACGCGATGGCCTTCACGGCAGCAACGTGCGCCGAGTACGTTTGTACAGGAGATGTGGAATGCTGGAAAAGAAGAGAACGGTTAGTAATTGAGGTGGACTTGCAAGCTGTTCGATTTGCAACCTTCAGTATAGGGACGAAAGTTGAACATCAAATAGGGCTTTTATATAACGACATTCAAATTTTTTTCTAGCGAATCATGTACAGGGACTGAGCAATAACAATTAGTCAATTTATCTGTTTTTTTAAGGGTTTCGTACCCAAAGAGTAAAATGGGACCCTGTTGCTAGGACTCCGCTGTCCGTCCGTCTGCCACCAGGTTGTATCACCTGAACCGTACCCACATAACCAACATGTTCTTTTGACGTTTTTATAGGACTCGCGCAAGTCCGACTAACACTTGGCCGATTTTTTCCTAACTTTCTTTATGTTTTTGTGTGATGAATGATGATCATAAATAAACGATGATCACAAATTTCAATCATGAAATTTGAATATAAAAAAGAACCTTTCATTTATGGAATCAATCAACTCAGTTACTACGTTATCCCTTTTTTAGTTTAAGCTTAAAAGTTATCAGAACACGAATTCGGATAAGCAAATATTTATCAGTTAACCGGTAAATTAATTAACTCGCAAAATAAATGGCCAATCGCCTACCTCATTCCCATAATAATATAATCATAGCGGAAACAATAAAAACTATTCTTATCGCAAATTAAATACGTTAAATTTTGCGTGTTACCGCAACTTCTTATCACTATATCATTCCCATTTTACGTTCCCACAAAAACAATGGCCTGAGAAATACAGTAAAACTAGCTTTTACCCGCGGCTTCGCTCGCGTTAAATTCGGGGTAATAAAGTTCCCCCTGCGCCTTATTGATTTGTAATAGCAACGCTAAGTTTTCCCTTTTCTTCCCTCTTTCTCCCTCACATCCCACTTTTTAAAATAAAAATTAGCCTATGTCCGTCTCCTGGTTCCCAACTATATCTGTACCAAAAATCATCAAAATCGGTGTAGCCATTAAAGCGTGAAGAGGTAACAAACAAACAAACTCACTTTCGCTTTTATAATATTAGTAAGGACTAGCTGTGCCCCAGTACATTGCAATGCAATTTTCTACCTTTCTACCTACCCTATCTTTCAAGTTGGATCAAACTGCACACGGTGTAATTTAATTTTAAATTAGTTAAGTGGTTTAGGAGTCCATTACGGACAAACAACGTGACATACCCTCAAAAAACCAAAATTAAAATATTTTTATTTCACATAAGCCTACATGGGCACTTATGAAACGTGGAGAAAAGGTGCACGGTTCGGGTTGATCGTTTTCTATGGAGAAGAACCGGCAAGAAACTCCATGGTTACTCTTTGAAAAGAGTAACCATGATTTCGCGTGGGTGCACTAATAATATACATTTAAACCTTCCTCTTGAATCACTCTATCTATTAAAAAAACCGCATCAAAATGAGTTGCGTAGTTTTAAAGATTTATGCATACATATGGACACTGACAGCGGATAGCGACATTGTTTTATACTATGTAGTGAAGGAGATTTATTCTTTTATTATCGATTGATTCGGTGAAGGAAAAACATTTTGAGGAAACTATCATGACTAATGCCCCGTTAGTAGTTGTATTTTGACATAAGTTCTATGAGACTTATGTCAAAATACAACTACCCGTAAGCAAAACGAGTCGTTTTTGTTTATTGGAACGGGGCATAAGGGAATAAGCAGATCATCCATTAAGAAACAAGAAAAATATGTATTACTAGTCGTGCCCAGCGGTTTCACCCGCTGAGGTTTAGGGGTATGAAAAATAGATGTTGGCCGATTCTCAAGACCTACCCGATATGTACACAAAATTTCGTTTAAATCGGTCCAGCCGTTTCGGAGGAGTATGGGAACGAAAACTGTGACACGAGAATTTTATATATTAGATAGACGATAACTCATAAACTACCCAAGTATAATAAATAAAATTGATATGGGACCACCTCAGAAGTATACCATTTCGAACCAAAAAAGAGTTTTGAAAATCGGTCCACAGTTAGTGGAGTAATCGGTGAATATACATAAAAAACCCGGCGAACATACAACCTCCTCCTTTTTTTAAGTTTGTTAATAAAAACACTGACACCTGAGGCCTAATTCTGCTATTACAATGGTGTCAGAATGATCGATCACTGATCGCATAATGGTTGATTTTTACAAGTTTAGTATGTAGTAGAGTACCTAAATTAGGCCCTAACGATAAACAATAAACAAAAAGACACGATAAACAAGGAGATTATTCCTGCGAGTTACCATTGTCCGTTAGTCACCTTCAGACTTAGCTAATTCTACTATTAGGCGTAGTTAGCATATTTTTTGCTTCAAAATTAGGAATTTAAAACTTTATTTCATAGGTCATAAAGTCCGTAGTTACATGAATTTAGTACTGACTCAATGACCTTTTAACAAGCGAATTACGTCAACCGTTTTATTGACCTACCTTTTGTAGCAATTTTCAGAATTCCTGCCCAACATAAATGGGTCGAAATGATAAATCATTATATTAAAGGGCCAAAGTAACTCGCGAAATTAATTTTTTTTAGGGTTCTGTACCTTAAAAGGACAAAAACGGAACCTTTTCAATCAATAGATTAAATAGTAAACTAAGTATTTATAAGTTAAAACTATTATAGCTGTAAAAAATCAATAGTTGAATTGCTTCAAACCTTAAATTATGCAGATACAAGAAGATCTACTTGTTGTGTGTCAAATAAACCGCTTTGCTTTCGTATAAGTTTTCAATTTGGTACTTACTCTAATTTACTTACTGTTCATTAATTTATTTTTAATAAGTATTAATTGCTCTTTATAACCTGACATACAGGTTCAACCATCAGGCAAATAAGGAACTGTGCTCTTGTATATGTGACCCCTTTAAAAAAAAAGATGTATTGTATATCTTTAAAAAATTAAACAATTTATTATTATTGTTATATAATTCTTTTTGAAATCATTTTGTTGTCCATCTTCTGTCTGTCTATAAAGACCCTTAAAATTAAAACTTTTTACCACTACTAGGCAAATCTTAAGTAGTCCTAAGGGAGATGTCCAGGTCGTCTTCAGTCAGTCAATCAGTTTATGTATTACACAATGATTGAGATGTTTTATTCTTATTTTTTGTTCGTAAAAAAACCATATATTTTTAACAATCTTCAATAACAGACATTCAGTTCCCAACTAATAATTTCCTCTACAAAACGCTGCATATCCTCTCACCCAAAAAAACTAATAGACAATATCCGTAGCTAACAACTTTTTTGCAACACTTACCATAGACCAAACGAAGAGTTTATTGTCATTGCCTCCGGACGCTAGCGACTGTCCGTCCGGCGACCATTTGAGTCCGCACACCTCTTGTCTGTGACCTTGGAGTACACGGGGAGCTTGTAACGCTGGAAATAAGCAAAAATTTTATGTTTAATATGAGTCATGAAAGGTTAATAACCTAGTAACGTGTAGTGCAATTTGTCAACTTTGAGTGACCTTGTTCAGGACATTTGTAGAGAACTCGTGAGGTACAGTAAATGGCACGATGCGCTTGCGCTTTAAAGATTAATTTGCATGCAACTGTGGTTAGCAATGATGCCGCCCACCGTACTACATCAGTTTTGTTTAGTACTGACGTTGGTTCTGGTAGTTTGTAGCTATAAAGGTCTTTCTAGTCAGTTATGGATGATAAGACTCGAAAAAGACCATGAAAAGGTTACAAAAAGGACGTCAGAAATTGCGGCTATAGTTCAAAAGTTCATGGTATAGCGCAGGAGTCACGTCAGTGGTAAAAAAAAACCAGCTAAAATCTAGTGTTCTTGTGTGTTTGTGTGTATTGTAACTCAGTACTTTAATAATGGAGACATCAGGCAAGGCATCGTCTTTTAATTTTGTGACGTTATAAGACCACTTTTAACCCTTCCTTTAAGGGAAGGGTCCCTTATCGTGAGGTTTTAGGCTCCCCACCCCGCCCCTCAGAGTATCACGTGCATTTTTAATGCTAACAATAAAATAGAATTTAGAACCTTTTGATTAAACAACTTACCCCCGAATACTGAAACGTCACTCAAAATTTAAGTCCCACTTAAGTTTAACAGAGACTCAGAAGTGACGTTTGACCATACAAAATCTAAAGTTTAAGAGCTGCTCAAATGTTAAGCAGCCCTCACATTTTGAGTGACGTTTCAGTATTTGGGGGTTAATGCGTTACTATGTCACGGGTCACAGTCATCATCAAATCGGTAATCAAATCTTATTCGCTTTTATAAATCCGTAATTGGTTAATTGACAGTTTCTTTTTTAGTCGACCAACAAAACTACTCGACAAAGTAAACGGCCAGTCTCAACTATCAAAACAACCATAAACAAGGAGTAATACGAGTACAATCTTCTTAAAGACATCTGTGAACATGTATTTACTAACAAGAGCATGCCAACATGGCGCACGCTACATGCACCAGCATGGGCCAACATAGGCCAGTTAACTTGATGCACCGTAAGTGCATGCGGAGAGGTAACTGTACGGTAGTATTATATTACGGAAGATGCTGGTTCTAGCTAGATCTTGTTAGGTTAAGACAGGTTGAGTTTACTTGTTGTACCTTTATAGGAGCGTATATGGGGTGGAGTTTACCGCCAACGCAATCTTATGAGGCTTTGAACTTATAAGTATGTTTGAATGAATATATCATAATAATATCTCGTTTTTATAGCTGTGCCCAGCGGTTTCACCCGCTGCTCAGGCTCCTCTTATAACTTCGGGGTGTGAAGAATAGATGTTGGCCGATTCTCAGACCTACCCGATGCGCACACAAAATTTCATACAAATCGGTGCAGCCGTTTCGGAGGAGTTTGGTACCAAACCCGACAATCCTACTTTAATATTATAAATGCGAATGTTTGTGATGGATGTATGGATGTTTGTTACTCTTTCACGTCAAAACGGCTGAACGGATCGTGATGGCACATAGGTAGATTATAGTCTGGAATAACACATAGGATACATATTTTTTTCGAGATCACGCGGGTGAAGCCGCGGGCGCCAGCTAGTTTTATATATTGGATTAATATCATCACCTGCCTAGCCCTTTTTCAACTATGTTGGGGTAGGCTTACAGTCTTACAGGAGGCAGCTGAATACCAGTATTTTACAGAACGACCCAGCGAGCTGAAGCGACTGAATATCTTCAGATAAACAGTCACCACACAACCCTGATAGTACACACGACGATAAACAGGGTGGAATTTTGTAATGCCAGCTAAAGGGGCCTAATTTAAGATTTCATTTAAGACATAATATATAAAACCAGTTCATACGGATCTCTCATCGTACGAAAATCTATGGTGTACGATCCGTAGTTGAGAGATCTGCATAAACTGGTTTTGTATAAGTTGGTGTGTCGTGTAGGTACTGGGTAATACGATAAAAAAAACACATTCAAAACATTGATATATCCCAGTCGCTATGTACTCGGTAGCTTTAATCATAATTAAAAAGCCTCAGTTAAATTAACAAAGTGATTTTACCGCACGAGTCACAAGACATGAGGACAGTAAGTTTAATTAATCAAATTACTCAAATTTACCGCCAAAGAATACTTCAAGCATTTTTCTTGCGGCCAAAGAACGCATTTATTAATTTACATTTTACTGCCAAATACTACATACTACATTTGACGGTACAGTTGGCGTAGTGGCTTAGCGATCGACTGTTGCGCTATGTGTCGCGGGTTCGATTCCCGCACGGAACAAATATTTGTATGACCTGCCGATAGTTGTTTCGGGTCTGGCTGTTTGTGTATGTGAGTTTAAATGTTTGTTAACGCACCCACGATACAGGAGAAATTCCTAGTGTGGGGCAACGTTTTTGTTTAAAAAAAATGTATCAAACTTATAAGACATCGTAGAAATGTTACCATAATGGAAGCATTGTGTTGATTGATAAAGTGCATAACACACTGGCAGTTAAACAACTCCTAAACGAATCTCTCAGTTGTAAGTGAATATTTACCAACAAGATCATTGTACGATTTATCTTGATGCACCGTAAGTCCTTAACATGTCAAAAGTACCTACACAGTAAACCGCAGTGTACTTTACAATCGCGACCGTAAATATGTACACAGATAGAGAAACTCGAAAATTTTCCCCAACTATGTTGGGGTCGGCTTCCAGTCTAAGCGGATGCAGCTGAATACCAGTATGGTAAGACTGGTTGTCACTTTGGGATCAGTAAATACTTGTAACGACTGTCAAAAATCTACACATGATAGCCGGGACCAACGGCTTAACGTGCTTTTCGAGGCACGGAGGAAACTCGGTATGTAACAGGTGGTCACCCATCCACAGACCAACCGAGGCAAGCGCGGCTTAACCTTAAGATCGACCCGAGCGGCTGCTATTATTTAGCCACGAGCTCCTTAAACATTTTTCTTTTTGTGTATCGATTTAAATTTTGAAATATCCGGCCTTTATGCTTTTCTTGAATACAGACGGATTTAATTAAGAGTTTGTTTCACTTGAACACTTTTAACCACAATAGTTTTAAGATTGCGCCTGCACAGTGCACCACATAATTTCAAGACAAAATCGTTGCAGAGTGTTACCTTTTTTCTGCTCGTGATTGTAAATGTCAAAGTACCTACACAGAGTACTAAGTATAACACCGCTGCATTATTGCATTGTCGTTGAACTCGCAATGTCGTGCGCGCAAGCCTTTGAGCTGCAACTCCAACGGGGCTTCGGAAACGTTTCTCAAACTTGGAAATTAATTGCGAGTCGGTATTATATCAGAATACCAACGTAATTTTCTCATTGCTGGGCAAAGGCCTTATTTCGTACGATTCAAAAGTTGTGAAACTCGTTCAGAAGAAAAAAGGTAATAAGTAATAAAAATATTTTAATCAGTTTTGAATTCAGGAAAAATGTTTATGAATTTCTCTTTCCTATTACAGCAATTAAGTTTTAATGACGCGGAAAACGTATACTTGTTTATTTAAAGAAAAACACATCACTTGTCTTCTAAAATCTTAGACACTAATATTAAATACAAACGTACGTGTGCACTTTCCCAGGGCCGCACACAATATATCTAATATATAAAATTCTCGAGTCATAGTTTTCGTTCCCATACTCCTCCGAAACGGCTGGACCGATTTAAACGAAATTTTCTGTACATATCCAACTACATAACTTACATAACCACTGCATTGCATTTTTTTGGGGATGGGTAATCATTAAATAACTTCCCCCGCTCTGGGCGGAGCGGGGGGAGTGTAAGACTTGTACTGACTAAAACCTACCCAATTTTCTTCTATTGCCCTTTATGTTCCAGGGCCGCGGTATCTATTTGGAACAACCCATAACCCCGGGACTGGATTGCATTCAATGGCTTTCTAGGGTGGTTGCCGAAGCTTTGTAACTCTTTCAATGTACTCTCAAGTGGTTTGCATGTGTAACTTTGGCTCCAATTGCAAAACGGTCATGTCAGACCACCATTGTTGATATTGTAAGTCAGCCAGCGCTGCTCAGCAGTTTACTGACCTGGGCCTATATGGTGCAGCCGTGAAACATTTTTTTTTTATTATAGACAATATTATGTTGTGTGTGAAATAATCATGTTTATTTCTTTATTTCTTTTATTTAAATAATATTATAAGTGACTACAATCTTTACTACGATCATTATAATTCGAATCATAGTTAGAGATAAACCCTGTACGGTCTGATTAAAACAGCATATACTTTTAACTAAACTTTGACAACCACAGTTCTAATCGCAAGGAACTAACCGGGCGGGTACTTGCGAGCTGTCCTACCCTTTGTCTGAACCGTCTGTCTCTAGCTAGAGTTTTGTTAGCTGGCGCTATAGTTAAATTTAACTATGGCGGTAAAACGTTATAGGTGTCCGCCATTAGCTTTTACTAGTAGACTAGTAAAGTTGGGTCCAGTTGAGTACAATAGACTCGTCCCGTATTATATGGGACTTAAAAAAACATAATTGGCGAAATGTGAGTGTACTATAAGCTACCGCTCTGCTGACTCTATGGGGATTACAGGCGCGGTGTCATAATATTATCCTAACTTAATATTATAAAAGCGAAAGAGAGTATGTTTGTTTGTTATGTCTTCACGCCGAAATGGCCAAACCGATTTCGATGAATTTTGGTACAGAGATAGTTGGGACCCTGGAGACGGACATAGGCTAAAAAGTGAGAAAAGGGAAGAAAAACCATCATCATTAGACGCCGGTTAAAGTTAGCGTTAGCCCAAAGTAATTATGCCACGCGGACTAAGTCGCGGGCGTAAGCTAGTAATGATATGAATATACTACTTACGTGGTGTCCTCGTGTCTCTTTGTTGTATATGTCTATCCCTGGAGCCGGAGCTGAGAATATCTCCGTTCCACGCCAGGGCACCCACCCTAGCGACGTGACCTTGCAGTTTGGTGACCTGTGGAATTTGAATATTTAGTTATTTGGATGATTGGCGTTAGTCAGAAAGAGTTTGCAAAAAAATCATTTGCAAAACAATGAAGTCTAATTATTCTAAGCATGCTGTTACATGAACTTCAAAATCAAGACATTTAAATATTTATCAGCAACTTATAATATAACCAAAAGTCTAGATAAAATCCCTGAGAGACTACGTTGTGATTTTTAGGGATTCGCACCTCAAAAAGAAAAAACCGAACCGTTATTGGATCATTTGTTGTCGGTCTGTCAGTCTGTCAAGAACCTTTATCTCGGCAACGTGTGAAAGTATCGAGTTCAGATTCAAACCATATACTCAAGTCTATGGTGCCTTGGTGCTGTAGAGAAATAATATCTCTAAGTCTATGCAGTCAAAAGATATGGCCATTTATGTCGCAAGGTTGTACGAAAACCGTCGATGCCAGTCCTAATCGCACTTGCCCGGTTTTCTCATTAAATGGGCCTATGTTTGACCTCAATGTTGTCCTGCGAGCAGAGATGAGGCCAACAATGAGATGAACTAACCCGAAAAAAACCTATTAAACCGCGCCTTCTATAGATCCGGGCTATATGAACTCAGGGAGACGGGGCCAGACTGATATAAATAGTGAAACTGCCATTCTTGAAACATCTAAAGCTCGCTTCAAATAAATCTATGCGACATTGACGAATGGACCCATCAGTCTTGACAATTTAACTTCACTGAACGAGACTATCCAACAATTTAAACATAAGTAAATTTGCCTAGAAAATGTTAAGATCAGAAGCAATATCCTAGAAAATACATCTAGATATAAATTACGCCAGGAGCGTAGGCAGTCTTCTAATAAAACTTATGCATCCGTGTCTCAAGTCTGGGTAGACTGCGGATGCATAATTTATTGAACAAGCTCAAACTGGTTAGTTCAACTGATTGCTGATTAGTCATTCAGCGATGAAGATCATAATTTTATCAATTAACTACAGTCACACTTGATACACAGAACACAAATTTATTATATTGCTACTTAATGTTCTTTAAATAATAAAAGAAAAATTCTCACATAAATTCGTCTAAAATCATTTGAATAAAATATGCTGTTCATTTGTTTCTGTGTCGTCAACTTTAAATATCTCACTAGAGTGATAAAATGCACCAACTCATGAATACAATACAGAGCTGTTTAAGTCTGACTTCTAGTTTTCTATATGCATAGAGAGGCTTCGAAAGTACCGTTCGATTGATCGAAGTCCTAAGGGCAAAGAGTGCATTCGTGCGGTGCCTTCAATAGATACGTGCTAGCATTAATATTGATTTAATGATACTTTCTGACATTCAGATAGCTGATCACTTACATTGTATTGACACAATGATAATGGTGATGATTACGTACAAAGTCACAACTTGTGCGGGTAAGGTGCAGTGATATTGCCATTATTATGACAGCGATAAACTCGTTCCAAAATCAATATTGTCAATTTTTGCTTGACAAGAAGCACTAAAAATAAGCCAATCCCAATAAATCTGTCCTACTCATTAATGGTCATTTGAATTTCGAAAAAAAAGTATTTTTCCTAGCTCTATGGTTTTTTTAGTGGTGTGTAACCTTACCTCCTTATTAACAGCAACATCCCAAACGCTGATATGTCCCTTCTGAGTCCCAACGGCGACCAAATGCCCCCGTTCACTCCACGCGACTGACGTCACAGCATTGCCTTCGGAGGACAGGTCGCAAAGCCGCGTCACCTGACAAACAACAGATAGTTGCTAACACCGCGGGAAATGGACACCAAATATTTGCACACTATACGGGTTAATGCCTTGGTAAGTAGTTTTAAGAAGCAGTAAAAAATTAAGTCGTCAAGAGTGCAAATATGCATGGCATGATAAATGTTAAATGTGGTTTGCACATAGGTTTTGTAATATATCGCAACAGTGCTGCCAGCACGCTGGGTTCTTGACATGACCATCCTTTTGTAAAATCATAAATAGTAAAGAAAAGAAAGAAGAAGAGATAGAGAGTCCCGCTTGGCAGCTTGATTTAGAAAACAGTAGTTGGTGAGACGGCGCGTATTGTTAGGAGGTTCCTCTCTCAAGAGCCCTGACTACCGGTAGCTCGGACCCTCTTCCCGAAGCTAGGAGGAAGGAATACGTAAAAAAATAATTTTCTTTTGTAGACTTTTTTTTCGTTCTTTTATTTCACTTTAAAGTGCGAGTCAAATAATTCATTTTTCTCTTCTCATAAAGTCACAAAGCTTGATGATGGTACCATATACATAGGTAGTTAGCATCAAGCTGTACAACCATAGAAGAACAGCGCAATTATTGTAGTTGACAAGTGAAGAAAATTTCATGATTACGGTTCTTGTCACACCTGCGCACGGCTCTAAGTATCTAACCACAAGATAATTCGATAGAGGTGTACTCGATCAATCTCGTGCACGAAACTATAAGCCCCTTAGAATTACTGAATAAGGTAACAAATGAAGCAGTAGGTACTGTATAGCGGATCCATCAACCCAGAGATTATGAAAACGCCGCGAGGTTCAAGAGGACTCATATCTTGAATCTAGTAAAACACGCGCATTTGATTATATGTTTGCTGCATGCAATCAAAAACACGTCTCTTTAATACAGAAATACGTTTTATTTCCACGGTAGAAGTGTCTTGTTTTCCTTATAGCAAATGATTGACATTAATGAGTGTTTGCTATGCTTCTTTCTGAACAAATTCCTGAGAAGCTTTTAGATTTTTTGCCAGTCTTTACTTCTTCATCATTAGTAAAAACCAATTGCAGTCGACAGCTAAACACACATGGCGAAGCTAGGTCTCCTTAAACGCAAATATTAGCCTAAAACGCAAATATGAAGAACACCACCGAGCATTTCTAGCTTTTATCAAATTCTAGAATGATCTTTCTAAAAGCTAAGAGTGCAATAAGACTGACGACTGGTCTGTTGATTACATCGTAAAAATCTTGATATAATATGATACTTAATATGTGGTGACATTTTTAGTAGCGATCAGTATCGACAGCCCGAGTTCAATCCACCGCATTTTGGTTGCACCTTTATATATCAGTAGTGTTATATATTTGTTCCGAGTCGCCAGTATTTTCATTTAAGTACACTGCTTACCCGAAGAAGTTACACAAACACATATTCAGCTCAGGTCGAACGATAACCTTACGCTTTGCGTTTGCATTTTTTGACCATCGCGTTTGGACCTCGTGGCAATTTTAGCCAAACAGACTTTTCCCGAATCTTCATCTACACATATTCAATCTACTATGCCAAATAAACCCGGCACCACAGCGCAGCATTCAATTTTTTTTTTAAGTTCTAGAATCAAATTCTTTCCTCACCTGACTAGTACAAGCACTCCATAAATAAACGCAGCTCCCAAGCCCCACACTGAGCACATTCTGCGCAGACCAATCCACCAGGTTGAGGTAGAAATCGTCCTGCAGCTCAGGTGCATCCAGGACCTTGAACGGGATCCTCGATATCTTCCGCGTGGCCTTCCTGGGAGATCGCAGCAACTTCTCCGACTTTGCTGATATTGGCGACAGGCTGTATGGTGATGGGTCTATGTTCTCCTGTAAAAAAGAAAACGGTTTAAATGGTGGAAAAAACACGCAACCATTTCAAGTTACATATCAAAATATAAACTTAATTCCCCGATTTTCCTTTAATAAAGACGGTTAAATAATGGTCGCAAAGCTTTCTCATTTAAGATATTTTACTGTTGAAAAGAGCCATAAAAACACACTGTAAACTAATTCTTAGAATGGCTTCAAATAAAATACATTTACAAGTACTTGCAGATTTTAATATACGAATAAATGAGCAATTCCATGTAGCAAAACCTGTTTATTGTAACCATGTGGAATTACGTTCCGAAAAATTAAAAAAAACACAGAGCTAGACATAAAAACTGACATAAACTGAGGAAATTTACGAAAAGATGCAACATTCAACGTAGTTAATAATTATAATAATCGTTTTCTAATAACAAGTTTGATTCGAAGCAATAATAACTAAACATAGATAAAGTTTTTATAAGGTGGTATCAACATTACAAAGAACAGTAGTCAATAAACAGCCATTACGAAAAGCTGTCTATCTTGACAATCTCATTACAAAGGTTATAAAAAATCTCATTACAGATACAATAGATAAAGATTTCTGTATAAACCCTCAAAAAAATTACAAGTCATTTCAAGTTAAATAATAATTAAACTGCCAACTAAACTTGGTCAAAGAACATAAACTAAAAAGAACATATTTGTCATAAGAATAAAAATATGAGACGGTGTTAAAGTTATAAATGTTGCTGCAGTCATTAGCTATACAACAGTCGTAAAACAGAAACATGCGAGCACTATAGATGATGATGATGATTATACAAAAACTATTGACAAATTGAATTTGCTAATTTCATCACTACATGCTAGACATGCTAGTGGCAAACAATATATTTTGATGAATCCTAATCTACACAAAAAAATAATAAAATACAAGACGCATGCACACGAAACAATCGCCACGAGAGGTAAAAGATCTGTAAATTAAGCATGACGCAAAAAAAGCTTATGACCTAACAATAAAAAACCTACCTAGACTTTATTACGACTATTTTTAAAGTCTCTGTAAATCTAGACTCGAATGCAAAAATATTCAAATTGGTTTATGCAAAACCGCTTTTGGGCCGTCTGGAAATGTAGATAAACGAGCCGATTAGGAAAGAGTTCACGAAAAAATTAAAGCTCTTACAAGGAAACAAATTGAAACCTCCTGAAGCATAACACAGGCCTTGAAAGTTCGCCCACCCAAAGCCTTTTGTCAGAAACGGGCGAATAAAAAGACGCTGAAAAAAAAACGCAATAAACTTAACGTGTATCTGTCTGATAGCGTCTCGATTTGTCAGCGATTTTTTTACGGCACGCTTTCAATTAATCATTAAAATAATTCCTATACAGCGCATTTTGATTGGACTTATTGACGACCGGAATTAGAACCACCTGATGATATATCTGCTACTGCTACAATTCGTCTATCGAACATAACGAACACTAAAGATTAATATCTTTAGGTATCTACGCTTACACTTATAATAGCAAACACAGTAATTCGTCAAGACCGTCTGTTTGAGAGGAACAATTATTTACAGAGATATAAAACTTGCATTTATTTTGTTTATTGCCGTCTCAAATGACAAGTATGTTGACATATTTAATGTGAATTTTCGCACCGACAAACGTCGCGTGAAATTCTAAGTATTCTACTGCAAAAAAGTGCAGAATTTCGTTAAACTCACGGCAGTTCAGTGTCCGTGAACTCGTTTTTATTACGGACTCCTAAGTAATCTAGATGAATAACACCTTCATAAAGAAACTCAAATTTCCTGAGACATAACGTGGGTCGCCATTACCATATGTGTATTTTGGGGCTGATAATAATCCTTTTATTGTTGCAGCATAGAATTTGGCCGTGTGGGTGGAAGATATTGGTAGTTTCTCGGGCGCGAACGGAGCCATATTTAAGTTAAAGGAAACAACAACAAAAGGAAGTGTCGCGACCACTTCGGACATTTTACTGTAATGTAATTCAGATGGGAACACAACTGGGCTGTGACGCCTACGTCAACGAAAAACATAAGGTGTACAAACGCAAAGGGACAATAAACATGAATGTTTAAAGTCAAGCGCACCCAATAAATCGCTGATAAAGGGAAGATTTACATGTAATACTACGAGATAACGCATACGACACCGTTGCTTCGCCGCGATTTTGGTTTTCAATCAATGATGTACGAGAATAGCAGCAGAGCTAAGACAACAAATCTTTTCACGCGCGGCTGAATCATGAATGAATCAAAATACTAACGGAACAGTTGGAGTAAGATTGAAAGTGCATCGAGACATGCACGATGATTAATTCGCAAGTGCCACTTAAGGAGATATTGACTTACTAGATGCCCCGCCCCCGAATGGTCATCGACATAATGACCTTGGTGTTCCAAATTAGATGCATAATCGTATTAAATAAGACGTAAATCTTCTGCAGCAAGTTGCAACAGGTTTCAAGATACAAAAAACAGGTGTGTCAGCTGTGATTTGTAATGATAGTATGAAAAGTAGCAATGCTGCCTAGTTGATATGAGCGCGATGCGAATGGCATGGGAAAAGATAGAGTATTTTTAGACTTTCTGCGTTGACATCACGTTTGGTCTAGACTAGACTGCATGTTAGATAGCAATCGTGTACCAACGACCTCGCTACCGACGCATCAACTCCCTAACGCAGTTACCAGATGTACCTACTGCACTGTCAATAAATGTAACACACAAATGGTTCTATTTAAGAAGCTTAACTAATTTTATGTTTAAAATTAGATCGAATTTGTTTTTTAGTGACAATAAAATAAAACCTGTATCGAACAAATCAACGTATATCTTCACTACTAACAAAATGAAAATCGATACTTTTAAAGATCAATCTCTTTGAATCAATTGTACTTTGATTGGGTTAATGGAAGCCTCTTATAGACATCGAGTAACGGCAATCATTACCTACAATTCAAATAGTGCGTGACTAAGTATCGAAACATTAGAGGTACCTTTTATAACAACAAAGAGCAAACGTTTTTTAACAACTTCAGCTTCACTAATGCTGTTTTGATTACGCGAATTACTGAATTTTTTTACGCAATCAACCACCAAATTGTCGGCGATACCAGTGGTCACGTCATACCGTAATAAATAGACGTTTACTTAACTACCTAAGCTACATGTTTTGTAAGTCAACAACACCTCAAGAGGCTACTTAATGTGGTATAAAAAATATTTAAAGTGTACTTAACATCCTTCACGCACCAACGGCCGACTAACTAAGGAACGTTTAGTAATTATAACGGCGAGAAAATTTTAGGTAGCGTGAGTTGGTTCGCTTTGTAAGCAACTTGGTGATCCCAAATCGTCCACTTCCTCGATCTACAATTGGCTTATTCAAAAGCAAACAGAAAAAACTTCGTAACAATGGACCGTACAAATTGTCCACAATAGACGTCTGTCTGGTCTAGCTCAAGATCAAAAAGACATAACATCGATGTAGCTAATCGAATTGTAACTGCAAAAAGCGCAGCGTCCAATCAAAGATTGATAAAAACAGATATGAACACTAATCTAGGCGAGCGAAACTAAATTGTATTAGATACTAATGATACAGGAGCCGAGTATACAGGTAAATGAAAAATTTCAATCTAGCCTAAACCACAATGATGTAAGATGAATGAGCAATCAGAAACGCAAGTTTGTTAACCTCAGACATCAGACGCATAAAAAGCTAGAAATCCAGCAGTGACTAGATCGTAGATTGCAGATTGATTGGTTCTATAAATGAAGTACAATTGTGACCTGTGGCAGTTCCGTAAGCGGGTCACGTCGTACGCAATGCAATAAAACAACCACTGCAGAAGCAAGACGAATGTGTAGATTTTCAGCGAACACTAAATAATACGAGGAGAATACAAATTAAAAACACGGAACTAAGCTTTTGATACAGAAAACTTGAATCGAAAAACCGGCCTTAGCACGTTTGACGTATTTTTCCAGCAAAGACTTTCTGATTTTTTTCAATTCTGACTGACCAAGATTTCTAATAAAAAGGCGATTAACTCTTTGTTTCCCGATATTGCGTAATCTCAACTCGGTTCATCAAATGCACCAGGAATGCGAATAAAAAACCGCCAAAGCTCCGGTGCGGTTACGACATCAGCCTGCCAGCATTTCTTTTCTATTTTCACGGTTGCAATGAAGGTTCAAAGACACTAGCCATCTAACCAGTGAACAGAAACGTTCTATTTTAGTAACATATTTATAACTACGGAACCAATCAGGTTAATATAGGGATAGTAAGTAATCCCCAGATGGAAATAAACGTACAGAAGTTCGTCGGCAACACATCTCCGAGTCAGTTCGTAAATAGATTCATTAAACGATATACAGATACCATGGATCTCAAGAAACTCATCGTTGGATCGATTGATTTAGCACTGTCAACACAAGTAACCCTACCGGGCCTCGATCGCAAAAAGCCTCTGTTTGCACAAGTCCTTATGTCAATATGTAGTTTGGAAAAAAATTAAGGCCAAGTAGAGGCCTCACGCGAAATTCCCTCGCGTAGGTACCAGTAGACTTTGTTGTTTCTGCAAACAAACCAGTGAGTGAACACGGATGCCCACTTCTGGTGACCGGTTCAATGGCTGATGAGGGCACGGGAGCCGCTTGCGCGCATGCGCACTATTAGCCAGACAACAGAACCTTTTAGAATAATTCAAAACATGTTTGTTGAAAATATAAAGACTGTTTTTTGCAGTTTTATAACTCTCAAATTGAGGCAGTTATTAAATTTTATTTTCTGCTGCAATTTAATCTTTAATCTAAAGGATACGATGTTATTTTTTCTCTTTGCTGCTCAACTAACAATAGCACCAAACGAACGTCGTACCTATAATATCAAAGGCCAAACCTAGGTATAGACACATAATACATAATACCTAGCGAGCCAATAATGGACGCATCACATTCTATTGTAATGATACATCGTTCGAGTCGTGTGATGTGTCAGTCACCAGTTTTGTCGCATTTGGAAACTAAACTTGTCCCGTATCAGATAACTATTTGAACATCTGCATTATGATTAGCATGTTGTTAGTGTCAATCAGTGCTTTCGTATCAATGCTCGATGACAAAAAAAAGAGCAAGTAGGTGCCGGCAACCAACTCGGATTCAAGGTTGCCAGTATCTATATCTACGAGCTGATCATAAAAAATAATTCTGATATAATTAACGAGAAATTCATATCGAGATGTCTCGAAAATTAAAAGAGCACCCACACAATGATCCCGAGACGTGACTGTGCAGCAATTCGGGAGGACAATCTAAGACATGATCTAGATTGTAACAACACTACGGCAGCCGATCGACGTGTGTCCAAAAACAACTACAAAGAAATCGATTTCATGCAGTTGGATAAAAAGTTTAAAGAAAAAAATGCATTCATACAAACTGGCATAGCAAAACTTACGATTCATCCCCTGCCAATGAACTCAAGTCTAGACTAAAGTTTGTATCTAATCAGACTTGTCTCTGTTGAAAAAACTTTATAATAACGATTTGATGAGCAAATACGCAATCCGTATGTTGTATTACTTAGAAATGTTTTTATGGCTGACCATTTTAAACTATTACTTTGCAAATCCTAACTCTAATGTATCTGAGTGTTTTAAATAATTACTGGCGTGCATCAATCGTGCGGCTCAAACTAATTGATTTCACATTAGTTTTTATTACAAAATAATAGTGACGAGTGAATTATAAATCGAAACTTCACCTTTTAGGAGATTCGTATTTATTCGGCTACTTCCGTGACCGTGTTTAATTCAAACTTACTATAATCTTTCTTAGTTACAAGGATAGACGAATTGATTATTTTAGCGTGAACTAATAGAATTAATAACATTTCTATTTTCTGTTGCTAATAGAGGCTTTTTAATAATGATCACTCGAATCGGTCGGTAAAGCTGCGCTTGCCTAGGTTGGTCGGAGGATGGGAGAGCACCCGTCACATACTGAGTTTTCTCCATGCCTCGGAAAGCACAATAGCTGGTGATCCCGGTTGTAATTTTTATATCTTCGGCAGTTGATTAGGTTGTCAGTGGTCCGAAAGTCAATGACATTCAGTCTATGACGACAAATTTGTTTGACTACACGGTTGGAGGAGTGGCTGAGCGATCAACTGCTGCGCTGCGTGTCGCGAGTTTGAATCCCGCACGGAACAAATATTTGTATGGCCTATAGATAACTATTCCGGGTCTGGCTGTTTATGTATGTGAGCTTCAATGTTTGTAAACGCACCCACGATACAGGCGAAATCATAGTGTGGGACAACGTTTTTTTTTTTAAATGAGTAAGAGAAAAGTCTTACCAAGGGGTATCATTTCTGCCGGGGTTGCGGGTTGTTCGAAAGAGATTCCGCGGCCCCGGAACGTCAAGGGCAATAGAAGGAACATGGATGGGATTTAGTCAGTAAAAGTCTGACATGCCCCCCGCTCCGCCCAGAGCGGGGGAGGTTATTAGACGATTTCCCACCCGAAAAAAGGGGTATCATTTACCCAATACTAAATGGGTTGTGGAGATCAGATCAGTTAGCTGCATTCGGTTAGACTGGAAGCTGACCTCAATATAGTTGGGTAAAGGCAAGGCAGATGATGATGTTGCTAAAACATTGGTATCAAAAACCGATTTCAGTCGCAGCTAGTTTTTGCATCATAACCTGGATTATGTGCGTTGATAATTTTGATCTCAGACGTGTCTTAGCCTAGAACATTTTGATAAAGGAAAAAAAATCGTGATCCTATCGGATCGACGAACCTAAACAGGCATCATTGAAATGCACAAAATCTGTAAATTGCAAAGCGTCTAGACTTTTATCTATCTGTTCAAGGCCTTAGTAACAAAAGCGTAAGGTTGAGAAGGTTGCGACTTGCGATTAGTCGCGCCTGTGAATCATCTAGCATGTCGATAGTTTCTATATAATTGCAATCATTACTGAAGTAGGCGCGCAATTCAGATCTGCGTGTGTGATTGATTCATTACATTTCTTATGGTCTTGGCCGTTTAAGCAGAATCATAATAGGTCAATAATATAAATTACGTTATTATTCGTATGGTCACAATGTGACAATTCAACTTAATATTATAAATGTGTATGTTTGTGAGGATGGATGACTGTATGGATGTTTGTTACTCTTTCACGTCAAAACGGCTGAACTTGATGAATTTGGATAACACATAGGATACTTTTTATTCGATGATCACGCGGGTGAAGCCACGGGCGCCAGCTAGTTCACAATTTCAACTGCATCTATGACTATTTTAAGAATTTTGACGTAATTCATTTTAGTTTCCTATTATAATTCTGCTTATGAGGTAATTTTAGCCTCTAGCCTGATGAGTCAGCGGCAGAAAATAGGAAAATTGAAATATTCAATTATCTGGGGAACCTCTTTATTTTTTCCTCCTTTTGCCTTTATGTATATTTATTAGGGATCGGTGCAGCCTCTTTTTCGATACTACGATTAGTCATCTCATGAGTCACCCCCTTTTTTCGCGGATCATTAAATAACTTCCCCCGCTCTGGTCGGAGCGGGGGACAGTGTCAGTCTTGAACTGAAAAAAAAACCCACCCATGTTCTATCTATTGCCTTTTACGTTCCGGGGCCGCGGTATCTCTTTCGAACAACCCGCCACCCCGATGAGTCACCCCCATACGAGCCATATCATGTTTCACAAAGTCCATCCATCGTTGCTTTCGTCTTCTATTCTAACAAGCATCCACATTTATACCAACGGGTACCACATTATTGAAGTTGAATTACTTTAAGGGAATTTATAATAAATACGCATTGACGGACCATATCAAATGCGGTTAGGGCGGTCGTGTGTCATAACGGTTCAATATAGTGATTTGATAGTTTTTCCTGTTTCTACTTTTATGTTAGAAAAGCTTTTAGTTATTAAAAAAAACACTGAAATGTTTATAGTGAAAACATTACACTAAAATTTTATTTATCATCACGATTAGAAACAGGATTGTTTAGCTTAAGTCGTGACTCGACGACAGGTTTAACAGTGGAGTTTGAACATAATGACGAAGAACATCTTTTTTTTTTTAAGAAATTATGGATGCATCTGTGTTTATTGTAATGGACTGTAAAACGAATTAATTACTTGTATTCCCAGATTCCAAAAGGCAGCAAAGATATGCACACTAACAACAAATCAATTTAGAATCGCTACAGAAACAATTGATTGCCATTTTAATAGCTGATCAATTTTATTGTCTATTCTCAACATTTTTACACCTGGTAACATCTGATGATGGAATTAGACGCAATAAAATTACAGACCGAATCGTAATAACGACACACTCTAATGTAGTATAGGAGCTGTGGCATATTGTTGCAAAAATATAGTCGCAAGGATCCTAAATCGCGTGTAACGATACCATTCGTGATCTTGCATTTATGGACGAGTGTGAAATTTCTAGATACATCGAGAATATCTTCTCATGTGAAACGGAACAAATCATGAGAATTATAGCCCAGGCTTTGGTATGCGATCTGCACATTCGATTCTTGGTTTGATTGGAGATCACTTGTTAAATATAAAATAGAATAGAATATACTTTATTGCACACCAAAATTTAAACAAAACTGTTTTACTTAAAATGCTAAATCTATGGTTACAAAGGCGGTCTTATCGCTAATAGCGACATCTTCTAGACAACCTTTATAAAAACTATGACTGTGAGAAAAAATGTTACTACTGTAGCAGTGGTTGCCTCGGTCTCGAGTTTGAAGCCAAGACACGCCCTTCTGATTTTTGGGATTCATATGCGTATTTATATTATTACCACATTGCTTCGGGAAAGGAAATTATAATGAAGGAGCATGCCTGAGAGATTCTTCTCGACGGCAAGTCAGAGGGCGGCTCTGGGAGGAATAAAATATCCACGACGCGAAATAGAAGATTGAAAATTACGCTTGTCATTTATTATCCTAGTATGATGTCTCAAACTTTCATACAAATTAAGGAACTTCACAGAGCAAAATTTTTCCCACATTCCAAAGTCATGCATGGCAATCAAGTTGCAAATACGCATTAGCTAAGACTGACAAGCTTGAATTTTTAAAGAGCTCACTTATTATTCACCGTCTTCACCAAATTCAACATGTGCAGAGCGGCAAAAATTTATATGGAGACGCATCAAGAATTGAATCAAAATAACAATGCATTTTTTTTAAACAGCATTTGTATTCAGTGCATAATGCAAGGATAATACAGTGGGAGGGTACAACAAGACGGTTTTAATGTGTTTTTTCTGTGATCTATGGCCAGCATAGACAATAATTTTTCCTTTTACTGAATGGACATTAAGTTGTTTCGATTTCGGCCACGTGCAGATTTTGATGATCGCCGAATTTCACTTATAAAATGCACGACCACTGACGCGTTCACACGATGAATATTTAATATAGTAGGTAGTCTCAATAAAAAATAAATCCACTTGTCCGTTTTGTCACGAAAGAGCAATAATCTGTAATAAAATAGAACTTACCGAGTCCATAACTAAATACCAAAAACCATTTTTGACGTTTCTTTTTTTTTATCCAACCTGTTGACAGCGGGGTTGCGCGCGCAGCAACCGGGTCGTGCATGACCATCATCACTCCGTACGAGCTGACAAGCCACTAATGCACGAAGATAAAAACTGTTTACACGATTCCTTTTTTTTCTGTTGGATTAAGATAGCTTAATAGAAATTGTTTATTTAGCAAAACGTGGAATGAGAGTTTTTTTAAGTGCGATGCTGGGTTTTTTGCCGTGCCACAAACGTTCTTGACAACCTGAACTAAACATGCAGTCATCGTTATCTGTATTTTATAAGTTATGCTGTAGATAAATTGAGAACTTTGACAACTTGCCACTGTTTGGACGATAATAAATTCTTAATATTGTTATGATCTATTCAAATCACGGCGATATATTGATAACTAGCTGTGCCCCGCGGTTTTAACTGTGCTTAAAAACCTTGACATATTTGATCATTCCACGCATTTTTCTGGGATCAAAAGTGTGAATTCAGAATAAAAATAAAATATCTTGCTACAACTCACACACGGCATTCTGATCCCAAGAAAAGCAGAGCTTGTATTATGGTAACCAGACAACTGATATACATACTTATATAATTTATAGGTAAATACATACATATAATAGATAAATCACACCCAGACACAGAACAAACAATCATGCTCATCACACAAAGTTTGTCCTGGGTGGGAATCGAACCTACGACCTCCAGCTCAGCAATCAGGGCCACTAACCACTAGACCAACAGGCCCGTCAGAATACAAGCTATCTTGATAATTTTATCCAAATCCTTTTGAGCATTAAGGAGTACCAAACACACACACAAACTTACACTATTATAAAATTATTGCGACAACAAAAACCTGCATTCTGTACACGCAAAACCTGCCTGCCTGCCTGCCTGCCTGCCTGCCTGTGCATGCATCGCGAATATGACCCATCAAAAGCATAACCTCCTATTACCATATAAAGAGCTTTATTGTGACTTGCCAACGCTAATGTGTCGCTTAGGAAACATTAATTTTCTTTTAAATGCCATATTTATCTAAACGACACATAAGTCTACAAAACACCATTTAACGTCTGGCTGTTAAATTTCAATAAATTATTATTTTGGGTCGTTGTCACTGCGTGATGTCACGGACAGACAGACAGATCAGTGATTGGACAAAAACAAAAATAGTTGCACACACAAAAAGAAACAATGGCATTGTATCGTCAATGTAATGGCCGGAAAAAACGATGCAGAAGGATAAATATTTAAAAAAAGTCACTAAATATCATTTACATGGTAGAAAGAGAATAAAAAAAACTGCCAAAAGCTAGTCAGACTCGCGTACCTAGAGTTCCGTACAAACTTGCGACCTAAACAGCCATATCTTTTAACTACGTAGACTTAGAGGGTTGATTTTATTTTTATCACAGCAAAAAGGAACCAAAGAATTGGGTATACGGTTTTAATTTCAACTAAATGCCTCCACGCGTTCCCGAGATAAATGGTTTTGACAGACAGACAGATGAACAACAAAGTGATCCAATAAGGGTTCCGTTTTTTTCCTTTTGATGTACGGAACCCTAAAAATGTGCAAAAACTTGGGTGCTGTGCTGATTAGCATATCCTCGTTGTCACTCATACGCTAAACGTCCATTTCGTGATAATTGACACACAAAGCGTTAGACAGACTCTTGCGCACTTGTTTGAGCAAAATTAAGCTGAGCACTTTCGCCTTTCTGTTACTACGCAGTCTTTAAAACCCCTTTTAAAAACTATATATACAAAAAATTTAAATAAATTGCATTTATCAGTCACCTGTCCATCAACCATCTTGTTTTGTTAGGCATTAGAAAAAATCTGAAGTATTTATTTTTATTTTTAATAAAAAAAAAAGCAGTAAGCATGTTTAGAAGTTCAAAAACAGCATGAAAGAATTCACGAGCAGATGAATAAAAATAATTAATAATATTAGCAGCAAAAAATTGGACAACACTTGTCGACTCAAAGATTAAAGTGCAGTACTTTTTTGTTGATTCTACAGATTCAATATTCTTTTATAGCATTAGGAACACGAATTATATAATTCATTATCATCCTCATCAGTATGCGTCGTTGGTGTAGTAGTTGCAAACGCGACTCTTAAGCATGTGGTCCTGGGTTCGATTCCCTGGTCGGACAAACTGTTTTCCATCAGGAATTTCTCAGGTGTCTACATTTCAACCCGGTTGATGCCCTTAATTTGAACATTTCTGGCAAAACATAGGTGTGACACCTGTGCCTAACTCTTCGAAATTTACTAAGCGTGGTGTTATGTCATTATCATTTTACAAATACGTAGTGAAAGGAATGTGTGGTCATTATATAAGGATGTGATAAAGACTATCAAACTAAATTACTTTCGTCATGGGACCAACATCATAATCACTAAAGTAAGCAGCTATTCTATACATTTAGAAAAGCTGAGCAGAGAACCCATCAAATTAGAGTCCGTACCCAAAGGGTAAAACGGCACACTATTAATAAGACTGAAGAGTCTGTCCGTCTGTTTATCACCAGACTGTATATCATAAACCGTGATGGACAGTTGAAAATTTCTACATATGATATAAGTACTTATTTATTTTGCCGCTATAATAAATATATATAAATATTAAAAAAACAGCAGACAAAAGATATTTAACGGGCTCCCAGCTTCCATACAGCAAACATGTTTGTCTTTTTTTGCCATTTTATAGATAAAGCTACGAAACCCTTCGTGCGCGAGTCCGACTCGCAATCGGCTATTTTCTTTTAAAAAAAAATAAGTTAATATTTCAGTTTGTCAGAGTAAGCTGTACAGTTTAATAATCTATATAAACACATCCCTAAATATGAACACATATTTAATTTACACGCTCTATTATTATAATACAAGTGCATAAATACTGCGAGTACACATGTCACAAACTTTACAAGAATGGCATGACATTCGATCCAGGCGTCTTGTTACAAACAACACCGCTACGATTCAGCGATTTGTTTGTCAGTACAACAGTAGCTAATAATGCTATGTATTATATCCTTCTTCACATTACAGAATGTTAATCAAATAATAAGACCGATAATTCTATAATTAACACTTAGAAAATCATACATGACACATCAAAACAGTTTCTAAATAATGTTTTAACACCTTTTTTCTTTACAAAAACTTTTAAAACATAATTTAGACACATTGTATTGAAGACTCTCGACACTGGGGTTTTTAAGAATTCATCAAACGTCAATCAATCAATCGATGGATCAATAGTACTGAAAAGTAATGAGTTTGCACTTTGATTAAAAGCAAATTGCACCACAAATCACGCGTTTAAAATAGTATTCTGTCCCTGTCATCTTTAAACTATTGACAAAAAAGAACGATGTCTTTAAATGTCGTTTAGCGTTAAACTTGTATTATTTACAATTGTAGGGTGCAGGTGGACCTTGGGCTTTTGTTGCAGGTGGCAAATCATCAAATAACTTGCCCTGCTCTGGGTGGACCGGGGGAGTGTCAGACCCGCAAACCCGGCAGGTTGTGGCCCTGGCAGGCCCCTTTGCGAAACCAGCATAGGCTTGATCAATGTTATCAGACCTTTACAATACCTACCCATATCATAAAATAAATAAAACCATGTACATACAAGCTACAAGACTACACTTTATTAACCACCCAAAAAAACGCCTATGCTGGTTTGCAAGACATTTGAATACTCAAGTTTTTATAAAAATTTAGGAAGAATAGAAGAACTTAGCCTTGTTTTTCTATGTGTGACATGTATTGTTGAAATTGTGAAGTAAAATATAATTTTAAAGTATTATATCTTCTTTCAATTACGTATATTTATGTTCATACCTTCCGTATGTTCATTAAAATTACTGTTAGAATAACCATAAATGTTTACGTACTCGGTATTATACAAATAACTAAAAACATTAAGATAGCGAATAGCTTGATGCTGGCAATCAAAGTTTGTACCGTAAGCGTTATACCGTACATCCGAATTTGTCCGAACATGTCCAATTCTTGGCTTATCTTCCAGACTTTGTCCAGCCTACTCGTCAGTGTCAGGAAAAAAAAGGATGGTATTTAAAAGTACTTCAATTTATTCCCATTTCGTTTACCTAATTTTGCCTGTGTTGCACCAAATATACTGAATGTGCACCAAAATATGTTAATTAAAATATGTCATAACGAGCATCAGGAAAAAGACAGCACTACAATAAAAAAGTGTTATATCTTTATCCATTTTCTATTAATGCAAGTCGTAGGGGGTCGCAGTTTTAACCTAACTTAACCTACGCATTTTTTTAGCATTCAGGAAAGAATTTTTGGTGCACGATCAGTATTTTTGGTGAACACAAAATTTTTTCCCGAAAAAAAATACGAACGTTGTGTAATAAATATTGAAATTTATTGAAAATTTAATACTCGATTTTAGCAATTTGATGGTTATTTTAAGGTCTTTTGTAATGGCAACCCCAGTCGTATTCCAAGATAGAAAGGCCAGCGAAACCGGATTCTAGCTATCAATTGAGTAGGTCTTGTTGCCTATAGGGTACTTAGATCTAGGCAGATAGATAGAAATATATATGAACGAGGAAGTAAAGCTGCTTCAACTGATTGGAAGCTTTCAATCTTAATCACAATCACAATTACCCTTTTAACGACATCCAGATAGGTTTAGTGAATAAGCTTTCCTGGTATTCTAAGGGATCAGCATCAACTGCCTAATCTTTTTCCAATAATGTTGGTGTTTTCAGTTGCATCCGGTAAGACTGAAAGCCGGTCTGCAACTGGATACCAGTATTTTACATAAATTGACTGTATTTGACCTCCAAAACGATGGCATATAGACTCTTTACGAAGAACCTTTATTGATGGAATGTTAGGTTATTTTTTATTTTCATGTTCACAAAACTGCGATGCAAAACTGGACCGTAAAAATCCACGACCTAGCCCGACTCATTGAATGAACTTGCGAACTGATTCGCATAGTCATTTTCCTATGTCTTCTTAGGAATACCAGAAATGCGCAATTATCTTTAGGATCCATGTCACGGCCTAGTTTACAAAATATATTCAAAATATATTCAATACGGTGGACGGTCTTTGAAGGAATGGTCACCGGAATCGTGGATGAGAGACGCCTTGCACGAAATCGCATCGCAGCGATTCGTGTCGCAGTTTTCCGCGTTGCGGATCTAAATCGCATCGATTCGCAGTTGTGTACAATCCCTAACATGTAGATTGGACACGGTCTCATGGAATTAAAACCAAAAATCTCGATTTCTTTAATCGCCTAACACATTAAACGCTGGTCGCTAATGCGATTGTATCTTATTGATATTATATGAAATTCGAGCAAAAATCGATTGAAACCAATAAAAATACATTTCCCAAAGTATCGATTCATGCGTTTTCGTAACATAACGAGAATTCCGTTCGGCCGGGCGACGATTCAACGTCATTTAACCCTGTAATAAAAATCGAAGTTTGCCGACGTTTCAAAAGTTTTAAATTTAAAATAGGTACTTTTGCCCCAAGATACTGTCACAACAGCATTTGGTTCACATTAGATGGGTGCTTTACGTGGCATTATGACCAGATATTGGCCAAATTTAATTTGGCGCAGGCGGGGGTTAAATGTTCGGGTCAGAACAATTATGTTTATCATGGGTCATTTTTCCGGGTGGTATAGGGGTTTTTAAACTTGTATATGAGTAATAACTGTTAAAAGACTTGTGAGACGAAGGGTTTTAAGTGACATTCATGAATATTTGTCTCATTTTTGACACCATCCATGAACAATATTTTTTTTTTTTTTTAAGAATACTCTCAGCGACTACATAAGACCTTTTTGTCATAATCAAATCAAGAATATCCTGCCCAAATGACGCCGTAAAACGCCAATAAATACAAAAACAAATTAAGAATTCACATTTATTGTGCAATAAACCAAATGCATTTTGACAATACGCCAATCTCCGTCTAAATAACTCATCGAATCACGAATGTTCCAATACATCACTGTGACGTGTCCATAAATATTGTCAGGACATAAAAGGCGCAATTCAGGCATACAGATCTCAACATATTTCTTTTTTAACACAATAATCAAGCTAATTTTAAAAAGAGAAGGTAAGTTTTAAGTCATTTTTCACACGAGCACAAAAAATACTTAAACCCGTGAATGCGAAAGCATTGTTCATGTCTTGACGGACACAGTACTTAGGCTGTTTAGTCATGGTTTAATTCTTGCCTGGGAAATATCTAGATGGGCCAGACAAACAAAGGATAACCAAAAACTGCACAAAAAACAAAGCGAATTACCAATTACGCTTACATTTTATTAAAACGCGTTTTATGGGCGAATAAAGATTTCTGATGCAATTAGACACAGGCGAAACATGCAGACATATCGCATATCGATTCATTTTACACACTTGGGATAAAATGTACTAATTAGACATGCATATTTTTTTATACTGTAACGCATTTGATGTGAGACCTGAGTTTAGTGCACGAAGATTTTATTGTTATTCGTAGATAATTTATAAAGTGTTTGCTTTGTACAGCGCCTTAACTCTAGTACTGTTTGAATTCAAACACGAACAAAAAAATTACCAGGATAACTTAACGATCGATTTCCTCTAGGCAAGCGTGCTCCACCCTAGGCCGCATCATTGCTTTACGTATGGCGAGTTGCGGCAATACGGACGCAATTCCTTACTAATATTATAAAATCGAAAGTGAGTTTGTTTGATTGTTACGTTTTCACGCCCAAATGGCCCAACCGATTTTGATGAATTTTGGTACAGAGATAGTTGGGACCCTGGAGACAGACATAAGATAAAAAATAATAGAAAAAGGGGGAGAAGTATGGAAGAAAAGGTGAAAGAAAGATATTTTTTTCGATCATAACGCGGGTTTACGTTAGCGTTAGCCCAAAGTAACTATGCACGCGGACGAAATCGCGGGCGGAATCTAGTTTAGTATACCAAAACGAGTGGTTTCCTCACCCTACAAATGCTAAATGACTACAAAATAAACAGTGCATTGACGCAATATTCTCCAGTTAACCGCGATGACCTATTTCCCACGGCCTAAGTCTTCAGATCTTAAGCAAAAGACGAGGATCTATTGCTCTAAATATTTTTTCTCCCAGATCGGCACGAAAATAAATTGCATCTACAAAGATTGGAAAATATGGTGAGACAGCATTTCTTCGGCTTTTTGACCGTTTTGTTACGTTACGCATTAAATCAGCTCACGCTTCAGCGAGCAATTGTAACAATCACTAATTTGAAGACGAAGCTTGAAAACGCCACGTCTTGGAGAAACTGAATAGAAATTTATAGAAAAGAGATTGAGAACAATCATTCATTCATCATCACTTCATAAGTCAGTTAATTATTGAAATTTACAATTCGCAAAATGGTGAGCAATTCACCATCATCCGATCTCCCTTTTCCAAATATGTTGGAGTCGGCTTCGAGTCTATCCGGATGCAGCAGTATACCGGTACTTTACATGGAGCGATTGCCTTTCTGACTTCCAAAACACACCCCCTTGGTAAGACTTGTTGTCAGACTATCAGGACAGTATCTGTACCGACTATCAAAGATCTACAAATGAAAACCAGGACCAACAGCGTAACGTGCTTTCCGAGGCACGGAGAAAACTCGGTATGTAACGGGTCACCCATACCCGGACAAACCTACGCAAGCCCCGCTTAACTTAAAGAACGACCCGAAAGGCTGTTATTATTTATGCTATTAATTTAAATACTAAGGAATTAACGGGATTCATAATGTTATCCCAGTCTGATTTTGCTAAACGTGCAATTTTTATGAATCTCTCATTGTATTTGAAATGATGACGTTGACGATGCGAGGCCATATTATTCTGGAAATGTATAGCTTGCTGTGTTGCCGTGTGTACAATCGCACTTTATTTATCGGAAACAGCATTTTTCAAGTTTTACACAAGGAAGTCTAGACTAACAAGATCTAGATAAAAAATGGCGTCGAAGAAGTAGATAAGAACTTCAGATTTTCATTTAATTTAGAACTGAGATTTAGTTCAGTCAATAACCTGTAACTTGCGGTTTGGCTTCTCTCCAAATCTACTGTTGGTAATTTATTTGAAACAATAGAATACCAGTCTCAAGATTGATGTTTGCATAAGAATCTTACGTAATAATGACATCTTTTCTAAGTACAGAAAATCATCCTAAATAGCCTTTCCCAGCTATGATGGGATCGGCTTTCAGTCAGTCTAACCGGATGCAGCTGAATACCAGTATTTTACACGGAGGAACTGCCTATTGTAACATAAATATGAGTTGGTAAAACACACACATTTGTTTTTATAACCCTTAGTTAGTACTGGTAACCTAATTTTTTTTGTTGTTTTAAATTGTATGTGTTTCGTTTTATGCCAGATATTTTGTGTACGCAAAAAGATCTTATTTATAAAAATAAAAATATTTTTGCTGTAATTGTAAGATGAGAAAGACGTGATGACAATGCATGGTGCATTGTCATCCAAACCAACCATTTAAGCAAAATTTCAGGTCATTCGGACGCCAAGAAGTGGGTCAAATTAAACTTCTAAGATTTGATTACATACATAGTTACACGTGAAGCTAGCAGAAGCCTATTAGAAAACCTATTTCACTGTGACACACGTGTCCAACTGTTTAGCAAATTCATCGTATCGAAACGAGCCCAGCATGTACTAGAATCTGCAATAAAATACGTCAACACACTCTATTTAGCACAAGGCGAGCGTCCGTACTACCTTATGTAGATAGGTTTATGTCTTGCTTATGTACTGCTACGACTATTAACGCTATCTCGTTATCTCTCTTTCAAACAAACGCATTATCAGCATGGCCGGATGGACCTTAAAATGTCTTAGAGGAAATAGGAGACGAATGACCAGGTGTTGAGGTATTAGAAGACAAAATTCAAAAAGGCTTGCGAACTATATTTTTTTTATACTAATAATAGGCTTGCGTTTTTAGATCTTTGACTGTTGTTACAGGTAGTCAGTGTTCCGAAAGTCTGACAACCAGTCTTACCAAGGGGCGCATGACCCAGTACTAACTGGGTTGTGGAGGTCAGATAGGCAGTCGCTCCATGTTAAATACTGATATTCAGCTGCATCCGGTTAGACTGAAAGCCGACCCTAACATAGTTGGGAAAAGGCTAGGCAGATGATGAATAGGCTTGCGTTTGGTAACTCGCTTGCTGTGAAGCGATGCTGCAGCCTAGTGTGGAACACGATTGCCTAGAAGAGATATTAAGACAACATGTGCAATAAACTCTTATTGCTAAAATAACTTCAATTGACGTTGAGACTTGATAGGCAACAGTAGCCCTGACACAGTTGGACATCGATTTTTTCAAACGGCTGCCATCGCAGTACCTACTGATTGTTTTCATGATTTTGCACTTTTTCTAAACCGTTAGGTATTCCAAGATGCCTGAAGGCAGGTGTGGAGAACCTTGATGGATTAACGTCCCATATTTTTCTGATTATTTAATTATTGGGAAAATCAGGGGCCTCTGGAATCATTTGCCAAAAGGACACTCGCGTTCGTTCGTAATATTTCATGAATTACGAATAAACGGGAGCACGTTCTCGAAATTGGTTTTTTTTTACTAAGATGTTAGTCGATTTGATGTGTGGTGTGTCCAAAACGCGCGTACCATTAGTTCTCCATCCCTGTCCTAGGGTTTAGAAGTGCAAAATCATGACGTTATGACTATTGAAAAAGAACGTGAAGATTGTTACCTACGATGATCAGCAACTAATCCATAGTTGGTAATGAGCTTAACTAGGGCTATTGATTTACTACACAGAATAAACAAATCATCTACGTAAAGCAGAAAGATCCTGAAACATCGCCTAGCCAAATAATAAAAAAAAACTTACCACAGCATTATGACTTTGCGCATTAAATCTGTAGACTGGCAGATACGCTTGCGACGATTTTGGGGTTTGGGCCGTCCCTAAACTGGCTTTGGTCCCTTCCGCACATGAGGCGGAGGGTCCTCGGACCTCCTCTATCTGGGCACCAAGGAGTTCGTTCTGAAGGAGGCAGTTGTAGGCGTGCTGGTCTCGGGCCCCTGTGCCGTTGTCGCCTGCGCCATCACCTCTTGCTTTCTTTGTAGGTTGGTTTTCTGTTCCTCTGTGTATTGCTGAAAAATTAAAGAGAAAATGTTTCTTAATTCTGCTTAAAAGGAGCAAAAGAGAAGTTCGTTATTTATAACGTTTCTTTCAGCTTTAACCATTCATACAAATTTATAAATGTAAAAGTAATTTTGATTGTTTCAGTGAAGGTTGTTTGTTTGTTTCTACATGTATGTTTGTTTGATTGTGTGGGTTTAGGTTCTAAAGAAATTTCACAAAGAAATAAATTTCAACCTAGGGGCTATATATCATCAAGCTAATATTTTAGGGAATAAGCAATATTGCGTTATAGCCATATTCCTGAACAGTTTGACAAATGACTACTGTCATGACATGCATTCCGATAGACCGGCTTTAAGGCATAGTAGATGATATTGTAATAATACTGGAGGCATCAGGTAACGAATGCAATCCAGACTTAAAAAAATAATCTAAGCAAATCACAACCTTACGCCTACGTAGTACTTTCTTTTTGTTTGTGAATAGTATTGCAGTTCAACCTATAATGGTTGCCGTCTGCCTGGATAAGGACCGGACAAGTCCTGTGGATGCCTCGAGTAAGACCTCCAGCTAGGGCAAAGAACTTAAAAACTAAGCGACTGGAAGCTGTGGAGTACAAGCCTGAGTTTATGGCGTCACTGGGGGAGGACCCGGAGGACAGCAAAGAGACATGCTGCAGCTGAATGATATTATTTGGGGAGTGATTTGAAACTACTGGTTCAGCATCGCGGGCTGGCTATAGCAAGGGACGGGTGGGGCAAGGTGCGAGCCGTCGCGACGGGCCTAGTCGACGAGAACGTACCTACTACGAAGTCGCGGGTAGTAAGCTATTAAATACATAAGTTCATTTACTTGTGACTCCGATTGATTTCAAAATCTATCCTGTTATAATTTCCTTTTCAAATAAACCATTTTTTGGAAAATGATTTTAAATTCTAGTACCTACATATTGAATGCTGTTAAATTAAAAACAAAGTTACGTAGCAAAACAAAGTGTTATAATTTTCAAAACGAGGTAATATTATGGCAATAATACAAAGATAAATCCTATATGTCCAAAAATAGACTTATTTAGATGACTAAGTACCTGTGATTGGCTAATGGGGAAAAATAATCAAAATACAACATTTGTACTGCGGTAATACAGGAGCTACTTTTAGTATTATTTAGTGTTATGAAGCCTTTGCGGGTTGTTCGAAAGAGATACCGCGGCCTCGGAACGTAAAGGGCAAAAGAAGAAACATGGGTGGGTTTTAGTCAGTACAAGTCTGACATGCCCCCCCGCTCCGCCCAGAGCGGGGGAAGTCATTGGATGATTTCCCACCCGAAAAAAAAAGCCTAGTCTTAACTAGGGGTATTACATAATACTAATTGGGTTGTAAAGGCCAGAAGGGCAGTCGCTTCATGTTAAAAACTGTTTTTCAGCTGCATCCGGTTACTAGAATTTGACCCCAAAATAGTTTATTTTTTTTATAACACGTTGCCCCACTTTAGGAATTTCTCATTTTTCGTAGGTGCGTTTACAAACATTTAAAGTCACATATACAAACAGTCAGACCCAAAACAACTATCTGCAGGTCATACAAATATTTTTTCCGTGGAATCAAACCCGCGATACGCAGCGCAGCAGTCGATCGCTTTGCCACTGCGCGAACCGTGCCGTCAAAAAGTTGGGAAGAGCATGAGCAAATGATGCTAAAATATCCTTTGTAAATACATTATGATATTTACCTTGTGTAAATGTATACCTATAATTACGATTTAATTTGCCCGGTTGATAGCGAAAGGATAACCCTCTACTATATGGGACTATTATGTACACCAATGAACAACGAGGCGCCACGGCATGTTAAGAAAAAGAACATAAATTCACATTATTACATTACTATTTTACTGCATTTTTATGTTAAATACGTCATCGCTAAAGCATTAAACATCTAGCAAAAAAAAAGCTGTCTCCATTTAAAACAATCAAAAACATGGAAGAAAAGTTCAAAGACGCCATTAAAATCTATACAAGTAAATTAATCACGCAAAACTATAAACGGAATATTAAAAGCAGGTGACTGCATATATTATTTTCGTTGCCACAGACGATATCCTGTGCTGTCCCGACCATATGCGCAGGCGCACGTGCCACGTGACTCACGCGCAGAAAAAAAAAAGTTCCTCGTTTAAGTTGTTAGTAAAATTGACAATATTTCAAAAACACAGCACATCGCGCAAATTAATTATAATGTTGAACAGTCTTTTGATTAATTATACAGAAACCGAACAAGCATGTTTTTGCTGCTTGTAAAGTTTTAAAATAATACTAATTTAGTCACGTCTGGTGTCAGGAAAAAAATCTAAGCTTTCAACTCTAGACGCGAAATAAATTAAACTTGAGGAAAGTTGATACTGCAACTTGTATCAATTTGCGTAAAAAATCGTAATATTCGAAACAAAAAATAAATCAATCAACGAACTCACTTCTCGTCTAGTCATATTATTCAAAAAACATTCAAATGAATTAAGGTAGCCGTGTAATAAATATTTTATTTTAAGAAATGGAACAGATATTAAAAATATTATATTTTTTTAGACAACTATTTCTAACGTGGATTGGCTAATGACCAAATTACCTTTAATTGTACCATCAAAAAAACACATGGCGGAGTTTGACTGACAATTTCGTCACGACCTGGGGGAGATCGCCAAAAATACAATTTGCACTCCGTACCTACTTGGTATTTTATATGGACGGTGAATCACATTTAAACAAATATATTGCACTTGACGACAATGAATCATGATGATCCTTAGAAACACTAAATAACCACAATTATAACGCCTGCATGTTGTTAGATAAGTTTTAAAAATACATAATCGAAAATGTTTTTAGATAAAAACTGCATAATATTACCATAAATTCTTGTATTGACAATATTTTGAGACTTTATATTGGAAGAAAATTAAATAAAAAGTTAATAAACAATATATTTAACATTTTATTGACAAATTATAACATATCGAATTAATAAAATTGATTTTGATACCGATTGTAATTATTGGTACATTTATGATTTGGCATTAAGACACAAATTACGACGACTACGTCTAGTTTTTTATAGTCAGAATGTTTTATACAGACTGCATTTAAATCATCGACTTAAAATTCTACCTATACACTGTTTATCGTTCTAACGTCTGGCTACAAATAATCGAGTTAATATTCAACTTTGATTGACGTCTGAAGAACATTTGCGAAGCTTGGTCGATGCACTTCCCAAATAACAAACGGCAGTCGGAAGCACGTTCCCAAATTGCATTTCAATAGTGACTTAATGAATAAAAACATCGATTGTTCCCATGTGGCTAACTCACGATCGGGTTCAATCACACCTCTTCCTTCCTGGGGCACCTCCATACATAGTAGAAGACGTTATACCTGCAACTATATTTGGTTACCTACGTGACAGACCATCGGCACAGACATAATTAATTCGGAACCTCGCCAAATTTGTCAACATCCGTCCAGGACGCGAAACCGTGCTGAATTATTAAAGGTATAAGGTCTATTTTGCCGAGGTGAGAATAGAACTAATTGTCTAAGCGTAACAGTCTTTTGCAAGGCCTCCACCTACGTGGTGTCTGCCCACATCCAATTGCCCTGGACACGGAGTACGGACACAAATTGGCCCCAATTTCTGGTCGTAACCACGACTCAATAGAATTGTTCTTGTAAATATTATCTGTAAGTAAATTGTTGGGAATTTTGTGTTTTGTACACAAGTTACAATGATAACGAGTTATTACCGGTGGATTAACCAATGTTCGAACTGGTGATAACGAAAGAAATGCCTGGTTTGAAGAATTTTCAATAAAAGCTAAAAGCCAAATGGTAGAAAACTGTGGTGCCTCGCCCAGATAATGGTTATCGATACCGATAATCACTAAAAGTGTGTCATACACTCCAGAATGTATGTTATCGGGAGACGGTAGCAGGTTGGAAAAAAATCCTGATACAAAAAACTTGTACAATGTTAACTTATCTAGGTATGCGACAGTGGGCTTTGACGCGCCTACACTTGAGTCAGATTTATAGAGAATCAATATAGCAAAAATAGGTGACGTGGTAAAGGATGTCTATCAAAGAAAATGTGCCCACAACTTATTTGTGACTTAGCTAAACAACGTGCTACTAAAAATCTGTTTGTGTTGTATTTATCTTATGGTACACGGATTTAAAAACAAGGAAACACTTTTTGGTTATTATTATTAACATCTAACCTGACTGTTTCGTCGGAAAAAGAAAAAAACAGAGAAAGTCACCACGTGGTTGCACCAACATCTATTTTGCTCACAACACCTCCCGCGCACAGTTCAATACGCCGAGAGCTGCCAGACCAAACCTATTTGGTTAACAAATGATTGAGATTCGTTCCACACCAGTCTACAACCCGTAACTAACGACTAATTACGCCAGGAGTGTAACTGTAAGCAAGTAGTGGCAGGTGCAGCTACAGAAGTCGATAACATGGCCTAGATTCTGCCGCAACCGATAGCATACGAGGTATGGGCCTAGTTAGATTGTGAAGATCGATGAAATGGTAGAAAGCAAATGGATAAAATTTCAACGAAAACGAACCAAATTATGAAACAACAAAGCGAAATCCTTTATCAATCAAAGAAAAATAAGATGAAATGGCCCAGGTTGAAGCTAATGGCGTCTAATAAATTCACTTGAACAGTAGCCAAAGAGACAACCTGTTTAAAACTTCTGACAGATTACCGATAAAAAACTATTGGTGCACTAATTTAAAATCCTTCGACATAATTGGCACGTGCTTTAGAAATATCTAAGCAGCATTTAGTAAATCAACTTTTTCTTTAAAGAAAAAGTGCTAACCAATGACAAAAAACTTTAATCCAAATCAGAAGTAAAGAAAAAACCGCATAGCACGTTTCCAATGAATAATGCTCAAGTGTTTACGTCATTATGAGAACATTGCGTAACGAGTAACACCGACAACATCATACCTGTTTAAGTGTAAAAATAAATGGGAAATAGTTTACAGTTTACTCAATCGACAATAACCTACAATTGCTGTACTATAAACGTTTCTAACGGAACACCCAATACCTGCAGCAATATCCTATTTCGTAGAAAGAGATTGTTTTGCAAATGCAAATGGCTCCACCTTGAGAACGCCGCTATATATTCCTTGGGAGAATTCTAGAGTCGTCGCGTATATAAGCAAGTACTTGGCTCTAGTACCTAGTAGTCAGGTCAATAACGGGACTCAACGCAGCGAGCGCATCGCAAGCAGTTCTAATGCATCTGCGCCTGCGCCGATGCACTTTCACAACCAGATAGAGACAAGTTCCTTAACCTTAGAAATTTTATCAGCTATTAGGGCCACAAACAACGCAGTTCTATTGAAAACTTATCGCACAGTAGCGGTGTTGTACTTTCTCAATGCACCGGTTATCGGCTCTTTCTTCTTTATCGGGTGACCCGGCCAACAATTGTTTAACTATATTATGCCAGACGCACTTAATGCATACATTATTCTGAGAAGGTTGATTCACATTTTTGTGACGAGGTACTACGATACCAATAGTTCAGAGATGAGTTCCAGGATCTAGAAGTGAATTGCAAAATTATTTGACGGATGACATCAATTAGCATCTCTTAACTTTGCATAACCACACACTTATCATATCGGGCACAAATTTTCCAATTAGGCATGGTTACCTTTGAATTCAATTTGCATTTCAAGATCGTGCGTAATTTCACCAGCTCAACAAATGAGTTCATAGAATAAAAATATCAAGAGTTTCCTTAAAATAAATACACGTTGCGACTTGTGCACAGAAACGGTGCCGACGACCGTTCTCTCTGCTATGTCCGTGAAGTTGTAGTCAGTAGTTCGATACTGTCGGTAGCGGCACCTGACGGCCTGACGCAATTCAGAACAGTGGAAAACGGAAAATTAGATGTGAACCCAATTGCGGGACGTTGAACTGCACGCAATTGTCTGCCTGAACCAATGAAATGGCTCGGATAGAGCAGCACCCACCCACATGTTCTGTTTCAAATTGAATGTGGGCTACAGATACAACATATTAATAAATAGGATCCTGCATTTGTAATGCATTAAGTAAGCTCCAACCATAAAATTATAGAGCCAATCATTTCTAGATACTTATTTAGTCCAAGGAAATCGTGCACACGATGCAAATAATGAGTTTAAATACAAATGAATTGATAATCATGGCATTTGATATTCAGTAAAATAAAGATTCGTGAGTGCATTGAACCAAAAACGTGGTTCATTACTTAACACATAGCTGGGGTCGTGAGCGATTCTGCTTTTTACATGCAAAAGGTTTTTTGTCCAATTTTTACCTAATACCAATAGAATATGTTGACGTTTTTGCCGAGCATTTCATTACTAACAGCGATTATAATGATCTTGAAAAATCAATATTTTTAGCTGGCAAAAAATATACGACCGCATTGGCAGGTATTAAATTCAAATACATCTCCGTATAATCTAGACAGGATCGAGCTTAAACATGTCAAAGATCATCAGACTTTAGCCATGGATGATGATGTCAGACAGCCAAATCTCGAAGACCTCAATTGATCACCAGGCATTGTATGCCATCGGCCTAAATTCAACACTTTGACAACTGATTTATGCTCCAGCTCAGGTGTCAAGCACGGAGACAATACAAAAAACTGTAGCAATTACATACAGAGAAACAACAATGCATGCTAATGTCTAGGACATTAATCATCCGGTTTTAAGCTTTAAATAATGCCATGTGACAATGTTAGAAAATAGATGGACATCCAACTGGATCTAATACAATCGCCTAGGTACGTACGTGTGCGGAATCTCGCAATAATAATTCAACTTCGACGAATAAAGAGGAGAAAAAATACTTGCTGCTGACAATATTTGTACAGAGAATCATTTGTTATTAGTTACCATGTGTCATTGGAAACCACGGCCGATTATCCAGTCATCAAACCTCAAATGTTAGTTACTTATTATATATTAGAGCTACTGTTCAATTTGTTTTTTGTAGCACGCTGTATATTTCTCGGCTCAATATAAGCTTGGCTGGTAGCTGGCACCTCAATGAGGCCATAACTATTGGCATAAGTGAGCAAACAATGTAACAGGCAGTGTTTACTTTTGTAGTAACAAACGAGTGAACAACGCGAGATTTAGAATGTCGTCAGGAACCGAGCCTTCATTTGAGTACCGTAAGCTAAACACGTTGCACATTCAAACACTAACTATTTCAGAATATATGGCTTTCGTTAGTGAATTGTGGTGTTGTATTGCACAACGTGCTGTTACAGTGGTGCGCTCTATACACGCTTCAGTGCTTTTCCTACGCCGCTTCGTTTCTCCAACCTACTTTCATATTGTACTTGTCCAACTAATGCCTATACAAATCATCGAACCTACAGTTACTCGGCACGAACGGGCCTTTCAAAACATTGCTATTTTGCTACACCAGAGAAAGGATGCACAAATCCAATCAGGTTTCAATAACTTAATCCCCTACGTCCGTTGCTAGCCGATTATTTGATTGTGTAAAATCATATAAAGTGAGCAATTATCATGAATAAATTAAGGATACATTGACAGAAGAAATCAAAACATGCATCAATCAATATTTTATTGAATCATCGTCTAAAAACTTGCATCTAATTCCGTGATAGGGTAGGCATCGTCGAACAAGTCTATAAAAATATAGCCCAAAAAAACCTGACTAAATCCTCGTGTTGATGACGTGAATGATGAATGTTGAACAATGTGTATTTGTCGTCTTAGCATATACCTAACACAGCATCACAGCTGATATCTGACAGCGGGGAGGGTATTCAACATGTCTAGACTTGTCGGAGTAGACAAAAAAGGATATTTTTAAGATTGTCGTCAATATATGAAATCACAATGGTTATTCAAGAGAGGTGCAAACAGATGATATCATTTGCGACGAAATCGATAAAAGAGATGCACGAACGAAAATTTGGAATGACGACAACCAATTTATCGATTCGGAGGAAATAAAATTTGTATTCGCTAAAATAAAGGAAACATTTTAACAAATGTACATTTATTCCTTACTATACGTGATTCCAAGCCAAAATATTTGACACTTTTGCAACTTTGTCGCCTTATTATTGTCCTTAACATGTAAAAAAGGAAAAATTAAAGGTAGTTGACTCAGCTGATCGGTACAATGAACTTCTGAGAATAACTAATACATTTGGAATACTGAAAGTCCAACTATGGCATACGAGCACGATTTCTGATTCACAGTCAGCTGACTCGAAATACATTCAAGAAAAAAACCTGACGTTCCCAAAGACAGATATATAGAACACAAAAATTACACGATTGTAGTAAAATCACGTCAAATCGCGAAATTTATGCAGCAAAACAAATATTAAATAATAGCAATTAGAGATGATATCATCGATTCAGCTGATCGCAAGTTGAAGGCTGGTCATTACTAAATTATTGATGTAGGTGTGCAAAATCTTGCGCATGTCATGCACCTTGCCTATGGACCTGTCCAAAATGTCAATCTCCTATTAAACTGGACATAAAAATAAATTCTGCAGTCACAATATTAGAAAAGAGCGAATTATTTTACCAACTTACCTACACGACAATGCAATAAAAATGACATTTCATTAGTCTGAATCCGTCCATAAATCATTACTAAACATTAAAGATAAGCTAAAAGCATAGCAATATCAAAACACGAAATGATGAATCAAGATTTATTTATTCATTTCAATGCAGGCGACCAAGAATTACGATAAATTTGGAGGTGTATGTTTCTTGATGTAGTCGAAAGTGTTAATTTGTTGGTTAAAACTTGCAAATATGCATTCGCCCACCCAAAAGTGACAGGATTGTGTAAAGTTTACACAGGTGCAAGAATGATCTCGATCGCGTCATGTGCAATTATTTGCTATCAACTTTTTTGGTTCTGGCGCTTGATTAAAGTTTGGGAGAAAACTTTTAAAATTTGCAGAATTTGATTATCTTGATTAGATTTTTTCACGTCTCTGAGGCGGCACGTCCTTTTAAAGGAGGAACATATTTTCTGAATGACAGTAAGCTTTTAAATACCTATTGCTGCATGTAACAATGAAGTATTTAGCATATATTTTGTGTGGAATTTAAATAATCCGAATAAAATACACTTTGTGTGATTCATCAAGCTGTACTGTTTAGGAAACCCAAAACATTAGTGAAGAGAGAGACGACAAGGACTGATTGGACAACTTAACATTCTTTCAAGATCCTGCTGAAGTCACAAAGGATGGTGGCGATAAAGTTGCAATGATTAATAAGCCAAATAGCAACAAAATCGACGACGCTAAAAATAAACCCACTTTGGGTGCTGATACGCAATTTCATGCACATAGCAATGGTTGATAAGGAGTCTTATCAAAAGTCAAGCAATTTGTTCCCGATGTTAGTGGGACAATTTATATTGTTAGGATGTGCATACACATGCGTTTTGTCGCACGATTTTATCTAATTTAGGATATTAACCTGTTCTTTAGATGGTTGACATGGTCTCTTAACCACTTGGGCATTTGGGGAAATCTAGTCAATGCTTTCCAAAAACCAAATTAGTTTTGCGGAGAATGTTGTTGACGCCTAACCCTGTCACTTCAAAACAGGAATCACTGACTCATCAAGGAATTTAAAACGAATAGCTTGTTAAGTAAGACCATCATTTCTTACACTATGGAATAATGACGTACTTTGCATCTTTGCTAGGGAAGACTTTGAAAATGTGCGACAGTTCAAAGAGACGGACCGTCGGCGTCGCAAGGCACATGTGTATGCATACAAAGCATCTTATGAAGAATTTATCGCCATCACAGGTTGCAAAAGTTATCGCTAAATAATGCATTTTATTACTGTTCTGAACCTGATAAGGAAATTTGTGATAATTTCCAGAATAATATCGCACTTATAAAGCGTAAATAAAGTTACTAGAGGTCATGCATATTTTTTTCATATGCTTTATTTATTTTTTTGTGCAATAAGTGCAAATTGATAAAAAAGTAATTAAGTTTCTACCTACCTAATTAATCGAATATGCCTAAAATGATATATCATCACCTTGAATAAAAATAAACAAGAACCCGAAAAAAACACTTATTAATAAAGGAGTGGAGATAGTAATAACCTGCCTCACTTAGTCACTTTATTCTCTGAGAGAAACGCTAAAGAAAAGCGAAACATTCTCATCATTGTGAAAGCACTGTTGGCAACACCTCATAAACGAATAGAAACCTTAAAATAAAAACATTAAAGCCGCAAATCTTACAAAGAACCTCAAAGAGAATACCAAAAGATAACACTTCTAGTGAGTATGCTTAAAGAACCATTGAGCAATTACTAACACAATACTTAAAAAGTGCTAAACAAATTTCGAAAAATTCTTAAGTAGCTTTTACCTTCGGTTTGGAACAGAAAATTAACTGCCTATAATTGACTCTGATGGCCTCTGACCCGGGATTCCTGGCATTGGTATAATGGGCCCTTAATTACCATGCTAATGGCGGGATATCGTTGCTACATCCGTCTGGCCAATAGACTTTAAAAGCTATAGTGAATTGAAGAAAGGACATGTTTGAAGTTCAATATAATCATTTAGTGATACACTGCTACACAAAAGATTAGGATATCTATATGTGCAGAACAAAACAAAGAAACAATCCCGCTTCCCGCCCGTGGGTGTTAAAGGCGCATAAACGTTTATAACAAGATGAATGGGCACTACCACCGATACTCATAAAGAACATGCTGCGATCATTCTATTTGCTGAGCGTCATGCATTTCGAATACTCCTTTAGTTTTGTAATCATCAAAGAAATCTATGTTTACCAGATCATTGATTGGAAGATTACATTAGCATTTCCACAAAAACGTTTCATGCCCAGTAACTACTCATTAATTATCTTACCTTAAAAGGCAACCAATTTCAACCAAATCAAAACTGAGCTATCCAATGACACACTATCATACGATTATATTCCAAGCGTGACGCCGGCGCTGATTAAAAGCGCTCAAATGACCCAAACGAAGCCTCCGACACGGCTGAGAGCTCACGCTATTCGCAACAGTAGGCAAAAATATCCGTGCCGACATAATCCGTTCCGGATGAGAAGTCATCAGGAACTAGCCGTAGCAGTATTTATAGATAAGGGCATCGTCCTTTATCATAGGTCTTGGTGCTTCATGCTTCAGCGGTGGAACGGAAAAAATCTGTGCGGGATTGCTCAAGCGAAATCTGGTATGGCTAGACTTAAGGGTATAATTACAGGGGTTTTCCAAGATAATGATGTTTGCATTTGAATTTATTAATTGGAGAATACATTCTAAAGGAATGTTTCATGCAGCAATGAGCAAATAATTATGCTATGGTTTGCAATTACCAATTAAAAGAAACAAGGGTCCCTTGCATAAGGCTCGACTTGGGAGGGTCATAGGACAAATTATCATAATCGCTCCCAGACAAACAAAAAATGCACCAAATCCGAATAATTTGATGTGTTTTTCATAACTAAAAAACTTTCCCATTTGGTAATCTCGGCGATGGGCGAGCAAGAATTGCGTAATGGTCTTGCCCGAGTGATTTTAATGCCCTAACTAATGCATGGTAATGAACTATCATACGCCTGAGTGTGAACGCCCTGCACCTCTCATTGCTCTGGCACGCGATAGGATTAGGGCTGCTTACTTAAGCTTTTTATATCTCTTTGATACTATTATTAAACATCCTATCTCCTTGCTTAAGTGGTTTCAGCAGCATTCAATTGAACCCAGGGGAATTTACGTAGTGGGTTTCAGCTAAATTCTATAAATAAGTACAGCCATATACATGACCGGTTGTCGAAGTGTGCCGGAAAAGCTAACGTCCTGTAAACTTACCGCCCATAGATATTAAAATATTATATTCTAGTAACATGACGAGCATGATCTAAGTAAAATATTAAATATAAATGCGTGGGCATTTAAGCTAGACGCATAAATCTATGTAAATTTTGAGTTTAAAGACCGCTAAAGTGCACAAAGTGACTCATCAATGACTAGTACCGCACATCTTAGTTCCTTCAATAGGATAATGAACGATGGCGAAATAACACACCTTTTTCTTACCTTTACCAAATAGGGATTTGCTACAGATAGTCTCCATGATGGGAAGTCAAGAGGCGTAGTTACATACAAAAATCAACAAAAACCAAGATAGGACGGCATAACACGCTTGCTTTATGGTGAATCGGTGAGTCAAAGACTTGGCATTTAGCCAGACGGAGTGCAAAATTCTTTAGTGTTACTAATGAAAGGTTAATCACCTTTTGTTCAAGCCCTAAGGGCCAGCCCTAACTAGAACCAGTCCTCACACGTAAACTTCACGCTCGATGTACCAAACCCTAGACTCATTTATTCCATAATCATATCATATAGCACATTGATATTAAACATGGAAAGGCAAAAAGTTTTAATTAGGAAGAAATATGGAAACAATGTTAAGTGCAAGAGTACACAAGAAGCTTTGTTTTTTCTTGTCTTTGAACTGAAATTAATGAACACGGTTTAATTTAGTTTGCTTTTCAACTGTAGTTCATTAACTTTGGATCTAAAGTTCAACCCATCTTTGCTGAAACTATGTTGAATATTGAGGAGATCCTTAACGACGATCTATATAAGTTCTGATTTAAAACTCTGCAATGCTCTAATTGCCCTTATTGTTTTAGCTTCAAACTACAACTTTGCATCCTTATTGGTAAAATGTGTCAGAGATTTCCTGTTATTAATTTGTCACCATGTACTGTACCTATAATTGCAAAATAAACACTTACTAACGAGACTTTAGTGATGGGGCCCGGTAGCATTCCGAATAGATCAATACAATCCATCGTTTGTTTCCACAAATCAAAATACCCATGGGAAACCCATTAGAAAAAGCGAGATAAAATCTGATACAATAGACCCACGTGCATTGCGGTCGTAAGTTCCGTATCCCGTAACTAGCACGTGCAGGATGCGCATGAGTGACCAAACTCGTCCTTAAGAAGGACGAGGCGAAACGAATTCACACTCGTATCGGTTATACACGACCATTAACACGTGTCGAACACAGAGGGGTCTAACCACGTGCTTTTATTTAAGTAAAGGACCCTTTAGAACTTACATCATTTCAAATAAAAGAGATTACATTAAATTACACGCTAATTAAAAATTCCTATACCTTTAATTTACATTTTGTCTAAGCAAGTCAAACAATGACTTGTAAACTTTCTCTCGTTCATACATTTACAAAAGCGTCTAGGCGGCCAAGCGCGAAGCATTATAAATAAACCACCATTGTTCATGGTGCCATGATTTGGTCGCATTTTTAATTTTGCTAGGAAACAAAAAAGAGTTTTAATTACGTGAGAAGTTACGAAGGGCCGTTAACCTTGGTAGCTAATTAGCTCACTGTAAAGCTGATAATTAGCTGGTGAGCTTTTAGATAAGTAATAAAAAAGTTAATTGTATCACAGACACCGACGATGATGATTTTCTAAACTGTTTCTAACGAAAACTAATTAAAAAGTCAAATAAACAAATTATTTGGACGCAGTTTGATGGTAATTTGCAGTACGCATCAGGTTTCCATGATAGCTTTTAATTTTTTGGTAGTTTCAAACAACACGGATCCGGCTTAATGGATTCAAAGTGATCAAAGTCTAGACTAGAATCATAATTGTGACTGTATCTCTTTCGTTTATGAGCGCATTTATTAAGTGCGAGTTAGACATCAAAGATTTTATCGCAGTTACAAGTATTCTAGCAGTGCAGCCTTAATTGAATTGCAAAAACTTCGGTATATTACCTCGCAATGTTTACTGAAATAGCCGCGCTTGAAATCTCAGCTCTCGTAGGGTTCCAGTAGCTTTCTCGTGTTTTTTGGTATCTTTAAATGTGTTTTTTATTGAATTTGAATATGTGTATTAGTATAAGTATAAGTTCTCGAAAACAAATAGGCAGTTATCACAATTTTGTCGTATTTTACCCAAAGATAGACCGGTAGAAAATGCCTTAGGGAATGAAGTCCACCTAAGTACAACAAATTGTACATTAAAGTTTTTTTGCTCTAGATTTCATCAATATAAGTCCAGATAATACAGGTGGCACCGTTAGGCCCAGTTTCAATTACTGCTGTACAGCAGAAAATAACAAAATAAAACGTCGGTGTCAGCTCAGCCGACAACCTATCATTATGGTCAGATATGAAATTTTGACCGAATCATTGTCATTACTATACTATTAGGAGGTAGCAAGCAAAAAGACAATAAGTTTAGAGTATTGACTTTTGATTGGTATAGCATTTAATAGCAGGTTTTTGTGCTACTGAACATTTATAATTGGTTACACTTAGACAGTAAGCAAAAATATATCAAGGTTTTTGAAAGAAAAACTTCAGACGATGCTACCGGCTTTATGAGTATTTAATAGCATACCTATTGTTGCTGTGAGCAGAAAGACAATACTCTAACCATTATCGGCAGTATCAATTAGAGGTTCTTAGCAGAATAAAAACTAGCAAATTACAGTGAAGATGGTAAAAACTCTTTAATTTCCAGCACCAAGTATCTTCTATCAATGGCTTAAGTTGCAAACGGATTTAATTAGCCAGAGTGATTGCAATCCCCAGCGTTCTTTATCCCACTAATACGGAAGAAAATTGTCTAACGACTAACATAAATTGTCATGGAGGCACTTGTAATCTGCTGGCTAAATTGCAGGCTAGAATTTCCGTCGAGTAATAAGGTAAAACCTTTTTCCGCGCGGAGTTAAATTCAATTATAATGTTGAGCGATTATCTTTTGAGTGGCACTGTGCCTAGCCTGAACTTAAATGACCTGCTCATGACAAGAGCTAAATTGCATGAATTGCAATTTTTTTTCAAATTATGGCTTTGAATGAACCGAGAAGCGCTGTTGAAAATCTCGCTGCGACATGTTGCTATCACGTTACAAAGTATTGATGTTATTAACAACTTCTGGCAAAGTTTCAACCAATTTGCCATATCTTGTAACCACAAAAAAACATATCATAATTTTATTATGTCATAACTCTCCAAAAATCCACGTTAAAAAAAAAAACAGGGAAAAGTACAATTGAAATAAATTGCAAACAATATGACGTCATAAAGTAATAATTTATAACAAAATTGCATTACCTAATGTGGTTGATATAGACAGGCTGCCATATGGCCGTAACCTTATATGCCGGTTGGTGTAGTGTTCCAACCACCCACACCTTTACCTTAGTCTGTGATCCATATGTGCTTGTCATTCTCCTAATCCAAAAATTATCAGTAAGATATACAGCTGGCTAAACATAAATGCCACGTTTGTCTTGAAAGGGAAAGAAACCAGGCAAATTATGTGTTATGCATTATTTATTTTCTGTATATTTACAGGGCTTAAGCGCTTTATGAGGTCCAAAAAACGCAATGTCAAATACCCTAGGATGTCGGATCTTTCGCAATAAGTGAGTGCGCAAAAAATACTAAAAACTAGCCTGGAGTTCCCAGAAGCGATCCCCAACTAAACGATCTATTTTTGAAAATCGCTGAAACTTGACGAAAGCCTGCTTCAAAAGCCTTAACTCGCGTAAAAATTGGCCTTGAAAAACCTGTGGAAGTTTGTTCACATCGCAGATCCCTGAAGCGTGACCAAATTGAGGTACGAGCAATTTTTTGCCTAGACCGAAAGTAATAGGCATTGTTATTACTAGATGTAAGAAGACAAGCATAGTGAATCAACATTATTGCGTTATTTAATGTTTGCCACTAGTACTGGGAATTGGGTTTTGATGAAGCATTAGAAATTCTTTTTTTAATTAACTGTTTTGACGAGTTTAACCAACTGGATTGTGGAGGTCAGATAGGCAGTCGCTCAATGTAAAATACCGGTATTAAGCTGCATCCGGTTAGACTGGAAGCCGACACTGTTGGGAAAAGGGTAGATAATTATTATATTTTGAAGATTTTAGTATGAGAAAGTTTTCCCAACTAGGACAAAAAGGACTGGTTGAATTTATCTTTTTGGAGTCTAGCAGACAAGACCAATTTGCCAGCGACTGTTTCTATTCCCCTGGGAATTTGAAAAATCGACGTTATTCTTTATCCATGAAGGGTTCGGGTGGAACGTGGATGAGTCAGTAAGGCAGTGAGTAACTATGGACTTTTATTTTTTATATGAAGCGACTATTGGTTAGCTCATTGGGCTGAAGTTGATCGTTTTAACCCCGAAAACATTTCTCTTGGGAGGAACGCGGTCGAAGTTATTCAGTAACATGACAACACGCCTGGATTTCTGAAGGGTTACTTATTGTGCATCAACGTTTCGCTAGTCGTATGCGATTCATCTCACGATTCTGCTGCGGCAAACTTTAGTCAACCGGTGACGGCGGAAACTTACGTCAATTGTTAATAATTTATGTAAATCATGAACCTATACCTACCTTCTTACATAGGTAAATAGTGGGGAAACCAAGTAACTATGTGGAAAAAACAGAACATAGCAACAACTGACTGGTTGCAATAAGGACAATGACCTATACTGCCAAATAGCCTTTTAATAACTGCTGCTACGACTGCCTTATTGGTAACTATATTTTGGAAGCCGTTTGGGGTTGAAACTCTGGGTCCTTGTGCTCACAGCCTTTTTATAGATATTTTAAAACTTTTGGTTGACACTTCTCGTGGCTTCTACTTTGGCCAGAGACTAATCGTAGCCATACAAAGTGGCAATGCGGCCAGTCTCTTGGGGACATTGCCAACTGACAGCGTTGTGGAAGAATTATTGGACGCAATTTTTTAGTTTAAGTATGCATAAGTTAGTTTTTCTAAGTTATTTTTGTTTAACATCATCGAATAGTCTTTTCTAGGAACTTTACGCATTACAGTATTATTACCCACCAGCGTAATGCTAACTGTATGGCCACTTTTATTCCTGGGTTTCAATGATGCTTTTTCATAATGAATAATTGAAAGTTGTGTTATTAGTACCGCCCCTAAGGTGTCACCCAAGCGACATCATGTAAGTGGTAATAAAAACTCCATAAGAAAATACGGAACCCTTACAGGAATGATCCTATTTAAGTATTCCGTTTTTTCTTTCTACTAATGGTTTTACCTCAAAACCTGCTTGGTGCTTCATAGTGAATAATCCATTAACAATTTCCCCTACATGCTAATTCAAAAAGTATTTCTTTAGTATTTAGATTGAACCTAGCATTATTGTCTCCCTATTTTTGTTTTATTTGTGAATTTGCCTACTTGTTCATGTATTATATTATAAGCCTTTAATTGAATGCAAAGTTTCTTCTTTTTTTTTTACGGGATAGGGTGAATCTCTACTGCCAGACATTTATCTGCTTAATGAATGTTTAAAATTTAGTGTTGGCATTTAGCAATTTGATGTTAGTTCCTTTGTGACACAGATGGGTTGTGTTTGTGTACATTTTATATGCCTAACAATATCGTTAGTTAGTCAGTTAGTTAACTAGTAGGGAAAGAAAGCTTTATTGTATAAGGGAGCATTGTTATGCTATATAGTCTGCCTATACAAAATTATTTTTAGTTTTTGTGAAACCTAAATATAGTTTTACTAAGAATTAGTACATAACTTCATAGTTTGTACCAAAAAATATTTAAAAATCAAGTTTTTTATTATTAGTTAACCACTGGCAATTATATAACAAGTCAACAACTGTGCGTGAAGTTTAAGTACCTCAAATAGGTACCTACCTATTTTGGTTGTTGCATCCTTGTTTTAGATTTAATATGTATGCATGCATCCTAATGTAACCAATATGGATTATAACTACTTGCTAAATAGGTAAGGGAAATGACATGCCATTAGCAATTTGTTTTCAAATTCTGCATAATGATTACCAACCTCATTACATGAAGCATAATTAGAGGAAAAAAACCTAATTACCTTGACAATTGCCATGATGACACATCACACAACAATAATAGAAACTACTATAACAATCGAACAATAAAAAAAAGTAAAAAGCTTGTGATTTTCCTTTTCACAGTATAGTCATTAAGCAGAATTTCCTCCATCATCTTCCCCTTATCGCTTACTTAGGGGTATGAAAAATAGATAGTAGCCGATTCTCATTGATTTGTTTCAGAGGAGTATGGGAAAAAACATTTTAGACATTTATAGATTTAAATGAAAAAGAACTAAAAAAGCAAGCCTCTTTTCAGCTTATAGTTTGTTCATAGTATCTAACATTTTGATGTAATATTGAATTGTTATTGTTCTTTATTGCCCACAATAAGAAAATAGCAAATTGCATTAATACAACTTATGTACAAATCAAATCATATATTTCAATTAAACCATTACAGGCACTTTTGAATTTCATGAAAATAAAAAAAAAATGCTGCTACAGTCTCAGTTACAAGACATAATCACTTGTGAAAGTACTGTAGTTGCCCAACGGCAAGCTAACCCAGAACTGGGTTTACTTACAGCAAACCTTACTAAAAATTAAGAAATTTGCAAAAGAGGATATTGTTATACTAATGTACATAAATACTTAAAATTTTACTATTAATTAATTTTATAAACTAATACTTTCAACATTGAAAGAATTAGTTAAGCAGTTGGATGTTATAGATATGCATACATCATACTATACCTATAAAATCCAATTGCTTTGGTTTTGGTAAGTCATTCATAATGAAATATATAGTTTTTATTGCAAATGATAAACAAAACAAGCTATTAGGGGGCCTAGCACCTGTTCAATAAAGAAAGTTATAAATTACCCAAATCAGACAAAATAACACTAGAAATACAGAATTTATCGAACCCACATAGTTTATGTGGATTAAATACATTTTGTTAAACTATGTTACATTGATAGCTAAAGTAGATCAATGCATAAACTTGAAATAGTTTACAATGAATAACTGATAAATAGAGTATTAATGTAATTTATTACTTTGTTATGTCTCAACAAAAGATAACATCAATACTGATGAATAATTATAATAAAGCTATCAATACGCTGAACCTCCAATAATTTACCAATAATAGGAAACTTCATGTGAAGCTCTCAAGACAACAACATCAAAGTCATTTACTTAATTTACTCAACTTCTTATCTTTGGTGTCCTAATTGATTATCACTTCTTGTGTAATTACATTTTAAATTAAGAACTAACATCTTAGTTGTTGTAACCTTAACCTCACACATATTCTAATTATGAACTCGCCATGGTTCATTTAGTGTAGGAATTTTAAATATTTTTACTGCACTGCATTGTTTAGCTTGAAATTTACCTTGGAATGCTGTCTGCCAGTTGTTCCCAGCTCGACATGGTGTAAACCTGTCTCCATTTGTGTGTTCTGCTGGGAACCTGATGCACTGCTTCTTGCTCAAGGGGCTGCACTGCTGCAGCAGCCTCGTCTCATAGTGCTTACTGAACATTTTCACGTAACCAGTCCTCAGTCCAAATCTCACACACTAACTGACCAAAATTCAAATAGTCTAAAACACAAAATCTTGAGGGTATATGGAAGAATGTAGACTAGAATATTCAGGTATGTTCTCAATCGAGCATCGTCTGTCTATGATACGTTCCGACCACACTGTTTACTTCAGTGACCGGAGTCAAAACAAACGACATCGGACGCAGGAGCGCTCTCATTGACTGCTGTGAACCATTTGACTACATTCGACATGCTCCAAAGCGCAACTGAACTCATCCTTCACAGCACTGGAAGATAACGCACATAACGAAATTGTCTCACAAAACTTTGTAAATTGATATTGTATAGTTCCGCAGACACAATTTAATGGTTCTAGTCGATAATTCACGCTATAAATTGGTACAATTCTGTAAAAAAAACGATAAAATAATTCTTTCGCGGACTATGTCACAGCATAAATAAAAAATGTGTTGCCAGACAACAAAAAAAACAAATCTTTGAATGCAACGGTTCTTAAGTCAGCTAAAACTGAAATTGAGCAATGGCGCTAGTAGTCTGGTAGCAGAATGCGGTGTTTTCCCCAGTTTATAAATTATTTTGGGAAATAACAAAGTAAAAACTATATTTCAAACAAACAATCAACTTCCATTCTAGAAAAAATACGGTGCTCACTTTCGACCACAGACTTTAGGCTGCCAGGCGTGCCAAATGCGATGCGATTTGAAAACATGCCAGTGACGACGATTTACAGTTATGTTGACACAGAGCAAATAGGATATTATAGCATAGCTCAACTCACCACACTGGCCATAAGACATCGATAGACACCATTGTGGATGTGTATGTCGCAAACAAGTGCTTTCTAAAGATGGTCAATAGGGTATTTTACTCTCTATGAAAGAAATTCTAAAAATATACAATTCAGATAGCTTGGGCAACAAGCAATCAGAAAATGTTAAATTTAATTAATAAAACAACTGAATAAATTTTAAAATTGATTTCAAAGTTTTCACTTTTTTTAGTCTGTTGTTTTAAAGCGAAACAGTGTCCGCCATGATTATTACGTCATATGGTCATGGAAACAAAAAGTGACAACTGTCAACTGAGCAACTATTACTATTTTTGTATTATAAAACTTTACATTTTATTTTTTATTAAAATAGTATTAATAATACCATGGAAGAAATAACTACCACCATTATAATAATACCATAAACTATAGTGAAAAATACAACTAAACAGAAAGACTAATAACAGCGCATTTGTTTACATAACCAACTGACGTCATGACCACAGAGTAACATGGCGTCAAGCGTTTTTGTGATTTTACGCGCGAAAATAGAAATTGTAAAATTGAAATGCAGTTTTATGGCACTTATCGATTGAATATTTTTTTTGTTTTTTTTTTGGTGGTTTACTAGGACCCTAGGATCAAAATGAGATACTTTTTAAAAATGGGTGTAATACCGTATTGTTCAAAAAAAAAAATTGCTACTTCAAATTTGTAAAATGGTTTTACAAATTTGAAGTGGCAAATCGTTTTTTTTACCGATGTTTCGTTTCACAAGTAAGTATGTAACTAATTATGTATTTTAGAAAAAAAAATATAATATTTTTCTCGTAAACAGGTGAATTTTTTAAATAGACGTATATAACAAAAATGGCTTAAAGGAGACTCGACCACGATTTTGATAAAAACTAAAACTGCAACACTGAATTAAAAAAAAAACTGATGGCAAGAGTCGAAGACGTTCGTTTTTTAAAAACCATAACCTGTATTTTTACATCATTCGAAATATCACCAATAGGGATAAATTTCTGATCAATACGGCATTTTATTTTTTTATTAATTCTCTGCAGTTAAAAACAACTGTAAAAAATAACAAAAGCAAGCAAATGCGATAAAAACAATCAAATAAATTGATTCCAAAAGTGATTTTGTTGATTACTACTAAATTACTTACTTTCTCTTTAGTTTGCCGTGTTTCCTACATATTTTTTTAAATCAATTTCAAACATTGAAGTTTGAGAGTATTTAATTTTGTCATATATAGCATGCCCCTGTGTCTTTATTGTATGGTTGCTTAACTTTGTGTGCGGTAGCATGGCCTTATATATGAACGTCAAAATTTCGTAGCTATATGGTGCATATATGTTTACTCTGCCTTCCACAAGAATTTTATTGGCGATTCGCTCAATGCTATCTCCAAAGCCACTTGCTCTATGTTTCGGGCATTTGGCCACCGCGAATATTTTACTATTCGAAGATCGTCCTTTAAAAAAAACTCACTCAAATGCTCAAAAACGAAGATACCTAGCTAATGTATTTATTTTGGGTGCTTGTATGTCAGCGGGTGAAACCAATAAACAGTCTTATTGTACACGTTGTTGTTTAACGTTTTGCCTCAATTAAATTATCAGTCTATGATTTTAATTGTTTATAATGTATATACTCATCTATAATTTGGCGTCTATGGTTTGCTTTACAAATGTGAAACTGAAATGTCATTATTTCCTACTTGTGTATCTTGTTTAGTAATGAATCTTAGTGAATATTTTAGTTTGATATCTGCATTTTTGTTCAAAAATGATATAAAAATTTAGTTTTTTTTTTCTTTTGTATATTTATTTATATCTTTATTATCCTAATATAATATATATTGAATAAATTATTTCCTTATTTCCCCGATTTTTTAAATATTTCCCTACCTTTTATTACCCGAAATTGGCACAAAGACGCAACTAGTGCCACAACAAAAAAAAAAAAAAAATGTCATTATTTCTGCTGGCATTTCTGCACAGAGTACTTTTTTTTTTATTTCTGGCTGGAATCACAATACTGATTAATTGTTGTTATTATATAAGTAATATATTTGATTCAATCATTTTGACTATCGATTTGTTTGTAAAGTGCAGGTTTCCAAAGAAGGTTCTCTCACATTTTGGTTCCATTTGTCACCACGAACATTGTGAAGATTTCTTTTTATTTGTTGTAAACAAATAGAATTAAAAATGCACAACTCCATCTCTGAAGAGACGCCACCTCATTCAAGGTTATTTATTGTTTGTGAACGCCGATTTGCAGAGGATGATTTCCATGAAGCTTTCTCTAAATTCGGTCAAATCGAGGACATAAGATTGCCGCGCGACCACCATACAGGACAACCGAAAGGAGTTGCGTACATTAAGTTCTCCAAAACTTCTGAAGCGGCTGCCGCTCTGGAGGGAATGAATCAAAAAGCACTTAGGGGTTCCAAGCGTGTATTGAAAATTATGGTAGCTAGTAATCGGTCCGAAATCCAGTCGGATGATAACCATGTCGACAAGTTCAAACGGCTATTTATAACTGTCCCTTGTAAAACCAGTGAACAGGACATACGCGATATCTTTGGTGTGTATGGTCCAATTGAGTCAGTCCTTGTTCACAAAGACAGACATACGGGTGATCCAAAAGGTTTTGCTTATGTAACATTCAAGACATTCTCTTCAGCAGCACATGCCTTTGAAGAATGTGACAAAAAATATCGTGCTATTTTTGCCATGCCAAAAGGATCTCATCCGAAACGTCCTTCAACATCTTTCGAGTCTAGAATTAATGACTTAGCCAATACCCCTTCTAGTAGTAGTACTGCTCTTATGTCCTTGATGAACACTGCCCCTAGGGGATACACACGGGTAAACTTCTTGTGTTGTCCAAACTTAACCCAAGGGCAAGTAGAATGTTTATTTAATATAGTTCCCGGGCTGATTGAATGCCAGTTCTATATTGATATGATTCAACACTGCGGCACAGGTGTTGCATCTTATTCAAATCCAATCTCCGCAGCTTATGCAGTTGACAAGTTGAACGAGTTTGAATACCCACCTGGGATGAAAATATTTGTTAAACCTGATGCTTCTACATTTGATATGCATAACCAATCTTTTGATAACTTGGCACGTGTATCATTTAAATTGAGGCATGCAATGAGGTCTGCACATACTCACCAGGCACCTGACTTAGCACAGCTTGCTGCAGCTATAGCAGAGGCTTCTAAGCTCATTAAAATGGCTACAAAAGGAGTAGCTGAAGATGAAACTCCTAACGTCAATGACTTGAACTACTGTAGTGTGAAACTGCCTTCTCCAAAGCCTTTGGCTGACATTGACAGTACCGTTGCCAAGAGGTGCTTTTTGGTCTGCAAGCCCCAGCCTCCTCCATTGACAGTTTTACGTGACATATTCTGTAGATTTGGGGACCTTATAAATGTTTACACACTACCCAATAAGACAGTAGGATATGCTCGTTATGCATCTGAAAGAGGAGCAAATGGAGCCATAAGAGTGTTGCATGGGGCAGAGGTTTGTGGTGTACGCATGAAGGTATTAGAAGCGGAGGATGAAGCTTCTGCTAAGAAAAGGAGATTCGACGGACGAACAGAATGACTGACTGGACAGTGTCGCCCACATTCAAGGACAATTCTTATTTTGACATGTAGCTTGGGCAAATAAACTTTTTTACATAACTAAAGACATTATTCTTGGGCAGATATTTATAGAATGACATTGATTATTAAATTAAGTCATTTTATAAATTTCATGCTCTTTTCCCTTATTAAAAGATACCAAAGGCCTAAAATGACAAGGACTATAATGAATATGGCTGTACATGAGGGTATAATTCAATAAAAAACCATAAAGCAGACTTATTTTTTTTATTTAAAGGCATCTAGACATGACAACTTAATCCAATTTATTGCACACACAGCCTTGTGACTTATAAAATAATTGACAATTATCAATATGTTAAGGTCACTTTAATATCTAATCTGACATAAATATTACATTGTTCAACACGGGATTGACAAAGTAGCTGTACTAAAGGTATATAACATACATCACCACCAGAGATTGGAAAAGATAGATTTTATTTGCCTTAACTTCAAGAAACTGAGTAACATGTGTTCTGTAACACTTAACTACATATAAGTTAATTTAAAGTTAAGATATTAAGCTGTTAAATAGGAGATATTTTCTATCTGTAACTTCCTTGAAAATTAACTTGAAACTATCTATTCCGATCTCTTGACAATATATTAAACACTTGTAATGCTTGGCCCACACCTAAACACATTACTACTACACGGGACCTCGCACTACGCTGCTACGACCAGAACTTGGTTGACTTGTCGCGTCCGGCTGCTATTTTTTTTTAATGGCATCTCGTGTGCTTATGAGGTTGTTAGCTGTATAACCAGACTATCCTGTAGGTGCCTTGAGAGTAAGGCCTCCAGCCAGAGGCAAAAACTTATTTACTAAGCGCCTTCACGCCTTCTAAGGACACCCTGCGGGGTGCGAGCCTAGGCTTAAGACGTCGCTTAGGAAGGGACAGCAAAGGGATGGACTGGTTGTGAGTTCCATTCAGGGGCGTAGCTACCGCCGTATCTGCCGTATCAATTATACGGGGCCCCCGGGCCACGAGGGCCCCTACCCCCTCACTATTGTCCATAGAAGCAGAAATTTTAGAAAAACTAAAATCATCATCAGCCAATTCAGCTATAAATGATTTAATAAATCAGTTTGCCGAAAAAAGGCAAGGAAAACTTGATTTTTATTTGTAAAATGGTTAAATTATGTTGTGATAAATAAATATTTCTTTTCACAATATTTTTTTTCTTTTGTGAAAAATCTTTAGCCTCATATAAGGGCCTCCAAACAATTTTTTTTATACGGGGCCCCGACAAGGCACGCTACGCCACTGGTTCCATTATATGGGGGATTATTTAAATTTACTGGCTCAGCCACGCGGACTGTTTCGAAAGGGGTCGGGGCGAGGGTGCTGCTATTTGAAAGTTTGTTGGACGCCCGGTTGTAAAACATCTTTATTTTCGTTTCTTTGCCGTGCAGTCAAACCACTGTCGTAATACGCTAGGTCTCTTAAATTGGATGAGGTTTCTTCGAATATTGCTCATTCTAGTTGGTACTTAAATGTGTAAATATTAACTACATTCTATGATTCATAAATATTTTGCACATACTAAAACTAATAGTGCTTGAGGGCTTACAAATTCATTTAGGTAAATATTTATCAGAAAATGTCGTATTTAAGGAGACAATTGCCAAATATTCACAATCTATAAAACTAATTACAGCTAGAACCTATTAACTTCAAAGAGGTTTCCACATTAATCCAAATTTACCACTAAATTTCACTAGTCACTTATATTTTTTCACTATTGTAGATTTGTATCTTTCATATTGCTTATTTCGTTTCTTAAAAGTATACCTAAGGTACATCACATTACATACTAAAATGACCCATATCTACAGGCACTAAGATTCAGGATTCCATGATTGCTTGTTGCAGTAAAGGCATTAATTGTTGTTTGTAAAGGGGATGTCTGTCCCCGTGTGTCATTTTTATTATCTTTTCTGCCATTTTCAGCTGGGTTAACGCTTTTTCAACCTCCAATTTGAACAGTAAGATCTTACCGTACTTCAAGTAGAGAAGACCTAGCAGTGGATTTCTGTCGCCGTAGTAAAACCTGGAATGAAAGATTATGAATATTATAAAAGCGAAAGTGAGTATATTTGTTACCTCTTCACGCCTTATTGGCTAAAACCGATTTTGATGATTTTTGGTACAGAGATAGCTGGAACACAGCAGAAGGACGTAGGCTTTTTTTTTAAAAAAGAATGAAATATTAGGGAGAATGAAAGGGAGGGAAGAAAAAGGGAAAACTTAGCTTTGCTATTACAAATCAACAAGTCGCAAGGGCAAAAATTGAAGGTAGCAGGTACCTGCAAATCAGGAAAGGGGAACTGCGTTACCCCGAATTTAACACGAGCGAAGCCCCGGGCAAAAGCTAGCTTAATATAATTCTACATATATGTACTTAATTACTTATATTATAAAGAGGAACGATTTTTTACTGACCATTTCTTCATTGCGCAAAAAGGTAAAGGCGGATTTTATGAAGAGTATTGTACTTTTCATGAAATCCGCCTTTATCACTTTAAAAATAAGGCATATTTTCAGTTACAATAAAAAAAAAACAATTTACCTAAAACAAGGAATGAGTTTCTCAGCGTACACACAGGCCTTCTCCCACAGCTGTACTTGTATGAGCGCGTCGAAGGCGTGGTCCAGCGTCTGCGCATGCATTACGTTGAGAGGGTGTAGCACTCCCTCTTGTCTGTCCAGGCAGTACTGGCATACGTCCACGTCTGGGTTAGAGTTAAGGATTTGTAGGTTATACAGATCCCATATTATAAATGCGAATGTTTGTGAGGATGGATGTTTGTTACTCTTTCACGTCAAAACGGCTAAACAAATCTCAATAAAATTAGCCACACAGAGGTAGGTTATAGTCTGGAATAACACATAGGATACTTTTTTTTCGACATCACGCTCAGCGATAAAAACAGCGTTTTTGCATGGATTTTTAGTCAGTCACTATCATTATTACCAAAGAATAAGCCGCCCAGGTCTAAGATGAAATTGTCTAAAGGAATTTCTTCCGTCTAAGAAGTTGACAGAGCAGCAAATAAAAAAAAAATACTGACTTCAGTCTTTTTTGTTTGATTCGTAGTATGTTTGCTGAAGTTACCATATTAACCATATTCAAAAATATTTAGTAAAGATAAATCGCCAAAGGAAAATTGATAAATTTCATATGGGACCCTTCGGGAGTATTCTCTTTCAATTATAAACAGAGTTTTGAAAATCGAATAAAAAAAAGTAGAATAGCAGTTGAATTAGGACCTCCTTCTTTTTTGAAGTCTCCAGCCCTTTAAAACCAGAATAATTGTTTCCAAAAAGGATACAAGCCACAGAAGCCCGCTCCATGTTCTGTAAATGCACATGAGTAAACTCCATAGTCTTCATAAACACGTCCGCATGCTTCTCAGTATACTTCGTGCCGCACTCTTTGCAATGTAACGCATCCTTGCTATCAATGCCGTTTTCCGTCACTGCCTTTGACAAATCTTCTGTATTTTCTTCAACTTTCTCCGTTTTTGTTTCTCCATTTTCTCCAGCTTTTCTGACTAACTGACAGCCTTCTTTCCAGGGAATGCTGACTGGTTCGTCACATTGCTTGTTGAGGCATATTGCTCCATGCATGTATTTGACTCGTTCTTCATCTGTAAAGCATTTGTAAGTTTATTTCTTGAATGTGATGAGCTATAGTACGGCCAACGAGAAGCGATACGAAAGGTCATTAACCTAAAGAACAACTGTGGCGTTGACAATCTAATATTTAGCTCTTTCCATCTTGTGCCTTTGTCGTAATGTCTCGTTCTCCCGGCAAAAACATGACAACGTTAAGACGGGTTCGCCAAGATTCGGGCGGCCATTTTAGATGGGGTTTTAGCATGGGTTTTGTTTACATTTGGTATCGCCTTTCGTTGGCCGTGCTATAGTGTAGCATGCTTTGCAATGCAGAAGAGAGAAAGATAGTTGCTAATAGTTTCTAATAATAATATTGCTATCCAAACTAAACAACTTTCTGTAAAGGAACCAATATTGTAGTCGTGAAAATAGTACATTTTGATTTTAAGTTAGGAAACTTTGTCATTGCGTCCGACGCGGACTAAACGCCCGAACCGCTAGACGAGGGTGTTATAGAGCCGAACAGCAGTGACAAATTCTCACGTGAATTTAACGGCGTTTTCAATACACTTTCTCGAAATCTGGCTCTTATTTGTTATTGTTTTTTGCTGGTATGATTGACTTTTTCATATCGTAACACGGTTGTGCAGACATGTCAAAATTGGCCGATTACGGACCTGTGAATAGCGTTTTCGTGAATAGATCTGCAGGTTAGACACTAACCACACGAAAAATAAACAAGTTGTCCGTCAAGTTGATAATGGAAGTTTAGATGGGAGAGCTGTTTTTTACCCGACTGCGCGCCGCAAAGGAGGGTAATTCTCTATTATGAATTTGGTCCCATTCAGAAGTTAGATAGTTGTTGAGTTTGGTGGTGTTCCACGTTTTCATATGGTTACATTCTCCTGACATGCTGTGTAGGGAATATTAGGATGTCTGTTAAGACAAATGAGTGAGCAACGAAGCTAAGTCTACAAACAGTCCAGAAGGATGCTGTACGCTAAAATATCTCAAGTCGCCAGGGTAGCAGGGTTTCTCAATTTTACTCCATAACAGTTTCCCAAAGGTTCAGCAAGCCTCTCACCACTTCCCAGTGTTTTGGGGAGAAGTAATTGCAGAATAAACTCCCCAGCAAAAAAACACGGAATAAACTACCCAGCAAAAAGTCGGTGACTTTTGTTAATTTCGTTGACTTTTTTGCCACCAACTCCGAAAGTAAAGTTATTCTTTTAGTTCCACTTTTTAGTATTCCTTTTGGAATTCGGTTATATTTTTTACAAAAAAAGTTTTTTATTTCAAAATTTTTATAAACCATAGTTTATCACATATGTTTTATCGAGTATTATTTTTTTCATTGTTACTATAGAAAGATTCACACATCATGCATATGGATGAAGAGAAAAATAATATGTATTATAGACGATAACTCATAAAGTACCTAAGCAATATAAATAAAATTGATATGCGACTACCTGGGAAGTATATACCCTATCTATAAGATATTCTCCTCCTATATATGAGAATTTTGCAAATCGGTCCAGGCGTCTGAGTAATCGGTGTACATCTATACTAATATTATAAAGCTGAAGAGTTTATATGTTTGTTTGAACGCGCTAATCTCAGGAAGTACTATTATTTAATTATTTAATTATTTTAGTGTTGGATAGTCCATTTCTTGAGGAAGGCTATAGGCTATATAACATCACGCTACGACCAACAGGTGCTGAGCAGCATGGGTGAAACCGCGAGGAACAGCTAGTACATAAATAAAACGAAGGAGGAATTGAGACCCTCTTCCATTTTTTGTCAAGTCAAGTCTTACATGCTGGACCTCTGCTATCAAAAAGTGTACAATGATTACTTTCCTTTCCTACCCTAGCGACTTGAAAACAAAGGGATACCGAGCGTGTATATATTAGTAGGCACATCTAAAGCATTTACCCATGCACCTGTCACACTGGCACAAGAAGTAGTAGTTCTGCAGCAGCTCCGACTGCCTGTCATATGGAGTCTTCATCAGGTCAATGTAGGATATTCGCATCTGGAAGGGTAGAAGGTGAATTAGCTTTTAGCAAAAGTGTTTTGGCTCTAAGCGCCTCTTTTCATTTGTGCCTTCTTTTTTTTTGTAAGACTTTTGTTAGTTTCACCTGTGTTATCAAATATTAGCAGTTAAATTTACGAAGTTCCGAATTTCCGATTGAGCTGAATTTTCGAATGTTTGTATTTTGGATCAAAATGCATCTTCAGGTTAATGACCTCATTCTACCTGCCTGACCTACATCCAATATGGCGGACTCAAAAGGAAAAACATGGAACCCTTTGTTTTTCGTATGTCTGCCTGTCTGTCAATATTCTGAAACGTGCGCTAATCGCACCGAGGATTCCGTAGAAACTTGCGACATAAACACCCATATCTTTAGACTGCGTAGACTAGAGGGTTTATTTTTTCACAGCACAAAGGGACCAAAGAGTTGAGTTGAGTATATAATTTTAACTCGATACCAACACGCGTTCCGAAGACAGCTCGAAGAAGTTGCCTTGACAGACAGACAGCCGGACAACAAAGTAATTCAATAAAGGTTCCGTTTTTCACTTTTGAGGTACAGAACACTAAAAAGAAGGAAAAACAAGAAGAGTTTTGTTTTGAACTGAGATTATTACAATCCACTGCTGTATCCTTCACTAAGCTCTGCCATTACTTATACCTTAGTTAAGTTCGGTTTTCACAAAGTAGAGTTCCTTAATTGGAAATTACCTGATTCCAATCCAAGCTAGGCATGTCTTTAATGGCTCTGATATTGATAGTCTTGCCGTCGAAGGTGGCAACCGCATTCGGGTTGCAGCTGTGGTCCAGGATAGAGGACGCCAGGTAGATGCCTGTCCCGATTGAGTTCATGTCGATGTCCAGGATCATGAAACTGTTGATTACCATCTGGAAATTGTATTGATTGTGTTGTATGTTACTTTTTTACTGAGAAAGGCAGCTGGCTACTGATAACAGTACAAATATTTAACAAGTAAGCTAAGCTTAGAGTTTTCCTCTTGGATAAACTCTTCTCTATTGATGAATTACAATTTTTGTAGGAAGAATGTAAGAGAGAAATATCTGTGGCGACGACACAAAATAACATAGGACAAAGGCTTTATACAGGGTATTTGGCGCATGGAGCGACAAAAATTTTTGGGAGTTTAAGGGGGTCATGTGCTAGTTTTCAGACCTAGACCCCATGTCCAAAGTTTCACTATAAGCCAGATACGATTTTTTTACTGTTATGAAATATACTTGAATTATCTTCTCAATAACGTTATAACTTTTCAGTTTGTAGGCGTATTTTGACCAAACAACTTGTATTACATTCTCTATTGTGTTGATATCATAAATGTACAGTATAAGATGTTATAAAAATACTTGTAGAGTATCCAAACTCATTAATATGAAATAAACTATGAAAAATATCAAATTAAAAAAAATATAAAAAAAAACCAAAAGCTTTTTTGACCTTCACATCACCCCCTGAATCCCCCAAAAAAATTGTCGGTCCATGCGCCAAACACCCTGTATTATTAGACGCTTGTTAACTTTTGTTAACTTCTTATCTTATTTTTCGTTTTGTAAAGAAAGCAATGACTTATTGTCGGGCCTACGCTTTCCTCTCATACTTAAGTACTTACTAACGCTGTAACAACAACATTGTTAAACCAAATGATTTTAAAAGAGTAACCATGGAGTTTCTTGCCGGTTCTACTCCACAGGAAACGACCAACCCGAACCGTGCACCTTTTCTTGACGTTTTATAAGTGGCCATGTAAGCCTATGTGAAATAAAAATATTTTGATTTGGAGATGATGCTATTTAATTGATTGAACATTAAATATTTACCCTTCCATACAATCCCATGAGTTCCACAGTATTTGGCAGTGAAATGTCTTTTAGGAACTCGTACAACACAACACACAGCGACGTGAAATGGTCCATCCGTTTCTTATCTGACTTCAAGTCCGAGTAATCTGCAAAATAAATTCAAGTAACTTCAGTTTTTTTTCGTTGGCATCTATGTAAAAAAAAATATAAATAAAAGTTACATTTGACGCACTTCCCCATTTTCCCATTCCGCTTTGGATGAAAATGAAGTTACTCTAAATTCAATATCCGCCATTTTGGATTTAGAGTAACTTAGGTTTAAAGATCTTTCTCAATAAAAACATAACATGTCACTTATTTGAGAACAATAACTATTACTTAAATACTAAATTGGGTACGACAACATCCGTTACAAACACCACACAGCGCATTCATTACTTCAAGTTATGAAAAAATCGAGTTATGGTTTGCGATGATAAACTGGCTAAGCTGGGTTTTGAATGCATTGAATGAGTGTAGGTTTCTTATACGTGAGGGTGTTTGTTAGTTTATTTTCATTAATTTTAGGGTTCGAAATGAAAAAATATTAAACTCATTTTTCACTTTCTTGTAGATAGGTATCGAGTTGAAATTAAAAGAATATACTCAAAGTTTATTGTGGTTTGAGCTGTGAAAGAATAAACCCAGTCTACGCAGTCAAAAGATATGGTCGTAGGTTTCGGTGCGCGAGTCCGACTTCCACTTGACCGGGTTTTATGGGTATCAAAAGGTGTCTCGAGAAAATAACGAGAAAGTGTGTATGATTTTTTTTAAATTATAATATTTAGACCTTTTAAACAACACATTTGAAACGAATTCAAAAAAGGATCGAAGACCGATCGGCAAAGTACCTTTACCGAATCCGTTCCGGTGGGCACTCGGCGATTTATGAAAATCTATCCCAATCCAAAATAAACGGCCATATCTTGTGACTACGTAGACATTGTTTAATTTTTAAACACTTCCTAGGGTCCACAGGTTTGGGTATATGGTTTTAATTTCAATTAGATACCTCAACGCGTTCTCGACATAAAGGGTCTTGACAGACAGACGGACAACAAAGTGATCCTATAAGGGTTCCCCTTTTTCGTTTTGAAGTACGGAACCATAAAAATATCAATACGTAATATCTGGAAAGATATAGGGGAGGCCTTTGCCCAGCAGTGTACATTACTACTAGAATCATTATAACCTGATCTCTCTACTACGGATCGCACACCGTAGTAGAGAGATCAGGTTAAAATGGTTCTGTGTAGGTTGATGTGCCATCGTGTGTATAATAATGGCTTATATATAAAAAAAGGTTGAAATATCATGCCGTAACAAAACTTCTCTTCTGCTTAGGCTTTTCCCAACTATGTCGGGGTCGGCTTCCAGTCTTACCGGATGCAGCTGAATACAGTATTTTACATGGAGCGACTGCCTATCTGACCTCCACAACCCAGTTACGACTGGGTAATACGTTACCCCATGGTAAGATTGATAGTCAGACTTTCGGGACACTGACTACATGTAACGACTGTCAAAGATCTACAAATGACAGCCGGGACCAACAGCTTAATGTGCTTTCCGAGGCACGGAGGAAACTCGGTATGTAACGAGTGGTCACCCATCTACAGACCAACCTAGGCAAGCGCGGCTTAGCCTAAAGATCGACCCGAGCGGCTGCTATTATTTAGCCACGAGCTCCTTCGCCGTAACAAAACAAAAAATATTTATACATTTAAATAGAAATATACTCTCTCAGCATATGGCAACAATCAAGAAGCCATAATGTCTCAAATAAATCATCAATAGTATTGGGTAGTCTGTTTGTTATTCCGGCCAATGACGCAGGTCCAGGTGAACGGAAGCATTGAGAGTTGGCTCGATCTATACCGCTTGAAGTCCGTGCGTTCACAAATGATGCATTAGACTTCTTCGGTCACGGGTTTTAGACTATTCAAATTACGAGTAGAATAGATCCGGGCTATATAAACTCGGGAGCATAGACATAAGCAGGGAATCAATACTTAATTAATCCAATTAAAGATATAAGAAAAATAAAAGAATTAATCCAATCCTTGGCTGCGCTTTTTACAGGAGGTAGCAAAGCGTCGTTCAAACTCAATTCATTCTATAATTAGACTATTACAGGCATTTTTGATTGCGTGACTGTAGCGTCATCTTTTCCCCGCCACAAGACATAATAACTTAACTAAACTATCCAGGGCGCCACCCAAACGCTTACAAAAAACAATCATTTAAGTCAGTCCAGCCGTTTAGGAGTTCAATGACACGCGTACAGCAAAATTATATATTTAAAGATGTAACTCTGTAAAGCCATATTTGTTGCAGTCGCGAATCATATTTGAATCAACATAGGACCTGATGCCAATCTGCCCCTGCCGGGGTTGCGGGTTGTTCGAAAGAGAAACCGCGGCCCCGGAACGTAAATGGCAATAGAAGGAACATGGGTGGGCTTTAGACAGTACAAGTCTGGCACTACTCCCCGCTCCGCCCAGAGCGGGGGAAGTTATTTAATGATTTCCCATCTGCAAAAAAAAAAATGCTAACCTGCAAAGAATTTCGCGCACTACCTTAGCACATCTTCCTTATGCAGACACGTTGGCTACTGTGACTACTATTATTATTCAAAAACTTACGTGACATCAAGTCCTTCCACATTCTGAACGAGGTCCCGGAGTAAAACGACCTGAAGGAATGGCCGTCACCCCGGTACAGTCGGTTGATGATCTTGGCCAGCATGCGCGCCCCATCCGGCAGAACTTTCGGTGCCACACGCTTGAAGTTGGCGCATTCCCACTGCAAAATTATCAGCTGTTGTTTTGACTTTCATTCGCGCAATATACGACTGTATCCCATGAAGGTTATGCCAAGTGTGCCTACTTATAAGAACTTAAGAAGTAGGTACACACACATTTCGACAGTTAAAGTTTAAGTCCCATGTAAAAGCTGGCGAGTCTATGGTTACGATATTTTTTTGATGGAAACTTTTACAATCTGGGAATCAATCCATCTGTAGAGTAATTGGCCAGTAGACCAACGAAGTCGTCTACTTAACTTTCAACTAGGTTTCTATTGGAAAAATGGCACCTGATAATACAGACTGCCGAGCGTAGCGAGAGACGCCCCCCGTAAGGTAAAACGATGACCTTAAAGACTGGTAAATCGGATGTGAAAGGCGGAGTATAGGGTGTGATGTTTGGGGTAGGCCTACCAGTGGACTGCGATATACTGAGTTGGTAGAAGATTCCAAAGAAGCTTTAAAATCGCTTATGTATTAAAATTATAGAGCCAAAGCCCAAACTCTTCCCAATCAAATAGTTTTTTTACACTAAACTTGGGATAAAAAAGAACTTAGCGAAAATGTATCTATTCGCTCAAAGCGCAAATATTTCGAGTAACGATCCTCTTATTTGATGTAATTTCATAATCTGTTTAATTTTACTCCGCTCAAAAATATCATGTGCAGATTTAAAATAATAATCAAAGAGCGGATTTAAAATATCATGATCATAATATCGCAGATTTAAAAGCATCATTTGAGTTTTAAATAGATTCTGTAGAAATAGAAACAAAAAAAAGTGACGGCTCAATAGCGTAGCATTAGAATGGCAGCAAGCCATGAAATGTCTGTTTCACATCACAGGCATACGTGAATGGGACCTTTGACAACGGATTGAAAGAGTAGATGATTTGGGCGTAAATATTATGTTATAGTAGTATCTAAAATTATGATGGAACATACAGACTTTTTCTTCTAAAGCTCGCATTCTGGCAGAAACATAAGTCACTGGGCTTTTAAATGTTTGGTTAATAGTCCTATATGTTGGATATGGAACCATCAAAAGTCAAAGCAAAGGTAGGTATCCATATTTCTTCCACAAATAGTGGGCAGTCCTCTGTCCCAGTTGGCAATCGTACCGAAAGATTCATTTGAAAGTGCTTCAGGAAGATTAATTTTGTAACGCCGAAGTCACAGACTTGCGCCAAGTGTCCAAGAACACGGAATTAAGACAAATTTACAGCGGGTACCTTACGGACTTATTTCAGGAACATCTGCAGCCTACTGACCATTAATTAAACAAAAAACTGGCGTTACACAACGCCCGCTTACGTCAACCGTCATTTGACGTCGTGCGTATGCGCAGGTATCCGGATATATCTGTTCGTATCGGTCGACATTTATCGAGTATTTAGTTCGCGAAAATAAAATACAAAACGTTAGACAGAGCTGCCAAGTCGAGCATTACGTGCTAACCCATGTCATAATGTTTGGGTACCGTTTGGTGTAACGAGCCGCGTTACGTAAATATTTATTTAACGAATTTTCGTTTTAGAAATTGAGATGTTTGATGATAAAGCTGCAACATTTGGCTGCCACGGCCGACCGCGTTATTGCGGGTAATTTATAACAAACTTAATTTGAACTAACTCCTACGATTTCCATGCATTTAAAATACATTTTTATAGATGTAGGCAAGAAAGTAGAAAGCATAACTCCTGTTCCATCGTACTTCCTGCCTCTAAAATACTTTTAGGGTCTATTATAGAGATGGCAGCAAATCGGAGGGACCCATCAGGGCCTCTAAGGGCCATTGTTCCGGAACACAAAGGGCTACAGAAAGAACATAGATGAGTTTTAAAGTGTCCGAAACTCCTTCCGCTCGGAGCGTTTGGCGATTTTCATCGGAAAAAAAAACGGGTCTATTTTATAACCAGGATTGATTGGGCAAAGCCTTGGCTTTAATTGGCAACTTCGAGTTCAAATGGTTCTCAAATTTTTTCTTTTTTCTTTAAGATTTTATTTACTATGATATTTCTTGTATCTGCTAATGTTGTCCTTTTTAAGGATTTCCATGATCATCCCATTATTTAATGTTTATAACTGTTATCAAGTCTACTATTTCTTAAACACTACGCTTCTACCTTAAAATCTTTCTGGGATTCAGGTATGGTTTATATAGCAACTAGCTTTCGCCCGCGGCTTCGCCCGCGTTAAATTTGGGGTAACACAGTTCCCCTTGCGCCTTATTGATTTGAACTATCTCTGTACCAAAATTCATCAAAATCGGTTTAGCCATTAAAGCGTGAAGAGGTAACAAACAAACAAACTCACTTTCGCTTTTATAATATTAGTAAGGATTACATAAGTCTTTACTTTATAGTTTATAGTAGTTCATCTCATAATTAAATTAAAAGAACTGGTGAAAACTTCTTGATACTTTACTGCTGCTAAAAATAATTTAGTTATCTAGAGAAAGTGTTACAATAGATCAGACATACCTTATGATCACCCCAGGCATCTCTCTGGCACGAGCGGCCGCAGTAGTAGACGAACTGGCATCCTGAACATTTCAGCACTTTGCCCCTGAAACGCAGCGAGACACGGTCATTGGGTGACACAATGCTTCTGATGTTTAAAAATACAAGTACAACACCTGTGCGAAATGATTTTCAATGTCAGATTAGATATTTAGAAAAAAAAATAAGAAATTTTAATCTTAATTTTGATGAAAACAATCTTAGTAGGTAATTTAAATTTTCATATTTTTATAACTAAAACTTTTTATTTTGTTATAAGTAGTTAAAAATATTTTTTTATAAAAAATCAACCGATAACAAATGATTGCAAACAGTAAAAAGTTTAACATGATCATAGATTTTGTTTTCAATTACTAATGTTTAAACTCAAAGTCTATCTATAATATCTGATGCATAAGCATATAATTTTATAGGAAAGTAAAAATGATGACTGCAATGCGGTTGAATATTTCGACACCCTGTAATGTTGCATTTTTTACTTATATATTTTTATTATTAGTTTGTGTCTATTTATAGTTTGTACAAAGTAATTAATTTTATTAAATGAAATTTATTTTACTGTTTAATCAGGAAATTATTAATGTTATATACTTTAATATAATAGAGGATATTATTTAAGTTACAACTACTAATAATTGATAGACCCAAGACCTGTCACCATTATTGTACTATTATTTATTTAATCATCAGATATGAGGTAAGTTTTAACTTGTTATGAAAAAAAATTACACATAATATTAAGCACTCTAGATACTTTAGAAACTTCACAGTAATTACAGCCTCTGTTAGTACTTTTAATGTAATTCGTCAATTTCTTGATTTTCTTACTTACTTTTCGAAACAACTATCGCACCGGCTCCCTTGTTCTTTAGAAGACAAAACAAAAGCAAAAGGTTGTTCTGTTAGGATTAAATCTCCAGCTTTAATGGAAGAATCCGTGTTTCTGTACTTATTCTTCATTTTTTAAATCTTAAGTTATTTAAGTTACAACCTAGGACTAAAGCGTACGTATTCGATAGAGAATGTATAAGGAATGTCTACGTTCTGTACACGACGAGTTACGAGGCGAGGTGTTCTCGTGGATGCCGAAAATATGATTTGGCCCCGCTACCTGCCGGTCCAAATTTAACACTACTCAATACCGGTTACATTATTTTTAGTGAAGACGCGACTACAGCCGGCATATCAAAACGAAAAACAAACAAAAAGCGGCACTATTAATAGATCAGCATTTCGTCATGAAGAGCAAAAACAAGAAGGGAAAGCAAACGAACTACTTGAAGCAGATAAGAGAATAATAACATGAACTGTTGTACGAGCTAGGCCTTGTTTACCTTTTACTGACAGCAGGATGGAGGTATCAAAATCACGTTGAGCTAAAACGAGATGGCAAATGGTAGAAAATAAGAATTTGGTAGTTTTTTGACATTTATCAAAGAATTACTGATATTCTCGTTCACATGTTTATATCCATGCTGATGATCTTTTCAACTTTTCATTCATAGGTACTCTCATACAGTAGAATTTTCCATTTCATTTATAATTCAGTAATTAAACACTAAACAGTTATTTTTTATTTTAGAATGATGTATTAATCATTATATGTTTGCTCAAAATGCCGGAACCCATTCCAATGTCACTATTGTCAAATTCGACAATTACAAAAAAAAAAACAAATAGAAGATAAATAAAACAACGTGTGTAGTAGCAATTTCTATAATTAAAAATAATAGACATAATTAAAGCAAGAAAATGTCGCTTATTATGACTAAAGCTGCACTAGCACTAAAAAATCCTGAAAGCAATTTTCAGTTTGTTAAATTTGAGGCACACAAGGCTAAGAAAAAAGCACCCGCTGACAATAATGAAAAAACTGAAATACGACCTGAACCTCAGCGTTCCAGCAAAGATTTGGACCTTAAGAAGATACGCCATGAAGTTGTGAAGTTTGGAATGTCTGGTTTTGACCCGACAAAGAAGGAAGAAGCAAGAATTGCGCTGGCAGTTAGTTTAGGTTTGTGTAAAACTCAGTCACTTCCCACACATTGAAATCAACAGCCAGCCTAAGGTTTTCATCATCATCATCAGCCAGCAGGCAAGTCTCTCATAGAAGTAGTATAAAAAAAATAAGAATACCTTAATTTCTACTGCAAAATCTTATCCTCACAGGGCTAGTGCTAATCCCTGCTCTAGCTTCTTTTGATCATCTTTTTTGTATTAGTAGTATTACAACAGAACATTTTCAAATAGTTTATTTTAAATTACTTAAACTCAGCACATTCCAGATTACCTTATAATTTGTAATTGAAATAGGTATCACATTTTCTAGTATCATCATCTGTTTAATCTTTTCTTAAATTAAGGACACTTTCCCATTTTTGAAGTGCTCCAATTTAGGTATCCCAATCCCAATATAACAACATTACACACACAGAATCAATCACATGCTCAATTTTATACTTTAATTAACATAACAAATTTTGATACTTGAAGATATTATTTTATTTTTCTGGTATTTATTGATTTAATTGATCAGTATTAGCAAGTAAGGGATAAGGATTAATATTATCTTTTATTTTATTTGATACCATGACAAACTCATATTTATAATTCCTAGTGCATCATAATTGTCCCCGAAAAAACAGAGTTATTAAGTTGAAAATTGTAAAAACATAAAATAAATATGTGTAATTTTGAACTGGTTTTCAGGTGCTAAACCTCCCAAAAAAGAATACTTAAACTACAAAGAACTTATGCAAAAAAGAAAACAGGAGAAGATAAAAGAAATAGAAGAGAAACAGCAGATGAGATCTAAGAGTGTACTACAGACTAGTGCCAAGAAGAAGAAGAAGGGAGTCAATAATGATGTTGGGCACTTCCTTAGTAGCTATGGAAAGGTAACCATAGACAAGTTTTTTAATACCACCTATTGCTTGGTTGCCAGACTAATAAATAGTAATAATAAATTGTTTATTGGAATCAGTAGAATATAGCCTAGTACAAAATATGACTACCCAAGGTTATAATATAAAAGTTAAAAACTCTCCTTAATCATGAGTGCATTTACAAAAATCTAAACTCACATACACAAACAGCCAGACCCTGAACAACTATCTGTAGGTCATAGAAATATTATGATCTGTGCAGGATCAAAGATCACAAGGCAAAACATCAAATCCTGGCCACATTGAATCACTTATATGGGAACTCAAGTTTTAAAAATATTTTTTATGACTGGCAACTAGAACTGTCACTTGAGAGTTTTTTATATAAGATTATAATACACATGTGTTTGAGTAAATTATGACAGTTTATTTTTGACCCTGGCCAAAGTTTGTCAAGGATAACACTGGGTTTTAGTTAGTAAGAATCTGCCAGACTTTTGTCTGTTTTTTTTAGTCCATATATGGATAAGATTATATATATATTCGAGAATAAGTCCCTACTTATTCTAGATTTATTTGAGCTGTAAAACATGTATTTTGCAGATTCCTACAGAAGAAATGAATGGAAGTGTATTCACTATGGTGCTGGTAGCAGTAATGTGCACTCTCATAATTGGATATCATACACTGTCAATATTTTATGATATAATGATGTAAATTAATTATGATTTCTACCTGCTAGTATATTTTTTCTCAATTTTTTTTGTTTGGTAGATCACTAGTGCCCAAAAGACTTTTCTAGACATAAAAAAATTGTTTGTTTTGTTACTCGTCTGTCAGAGACAGTTAGTTAGTTTGTAATGTAAAGCCATTTTATAACCCCCTTTTTTCCGGGTGGGAAATCATCAAATGACTTCCCCATGGGGGGCATGTCAGACTTTTACTGACTAAAACCCGCCCATGTTCCTTCTATTGCCCTTTACGTTCCGGGGCCGCGGTATCTCTTACGAACAACCCGCAACCCCGGCTAGCGGAGGCTCTGGCAAGCCCCTCTGCTTTGCTGACATCTCATTGAGGCGCGCGTGAAACACGAACGCGCCGACGACACGGCCTGTCGTTATTAGACGGACGGACGGTGAGCTACGCATTGGTCACCATCCACAGGCCCGCATCTACGGTGGCCGCGAGTCCTCTCGCGGCGCCCGGCGCTCGGTGCGTCGCGAAAAAAAAAATAGAGGTGTTATAATAATATATGATTTATGAAAATCCAAGGTCTGTGTTTATGATGCTTCTTGATTTTTCCAGGTAAATAAGAAAGATTTATTGAAAAAGGATGACAAGGGTTCAAAGAAGAAGAAGAAGAAAAGTAAAATTATTTAAACAATAAATTATTATTTTAGATTCTTGTTACTTTCTTTTTTACAAAACATTACCCATTATCATTTCCGAACTATAATGTAATATTTCACATCTATTAGACCACCACCACCAAGTACACCATTTTTTTTTCGGACGGGAAATCATCATACAACTTCTCCCGCTCTAAGCGGAGCAGACGGGAGTGTCAGACTTTTATTGAATACTAGCTGTCTTGAGCGGTTTCACCCGCGTCTTTATTTGCTGCCCGGCTCCCAAGAGTAGCGTGACGTTGTATAGCCTAGCCTAGATGACGAAAAGATTCATCTGATCCAGATTTTGAAGAATTAACAGCCAAGCTAAAACCTGGCCACATAGAGCGAATGCATGTAGAGAGGTACCTAGTCAAAGATCGTCTCACTGGATACCTTATAGAATATTTTTATTGAAAAATCTACTATTGGATGCAGAGGAATTTTATCTGCTACTTAATCAGGTGTGAAATGAGTAGCACCCGTTCACACAATTATTAATTAGGTCCCAACTAATCGAATAATTAATCACATAAACGATTATTTTACTGATACCTAATTTCTAATATTGTATGTTTAATTGATTAGCACTTAACTTTTAAAAAGATCTTAATTATACCAATTAATTAATTAATAACCAATTATTAAGGATCGAAGCAGGTGGTGTTATGTAGTTTTTGCGTAGTCCTAGCGAAATAAGGCGACATACATAAAATAGTTTATGTTATCCTTACTTCCTTACATCTATGCTTAATATTAGAAAGCTGAAGAGTTTGTTTGTTAGTTTGAACGCGCTAATTTCAGGAACTACTGGTTGGAATTGTAAAATTCTTTTAGAGTTGGATAGTCCATTTCTTGAGGAAGGCTATAGGCTATATAACATCACGCTACGACCAACAGGTGCTGAGCAGCGGGGGTGAAACCGTGGGGAACAGCTAGTTTATTATAAAAGCGAAAGTGAGTTTGTTTGTTTGTTTGTTACCTCTTCACGCTTTAATGGAAATTTTGATGATTTTTGGTACAGAGATAGTTGGGAACCAGGAGACGGACATAGGCTATTATTTTTTTAAAAAGAGTGGGATATGAGGGAGAAAGAGGGAAGAAACGGGAAAACTTAGCGTTGCTATTACAAATCGGTACAAAAAAGGCGCTACCGAATTTAACGCGTGCGAAGCCGCGGGCAAAAGCTAGTTAACTATATTGCGTCAAATTTACTCTGGGTTCTGGAGATCGCGATCGCATCCTGAGTCCTGGCTTCGAACCACCTATCAGGCTGTCGGGAAAATCATCTTTAGGTTTTACCAATAGGAATTTCTTAGTAGCGTCACAACATCTGAAATAAAAATAACAAATCCATTTATTTAAACTAGGGTGATGATCAGCACTTTTTGAACGTCATTACACAAAACGCCCACCCTTCGCCACTTCCTAGTGTTCTTTTTTTAGGAAGAAGAACTGGCGGAACAAACTCCTCAGCAACACAACTGTGATAGGTCTGATGAACGATGGGTAAATTCTCGCTCACATTTCAAACAGCCAATTGGGGTTACACGGCGGAGCGAAAAGACGGCTATGGAAGTGTTTCCTTATGTTCTTCCTTCGTTTGAAACAGGCGTGGTTCACAACCTTTTTTTCGGATAATGATGATTGGATTTGTTTTTGTTTTTTTTTTAAAAACTTTGCCCTACACTAGGAATTTCTCCTAAATCGTGGGTGCGTTTACAAACATTTAAACTCACATACACGAACAGCCAGACCCGGAACAAGTATATGTAGGCCATACAAATATTTGTTGCGTGCGGGGATCGAACACGTAGCGCAGCAGTCGATAGCTCGATAGATAGGTCGGTAGCCACTACGTCAGCCGTGTCGCCAAGATGACTCATTCCGCTCTCGCCGAAGTTGAAGTAAGTGTCAAACTTGCATTGACTACTATGCAACCATGTTCCTTCTTTTGCAGTTTGTGTTCCGGGGCTATGGTATCTCTTTCGAACCAACCCGCACCCCCGGCACGCAGAAATCTGACGGTTTTTTCAGATTTGCTAGCATCTCTTTGAGGCGCGCGCAGAACACAGCCGCGCCATCAACATGGCCTGTCCTCATAGACGGATGGACCGTGAGTTACTCATTGCTTACTTTCCACAGGCCCGTGCCTACGGTGGCCGGAAGTCATTTCGCGACTGGCATAATCAGCTTGTACTAGAATCGTTTTAAGCTGTCGAAACAAGTCGAAATAATTATATTGTATCAAAACTCAAAATTTAAAATAATATCTATCGCGCTATTCTCCATAATGTGTTGTTCATTGTCCATGTTGGGCACCTACCCAGGGCTTCTCTATCAAGGTGGACCACAAGTTCCAGTAAGTGTCTTATAACCATATAATAGTGGCATTAGTGGCTGTCAAGAAAAACTAAATTTACCTCACGGAGTACGAGTACGTACTAACAATTGCTCTAGCTTTTCTCCAGGGGCGTAGATCTTTAAATTGAAATAAAACACAGCAGTTTTTTTTAAACCATACAAGTCTAATACAAAAATAAATTAGACAATAGATATGCTACAATCCCAGATACAAGGCATAATAACATAACTATAACTGTACTGTGTCTAGTCTGTGTAGATATCCATTGCTTACTGTTGACTGTAACAACATTCAAATATACAACAATAATATTAATCACACAGCGCCTGGTAGCCAAAACTACCGATTTCAAATTATCAGGTGTGAAAGGATTAGTTCCCAATTATAGAGCACAATTATTAATTAGGCACTAACTGCTAGGAACAGTTAATCGCACTATACTTATTACTGACTGACGATTAATTACGAGGTGTGAAATTATTACGCACAGGCCCTAATGTAACTCATTAATGTTGTCAATGAACACTAGGTGGGGGTTTAAATTCATATAAAAGGGCCTACAAATCATTAATTTCAACATATAACTATCAAGTTCCAATCGAGAAACATCTACCTTTCAAAAATGGAACTCCATCTGCATTTGACTGTGGCCTTCCGTGCTTTGGATCGCAAATGGGGGAAGCCAGTGGATTTGGATACTCCTGAGGACCTCTCAACGTGTGCCCCGGCTGTGGTTGACAGACCAACAACTACATTCTCTTCAGAAGAATATTTGGTTACAAGAAGAAGACAAAAGCCGTATTCACGTCGTGAAGAGAGAAAAAAGAAGCAAAATGTGAAAGTGAACGATTCGTTCTCAAACATTTCATGTGCAAGAATACCGTCAGTGTCTGATCTGGATGAGTTATCCAGCTATAGAGGAAGTGCTTGTTCAGGCACGACTGAGTTTTCATTAGACCTGGATGAAAGTATCGAAGGATACTTTGTTGGTTCTGACAGGAAGTTCCGAGGTGCTTCAAGGGTGACCCTGGATTCAGGGTTAGAGATAAGCAAAGAGCGGAATGTATTCCGATTGTTTAAAGATTGTGCGAAATCGTATATAGATAAGAAGTGCAAGAAGATGCTTTTAAGATAAGATGTTGTTAATAAATTGTTTAATTTAGATTTAAGTTATTTATATGAATTGTATGTAAAGTTAATTTATAATTAGATGTAAAATACGTTTCCTATGTCTCTTAGTTCTCTACTCTGTTTTCTTTATCTTATTGTCTATGATTGTTTTTTTAACTAATTTATTTCTTAGTTTTAAGATCTTGTTATTATTTATTATGTACCTATTTTAAGATTAAGTAATTTATTGTAATACTGTGAGATATATTTAAATGATTCTTATACCCAGTTGTAAATGAATAATAAATGATTGTTCTTAGATTACCTAATATTTCACTTCTATATTCCTAATTCCTTTTAAGGTCCATAGTTCAGACTCACTTACATCTCACACACTTTCATCTCATACGTCTTTTATTTGATCATCTTCAGCCTTTTCCCAACTATGTTGGGGTCCGCTTTGAGTGCGATCGCATGCAACTGAATTCCAGTATTTTGCATGGAGCGATTGCCTATCTAAACCCACAACTCAGTTAATACTGGGTAATACAATATGCCTTGGTAAGACCAATAAATAGTCAGTTTAGGGATACTGACTACGTGTAACAACTGTCAAAGAGATCTTTGACATTTGAGCTTTGACGTTGGTCTAGTAGTCGTAACCCTGACTGCTTAGCATAAAGTCCTGGTTTCGATTCCCCGGTCGGGCAAATTGTTATTGGTTATTACCATCAGGAATTCTCTGTAACAGTCACAGAGCCTGGATTTGTGCCCGGTTTTTTTACGCATGGAAAATCATCAAATAACTTCTCCCGGTCTGGGCTGAGCAGAAAAGAGTGTCAGCCTTTTACTGACTGAAACCCATTCATGTTCATGTCATTGTGTTGCGGTCGCAGGGTCGTGTTATCTCTTTAGTACAACGCACAACCCTGGCAGGTAACAACTCGCAACACTGGCAGGTGTGTTATTATACTTAAGCTCATGTCCTCCGCTTGGCCTAGCAGAACCATATCGTCACTGTAACTAATATTGTTAACGCTCACCGCGTCGACTAACTACTGCTGAGCTTAACGATGAGTTCATTGTCATACAGGTTGAATAGCAAAGGAGAGGTGATTCGTCCCTGATCCACGCCACACTTTTAGCCGTATTCATCCGACGAAGCCTCCACCCATCGCAGCTGATTTCTCTGACACAGATACCAATAGCTTAACACTAAAACAAATTTTGCTGGTTCCCTGCCCGTGTCCTCTATCTTGTTCCAGACCATGTCAAACAACACTATATCAAAGGCCTTAGACAAATCCAGGAAGCACGCATATACCATGGTGCTTATATCAGTGTAGTATCTGATAGTTTTCTTAAGACAAAGGATGGCACTTTTCGTTGAAAACCCACTTCCAAAGCCGAAAAGAGCATCGTGCAAATGTACATAATTATTATTAAGATAAAAGTATCTTTGTGAGGAATGTGGGCGTACTCTTATTTACGCCCTTGCCTAACCTTTTAAGTATGTAATCACGCGGTTTATCAACCAAAACCAACGATTTAAAATTATCAGTTGTGGAATGATTAGCACCCAATAATATAGCCCAATTATCATCGATTAATTAATCACACAATACTTGTAACTGACTGACGATTAATTAATACCAGGTGTGAAATTATTAGCACTTAATTATCACGCACAGGCCCTAATTGTAACTGATCAATGAATCACTAGGTGGGGGTTTAAATTCATATAAAAGGGCCTACAAATCATTAATTTCAACATATAACTATCAAGTTCCAATCGAGAAACATCTACCTTTCAAAAATGGAACTCCATCTGCATTTGACTGTGGCCTTCCGTGCTTTGGATCGCAAATGGGGGAAGCCAGTGGATTTGGATACTCCTGAGGACCTCTCAACGTGTGCCCCGGCTGTGGTTGACAGACCAACAACTACATTCTCTTCAGAAGAATATTTGGTTACAAGAAGAAGACAAAAGCCGTATTCACGTCGTGAAGAGAAGAAAAAGAAGCAAAATGTGAAAGTGAACGATTCGTTCTCAAACATTTCATGTGCAAGAATACCTTCAGTGTCTGATCTGGATGAGTTATCCAGCTATAGAGGAAGTGTTTGTTCAGGCACGACTGAGTTTTCAGTAGATCTGGATAGAGGTATCGAAGGACACTTGAATGTTTATAACAGGAAGTTCGGAGGTGGTTCAACGGTGACCCTGGATTCAGGCTTAGGGAGAAGCAAAGAGCGGAATGTATTCCGACTGTTCAAAGATTGTGCGAAATCATATATTGATAAGAAGTGCAAGAGGATGCTTTTAAGATAAGATGTTGTTATTAAAATATATTGTTTTATTTAGTTATAAGTTATTTATTTGAACTGTATGTGAATTTAATTTATAATTATATTTTAATTAGGTTTCCTATGTCTCTTCTCTTCTCTTTTTCTTTATCTTGTCTATGTTTTTATTTTTTTTAGTTGTAAGATCTTGTTGTTATTTATTACGTACCTAGTATTTTAAGATCAAGTAAGTTATTGTATTACTGTGAGATATATTTAAATAATTTTAACCCAGTTGTAAGTAATTTAAAATAAATCATTGTTCGTAAATAACCTAATCTTTCTTTTCTATTTTCCTAACATCTTTTTTGGTCTTCACTGGGGTTGTTTCCGGCCGTCAAATTCCTCATCGGTTTTTGGATGGATGAATTCCTCATCGATTGGGGACAATTGGCTCGCCCCGTCGTACATGGTTGTTTAAAATATTACTATCGAAATGGTGGTGTACTATTAAAATACACATCTGCCAAACCTTTGGCAATCACAGGCGTGATCTTACGTTGCTTCCAATTTATTTCATTATATTTGTAAGGATTAAAATAAAACAACTTCGTAAATGTTAAATATTTTATAATTGAAAATAACTAGGTATAATAATTATAATATTTACAATAACATAAATACATTAGTACATAGTATTACGCCGGCAAGTTCATTTTTTTTACAATAAATAGTTTTAAGCATTTCATTAAAAATAAAATACACAGTAACTAACATTTAGTTTACACGTAGGGCTCGAAATATTTTATAGCAGTCGTCATGGGTTTTTCGTTGATTTTGTTCGTTGTAATAGTATTCTTCACACGCATTTTGATGTCTCTAGGCTTTAACACGCTTTTGTGGTTTGCACTCGGCGGCCTCAGGCCCAGGTAGTGCTTGCTCGGCGTGAATATAGACTTAGAACTAAGACCAGATGTCTCCAAGAAGAAATCGAAGGTCCCCTTTGTTTTGGGCGCGTTTATCTCCGGATTATTATTCAGCACCATCCTAGGCTCGCACTTAACAGTATTGTAAGAGCCGCTGTTGCTCCCAGATGAATTACTGGACTCAATGTCCGAGTTCCTTACAGATTCAGTCTCTAAATTCTCTATATTTGAAAGGAGATCAGGCTTATTAGACAACTTAGCGTTCTTCGACAAGCCCTTGTTCAAGGCACTCTCGTTATTTTCAAGAAAATTATTAGCATTTTCATTGTCATCCTTATTAGTAGTATTATGCTGTTTATCTTTATCAGGTACATTGGTAAGATTTTCGGTTACTACATCAGACATGGAACCGTCACTGCTGCCGGAGCTGATGCGGTATTCCTCTGCAACTATGCTGCCGAGTTCATCGTCTATCTTGAATTCTTCAAAATTCTGGGACAAATCAAATTTGTCCATGTCGTCGAAGTATTCAGCTTTATGCATTTCTGCATTGATTGATAGATTTTTCTCGGGTCCATGATTAAACTGGTTGTCTAGTTCTGTCAAATTAATCTGCTTGTTACCTCCCTTGCCACCTTTATTGATCTCAGATAGTATAGAAGAAACTGTGTTGCCCATTTGTATGGAAGCACGAGGGTCCAATTTCGGTTGCAGGGGATGCATAGCAAAGTTAGTCAAGTAACTGTCAGTAGTTTGTTGGAAGGAGCGGCTTTGTTCATCGTTCGGCTTCTCATCTTCGTCTGGAATGATGATCTCAGTGACATGAGGAAGTTTAGGAATGTCTTTGTCACTGATCTTGTTCTGGATCCTTGGCAAAGATACCACTTTGGCAACGCTGTTCCTTGGACTGACGGCGTGCACTGGGTACTGCTCGTTGTGGATCTCGACCGTTGGCTGTGTAAGTAGCAACTCCCTCTTACCATTGCTGACTACTGGAACATTTATCTCTGAAATGGAGCAGTAGTCAGGCTCTATACTGTTGACAGTTGCTACTTGTCCCACTTTTCTCGTCTTAACATCTGCAACCCGTTGGTTAGCCGCAACGGCTTCAGAGTCTAACTGCTCTGTCATTTGTTTGACATTGTTTTCAGCTTTCCATTTAGCCGAAAGGTTCTTTGGCTTTGGCGGCAAGGCGGGAGGAGTTCTTGGCACTTTTCTCTTGTTAAATATCTTCATAGACCCGAGATCGTTATCAATTTTTCTTTCAACGACATTGCTCACGTTACGATTTTCTAAGTTAGCTGCCATGTTTTTCACTATAGAGCCTTTTATTTTGGGAACCACTGGCTTCTCATTGGCATGTACAGTACGCGGGATTGGCGCAGGTTTAGAATCACTGCCTTTCGTTATGATTGGCTCATATTCATTGCTATACAAACTTTGTATCTCATACTGGAAGCCTTGAGCTGTGTTTGGCACTTCATAACTGTGTTCAGATGCGGTTTCCAAGCTGAACTTGACGATTTTATTAGCTCTCTTATCTGACCTAGGGAGCGTATTGCTGGTGTTATTGGATCTTACTTTTTCATCATATGAGATGCTGTTAAGAGTGGAGAACTGTACACGCTTCGTTGATGCTTTAGGGCTGGGAGCTTCACTAGATTTAGAATTGTCATTACTGCTGTCATCTAAAGAATTTTGAAGCAATATTTGATTGACGCATTCCAATACCGGATTATTTTTATAAATCTCATTAGTCGGGTTCTCATCTGCATCACTTGTACTCGCATACCAATTTTCATTAACTTCAGCATTAGCCGCTTGTTTGTTTAAATTTGATTCTATGTTGTTGTTCTTATCATCAAACCTGGAACTGAATCTTTCATTGTTGTTCATTATGTTATTGCACAGTACTTCGTTTTTAGCGGCAACTACTCCAGCATCAAGTATGCTACTGTTGAAACTTACTCCTAACAGGTCGTCTGTAGACTTTGATTTATTGCTTAGAGGTCGCTGATCCAAACAGTCTCCCTCTTGTTCTGGATCACTAACATTACAATACCATGGCTTTTCATTGCCCTCTTCACTGAGGACGTTACTTAGGAAAAGCTGTCTGTTCGCTTTTATTTCATCTGACGCTTGCCGTTTGATTCCGTGTAATCTTTCCATTTTTGTAGAATAAGTTTTCTCGGATTCACTGGCAGTGTTGTCTTGTTCTTTTTTGGTAGCTTCACCAATAAGCTGGTCAATTTTCATAGAAGCTTTTCTGATGTCGTTAGCTATTTGGTTCGCGGTGAGTTCGTCATCGTGGTTAACTTGGTAACTCATACCAATGCACTCCTCAGCGCTACTGCTGTTATTTGCTTGGTTATTGTAACCCTTCTGCATATTGTCTGCATACTTATTGTTGCTCTTTCTTCCCGAGTATTTTCTCGATCTTCTGAAGACATCTCGTCTAACAAACGCTTGTTTGTTTTTGATAAACGTGCCCTTGTTGCCGACGCTAGCTGTGTTTCCTTCTTCACTGGAACTCGTATTTCCATAAACAATCTCGCTCTTCGGCAACTGGTACTGAAAGCTTTTACTTAACCTAGTATTTTTTTGGAATACCGGTGGAGAATTTCTTTCACGATAACTACAGCTTCTAACAAACGTATTCTGGAATCTTGAGTCCGTGCTTTCTAAGCTCTGGAATTCTGGATCTGTTTCAATGTTGGTCTGTTCGCTGGTGAACCCGAGCAATTGCTGGCAATTACTGCAGTAAGATTTGCGTGCTTTCAGTTTTGCGATTTCTTCCTGTTGTGTTTTGATTATTTTCTCTTTTTGGTGGAGTGCAACGTGTATTTGTTTCTGTTCCCTGGTAAGACGGGATTCTAGAAGGACTAACGATCGTAGTACGAGTGCGAGTTGGTCTTGTCTGAGGCGCCTTTCCTGCGCTGCTTTCTTGTCCCGGGCGGCGAGTGCGTGTCCCGCCTCCACGAGCTGGTGTCTCTGCTTCAGCACGGACTCGGACTGTTGCTGCAGCGCGTTGCGCACCGCATCCAGCTCCCGCCGCAACTCCATCGCTTCTGAGCTGCTATCCATCTGGAAAGGTAGAAAAAGATTCGTCAATAAACAGTTGGCTCTTAAAAACTATTATTGCAATTACAGCAATAACAACGACATTTAGTTTCATAAAAGGTTTGTACAGTCTATTTAGAAGATCAATCTGATAGCGGTGAAATGTCAAGTACGATTGATACACGATTCCTTATATGAGTGGATGAAATTAATGTCGTCTAATGACGGTGCGTCTTTGATAATCGCATAAACTGTGTAATGATGGTTATCTCTTGTGGCGATGCAACGTGCCGTCAGAGTCCACCACGCAATAGGAGGTAACGAGGTCACTGACCAAGAAACTAACGTCTTATATACAAATGTAATCAAAAGCGGAATATTTTATAATTAATTTAATTAAGCCACTATTTGTCGATATAGATCGGTGAATTCTCAGTTCTGTTACGGGACAATAAAGTTTAAAATGTAAAACAGTAATTTGGTCGCTGCTTTTAATGTTTGATAAGAAGAAAATCAGAGCATAACTGAGCTTATCGTTTGCCCCAGCGCAGATAAGACGTTCAAACGCGGGGGAATAATGTTTTTCATATTGTTATAATAACCGTAATCTTATGCTTCCTTGTTTTTTTTTTATAATAGCAGCATGCTAAATATAAGGTCACGATTCAGCCACTTAGTGACTTACAAGTGATGATTAGTCATGGGCCTATCATATCAATGGCAACTTTGCCATATTGATTCTAATTTTATTTGTCCTGCCACAAAATAACAGTTTGAAGTATCCACCTAGTATTTGTTGAAGTATATACCAAACTATCACATTTGTACCTAGATCTTTCTCATATTAAAGGATTTCAAATCGCACAATTGAAAGACATGAAAAAAAAATTGAGCAGAATAAAAACTAGAAATAACTGCTAGGGAAATTTAGAAAATCAAAATATTTTTATTTCACATAGGCCTTTACGGGCACTTATATCGTCGAGAAATGGTGTACGGTTTGGGTTGGTCGTTTCCTATGGAGAAGAACCGGCAATAAACTCCACTTAACTCTTCGAAACATATTTGGTTTTACAATGGACAGCGTAGGCCCGACCATAAGTCATTGCTTACTTTTCAACAAAAGTTCTGAATCTACAAGGCCCACTAATTAACAAAGAATTGGTCAAAAAGAAAAAAAATACAAAAAATAAGACAGATATAAGATATAGATAAGATAGAATTAAATCTTTCTCTACAAAACCAATCACAAACAAAGGTAAGGATAAAGAATGTGGTTCTAATACTTTAATCATGTTAGAGACAAGGTAAAAGTCTTGTCAATGGCAACTTCACAATGCCCAAGTACACTTAACCTCTAAGAAAGTGTGTTATAGCATTGACGAAAGTTTAAGCTGTCTTGCCTCCGGCTTAAGTAGTTGTTAGTCAAATCAGGGTTAGAGCTCGGCAGAATGATTTACTATATTTTGCCTTATGTTTTTTTCTTATATTAAATAGGAACGTCAAACTCAATCTTGTCCTGCTACTCTACCATGACGTCTTAAAGTAGAACTAATTCGACTGAAGGAAAGAGACAGAGCTATACAGGATGTCTAGCACCATCTCTTTCTCACACAGGAATAAGGACTGCTATAAGATGTAATGGTAACCCTTCTGATCGACGATGTGTAGAGTTAACCTGAGATAAGTCAAAGTGAATAGATGCGGGCGATAGAATTCAGAAACAAAGACGCAGGCAAGGAAAGCAAAGCAGAACTGACGAAATGTAGGTGTACTATTAGATATAGAATGACAGGTGAGATGGTATGTAATATTACGAGTTTATTTTTTAAGCTTTTGTTTGGGCCTGCTAGGGCCACCGCCTGCCAGAATTGCGGGTTGTTTGAAATAGATACCGCGGCCCCGGAATATAAAAGGCAAAAGAAGGAACATGGGTGGGTTTAATTCAGTACAAGTCTGACACTCCCCCCAACTCCACCTAGATCGGGGGAAGTTATTTGATGATTTCCCATCCGCAATAAAAAAGGAGTTGCTTTAATGGTTTTCATTATTTTTGTAGTCAGTGAGACAAAAGTTATGTACCTATTGTTGTTAAAGAAATGTTTCTTACTATAGGTAGGTACTGAAGTACACATGTGCTTTTGGAACTTACAGGCGTGAATCATAACATATATTTCACAATATTAACACAGATTTATATCACTTGAGACCGCCAAAACCCCAATCACCAAAGAAAACGAGTCAACGAGCCATATTCCGTACATTTACATCACTTTTGGGAATACTTTCTTGGTCCTAAAAGGTACTTACATGAGGGACGAGCATTTTTTCAGTCTTTGCCTTCCCACTACAAACTACTTTTGAGGCATCAACTTTAAGTTTCAGTGCACAGAGCTCAAAATCATAAGCTGTTCTCGCGGCGACAACGCAAACAAACTGGCTAGGAAATCCCAATGCGCGTGAGTTCACAATAAACAATCAATTAATACTGAATTTCACCTAATAATCAAAGGTCGATCGTAGCCGATGCAATGGACTTTGAACTTTATGTTTGTTTTGATCAATTAATGTGTCGATGTCGTTCATTATAATGTCAACAAGCCGACAATTTCTGTGTTGATCAGCGGAAAATATTGCTTGATAATCATTTTAGGTCTGAGAATAGCTAGCATAGTGGCGCCCACGCATGGCGCCGTAGTAATAGGTATACGGCGTGAGCAAATGCTGCTATATAAATATAAGTTACTAGCTTTTGCCTGCGGCTTCGTTCGCATTAAATTCGGAGTAACACGGTTCCCCTTTCGATTTGCAGGTACCTGCTCCCTGTAGTTTTTGCCCTTGCGCCTTATTTATTGTAATAGCAAAGCTAAGTTTTCCCTTTTCTCCCCTCTCTCTCCCTCATTTTTCTCTTTTATTAAACAAAAATAGCCTATGTCCATCACAAGAGTTCCAACTATCTCAGTACCAAAATTCATCAAATTCGGTTCAGCCATTTAGGCGTAATAAACAAACAAACAGTAAGGATATGGATTTCAATGTAAAGTAAGCATAAAAAGCCTATTGGACTTAGCAAACCAGCATTTTAACGTTCACGCAATTGGGACACAACCCTCTTGTGAGAGGGAGAGGCCTGTATCCACCACGTGGTCCCTAGCACTAATATACTACTCCATGGGTTGAAAAGAGCGTTGTGCTGGTGGTCATAAAACAGCATCATGCTGAGTGGTGACTTGTCGCAGTCATGTCATGCAAACTTATTTATTTATTTTACTTCACGTACAATATTGGTACATAGGCGGACTTATACTATAAGGCATTCTCTACCAGTCAACCTTTGAGTAAAATACGAGAACGTTGAGATTGGGTGGGTACGTATATACTGATACTAATACATAATTATTAAACATATGAAATAAACTGTTTTTTTTAAACGAGTAATTTAACTAAATTATTTAATTTCATTTTATTTGTATGGTAACCTAGCCTTTTCCCAACTATGTTGGAGTCGGCTTCCAGTCCTACCAGATCATAACAGCTACTGCCATATCTTACCTCCACGATCCAGTTAATAATCTAGGTAATATGATACTCCTTGGTAAGACTGGAACTCAAATGTACCTATCTTAATTGAAATAAATACTTTGAGTTTATATTCCACCGAAGTTACCTATGTGTAGCGTCTTCGAAAATAGGTTAAAAACCAACATTTACACTGTCAAGGTCATTACCTAAACCATTAATTACCGCTAATTAATTTAAATTAATTCCTCGGAACAACTAATTGAAATATATATTGTCGCGTAATTCCTTTTTCAATGTTCTCATTTACATACAGAAGTGCTAAATTGATGCACTTGTCATTCATGAATGTAAAATAACTCCTGTGTATACAATTGCAGTTCGTATAGGCTTTATGATGAGTCAGTGAGAACTTATAAAAATGTAATTTAATCTTTATTAACTAGTTGTTGCAATTTCAATATGTTAACAACAGCGAAATGCATGTTTTGTTAGTGACTGCAAATTCATTTACCTATGCTTGTTTTTTTTAGGATTCGAAAAGAGAACATTTTCATTGGAAATTAAATCCAAAGCTTCAGCTGGGATCAGTACAAAAACAAAATACATGGAATTGTTCTCCTAAATACTTTCAGCCAATAATAGAATTTTGATTCATTCATTCAAATTTTGTTGGCCTTGTATATTCTTAGATTTTATTTTACGGTTCGTAAAGTAAGCAATGACTTATTCTCGGGCCTACGCTGTCCTCTCATACATAAGTAAGTATGGGTCTAGGTCTATGTGAAATATATGTATATATATATATATATATACTAGCTGTGCCCAGCGGTTTCACCCGCTGCTCACTTAGGGGTATGAAAAATAGATGTTGGCCGATTCTCAGACCTACCCGATATGTACACAAAATTTCGTTTAAATCGGTCAAGCCGTTTCGGAGGAGTGTGGGAACGAAAACTGTGTCACGAGAATTTTATATATTAGATTTTTTTATTGTTTCAACCGCAAGAGACTTTTATACATTCACCCATCGCATGGCCAGGAAAATGCCATATAGCATACCTTCCGTGTACCATACAGTGTCCCATACAATTTATATGTAATTTCATCCATTAATGAAACAAAACTCCCTTACATCCGCTAACATAACTGCCATATTCACCAGCCAAAGGAAGTAGCTTGTTATGCGTCTGCGCACTACTGTTGCACTAGTGCGCAAAACTATACGTTATTACCACAGGAAATTCTAAGGATATCAGAGTAACGGTTTTATGTTTAATTGCTAGATAAATCTTAATTTGATTTAATTATATGCAGCAGGTGTTCGTAGAAGTAAGGCCGAAGTCATAACCTAAGTTATAATTAAGTTAATAATTATTTATAATGTTTATTAGTGCTTATGAACACTTAGTTAAGAAATTGTCAGACTCATCCCAAAATTTTGTTGACAGTTTTCCTTCATATTATATAGTATAACGCTCTTTACTTTTGTATTTTGTTTATGTATGTACCAATATATGTATTTATTATAATATTTTATCCCGAAATTTTCCGTCACATTGCACCCACTATATTTGTTAGTTAGTTGACTGGTAGAAAATAAGGTCTAAGATAAGTCCGCCATTGTACACACGACGGGACATCAACCTACATTGAACCATTTTACCAGAGATTTTAGTAGAGATCAGCTACCCTACCATGACGTGTTAAAGCAGAACTTATTCCGCTGAGGGAAAGGGACAGAGCTATACAGGGTGTCTAGCACCATCTCTTTCTCTCAGTGGAATAAGTTCTGCTTTAAGATGTCATAGTAGGCCAACAGGTTATAATAGTTTAGAATAGGTTGCCATGGCGTTGTGTATGCAATGTTTTTTCTTTAAATAAATTATATAAACAAATTAAGGCCCTTTTAGGTGGCTGGGATTAACTGGAAGTGAGAGAACTATACAAGCTAGCCTAAAACACAGGTCCGTTCTAGTTCAGGCAATTAAGCAACTGTGCTCAAACAAATGTTAACATCTTTTATTTTATGGTAAATATAACTTTTTATAAATAAACAATTTATTTATTTTTCTTCATGTTATCCCCATTAATGGACTACGATACCCTAAATTGATTGATTGTTGATCAGATTTGTGGGCCTATAAATGAGATTTTTGCGTCGATATCGTAAGAGCTTACCTAGAATCGATTCCACTGCCGATACTGTATAGATGTGCCGACTTTTCAAGACTGATCATTATCTTATAGAAGTCCGTTCATACACCATTATCATGAACACTTTTATCATCAATCATATCCTACTTATTATTAATACTAGCTTTCGCCCGCGGCTTCGCCCGCGTTAAATTTGGGGTAACACAGTTCCCCTTGCGCCTTATTGATTTGTAATAGCAACGCTAAGTTTTCCCTTTTCTTCCCTCTTTCTCCCTCAAATCCCACTTTTTTTAAAAAAATATTAGCCTATGTCCGTCTCCTGGTTCCCAACTATCTCTGTACCAAAATTCATCAAAATCGGTTAAGCCATTAAAGCGTGAAGAGGTAACAAACAAACAAACAAACTCACTTTCGCTTTTATAATATTAAGTAAGGAAGTAAGGATTTGGATCTCCAACAAAGGATACACAGATACATTATAAAACACAATACTATCTGTTGATTTTATTGTGTTCCTTCAGTCATAGGAGACCAGCATGCACATATAACTAGGTGTTAACACATTTGACACAAAGCGCACATTGAATATGATTCATCTTAGCGTATGAAAATTTCACACAGAGTTAGATTAAACTCTGGAATAACACATAGAATACTTTTTTTTTATCACCGCAGGTGGAGCCGCGGGCGCCAGCTAGTTAATCATAATTTGATAACGCACAACACCAAGAAACTGTCAGGCAGAAAATTCTCATTTGCATGTGGGTCGCCAATGGCCTTAAAGAATTGAGATTTGTACACATGTTATTGATTTATATTTTTATAAAACCGTGTTTGTTCAAACCTCATATATTGACACACGTGCCCCTGATAACACAAGTCCATAACTAGTGTGCCTTCTGTTAAACTATTTGTTGACGTCACTCAAGTAGTCGATAAGGGCATTCTATTTCTAATAAACACTTGCCTACCTTATCAAGGACTTGTAAATCGTACAAATGTTAGTAAATACTAGACTATGTTTTTCTTGTTACGTATTTACTTAATAATTCTAGATATATCGTGTTCGTGATTTAGTTTCCTAATTTGTCAACAATTATGTATTTTTAAAGTCACCTTTAAAGTTCAGTTCGTAAAGTTCATATTCCTTAAAGTGAAAATATTACTTCAGCCAGCTACTTACTGAGATCACATTTACAGGTACCGTCAGCTCTACAGTCTAAATTCATCGCCGAACCTCGAAGAAAAGATTTATCTGAATATTTTGTGTCCTACTAAAAACCCCGTTACCAACTTCTTACAGGTTTTTTTTATTGACACTACTATCCACCTGACTACCTATTGCTCTATAAGAACATCTGTTTTACCAGAGTATGATGACCTTTAACTCATCTGCATAATCAGTCATTCTTTAAAAAAGGCTTCCACGAAGTAAACTCTACATAAGATGTTTTTTTTTGTACTTATGCCATTCCTGATTCCTGATTTAGCTTGAATTAATCCATGATCATGTTTTAAAAAATAAAATTATGTCTTTATCATTACAAAATCGAAATACATCTAAAACTGTTTGCCATATTTGGGACACACATGGCATATTTGTCCATTGCCCAAGGTGGACTAACAGTAATTTCGCGTCGTACCATTTCAAAAGATTGCGCTACTATTACACTATAGATATATATATTAATAATACATACATACGCATTGGTAAGTAGGTAATCACTAATTAAATATGTAACGCTCGCCTTGAATGGTCGGAGGAAGTCACGGCCATTGACTTGCGATAAATAGGAGCGAGCTATCGTAGTCACTTCGCTTTGAAACAAAATAAGCTTGTTATTATAACTATAGATAATTTTATGCGAAGCTGTATGTCAGTTTGGCATAATTATATGAACGAAGCAAATGTTAGAGTAGTGCCAGTGGCTCTGCTGGGGTGATTGTGTAGAATGCAAATGTGTCCCCGCACCCCAGCCAGAAGTGACGAGAAGGAACACCGTGTGGTTTTAGTCAGTAGGAGTCTGACAGACCCCTCCGCAAAGGCGGAGGACATCCATTGAGGATTTCCACACGAAAAAAAAAAGTGCCGGTGGCTACATACTGGCCGAACATTGTGTTTCTTCAGCAAGAAAATATGACGATGGATGCACAGAGGTGTTTTCCAATGTCTTAAAACCCTTGAGCGTAATATGAAAATAATATAAATTACGTTAAAATTATTAAAATAGTCAGCCGCAGTTAATATTGTATTTTTTTTTCTACGAATGGCAACTCAATTCTTATTATTAATTACCTATTATGATTTTAGACCATTTTAGACCCCCGCGCAGAATCATAATAAATAATATGAATAAAGTTAAACTTAAATTCGTTAACTGATAACAAAGTGACAATAAACAATTTTAACTGCGTCTGTGACAATTTTAAGAATTTTAACATGCCTTATTCATTATATTATCCTATTATGATTCTACCAACACCGTCATTTTAGACCAGGTGAAATAAACTATAGGGGTGATTCTGTAGCAATTAAGTAGAAAGGAAGTCGCGGACGACAGTTACTGTTGGTTTTAGACAGTAAGTCAAACGCAAAAAAAATCACATGGGCCTACATGGGCACTTACAAAATGTCGAGAAAAGGTGCACGGTTTGTGTTGGTCGTTTCCTATGGAGAAGAACCGGCAAGAAACTTCATGATTACTCTTTTAAAAAGATGATTCAACTTTCTGCGAGAATCAGGATATTATTTTGGTACCTTATATTTGTATTTTACTCTCCTAACGGTTTATTTACTGTTAGGTGCAAAATACATGAATATGCGTGTGTATTATTAAGAGGTTTTTGTTAACAATTTGCGTGTCATGTGTTCCAATGGTTGAAATATACCGTATAATTTGACTGTCAAACTTATGTAGAAACATGAATAAAATTAAGGTAACATCATCGTCATCATCTATCTCATCGTATAAATACCAAAGATCCTCCAACTAAATTTGCACACGTTTTTTTTGCGGGTGGGAAATCATTAAATATCTTAGACAGACTTGTACTGACTAAAACACACCTTCCTTCTTTTGTCCTTTATTAAATCTTCTCTTTTTCATTATGTTTTCTCTTTCGAACAACCAGCATCCTATGCCCCTTTGCACATTTGCACATCTATCTACACATTTTTATTTAAGCAATTTACTTAACCAAATTAAGACGAGAAAGCCACAATTTCCTTGAATACATAATCTCAATCAAATCCTATTATACTTCCATTAAGACAATAATTCTCAACAAACACAAGAAAACTACTGAAATCAAAAATCTGACAAAAACTACTAATACGAAACATTCTAAATGCCGAAACATGGCAACATTACCCACGCATTGAAATCGTGAAACTTCGGAAAAACGAAAGTGGCCGCGAATGGGCTATTGTCTGTCATAAAGCTCAAATAATTTATTAGCACTTTGTAAACGGGTTATGGGAATGGAAACCATTTACTTACTTACCTACTAAAGCAAGGTTGTTTAGAACTTTAATAGTAGGTTTATACCATAAGGTGAAAGCGCGGAGTAGCCCGGGAAATTCGAATTTTCTTTTGTTTTTTTTTGCAATTTGTTAGTCTGTGTTAGGTTGTATCTTGAAATAAATATGATTTGCGACCGTATAAAGTATGTATTTATAGAATTATGATCATAAATATCAACAATAAAACCCTCAAGTTCATTTAATCCCATTGTAAGACTTTGACATAGAATGGTGTTTACATCTAAAAATATCTCTTAGGCATGTTGGTTGCCTGCTGGGGTTGCGGGTTGTTCGAAAAACATACCCCGGCCACGGAACACTATGGGCAAAAGAAGGAACATGGATGGTTAAGTCAATAATAGTCTGACACTTCCCCCCGCTCCTCACCCAGAGCGGAGGAATTAGAAGACGAAAAAAGAGTTATTTGATGATTGGAAAAACTCTAAAAAAAGACATTTTGATACATGTGAATCAGAATCAGAGATGAGTTCGTTTTGCGTTCGAATTTGAAACCTACTTAATTAGTAGGTACTCCAATCTCATTCGATTTGAAAAACTAACTGTCTAAACTCGATCAATATTCTTAACTCTGAATCGCATGTCAATTTTCTATTCTTTGTCATACAAAATTGTGAAGGACTACAGACGCCAGCAAGTCAAGCTACCCGAAACTGTCAATTTTTCCCAATGAACCTTGAACCTAATACTTTAGAAATAAAGTCGAAAATCTATCAAAGAAATCTGACAGATTGTAGTAGCTTGATGTGCAGGCGTCCGTACATAGACAAGTTTCACAAGATCAATAGTAGGTGCAAGCTACAACATTCTATCTAGGTTTGTTTATAGACCTAAATCCAGGCGAAACCATGTCGACAGACCTAGAATAGCAAGCCAAGTCTAGTTTTTCATAAAACTCATATAAAATACAGTTCCGTGTCGACTGGGGCGGGTTAAAAACAGTGTCGTATAAAATAACAGGTAGGTATTTAGAGCTTACCTGACACCTTAAACAAATATTATTACAATCAAAATACAACCTTAGCAAAGTAAAATTAGGGTCACTTTTCTGATACCTCATTTTGGACTCTTGGAGTATTCAAAGTTATCACCTACAGCCAAAATACTGTATCATGTAGGTTAATTTTTGAGTAAAAACATATTGACGCATCTCCGAGCAGTCGATTCTCACTGTTAACCCGTTAATGCAAGTGTTATTAACATTAATTTAAAGTATAAAAGTGGGAGTCTCACGCCTTTGCTCGGTGACCGCAATTTCATTAAAAGGGTTAATATCAGTAAAATTGTGCATTTTGTGTTTATTTGGACCACGTCCGCATTACCGTTTGACCGTTAGGGTTAAAAGTGTTAAAACGTGCGAGAAAATTACGTGTTTTTTAAAAACAGTAATGTTACGCGAATTTATACAAGCTTTTAACCAAAAGTAAAGCAAGCTAATGGGTAAATAAAATGGGTTTTACGGATCCGTGCAAAAAAAGAAACCCTTATTGAATCATTTTGTTGTCCGTCTGTCTATCAACAGCCTTTATCTCGGGAACGCCTGGAGGTATCGAGTCAAAATTACACTCAACTCTGTGGTTTGTGCTGTGAAAAAAACAACCCTCTAAGTTTACGTAGTCAAATGATATGGCTGTTTATGTCGCTAATTCGTCAAAGTTTGTGTCTATACCGTTTACTACTAAGTATTATGGAAGTGTTTATTTTTAAATCAAAACAAAATCAAAGTGATATATTTTACTTGCATAGTTCCAGTCAAATCAAACTAAAAAAAAAAAAAAACTTAAAGATTAACCAACACTAAAAGCTGTATAAAACCAGGGTCACATTCGGAATCACTGAACAAAGGTAATAAACAAGATCAAAATGTAGCCATAACTTGTTTTTTTTCTGATAGTTTGATATCACTTTGAAATTGGATAATGCATCCGTCTACGTCATACATTACGGTTGTTATACTATATATCTTTTCTACACAAAGTAGGTTGCTTCAAGGATCTTTGCGGTTAGGTTTCCTTTTACATGGTAACATTATAATTTATACCTTCATTTTCCGTGGAAATCGAAAACAATATTTATTTCTGTTCTCTGTGGTTATTTGATATTGCAACACTGTGTTCAAGACATTTTTTTGACGTGGACAACGCAAATGTTGCATGAATTAAATTAGTTATTGCTACTTCTTAAAAATCTAGAGAAAAAATACTGTAATTTTTTTCTGTTATAATAATATCAACACCAACTGCAAGTATTGTAATTCGACTTAACGATTGAAGATCGTAGTCAAAGTAAAGTTATTATCCTGCCGGGATTGCGGGGTGTTCGAAAAATATAGGAACATAATGGGTGGGTTTTAGTCAGTAAAAGTCTAACACTCGCTCCCGCCCCACCCAAAGCGCTGGAAGTTATTTGATGATTTCCAATCCGCTAAATAAAAACTCCTTTGCAGCGCGGAATGAGTAAAAACAGAATAGCTTTTTCTGCAGCTCTTGTTTTCTTTGCAAAAACTTACAGACAAATTGGTAAATAGGTTAACGTGGCTATTACCTGTGGATACTTGCTTATTTATACACAACTAGCTTTTGCCCGCGGTTCCGCTAGCGTTATATTTGGGGTAATACAGTTCTCCTTTCTTAATTTGCAGGTACCTGCTACCTGTAGTTTTTGCCCTTGCGCCTTATTTATTGTAATAGAAAAGCTAAGTTTTCCCTTTTCTCCATCAATTCTCATTTTAAAAAAAATGCCTATGTTCGTCTCCAGGGTCCCAAATATCTCTGTACCAAAATTAATCAAAATCGGTTTAACCATTTAGGCGTGAAGACGTAACAAACAAACTCACTTTCGCTTTTGTAATATAAGTAAGGATGATGAACCTTAAACCTGGCAGTACTTTAAGAATGCCATTGTTCTTGAGAAGTTTGCCCTAACCTGAATCCGGTTTAAGATTTTCTGAGCAAAAAGCGGGTACATATTGGTAAGTAAAGAATTGAAAGATCCTGGTAAGACTGTTATTAAGGATGAAACTGATCATTCAGAAAAATACAGGACAGTTGGCGCAGTGTTTGAGCGCTTTGCTATTGGACTGTGTGTCAATCAAATTCCCGTACAGAACAATTGTTTTAATGGCCGACATGTAAATTTTACGGGTATGGCTGTAAACCATACACACATATACACCCCACATTAACTTGGACAAGCAAGCAGAATGTCTTCAGAAGACTCCGGATGTACAATCCGCTCAGTGACCTGACATTAAGCCAGTGAATGTGGCAAGTTGAAGATCAATAAAGCTAGCACTTTCTACAGCAAACCTTTAAAGCTCCATTCAAAAACATTGATCAGTAATAAACAAGTGAAAACACCTAGTGATAAACGAATTAACGACGAAGACTAATCTCCGGCAAATTGTGAAGTGTTTCTCTTAATGTTCCACTTGATCATGCAGATGGCTGATTGCAGAGATGCAATTAAAATAAAATTTATTGGATGACTAAACTGCGCGATTTCACCCACCGGTTCTGACTTTTCGGGTTCCGTATCCAAAGGGTAAAACGGGACACTATTACTAAGACTTCGTTGTCCGTCTGTCTGTGCATCTGTCGCTACGCTGTTTCTCATGAACCGTTATGGTTGAATTTTGAAAAAGTTGGTTGTCTGATTGCTGTATGTATTTATTTAATTCCATATAAAAACATGTATAATTACGTTGTACAGTTTATTGTAATATTTGCTCGGTTTTTTAAGGTCGTAGCGTTATGTCAAATAATCTCATCATAAGAATTTTCAATATGATTAGGCTAAATATATTTGATATTATCTATAATGATAAATGATAATCTGACGGGTAGGAAGTTCCAAATACAAACGCGTTCAAACAAACTTTGTTCTTTCCGTTTTTTTTTTTTTAAATTATTATCGGTGTCTCAACTGGGCACGCTGAGAAATGACTGACGGAAAATCCAATAAATAAACCGAAACCCAATAGTCCAACTTGGAAATTGAACGACTAGACTAACGACTCAGATAACTCCTGAAATAACATTCAAAAACTGCTTATTCATTCGATATTAATTTCAATAATAGTCTTAATTTTGTCTCTTCAATAAAAAATACAGCTAATGGCGCAGAGAGACCATGAAGTAAACAGGTCAAACACGTAACCCTCCTTTTAGGCTTCAGCGCAATCGGGTAAAAAGGGCCGCAGTTTCTTGACTGATCCGTTTCCAAGGTGAACCAGTTAAGAGCCACAACAATACATTCGACTTATGCCATAAAACGGTCCATAACTCTCCTAATAGGTATGTGTGGCTAATGACGTCATTAGTAGTATTTTAAGAAAAAAATCGAACTACTAGAGCATTGAAATTTAAACTGTCGTTTCTCTGGGGGTCTAAAATAGCTATTTTGCCTAAGCAGTATTCATAATAGGTTAATAACATTAAAATGGTTACAAAAAGCGTCTGTGACCATTTTAAGAATTTTAACGTAAGTCATATTTTTATCCTATTATTATTTTGCTAAAGGGCTGTGAGTCGAAAATGCAATAAATAGTTCACTTCTGTAGCCCTACTATGACCTCTTAAAGCAATTCTTATTCCGCTGAGGGAAAGAGACAGAGCTATACAGGGTGTCTAGCACCATCTCTTTCACTCAGTGGAATAAGAATTGCTATAAGATGTCATCCGTCTATCGAATAAGTTTTATCATGTAATGAAGAAAGTTCTTTTTCCAAATTGTGACGTCTGTGGAATAACTGATATGGTTTTCATATTTTTGATGGAGTGTGACCGGAATGAAAATAGCAGAATTAATGTGTTTGTACGATACATCAATAATATTGGCACTTGCAATACCATCCTTCGGTTTAGAATTTCCGAGAAAGCAAAATAATCGTATAAACGAGTAATAAGTTGATAGTAAGTCAGTGTTAAGCAGATTGTAATTATCAAAATTGTGTACTGGACGATTTAGTCGCTATGTGACAAAAACGTTCAATAAAAAAAAGAGAATGGCATCCCTGTGCATTCTGATTTCAAACAGAGTGATTGACCTGTTGCCATTAATAAAATTATAATAAAGAAATACAACTAGTTTAATTTTATATTGCTTTGCATACTTAAAGATAGACAAAACCTAAAATCTTTATTGTTAAAAACTTGTATTTCCAGTGATAAAATGTCTGTATGAAACGAGTTTATTTTAGTGATAGCAACATTTATAACAAAGCTAATACGTAACGGTTTTTCTGGTCAAAGCTTAATTGGCTAAATCGAATACATCAAGGCATCAATAAAGGTCTGTTGTCTGAAGTGACATAGGGCCGACATTTCTAGGTCGCGTAGAAAGCAGTATAGGACAGACAGACATACAATCATGTGATCAGATAACATTCTTTGGAAAATGTTACGACTTTCCAATCGAGGAAATTTTAAGAATGGCCACGATTTACGAGTGTCTTGTTGGAAGGTCGGGAAATGACAATATGTGTTCAAAATTTGACAGTCTTCACATACAGGTTGTTTTATTATACTGGGATCGTAAATTCGTGACTATCGTAGCGTTAGGGACCATGTCAGTTTTAAAAGTTGTGTTTTAAACTCATCTGGGTTCCGTATCGAAAAATGAAAAAAAAAAGTAAGCCTTATAATCCTTTAAGGGTTCCGTTTAAAGGGGAACACTTTGTTGTCCGTCTGTCTATCCGTCTGATTTAGAGGGTTGTGTTTAGGTTCTGACTTTGGTAGTAGGTGTAGATAGATGAATTTCTGTTGCCGCTTATACAAAAAATTATACTAAAAAACAGAATAAAATAAATATTTCAGGGGGCTCCCAGGTGCAGAAACCTATCGTGTACGAATCCGACTCCCACTTGGCCGTTTTTTTTTTAAAAAATAATTTCAACAGAACTGCTGATACTGACACAAACTGTCCAATGTCGTGACATCTGACCAGTCGCATTGTTTTCTCTGACCGACAAAATTGTTAATAGTTTACAAACTTTCACTGCCGTCTGAGAGAGTCTTTATAACCGCCATCTTGTCGTTGCATCACAATGGTCGACTTTTTGACAGAAATTAATTGTCAAAAATTATTTTTTTTGTAATGACTTTTAAAAGGTGTCAAAGTGCACGCTATTTGGTCGTTAGAATTAAGTAATGTTATTCATTGTTTGTGGAGAAATCGAGGGAGCTCTTCAAATTTTATAGGTCCATTTGAAGCGATTTAGGTACCTATTTTTTTTTTAAGACTTGTTATTTGCATTTCGTAAGATATTTCAATTAAAAAGGGTAAAGTAAAAATCGTTTCTGCAATTTAAAAACATAGGTAGCCGATGTCCAAAAATATAAATTAACTTTTGGAAGTCGGTAGCAACAAGTCTTTGATACAAAGGCAGACACCGATTTGTTCTGCCGATGGTTATATTCTCTATGGCCGATTAATTATTTTTTTTGTTGCAATAAGGTCAGGCGGGGCAAGTGCGCCGACGGGGTAAGCGCACCTACCATAAAAATATCGAAAACTACTGATGTAATATAACTAACGACATCTTACATCCATACAACAAACTAACACACAGTTCTTTTCAATATCACAGATGCCTCTGTTCACCATACATTAATGTATCCGCCATTTTAATTTTAGTGTCATTTAAACCTGTTACCAGAGATGAGCACGTCTTACTAATCCCCATATATCTTAAAATATTTTACATGTTGCGGGAAACCAATGAGTTGAGTACAGAATGTGATAGTTTTCCTTTAAATCTATGTCTGTATTTTAGGCTTAGATAGTGAAATTCATATTTTTTTTGTAAATTGAAAATCTTAACTTTAAATTAGTCAAGTGAGGCAAGTGCGCCTAAGTTTTTAGTAGTATGGCGCACTTCCCCCGAGCCAGAAGTCGTCAACTATTAAGATTAAAATATTTTCTTAACCGACGGCCTCTGAGTAAGGGTCATGTTTTTAACCGACTTCCCAAAAAGGAGGCGGTTATTCTGTATTGAGAAGTTACTGCTTAAGACTGCTTAGTGCTTAAGGTCATGTGATGAGAAGGCATTGGGTGATGAGTTTACTTGCTATCTTCTTACAAATGGTTCGTACTTATCAAAGAAAAAGCGAGAAACCTTCTTGGTCTAGAGCAACTTTATGTCAAGTAGTTGACGCCGTTCGGTCAGGCCTATCTGGATATGAAGCAGCTAAAACTTGTGATATACCTCGTAAAACAGTCTTAAACTTAAGACTTATTATTGCTTGATTTTAACGTGTTCAGTTTTTGAAAAACCTTAGCCCAATAAAGACTGTAATGTTTTCTACTTTACCATTTAAGTTCTCGCTTGCCATCCACTAGATTACTAAGTATTTACGTCCTATGGCGTCAAAGGAAAAATTGTTACCTATTTTCGTAATATTTAAATAACGCCTTATTTGGTTAATTAAAAATGTTTTCATTCAGGTTTGGCTGGAATGCTAGCATTCCAGCCAAACCTGAAAACATTTTTATTTAAATTCAGCAGTTTATACTTTTTACAATAAAAAAAAAACAACATTAAAGTGTTTAGAACCCCTGATTCCTAATCTATGGCGCACTTGCCCCAAATTTCTTATGGAAGCTGTAGTAGCCTGTAGGATGCGTAAATTAAAAAGAAGCCAAGACTAATGCGCTTATTTGTATAAGTTCTATTATGTAAATTATCTGTTTTTCTTGTAACGTACGATTTTAGCGTATTTTCTTTAATAGGCGCACTTGCCCCGTTTCCAGGGGCAAGTGCGCCTATATCCATGTGTCTCAATTTAGTAAAAAATATCGCATTAATATTGATAGATTTGATTGAATCGTCGTTTCTTGCAGCTACAACATTCCAAATATTTACAATTTAATAAATGTGCAGTCATAAGTCAGCCCTGAAAAAAAATATTTTGCATCGAAATCATCTATGCAAAAAGTATGGCGCCCTTGCCCCGCCTGACCTTAACAGTTTTTTTCTTTTATTGTAAGTACCTACCTACATTTTTGAAAAGTTATTTAATAGTGTATTGGCGAAGAGCCAACTACATTTGTCATTGTTAAATCTGTCGGCGATTGATGTTGAATATGTAAACTTTACCTACCCGACATTTTAATTTTGTGAAACCAATTTATGTAGAATTAAAATAATATCTAAGTACTTAGGTACTTGACAACATTCAAAGTCAAAAACTAAATATTTTTATTTCACATGGGCCTACATGGGCACTTATGAAACGACGAGAAAAGTCGCACTGTTCGGGTTGGTCGTTTCCTATGGAGAAGAGCCGGCAAGAAACTCCATGGTTACTCTTTTAAAATCATTTGATTTTACAATGTTGTTGTTACAGCGTTAGTACTTAAATGTATGAGAGGGCAGCGTAGGCCCGACAATAAGTTATTGCTTACTTTACATTCGCACGGTTTATAAATTTTCAACCTTAATTCTAAAAGTATAAGGGTTAAAAGGGCTTTGTCGCGTGCACTGTATCTCTCCAAACAAAAAGTTTATAGCTTCAATACAGATAATTATTTTAGCACATTTTTTGTAACAACATAAGTCAAAGCCATCATATTTATATTATACATATACTAGCTGCGCCCAGCGGTTTCATCCGCTGCTCATTCAGGGGTCTGAAAAATAGATGTTGATTCTCAGACCTACCCGATATGTACTCAAAATTTCATTTAAATCGGTCCAGCCGTTTCGAAGGAGTATGGGAACGAAAACTGTGACACGAGAATTTTATATATTAGATATATTAGCAATAGGAAGTTATCAATAATTACATCATCAATTCATCATTCCTCATAGGGTAAGGACAGCTTTCGTACAAGTTCATACAAACGGACGAAATCATAATGTCCGCCGTTGAGTCATCATCATTGAAAACCGGTCATGGTCACTGTCAACACGTCATCCATCTTGCAGCACTTGATTATCGAAGGTCATTGATACGGAATATCAGGAAGACAGTTTTTGTGATAAGGAAAATAAATAGCCTTATTTAGACATTAGGAAGTGCTTAAAAATGGCCTAGAATAGGAGCATCCATTGTTTACAAATCGCCAATGACCAGTCTTCAATTTTAGAACTAGTTTTTGGCAGCGGCTTCGCTCGTGTTAAATTCGGGGTAACCAGTTCCCCTTTCCTGATTTACAGGTAACTTCTACCTGTAGTTTTTGCCCTTGCGCCTTATTGATTTGCAATAGCAAAGCTAAGCTTTCCCTTTACTTCCCTCTTTCTCCCCCATATCCCACTTAAAAAAATAGTTTGTCCGTCTCCTGGGTCCCAACTATCTCCGTACCGAAATTCATCAAAATCGGTTTAAGCCATTAGGGTGTGAAGAGGTTATCAAAATCAGTTTAATCATTAAAGCGTGAAGAGGTAACAAACAAACTCACTTTCGCTTTTATAATATTAAGTAAGGATTCTTCCTTTCGATGTAAAATATAAGTACGTGTGCAGACCATAGGAGTTATATATTCTTTTTTATACATAGATATGATTAAAATAAAGAAAGCTTCAATCAACCTTGAACGTAGCTTTCGCAACTCCCACTGGGAGACCGGTTCAAATAAGGAACTTAAAAAGCAGCGCGTGCGCAGTGTTCGAACACCGCGCTGGCAACATTCCACTATAACTATAGCAATCGTGTAAGTGAATTGAACTATTCCAGTTAGTGATATGAAATTTCAAACTTCTTCCCACAGCCCGGCTAGCTCAGTCGGTAGAGCATGAGACTCTTAATCTCAGGGTCGTGGGTTCGAGCCCCACGTTGGGCGCATCTTTTTGTGTTTTCCTGTATTTTTATTTTTTAATCAGATTTAACACGTGACTGTTTTTTTAATGTAAACAAAGAAACTTGAAATAAGAGACGCCTCGTAAAAAGACTATCATCATTATTAATATTTTGAGACATCACAAGGTTTAAAAGATAAGATAAGGAAAAAATATAGTAACCGTTGTTTGGAGAAACATTAAAGCCATTACTTAGACAATTTCGTCGTTTAACTAACAACATTGACCGAGATTTTTGTACAGATTTTTTGCACATCAAGCTACTACAATCTGTCAGATTTCTTTGATAGATTTTCGACTTTATTTCTAAAGGATTAAGGTTCAAGGTTCATTGGGAAAAATTGTCAGTTTCGGGTAGCTTGACCTGCAGGCGTCTGTACCTACAACAAAAACTTTCTTTCACGACCGAACATTATCATAAAATGTGTAGCAATTTTTAATAATGACTCACGAAGCAAGCAATGATGGAAAGTGCTCGATAATCGACTAATGATACCGACCTGGTTTTGCCCGATATTAATGAATAAGATTATTATCAAGTGACAGATGGTAAGCTTATTATTTCCGATGTTGTCGTTGAGAATTATCGAGGATTTCTTTAATACTTTCTACAACTTGAAAAGCTTATTTCTCTGTCTGGTAGTGCGAAAATATCAGCAGCAGTGTTGCCAACGACGATGGAATTAGTACGGTGTCAATAATGCAATAAGTACCAAATTAGATTTTACATGAAAAGCATTAAAGCTTAATTTTTACTAGTCACGTGTCCCACAGGCAAATGGCTCCACAAATCTTTTCAGGTGCTATTTACGTGCGAAATCTTGAATCAACTGTCGCTGTTCGCGTTTTGGTCATCTTCCCACTTCTTTATTCCATGATTGAAAGGAGTTTTTGTTTTTGGATATATTTATTCAGACAGATAGACATGGGACATTAACATTACTGGTGAGAAATGCGTGTTAGTATGTACCTACTATTAGATGCCCTCTGTCTAATTCGTTTTATTAATTGGAGTGGACTGAACATGCCTCTCCACGGTCATATTTGTTAAGGTACACAATTTATATTTTAATCAACTTAACCTGGGACTACAAATCGCAAATAACATCAGAAATGTTTCAAGTTTCGCAATTTGCGCTGGATGGCGGTTGACTACAGTTTTAAACAGTAATTATTAAGTACCTAATTAGGTTAGTATTGTCCCATCCCACCCAGTGTCTCTGGAAGTGCGGTCCAGCCAGGATTATAATGTCAACGTAGAAATATGAGACGCTTTAAGCAAAATTGGGTAGAACTTTTTTTTTGTGGGCGGAAAATCATCTCAAATAACTTCCCCCGCTCTGGGTGGAGCGGTGGGGAGTGTCAGACTTGTACTGGCTTAAACCTACCCATGTTCCTTCTATTGCCCTTTATGTTCCGGGGCCGCGGTATCTCTTTCGAACAACCCGCAACTCCGGATATTGGGTAGACCTTAAAGTTTATGAACCAAAGTCCAATTTCCCATAAAAGATAACACTAAACTTGAATGCTGTATTGCTTATTGTATAATAACAATTCCATAACAGTACACGTTGATATAGTTGACATTTTCAACTAAAATTGACCACAGCGGGGGTCTAAACGATGCACTATGGTCTATGAGAACCCATCGTTCATCAGGCGGAATTGTTTTACGTAACAGTTCATGATTTAGGAATTATTTAATCCTACTATAATATTAATATATATTTTTACATATATATAATATCTAATATATAAAATTCTCGTGTCACAGTTTTCGTTCCCATACTCCTCCGAAACGGCTGGACCGATTCAAACGATACTTTGTGTACATATCGGGTAGGTCTGAGAATCGGCCAACATCTATTTTTCATACCCCTAAGTGAGCAGCGAGTGAAACCGCTGGGCACAGCTAGTATACTATAATATTAATAGGTATCTATTAATATTAAAAATGAGAATGTTTGTGAGGATGGTTGGATAGATGTATGGATGTTTGTTACTCTTTCACGGCAAAACAGCTGAACGGATCTTGATGAAATTTGGCACAGAGGTAGGTTAAAATCTGGAATAACTCATAGGATACTTTTTTTTCGATCATAACGTGGGTGAAGCCGCGTGCGCCAGCTTTTATAAATAATACTTTTACTGCTGTTGTTGCGTTGTTAGACTACCTTGCGTGGCTGCTAAGCACGAGGTACCAGGTTCTATTCCCAGGTTGGTCAAAATGTAGCCACGAAGTATCGGTTGATGATAATAGGCTCGCTTCCATGTATAGGTGTACTATTAAGTACTCCTGCCTATCCCTGTGAGGATTAAAGTACTGATGTCATGTTGTAAAAATGTTTTGTTTTTTGTTTAATGTTCATAGACAAACAGATGATGAATAGAGGATGTATTTGGTAATCTTTGACCTCAATCCGCCTGTTGAATCCATTCAGGGAGGATTTGTAGTAATCCGGGTGTGGCTTAACTTAGCTTTATAAAAACTGTGATTATGTTGTGTTACAAGATTGCCACTTTAAAATACTTTTGTTTGTTTTTTTTCGTAATGTACATTTAATTGATTGAAAGGAGTTTATATTTTATTTTATAAAAAAAAAACTTTGCCACACTGGGTTTTTCGTAACAACTACCTAAAAGCCATGCAAATATTTGTTCCGTACTGTGATCGAACCCGCTACATACACCAGTTGATTCCCAGCTTTAGTTAAATAGAATCACAAAGGTTATAAAAAACGCACCCTCTAACAACTGCCGTTACCGCGATAGGTACAAAAAAAAACACAACCATCCTGAATTAGACATGGCCGCCATATTTAATTTTCTAACGCGGGAAAAGCAAATGACAGCTCCAAGTTCTTGTAAACCTTCAACATGGCTGCAGTATTCCGCTTGGCGCCGCTGGAAACATCGGAATGTTAATTAAATAAATCCCGCAGTGTTGTATCGATGCAAAAAATAAAAGGTCGCCGAGCCACGCGCACGCGCAACGGACGAACACGTCAAAGGGTTCTGTTTTTCTAGCCAAGTAGCGAAGAAAAACAGTTGAAACTAGTTTGTAGATAAAGTTGAATAATCATGAAGCGCTTTTTTGCTGGATTGCCAGTTGTAACGACTGCTGTTCGCGACCGTGACCGATTCGCAGTTGAAATGGCGGGAAGCGCTGATGTTAATGTGACGTTCGATAGTTCGTTTCGAAATAACTTGTAAAGAACCATTGAATTGTACCTTGAGGTTCTAAGTATAGTTATTTCAGTGATTAGATTAAGAACTAAGGAAACTTTATCTAAATTTTCAAGTCGTTTGGAATTGAAACTCTAGGGCACATCACAAGCTGAAATCGTTGAAAAGATTTTGCGCTTTTATAGTTTGTTCTTAGTTTCGTATAATTGATATTTTTTTTGGGTTCCGTACCTTAAGGGTAAAACCGTCTCTCACCAGGTCAAGTGATAGTTAGACTCCCATACAACAAACATTTTTTTTGGTTGGTTTTTCTGTTTATTGTAATGTTAGATAATTAAGATTTAAGAAAACATTCAACAAAGCATCTTTTAAACAGTTTTGCAGTCATCATCACTATTCAGACTATCCAACTAAATATTTATGGCTTTCAATTTAAACAGTTGCTACTGAATATAAATACTGTTTGGTTACGTAACAACTACATTAAGTTTGAAATCGCATAATAAATCATGGGCAAATAAAGTTGGTTTCTGAGGTATCATTTGCTAAGATTTGCATACATTTTCAACCTTATAGACATCATCAGTTGAGGTACAACTGATGATGTCTATAAGGTCGAAATTTAAAAAATATATATGAATATTAACTTAATTATGGCCATCTATCACTACTTCTCTTTTTACTGTGTTTATATTATCTTCATACAAGATTTGAACAATGTTGCCAGTCTATCATATATTTGTGCCACTTCCAAATCTGCTGACTTTTAAGGAGAAAGTGTTGCTATCCGAAATTGGTAATTCATTAAAATTGCCATCGATTTTATAGACGAATCTATTGACAACTTCTTACCAAAGATGGTTAAGTGGTCTGGGTCAAACACTTCACTCATTCAACTGAATATTAAGATTTCTTTTTTTGGAAACATTTCTTTATTCTCTTAAAATCACTGCGAGCGCTACTGCTAACCCTGAAGCTACTGTCGAGCAATGTGTTCTTAAGTTTTTCCATTAGAAATTACTCATTTGCGCCAGGACCTAGTGTTTTTCTCGGTTAATGTCAATGGGTTCGCTGCCATCATCATTTTCCTGCCCTTGTCCCATTCTATTTGAGGTCGGCGCAACACGTTTTCTTCTTCCAATCGCCCCTATCTGACGTCACGGCATCATTTACTCCTTTCTCCTTCATATCATTCCTTATACAATCCATCCATCTTTTCTTTGGCCTTCCTCTCGCTCTCCGTCCATCAACATTGAGATCCATCACTCTTTAGTCACATGTGCTTTATCCCTCCTCATTACATATCCAAACGACTCCCTTTATTTTTTTCTGTAACAGGCGCAACTTGAAACTTCTTCAAATATACTCATTCTTTACTTTATCCGTTCTTGTCACTCCACACATCCATCTCAACATTCTCATCTCTATTCTTCTTCTCTCATGTTTCATGGGTTCGCTGGCAATAGAACTTAATGATGACTGACGAAAAGAGGATTTAATATGGTAGGTACCTCTACTAACCCTTCAGTAAAATTCTGTATTGACCTGACGTCGTTCATGTCTCCCAACCATTTATCCGATTTTTTTTACTGCATAAAACCCACCAAAGGTAAAGAGCAAAAGAGGCTCTTTTGCTCTTTATGTTCCGGAGCCATCGTGTCTCTTACAAACAACCCGCCACCCCGGCAGGCGGTGGCCCTAACCATTTATCTTTATAACTTAATTTCAGTTCCCCATTCCTCTTAGTAATTAATTAAAAAGGGCCTAACAAGGTAACAATTCGATAGTTGCTTAGTAACCAGTACCACAACACTTCGGATGTTGATAGTCAAGCGCATGCAAGTCGTAATAATGTTTTGACTGTCATGGTACCATGACTCATGCTTCATGCGGCTGCAATCATTGCAAGTTATGTGAGGTAGTTATTAGAATCGCTTCCCTGTGAATGTTGTTAGTTGACGTTGATTTTAGTTTGAAGTTTTTGATTCTATGTCGGTTTTAAGTCTGTCTTTAGTCGAAATTGTGGTATTGCCAAAAAATCACACATGATTTTTTTAAACGTTGCTCTATGAAATTCGCCTGTATCTTGGGTGAGTTTACAAACATCTAAACTCACATACACAAACAGCCAGACCCGAAACAACAATCTGTAGGTCATACAAATATTTGTTCCGTGCGGGAATCGACACCGCGACACGCGGCGCAGCAGTCGATCGCTCAGCCACCGCGTGCCGTCAATCTTTTCATTATTTTAGTGCAATATCAATTTTACAATAACTTGTTAATTTTAAGGCTACGTACCTCAAAAGGAATATACGGAACCCTTATAAGACCACTTTGTTGTCTGTCGGTCTGTCTGTCAAGAAGATCTTAGGAAAGCGTGGAAGTATCGAGTTGAAATTAAAACCATACACTCAAGTTGGTGGTCCAACGACCAACGAACGAACGAACGAGGAGCTCGTGGCTAAATAATAGCAGCCGCTCAGGTCGATCTTAAGGTTAAGCCGCGCTTGCCTAGGTTGATCTGTGGATGGGTGACCACCCGTTACATACCGAGTTTCCTCCGTGCCTCGGAAAGCACGTTAAGCTGTTGGTCCCGGCTGTCATTTGTAGATCTTTGACAGTCGTTACAGGTAGTCAGTGTTCCGAAAGTCTGACAACCAGTCTTACCAAGGAGTATCGCATTTCCTAGTACTAACTGGGTTGTGGAGGTCAGATAGGCAGTTGCTCCATGTAAAATACTGATATTCAGCTGCATCCGGTTAGACTGGAACCCGACCCCAACATAGTTGGGAAAAGGCTAGGCAGATGATGATGACACTCAAGTTGGTGGTCCCTTAGAGCTATGTAACTAATAAACCTTGTTGATTTATGCAATCATAAGGCTTTATCTATAATCAAGAAAAGGTAAAACCGAAACAGTCAGCTGGGTTTACCCGAAACAACAACAACAATGCTATCTATAACTACAAAACATTAATTTAACGCAGATTGCAGTACTCGAACAAAACAGGAACCTAGTTAAACTGATAGACATCGTTCTTACACCACAGATGGAGAAGGCGACCTGTGAGATATTTATGGTGTTGAACACAGAACACTGCAGTTTACGCAAACCGACTGGCGGCAGACAGACACACAAATATTATATACGTAGCAGGAAATTGCAAAGACAATAATAATAATAATAATAAATCAGTCCTCAGGAATACATGTCTCGTATCACAGAGCGCATCGACTTCCTGAAGCAGAAAGTTTGTGCATGGGCGAGCCGTATTCGGAGGTATAAGCGGCGGGTTGATCGGTACTCGCAGAATCGCATGTTCCGGAGTGACGAGAGGTGGGTATACAGAGCTTGGGAGCGACCTGACCAAAATATGACAGACGTATGCCGCCCGGATGATGCCGCCACGAGTTCTTTCTGGCGCAGCATCTGGTCGGTGCCCGTCTGTCATACTGAGACTGACTGGATGCGTGTTATCGAGCGAGTGTGTGGAACTATTCCAGAGATGGAGCCAATTTTAATTACGCCATCAGACATAGCCAGAGCTGTCCGTCCGTTCCCGAACTGGAAGTCTCCGGGACCGGATGGACTGCATAACTTTTGGTTAAAATGGCTCAGTAGTTCACACACTCGCCTGGCATCGCAATTTCAGTCATGTCTAGAGTCCGGATCTCTGCCACAGTTCTTAACAACAGGCGTTACCCACCTGCTCTATAAGTCAGGTAGTCCCGCGGAACCCAAGAATTATAGGCCGATCACGTGTTTATCGACGGTCTATAAACTTCTTACGTCCATTTTGAGAATGAAAATTAACAAACACATTGACAGTAACTCTATTATGTCTGTCTCTCAAAATGGATGTAAGAACGGGTCCCGCGGTACTAAGGAGCTACTCCTCATCGACATGGCTATTAGCCAGCAGGTTCGTCGATCCCGCAAGGATTTGTCGACATGTTGGATAGATTATAAGAAGGCCTACGACTCGGTGCCACATACATGGCTCAAGAGGGTGCTGGAGTTGTACAAGATAGATGCAACCCTACGCGCCTTTCTTGAGTCGTGTATGGGGCACTGGAGGACGGTCCTTCGATATCCAGGATGTCAACAAATTCAGGGGAACGATGAGCCTGTTTGGATTAAACGGGGAATATTTCAGGGCGACAGTTTGAGTCCACTTTGGTTCTGTCTGGCCCTGAATCCTCTTAGCACATTGCTGGAGGATACAGGACTAGGCTATCGGTTGAGAAGAGGCGGTCAGGTCATATCTCACCTCCTTTACATGGATGATCTGAAACTCTTTGCCCCCAACAAATTGCGACTGATGGAGCTACTGAAAGTAACTGAAACTTTTAGTAACGCCATCAGGATGGAATTTGGTGTGGACAAATGTGCAGTCATGTATGTTAAACGAGGGGAGATTATGGAATCCGAAGGCATTCAACTCTCGGATTCCATACACCTCAGATCCCTTTCCTCATTCGAAAGCTATAAGTATTTGGGTATGACGGAAGCGTTAGGCATTAACGTAGCTGACATGAAGCAATTGTTGAGGGAGCGTTTCTTTGGTCGCCTGAAGAAGGTATTAAAAAGCCTTCTTTCGGGCGGGAACAAGGTGCGCGCCTTCAACAGTTGGGTCATGCCGGTTTTAATGTACTCTTTCGGCATACTCAAATGGACTCAGACTGAACTCGATGCCCTGGATAGGAGAGTCCGTACACTGCTGACTGAAAATCGGATGCATCACCCACGATCATCAGTGATGAGACTGTACATCCCACGGAAGTGTGGGGGTCGAGGCTTCTTAAATGCGAAGACCCTCCATAACCGAGAGGTGTGCAGTCTCAGGGAATATTTTTTAAAAGCTGAGTTGGGTATGCACCGAGATGTGGTCGCAGTGGATAAGGGATTCACCCCGCTGTCCATGGCTAAAGAGAACTGGCGCAAACCTGTAGTACTTACTACCGAGGACCGCAAGAAAGTATGGCAAGACAAGGAGCTTCACGGGCGCTTTTACCGGGCTCTTCATGGGCCCGATGTAGATTTTCTTGCATCCGTATCCTGGCTACGATTCAGCGACCTTTTTGGGGAAACTGAAGGTTTTGTCTGTGCGATTATGGACGAAGTTATGTTGACGAACAACTATCGGAAATATATTATGAAGGACGGGACGGTTGATGTGTGTCGGGCATGCCACCGTCCGGGTGAATCCATCAGACATATTATTTCTGGTTGTTCTCGTCTAGCTAACGGCGAGTACTTGCACAGACACAACCAAGTAGCCAAGATTATTCATCAGCAACTTGCCTTGAAATACAATCTTGTGGAATCTGAGGTACCGTACTACAAGTATGTGCCCGACCCAGTTCTCGAGAAAGACCATGTCACGCTGTACTGGGATCGGTCTATCATTACTGACAGGACTATTGTCGCCAATAAGCCTGACATAGTGGTGATAGACCGATCAGCGCGCCGCGTAATGATAATCGATGTTACCATCCCACATGACGAGAACCTCGTGAAAGCTGAGAAAGAGAAACAACTCAAATATCTTGACTTGGCACACGAGGTTGTCGATATGTGGAATGTGAGCTCGGCTGTCATTGTGCCGATAGTAGTTACGGCCAATGGCCTGATGGCCAAGAGCATCGAAGACCATCTCTCGAAGCTCTCCTTAGGCGGTTGGATTAAGGGCCTGATTCAGAAGGCAGTACTCCTCGATACGGCCCGCATTGTGAGGAGGTTCCTGTCTCTGGAGCCCTAACCACCGGTAGCTTGGACCCTGCTCCCGATACCGGCGGAGACCTACTTTTATATTTTTAAATGTTTTTTCTATTATTTTTTAAAGAAATATTTAAAAATGTATTTGTAAGTATATTGAATGAATAAAGAAAATAATAATAAAACAGACCTGCAGTTTTAGCTCTTGCGCCTGATTGATTTGTAATAGCAATGCTAAGTTTGCCCTTTTCTTTCCTCGTTCTCTCTCATATCCCACTTTTTTGAAATAAAAATTAGCCTGTGTCCGTCTCCTGGTTCCCAACTATCTCTGTACCAAAATTCACCAAAATCGGTTTAGCCATTAAAGCGTGAAGAGGTAACAAACAAACAAACTCACTTTCGCTTTTATAATAATAGTAAGGATTTAAATTAATTATATTCTTGTATACGTCATGAGAACTGCAATAATGATGATTTACAAAGAAAATAAACATGAAGTTAAGAAACGTTTATGTAAACTAGCAGTGAGTAGGCTTCAATTAACGAATGACAGTAAGGAATAACAACTGCAGAGGTATGATGGCCCATCTGACGTAAGCGAAGCAAATACAAAGCAGTTATAGCCTAGTGGTGTAACGTTGAACTGCCAAATCATAGGCTCCGAGTTCGAACCCAAGGCACGAACCTCTGATTTTTCGGAAATTATATAATTACCACTTGCTTCGCTGAGGGAAACATCGTGAGGAAACCAGCATGCCTGAGGGATATTAATCGACGGCATATTAGCCAAGTTATCAAAACTAATGGGTGACAAAGAAACGTTAACTCCAGTTAGTTACTTACCACACGAACGAACGACTTACAAAGCAAGTAAAGAAAGGATTACAGTATTATATTTTATCTTTAACTAGGTTGCTTGTTTGTTGTTTAGAACAACACGTTGTGTTTAACACAACGTTTTAGTGGTTCTTCCAAGAAATAGAATTCTCATTATCTAGTAGTATATAATATTGTTTGTTGTAACAATAACATTGCATAAGATGACGGAATTTCATATTTACCGTAAAACGTTTGTAAACTCAAGAAGTTTTGACAATAACATTCCACGTAATAAGTAAACGTCTAAACATAATATTGCTTATATGAACTCCTCTATAAATCAACGATATCACTGTCATTAGGAAGTCGAAGTTGCCCTCAATGATAACAGCTAACAAAAGAACAGCAGTAAGTAAAATGGAATTACAGGAATGCCTTTTCCTAATTGTTTATTTAAAGAAGAAAAACTAAAAATAAATTAAAATAACTCGTTGATTCCATGATCTGGAGAATTGACTCAAACGAATGAATGTCAAACTAGATAAAAATCCAAAAACCAGAAGTAATTAGAAGACACACATCCATAATTATAGAAATCTTGATCACATTGGTAAACTGACTGACAATATAACAAAAAATACAGCAGTAATAGAATTACTTAGGATTTATTTCACTACCTACGGATGAGCTCTAACCAAAAGACACTAATATTATAAAGGCGAAAGTATGTTTGTTACTCATTTACGCTCAAACGTCTAGATCGATTTGGATGAAAATGCAGTAGTTTATACATTGAATTAACACATAGGCTACATTTATCCCAGAAATTGGATAATAATTCAGGAAATACAGTGAGCTGGTATACAGATTAAAATAAATTGAAACATAGCTGAAAATGTTATCTACAGCAAGGCAACAAAGTTTTATCGAGTGAGCCTTAAACTGTACAGTTGGTTCATATCCAATAATAATTAAAACTTATCCAGAAGTAGCGAAGGTAATCTATTTGAAGCGGGAAATTTCTAATACGTAACTTAATAGGTGTCAGGAACGGTGAAAATACTGCATTAAAATAAAAGAAACATCAAATATGACGAACAGTTACTTTAACTAATGGCCTCTTTTAAACGAAAACATAAGACCTGTGACAGAGACAATACAAATGCGGGAAGAGTGAGGCATAGACGCTAAACTGACAGGCAATCCCTGTCAAATATTTCATCAATTTAGCTCGAGTTTCCTTAGTTTGCTTCGTGCATGCATGCATGCAGATTGGAAAAGTTTACAAAAACATTTTCATTTTTCATCGTTTAAATTTCGTAAGAAGACATATTGATTGACTGATTTGATATTACTGTATCCTATTTGTGCTAAAATCAAAAATAAATCAGTAAAACTAATCATATTGCTCAAATGATTCACTCGCCCTTCATCAGAAACTATACTATAGCTATTTCTTTATCAATATTCATATCCTTAACATTATGATTCTTTATAATTTTATTTATGTTATCCAATTTTCCAGTTTTGATTTATCTGTTGATAGTTACAGGTGTATTTAATAATAACACCAGACTGATTTATTACCTACTGATTTTAATATTGAATCATTTTAACAGATGTTTGCGTGACTTATTGGCAGAAAGTTTTGAGACAGATACAACTTATTATTGTATAACGTGATGAAAGAGAAGGAGATTTTATTCTTAATTAAGAGTCCTGATTGTCAGTCATTAAGAATGAGCCGAATTCATCACTGTGCGTAGACTATAGCAGCATGGGCGTAAAACATGCTTTCTGGAAATCTGTTTTGTAAACAAAAATCAAATATATCCATATTCATGTGCAACTAAAAATCTGAGCAATTAAAATCACCGAAGACTATTCATGCATAACGATAGCGATCCACAACTATGTAAATTAATTAATATTACGAAATCGAATAACTAAATCAAATCTAGCACCAAGCTAAGAGAGAAAATTTGAAAATCTGGATCAATAAATCTCTTTCGATCGGTGCGATATTAATGATCTGGAGAAAGACGTAACAGATTATGGCAGTGATGATAATGATCCGATTATATCACGAACTTGTAATGTTGATGGTGAAATGAAGAAAGCAAAAGAACATATCAAAACAAGTTATGAAACAATTGCCGGATACAAATACTTGGTATTTGTAACATGTCAACACTTATCTATTGGGATCTTAAAACCAGTAGGAGCACAGCTACATATGTTTTCGAGTGGTTCCATCCATTTTGGGATTCTGGGCTCACTTTAAGTGGTGGTTAAAGGAAAAAAATCAAGTTGTCTGCGAAAGAAGTGGTTGTACCTACTTGTAACGGTTGTTTTCAAAACCAGACTAACATTAAATGTCAAATGAAGGCGGTTAACTTTATGGTCTTGATTACTTAGCTGCTAGAATTGATTGATTAGGTGTCCAAGGCACATTTGTCTGTCTTCTTGACCCAACTACAAAGTATCAAAGATGCTTTAGAAAATATATGACGCGTGCAACATTAGATCGCCCCACATATTTTATATGGAGAAAATTCTATATTGTTCCGTTTCTTGGCGTCTATATAAAATCGAACTTTCTCTATAATAAGTATGTTAACGATAAAGGTGTCATATACACGTGCTTTGTCACCAGAATCTAAGTTTATTCGTGAATCTTCAAAGTTGATAATGAGGTTAAGAACTTTACAATGATAAAGTATTGTGAGAGTGATAATTATTTATGTTTTATTGCCGGATCAGCATGGTTGGCCTTGATTTTCTATAGGTTTGAGCCCGTTTTCTCTTGCAAGACGAAGTAGCTCTAGCTTGGTATACATTAATCCCACTATTCCCATTTATTGTTGGATACAAGGCCGCTTGGTGCAAAAAGTTTTGTTGAATGCATCGGCTAACTAGAAAATAGAACCTGGTCTGACTCTTGTTCACTGTGACCCTCCTTTATTCATCTGCATTGTAAGGTTAACTTTTGCGTTATCATCAATCTTTGCAACTAAAAATGTTCAGTTGCATTAAAGTTATCTCAAATTCAAACCTGATTTAAATCAATATTACTTACAGGTTAATTATTGCAACTTAAAACCCGTTGACCTCAATAATTTTGAAGAAAAGTTTTACCAACTAACCTAATATCTTCTGAAGCATAACAAAAAGTATAAATCGAAGTTAATTTATTTCCAATAAAGACAATTGCATGTTTTATACAAACTAATTACAATTGCAGCATTGTTTGAACAATATAACAAGACAATTTTAACGTCATAAGTGCCCAACAGATAATAAAAACGTTCATTGACATAGTTGGAATGTATTAATTACTTATTAAAGAAACGTAGGATAGTAGTAACAATTCCGATATTGCAAGATTTGTTATTCATAAGATTGTTGTGATTGCACCACGTGCATCGTACCGATGTTTATTAAGGTAAATAGGTTATTGAAGTGCTTGGAGCAACTTTTCACCGGTTTCTGTAGTAATATTATTAAGTTTAAGCCCGCTTTTATTGATGTGTATGTAAGTAGAAACTTTTACGGCTTCAGGGTGTAAATACATGATTGTTTATGGCTTAGATATTATGCTTCCTCATTTTCGCTTTAGTGTCTTTAGTTATAATGTTAATAGTGTTCATATTATCTTTGGGTGTTCTTATAATTATTTTATTTTGTCTTTCCTTAGTGGCATGTCCCTGTAATATACCGTACCCTTTTTCATCACGTGGTATTTTACGATTACCAGATGAAATTATTTTCACCCTAAAAAAACTACAACACGCAAGTTTTAAGGATCGAGGGGAATACCAAAACGTTAAGTTACAGTAACACATAAATATTGCGTTTGTAAATGTTTATTGTACTTTGTATTGCCTGTGGACATGACAGGGCTTCGGTCTTCATTGTCCTTTCTGGCTTTATTATTGAAATCCTTTTGTGCCTCTTAGCTATGAAATAATGTTTGTTTTACATATTTACTGCTGGTGTCTTGAGATTTTAAATATGGTTACTTCTTTTTTGCTTGACAACGCATTTATGGAATTCCTGATTTTGAATTTAGTATCTTTAACTGCACCGGGTTTTTGTATCTACCTGTTTTTAGGTATAAATTCAGTCTTTCCGTCGTCGAAATAACTCAAGTCATCAATATGCATGAATGACACATTTAGGGCTCAATTTTTTTAATGTATTACCTCAACCAGCTACATTGCAACAAGTACTTTTCCATTGATTCAATTATAGCCGCTTCACTTGTTCTTTAGAAATCAATTCCACGAAAAATGTAACCGGTATGAATGTTTAGCATAAAAAGCTTATACAACATGTAAGTAGAGCTAACTAGTAACTTGTGAGGCTTCCAAGTGAGCGGCTACGTTTAAAACTATCGATCTGAACCGTGCGTGTTGGCTCGCTTTGTTACGTTACGAAACATTTTTATTCCTTTCTTTGCCTTTTAATTTCTCCTCTTTATTCAACACTTCTAAATTTATCTCGATGTTAATAGATCTTTCTTTTATAGTCTCAGTTACACTTGCTCTAAAGAAATGTTCGTGTTCTTGATAGCTATCACTAATTACTTTGTTCAGACACTCATATACACCTCGCTTCCATGAATCACCTAATAGCTTTAACCATAATGTTTAATTAAACAATTTCAAAAAACTTGTTCCATACGTTTAGTCTTGTCCTGTTAAACACTGACCGCGAATGAGTAATTTGTAATTCTAATATGTATATGGCAATCACTTCTTGGACATGTTTGTTTGTCGTCAGAGATCCTAACTTAGGACGACCACTGGAGAGGTAAAGTAAAGACACTGGAAACTGTAATTGTATAACCATCATCATCATGATCTTTAGTCCCACTTGAACCACTGCTGGATATAGGCCTCTATTTGTTTGTGTCAAGATTACTTTAATCACACAGGATTTGCTAATATGAAACTCACTCCAAAAGTTGCAATGCTAGATAATTATCTACAAACGCATCTTTTACTAGTATACTTAACATGAACATGCTTATACGCACTTCATTAGCATCAATCTCCATGCCATCAAAGTAAGGCGTTTCTCGGGCGGAAAATTAGATGGGCATACAAACGATACAATCTATTTTATTAGGTCACACGACGATCTGTGCGTATGTAAATCTGCGTGAAATTGCAATGAAATAAGAACGAACGTTCAACTAGAATGATTGAGAAATTCGCTGTCATTTCTGGTATAGCTTCGTCCTACATTCTGTGGATCTTCTACTTTGTTTATATGGCTTGTGAAATCACGTGTTTACTGGTTAGCACCTATTCAGTTTTGTCAATGTCTTCTTAAGTGTATATTATTACCGTTAATTTGATAAGGAGAAAGGTGAATAAAATTACGATTCTATTCTTTTCCTTAAAGATATTGTTGTAGCAGCTGCAGATTATTTTTAGATAAGACCTGATCTGCTGGTTTTTTAATTCAGTACTTATCGGATGTTCCGTTAATGTTTTAAATTTTGTTTATGTTATTTCAACTGTTTCTACTTCTTACGTAGATTGTTCTTATTTTTCGTCCAGCGTTGCTCAGACTAATCTTGAGCCATCTATTTCTTCACTAAACCATTGTGAATTACGGAGCACGGCGTGTTGTGAAATGTAACAGAAGAAAATGTTGAAAGATTCTCCCGTCACTAGAACCAAGTGCGTGAAGATGGGAGATATCATCTCAGATAGTCAAGTCTAAGTGAAGCGTGTCATTGCGCGGTTTAAACCCGTCAGTGATCTAAGAGGATAATAACATGAAAATGAAAATCGATTTATCGAAAGACTTATTGGAATTTGTAAAGAAACAGATGTGTTGCAATAACTAGACAACGAATTTACAATCAAAATAACGCTAATAACAAAAACACATGGATGGAGTTTACAACAGAACAGCAGAATTAATAGTTGGTAAACAATAGGTAGAAAAACTTGATAAGTAAAATTTTACAAATATTGTCATCGTCGACTATTTTAATAGTAAACACAGTTTTGACGAAAACAATAAACAAGTTTTGTAGCTGATACTAAATATTCCATCCCCATCATGACTAAAGTTACTATGAATAAGAAAAAAACCCGAGTTCCGTACACCAAGAGTTCCGTACAAACGTTCGACATAAACAGTTCCATCTTTGGACTGCATGGACTTAGAGAGTGGAATTTTTCAGAGTTCCAAGGGGTCACAGATTTGACTATATGGCTTTGATTTCAACTCGACCTCCACGCACGCGTTTACGAGATAAAGGACCTTGAAAAAAAACCAGCCAAGAGCGTGTCGGGCCACGCTCAGTGTAGGGTTCCGTAGTTTCCCGTCCGTCACAATAAGTGTTCCCACTTATGAGTTTATTATTTGTTTGACGTTGAACACTAGGGAATTGTATTTTATTATTATCCAAGTATGGGAATAGTGCGTTAGTCGTAGTGGTAATTTTGTATTGCGAGAACTGATTTCAATAATTCTTTTTTTGTTTGAAAAAAGAAATTAAAAAAAATGTAAACGAAGTTAAAAAAAAATGCTTGCATAAACGATTATACTACAAACTTAGTCCAGAAATTATTTTGTAAAACTTTTTTTTTTGTACAAAAACTGTTATGTCAATCAAGTTCAAAATAATTTTCATAGAAAGTCCTTATAAAGTTCTACTTTTCAGATTTTTTTCATATTTTCTAAACTTATGGTTCAAAAGTTAGAGGGGGGGGGACACATTGTTTTTTACTTTTGGAGCGATTATTTCCGAAACTATTGACATTATCAAAAAATGGTTCTAGTAAACCCCTATTCATTTTTAAATACCTTTCCAACAATATATCACACGTTAGGGTTAAAATTAAAAAAAAAATCACTTCCCACTTTACATATAGGGTGGCTACCCTAATAAAACATTTTTTTCCAATTTTTATTTTACCACTTTGTCGGCGTGATTGATATACATATTGGTACCAAATTTCAGCTTTCTAGTGCAAACGGTCACAGAGATTAAGCGAGGACGGACGGACGGACGGACGGACGGACGGACGGACGGACGGACAGACAGACATGGCGAAACTATAAGGGTTCCTAGTTGACTACGGAACCCTAAAAAGACAGAGGCACAACAAAATGTCAAATAAAAATCCTATAGTGTATGATTCCGTTTTTTCCTTTGAGCTACGGGACCCAAAAAAAAATACAACACAACACCAAATGTACGTTTACTTGTATCTAAATACATTTCCGTGAACATCTGCAGTGTACCGGAAAGGCCCACATTTGCAAATGAACGTCTTACAATAGGGGTAACAGCGTAACAAAACACCGAGAACTACGAGCTCCTAATGCTACAATCAAGTAACATGTGATTAGAAGATACCAAGATGCATTGTAGGAATCGAGGGTTACATTACCAATGGCTTGTTGACATGGCGTGAAAGGGTTGTATTTGCAAGTGAATGACTTTGGATACGGAAATTAGATCAATTCAACATGGGTTCACTTCAATGTTCATTGACGGTTACAAGGTTGTTCTCACTCTTTTAGACTTCGTAGATAGTAAATCTTCTGATCTTTCCATTGGATTTATCCAATGTACCTACCTGACATTAAAGTTGTAGTTAAGAAAATACGAAATAGTATGGAAGAAGACGATATGGTGCGCCGTTCCCAAATAAATTTGGAAAAGGGCAGCAGAATGTTGATAAAGATGTACATAAATGTAGCATTGTTATTCATCATGTTTAAATTACAATTTAAATACAAATTATATTTGCATATTTTGCACCAAAACCATGCATGAAGTATAATTTTTGAATGACACGCTTGATGATTATGTAAATGAATAAAAGGCATATGGTGCACATACAGTGCAACAATTTTAAGAGTAATACAAATTTATTCGATACAGTTGTATATTATTATTATTATCAGTTTTATCTACAGATCTACACTGATGCTGACGTCAAACACAATGTGTGTAGTGCGTATCTGTAAGTTAACATTCTTGTTAAATTCATTTCCGTGGTTAGCAGTCACGCTACACTGTACTCAAGTAACATCTGCTTGATAGCATTTTTAATAAATGTTAGTCTATAAAAAGAAATGAAAAAATTAGACTTTCAAAATCGGTTGCCAAACGATGACTGAGAAAAACTTGGAGATCTTTTATTAAAAACTGTTGAAAAAGTCTCTAAGTTTTTCGCAGACGTAAGAAAACCGTTGACAACCAAATCTACAGTAGATAACTGGATATAAAGAAGTAGAAACGGCTATTTTTTATTAAGCAGTAGTGGTGCTCAAAATGCTATAAAATACAAGCATGTCAAACAAGATATTCCGTAATTTATACGAGTCGTTCTTTATCAATGTAGGTACATTCGCGTAAAAGTTAGAAATCATAGATAGGTAACTTGAGTTTTTTTTAATGTTACACTGACAGCTACAATACCTGTTCTTTTTTCAAAGTTTTCTAAAAGAGATCATAATCATATTACTTTCTTAATCGTCAACAAGATTGTCAATGGACAAATGATCTAGATTGTTTATGAAAACGAAAACTTTTTTTGTTTTGATATTGTTATTCACTTAATTGGCCAAGTTAGTTATTAGATCGTGTTATTTCGTAACATTATTTCTTTCAGTAATCATTTAAACGTGTATTATTACATGCTAATAAATCTATTTCATTAGCAGCGCTCGTGAAATGACTATAACTACGCAACATTTAGTTTAGCATTATAGTTAATGTTATTACTCACAATATATCTATAATTTAGCAGAAATTACTATAATTATTTTAATAGAAAGTTTGGCTCAGCAAAAGTAAGTATCATTTTAAAAACTTCGGCGCAAAAGTTAATTTGATTATCAGGATTCGATAGTCGAAACTGCTGATATACAATGTGTCTATGGAAAGTAGATGTAGTACAATATTGTCAAATTTTATTTGCACACTTTAGTGGGAGTTTATGCTTCAAGACTAGTTTTTACATACATTAGAATATATGTGGTAGTTTTAATGGTAACTTTTGTATGAATTATTACGGTAGAAATGATACAGTAGAGACTATAGTACACGGTACATACCTACATCCCAAAGAAGCCATATAACATGCAAATAACATTCTAGCTAGACAGACTTAATGAATGTAGAGCAGAAGAAGGCCAGGACTTGCATACAAAACATGTTACTTTTCAAATACATAGAATTTCTTTTTCAGAGAAAGCCATGTATAAATGTAAATGTTGACGACACACACATAATCGTGCTAAGATAAACTCATAACATGAACAACAGAACAAGGCAAATAGTAATGAGCTCTCGTGAGGTCACACTAGATGAAAGTATTGATAGCAAAGTTTAACAAGCCGTGAAAATAGCAAACATGGCCGTCACAATAGGCACTAAACAAACTAGTCTCGGTTCACAGGACAAGCGTGATGCTACTGAACTCGTTGACCTAATCTCGAAATTTGACACAAAAGAAAAAACATTACAAGCAAACAGATAAGCAATACCGTAATTCCAAGAAAAGAAACCATACTTTAAGCTTACTACGTTTCTCACATGAGACAATGACAGAAAATTCTTTTACCAGATGAATTTCTTTGTATTTCCAATACACTATGGTAACGATCTCACAAGTTGATGTAACTAGCAACTGTTAGAAAAAGAATCGTGCGATTGTGCACGCTTCACTCAAGGACGATCACGCGACGCCACGCCACTGTTATTACAGCACTGAAAAGCTTATTAAAATAATGGTCCGATAGCTATGGAATTAGAGATTACAATAAGGAATGCGAACATTCCTGTTCTTGTTGCCAGGTGCGAGCGGATTCCGAAGCGAATGGAAGTCGATCGTTTAAGGAAATTATGTGCTCCTGTGAGAGAAAAATGTCTGGTTATCCTCACGGTGCGCTTGCAGGAATCGCAAGCATTATTTATTGCTGATGGATTATAAAGGAATTTATAAAACGACAATGCACTTTATAAAAACTAAAAACACGGTCGCATTTTTATGATATCGGATATTATCACAATGGTTGATAAGACAAGTGATATCGATAAATCGATATATATTGTTTAGCGACGTGCAGGACGCGCACCGCAAACAATAGTCAACAAGGCAGTGCACAATGAGGTAGACCCGACTGTGGTAAATGAATTCGTATCATATTACTATGAAATAAAAGGAGCGTAAATATACAGTCCGATAAACAAGCAGAACGAAGTTAAGGTCGCAAGATGAAAGCTGTTGGAAATACTTGAAAATTGAGGTTTTTGTAGCAAATAATGACAAGTTAAGTCAGTTAATTTCACAGTTGCTTTCATTCATGGAATGTGCACAATTCTGAGAAGTAGGTAAGTATAATTGGAGATGAATAAATTACGAAAGCATCTGGTAAGAGAGATGAACACAACGCAGTCAAAAAAGCTTCGATAATAATAATAATGTTAGTGAGAAGCAGTCTCTGTGCGTGGATGTCGTCATAGTAACGTGTAGCGTAACGTCTTGGGTTCAATGGACACGATAGTGTAATGACAGGTTGCTGGTCTCTCGACTATGAGCACAATAATAGAGGCCTGTTTATAATAGTTCCCAAGAAGCGATAAAGATTTGAGATGCGAACTAGATTTTGTGGAAGCTTAGTCTTCACATATATCTCGTATAGCCAGTAAGAACAAAAAAGTCAGACGACTGATATGGCTTTCTTGATAAAATTAGAGGAAAGAGATGTGACAACACGAAAAGTGAAAAAATGGGAGAGGCGTTTGGCCAGGAGCTGGAACTGACAAGAGTAATAAAATTAAAGTCAGAGACAAGCTGACAAAAAGCCAAAAAAGGTTTTATTAACTACACATTACTCCATCTGCGTAAGAAACACCTTCGAAACTCCATGATCTTAGTCATCGCGTTTGGGTAACGGGTTGGTGACCGCAGGCAGGACCCTTTCAAATCTAGTCACAACATGTTTATTGCTGACGTCACAATCTTAGGCTTGGTAAAGTTATAACCAACGTGACACACAGCTGTTATTGCAATTTGCTACGCGACATGTTTTATGCACCAATCTTGGTCGCAGACCGAGATAACGTTTCATTAAACAAGCAAGGCTTTTCTGTAACGGTGATACAAGTGAAAGATAAATATTGTGTTAGTGCTTCCATTTGGAGTATTGGAAGTAAAAATAAACTGCATGAAAGTTAAATCATTTTGCAGGGATTTCGAATGAAGAATGAGTGATCACTTGAACAGTAGCGTCATGTTTTTTCTTATCACGTCATGGTAATCCATTAGATCTTTGTAGAGGTCAAGATTGTAACCCCTAGCCACTCCTACAGTCATAGCCGTGCCAACCACCATGACAGTTGTGTAATAGTGCAGGCGATTTCACCAACACACCACAAGAACTCATGACGTCACACAAACATGCAACCGAGCAATAAACAATACAAACCGACCATCAATAAACATCAAGTCGATGACAACGATGCCGTCCATTACAAGCGATCACTTCTCTAAACTCACTCATTAAAACATACTTTCTTTTCATCCAGTAAAAGTTCATTAGCCGCTGAGAGAACAATAGGCGATGAATAAATACCAGATAATAGTTCTGATACGATGATTGAACACCCACGCGCTGAAGGCGAAAGTGATGACTGGGTGTCGTATGAAGTAATTGAAATCTCGACCACTGTATTACGTCTAAAAGATAATCTATTCAATAGAAAAAGCTGCAGCGTAAGATTAGTTTGTTAAGAGGTATTATCGCCGTAACAGATGGAAATGATATTGAAGTTACAGTTGATATAATTAGAGATTAGTTAGACGTGTAAGCTACACTAAGTAATAATTTAGAAAGTTGATCGACTGTGTATTTCTATGCAAGAGAATAGACAGAACATTGTGAAGTAAATCGACCTGATAGAGGCGTGGAAACAAAGTATAATAACGTTTCGTATATGATATTTAAGACAATAGAGACCTTGAGACGTCGCCATGAATATATTTCGATCGTCCGGACGCGAATAACGAAATAAGCAACAACAATAACCAGATAATAGCCAATATACATTCATTTTGAGATGAACCAGTCATTAATCAAAGGGTTATTGTAAATCTTCTGAATGTCAAATTTCAAGAACATGATTCAGATGGTTTTTGTGCTCTAGAAGGTGAATCACTTCAGAATAAAGCTCGTAGTTGTAGTTCAAGGTTGGAAAAATACGTAATATATAAACAAATGAGAATAACTTCTTAGTTCATTATCGATAGCTGAATGATTGTCGCGTAATCAATGTTATGTTACTTTTTTGTTAATGAATCTGGAATTAATAATAACTTTAATTGAATAAAAATGGAATAAACTGTCAAAAATCCAGTATTCGCAGATTAATTATGTAATAAAAGCAGCAAGGCCAGCATTTTAAATTTAAATAAGAATTTATTGATGCAGAACCATAAAAAAGCTGAGGCACCGAATAGGGCTGGACACAATGAGAAAAAAATAAATATTCAAGGTGTTGCAAAACTTTGGAGCCAGTGGCCAGGTGGCTCGACTCGCTGAGCCAGAGATGACATGCTACTTTCTCTCGGCTGGTCCAAACGCACCGAACTCTCCAACCCGGACGCGCGGCTTTTTGCATTGTTTTTGTTAATGCGATATTATTATTATCGTTGTCCGAAATTGAAAGTTTTAATGTGCTATACTTGGCTGTGGAAAATCGAAAGCAAATTGCCCAGATGATGCTTGGGTCTCCCATAACATTAAGGTTACATTATCTTTTTGGTGACCACTTTCATGTTTTTGGCGTTGTAGCAGATGATGTCTACAATTTTAGGACCTAGTATTGGAAAATGCTACAAATTATGGTGCCTCCTAATAGGGTGGTTTTTTGAATTTTGAAACATTACGACGGTGTAGAAGTGTTCGAGTGTACTCACCCTTTCGCAAGGCAGCGGCATTGTGGGTGCATCGACCTCCGTGTAGATGCATAGAGTTGACTTCCTCGACAGCGAATCGCTGGCAAGACTGCTCGAGCTGGAGCCAGTTGAGAACTTCATGGTGCCACCTCATCCAGGAGTGGTGGGGAATCAGGTGACGTCTACCTGCACATCAATGTGATGTTGCCGGCACATCACACGGGTGCGACTCGCCTGGGCTCCACCCTCCTCGGTTCTCAGTCAGGCTCGACTTTCGTATCGGGTCGTAGGTGAACCACTTGCGCAAGTGACAGCGAAGTACTGTGCGTTCAAAGTCAGCTGCGGACTACCAAGGTTTTCCGTTGTCAATGCGGACGGAATTTTCGATGACTGTTAGCCTGCAAATAAAGAAATACATGAATCAGTCGGGCTACATTAGGTAATACCACATTTTGTGGACCATATCCATAACCGTTAAGTTTAAGATTTGCTTTATATTTATAGTATGGTAAAGTGCTAAAAATAGGTTCTCCATAAAAGATTTTCAATGGATCATTATCTTCAACATTAGTGAGCTATAATGTCAGTGGGGATCGTAGGATCGATCACGTTATATCGATTTGTAATCGAGAGATACGCAAATTGTAAAATTTTATTGCTATATTAGAAACTATGCGCTTACGTAAGTTTGCACAGACTTTTTGTATCTCATTGATTCTCATTGCCTTTTTTTGTATTGCTCCACTTTAAAATGATGTGTTGAAATTGTACAAGGACTCTGGGAATTTAGATAAGCGGTTTCGATACATAGATGAACGGATCGAATCAATTAAGTGTAGATCGTATGATCGATACCATGGCATTGTGTGCAATATTGCAGCCATCGTAAAGGTGAAGTATGTAGATGATTTCATTGTGTTGTGTATTTTAATATAGTTCGATTGAATCAAGATAAAGTTTATTATTAAAACCGGCCGTTCTATTTACGGAACGTCCTTGTTTCACTGTTTGAACAGCGTTCTGGTGGTAACAAAGCGTTATCATAAATTGTGCCACTGTGTAATCTAACGATTGTAAACTTTAAAAAATGTTTAAAGGCAAAATTGACCAAATCTTAATTTTTAACCATCACAGACTATCTTCATCAGTTTCTTTGAGAACCTTTTATCAGTATCTACGTCAGTTATCAACTCTAGTAGTTTCGAAATGTTATAAAATACTCCTTAGATATAACTTTTGGCTGATATTATTTTATCGTGTATTTCAAAAGGATGCTGATAATTTTTGAAACGATAAAAATATTCTTCTGGGTTTCCTTATCAAAGAGATTAGAAATTCAAGTCTCTTTCGTCACTGACGTGAACAAACACTTGATCAACTGATTGAACCAGGTCAATAGACAACGTGATTTCAGTTTAAGCGAAATTTGAATCCGCACAAATATTATTAGAATGTTTATTTGCATTATCATTTCCTTCGTAGATTATTGTAATTACGCTCTTATTTATGAATGATTTCGCTGACATCAATATTGTTGTTTTCGTCGGTAATTTATTTTATATCCTTAATCTATGATTTTTGGGACATGCAATTTTAAATAGAGACGTCCACATTCAACCACAATAATAACTTTTTAGAGACGACTTCTTTGAATCCAAAGGTTTTGAGAGTTTACTCACAACTCAGGCGAAAACTTCAAAAATACCACAGATAAATAAACGAAACACAAAACAAAAAGTCAATAACCCCAAATTAACTTAAACCGTTGAGCAACCAACTAATCTCGATCACAACGTAAGTCTTGATAATCCACACCATATTTGGAAAGTTCATATGGACAAAGTGGAGCATTGTAGCAATATTTACTGTCATATCATTGTGTGAAACTACCGAGTTAAACTATTACACCGTTATGCGAAGGTACAAAGTTCTCAGGCTGCAATTGAGTCATTTTCATAAGAATTGTCGTGACTATATTTGGATGCGAAACTATTCTTGTTTAAGTTCTCTTGAAGGGCTAGCGTGTGTGAATGATGGTGAAAACTGGTTACTGGTTAACCTTAGGTCTCGGAAGTTTAAGTTTTTGTATGAACCAAAATGTAAAGCAGAGGTCGTAAATGTCGGACTTGGGGACTTATGCAAATCCTAAAAATCCAATAATAAAAGCGAAAATGACTTTGTTTGTTACCTCTTCACGCTTTAATGGCTAAACCGATTTTGATGAATTTTGGTACAGAGATAGTTAGGAACCAGAAGACGGACCTAGGCTATTTTTATTTAAAAAAGTGGGATATGAGGGAAAAAGAGGGAATAACAGGGAAAACTTTGAAAAAAGAGTTGCTATTACCGTTAGTATTATAATTATCTGTGCTTTTACAAATCAATAAAGCGCTAAGCTAGTAACCTTATAAAAATGAATGCGTACAAGTATGCGCCCGTACACGAACGCCATATCAAACAGACTTTACTGTAAATACGCCAGTTTCGAATTTCGAACGGTTTAAGGAATTTTAAATAGTGCTTACTGCATGATTTACATTTTCGATCACATTCCTTTTTGTTAAGGATAATGGTTAATTGTGGTATTGTCAAGATTGTAGTAAAGAATATAAAGCGTAATAAGCTTTAATTCGGGCCTGATGAATCAAAGCTACCGGGCGATGACCGTGGTTACCTAATGTATTTTGAATAAAAAACTTGGTTGAGGCCAAACTGTGCGGAGTGTTCCGTAGAAACACATAGAACTCTTTATTATTGAAGATAATTCAGAACTTACAGTTTTCGGTGGATACGTTCAATTAAAGCGGTAATCGATGACGTTTGTGTTTTTGATTATGGTGCGTTAAGATTGTAGTAACTGTTGAATGCTTTATGTGTGGGTCCAAAAGACTTACGCGGTGGTCAAGGAACTCTAAAAAACAACTCATTGTTATGATGGGAATTCATTAGATAGTGAATCGCATTTACTATCACCCGGCAAAACTCGTTGTAAATCTCAATCGCGTTATACCTTTCTAATTTGAATTCTTTGATTGCTTTCCTTCCACCCAGACAGCATATCTTTGCATAATAATCTTATCTTTAAGACTAGTTGCCCACTTGCATGTAAAATAACTTGTTAATGTTGTGAAAATTGAAAGAAAATCTATACATGATGGTAATTTAAAATGAGTCATAAAAGTCAAATGAATGGAACGGAATGTTGATACTGATATGACAGATTTGTGATATGTTATACTTTGTGGTACATTTTTATAGGTAGTTAATTTTTTATGGTATGGTTGGACCAACTGAGCGTAACTTATTAAGCGCTTGAGAACATCGTGGCAGAAGAAGGCCTATCAAAGACTGCCTGGTACTAGCAAAAGACGGGCTGGTTATAGCAGAATTGTGTGGAAAAATTAAAGGGGAACCCAGCAGAGCACAGTTCCATTTCTAATCGATAAAATGTTTTACATTACAGCTGATATTGGAGTTATGAATGCTATAGATAATGTAATTAATGTAAAGCAATGAAAAAGTACTGTTTAGCACACGATAGACTCAAAAGAAAGTAGAAGTAAAGTAGTTCAAAACTATTCAATATGAAAAAGAAGCACTTTTAATTCAAGCTGAAGAAGAAGAAAAAGTACTAAGCAAAATACAATAAAACCTAACTGCAGTAATTGCTTACCTCCGTCCTTCACTCACATAGTAAAGAAACCCGTGCGTCAAACAATGCTCTACGTATCGTATGAGAACTTGAGAACGTTGCGCTTGCGCCGACAATTAAACGAACTATATTGACGCTATATTGTGCTGCGTGGGATTTGTAGGCAAATGGGTTAGCATGGCTATTTGTGCTCCAACATGGCGTAGGAAATGATAAGGTTAGAATTACGCAAAATGTTAGTTAAGGAAATGGTCATCCTTTCACACGTTTTTGGGGCTTCAAATAGAAATTTGTGGTAAAAGTATTTTGACAACACACGATTGATAAATACATATTTTTTTGCGGATGCGAAATTGTCAAATACCTTTCCCCGCGTGACAGACTTTTGCTGAAGAAAACCCACCCATGTTCCTTCTTTAATCCTTTATGTTGAGGGGCCGCGGTATCTCTTTCGAACAACCCGTAACCCTGGCAGGCAGGTCCCTCTAATAAATAAATGTTTGATGAGAATTGACCATTGAATCAGAAATCTTGCTACCAAATCCATGACGAATTAATATTAGTATTACTTTTTACATAAGCCAAACTGAGAATTGGATTCTTCATCGGAATGCTATTGTTTCAAAGATTGTATGGTTTACTAGAAACTACTATACAAGCGAAGTTGATATATTACTCTCGATAAATCGATATGTTATCGCAGAACGCAACTGTAAGTAGTTCTACATACCTTGTGTTAGTACCGTTTAAACGGATTATACAATAAGGTAAGAAACAACAATAAACCTACATTTAACATGAAAGTAATTGAACATTCGTTTGCTTACATAGAAAGTTACTTTGAGCCAAGGAAGAAGGTAGAGAGCAAGGCCTACGAGAAGGCTAATAAGTAGAAGGACAAGAAGCTTAAGCAGATTACATTTACAAAAACAAAAAACCAAAGATATTTATAAAGTAGTCATACAAACAGATCAGTTACAAGGAACACACAGAGATCTTGAAAATAAGGAACAATAAACACCGGAATACGATATCCCTTCACCACAAAACCACACAAGTTTTTCACTAGGATATATGAACACACACTAACACTTCCGAATATCGATTTCCATATTTCCCTTTTCCTGAGTCCGGAAACTGCGCACACGCGGTCAGGAACCGAACTGAATCCTAACCACCGTACTCTTTATATAAATATGATAATGTCCCACTTTTTCAGGAAACTGAAGCGCACACGCAAGACCGTTAACTACATATCCATATTGAATCAATGATTAGTGATTAGCAGGGCGAAGCGACAGGAAATGTGCGTGGCGACGATTTTTTTACTATTTCGTGGTGAGGATGTCGATTTGCATAGCACTCTAAGCGAGAAATCGAAGGAAATGATCCATATTAAAATACAGTGTGGTTCTCTAATATTATAACCGAGAAAACGATAATAATCACTGCACAAAACAAGGAAAAAGGTAAGGAAAATAAAAATGACAAAGGTGTTGCAGTGTAATACTTTAAATTCTCAATCAAAATCAATTTACCTTTTAAATTGATTTGATGAACGAATCGAAATCTGTTAAAAAATACAGTAGCTAATTCGGTAGCAAATAAGCTGACAAAAGAAAGTTCAAACGTCCCAAATACCGACGCATCTACCGTATACATTAACTAACTGGATATGCAGATGAGCGTAGGTATTCCTTCTGAGGCTGCGGGTCCACTCGGGCCAGCGAGCGGCGCGGGCGCAACCAATCGGCTGGAACAGCACGCAACGACAACAAATTAATGCTAGCAAAACACGCAATACACGCAACAAAATCAAAATTTGTAGCTTAACGGTGTCTCACAGCACTAACTTAAAACATCTTTAAAATAAACGCCTACAACATAAGGTCGAAACTCCCAAAGCTCACAAGGATGGACCGTTCGATTCGTAAATTGAAACCATCAAGTCCATTAGACAAATTCACCATCCCGAATCGGGAAGAATATTTTATAAAGATTATTTACTTCAACTGTTATGGTCTTGGGACAAACATTAGCAAGTGGGAACTAAAAATAAAACCACGTCAGCGCTGATAAGCGAATACCGCTTTAAAAGCCGTAAAGTCGACGTTACATAAAGAGAAAAATGAAATCATGCTTGATGCTCGAATGCATTCTCGAACTGCAGTGGCAACAAGTATGGCGGCTGACCAACATTTTGATGAGGCCCTTTATTAACGAGATGGTTACTGAACACGCAATATCTGAGTAGATCGGGAGCAATTTTCTGGTTAGCTTATTTCTTTCTCCAATGATGCAAAGTGATTGACTGGTCATTTTCTTTGAGAGCACGCGGCAGCGCGTGACGCAGCGCCGTTCAGTCTACGTGATATTTTCGTCAAGCCCAAAGCTTCAAGTTCAATGACCACGGAGGTCAGGTGCGAGATAAAAAAAATAACCAACAGTTTCCGCAATATCTAATTTTCGGTCGTAAATGTTAATTGCGCTTATTAAAGTGCTCGTGTTCGGCTCCGTTTGCGAACTGGATATAGTACTTGTGATCTTTTCAAACTTATTGCGAGGAATTTTAATGGCGGTTGAAATTAAAAGGTATCGGGTCGGATTTCTTACGTAATGTAACGTGTACACGTCTTATCTGATTCATCTGTTTCCGATTTGTTTGACTTGTCAACACAGCATCTCATTATCGCTGCTCTCATAACTGCGTTACATCTAGTTCCGCAATGAGATCCGTCTCGGCGGACAACTTGGCGGCATAACTTGGTGGGCAAAAAACCTCGCCCACGTATTTTGATCCGCATGAATGCTCCGTGTAATCTCAAAGGGACTGCATTCCTCTGTTGGTGTATTTAAAATTTTACACCCACATTCATTTTCGCAAGGTCCACTGGTAACCACAGCTGCTCCGTTATCACAAAGTACACCTTTATCATACCCGCATTACTTTAAGTTAAACTAAGTTTTATTAATGTTGCCCGTATCTCTATGGACAAAGGTTACATTACGCATAATGCTGTCCCATTCTCCGCTTCGTGTGCGGTCTACCATCTAAATACATATGTAGATAAAGATCTAGCAAAAAATCTGTGAGATTTAAGATAGACCTTATTTCATCAGTGATTTATGTTGACGGCAGCAAAAAGTTCGCTTGGCGACAGATATATTTGACCTGTCTGTCTGATCAACTCGATGCTATTCGAGGCTGCATTAGTTGCGATTGAAAAGCAAATGCCTAGGTCACGACCGGCACGTCTAAAGAACCTTTACTGCATGTGTGTTGTTACCCTTGAAGATTTTTAAGTCCAGGACGTTGTCAAAAATGGCTGGCCATTCCATTTTGTAACGAACACCTTGAACACAAATAGGCCAGTCACGACTTTTGCCTTATTAAGATTTATCGGTCATTTTGTTACTTGATTTGTTGTTTTATTGTGGCAACAACCATACATATTTAATCCGGATTCGGTTTGAATTAAATGGCCACCTATTCAATTCAGTACCATTTGGTTTTGACAATTGAGGCCTGTTGAAAAACAGAGCAGATAAAAAAAGCAATTGAAAACAAACATGTTGTACCTGCTAAAACAATTCACATTTTTCGACTAAACATGGCATGTTATATTATTTCGAGAGACGTTTCAGGATATACATGAAGCACGTGTCAAAACATAAAAGCAAAGGTGATAAACCCATAATTCACCCCAAACACGATAACGATGTCACACATGTCAACAATTTCACCCCTAATTAAACACCAAGACAGCTATTAAAAGTCGCCATAACTTTAATGGCAGTTTAACTAATAAATTAGGAGGATTGTTGGTAAAAAAAGGTTTGGAGTAAAACCTGTTTGATGGCCCGAAGTCTTCCCGGTTACCTGGCCCATGACTCGGGCATTCCACACATATTTCCGATGCCCCTTTGTAAGATACAGAGTCTGGTATATAATATTGCATTTTGTCGTGCAAACTTGTACGTAAAAAGTAAAGTAAAAAATAAGGTAGGAGACACTTCATTTGAAAAGGATGTACAAATATTGCTACCTGTTAAGACTGATAGATCCATTACATGGTGGACATCTTTTAATATAATGGCACTGTGGGAGGCACATCTCAGCGCAGAAAGGTATAATTGTTAAGAAAACAGGTTAGTCCAACCATGATAGGTAGAATAAATTACTGTCATATGTTGTAGGGAATCAATACAAATTCAAAACAGTCTGAGAATGGACGCATTCAAAATTGAGATAATAGATACATACAAATAACAAAATCACATAGAGTCAGTCGATGTTATTTACAATACTGTTTAACTCAATTCACACCATAATGTTAATATTCCAAATATTAACGAAATATTTCTAAGGAAGGAACAGAGAAAGCATTCAGACGGCAAAGAAACACAATCGTATGATGTAATTAAAGAAATAGTATCAAAAAGACAGTTTATAAACGGTAGTTTAAAAAACATTAAAACTAGATAACAAAAAACAGCAACATAAAACACTAGACGTAACAACAATACATGAAGACAATTACAAAACATGGCAGTTTTGACGAGTTTGTTTAAGAATAACACGTTTTTACTACAGGATTTGTTATACTCATTAGCTGGCATTTATTTTTAAACATTAGTTTCTCAAAAGAAACAGGTTGATTGTTTTGTGATGCTTGTGATGCGAAGGAAGGATTGTCAAAAGACACGGAAGACAAAAACTTACGAGAAGAGTAGAAGCTAATATGAACAGTTATCCTGATTACTTGCTTGATTGAATTTGTATAAAGCTTCAACAAAGTAATCAATGTGTTCGACGACTTCTTCGATCTTAGTATCAGTATAATAATAACAAACGAAAAAGGAACAACTTTCAATGAAGCAAATGTGTTTTTAAAGCGTTTCCGTCACAAAATTATAGTCTAATTGATATAGTTTCGAGCTAAAAGAAACAAGTTTCCTTAGATGTGTCGTTGAATGTTGATAACGATCTCGAATGCGTTTTTAACAGGTTATAAATACAATAATGTCGCTCTCAGTTTGTTCCGATTCCACATCCGTTCATTTATTTTTAGCTTGCATTTTAATTCTAACAAAATTTTACACCTACTTGCGATAACAGTTTTACATAAAACGTTTTGTAATACTGTGTTTTCATACTACACTTGATCGTAAAAACAGTCGACATAGCTTGTTCGGCAATAAAACCAAGTATGTATAACATAACTCAAATCGAAATCAGCATCGTTATAACCCTTTACTTTCTATGTAACATTATCTTAACTACCGTTATTCATGACAAATTGCAGTATGTCCACTCTGGTATTAGTGTTACGTGGAGGCACTTTTTAACTTCGAAGATCATTGTCTGGTAGGTAGAAAAGAATGCGTTCAGTACTCCTTTCCTATTTATCATTAAAATGCACCCATTATTCTTGGCCATAAGCTAACCGGATATCCATACATGTGAAAACGGGTCATGCGTTGTTGCCTTTATGGTGGGCTTCGCTGGCATTCCGACTCTCGAACACCATTACGGATTCTATGAGCATTGGACATCGCCTAGTTTCCAAAGTACCATTAGTTAGCAGTACTTCTACGATCGGAAAAGGGCTTCAGCCATTTCTCTTTAGGTATTAGTATCGTTAAAGTATTCGAGTAATGTTAATTTGAAATACGTAATTTAATCGTTTCTTGGATTCGTTTTTTGCTTTACATTGCATAGCCTCGTATGTGTGTTAGCTACATTATTGTCTTTGTGCTTTATGTTAATTTGAATGCGCATGACGCCATGAAATGAGAATCAGTCGTTTTCAGGTTTTATTTTGTACTCTTTTTTCGAACGAGGCAAAAAACAGCAATGTTAACAAAGACATTCAAGTAAATCTTTACCTACATTTGAACACCTACATTTTACCTTCACGCAGTAGACTGTATCGCAAAACCCAAGTTTGCACAGCTGCAGTGACGTCATGAACCAGAAAAATGGACTGGCCTTTATGATTTCAACTCTGTTATAATGTCTTGAATAAATAATCATTTATGCGACGATGCTCGCTGTAAGGGTGACGCAAATATAATCGGGCTCTTGGGCAAATATTTTGATGTTACGTCAGACAATGGTATCTTCTAAACGTTTTATTTAAATAACGCCTGTCTGCGTGGTCACGACAGTCCAATTATCCAAATACCTTAATTTAAGTTTTCTGTTTACGTAAATATCAGTTTTTGAGTAAAATTTCGAAATTCCAACAATGCATTTGCAAAGCTTCACGGGGCGTACGCAAATTAGATTTGTGTTCCAGTTACTCGTAGTCCAAGGCCTCTTGAACTACTCACGCTTATTTTGTAAGCTGAAGCCAACAAAGATGGAAAGTGGCCTTTTTACGACAATATTATACCTCTGGCAAAATAATATACGTTACCAATCTGGAATAGAATTATGAATCATTTCTTTGTCTATACTTGTGACGATGGCGATAGCATCTGTATTTTCGCTTTTAATAAAGTTTTTAATCTTTTAGATCAAGTAATACAATCTAATAACTATTAAGTAAGCTCCATTAACGCTTATCTTAATTGCAAATAGATTAATACTGCGTATAAACAATTACAATCTGTAGTAATTGCCGTGGAACACTCTCTTGTTGGCATGAAACCCAGTTAGTATTTAGTTTATTAGTTAGAAAATTGGTGTAACAAGCAACTGGGCGATTGCAATCAACAAATTTAAACGACTGTTGTATACATGTGGTAATCAGTTTACACGTTATATCAATTCTCGATTGATAATAAGTCAGGAAAATGTTATTTTTAATAAATCAAATGTGGCATTCTTAAATAAAATTCATAATTATGTTTGATACTTAAAAACCGTAAGAAGTGTTTTCCTCACAACCTATTATCTTTATTAAATAAGGTTATTAAGAGCTTATCGCATTATCCACAACGGTAAACGCAACTATAAATAATTTCGTATTAAGTTCACAGGTGGATGCAGATGCTCGCCTGATAATACCTGTCATAATTACATGGTTGCCTCTCGAGACTCCCGTGGGAATATTAGCCATTACTTTATTCTTGCTTTCCCAGAATCGCCTGCAGTTGGAATTAGGATTGTTTTTGGACTTTGTCCTAATTCTCTCAGACTTAACAATAGTAGTGACGCAAATTACTATTCAGACCAAGATATAAATGAATACCAGGAAAACGACAACATACAAAATTCTCAAAATGACCACAATGATGACCTGTTGGATCTAAGAAGTTTGTGGTCAGAAACCTTACTAACCAAACACAAACATTATTATCAAACTGTAACGATCAAAATCAATTTAAATTTTGATGTCTTCATATCTACGATAGTGATTGGACAATCAGAAGACGATGTTTGATCGCAAGATAATATTAACGGGAGAATCAATTAACATGCTAATGTAACAAACGTTGATAGAGACGCAAATCAATGGGCATTTAATTTTATGGTTTGTGTTGACCTCATTAAGGATGACTAATGTTTATTAATTAGGATGTAAACGGGTGTTTTAGCTGCAGTTACTTTAATTGGTGTAGCTGAGTGTCAATTTAAATGATACTTTTTTAAACCCTACAGCGGTTGTATCAACTATTTTGTGAAACGCTAATGGACAGCTAGAATGTTAGTTTTCTGAACAAAACTTTATTCAGTAAGATTATGAATTAATTGTGTCATTATTGCGAGTAAATGTCAGTAACGTTAATTTACAATGTTACGAGTATAATTTTCAACCGACGATTTTCTTTGTAGCTGAATAAAAATCTTACTTGTCTTCCTGTCTGTCCGTTTTTCCAGTGTTGTTACTAACAAGAGGATTATTACCTTCACAATTGTGTGCAGTGAAAAGATAACAACGAGATGTAAGCTGTGATAAGTTCATGATAACACTATTTAGATTATAATTTGTTAGGAATGTCTGTTGAAATACTTCTTTGTGAAGCCGTGGTGCCTTCACGACGTTGGTTCTTGTGTTAGTTATTATAAAAGTATGATGATTGATGGCAAAAACCACTGAAAAAAACATTTCAATTAAGCTAGGATTAAAATTATCTATGTCATATTAATTCGGCGATAAGATAAATTTATTTCACTTTTAGCGGTGACTAACTCGTGGGACTTCTACAATCTTTTATTGAATCTATATCATTTATCATTGTAAACTATACGAAAATGAAATGAGAAGTGTATTGTTAGAAATATCAAAATAGACTTGCTACATATTAATTAATGCGTGGTTCATGAATACGGCCAGTATTTCGCAAGACAGGTCGTGATCGATCAGACCGTGAGATGTACTTGGAACAACAAGACACATGTCTTTGGCATTCTTGTGCATATCGAAACTTGTAGGGCAGAAGGCTGTCTAATTATTTTCACTGTCAACAAACACTGGTGTATTTCCACGGTCTTTTTTTTCCAAATTAGTCGTTGAATATGTAGTTCAAAAAGGGCTTTTAGGGCTCACCATCAGATGGGTTTGCCAGAGCTTCCGCCTGCCGGGGTTGCGGGTTGTTCGAAAGAGATACCGCGGCCCCGGAACATAAAGGGCAATAGAGGGAACATGGGTGGGTTTTAGTCAGACTGTCATTAGATGATTTCCAACCGAAAAAAAAGGGCTTGCGAGCGAGTTACAAGCTGAAGTGAATATTAATAAATAATATTTTGGTATACTAGTGATTTTGAATAAATGACAATCTGACCGCAGTTTGGACCAAACGCGGAAGACCGATAACCAAGAGTGGTGTCACAACTTGAGGTCTATGACCATCAGTGAACTGTCATATGAGCAGGCTTGATTGATTGATTGAACATGAAAAAGTCAAGTGCCAGTATAATGACAAAGTAAATGGAAGGCCTTAAGATGCTCATGGATTTAAAATACCCGTTATCATGCATTATGTGTGGTACAATGTTACGCAAAGCTAAACGAATGTAAGTGATACTTTGATGGATCGTTAAAATACCATAAAAACTGTGGAATTCCTTAAACTATCAAAACTTATCGCTTTGGTTATAGCCTTGTGGATTCTTTTACATAACCATTTTATTTCAGACTTGGATTTCTCTGGCTATTTTGGTTGATAGATAACCCTTAATCTTAGTTTCACAAGTGAACAAAGTGTTTCTCGCATAAATTCCGATGTACCTCAACACCGACCGGCCTTGCTTTTGTTATTATTGATACTTTGCTTGCACAATACGTGTAACGGACGGGACTCTGATGTGTTTGTGCTAAGTATGGAAGCGTGACGTGGAATGCGTAGGAGTGCGTACTCGCGTAGTGTTATCTGACAGTTCGTGCGTGAGACTAAAAACGGCTTCGTTATTTTACATCAGAAATTCTTGAGCATACTGTATTATTGGAAATTCATCACTTATGAATTTACCTTTACTATTGTTGAAGGCTAAAGTCAAATCAATCTTCCTATTTAATTTAAAATCCAAGGTAAGGTCGAAAGAGATACGTCGGCCCCGGAACACAAAGATCAAAAATAGGAACATGGTTAAGTAAGTTTTAGTCAGAACGAGTCTGACACTTTTTTCCACTTCGCCCAGAGCGGGAAAAGTCACTTGACGATTTCCCACGCGAAAAAAACAAAAGAAGTAGGTAATCTAACGCACATTTCGAAACAACATAACAAAAGAGCGAAACGCAAAAATAATAATGTAAACTGCCATAATGTTCAGCAGACTTGCAACACTCTCTCGTCCCTAATTGCAACACCGTAATTATACAGAGACCACATCGTGTAATATGTAAGACACACTGTATGAATGAAGCACTTTGCAGCATTGCTTCATAACTTGGTAGCTGTAAATGCCCATGCGCATCAAAGAATGAAATTAAAACATGCAGAGAATGAATCAGCGCTTCACGATGTAGCGTAAGTTGGAAATCATCAGAGAAATCATTTGTTTTACCGAGCTCATGATGAAGTAGCACATTATACTTATGTAAGTAAACATATTTACAATCATTCGAAAGAACTGAAATCTAAAGGGAACTGCCGGGGTTGCGGGTTATTGGAAAGAGAAACTACGGGTCCAGAACATTAACGACAATAGGAGCCTAAGAATATGGTTTTTAGTGAGTACAAGTCTGACACACACACACACTCTCCCCCGCTCCGCCCAGAGCGCGGGGCCCGGGAGATGTTATTTGATCATTATCTATCCGCAAAAACAAAAAGCCTAAACGGAAGTATCGCGTGGTTTCTTAATTGTCATTTTTATGTTACACATAATCAATTTAGTTATGTTTTCGTTTGACTCTATTAAATATTCCATCTCTGTCTCCCCCTTAATTCCCATCAAGTAAAAATCTGCAGACACGCAAGAACCGGATGCATTTAAGGATATTTCAATACTATCTAAATAGATATTCTCATTACCACGGTAGATAAGGAGCCGAGAAATTTAACACGTAAATAGTCTTTTATGAAATTCCAAGAAAGGCAAGACTTGAGATAAGACTACCATTGTGAAGACAAGATGCAACTTGTTTAAACCAAGACAATGAGGGTTTTCTGTATCTTTGACACAAGTCCATACAGGTCTAACGAGAATATCACATTAATGAAGTTTTGTTTACCATACAGATTCTTCACACTTTTATCAGGGAAGAACTCCTACAATTACTTATTGTTGCAAATGTTTTTGCTTCTATTACTATCTTGGATTCTGTTAACTCACGATTATCACTTAGAAAAACTACCGATGTTTTTTGAAGTTACACTTGGTCAGTTAATTGCCGGAACATGTTATTGAACTTTTTTTTTAATGGTAATTCCACATTACTGAAAGACATGAGGCGTGACCAAAGAAAATCTGCATAATAATAATATATGAGTCAGAAGCAAAGTTAGCACAGCTAAGCAATCCATCTGATGTTCCCCACATAATGATTGAACGCTGAGGTAACCGATATTGTTTTTTTGAATTCCACAACTATGTTACTTCGAGTTATTTCCCAAAGTGATGTCAGAAACTCGTCACCATGGCGCTAATTGTTCGTTAACGATTCGTGCCGAATTTAAATAACGATTTCTATTTGGAATCTTTATAATTGATTGACTCAAATCGCTTCTCGAATGCTTTGCGGTGTAACCATTCGTGTTAACATACCATTTTTACGAACGAAAGTACGAACAAATGGTTACGTGGCCAATTGTTTCTCGCTCGCTGGACTAGTTTTTATAAGATTCTCACCATTAACGTCTATAATGGTCGCAGGATGTCTAAAAACACAAGGCAGCACGTGTTTTATTTGCATCATAATGGTGGTTCTTTCCTGCGAAGAGGAATGTCGGTGTCTTAGGTTTTAGGGGTTAATGATATTAAAAATTTGTCATCTTTTTATTTAAGTACAAGACTAGACGTCTGTGGTCTAGAATGTCGTTCTCGAAACCTACTTATAACGAGAGGTCTACTGTCTCTTTCACCTCGGACAAGCGTTGACACTGGTGACTTATTCGGTGTCAACATTGTTTCCAAATGTCGCTTGAGTGCGACTTTTGCGACGGTACTGTAATTAGTAACAATTCTACATCAGATTTTTGACGCCCTGTTTTCTTGGGTGAAAGTGTAAGTGTAGTCAGTCATTAAATGATTCGCAAATCATAAATTCGCATGTTTTAAATTATTGAGTTGGTTGTACACCTGCTGACGGTCTTCAGTGAAATGTCTGGCAGCGGCTGGGCGCGTCACGCACAGGAGAAAGTGTACTACAAAAGCGTACCTGCGACTGGTCCCCAATTGGGTTGCGACCTCGAATATCAGCCGACACGGGTCTTCTTTTTAGAGTTCCGTACCCAAGATCTTAATTTATTGACTGTTGTTACCAAACCTATGTTTTTACAAAACGCCTTTGTGAAAAATCAACAAATCTTGACCGAAATCGTGTTTTGTCTAAAAGCCTTTTGCTTCATCAAACATCCTTGAATCTTCTTTGTCACTATTTCGACGAGGAAACAGAGCCCCTAAAAGGCACAAATTCGAACTTAGCCAGTTTTTTAACATCGCAAACCGACGTTCCGAGTCTTCCTCTAAACCGGTCTCCGAAACTTGCTGGGGACGCGGAACACTATTTCTGAACGATTATGTGCTCTATGCTTTAGTAAAAAAACGTGACCTATGTTAATTCGGATATCAACATCATCAGTAATTGAGTTTCGTTATTAACAGACAATTCGAATTAAACGAACCTGAACTTTCCGTTTTTATCTCAAAGCAATCTATTTGGAAGATAACAGTTTGAGCTGACTTTTAAAATGCTGCTTGATAGTTGGAAAGCAGTTTGGACAACCGTTCAGAAGTTATTTGCAGGGTATAGAAGTTTAATAACAAAAACAAAGAAGAGTCTAGTTTCTAGAATGGGATTTGCAGGAATGTTATCAACTGATTCAAGTACACTTTATGTGGAGGGTGGTAAGGTTGAGATATGTTTGTCGGTGGTGGTCGCCCATGTTTGAACGACGTCGCCACGATGTCGTCGCTGGGTTTTGTTTCTCCCGGCCAGGCTGCCCCAAACAGGATTCCTTTGAAACATTCTACTTATAACTGAATGGGTGGGTGCCTTGTTCATTGTTTGGGAACGTGTTATCTTTTATTGGGGGGGTAACGGCGATTTTATGTAAAGAACGGAAGAACTTTTATTTTTTACTAGCTTTTGCCCGCGGCTTCGTTAAATTCGGTGGCGCCTTATTGATTTGTAATAGCAACGCTAAGTTTTCCCGTTTCGTCCCTCTTTCTCCCTCATATCACACTCTTTTAAAAAATAAATTGCCTATCTCCTGGTTCCCAACTATCTCTATAACAAAATTCATTAAAATCGGTTTAGCCATTAAAGCGTGAAGAGGTAACAAAGAAACAAACTCACTTTCGGTTTTATAATATTAGTAAGGTTATCAAGGATATGACTACATCTAAGTGTGGCGTTTCTTCTCTTCTCATAATTTGTTTTTTTTCTTTTGATCTCAGTCATTGGTTCTTAATCAACAAGCTAGAAATAATTGGCAGAACGTAGTTGACCAAATTAATTACCAATTTCGTACTTAATTTGGTCGTTAAATTGATTCATCGTTCGTGAAAGAAGTATTTAGCTCAATGTCACGTTACTTTCCATCATGAGGGTATTGTGGTCTCAATTCAATATGCTAATCAGCATCCATGATGTCATTACTAAGAACTTCTTTTTACATACAGATGTCGTTGGTGACTGCAGCAGCAATTATCATGCGGTGCTTAAAATTTCTCCAACAATTATAATTTGAAAAAGAAACACATTGCGGTAAGAAAGACAAGCTCTGAAACGAATAGTTGTCAATGACATTGCTCATGAAGTAGAGGATATGCATTTCCTTAAACAAGTAGATTTAAGGACTTTAGGAGAAGCAATTGTTCTGAATCTGTGACAAAATTTTCCTTTCTTGAACATAGATAATCAAGATATTCGTCATATCGATGTAGCAGTAACATTACGTTCTATTTTACGATTATTAATGAGTTAGCAAACAAATGCAATGAAGGACATCGTTTTGTATGACAAAGTTAGAAAATTTGTTATTGCTTAAACTATTATTCAAAAACGTCAACATCTATTTGGTCATTTTGTGTTAAAACGTTATTGCAAACTCGAATTCCATCTGAATTGGACAACATCGTCTGTTGTGATGAAACTGATGGCCGATAGTAACCTAGATAACGTCTGTTAAATTGGCTTTATCTACCGCTTTATCTTCAAGAACTTCGCAAAAACCCACGAGATTGAATTTCCTGACTGCTTAATCTTTTTTGAGTTGTGGTGTTTCTTTATTATTAGAAGCATATTTTACATTTTGTGTTACTATATTATTATGTCCCATATTGCATTCTGTTTCAGGCAACATCCATTCCATTCGGATCCTCCAAATTCAACTCAAAATCTTTTTGAACTTTTGATTATTTCTCCTATATCGTTGTTGGACTATGGCCATAGACCAACAGTCCAAGATATTGGGGATGAGCCTATGTTCCAGCGATTGTCTATCTGAAGATTTTTAAATTAAAAAGGATATCTTAAGATATGACCTTTGTATAATTACGAGCCCCGGTAAAAATCACCGTTCGTAAAATGAGTTACCCATGAATAATTCCCATATAAATTAAGTTTAACTGATTGCAATCAAGCTGATTTGAATAAAAATTGAGGTTCTTAGGTGACCGGTAAAAACAGGTAGTGATTTATTTAGGAGAAGTTTATAGCTGTAACGTTTACCGTCTTATAATTAAACTTATTTATTGATGGTCTTTGGGTGTGCCCACTGAATAAGTAAACACGTGTAGTGTTTTTTTTTAAAGTAGGTCAGTTGGTTCAAAAGTGCAACCTCATTTGTTATCGAATGAATTAATTTGCATTGCATATTTTGATTTGTTCTCGTTGCGGCCAATAGAAGAATTTGAAATGAGAAGATAAAGAGATGCTGTCTGTTTCGTCTTTTGGCGCGGTAAAGCCTCATTTGAGAATTTATTTTCTGTCTGAAAAGCAAAGTCAATTAATTATTGGTGTACTATTTGGATAATCTTACCTTGAATGTTTCGGCAATCCCTAATCAGCTTTTAATGCTAACTTTGATAACACAGTCTAATCAACACATAACACTATATATATATAATATTTATCATATAATGTCTTTGTACAAAACCATAGTTCACGGCGAATGAATTACAAAAAAAATCTTGATAAAAATCAAAATGTACACCGAACGAAAAAAAAATAAAAGTTCAACAGTCTCGATGGAATGCATGCATTTCAAGTCGCTGGATCAATTATAAATAACGAAACTATATTGTATATAGGTAAATATATAAGAACACTTCACAGTTTATTGGAATTATTGCGTTAAAAGGGGCACTTCTTAGCACAAAGTTTTTGAAAGTTATGATTTCATCGGTATCTGACTGTCACTGCGCTAAGCGCCACCGACACACACCCGACCGCTGCGGCGGTTACATTCAATATGGCGGACGATTAAGTGAACGAAAGAACGAAGTCCGAGCGAACGAATTGCGAAAGAGCACGAACAATGACCGATGAAGACCGAACTTACAATACGAAGCCTGCGCAGGCACCGCTCGTTCGATTTGTTTTGTTTTGAAAACAGTGGTCGGTTTCGTGTCTTTGGTGGTTATGATAAAGTTTGGCCATCCGAATCAACATCATCTATTCAGCATTATTAAATAAAAATATTTTCCGTAAATAGTCAATTGTCTTTCATGTTTTGTTTATAATTGAATTAGTCCTAAATACCCTCCTGCTATTGTTCCTTTCTCATGGTTATAAATATATACCTATGGTCTTCCTGGACCGTGTTCTTCCGATGTGGCTAATGTCCGATGAGATTGGCTGCCATCGGCGAGGGAGATATGATAGTGCACATGAGCGTCTGCACAAGTGGACAGGCACTCTCTGTTCCCTCACTCTCATACTCCGATGGGACGGCAATACGACACGACCGGAAATAGATTAGGCGCAGGACCAACGGTTTTACATGCTTTCCGAGGTACGACGAGGATCTAGGAATTGCGTACGAGGTACGTACGCAATTCCTAGATCCTCCCAAGGTCACTTTTTGCCCGACCCAGGGACCCATTATATCATATAACCTTTAAAGCACATAAGAGTCTTAATGTAAATAAGTCAGGTTTTCAGATAAACCGTCTTTGGTGATACTTTAAAATGAACTGGCCACTTTGACTAGTACATCAGGACAATTAAAACAACAATGCCAGTCATGTCAAAATTTCCCGTCAAACCATAGCAAACTACCAAAATCAACAAATGTGTATGATAAATAAATTCTAGCGTCAGTAACAATTATCCTGTTTTTATATGGAAATTATGAGTTGATCCTTCTCCGGCATAGCAAGAAATAGCACATCATGGCGTTGGACTTGGTCAGCATAGCCCAGCCTCATTACATTCCAGGGTTAGTGTAACTGAACTGTGTAGTCTTTTGGGAAACCCACTGTGGTGACGATAGCTAGTAATTATATACCCTTCTCTTTATACAAGCGTTTTCGCTAAACATAGTTGCAGTTCGTCGCAGACTGTAGCTAAGTAGTGGTGCTTGATAAATGATTTCTATTTTGCAAGTAAGTTTTTATAAAAACTTTTACACGTCTTTTTTTGTAAATTAAATAAGGCCGGTGTTTCTTTCTCAACTACTCTGAGAAGAAACAGCCGAAAGAAACTCAGAGGTCATAGTCTCTTTTAAGATCCAGACAAAAATCTTGGTCAACTTACATGAGGACTATGCAGATTAGAGTCTGAAATGGTATTTTAAAGAAAGCACCACACAGATTGAGTGGACCTGTCCAGTTAGTGCTAGCATTTGTCACTTAACGTCTTAACTCATAACTCAAGGAGCTCAACGACACGATGAACAATATAAAAAAGGGCAATTGTGTAGGTCGCTTATAGTACTCAAACTGTTGGACAATCGTCAAAAACAAACTAATTATCCTCCTCACATTCACAATAAACAAAATAAAATAAATAGTTATTTGCAAAATTGTTGTCTTATGACCTGATGAAAAGTTTAGATATGGGTTGTAGGTGCGCTGTAGTATCCGCTTGTTGCAGAGCTACATTTTGATAACAAAATGAACTAACTACCTACATCACAGGCTCGCCGTACCACCAAGCCCCAGTCCAAAATACGCTTCTCCCTTCCAACTTCCCGCCATTATGTTGACTGACAGTTGACATTAGTGACAGCTCAACGACTTGTGGTCGTGAGACAGTGTTACATATCTATTAAATAGATACAATACATGCACAATGCAGTAATCTGTCCATGTTCATATCCGAACACGCCAGAAGACTTTCCGTTCCTTCGGCATAGCAACTACACAGTGGACAACTTTTAGTAGCCAAGTTAAGAATTCATTACCCCATGTCCAATCCATTAAAACATTTTAAAATACGATTGCACTTTATACCTTCCTTTTATAAGATTAAAGGCCCAAAAAGGGCTCGTGTCGCCGAGAATAAACTGCGTTGCATTTGCGTATGACGAAATTCTACTAAGTTATACCATGTGGCGGTTTTTCATCAGTTAAGCCGCGATTGTTGCCAAATTGGCGCCAATGATGTAACGAATGCTGGTTTACTTTTGACACCACATATTTCACCTTGTCAAGAGTGCGTTACAAATTTATTTTATTGATGAACCGAGCGTCCGTTTGTACGAATTTACTTATAAGGATCGTTAGGTAACTTGCTGTGTTGTGTGTCTTGTTGACAATGTATTTAGGGCGTTGCGTTAGCCGTGTCGCGTGTCCGAATATGATAAATGATCTCGTTTATAATGTATTTCTGGCGCGTGTTTGGAGTTTTCGTAAATGATCGTTTTCTTCATTTGAAGTGAGACAATTTTTTATGAAGGGACAGCAGGTAATGTTCCATACAGTCAATTAATTTGTTTAACCGTGTTATGTGGTATGAATTCGATGGGGGGAACCTACAAACCTAGTTGGGCTAAGTCAAAGACATGGTTAAGTCTCTAATTTCTCAATAGAAACTCTCCAATTCATACAAATATTAATCATTTTAGTTTATTGCAGGTACACAGGTCACTGTCCTGAGTACAAGTACCGAATAGGCGACACATATGGCTCGACCACTCACAAGATCCTGCTGGACCCCAGTGTCCAGCACTCAGAGAGGCTTGTACTGTCAGATCGAACAGCTGATGACTTTCAGGTTAGTTACTTTGTAGACGACAATACATTTTTTGTTAATGTTGGAATGAAACTAAGAGTCACTACGATTAGTCACTACTAGATTAGTGAAAACGGCCATATCTTCTGCCTGCGTAGACTTAGAGAGTTGATTTTTACACAACTCCAAGGAACTACAGACTTGAGTATATGGTTTTAATTTCAACAAGATACCTCCACGCGTTCCCGAGATAAATGGTCTAGACCAGGGGTCGGCAACGCGCGGCCCGCGGACGTCTTCCTTGCGGCCCGTGAATGTTTTGTAAATAAGTAATAATTATTTTCAAAATCAACGCATTAAGTAAACGCGCCTTTTAACCCCTCTGCTCGGCAACACTTTGAAATATGTCATACTAGCTAATATGCTCAAAGCTCCTATGAATCCAATGATCTTGTTAAATGCCATCTGATTTTGACGAAATGTAAAAGTTTGCCAAGCAGTTCATTACAATTTTTCAATTGTCAATTATAGAAAAAATAAATATGCTTCTCGTCTTACAGATGAGCATTTGAGCACTAATCTTTGGCCAAAAATACCACCCGGGACCCAATTATGGCTTGCACGGCAAAGCTTGGGTCCTGGCCTTGGAGGCTCTCGGGCCCCGACTACTAGGGCTCCTTAGATGCTTGCATGCTTGGAGAGGGGCCAGTTTCCACTTCGTTGGAAGACGGGGAAGCTGGTCCTCATACAGAAGCCAAGGCGCTCTGCGGACTCTCCTTCCGCATTTCGGCCCGTCGTGCTGCTCGACGAGGTGGGCAAGCTCTTTGAAAGAGTAATTGCAAACCGCCTCGTCGGGCACCTTGTGGGGACGGGGCCGGATCTTGCGGAGCACCAGTAAGGTTTCCGCGGGGGGCGGTCGACGGTGGTCGCCATCATTTGCGTAAGAGCCCTCACGACGGGGGCTGCAGTGTCTGCATCGGTGTCGGGTCAACTATGAAGTTTCTGAGAATCGTTCTCAACAGCCGGGGGATTTTTGTGGAGCATTTCTGACGATTGGCTCCCAAACTCGAGCGGGCTAGGGCTGCTTTCATGAGGCTCCTGCCCAATCTGAGGGGAACAAACGCGCGCGGAGGCACTACACCGGATGGAATATCTGCTGCCGTGGCAAATTGCCGACGAGCGGACAGACCTTCGGTGCGATCTCATGGTGGCATGGAGAGAGCGACTGTCGCAACCCCGTGCAGGGCACGTCACCATAGTGGCGGTAAGTCCCCTCTTTGAGGAGTGGCTGGAGAGGTGCCATGGCGTCCTCACCTACCGCCTGACGCAGGTCCTCACCGGACACGAAAGTTTCGGGAGGTTCCTGCACATAATCAGGCGGGAGGAAACGTCCGGGTGTCACCATTGTGACGATCGCCCGGAGGACACGGTGGAGCACACAGAAGCGGTGTGCCCAGCGCGGGGCGGAGCACCGCCTTGCCCTCGTAGAGGCGATCGGCGGCGGCGATCTCTCGCGTCCGGCTCTGGTTCAGGCTATGGTCCGGAGCGAGAGGGAATGAGAAGCGGTCACCTCCTGCGAAGCAGTAATGCTAGCAAAAGAGGTGGCCGGGCGTTTGAGTGAAAGAACATCTAGCCAACCCAGCAGCCGTGGGAGACGCCCCGGGCGCCAGGCGCCGCGAGACGACTCCCGGCCACCGTAGATGCGGGCCTGTGGACGGTGAGCAATGGGTAGCTCACCGTCCGTCCGACTATTGACAACAGGCGGTGTCTAAAAGAGATGTCAGCAAAGCAGATGGACCTGCCAGGGCCACTGCCTGCAGGGCTTGTGGGTTGTTTGAAATAGTTTAGGTAGGTAGCTTGTAGTTTGCATTACTTTATTTTTCTCTTGTTTTATAGCTATAAAGCCCAAACAAACATAATGTAAGTATTACATGTACGAATTAAATTTCCTATGTTTTAACAATTTTTAATGACATATTTTTTTTTTATGGAATATGACCAATTATTATGAGTATAATAACTGCGGCCCGCCTTTAGATGATTTGGTCACCTTGTGGCCCTTGCTTGCCAAGAGGTTGCCGACCCCTGGTCTAGACAGATACGTAGACAGACGGACAACACAGTGATTCTATAGGGCCAAGGTACTGGATAGTCACTAGGACAACTCTGAGACTCTGTGGTAAGTGGATGACGACAAATAACAGTGACTCACCTGGAACTCGGGAAGCATCTGTTGACCACACGATCGGATATTCGGGGGAGACCGCTAGCGTATGCTTGTTACAGAATAAGTCTTTTTTTTAACTGAAATTAAATTTCGCTGATTTCGAAACCATTTTGACCTTATTTTGATGAGGTCTTAAAAATATATAGTCGAATTTAGAACCTTCTCCATTTTTGGAGTCGGTTTTTTAAAGTTTCTTTTTATCAAAAATACCTGAAAACGCTTTACTCTCATTTCATCTCCAAATGAACATGAGATTCAAAAGGACATGAGGTACAAATAGACATGATATAGGTATGTACAGACGCCTGCAGGTCAAGCTACCCGAAACTGTTAATTTTTCCCATTGAACCTTGAACCTAATGCTTTAGAAATAAAGTCGAAAATCTATCAAAGAAATCTGACAGATTGTAGTAGCTTGATGTACAGGTGTCTGTACAAACGGACATGAATGCAATGGATACATCTGTAAGGCCTAGGAAAAGTTGGAATTTAAAAACATATACTAGATGCATGCAAAAACTACAGGTAGCAAGTATCTGTAACTCAGGACAGGGGAACTGTGTTACCCTGAATTTAACGCAAGCGAAGCCGCGGGCAAAAGCTATAGTGACCCAATTTTTTATTATTACCTATAAAATATATAAAAATTACTATTTTGTAGAATATAAATAAAAATATCAGACCAAATTTTAACATACCGAATTGGCACAAGATGAATCTATTTTACAGACGTGGGTGACTTAATTCATGAATATTCAAACAATGAAATGAAGTGCTCAAACCGCGATGCAAAAAGTTATTTGACGAATGATTCACTAAAGACTGCAGTCGTTTAGTATGTATCTACGTACCTACTTATCATAAAAACTGTTAGCATTGAGTTTACCTGAAGTACTCAGAATTGTATGTCTATTTTAATGTAGGTACTTCCCCTTTAATACGTATCCTTAAACTGCGTTCACGATTTCGTTTTCTAACATGTAAACAGTTCTTTGTCTTTCATATACTAATTCAGTTTTCATTGTAAAATCAACTTAATGAGTAATAACATACTGTTGATGTTCGTTTTATTGGAAATAACTTGAATCGGGAACAAAAAATAATAAATAAATATCTTATAAACCGATTTTGATGAATTTTGGTACAGAGATAGTTGGGACCCTGGAGACGGACATAGGCTAAAAAAGTGAAGTAAAACACTTTTAAAAAAGTGAGAAAAGGGGGCGAAAGGGAAGAAAAGGGGAGATATTTTTTTTTTGTTTATCGATAGTTAGGGTATAAAAAGTTAGCGTTAGCCCCTAAGTAACTATACATATGCCACGTGGACAAAGTCGAGGGCGGAAGCACGTATATTATAAAGCTGAAGAGTTTGTTTCGTTGAACGCGCTTATCTCAGAAACCAATGGTTCAAATAGAAAAAAAAATTGTGTTAAATAGCCTATTTATCGAGGAAGGCTACAGGCTCTATAACATCACGCTACGTAACTAAGGAGGTAAGCTGCGGGTATTTCCGTCCGTCTTTTGGCGACAGGCTGTGTCGACGGCACGTTAGTGTTCCACGCTCGCCTCAAAGAGATGTCAGCAAAGCAGAGGGGCCTGCCAGGGCCACCGCCTGCTGGGGTTGCGGGTAGTTCGAAAGAGATACCGCGGCCCCGGAACGTAAAGGGCAATAGAAGAAACATGGGTGGGTTTTAGTCAGTACAAGTCTGACACTCCCCTCCGCTCCACCCAGGGCGAGGGAAGTTATTTAATGATTTCCCATCCGCAAAAGAAAAGCTGCGGGTATTATATATGTGCTGCTACCTTACCATGAAGTGTTAAAGCAGAACTTATTCCGCTGAGGGAAAGGGACAGAGCTATACAGGGTGTCTAGCACCATCTCTTTCACTCAGTGGAATAAGTTCTGCTTTAAGATGTCATAGTAGGCCTACAGTTGTCAATTAATGTTCAGTTTCACTTAGGTGAGCCCACAAGTAGTGATGACGTGTTTTCTAGATAAACTTCCCAAACACATGTGCATTCACGTGCTGATTCAATTAACCCTATTAATTCTCTTATCATTTTATTTACCGTTGTCAGTTAGAGTGGGTGTATCTAATCTCCTTATTTGCTTACCTGTTATAAGGTCATATAGTACATAAGTAGTTATTGACGTACGTTATCTCGTGGAAACCTTTTGCAGATCAAAAGGGTGGAGAGATAATAATATATGTATAGTTTAATGTGAAACAAATGCTTAACATACATTTTTAGTTGAACATAATAGTTGTTTCGTCGTATCGTTTATTTATTTTATACACATTTTTTATGTTTTTGAATATTACTATTAAAAAAAAACATATTTATTGGCTAGCTCGTGCCTGCGGCGTTAGAATATTTTCATTTTTCACCAAAAAATTCTCAGCAGCAACAAATCCAGACGCCATGTCTGGATTTTTGCCCGGTCAATGGCAATAGACTCGCCCCCCTATCATATGGGACTTAAGTTATTGAGTGTCGCAACAAATGCGCGAAAACTCGACAAAAATATGAGTAACGTTTTAGCGAAGTAGGCCTTCAGAAAAACAAACATTTTACCGTTAAACCGATAGATACTGTACATCGTATAAAGTTCCACCGTGGGTGCAAAAGACACTTGTCTTATGTTCCCCCATATAGGAACTCAACGACATTCAACGGGTTAAACCTTACTGGCGAAATGTGGCTGTCGTATTAGGTCCATCGCTGCCCACCCCTTCACGGTTTGCAGGCGCGATATCAGGTTATTAATAAGGTTGATTATCGCTCAACAGATCTATCGGCCACCACAAACGGACATCGATATAGTGAACGCAAGATTTCGGAATGGAGACCCTGTGTACAAGCATCCTATGATACCTGGTTATGAAGGTACGCTGCATTGCTCATATTGGTCATTTACTTTCTAGAAGACGAGAAATTAACAAAAAATGGTTTATAGAAAGCTTTCTGTCTATAACCCACCCCACCAAATGTATTCTATCTACAAACTTGACACTGGGTGCACAAAATGTGCTGGCTGGAAAAAAAATCTTCTTAAATGTTTTTTTTTATTGTCTCTGCTTTTCGCACAAGACTTTGGCAACAACGACAAAAGATGTCGTGTCTGCAACTTTCGATTTCTGCTATAATGTTTTTTTTTTGTATGACTAGCTTTTTTTCGTTCAGTTTTCGGTTTTAATTAGTTCCTAATTTGAATTCAGCTACATGTAATTTTTATTTGTACTTAGTTAAAATTAAACGACATTCAAGGAATTTCAAAAATCTCACTGAACACGTTATTCAAATAAAAAATCTCACATAAACTAAGTGAAATCTCAAAGAATTTGTCTTGAATTAACTTGATTCCGATGAATCAGTACGGTATGAGTCATTTTGGACCGGTCCGAGCCTCGGAGGCATGCCACAGCTTCCTGAGAACCTAAGGTCTACAGATGTTTACATTCGCCATTACTGTTAAGACACGTACATTTTGAATTAAAGTATAATAACCTAAGTGCGAGTTGGAGGCGCGTACGAAGGGGTCCGTATCTATTACCTATAAAAACGGAAAAAAAAACATGTTAGTCGTTTGGGAGCGCCCTTAAATAATTATTTTATTGTTGTAGCGGCAACACAAATACATCATCTGTGAAAATTTCAACTATACATATAACTATGTTCATGAAACACAACCTAACAGACAACCAGACGGACGGACAGCGGAGTCTTCGGGTAGGGTCTATTTTACCCTTTGGGTACTGAACCCTAAAAAGCTTCAATAAAAAGAATTGAAGGGAAATCTATTAATGCGGTGTTGTTTGTGGGGATAGCAAAAACTCTGTAATTTCCGAACGCCGCTTTTGATATGCGGTTACAGTTTGTTTTGGCCGTGTTGTTTGGTTGAAATGTCTCTAAAAACGACAAAGATAATTAGCAAGATTTAAAATAATTTCAAAAGCGTCTGGGTTTTCTTAAGACTTTGAGGGTTCCCTAAACCCGCCCTAATGAGTCTTCGCGCGAACTCGGTAACGTTCGGGTGCAGTAAAATGTCTTCCGTAAAGATAAAGTGTATAGTGTGTAACATTGTTATTAACGAGTTGTTATGCTTTGTGCAGAACAAAATCGACATAATGGACGAGGAAAGTTTAATTCGGTTGTGTGTAAGCTCATATACGACCGCGGAAATCACCACTGCGAAGGATTTGTTGTTTGATTCAATTTCTACAAGTACCCGTAATATTTCCCGACGCAAAAACAAAGAACAAAAAGAAATTGAGGATATTATTACCGTGTTTAAGAGTACGGATCCAGATAAAACCCCTATCTTTGTGGCAAGGGAATTAGAGAAATTGCCCCCAGTATCCTTCGATCACATTGACGTCACGGCCTTATTAAAAGACATCGTCGTATTAAAATCGGAGGTTAAAGACTTAAAGAAAACCTCTGCCACGGTAGACCAACTGAACAGAGTTAAATCAGAGATAGACGAGATGAAATTTGCTTCGTTGGTAGATGTAGAACGCACTCGCAACGCCAACGTAAACATAAGACGTGGTGCTTGCTTACTCGATAGCGGTCGAGACAGTGGTCCAATTGGTTTGTTAAATCTCTCAAACCGTAACAGCGTTAATAGTTCACCTGAGAAAAATGATTTAAATACTGATCATGTGAATTGGCGTTCCCCGTTATCATTGGTGAACATAAACACAGATGGTGATCGGGGTAAAACATCACGCAAAGCAACAGAACACACAACTGCTGTCAGCGGCGTCACAGCGGCGGCTTGCGAGCCCCGGCCTCAAGCAAGTAGTGGGAGCGGAGCGGTCAGCTGTTCGCCGATACACAACGCGACGCCTATGTCGTCAAACAGGTTTGCTACGATAAGAACAGATACGTCGTCGCCTGCGGCTTGTAACGTTCACGTCAATGAGGATGTAAATGAAGCGAAATCATTAGCTGAAATTACTCGGCATGGAGAATGGAAGGCGCAGAATCCAAAAAACGAATGGGTACTAGTGCAGCAGAAAAGGCATAAAAATAAACTATCCGAGTCACAATTAGTTAGAGGCAGGGCTGCCTGTATGCCTGGAAATAGGTTTAAGTCCGCTAGTATAACTATACCGCTGTTTCTTTCTAACGTGCACAAAGATACATCAGAAAATGATATAGGAGAGTACATACTTTCTAAAATAAAAGAAAAAATCGTTTTACAGAAAATCAAAATGAAGGTACAAAAAGAATACAATGCATTTAAAATAATGGTTCCCAGTGCTAAGCTGGACATGTTTTTGAATGGCGAGTTATGGCCGGCCGGTATTACATGCAGACGCTTCAGGCCTTATAAGAACCTTCAGTCTGATGCTGTTGAAGAATAAAGAAAGCTTAAAATGTATAAATGCATACTATAAATATGATGACATACAACTGTAAAAACATCAAGCGGTCCGTTGAGGGTATAAAACAGCTCTGTACTTTGGCGGACGTCATAGCGCTGCAAGAGACGTGGTTACAGCCTGAAGAGCTGCCGTACCTGTCCAGTGTGCACGAAGACTTCGGAGCCACGGGAACATCAGCGATGGACACGGCTGCCGGCATCATTAGAGGTCGTCCCTTCGGCGGAGTTGCGCTACTGTGGCGTAAGGCAGTGTTCCGATGTGTTTCGGTGATTAAGTGTCCCAATCCGCGTATTGCGGCAATTCGTCTTACGACGAACGATAGGCCTGTGCTAGTCTTAAGTGTTTATATGCCAACGGACAGCATAGAAAATGTGTCGGAGTTTACGGATTGTCTGAGTTGTATCAGTGCCATAATAAGTGATAGTGATATCGAGTCGGTATTTATGCTTGGTGACTTCAACGCGCATCCAGGTGAGCGTTTTTACCGTGAGTTAATAGATTTCTCGACGGAACAGGATTGGACTTGTGTAGATACTAATATGTTGCAACTGGCGTCAGGGACGTTCACATTTGTGAGTGAGGCTAATGGGAGCAAGCGCTGGCTAGACCACTGCGTTGTGACTGAGTCAGCCATGCACTGTATAACAGATGTGTCGGTAAAATATGACGTTTATTGGTCTGACCATTTACCGCTAGTTATATCATGTAATCTTGATGTCATTAGGCAGAAATCAATTGCGAGAAACACCACATGTAATAAAATACAATGGGGAGAACGGAATGAAAACCAATGTCACGTTTATAAAAATATGTGTAATGCGCAATTAAGACATATTGATTTATTAGTAGACCTACAAAATTGCTGTGGTAAATATTGTAGTAATCATTGCCATAAAGATATCATAAATAATTTGTATAGTGATATAGTAAATATTTTATGTTCGTGTGCTATTGCAACTTATGCTGGTAGTCGAGGTAAGCGGAAACCCCTGGCTGGCTGGAACAAGCATGTGAGCGAGGCCCACAGGAATGCCAGGATGGAGTTTAATGTATGGTGTTGGTACGGTCAACCATCTAGTGGCCCCATTTTTGACGCAATGATGAGGGCAAGGAAGTTGTTTAAGGGAAAGCTTAAGTGGTGCCAAAAACACCAAGAACAAATCAAAATGGATCTACTAGCTAAATGTCATGCTAAGTCAGATTTTAAAGGGTTTTGGAAAGCTACTAACAGATTGAACCCTAAGCCTGGCGTTCCTGTGAGCGTCGACGGGCTTGCCAACCCTAAGGATATAGCTGAAATGTTTAAAAAACAATTTGCCATTAAATCCCCGCTGGGTCCGCCGTGCGGGGTGTTTGATGCTGGGCCCGAGCATATGGAGGTGACCACTGTCATTCTTGCTAAGGAGATCAGGCACATAATCCAGAAGATGACAAGAGGCAAATCACCTGGTCATGACGGGCTCAGCATCGAGCACCTGCAGCATGCGGGGCCCCACTTATGTCGAGTGCTAGCACTTTTGTTTAATTTGTGCCTGAGTCATTCACATCTTCCACCTGATTTGGTGCGGACTCTGGTGGTGCCGGTAGTCAAAAGCAGAACTGGAGACGTATCGGACAAGTCTAATTATAGGCCTATTTCACTTGCCACCGTCATAGCCAAGGTTCTTGACAGCGTGCTCAACTTTAATCTAAATAAACATGTGCAGCTTTGTGACGCCCAGTTTGGTTTCCGGCCTGGGCTGTCAACCGAGACAGCCATTATTAGCTTGAAGCACGCTGTCAGGTATTATACGGCTAGAAAAACACCTGTATATGCGGTTTTTCTTGACCTGTCTAGGGCGTTTGATCTTGTCCCATACGATCTCCTTTGGAAAAAGCTTGCAGAGACGCCGCTCCCGCCAGAGTTTATTTTACTCCTCAAGCACTGGTATCTAAACCAGGAGACACAGGTGCGATGGGCGGGTGAGTTGTCGGAGACATGCAGGCCGGAGTGCGGGGTGAGGCAGGGGGGCCTGTCCTCACCTCTGCTCTTCGGTCTGTATGTTAATGCACTGATTGAGCGACTCAGCAGCACGCGGGTCGGCTGCTACGTGGATGGGGTTTGTTTCAACAACATAAGCTATGCAGACGACATGGTGTTGCTGGCTCCCTCGGTCGGTGCTCTCCGAAAACTACTCAATGTGTGCGAGTCGTACGCTGACACTCATGGATTGGTGTATAATAGCAGTAAAACAGAGCTCATGGTCTTCAGGTCTGGTACCAGGTGTCCCACTTCAATCCCTCCTCTTTTATTGAGAGGTCACTCTATAAAAAGAGTTTTCAAATTTAAATACCTGGGCCATCTGGTTACTGATGATCTGAAAGATGACCTTGATCTAGAGAGGGAGCGCAGAGCATTATCAGTTAGGGCGAATATGCTGGCCCGCAGGTTCTCTCGATGTACAGCCGCAATTAAAATAGTCCTCTTCAAGGCATACTGCACCTCACTGTACTCGGGAGCCCTATGGTTCACATATACCCAAAAGGCTTATAATGCTCTGCGTATCCAATATAATAATGCGTTTAGGGTATTGCTGCGACTGCCACGCTCCTGTAGTGCCTCAGCAATGTTTGCTGACGCACGCACTGACAGTTTTGTTGCATTGTGGCGAAAAAAATCTGCCTCACTACTCCACAAGCTGCGTGGCAGTCCCAACACTATCCTGCAATCGATAGTTGACCGGGCAGACAGTCCTCTAATGTGGGCGCTAACTTATCGCACTCGATCTCTTCTAGTTATTAAGTACTAACATAGGCTAAGTCATATTGTTACTAACACACTGGACCACCTTGTAGTCTGTAAATAAATGAATAATAATAATAATAATAAACTAATTCCAACTTTAAAATATTTCTTAGGAATTGTCCCATTTGGTCCTTCTCTAATTCTAAACGAAACATAAGTATGTTGGAAGATACAGAAATCATGATATTGCGGAAGCTTGCTCACTTGGTTTATGACAAACGGGAGTGTTCGGCTAATGTTCGCTTATTGCTGTTACTCGAAATATTCCGGTTAACTTGACCAATGCACGTAGGTAGGTATGATTAATTGTTTAAAGTCCACAGTTTAAACCCTGCACTATTCACGTAGGCAGCTGGTAGTGCCTATTAATTCGCCAGGCATTTGCATATACTGTCATTGTCAGACAGGAAATATTTATTGCTGAACTGACTGGTAGATTGTTTGAGCTTTGATTAGATACCGGAATGATTGTATTCTTGGGGGACAACAAATAACAGTAAAATACTACTGCAACGTTTTTTGTCAATCAAAATGCTGACCAAAACATTCATTATGGAGAAGTTCGATATTAAAAAAGAACTCGACATCTTAGAGTTTGAACTGTGCGTCCGACTACTCTCCATAGTGCCACTAAATCACTCACAGCTGGTCTAGATTTTATGCATTTATGATAACAGCCACAAGGAATGGCCGCTTGATCTCTTCCACAAGACAACTGTCTTATTCATAAAGATAAATGTTCTGAACAGATGTCTCCTGACCTCAAATGCTCGGATCGTTGGCTATATTTTAAAGCATATAGTTCATAATAGACATTACGCGGCGTATTTCCTTTGCCTAGATTTTTTTCTGTTGTCCTTTATTGAGGATCGAGGTAAACACGCTCACACACATATAAGCTAATGTATGGTCACAAGAATTACTGTATTTACAGCAAGACTTGATGCACACTAGCATAAATAGTGCACACTTGGAACACTGGTAAGGCATATAAGTGCACACGATCAGCGATTTTGTTGAATCAGAAAATGTTCACAGTGTTGTCTCTTGTGTGTCATATTATAAAGTCTAAGGCCTATAAAATATGTGCATAATCTTCAAATAAAACGGTACTTGTTCTTTATCAATGCTTGCTCTAGTTATGTCATGGGTATCAGATGGCGAAGCAGTTGTTTTGTGAGCAGCGTTCGTGAAACTAACGGGCTGTGTTTTATTTAGTGTTTGTTATACAGCTATCGTGGATCGGGACTTGGTTGGGACCTTAGCGTGAAGGTTTTCGCACAAATCTTCCAGATATATAATCTAAATAACCGCTCTAAGGAAAGGACGGAAACCCAAGCAGTGCAAAAACTATTTTTTTTAAGCAAATATTAAATGTGTTGGTTCACTAAAATAATTTGTAAATATAGGGTTTCTCCCTCGATTGAATAACCAATTTGGTCAGCGATATACTGTCGCCGCAACAGAAGCCCTGTCAGAGTTCCAAAGAGTACAACTAAACCAGAGAGCAGCAATAAACCAGTTAGAAAGAGTGGTCGACTTACAAGCCGGGAAAGGACAACCTTGGGATTTGGTCGACAGATTCGTAAGTCCAAAGAAATATTAAGAAAACAAGAGATATTTTCTATGTTTGTGAAATGCGAGAGTGATCCCTGAGACATTAATTTGGAGTAAAAATGGAGATGGATGAAGAACGAAGAATGGATGGAGATAAGAAAGAACATTGAACGAAAATATAAAGTCTGCTATGCGGTACCAGTATACCTGCTGTCGTTTTTCATATCCACAGTCCGCGACAGCCGAGTTCAAACTCCCATTAGTCACAGTGAGACCAGAATGTGCAGGAATACTAAGAGACGTACCCATGGACGAACCAAAGCTATCACCAGCATCGCATTCTGTTAGTCCATTTTTCATGGAAAACGGTCATCCTGACAAATACATCAAGAAAGGTGAGATTAATGAGAAAGAAATTTACAATATACTTACATACCTGCACGTACAACATCTTCTACCGACTTTATAAAACCTTTTTGAGTGAACCATTGTAATTTTTTTTGTATCACCACTTGCTGTCATTTTGGCGTTTATATTTTTATAATTTATTTCTGCAGGTTACGTAATATTTTTAATTTAAATGTCCTACGGAAAATTACATAGCTCTTTTGTGCGAACTCAAATATGGGGGTTTAATCCGTCGCAATCAGTGCGTGAGTTCGATAAACTGATGATCAAGTCTTGAAGACTACTGTGCACGATACGTGTCGAATGTAACCTGAACTTTGGTATTTACTTTTAGGCTTTGCGGGTCATGTTCCATACGGTTTCCAAAGATTCGGTGAGTCGTCGAAGAAACTCACAAACTCTGCGCTTTGTGACTTTTCATCCAACTACAGACGAAGACAGAGTACTGAATGGGCACCAGTGAACGTAGTCAAGTAAGTTTCAAACAATAAGTTAGGTTAAGATATTAATGTTTATTTATTTGAAAATAATAGTGACTAATAGTAAGCAAAATATTGTATATAAATGTAAAATAAAAGTTAAGTTTTTGAGAAAACTTTTGGTATAATTTCTGAACGATAGTTTTTGGTTGCCGTCAAAATCTATATCTGTCAGTTATGTCACCACTGTCATGTTGTGAAAGCAGAGGTTACACACGCAGTTTATTTATTTTTGTTAAAACTTGAATAAAAACCAACAAAATGGCGAAAAAGAAACTTATGCCAAACCTCTCTAAAGAGGAGAAAATGGTGATGGTGATATCTGAGATAATACAAGAGTTATTAGTGGCGCATCGTCAAAGCAAAGATGTTAACCTCAACAAGATGAAGACAAGAATTTCCTCGAAGTACGGGTTGGGTACATCACCGAGACTGGTGGATATCATTGCGGCAGTGCCAGCTGATGCTAAAAAGATACTTTTACCCAAGTTGAAGGCTAAGCCCATTCGTACAGCGTCGGGTATAGCTGTTGTTGCGGTTATGTGTAAACCACACAGATGTCCTCATATAAATTTCACTGGTAACATCTGTGTGTACTGCCCCGGCGGCCCAGACTCGGACTTCGAGTATTCCACACAGAGCTACACCGGCTATGAGCCGACGTCCATGAGGGCGATCAGAGCGCGGTATAACCCGTACTTGCAGACGCGACACAGAATAGAACAGTTGAAGCAACTCGGTCACAGTGTCGATAAAGTTGAGTTTATTGTGATGGGCGGCACTTTTATGAGCCTCCCTGAAGATTACAGAGACTATTTCATAAGGTAAGCTGTATTTGAATTTGTTGTGGTATCATTTTTGTTATCCATTTGTAGATTCAGTGTTAGTAAAACCAGGGGTTGTGCAAATAATATAAAGGGGAGGAAAACTGTGCATTTAGTCCTTATCCTAGTTTATTTGGGATTGGTTTAAACATCATATTGTATTTTGTTGTAGAATTAATACTTACTCAAATTATGTTAAAGTATTATCATCTCCTTTCAGAAATCTCCATGATGCCCTCTCAGGTCATACTTCAAGCAGTGTGGCTGAAGCGGTGAAGTTTTCAGAGAAGGCTAAGACCAAGTGCATTGGCATCACAATTGAGACCAGGCCGGATTACTGCCTGCAGAGGCACATGAGTGATATGCTCAACTATGGTTGTACCAGGTTAGTACTAGAATCCTTATATAATTTTTTTAGTACTGTAAGTCTATTCTTACATACTTGCTTTAAGAATTTTTAAGTTCAAAGTGTTCATCAGAGACAACACGATGATATCTTTACATAGTTTCAAATGAAGTTGCTTCCGCTGTCTGTTCCCTTAGATCTTTCAAACTTTTCAACAGATTTTAATGCAGTTTTCAGTAATACAGTGATTCAAGAGGAAGCTTTATAAGTATATTGTCCCAATCTATGTGGGTAAAACCGCAGGGTGCAGCTAGTATATTATATTTATAATAAGTAAAGGACATGGCTGGATTCTGCCCTGATAATGCACAGTAATGATTAATATATAAAAATTGAACATTTCAGACTAGAAATTGGAGTCCAGTCTGTATATGAAGACATTGCCCGGGACACAAATAGAGGACACACGGTGAAGGCTGTCTGTGAGAACTTTAACTTGGCCAAGGATGCTGGATACAAGGTACTGCCACTTTAATGAGTTATATTTATATCAAAAAATAAATTACTAAGTTATAATTGACACTTGATACGGGATATTTACTATGTCTGCAAACGGCATGATCACGGATGTGCTGAAGTTATTGTGGGTGGGTGTTTTGTCTATGTGTGAAATAAATAACAAACATGGTAAGAATCCCGTTTGAAGTGTTTATGATGATTTTAGTGACCATGTCAGTTTAAAGAATATTAAGTACTTACTTAGTTCTACAACATTATTTTTAGTTAATGCGAAAGCCGAAACACCTGTCCAGTATTTTTATATAAAGAATCTATGTACACAATTTCTGAACTGTATCATGGAAAACCACAAAGTTTTAAGCTTGTTATGTTACCTGGATATCCGTACATATTCACTGTCACCAACGGTGCACGGCGTCACCGCGCCGCGTGCCTTGTGTTCATTGATAATAATAATTTCACAGTTTGTATGGTAATAAATAGGTACTTATTGTCGCATGGTGTCCATAATATAATCTTTGTTAAAATATTTTTGGGAAAAAATAGGACATGGTGTAAAAATGATTGGAATCAATTCAGTTACTAATTCTGAACAAACTATATTCAGGTTTAGCATATACTAAAAATAATGTTGTATATTCTAACAAAGAGGTAAGAATAGATGTATATTGAACATCGTGGTTTTCTTCCAGATAGTAGTACACATGATGCCTGACCTACCAAATGTAGACTTTGAGAGAGACGTGGAACAGTTCATAGAGTTCTTTGAGAACCCAGCATTCAGAGCTGATGGGCTCAAGATATACCCAACACTGGTAATCAGAGGGACTGGTCTATATGAGCTGTGGAAGACTGGGAGGTACAGGAGTTATCCTCCGTCTACTCTCGTGGATCTAATTGCTAAGATATTGGCTTTAATTCCACCTTGGACTAGAGTTTACAGGTAAGCTCTTCTTCATATTATTATGTGAAAATAGTTGTTAGTCTTATTTATACATATAATTTTTGTGTCACAAGTATTAGTTAGTTGTATTATTTAACCCAAAGGTTGACTGATAGAGAATGCCTTATCCCCCTTTGTAACATGGTTAAATAAAAGTGTAGTTATGTTGAAAGCTCAAGTGGTAGGATTCAATTATGAAATTAATCCAAGCCCTATCTATATGAAGGGGGTTGTGGGTTGTTAGAAAGAAATACTGCGACTAATAATGAATATGGGTGGGTTTTATTCAGTAAAAGTAAGACACTCTCCCCGCCATTCCGCTCCGCTCAGAGCGGGGGAAGTTATTTGATGATTTCCCATCTGCGAAAAAGACCCATATGAACCAGGATACCTGTTATAGTGATGAGTTCTTGCAGATAGGCTGGAATAGCAATGGGGCACAGTAATGCTATTTCAGTTTGTCAGCAGAATGATATCTGAACTTCTCGCTATTTAAAAACATTAGTTATATTCGGTTACTCACCAGAACTACCTCTGTATATTGGATTTGTAATTTGCCTTTACAGAGTACAAAGAGACATCCCCATGCCTCTAGTCTCATCAGGAGTGGAACATGGTAACTTGAGAGAGTTAGCACTTGCTCGCATGGCAGACTTGGGAACTGACTGCAGGGATGTTAGGACCAGGGAGGTCGGCATACAGGAGATACATAATAGGGTCAGGCCATATGAGGTATGTTGAAATAAAATAGGGTAGTTTGCAGGGTCATATTTAGATAATTCAAAAATAAGGGACACGTATTTTTTTATTTGTAAATTAGACCAAAAATTACAAAGATATAGCCCATTAAAGTAACGTGTGACGTCACGCGTTGCTGCATTTCTTCGCAACGAGTGATGTTACGTGTCCCTTGTTTTAGAATAATCTAAAAGACAGACTATTATTTTTTTTTTTGGAAACTAGGCTTTTATATTTAATTTCCGTGGAATTGCCAACTGAAGTGTGTGGGCATTTTTATATAATGGAGAATTATTTAAATGGTATTATTGTCGGAGTACTCTTTTCTCTCATTTGTTGACTTTTAACAGTCATTACAGAGTGATGACTAATTCAGACAAATCACTTACTGACTAGTCTTGCCAAAAAAAGTACCATTTTACCCAGTTATTAACTGGGTAGTGGTGGTCAGATAGGCAGTCCTTCCATGTCAAATACTAGTATTCAGCTGCATCAGAAAGACAGGCAGCTGACCTCAACATATTTGGGAAATACCAAGGCAGGTCATGATGCTGTGAGAGTACCCATTAATGAGATGAAGTAACTTTATATGGCTCAAAAAATTCTACATACCATAAGAATTAATTTGAGAGAATGGCGTACTAAAGATAAAGCCGCAATATTTCTATTAATATGATAGTGTTGCCAAGAAAATTGAAGAACACTGGTGGCGACTACTTTATGGTATTCTAATTTTTTTTACATATATTTTCAGGTCGAACTAATAAGACGCGACTACACAGCGAACGGTGGTTGGGAGACATTCCTAGCCTACGAAGACCCTGACCAGGACATATTAGTAGGACTATTGAGGCTCAGGAAGTGTGCCTCGGACACATACAGGCCTGAATTGAAGCCTGGACCCAACGATAACTTCAAACAGTGTAGTATTGTGAGGGAACTGCATGTTTATGGATCTGTTGTGCCGGTAAGTTGAGAAAACTCTTGCTTGGGTTGCGGGCTGTTCGAAAGAGATACCGCGGCCCCAGAAAATAAAAGGTAAAAGCCCACCCCACAGCTCCGCCCAGAGCATGATCATTTACCATACGCAAAAAAAAAGTTGGGAAAACTACAGGTAATACTGATGTCCCCACACTTCAAAATAAATTGCCTTGTTGGTGTAGTGATCACGAATGCTGATTGTTTCGGCCAAATTTGGAAACTTGTAATAGTTAGATAAAGAAAGAAAAACTTATTTGGGACTTGCACAAAACAAGTAAAACAATAACAAAATGAAATAAAATAGTACAGAAAAGGTTATTGTCTGTGCGAGGCCTAAAGGTCCCTGTCTCAGCATAAGCTGCGATATTTTAGGATTAAAATAAAATAACACAGCACTGGTATTCTGACAGGGCCAGTAATTGGTGTCACGGACACAGAATGGAACACATACTTAAATAAATATTCTAATTACAGATAAAAAAACAATAAATAAATACAGATGGACAAAAGTATAATTACGATATTCTTCATGCAAATTATTTTATTTTTATAGACACTATCAAATTAGCCAATACCCGATAGCACAGCACTCAACATGAGATCAACATGCCTTATCTGTTTTTTGGTGTCTTATGTTAATCTGTTTCGTCTGTCTTTGCTGACGATACCGCTGTACTAGCTACACATAGCGATCCGAAAATAGCATCGCAAATACTCCAAAAAGGACTAAATTACATCTCCAACTGGCTCAAAAAGTGGCGAATAAAAGCCAATGAAACAAAATCAGTCCATGTAACGTTCACATTAAGAAGAGGATCCTGTCCTCCGGTCACATTAAATAACATTGCAGTACCCCAGGCAGATCATGTGCGATATCTTGGATTGCACCTGGACAAAAGACTCACTTGGCAAAAACATATCTTCATGAAGAGAAAGCAACTAGGTATTCAAACGCGGAAACTTTACTGGCTTATCGGGCGACGGTCGCAACTATCGCTTGAAAATAAATTACTTTTATACAAGGCAATACTGAAGCCCGTCTGGACGTACGGGATACAACTATGGGGTACTGCTTCCCATTCAAACATCGAAATCATACAAAGGTTTCAAAATAAAGCACTCCGCATGATAACCAACGCCCCCTGGTTCGTACCCAACGAACTATTACATCGCGACCTACGCCTGCCCTCTGTAAAACAGGAAATTACACGCTATACCAAAAGCTACAAAGAACGGATTGAACGGCACCCAAACAACCTAGCCCGACCATTAATGGCAAGCCAAAACAAAGCGCGGCGTTTAAAGCGTAAAATACCTCAAGATTTGATACAGTCACAGTAAACATCACTGAAGAACAATGAGGATGTGACAAAGGTCACATACTAAGCGCGCCAGCAATAGCACCAACCCACCTACCACTGAATGTCCCACAATGGAGACAGATTGTAGTAATTATAGTATATAAAAAAAAAAAAAAAAAAAATGTTAATCTGTTTTAACAGGCAACATTTTTCACATAAATTTCGTGGATAATTCCATTCCATTCCATGCATGATACGAAATAACAGCAAAACAGTCAATTTCTAAGATACTGAAAACTGCTATAACATTCCAGGTAAACGCCAGAGACCCTACAAAATTCCAGCACCAAGGTTTCGGCATGTTGCTCATGGAGGAAGCTGAAAGGATTGCCAAGGAAGAGCATGGCTCTGACAAGATGGCGGTCATATCAGGTGTCGGAACCAGGAACTACTATGCCAAGATAGGCTACCATCTCGAAGGACCATATATGGTCAAGATGCTTGTGTGACAATAAAGTTGTTTATAAAGAGAACGTGTTTTATTTTTATATTTTTTTTAGGTTATAGAATACCTACTTTTATAGATACTGTTTTATAGTATGACGCTGGCAGTTGCAGAGGGAGCCACTGTGTTGGTGACGTCACAATGCTCCATCGCATAAGCAAATTTCGTCAAGAACAAGTGGACTGTTTTTCAGTTTTATAGAACAAATGGCACTGTGAACTGTTTTAACAAAAAAAAAACACCGGCTAAAAGCGAGTCAGAATCTCGCACCAAGGGTTCCGTACAAACTTGCGACATAAACAGCCATATCTTTTGACTGAGTAGACTTCAGTACCTATATGGTTTTAATTTCAATTTGATACCTCTACGCCTTTTCGAGATAAAACTTTGTTGTAGTTCTGTCTGTCTGTCTTGACAGACGTACATCAAAGTGGTCCGATAAGGATTCCGTATTTTCCCTTTGAGGTACGGAACCCTAAACACAAGTTATACCAAACAGTTATTGTTAGGAGATCCAGCACATGTATGCTATTTTATATTTGAGTTCTGTTTCGTTTAGTTGTCAACGTACCTATATTTTGACAACACGGTTGGCGCAGTGGCTGAGCAGTCGACTGCTGCGCTGCGTGTCGCGGGTTCGTTCCCTGCACGAAACAAATATTTGTATAACCTGCAGATACCTAGTGGTTTCGGGTCTGGCTGTTTGTGTATACTTATGAGTTTAAATGTTGTTTAAACAAACCCACGATACAGGAAAATTTCCCAGTGTGGGGCAAACTTTTTTTTTAAACACAAATACCGACCCCATTTGTGGCATGTGCCAAATAAACATGGTTTCCTTTCTTCTTTTTACCACACTTAACCGGCCACCCATCTTCTCCCCCTACCTTGCAGACCTGACCCGCCGCTGTCCATCAACCCCACGGAGATCTATCACAAGCACGTCGGGATGCTACCCAACTACGCGGGACACGTTCCTGGTTGCATGTTCAGGTAACATCTACAAACAATACGCTCTGCTACCCTACCACGACGTCTTAAAGCAGACCTTATTCCGCTGTGGGAAAGAGACAGAGCTATACAGGTTGTCTAGCACCATCTCTTTCACTCAGTGGAATAAGTTCTGCTTTAAGACTTCATAGTACCTAGGCCTACTGATATTTTTTCAGAATATTTGCATTTAGACTTATCCTACTTTATAATATTAGTAATGCGAATGTTTGTGAGGGTGTATGCATGTTTGTTACCCTTTCACGTTAAAACGGCTGAGCGGGTCTTAATGAAATTGGGCACAGAAGTAAATTATAGTCTGGAAAAATTATATTATTTTTTTCGATATCACGCGGGCGTAGCCGTGGACGCCAGCTAGTAATTGCATAGATAAGACTAAGAATAGTAGAGATTATACGTATGGGTCTTGATTGGAATTACGAACTGTGCCGGGATAGTTTATATCAACATAATATCGAAAGAACTTTGTCGGCCAAACGATGTTTTATACTAAACTAGCTGGCGCACGCAGATTCGCCCGCGCGATATCGAAAAAAAAGTTTTCTATGTTTTTAAACTTCAATCTACCTCTGTGCTAAATTTCATCAAGATCCGTTCAGCCGTTTTGACGTGAAATAATAACAGACAATATCCATGCATCCTCACAAACATTCGCATTTATAATATTAGTAGGATTACTAATTAAATTTTCGATGAGGTTATTTTGTTTTTCAACAAGCCGTTTTTAATTTTTTTGTTGATATAGTTCAGTATAGTGATTTTTTTTGTAGGTGTAATCTCTATAAGGTTAAACAAGTCAGAATCGTACCGCTTGTGAAGGTACGCTTATATTGATTTAATTTCACGTTAAAAAGGCCAATGAAATCCTCTAGAGCTTCTATTTTGGATATAATTTCAGCTTATCCCCTTATACACAGCCGTCGTATACTTTTTTATTAAAAAAAAAAAGATTTGGTCTTAGTTCAGCATCTCAGACAAAGCTAGTATATTACACAATGATCTGGCTTCATAAATCAATAGGCACACAGGGAGCGATTAATCGAGTTGCTCTTAAAATGTACGGGTTTACCTCACAAATATATGTGTTAACCCGTTTAAATATTGCTGATTAACCAGAATTACAACACCAATCACGGGATAACTCCGACCTATGCATAAGTACTTATATTTTAAGTAAAATAACTGCTTAAACTGGTTTTTATAGGCTGATTAACCCTATAATACAAGTTAACCTATACTACGGGGGTTTCACCTAACCTTTAAACTTAACCCGATTAAGGGAGACGGGTAAACTTTTCTGTGCTTGGATACTTCACTTGAATGTGTTTTTTTTCAATATTTTTCCGTATTTTCTTTTCAGATTTGGGAAAACGTACGGGAATGACACAAGGGATGCTAAACGCTGGCTGCGCGGAGATTTCGCCTCATAAACTCTCTATGATTACACCGTTTGACGCAATACTGACACGTATTGTAAAAGAAATACGGCCCAAATTGAAAGTAATATTATTTTGATGAAACAAATTATACTGTTTTATTTTAGGATTGATATTTTGAATAAAACAACTTGAATCATGAGTTTACTTTTTATTAATATATAAACAACGGAATACTTAAGAAAATAATTGCAATTTATATCATAGTCTTATGGTTTGGTTCCAGCCAAATAAAATAATTATCAACATCGAATATAAAAAAATAATATTTACTTTAACAAAGGGCCGACAATAGAAGTATCACAATGTATAAAAATACGAGTATAAAACGATTTATATCACATTATATAATATATTTAAAAAATAATTTAACATTTCTGTGTATTGTTCTTCGCGTTCCATTCCTTCATTAGTTTGCTGGCTAGACATAAGTTTTCGTCTTTCTGTGAATATAAATAACAAACATAATTAAACATAGACAAACACCCAAATTGTAATTGAAACAAATCGAGCAGTTCTGATGTGCTCAACAGCGACTGTAATATAATAAAACGAATGATGCCCTGTTAAAACGTATTATGGTTGCTTTTCCCTACTTTTATGGTCAATGATTTTAAACCAGATTTGTGAGAAATATCAAATTGTTCCTATTAAACGTAAGTAAATATCGAATCGTTTATGCAATCTCTGCATGCGATTAGGTATGCAATCCCGATGGTAATCCCTAGGTTTACATTTTTAATTGATTTTTTTACGACATGGTTGGCGCAGTGGCTGAGCGATCGACTGCTGCGCTGCGTGTCGCGGGTTCGATCCCTGCATGGAACAAATATTTGTATGGCCTACAGATAGTTGTTCCGGGTTTGGCTGTTTGTGTATGTGAGTTTAAACGTTTGTAAACGCACCCACGATACAGGAGAAATTTTATAAAAATAAAGTCGCTTCCATACTTGTCAGCGAAAAATTAACTTTAAGTAAATATACATCCGATTATCCCATCGCTATTACACATCCACATTTTCCCTAGTTATTATTACAGTCTCATGTAATAGGGGCGAGCCTATTCGCATCAACCAGACAAGATAGCAAGTTTGTGCCTGTTTCAGAGTAATTCACAAGGATTTACGTGTTTTTTCATCTACTTCAAATAATTAAACGATCAATGATACCTTGATAAAACAGAATCTAGCGAAGTTCTCTCCCAAACTCTTGTGTCCTTCTGAGTAGAAAGCGGTCGGTGGTATGGTCAGCACACCACTCTCTTTGGCGAACTTCTTCGTGAACTTGTAGTCTTTGTATTTGTCGTTCTCTGATGACAAGTCGATCTTGTCCGCTGTAAGAATGGAAAAGACAGAAGTTATTTTTTAATCTAAATCTTGACGGGACCTTTGGCTTTTTTTGTATTGCTTTTTGGGTAGTTAATGCATTATATTAATTTTCCATCGTTAATAAACGAAATTAGCAGATTATCCACATAGACATAATTAGCAGAAAAAATATGTATTATAGACGATAACCTTTAGAGCCCCAGCGGCACAAATTTGTGCCACCAAACCCCGACCGATTTAAAACTGTATTTGTAGTAAAGATAAGTCTTAAAATCAGATTACGCTTACGATAAGAACCCGCCCGGCGGTGCTTGACAGATAATTGACGTAAATAATGGCGGTCCTTGAGAGGTTAAGAATAAAGGCCTTTTTTGCGGTTGTCAATTTTTATTTTCGACGAATTATGTAGCTGTCGATAACTATTCGTAAAAAAAAATTAAGCAACTTTTAACCTGGTTACTCCAATGGTGTCCAATGACGTAGTTGGTGAGCATTTGTGAAAAGGTGTGGTGAAATTATATTTTTGAATTATTGAAAAAACAAGATGGCGTGTTAGTTTCGATTTTAACCACGCACCAAAAACGTCCTTGGTACTAAATATACGTTAACCAGCGCTGTGCTGTGGGCTCCCATAGCACAGCATCATGCTGAGTGGTGACCTACCTGTGGCAGTCACGACGTGCAAGCTATTTTTATTTTGTCCCATATATATATTTGTAAATGTCTGTGATACTTTGCATGTTTAGTGTTTATTTTTTTTTTGTTATTTTGTTTGCACGTCGTAATTTGGTACTAATAAATGTTTTTTCTTTTCTTAACTTACCCAAGTTAGTCCAGTCAGCGATAATAAAGTAGCCAGCTTCAGGAATGGTGGGGTTGAACCCGTTCTCTCTGAGGGTGTTCACCAGGAAGTCTCTCTTGGGAAGCAGTTCCCGTGCCAAGGACTTGAAGTAGCAGTCGGGGGAGTCGCGACGGGCAAGCTCGTATTCGAAGGAGCGGGCTATCGCCTCCTGGAGACGCAGAAGAGACTTGTATAATTGGAAAATGTGTAAGTTTAAATATAGTAGGTACAAGAGAGCTTGTGACTTATTTTCAGGCCTACGCTGTCTTTATCATCTGCCCAGCGTTTTCCCAACTATTTTGGTCGGCTTCCAGTCTTACCGGATGCAGCTGAATACCAGTATTTTACATGGTGCGACCCAGTTATAACCCAGTTAGTACCGTGTAATACGATACCTCTTGGTAAGACTGGTTGTCAGAGTTCCGGGATACCGACAGCCGGGACCAGCCGGGACAGTTAAGCTGCTGAGCTTAACGTGGGGAGGAAACTCGGTATGTAACGGGTGGTCACCCATCCATAGACCAACCTAGGCAAGCGCGGTTTAACCTAAAGATTCACCTGAGCGGCTGCTATTATTTAGCTACGAGCTCCTCCAGCCCTACGCTGTCCTCTCATACTTAAATACTAACGCTGTAACAACATTGTGAGAATGTACACACGACAAAGTATTTGAGGGGTCAACTGCGAACTTTTCTCGTGAGAGACCAATAGAGGAGATTCGCGGGGGGGAGAGGGTCACGGGGATCATAACTCCCCATGACCCCCCTCCTGGATCCGCCCCTGCCTACGCTGTCATCTCATACTGATGTACTAACGCTGCATCAACAACATTGTAAAACAAAATGATTTTAAAAGAGTAACCATGGAGTTTCTTGCCGGTTCTTCTCCATAGGAAACGACCAAACCGAACCGTGCACTTATTCTCGAGATTTTATAAGGCCCTATGTGTAATTAAAATATTTATATTTTGAAAGAACTGGGACTTTCTTTATTATCTATTTCCATGGCGTCAACCTTCTATCTATACTAATATTATAAAGCTGAAGAGTTTGTTTGTTTGTTTGAACGCGCTAATCTCAGGGACTACTGGTTGGAATTGGAAAATTCTTTTAGTGTTGGATAGTCCATTTCTTGAGGAATATAACATCACGCTACGACCAACAGGTGCTGAGCAGCGCGGGTGAAACCGTGGGGAACAGCTAGTAGTCCATATACCGTCCAGTACTAACCTGAACAGGTGTACAGCAAGTGTAAACGCAGTTCTGATGCACCACTTGTAAGTTCTTCATGAGAGCAGCGGGTCCGTATGCCCAGCCAGTCTTCCAACCGGTCACTGAGAACGTCTTGCCCGCTGACCCGACGGTGATTGTGCGCTCCCACATGTCAGGTAATGTTGCTATGGGTAAAATTATGGTAACACATTTTTTTCAAATAGTATATTGGCCACGAATGATACAATCGCTCAGTGAAGTTCAGGGATCACCGAGACTAACTAACTCTCTAAAAAGCGGAGTAAAGGGACAAACCATATTCATTTCGGATTCACCATAAAGTTTAGTCCGCGTTTATGCTTGAGTTTATTTAAAAAAAAGTTTTTGAGCGACGTCTTCATTCATCCCTCCTCATTACATCATACCTAGACAAACGGCTCCCTTTATTTTTTTCTATAACAGGCCCAATTTTCAAACTGCCTCGAATATATTCATTCCTTACTTTATCCATTCTTGTCACTCCACACACATCCATCTCAACATTCTCATCTCCACTACATGGAATCGTTTTTCATCCACCTTTTTTACATCCCAGCATTCTGACCCATACAGTACAACAGGCATTTAAATCACTACGCAAACTCCAATCAGCTAAAATACAGTTTTTTTTTATTACGATTCTATTAAGGCTGAAACAGACCCCAAGAACTTACCAATCCTAATATGCTTTACGGGTTCAAATGCCATCCATTCGTACACCTCATCGGACAAACACAGCACGTTATGCTTCTTGCACAAGCAGGCAATCAGCTCCAGTTCATCCTGGGTGAACACCTTGCCAAGGGGATTGTGGGGCGTGTTCAGAATGATCATCTTCGTGCGTTCGTTGAAGAGGGACATCAGTTCTTTCTCGTCTAGGACCCAGTCTGCTGAAGTTACTGTGCCTGATGTTTTTTTCTGAAGAGGGCAGAGATAAATGGATATAATATTCTTTATTATGTACACCATACAAGTAACAAGAATAACACTAGACAACTTATAAATAGGGCGACACAATGGGCGGTCTTATCGCTAAAAGCGATCTTTTCAAGACAACCTTTGAGAGTTGAGATAGGTATGTGGTTCTGTACCACATACTTATCTAACTTACTTATCTAATCGTCTAGGGTAGTCATTAAACCAGCAGGTTTAATGACTACCCGGCTTTTGTGGCAGTTTAAATGTTTTTAAACGCACCCACGATAGAGGATATACTTCTAGTGGGGCAAAGATTTTTTTAAATACATAAAAAAAAAAAAAAAAAAACGAAGTCAGAGTGTCTGAATGAGCTCGTGACGCGAAATTTAAATGCAACTCAATGGGCAGACATAACAATGGACATTAGCATCAAAATGGCAGCTATTATTAATTAAATGCTAAGAAATAATTAATAATCTAGTCTTAGGTGAAGAGTAATCATCAAGTCATAAGAAAACCGGCCAAGTGCGAGTCGGATTAGCGCACCATCCTTACCAATATTATAAAAGCGAAAGTGAGTTTGTTTGTTATCTATTCACGCTTTAATGGCTAAACCGATTTTGGTGAATTTTGGTACAGAGATAGTTGGGAAAAAGTGGAGTATGAGGGAGAAAGAGGGAAGAAAAGGGAAAACTTAGCGTTGCTATAACAAATCAATAAGGCGCGAGGGCAAAAACTGGCAAGCAGGTACTGTGTTATACCGAATTTAACGCGAGCGAAGCCGCGGGCAAAAGCTAGTTAACTATAAAAACGGAAAGAACATGTTTGTTGTATGTCTCCTTTCATATTTATTGTTGACATCAAAGAAATGTATTTTTAATTGATTAACATGCTAGTGATTATGTATTGAATTGTAAAGTAATTAAATACTTTTTCTTGTAATTTTTTTATTTTATAAATACACTAGGAATTTCTCCAGTATCGGTGCGTTTACAAACATTTAAACTCACATACACAAACAGCCAGACTCGAAACAACCACCTGTAGGTCATACAAATATTTGTTTCGTGCGGGAATCGAACCCGCGACACGCAGTCAATAGCTCAGCCACTGTGCCAACCGTGTCGTCAATTTAATAGTGGCAAACATTTTAAATGTTTATACTTCTGTAAATGTGTGGTTTAAAGTCAGTACTTCTGCATGCCTTGTTATTGGCAAAGTATGTCTGCGCCCATAATTGCGAAATAAAAATCTTTTCTTATCGTATTCTGTTTTTAGCAACAAAAACACATCATCTGTTAAAATTTCAACTGCCTGACTGTTTGTTTGTTTTTAATTTGGCGCTTTGTGTAAAACCTCATAGAGAGCTCCACGTATCTTGTTTATGGTTACGGTCTTTTCTTTTGTTTTACTTCTCTCTGGTTCCGTCCGTGCAATACGCAGTGTTCGAAATTAATATCTTTCAAATTATCGTTTAATTTATCACTAACTATCACGGTTCATAAGATACGTCTTAGTAGGTAATTGGGTCCCGTTTAAGCCTCTGGGCACGGAACCCTAAAAAGCACTTACAGGATTGAGGGCGATGAACTTAGGGACGCCTCCTGCTGATTTGATCATGAAGTCATAACAATCGAAGAAAGGTTCAATGACTATCACTTCATCACCTTCGTCTACATGACCTGGAATCATAAACCAATTATCAATACAATATAAATACAACCTTTTTTCAACCACATGTGAGAAGTCTATTTAAAAAAAAAAAACTGTGTATAAACTCATTTTTGTTAAGATAACAAGATAACTTTTTTGGGATCAACTGTATGTAGTGTAGTTACGTCATCAAAAACCTTCTGACCTTTGTATGTAACAAAATACGATTGATAGGGGAGAATGAAAGATAAAACGAGTTGCGCAGACTCCATGTTTAATGGGACAACGACAAGAAGATGATGTAACAATCACTACATTAATTACTTCTCATTTAGCAACGCGGTAGCTACGCAGCAACGTGAAAGGCTTTCAGTTGGAACCGCCAGGCGATGCAAGGGCGGATCGTTAGTTCATCATTCATTTTCCTGCCCTTGTCCCATTCTATTTGGGGATGGCGCAACACGTTTTCTACTTCCATTCTCCCATGTCAGACGTCACGGCATCATTAACTCCTTTCTCCTGCATTTCAATCTTTTCTTTGGCTTTCTTGGGGACGGATAATCTATACTAATATTATAAAGCTGAAGAGTTTGTTTGTTTGTTTGTTTGTTTGAACGCGCTAATCTCAGGGACTACTGGTTGGAATTGGAAAATTCTTTTAGTGTTGGATAGTCCATTTCTTGAGGAAGGCTATAGGCTATATAACATCACGCTACGACCAACAGGTGCTGAGCAGCGCCGGTGAATCCGTGGGGAACAGCTAGTATAATAATAATTGGGACCATAAAGAAGCAATGGGCGGTATTATCTCAGGTCAGAGGGTACATGGCAAACATAGATAAAGAAGATAAAACGATGATGGTGTTGTTAATGGTAAAAAAAAAACTTTTTATACACAAATGGTCATAGATCAAGACGCAATTTGTGGATTTATTACCTACCATGTTGGTTGGCCTTATCTTTAACAAATACCAGATTGGCACTAAACAACTTTTATAGTCTTATATATGTTGCAATAAATACTTGATACAAGGTTTTTGCTACAGATTTGCGAAAGATAAGAAAGGAAATAAATGGATTTATATAACATAACATTCACATTTCGCCAGTTATGTTTAAATTCCATATAAACAACAATATCTGTACTAATATTATAAAGCTGAAGAGTTTGTTTGTTTGTTTGAACGCGCTAATCTCAGGGACTACTGGTTGGAATTGGAAAATTCTTTTAGTGTTGGATAGTCCATTTCTTGAGGAAGGTTATAGGCTATATAACATCACGCTACGACCAACAGGTGCTGAGCAGCGTGGGTGAAACCGCGTGGAACAGCTAGTATTTGATATTCAGCAAGCTATAAAACATTACATTAATAAGTAATGTACTAGGCACACATAATTGAGAAGATAACATATGGTTAGCATAGTCATTGAAGATAAGAAGTTTCTATAATAAAGAAACAGTTGTTTGCTCACCTAGAATAGCAGAGTAAAGAGCTTCATATGCACCAAATGTGACTATGATCTCATTCTGTGGGTCTATTGTCTTGCCCACTAGCGGCGAGTACACTTTTGATAAGTTTTGTACCAGCGATGGGTGACCCTGTAAATGAAAATCAAATTTTATTTTTATATGTACAAAATCACAGATTGAGTTGCATGCAGAGTCAGTTCCCCACTGTCTTTGTAGTGCAGTCCAGGTTCAGGGTTTTACGTCCATCAGCAATGTAGCTTACTATTCCTGACACCCTGAATCGCCTGAAAAGATGTAAAATCCTGAACCTGGACTGCTTACAATGAGCTACCAATTACAAAGAGTCCATCCCAGTGGGGAACTGACTCTGCATGCCACTCAATCTGTGACAACACATCTGCTTGCACAATATAGAAATTAATAAAAAAAAATATACATATATATAGAATAGGTCTGTTTGTTGCCGCAACTCACCTGATGCGTAGGGTGGAGCACACTTGCCAAAAAGAAGCTAATTCACTCAAACATTGAAGAGTACCAGATTATAATGATCAGGGAACTTTTACCAAGTAATATATAGAGTATAAGGAAATATTAATATGAATCTTAATTTTTTAAGGCGATAATTAAAATATATATATTTACTAGCTGTGCCCAGCGGTTTCACCCGCTGCTCACTTAGGGGTATGAAAAATAGATGTTGGCCGATTCTCAGACCTACCCGATATGTACACAAAATTTCGTTTAAATCTGTCCAGCCGTTTCGGAGGAGTATGGGAACGAAAACTGTGACACGAGAATTTTATATGTTAGACTAGCTGTGCCCAGTGGTTTCACCCGCTACTCACTTAGGGGTATGAAAAATAGATGTTGGCGGATTCTCAGACTTACTGAATATGCATATAAAATTTCATGAGAATCGGTCGAGCCGTTTCGGAGGAGTATGGGAACGAAAACTGTGACACGAGAATTTTATATACTAGATTTTATATTTTAAATATAAATGTTGAAGGTCGGAGACCGAGAGAAAGGCCAAAGAAAAGATGGATGGATTGTGTAAAGAATGATATGAAGGAGAAACGGGAAAATGATGCCGTCACGCCTGACAGGGGAGAATGGAAGAGGAAAACGTGTTGCACAGACCCCAAATAGAATGGGACAATGGCAGGAAAATGATGATGATTTTATAAGGTGATAATCTTTTACGTTGTTTGTGGTCTTTTTACACATTTAATCATCTGTTGGGATTGGTACTTACAAATCCCCTAGTGTATTGGTTCAGTAGTGGGTTTTCGCCGGTTGCTATCTCTCCCAGGGCCTTAGTGACATGTTTGGGAGCATGGTAGTCAGGGAAGCCCTGACCTAAGTTGACTGCAGGTTTGTATTCAGCGGCCAGTTGGATGTATTCCACCCTAAAATATGGTTCATTTGATATTATTGATATACATATCAATGTTAATGGTATACATACCATTAAATGGCAAGGTTATTTAGCTTTTATTACAATTAAACTACATAAAATTACTCTAGTATTACAGTTTTGCATAATAGCTTATGTGTACAGTGAATTATTCTATAATTATAAAACTACAATAGTAGTTCTCTCAATCAATTACATTCCCAGTAAGAAACACAGGACACTTTAATTAACTTTGCAAGAGTTTTATTAAATATAGTTAGTTATGTAAGACAATGAGAGAGTGAGCAATATTATATTGTTCTATATAAGTTTCATTTTCATACTAAGGCTGTGAAATTAAGAGATGTGATTAAAAGTGATTTTTTAGGTATAAAATTATTAGTTGATAGATACATTATTTCATGTAAGGGTAGCTGCAAGAAAAATAATTACTTAAGTAAATAAACATGATTGGTCTCATTAATGACTACATCCTCTACACTCATTAATTCATGTTCTTGCTACTCGAGTAACATTACCAGCTAGTGAAGCAATTGAGTATTTGATATCAAATATTATGTGTAGGTATTCATAATTACATAGACTATTTACTAATTGCTTTCAAACGCCGCGTGCCGCTTATGTAACAAGAACGAAATATTATAAGCGATCTATAAAGCAAAGCCTCTTATTATTGTAGATAACTTATGAAAATTTACCGTATGTTTTACTCACCAAACACTTTTTTCGCCCGCTCCATATCGCGCAGGTAACTTGAATTTATTATTCATTTGGCTAGCTGTATAAAACTGATTATTAAATATGTAATTTAAATTCTTCAGCTCCACAACACCGCTCTGGCCTCGCACAGCCGTGATCCACGATTGTCCCAACCTAAACATCACAAATGATAATAAAACAGATAAACGAGAAACAGTAAACTTAACCTATTATGACATGACAGTAAAAACGCTAGGGATTGTCAGTCACGAAGACAATTACTGATAACGCAAACTCACTGAATTTTTATTAGTTCGTCACTGTAACCTAATGAGCAGTGAGCTTATCAGTAATCAAACGCTCAAGTAAACAATCAAAATCAGTTGTTCGAATATGCTACCATGTTAAGAAGTTTATGTAAGTTTGTAAACGTTCACCAACACATCAACACAAATAATCCGACCAAAAAATGTGACGTTAGGTAGGTTACAGTTTTCGAATCATTGAAGAAATCTAATTTTGGTACGATTTTCCCAAGAGGTCGGAGAAATGATGATATTTTTGCATGTGTTTACACATTTGTTTTATTTTACTTGCTAGGTTGAATGGAACAGAACAGCGGCACTCAAACCTATAGGTATTTCAAGACAAAACAAAAATTACATAACTGAATATTAAATTTAAATAAAAAGCTATAATTTTTTTTTACGATTAATGCACGGTCGATTTCAAACACCTCAAATCGATATTTTTGTCATATTAGAAATAAGAAACTGAAATCTCTAGTGTCAACGTCAAGTGTCATGTTGGTTGCTGTCAAAAAAGTTTTGAATGCTAGAAGTGGAACTACTCTTAGAGTATTCGTATACGTATACGTATACGTAGGAAAAAACATGAGCTTATCTATTTGACAAATCGCTATAAACCTGTCCTCCTTGCCGTCTCGGAGACTTGGTTGGTACCGGGTTCCGTGTTCAGGTTTCCGGGATTTTCCTGCCTTCGGGACGACAGGTCGGATGGCTGGGCAGGATGTGCCTTGCTAGTCTCAAGATCCATTGCATTTTCTCAAATTAATATTCCTGTTCACAGTGACGAAATCCATATAGTAGCAGTGAAAGCCTTTAACATCTCCTTTGTTTCATGCTATATCCCCCACCCTAATAGTAGAGCTATACTAGAACTTAACAATATTCTTTCTACCATACAGGCCCCTCTTATAGTGCTAGGAGACTTTAACTGTCATCACACTATGTGGGGGTCCCACTACGTAGATACATCCTCTCCCTTTTTAACCGATTTAATGGATGACATCAACCTTTGCCTACTAAATGATGGATCTCCGACTCGCAGAGTACCTCCTGGTCAAAATAATAGTGTACCTGATCTTTCATTCTCCTCTCCTTCCCTAGTAAATTCTCTCTCTTGGTCCGTGTTACCTAATTCCCACAGCAGCGACCACTTTCCAATTCTAATCAACTTTCTCCAATCTTTTACTCCCCCCCTGCTTTTCCTCCCTTACAGCGATATAGACTATCAGATGCAGACTGGGACAAGTACTCTTTAGCATTAGACTACAAACTATCTGGTCTACCTCCTGTAGATCCTTCAAATTTTTTAGTGGCCTATGAAGATTTCGTCTCGTGTATGCTTGCCGCTGCTGATCAATCTATTCCGCTCAAGAACTCGTCTCGTGGCCTCATCCCTTCTCCCCCTTGGTGGGATTCAGAATGTACCAACATGGTCCGTTTGCGCAATGAGGCGGAAAATTCATATGCAGCGGACTTAACTATGTCAAATTATATTAGTTTTAAGAAAACTGGCGCTAAAGCCGTTAGACTTTTAGCCAAGAAGAAGGCTGTAGGTTGGCAAAAGTTCTGTGAATCCTTATCTCCTCGTACGTCTCTAACTGTCGTATGGCGTAAAATTAATAATTTCCGAAGAATATTCAAGGACCACAATAGTCCCTCAAATGACCCTACTATCTGGCTTGATAATTTTGTTAATACTTTAGCCCCCCCCTCTGTACCACATTCAGATTGCTTTCCTTCTTTTCAGAGCCACTCTACTACAGCTGCTGACAGAATGAATGAACAATTCTCGCTTGCGGAGCTTACATGTGCTTTAGATCACCTTAAAGATTCCTCCCCAGGCATAGACGGTATCACGTATTCCTTTATCTGCAAATCTAGTCAATCCTCAAAATTATATCTTTTAAGAATTATCAATTCAATTTTCTTATCTTCGAATATACCAGAGTCATGGAAAACCCAAATTATAATCCCCATCTTAAAGCCTGGGAAAGACCCAAATTTCTCCTCATCATATAGACCTATTGCCTTGTCGTCGGTTTTGGCAAAGATCGCAGAGCATCTTATAAAAAACAGACTGGAATGGATCCTTGAAAATCGTGGTTTACTCTCCAACACTCAATTTGGATTTAGACGTAGTACGGGTACGATCGACAGTCTAAGCATTCTTACCTCCCAAATAAGGCTTGCATTCTCCCGAAATGAACACGTTATTGGGGTCTTCCTTGACATCTCGTCAGCTTATGATAATGTCCAGCTTCCGCTACTCAGGCAGAAAATGCTTGAGCTGAGTATTCCCGTGAGACTGGTAAATTTTATCTTTAATCTTTTTATGTGCCGTTCTATCCGTGTACGCTTTCAAGGCGGTCTTCTGCCTCCCCGTGTTGTCTGGGGGGGTCTCCCGCAAGGTTCTGTCTTAAGCCCAATCTTATATAACCTATACACCGCTAGCCTAGACTTGACCGTTAATTCATTTTGCGATATCTTGCAGTATGCTGATGACATTGCCTTATATACAAGTTGTTCTTCTGTGTCCAATGGTGCTCTTAATTTAAACTCTGCTCTTGGTTACTTAAATGATTGGCTCTCAGACCATGGACTGGAGCTTTCTATTCCTAAGTGTCAGGCTGTAGTATTTTCCCGTAGAAGAAATATCCCTCCAGTTAACATCTCCGTTGCTGGAGAGCCCATTTTGATTCAAGATAAAGTTAAATTCTTGGGTGTTATTCTTGACTCCAAAATGACAGGTTTATATCACTTACAATACATATTTAATAAAAGTGAAAAGTCCATCAATGTTCTCAGATCTTTATCTGGAGTTCGTTGGGGGTCTCATCCGGCCTCCCAAAAATTGCTATATAATGCCATCGTTCGCAGCCACTTTGATTATGGATGCTTTATACTAGAACCCTGCAGTAAATTGGCTTTGAGTAAACTGGACAAGCTTCAATCTAAATGCTTACGCATTATTACTGGTGCAATGAAATCATCCCCAATTAACGCACTACAAGTGGAATGTGTAGAGCCTCCACTTTATCTTCGTAGACAATTTTTAGCGGATAGGTATTTTTCGGTAGCGTCTCAATTTCCCTCACACCCCCTTCTTAGTATTCTTCGTCCACTTTCTCGATCCATCGTTACTTCAACTTATTGGAGGAATAAATCCCCGCCCCTATTAGTGAACAGTTTTAATAACAATAAGACTCTATCATCACCAGTTATTACTCTGGATAATCATCCCCTTTTTCTGGTCCCTTATGATTCGGTGATCTACCAACCCAGAGTGATACTGGATTTTGGTATAAGTAAACAAAGTCGCGATCCCAATAACCTTTTTAATAAAATTTTACAGAAGAAATGGGCAAATTGGATTTTATTATTCACAGATGCGTCGAAAATGGATGGATCTCCTTTAGGTTCGGCCGTGTTCATACCTAAGTACAATGTTGTTTTAAGTTTTAAGAGTCCTCCTGAGTGTTCTATTTTTACAGGAGAATCCCTAGCGATATTAGAAGCAGCAAAATACATTGATGCCAATCAACATCATTTTGATAAATCCTTGATTCTCACAGACTCTCTTAGCTCTCTCCAAGATTTATTGAAAATCCCATTTCGCAGCAAAGATAACTCCATAATTATTCTCAGAATTAAGGAAATTCTCTATAGGCTAAATCAATCCGGCCTGGAAACTGTCTTGGCATGGATTCCGGGACATACTGGCATATTGGGTAATGAAGGAGCTGATTTCTTTGCTAAGCAAGCCATCCAGACAGGCTGTTCGTCTTTCTCTAACATACCGGCTCGGGACGTCCGTTGCCTGGCTAAACCACGTCTCATGAAGTCTTGGGATGATCTGTGGCAAAAATCTAGGGTAATTAAAGGCAAATATTATGGCAATATTCAACCCAACATCCCAGTTAAACCTTGGTTTGTCAAAAATAAGAAACCGAATAAATTAACCACATCCATCATTATACGTCTCAGATTAGGACATGTTTGCTCTCCAGTGTTTTTGGCTAAATTACGCATTCGGAATCATTCCCTCTGCGAGTGTGGTGTAGAAGAGGAAACTCTTGAGCACATATTTTTCTCTTGTCGTAATCTTTTAGTCCCGCTATATGATATACTCCCCCCTAATTTCCCCAGACCTATTAATATCTCATTCCTTTTAACACTCGTTGATTCCCCATTAATTAAAGTACTTAAAAAAATTATATTATTAAATAACATTAAGCTGTAACAGCAATTCTTAACCTTGGTTTATTGTGTTAGTCCCATAATAAGATTAATTTGTGTTGCCTGATTATTAACAATTTATTCCAACAAATAGAATGTGTGGTCCTTACAGGTTACTCAAACAGATACAGTTTTAATTAACCGTACTAAAGGCTTAGACCTCCAACCTCAACCTTAGAAAATACACTTAGTTTCCTTCAACCTTGACATTGGCAGAATCATCGATAAAACGATGGAGCCATTACTATAAAAATTGGAATTGGAATTGGAAGTGGAACTAAACGCTCAATGGGCCGACACAAACAAACGCATTGTGCCGGCGCGACTACGAAACACCCCAAAACCAGTAGAAAAGCTCTTAATTCATTTTTTTTTATAATAATAAAATGAATTGTTTTCCACTCATATTTAGAAACTGTTTCAAATCAAATCAAATCATTTATTTCAATTAGACCATTACAGGCACTTTTGAATGTCAAGAAACAAAATGAATCTACAGTCCCGGTCACAAGGCATAATAACTTGTGAAAGTACTGCAGTTGCCCATTCCAAAGCGTTGATCTCTATGGAGAAGAATGGGCAAGAAACCCCTAAACACTCTTTTAAATTCTAATATTTTTACAAAATAGTATTTACATCATTCGTGTTGAGATTATACAAATATGTGAGACCGATGTAGAAAGACGTGCACAGTAAGAGCGTCCAGAGTAAATAAAAGCAAAATTCAATTTAAATCTAAATAAATTAAAAATGACCGTGGTAGTTAAAAAATGACCAGTCCCAACTGACAGCGCCCGTTCACGAACATGACGTATGGATCAGCCCCATTCAGCTCGACCATTTTGAAGGGAGCTAAATGACCCGACACACCCGCCACTATCAGCGAGACATCTAAGTGAGCATGACACTATTAACCACCAGGGCTTCGTCAAGTCAATGATAATACATAGCACTCACATATGGGCTTAATAATTATACAACACTAGAGAATTGATTCTATACATTGCAAAGATAGTCTTACAATCTTCTGCAGCTTCCACTATAGCTTCGGATACTTATCAATGAGTTTACCCCTATGCTTGAGGAGCAGGACCAGCATTGAGCCAAGCATTTTTATCATCAATATAATCCCCCAACTTATAATATGCTTGCCTACATAGTGTGCATTTAATACAAGATTTAAATTTCGTTTCATTCAGTTGAAGAATGTGGGGAGGTATTTTATATATTTAGTTTAAAACGCAAATTGTATATTGTTCCACGAAAAAGACACTTTAATGATGGATGTAATTGTTATGAACAATAAATATTAATTACCTAAGTATTTTATATTGTAATCAGAGAGGTCACGCAAGACACTTCCAACACAGAGTACATTAATCTATACGTCCAACAACGTTCACGAAGCACAGAAAAAATGTTCACCTCAATGTACTCTTCAATGAATTTATTTGTGCAGGCGAAAAGAAAACAAAAAATTACATTACAACGAATGTACCAAGTTTAACAAAAATAAGACAAATATCTCGTCGAAATAAGACGAATATCTCGACATCCGTGTGTCACTAGCAGGATTCAGAAGAATACCAGCGTCAGGTAATCCACCTGGCATTATGCTGAGCTGGACTCCTTTTTGGTGCAATTTTGAGACACACACCGCCCATTAGTGGGCGACCTCAATAAATATATGTGTTTTCTAATGTGTTCCATTTTTTTTTTATGTGATGCTAATTTTTATTTTAATTATTGTATTGTGTCTTTTGTTGCATCAAATAAATGATTTATCTATCTATCATAAGATAAATATGCATATTATTAAAGCGCTTAATTTCGTGGCAAAGAGTGGAATTCAATATTTTCGCGGCACCAAAAGCAATACTATGTGAGAGACGGACCTGTGGACGGTGAGCAATGGTTAGCTCACCTTCCGTCCGTCTATTGACATCAGGCCATGTCGACACGGCGCGTTTGTATTTCACGCGCGCTTCAAAGAGATGTCAGCAAAGCAGAGGGGCCTGCCAGAGCCTCCACCTGCCGGGGTTGCGGGTTGTGCGAAAGAGATACCGCGGCCCCGGAACGTAAAGGGCAATAGAAGGAACTTGGGTGGGCTTTAGTCAGTAAAAGTCTGTCAATAAAGAGCGGGGGAAGTTATTTGATGATTTCCCACCCCCCAAAAAAAAGCAATATAGGTACTATGTCGATTATGGAGATCACACTACGACTTAGTATTTTAGTTGGTTCCAGTGCATTTCTTTTACGTTTTTTTTTACCATCTTATTTGGATATTTACATCAATTTACCGCTTGACAAGATCCTTTTTAAAAAAAAACCATTTTGAATTACTAGCTACCGCTACGTCCGCGTGGCATAGTTACTTTGAGCTAACGCTAACTCTAACTCGTGTGTAGATCGATAAAAAATATCTTCCTCTCCCCTTTCCTTCCCTCTTGCTCTCCTTTTTCTCACGTTTTGAAACCTATGTCCGTTTCCAGGGACCCACCTATCTCTGTACCAAAATGCATCAAAATCGGTTTTTCCATTTAGTCGTGAAGACGTAACAAACAAACTCACTTTCACTTTTATAAAATTAGTAAGGATTCAGGAATCAGGTGCCTTTCTAATACCTAAACAAGCACCTTCAATTAATAAATATGGACATAGTAGATATTCACAAGCAAAACCTTACAAAGGAAGCTGGTATTATGAAGATTTATGGTTTGCGATTAATTCAGCTCACGGAGTCTACATGCGGAGCATTGAATGCGGTCGGAAGCTTACTTGTGTTCTAAATTTGGTTATAACTCCAATTTATGTGGATAATAAGATCTGATTTGCAGCGAGAATTAAGGCTGTGCAAGATATTGTTTAAAGATTGCTGTTGTTTCATACATAAATGCCTTAGGGCGCTGTACAAAGCAAACATTTTGTAAAACTATTATACCTAAATTAGTCGTATCTGTACATACAACAAACCAAAAAATATAAATATTATATATACAGTGTATAGTCAAATACATAAAGAAAATACTTAAACAAAAACGGTTTACAAAAGTGGTGTAGCACCACGAAAAAATTTAAAAAAAAAATAGACCACGATAAAAATGTTATCGTCTCGAATATCTTAATTTTTAACCAGTCTTACCAAGGGGTATCGTATTACCCAGTATTAACTGGGTTGTGGAGGTCAGATAGGCAGTCGCTCCATGTAAAATACTGATATTCAGCTGTATCCGATTAGACGGGAAGCCGACCCCAACATACTTGGGAAAATGCTAGGCAGATGATCCTTAATATAAGTACCTACACATATTATATTTAAAGTTTCCCACAGTATCTAGAAAATTTAATTATTTCATACACATATCTAATAGGTTCAACAACACTTACACGTGGGTTGTGTACAGTCACCTGCGCAAATATGTAAACACGTAGTAACTTTTAAGAGTGATTTTTTTCCTACTGAAGGTACTTATTGAAATATCATGAACTCGTTTTATTTTGCAAAATCGCTTTTCAGTTTAGAAATACTTATAGTAAAGTAAAGTTTCCTCACTTTACTTTGCCTTTGCAGACGAGGCGGATTAGCGCACGAGCCGCCAGGCGTGTGTGTTATAGAGCCTAGAACAACAATGATAAATCCTCGCGTGAATTAAACGACGTTTTTCAATACACTTGGGAGAAATTTAAAAACAGAATGAAAAGTGAAATTAAATAAAAATTGATTAATGAAACTACGATTCCATCCGGCACAACCACTCGCACCCTATCAGGGGCCTTAGTCTGCTATTACAATAGTGTCAAAATGGTCGATCACTGATCGCATAATGGTTAATTTTGACAAGTTTTTGATTTTTTCGCTTTGTTTTCTCATACTGAAGGAGAAAAAAAGGCATGACATCGCTAAACAGCCTAATATTAAAAATAAGTTTTTTTTTTAAATAAAGTAGGTACTCAAATAAATTTCAATGTGATGTTCTAAGTAAACAGGATCATGGTTATTTGTGATATTCTATTGATAAACATAATTTATTTGATTAAATAAATAATTATGAAGGTCTTAAAAACAAGCCCCTCCTTGCGGCAGCTATGCGTGAATTATGATACAAGAAAAATGAAAAACCTTGTTTATCCATTGCATGTTGAACCTAATCATAGTGGAATACGAGCCAGTTTTAGAGGACGTGTATTGAAAAGTGTATTCTTATTGATGCTTTTTACTGTCCATCTCTACGTGGTTGCGTGGGTAGGTGCAATGTCTTAGTACATCGAGCTTCGCAATTTCCGCCTGCAGTTCCTAATAAACTTAGCGGTCACACGTGGAACACTCGATATTAATAGACGAGATCAAGTTGTTTATGGTTCTAAATAATATGTGCCGGTTTGTTTTCAATAAGTAGAGTTTCACCAGACGATGTAAAGGTTGTTTTACCACCGTGTGCTACAGCCACTGCGGGAAAAATAACAGAAACTTTTCCATTTAAAAAGGATTAGTTCCGCCTCGTGTTGCCACCCACAATGAAAATTCAAATTCATTTAAATCCGTTTAGTCCTGCAAAAGTAACACACACACATAACTATACAAAAATTCGCTTTTATAATATTAGTGTGATAAAGCAAATTTTTCAAATACCGGTTAATCTACGGAAAGGAATATTGTAAAAGATGCTCATTAAAAGTACTTTCCTTTTTTATGGATGACTAGCTTTCGCCCGCGGCTTCGCCCGCGTTAAATTTGGGGTAACACAATTCCTCTTGCGCCTTATTGATTTGTAATAGCAACGCTAAGTTTTCCCTTCTCTTCCCTCTTTCTCCCTCACATCCCACTTTTTTCAAAAAAATATTAGCCTATGTCCGTCTCCTGGTTCCCAACTATCTCTGTACCAAAATTCATCCAAATCGGTTCAGCCATTAAGGCGTGAAGAGGTAACAAACAAACAAACAAATAAACAAACAAACAAACAAACTCACTTTCGCTTTTATAATATTAGTAAGGATTTTATCAAATAGGTAACTTTCCCCGCTCTGCGCAGACTAAAACCCACCCATGTATTTACATTCAAAGCTGCGTCTATTCATTTAATAATTTCCCCTGTTTTGGGCGGACCGGGCGGAGTGACAGATTTTTACTGAGTAAAACCCACCCATGTTCCCTCTTTTCCCATTATTTTCCGGAGCCACGGTATCTTTTTCGAAGACCCCGCAAACCCTGCAGGCAGTGGCCCTGGCAGGCCCCTCTGACACCACGTTACAAGTACATTCAAATAACCAATTTTCTAAAGAAACAACATAGTCACTGTCCTCATTCCAGTCACGTTTTCTATTTCCGTGCAATACCTTCCTTTAAGATGAAAAATCCTCCTATATAATCAATGAGAGCTTCAAGAAATCAAATAAGTAAGTACCTATATGCTTTGAAACAATAATTTATGATTCAACGCATGTCTTCATAGTAACCTCAACTTTAATCAGTTTTGTTTAAAGTTTAAAGTCATTAAACAGACTGAGGCCGGGTCGCTTTGAAAAAAATCCCGACCAAATTCAAACCAAGATAGTTGTTTTGTTTACATTTAACAACGTGAACCCAGTCCTACTATAAGTATTTTGGTATATATTCTCAATTCCAACAATAAATCTAACAAATAATTAAAAAACCCTACTAAGAGAAATTTTCCCCGGAGAAGATTTCCCTTACTATTTCTCATGTCTTTAAAAAGCAGAGAGAAACCCTCTGGTTTTTTTATGAGATGAGAAATCTTTCAGTAACTTTTCCTGTTCTGGGCGGAGCGGGGTGATTGACAGACTTTTACTGACTAAAACCCATCCATGTTCTTTTGCCCTTTGTATTCCTAGGATGCGGTTTCTCTTTCGAACCACCTGCTGGGGACCCCGGCAGGCGGAGGCCCTGGCAGGCCGCCATGCTGGGGTCCCCAGCAGAGGCTCACAGCCTACGAGGGTTTTTGCAACGATTTCGTTGTAGTTACCAAATCGTAGAGTAGAATCATAGAAAAATGGTTTAATCAAATAATAATTTGCTTATAACAACAAATTGTAAACAATTAATTTATTTTTAATATAAGACCGCTTAGCCGCATCTTACCTCGTTTCTCTTTGTTTCTCGCCTGCCTGAGAAGCCAAAGCGCAGGAAAAAAAAACGAATTAAAACATAGTTTCAAATTTTTGTTTTGTTATTTAATTTCTCCGTAAGTGTTTTGAAAAACGTCGTTTGATTGACGTGATAATTTGTAACTGCTGTTTTTGGCTCCAGAACCCCCTCGCCTGACGGCTCGTGTGTGAATTCCACTTCGGTAGCAATGACGACGTTTCATCGCTTGAATCAAAATGTACCATATTTCTTCTACAAAAACAATCAACTTAGGATCTACACACGTTTTGTTGTTGTTTTTATTCCTTTTCAGTTGTTATTGGGAGTTTCCGATTCGGGATAGAATCTAATCAAAAAGGGATTTCGGATTTTTATGTGGTATTTATTTTACCGAAGATACACCTACACGATTTATTCCCTGCCTAGATGTGTACTTATTTGTTTTGTAAAAGAGACCCACGCATTGATTGGGGATTGATTGAAAATTTTCCAGGTCTACAAATAGGGATGTACCTATGCTGTAATGTTCTGTAAGATTTTTATGAGCTTATGCTTTAAAAAAAACTTGCCCCCCTTTAGTAATTTCTCGTGTATATAGGTAGGTATTTACAGACATTTAAACTCTTACTTTAACCCGCGAGATAATAAAAAAAAATATATCTTTCTCTCCCCTTGTCTTCCCCCATTTTCCTCTTATCCTACATTTTTTAGCCTATGTCCGTCTCCAGGGTTCCAACTATCTCTGTACCAAAATTCATCAAAATCGGTTTTTCATTTAGGCCTGAAAACGTAACAAACAAACAAACTTACTTTCGCTTTTATAATATTAGTAAGGATGCGTGTTCTACTATTATAGACTTTATGTTATTCTAGCTTATGCCCGCGGCTTCGCTCGCGTTAAATTCGGGGTAACACAGTTCCCCTTGCGCCTTATTGATTTGTAATAGCAACGCTAAGTTTTCCCTCTTTCTCCCTCACATCCCACTTTATAAAATAAATAAAAATAAAATAAAAAATAAAAATGCCTCATATTTCTCACCATTCATTAAATTGTGGCACAATGACAATAACAATACTTAATCTAAATTATTTTATATAAATTATTTAAAATTTATTATCAATTGAACAATTAATTGACAATTGAAAAATTGAAACAACCCACTTTAAAAAAAACTTGCCTATGTCCGTCTCCTGGTTCCCTGGTTAATTTTGATAAATTTTAATTTTTTTTTTCAAAATTGGTTCGGTTTAAAGAAACTTTATTCTCAATAAAACATAAATGTCACTTACTTGAGAACAATACACAAATATAAATTACAAAAATTCGTCATCAGTATTACAACTTAATAGTTACCCATTCAATGCATTCATTTCTCCAGAAGCGATCGATCTGTAATTATGTGCTGGCTAATAAGTTGAGTTTTGAATGCATTGAAAGAGTGTACATTTCTTATACAGGACGGTAATTTGTTATAAAGCTGTGCTCCTTCAAAAGTTAGCATTTTTTTGCCATAGTTAGTTCTTGTTTTCGGCAAAACTAGCAAGCTTGCTCGCCGTGTACTGCGTTGACTAACTTGTTTATATTGAGTGAGTGTTAAGTTTGAGTGAACGCTTTTGTCAAGAATTTTTCTGATGAAAATGCATGTGCTGTAAATGTAAAGTTGTTTTATGTTCATTATTTTTGTGTCTTGATAAATTTTGCTGGTAGATGTTAGATATGGGTAGTTAAATAGTACTTTTATGATTTTATTTTGGGTAATTTGAAGTTCAGATAATTTTGTTTTAGCAGCACTGCCCCAAATTTCGATTAAGTTAAGTAGATGTGGCTTTACTAGGGAGTTGTAAATAGTATACCGCAGTTTTGGTGGAATACAACGAACAATGTTACGCAGTGACCCGGAGAGTGCCGAAAGTTTACTCTTTATGTGATCTATGTGAGCATTCCACGTTAGTGAGCTGTCCATTCTTAGACCGAGGTATTTTTCGCATGGTTTTTGCTGTAGCGGGATATCATTAATTGTTAGAGGGTTATATGGTGGAATCGATTTATTTTTAGCCTTAAATATTATATAACTGGTTTTAGAGATATTTATTGTTAGGAGATTGAACTGAAACCATGCGAATAGGGTATTTAAATCTTGTTGTGCTTGTGAGATAATGTGATGGATGGAAGATCCGAAGTAAAAGTGGTTTAGCCCTTAAAGCGTGAAGAGGTAATATGTATTAGTAAGGATTAAAGATAAGGATTATATTTACTGAAAATCTAAACAATTTTAGTCTCTGAAACTTGCAATACTGATGAATTGCAAAAAAGCCTTAATATTTTTTTCATTTCGCTAGTTACTATGGAGAAATTGTCGATGTACAATACCATACAGCTCTGCATTACCCTTCCGGAATAATAGGCTTGATGTTATATTGTACCTAAATATAGTTATTATAATTATAATTGCGTAGGTCGATAGTTCTGTTCAAATCAGTTATGTTTACTGAAGCGGTAAATACGATCTGATGCTCTTCGACTAAATATTAATTTAATTATTCAAATAATTATCATATTCATAACGTGTCAGTGTTTATTGTTATTTAGCCGCCGGCTTTTGCCCGCGGCTTTGCTCGCGTTAAATTCAGGGTAACACAGTACCCCTTTCCTGATTTCCAGGTACCTGGTACCTGTAGTGTTTGCCCTTGCGCCTTATTGATTGTAATAGCAACGCTAAGTTTTCCTGTTTCTTCCCTCATTGTTCTTCTTTTTTAAACTAGCCTTTGTCCGGCTCCTACTATCTCTGTACCAAAATTCATCAAAATCGGTTAAGCCATTAAGGCGTGAAGACGTAACAAACAAACAAACTCACTTTCCTTTTTATAATATTTGTAATGATAAACATCACGCGTGTAATCTCTGGAGTGTTAGACAGAGGTGTAGTTAAACGTGCTTTCACACTTTGGCAGTTATGAACGTTTTATGTCATAGGGAGGGACCTTATTGCCATCAACAGGGCACGAATCCAGACTCCGTAGGACTCAGAAATTTCTGATGGACAAACCAAGTAATAATTTACTTAACTCATTGATTGTTTTCTAATTTCTACTTTAGAGACCCACATAAAATATAGCTTTTTTTGTTTTTTTGGGGTGGGAAATCATCAAATAACTTTCCCCGCTCTGGGCGAAACGGGGGCGAGTGTCAGACTTGACTGACTAAGACCCACCCATGTTCCTTCTATTGCCCTTCACGTTCCGGGGCCGCGGTATCTCTTTCGAACAACCCGCTACCCCGGCACCCAGATATAGCTTACACCTTAAGTTCCTCTATTCCTTAATTTTGCGATTTTAACTTTAGTTGAAGACGTTGATGGCCTACAGAGCGAATTAAATCTTCTATCATATTTTTACCGCTTTGTACCACTATTAAGCACGTGTTTTTGATAAAGTCGATTTATTGTAAGACTTCTATAACATTTTCAGTGACTCCGAACGCGAAATTCCAATGGCGATGCAAAATTTAAACCAAAATCTTTGTTCGATGTTTTTGTCGACTATGAAATTCGAAAATCACACAAGAAATGGTCTGGTCTAAGTAAAAACAGCTCTGTATTTAATCTAAACAACAGATGCAATAAGCAGATCAAACTCCGTTGCCGCATGACGATGGCAGAATAGTCGACATCGGTTCAGTTGCCAAAGATGAAAAAAAAAAGATTGGCACAACTGATTTCCATTTTGGCGCGGAGTTTGAAAAAATCTCAAACTCCGCGCTAAAATGGAAATCAGTTGTGCCAATCTTAAAAACAAAAAAATGAATTTAGAACCATAGACAATTCGTCATTTTGACATACTGTTAGTGTCTAAACGAAGGGTTGGAACCCTTCGTTATGCACGTACTTTGATATAAAAAGATATTTCGAGAACGTTGCCCTGTTGATATTAATTAAATCATGAATTGCCTTAAAGAAATGCTAAGAATTTTGACCCAGGCAGAGCGGGTTATAAATATTCAAATAATTTATATTGTCTGTTCTATTACTTGGGGGTTTAAAATGGCCAATGGAACTTACAGAATTGCATGAAAATTACTTGAATTATTTTGCCAGAGTCAGGTTAAATCTCTACATTTCCGTCTGCAATGTTTGTATTTCTAGAAATGAACAAGGTCGATATGGCATTTAATACGGTGCATACTTTCCAAGCTGCATTTATTTATTACAATCTAGGTTTTTCCCGCAACTTCGCTCGCATTATAGTCACACAAAAGCTCACGGGAATGTTTTTACGACAGTCGGGAATAATGTAGCTCCAAAGTTTACTATTTACCTACATGCAAACATTTGAACCATTTTATAGTACCTATGTTATATGTACATACTTCATAGTAGACTTATCTTTTATTATTATTCCGTTCCTAAAAAGATCAAAGCCATTCCCAATATTTATGAAGAAGGAAATCGTAATCGTAACTTGGTAAAGAATCGTCCATACGCCCGCTTGTTACGAAGTATCAGTGTCAAAATCAAAAATATTCGGGATCAAAATTTTTGTATGATATTATTCTCAACGTCTGCTCTGTATGTCTTAAAATCTGTCTGTAAAAAAAATATACTAATTAAATTGACATTAATATTGATGAATAATTGTTTATAAGTAATTATTATTTTTTGATCAATTTTTAATTAAATTGTGTAACTAAGATTTACGAAAACAATAATTGATATTTCAATGCTAGCATTGATATTGCAAAGGCTGTTAAGTCTTAAATACTAACAAAAATAACAGAACACCAACTTTGAACACATGAATCGCAATAAACATTTTGAATTTTATCCTGTCAAAAAAATCCAAGAAGTTGAAATACATTCTTTGAAATACATACATACATTTTACATTCGTGTTTTTTTTTATTATTCCCGCAACCTGATAAGGTGTAAAACTTTATCTTCATACTATCTATTCCATTTTATCCGCAACAAGATCTTTCCAAACTTATATTTACATCAAAACTTGTTACTCTCATAGGATCTCGGGACCGTCCAACTTCCTACGCATTCAGACAATTTTCTTTTAAATAATGTCATGACTCATGACACGTCACTCTCCGCTAGAGGTCTCTAGTGTCTAAGTACCTTTTAAATATACCGCTAGGGATTAGGGATGCTCAATACCTGCTCGAATTTGATTCGATACTTGGTATCGATCTTGATCACAAGTATGCGATACGATTCTAGGGTCATATCGAGTGGCTTTGATTTTAACAAATACCTAATCGTATCGTATAATACTCTAGGAGTTGGAATGGAGTTTCTTGCCCATTTTTTTTTTGGGTGGGAAATCATCCAATGACTTCCCCCGCTCTGGGCGGAGCGGGGGGGCTTGTACTGACTAAAACCCACCCATGTTCCTACTATTGCCCTTTACGTTCCGGGGCCGCGGTATGTCTTTCGAACAACCCGCAACCCCGGCAGGCGGAGGCTCTGGCAAGCCCCTCTGCTTTGCTGACTCTCTTTGAGGCGCGCGTGAAACACGAACGCGCCGCCGACACGGTATGTCGTCAATCGACGGACGGACGGTGAACTACCCATTGCTCACCGCCCACAGGAGTTTCTTGCCCTTGAGAAGCTTTGGGATGGGCAACTACAGTTTCTAAGGTTTTATTGCCTTGTGACTGACTCTTCATCTTTTTATTTCTGATATTCAAAAGTGCCTGTAACTTTCTTATTGAAATAAATGCTTTGAGTTTGAGTTTGCACAACACTTGTATTTATATCGATACAAAATTATGTATCGCTAAGTACTTATTAATTTTTTAAGCAAAATTCCAGGTTTTTTTTTTAATTTTTATGTTCACCTTTTTTTATTTTGGTTTGACAGATTATGCAATTTGTAATCTTCAAAATGTTTGAATATTCTGACACCGGTAATATTGTATCTCATCATTTATTTTATAGGTAATATTCGTTTGTTGGGTCCAAAATACTTTAGGGTGCGAATCAGACCATAAATCTGAACAACTTTCTCCATGAGATCCAATCAAAATCGCAAAAAAATGTGCTTCTTGGTACATTAATACATATATATTATGCGCTGTAAAGAGCTCTCAGTTAAGACTGTATAGCCACCAAGTGTTGGTGCCTAGGGTACAGTGACATTTACCCGCGTCCCAGGTCTCCCACCGCTATGTCGCATGTGGTTTCAGCCTGAAACACGGCCCACGTCGGCGTTGCTTGTTATGATTAATAAAAACTGGGGTTTAATGTGCATGCTAATGAATATTAATGTTTTATTTCTTATTAACGTACTTTCTCATTTACGTTGGTTTATTGAAGTAAACACTAATTATAATGGTTTGTTTTAGGTACTTATACTTGTTTTTGCTATCGTCGTTCCACTAATCCTTACTAATATTATAAAAGCGAAAGTGAATTTGTTTGTTTTTTACGTCTCACGCCTAAATGGTCACACCGATTTTGATGATATTTGGTACAGAGATAGTTGGGACTCTGGAGACGGACATAGACATATTAAAAAAAGTGAGAAAAGGGGGAGAAAATGAATGAATGAATGAATAAACTTTATTTCGGGTGGCATAGACCCATAGAAAATTAATATAATATTGTTAGAAAAAGGGAAGAAATGGGGAAAAGAAAGGTTTTTTTTCGTCCTTGACGCGGGTTTAATTAGCGTTAGCCCAAGGTAACTATGCCACGCAGACGAAGTTGCGGGCGGAAGCTAGTAATAATATAAAATAAGGTAAGCTTCGCTAGCCTCCTGCAGCGCCATGACAGCGGAGCTCTGGAAACGGAGATCGGTCTTGAAGTCCTGTGCGATCTCACACACGAGACGCTGGGACGGAAGCTTGTGGATCAGCAGCTCTGTACTCTTCTGGTAGCGACGAATTTCACGGAGGGCCACAGCGCCGGGTCTGTAGAGGGGCTTCTTAACGCAACCGCTGGTCAGTGCACTCTTGAGTGCAGCCTTTGTGGCACACAATTATTTAGCTGTAAGCGCAATAACATCTAGTCTAGTGGTCGTAAGTGCGACTACTGAGTACGAAGTCCTGGGTTAAATTCCCAGGTTGAGCACAGTGTTATTGGACTTTACATTAACAAATTTCTCGGAAGTAACGGAGCTTGCTGATGCTGATTCAAATTCAAATTCTTTTATTAATTTTGTGATATTATGATGTTATATTAAAAAAATATGATTATTTATTTATTGGTTTACCTACAATTGTTACACTGATAATTAAAAACAATACAGTCACAAAGAATTCGACTCAGTGTACAATATAATGCGGCAAACACAGACAGCAGGAATAAAATTAAGGTAATAGACAAGAAAATGTACAGAAATAATACTTAACTACTTACTACAATGTTGACGTCGGAGGCATACAAAATACTTAATTAATTTAATTGTTCATTCAGCATATAAAAAATTAAATTACTATAAATACTAAAAAAAATGTTATGTCTTAATTAAAATTAAATGTCAATAAGTAGTGTCATAGTCAATTTCCTGAGGCATGCCAGATTCGATTTAAATGTCAATCACCTCAATATTATTATAGCGCAGTGGACACTAGACCCACGGACGGTGAGCTACCTACACATTGCTCACCATCCACAGACTCGCATTTACGATCGATAATCGAGAGGTCAGACGTCACATATTTACAGCTGGTTCTAAAAACCGCTTCCATTTACCCTGAAGACCATCGCCACTCCCCAGTACGTCCTGAAAGGCAAACATTGATACAAGCGCATACTGTATGACGCACAACTTGCTACCTTTTTATATTTACTTAAGTACTAATGGGACTGTCACGTTTCACTAGGATAATGATCGGTCCGGACTTGTCAATGTCCAAAATTTTTGACTAAATATAGGGAATTTTATTTAAAAAAAACTTATTTTTTTTTTAAATTTAGATTCTGCACTTTCAAAATAATATATCCGTACTTTTTTGAAGCGTTTGGTATTACTTCCAGACTTTCTAAATAAAATATTATAACCATATGAAAGACTGCGTATGTTTAGGGATTTAGTTACGATTTAAATAGTAGCGATGGCATTATCTTCGTACTAAAGAAGCCTACAAATGCACTGCTGTATCGGATCTTTTATCAAAACTTCCTAAGCAACAGAACAAAGACTATCGAAATAGTAGTTTAATAAAAATCAGAGAGAACACGTTATATGAGAACATAATTTTATTTCACGTATTACCCTCAGCAGATCCTTTCATTTGATAACCATTTCTTAAGAATGCATTACAAAAACTGATCAGCCATCTTGGATTTAGAATGGCGTCACTTATTTGACCATTGCTTTGTTACCCAAGTCATGTAGGTGTGCAAAATACCATCTCATCCGAAAACTGGGTAAAACTTTAACTTTTGATTTTCTACAAAGTTAGTGCCCAGTGTTAGTCAATAAAGGCAAGAGTACTTACTCAAAATAGCTTCTACGTTGATGTCATGTCATGTTTTCAATAACATTCGCAATCACCCTAATGTCTATTTCCAAATATTCTGCACAATACCGGTTAGCTCTACTCTCTGAAACGACATGTTAAACAATTATTAGATCCGTACCGTCATGTTCCATTTCCTAGAATCTACTGATTTTATACTGTGTATAACTGTTGTGTAGCTATTCAATGAAGCGAGGTACATCACTATGTTTGGTTCACCTGTATAAATAAGGTCTCGTTTACATTGGTAAACCTAGTTTAATTTGATTTTATTGTATTCGGTTCTAAATGAGAAAAATTTGGTGAGAAAAGCTTTGGGTAGTCATAGTAATTTATTGGTAAGGGATTAATACAAAGAACCTTAAGCCAACCCGGCAACCGCGGGAGGCTCTCCGGGCGTCGGGCGCTGCGAACTGATTCCCGGCCACCGTAGACGCGTGTCCGTCCATTTTTTGACGAAAGACTTGAAACAAACTTTTTCTTTGTTGATAATTCTTACAAGTCACAAAGGTATAGGTACGTAAACTACGTACGTTATACGTAAGGATATATGTGGATGGGGTACAAGAGCTGAGGGAGACCAAAGAAATCATGAATGGACTGTGTGACGGATGATAATATGGCAATACACCTCCTCGTGTCTGATGATATGATAAGGAATAGAGGAGTGTGGAAGAAGAACACATGCTGCGCTGACCCCAAAAGATCTGGGATATAGGCAGACAGGCCTTGTCGACGGCGCGTTCGTGTTTCATAGGTGATGGGCTTGCCAGGACCACTGCCAGCTGGCGTAGCGGGTTATTTGCGCGATACCGCGGCCTTCGAAAACAAAGGGCAAAAGAAGGAACATGGATGGGTTTTAGTCAATAAAAGTCTGACATTTCCCCCGCTACGCCTAGAGCAGGGAATGATTTGATGATTTCCAATCCGAAAAGAAAAGGGCAAGAGAATGATGTATTGCCTTTGGTCGTTGGTTTTGTCCAGCTTGTCCCGCCGAGCGAAAGCGAATTATTTATTTATTTATGTACACACAAAACATTACATGTAAAAATATACATAAGTGCTTATGTCATAAAGAAATCTCTTCCAACAGACCTGCGACAGGACAGATGAAAAAACACGTAGACACAGTGTGTAAAAATAAAAACTAAGCACTAACTTGAATAAACAAAACGTTATCAATATATAAAAAGTTACATATATATACTAATAAAAAATATATATATATATGTTTACAAATATACAATCCAAAATGCTTAATACATATCTATTTATACAAAATATCAAAGCATAGAGGAGAGGTAGTGTTCTTTTACCAGTTTTTTAAATACAGAGATAGTTTTAGCACCACAAATGTCAGCCGGAAGTGAGTTCCACATACGTACTGCATGGACAGAGAAGGAGTAAGAATAAAAGTCGGTTTTATGGGAAGGGAAATTGAGATGATGACGCAAGTGCGATCTACACAATGTCAGGAGGATATGAAGTTTCTAGAATAAATTATTTACTTTGTCAATGTGGAACCGCCCCAATGAAAGGTATGTGGCGTGGGTGCTTGTGTGAGACTAATTAATTACAATATTTAGAATTTAAAGCTAATTTTGAGCGTTCTTGTGGTTTCTTTGTCGTCTATGTTGATAGTTAAATATGTTTGAAGAGAATTCTTTTGTAAGGGCAATAACCAGCTTAAAGTTTTCATTATGCACCTTGTAACGACCAAGTGTCTATGAAATGAGGTAGGTACGTTATAATAAAATGACTTGACTTCCCCGCGGTTTCACTCACGCTGCTCAGCACCTGTTGGTCGTAGCGTGACAGATGGACTATCCAACACTAAAAGAATTTTCCAATTCCAACCAGTAGTCCCTGAGATTAGCGCGTTCAAACAAACAAACAAACAAACTCTTCAGCTTTATAATATTAGTATAGATTGGAGGGAGGATTGTCTGTAAAAGTTGTCAATGTTTGATAGTACTGTTGGTGGAGTGGCTGAGCGTTCGACTGCTGCGCTGCGTGTCGTGAGTTCGATTTCCTCATGAAAATAAATATTTGTGTACGTGTAGTTATGTTCTTAACTTAACACGGTAGAGCCTTAAGTCCAGACGCTGATCCAGCATTCTTGCTATCAGAACTACAGGGCGGTATGAGTGGCGCGTCCGCAGGTGGCCGTCCACCACCTTATAGCTATATTTTTAGAATAGCAATGTAACAACTAGCTTTGCCCGCGGCTTCGCTCGTTAAATTCGGGGTAAAACAGTTCCCCTTTCCTGATTTGCAGGTACCTGTAGTTTTTGCCCTTGCGCCCTATTGATTGCAATAGCAATGGTAAGTTTTAAGGGTACAGTTTTTTTTAAGTACGTAACCCCAAAAACAAGAATACTGCTCAGAAGAGCATTGCTTCGGTGTAAGCATGGCATGATATGACAGCCAGTCTCAGTCACAGTCACGTCTCCTCTAAGAGCCGTGCATCTTTTCGTTCCATTGTAGTCGAGAGGTGCGTACGAGTTCTATCGAAACAAAAAATGAATCTTCAATTCCAGTAGCAAGGCACAATAACTGTGAAAGTACTGTAGTTGCCTATTCCAAAGCGTAGATCTCTATGGAGAAGAATAGGCAAGAAACTCCATGGACTATTTTAAATCACATTATTACAAAATAAAACATAAATGGAAGTTGTTTATTCGTTTCGTTTATGAATGCATCTTTTCAACTGAAATATGAATTCAACGATATATTATACTTTAAAACTTTCATAACATAAAGACATCTGAAGAAGTCACAATATTTTTCTAGCTATTTCGAGAGCTCTCAGGTAGAGATGATAAACTTTTCCTAGAGATCTTTCGACATCTCATACTTCACGGACAGTCTCTACATAGAGTTCTAAGACTTTTTCCGTTATTTTATTCTTGGCCCTTACATAAATAAAAATACAATTTTCTATTGTAGCATTCTACTTCTGAGATGCTCTTGTATATTTTTTTAAATCTTGTTTATTTCATTCAGCTTCTATTTTCGCAACCAATAGCAAGCTTTGTTTGTAAATTGAATTGTTTTCTTCAAAATGTTGTGATATTTTCTTCCAGTAGGGTGAATCTCTCAGCGTTTTTAGAATTTCACTCTTGTGTTAATACAATGAGGAGAAATGATTTCAGTAATATTTTGATCTTTGTTGTTCTCGTTCCATTAAGTTTTCTTTTCCTTCAATCCTTAATATTATAAAAGCGAAAGTGAGTTTGTTTGTTACGTCTTTACTCCTAAATGGCTTAACCGGTTTTGATGAATTTTGCTACAAAGATAGGTGGGACCCTGGAGATGGACATAGACAGATATAGATAGATATTTTTTTTAAAAGAAAAGAGAAAGCAAGGGAAGAAAAGGGAAAGTTAACTTTGCTATTACAATAAATAAGTCGCAAGGGCAAAAACCACAGGTAGCAGGAATCTGCAAATCAGAAAAGGGGAACTGTCTTACCCCGAATTGAACGCGAGCGAAGCCACAGGCAAAAGCTAGTAATCAATAAAAGTCCTTTCGCGGTTGCCGAACACGATTCACGTGGTGTGTAGTGCTTTAGAAGAAGATTAAGTATGCGTTCATATAGTAGTTTCGAGTACAACTTTTTTTTTTATATTGCTGAATCCCCTGTTATAGCAGTATACTATTTTATATAGTAGGATTGGCAACCCTACCTCTATCTCCCCTTATTGTAAATACAAACACTTTTAATAAAGTTGATTAATCGCAATGAATAAAAGCACCTTCGCGGTTGTCGCACGCGATTCACGTGCTGTGTAGAGCGAGCTTTAGAAAAAGATTAAGGCTGCGTTCATATTATAGTTTCGAGTCCTATTTTTTTTTAAATATTGAATGATCCCTTATAATAGCAGTATACTATTTTATATAGTAGGGCTGACAACCCTACCTCTATCTCCCATTATTGTAACGAATCACCCGAACACCTATTAACAAGGCTATCTACATATTTTGTGAACAGTCACGTATCCACTACTCACGCGTAGTTACGAGTACGACTTGGCGCCGACCACAGCGGCGGACGTTGCGATTTGCGACGCGTCTCGTGTCTAGCATCGCGTGATGTAAATAAATTTCTTTTTCAGTATTTTTTTTCAGTTGTAATCTTCGTTCACGTGAAATGAATGAAAAATTGCTACCCTATTTACAATTTTCTTACCAATTCCAAAAGTGTATATTTTAATAACTAATATTTGATAGATAAGTTAAGTTAAACCTTATATAATCAGCTATCTACGCGTCAAAACCTGTCCAGCCATTTCCGAGATTAGCCGAAACAGGCAAAAATAAAAAACTTGAGAGGGTCAAGGGACACCCACACAGGGATGGAACGAATTTATTATTTATTATGTACGTAAAACCTGTATACACTCAACAAAAATAATCGTAGCGGCACCACACTGTTTGATGCGAAATAGAAAGACGTAACGAAAATAACTGGCTTAATTTCCAAGAGAGTGAGAGAGAGACAGACAGAGAAATACGCGTACGACGCACGGCTTACAACTATAGCAAAAAACGAAATATTTTACACAGTACCTACAGTACTGTGTAGTTTGTGGCCTAGAGGTTAGATGTGGGTTACACGTTAAGGGCACAACTTACGATGCGTCGAGCCTGGGGAACACTTACGGCGAAATTAAATTCCTCGATCGGGCTCCTCCATTAGACTGGGTTGATTCGACTTGCAGGTATAAAATTTGGGAGCTATTTTTAGACGTAAGCTTTGCGTGTGTGTCTCGCTGAAGGTTGAACCTATCTAATGTAGGTTATTCAGGATTCGTGTGGGTTTCCCTTATAGTTTTTCGACAAGTATCGAGTGTAATTGATTGTTAAATTCTGTTGTGTAGAAAAGGTTGTCGCCTATGATTAAAATATCTGGGCTTCGCAACTAGACGACACGGTTGGCACAGTCATGGCTGAGGGATCAATTGTTGCGCTGCAGGTCGCGGGTTCGATTCCCGCACGGAACAAACATTTGTATGTCCTGCAGATAGTTGTTTCGGGTCTGGCTGTTTGTGCATGTGAGTTTAAATGTTTGTAAACGCACCCACGATACAGGAGAATTCCTAGTGTAGGACAATGTTTTAAAAAAAGAAAGAAAAGAACTCTAACGCAGAGATACTGTGATGAGAATTCATGGTTGATGGCTCGCGAAGGCTTCCTTTACAGCCTGTATAAGGAAACTATGACCTTTTATGCAAAAGCAACGCTTTCAATGGCTGATGGTGAAGATATTATTATAGCATTAAAGACATAGTGTGTGTGAGTGGGTATTTTAATAAGGTGTGCAATCAGTTCGACTTTGATCTTTTTATACAAGTGTGGCTGCCGGGGTTGCGGGTTGTTCGAAAGCGATACTGCGGCCCCGAAACATAAAGGGTAACAGCAGGAACATGGGTAGGTTTTAGTCTGTACCAGTGTGTCACTCCCCCTCTCAGAGCGCGGGATTGTATTTGATTATTACCCATTCGCAAAAAAACCCGCTTAGTGCTTGCTTTCTTTAAGAATTAGATTTAGTATTTTTATTTATTTTTCTGTCTCGATATCATTTTCAACATCTTGGTTTTCACGGAAGGAAATATGTATATTAGTTTTACCTAATTTAGGTTATCATCTATCTACACATTTTTGTTTTTTGGCAGTGTGTACTTTGTTCCACAGTATTTTATACAAATGAACCTCTAGAGTTAAAGACTTGTAATCATTTGTTATCTGTAAGTTTCCCAAAGAAAACAAATATACGCCCATTTGTAGTACAACATACCCTAAAAATACGAACTAGGCCAATCACATGCTTCCTTAGTACTTCCCTTACATTAAACTAATTGGTGTACCCATCATGAAACGAGTTCCCCTGACCCACGTAATAGTTACCATAAGTGGAAAGAATTTTGGGACAGCTATAATCCCAATGGATTTTGTTGATTTAATGGCATTTTGTTCGGATACTTTGAGATATTGGACCCTTGAGTGATACCTGATCTACTTACCCTCATTTGTGGGAGGTTCACCCTATTTTTAGGGCGCGTGGGTAGCTTTTATGCATGAAAATATGCGTGATAGGTGAGTAAGAATGTTATTGCAATGACGTAGTTTCTAAGTGTATTTGATAGTACTCTTTCATTGATCATTTCTGCTGAGTGCTTGTATGTACTTTAAGGTTTATTTGTATAGTTTGATTTTCATGTCAATACTACACATACATAAGTAAGTTTTTGAATGACGATAAATTGCAGTTAAAACTAGACCATATGGCACATCTTTACAAAGTTCAATATGAAGTGGCTTTCGCGGTCTGTTCGCTTAGATCTTTTAAATTACCCAACTTCTTTTAACACAGTTTTCAGCAAGACATATAATGATTTAAGAGCCAAGTTTATATGTATACTAACTCAAGCTACGTGAGTAAAACCGCTGGGTGCAACTAGTCCTACTAATATTATAAACGCGAAAGTTTGTATGGATGGATGGATGTATGGATATTTGTTACTCTTACACGCAAACACTACTGAATGGATTCTAATGAAACTTTACAATAGTATAACTTATACATCAGAATAACACATAGGCTACAATTCATAAAGATATATTGTATACTAGCTTTCGCCCGCGGCTTCAGCCGCGTTAAATTTGGGGTAACACAGTTCCCCTTGCGCCTTATTGATTTGTAATAGCAACGCTAAGTTTTCCCTTTTCTTCCCTCTTTCTCCCTCACAACCCACTTTTTTTTAAATAAAAATTAGCCTATGTCCGTCTCCTGGTTCCCAACTATCTATGTACTAAAATTCATCACAATCGGTTTAGCAATTGAAGCGTGAAGAGGTAACAAACAAACTCACTTTCGCTTTTATAATATTAGTAAGGAAGCAAGGATTCTATCACCACGCGCTAGTTTCAAATAAAACAAACAAAATAAATTGCATTTCAGATATCTCTTCACAAGTTACAAACAGAAGTTAACAGTGTTCAATTTCTAACAATGTATTTGTTCAATTTGCACAAAGCTACAGCAAATTGGATGAGTACTGCCAAGTATCTCTAAAACGAGGTTCGAGTAATTCTACAACTGCGAATATCGGATTGCACTTCCCACTACAAGTTAAATATAGTTACATAGACTAAAAATGTATCTAATTCTTGCCTACATGTAGAATCTACCCACATTTATTCCCTATACAATATTGTTTTTAAACGTTACCCCACACTCGGAAGTTTGCACGTATGTTACGCAAGCGTAGTACACCTAAAGCGCTGACTAAGGACGACCTCGATTAAACGCAACAATCAAGTAAAATGCACAGTTAGCAACACGAGGCAAAAGGTGCTGAATGGACTAAAACGGTTGCACCATCGCGCCGCCGCCCCATGAGGTCGGCCACTTCTATTCCAGCTTCGAATGAAGACATAGGTTTTAGCTAGATATAATTCTTTTAATGTAATTTTTATACTTAAATTAAATCAGTTTTAAAATCTGAATTGGTTTTTTTTAAGTTCCTCGGCCGCAGCCTTCGTAATTGGCGCAGTCGGTAGGATCCTCGAAGTTAGCTAGGACTATCTTACATCGATATTATCGCTACCGCGCGTGAGCGATCGCGGCTAACCAGCTATCAAGCTTCATCGAGGATCTGAACTCAAGGATTGCTGCCGGGAGAGAACGGGATCCAGACATCGACCCCAGAGACCGATATGAAGATTTTGTGAGTACACTTGAATTATTCCCTGTGTTGCTTCCTGTGTACCCAAGTCACTTAATCCTTCAACATTTTCCACCCACGTAATTTAGGACCTCGCGAGTCTACATCAGGTAGACCGCAGAGCAGGCAACTAGCATTAGATTCGAATAGAGATATAGATTTAGATTTGAATAGTTTATCTGAGAACTGTACAATGTCGTACGATCCAGACACAATTTATAAGGCATTACGCCCAGTCCCTGAGTTCGATGGGAACCCCAACGTACTTACGAGATTTATTAAATTATGTGACCAGATAGTGAGTGCTTTTTTGAGTAATTCACCTGGTAGTGAGCTAGGTAACCTATGCCTTTTAAATGGAATATTAAATAAGATAACAGGCACCGCAGCTACTAAAATTAATTCGAATGGCATCCCAGATAGTTGGGCAGGAATAAGAAATACACTAATTAATAGCTTTGCTGACCAGAGGGACGAAACGGCTCTCTATAATGACCTCCTAGTATCAGCTCAAGGTAATAGTACCCCGCAGGAGTACTATGACCACTGTCAACCGTTATTCAGTACTATCATGACATTTATATCGTTGCACGAAACAGTGAGTACCACTATAGAGGCAAAGCGCACATTATATAAAAAACTAACAATGCAAGCGTTTGTACGTGGCCTAAGAGAACCGCTAGGTTCCCGAATACGTTGTATGCGTCCCGAAAGCGTGGAAAAGGCGCTAGAATTTGTTCAAGAAGAATTAAATGTGATGTACTTGCAACATCGTAACGATAGCCCGAATGTAAAAAGGCCACTTCCAACCGCTCCCATGCCCAAATTGCATTATAGCACAATATAATAATAGCACATCCTTCATCCGTACCGATGGCGAGACCATTTGGCCATCACCCCGTTCCAACGTGGCAACGGCCACCGGCTCCGCAAAGCAGTTGGAGACCGCCTATGTTCCAACCACATGGCGCGCCACGTGCACCCAACGCACCTAATAATCTTACACGTACACAGCAAATGTTCCGCGCCGCGCCGCCTAATTATAACGCTCATAGTAACGTATTCAGGGTTCAACCACGTGCCCTACCTCCAGGACCTCAGCCTATGAGTGGAGTCAGCCATTTCGTCGCAAAGCCCGTGCCAAATAGAAATCATGACTGGGGCAAGTTTGGTAACCCGCCCCCATCAAATTACTTTAAAACCCGCGAGATGAATTTCAATGACTGTAACGAATATAGCTACGATTACTACCTAGTAGAGGAACCCTACTCTTATGACTATGACCACGTTGACTATACCGGCTACGACGATGGTAACTACTATTACGTACAGGACGTCGGACCAGCTACACCTGAGCAGGGACCGACTGAACCTCCTACAAAACATGAGGACCCTCAACCCTCTACTAGCAACGCAAACCAGGATTTTCAGGCGAGACCCCCATTAAAACCCTCAAAATAGAAGTTAACTTGCAAACGCAACGACAACTGCCCTATATAAAAATATCGGACCCCCCACTAAACCTACTCATAGATACCGGGGCTAATCAGTCATTCATTAGTCCTTCAGCTGTACAGAGGTATTATTCGGAATACCCTCTTAACTACGACCCCTTCGAAGTAACTAATGTCCACGCCACTACTAGGAATGACTATTCAATAACTGTACCCGCTTTTACGGAACTTAATGACCCTACTGAAATTAAATTATTCATATATGACTTTCATACATTTTTTGATGGACTCATCGGACTGGACTTACTGACTAGATGGAATACAAAGATTGACTTAAAGGACAACTTATTGATTACGGCTACCGCTAGTAACCCTATTTTAATGTTTAATTCCCGGAATGTTAACCTTTACGAGGCTGTTATACCAGCCAACACTACTAAACTTCTCAGATTACCTATTAATGCACCGGACGGTGACGCACATATTCCACAGCAATACCTGTGTAATTGCACCGTAAGTGAATGTATTACAACTGTTAGTAAGAATCGCGGTATCATCGAAATAGAAAACTCATCGAACAACGATACAATTCTTTCTCTAGATCACCCAGTAGAAGCCGTAACTATAAATAACATGGAAGGGACGAACTTAGAACAGTTAGAACAGGCACCTGACACATCTAGAAGTAATAAAGTAATATCGAAATTGCGGACAGACCATCTTAACGAAGAGGAAAAAATTAATTTAGTTAACATATGCTCGAAGTATGCAGATGTCTTTTACATAGAAGGCGAACCCTTATCTTTCACTAATAAAATAAAGCACCGTATACGAACCGTAGATGACACGCCTATCTACACCAAGACTTACAGATACCCTTTTGTTCATCGTCAAGAGGTTAGGGAACAGATCTCAAAAATGCTGGAGCAAAACATAATTAGACCCTCTGACTCTGCATGGAGCTCTCCTATTTGGGTTGTCCCCAAGAAAGCAGACGCTTCTGGGAAACAAAAATGGAGGCTCGTAGTAGACTTCCGAAAACTTAACGAGAAAACCATAGACGATAAATACCCCATACCAAACATAACAGACGTTCTTGATAAATTAGGGAAATGCCAGTACTTCAGTACCCTTGACCTTGCCAGTGGGTTCTATCAGGTCGAGACAGACCCTGACGACATCCACAAGACAGCATTCAATGTCGAACATGGGCATTTTGAATTTTTAAGGATGCCCATGGGTTTAAAGAACTCTCCGTCAACGTTCCAACGGGTTATGGATAATGTGCTGAGAGGCCTACAAAACGTTATCTGCCTCGTCTACATGGATGATATTATCGTATATAGTACCTCGCTCCAGGAGCACTTAAATAACCTGGAAAAGGTTTTCCAACGACTCCGCGAATCCAACTTCAAAATTCAGATGGATAAGTCTGAATTTTTGAAGCTAGAGACCGCCTTTCTAGGCCACATAATTAGTAATGAAGGAATCAAACCAAACCCAGACAAAATTGCAGCCATACAGAAATACCCTATCCCTAAAACAGCAAAACAGATAAAGCAATTCCTAGGACTCATAGGATATTACAGGAAATTCATCCCCGATTTCGCGAGAATTACAAAACCCTTTACTCAGTGTTTAAAAAAAGGCAGGACCGTTACACTTACTAAAGACTATGTTGACTGCTACGAACGATGTAAAAACCTTTTAACCAACGACCCGATCTTACAGTACCCTGACTTTACCAAGGAATTCGTACTGACGACCGACGCCTCTAACTTTGCCATAGGAGCCATACTATCACAAGGACCAATAGGGTCAGACAGACCTATTTCATACGCATCCCGTACACTAAATGAAAGCGAGATAAATTACAGCACTATTGAGAAAGAGCTTCTCGCTATTGTGTGGGCCACCAAATACTTTCGGCCCTACCTCTTTGGACGCAAGTTCAAGATAGTCACGGATCATAAGCCACTGCAGTGGATTATGAGCCTGAAAGAACCCAACTCGCGTCTTACTAGATGGAGACTGAAACTCAGCGAATACGACTTTACAGTAGTCTATAAAAAGGGCAAAAACAATACCAACGCTGACGCCCTCTCGCGAGTGGAAATACATAATGACGAGATAAGCTCAATAGTAGCAAATCCATCTGAAAAACCCCCGTCCATAGCAAACTCTAGTACTGAAACAGCTCATACAAGTAACGAAAATCCCATACTCGAAGTACCCATTACTGACGAACCTATAAATAAATTCAACCGACAATTAATCATGACTATAGTAGGAGACATAAAGAAAAGACCGAGCGCGACCAAACCATTCGACACTCATACTCGCACCTGCATACAGGTCTCACAGACTAACTTAATAGACGACGTCATAGCCGCCATAAAAGAGTACGTAAATCCGAAAGTAAGAACCGGTATTCTTATTAATCCCCCCTTAGGTATGTACGACATTATTCCCATAATACAAGACAACTTTAGAAGCTCGGCAATGAACCTCGTGCTATGTAAATTTGAACTAGAAAATGTTAAAGAGTTCCTCAGACAGCAAGAAATTATTAGGCACTATCATGACGGCAAGACTAACCATCGTGGCATAACCGAATGCCATCTAGCCCTCTCGCGTAAATACTACTGGCCGAAGATGAGAGACCAGATCACAAAGTATATCAATGAATGTACGATTTGTGGTCAAGCCAAATATGACCGCAACCCCATCAAACAAAAGTTCAATATAGTCCCACCGGCTACTAAGCCGTTTGAAATAATTCATATGGACCTTTTCACAGCTGAAAACGAGAAGTATCTGACATTCATTGACGTATTCTCGAAATACGGACAAGCATACCTCATGAAAGACGGTACCGCAATTAGTATCTTACAGGGCTTGTTACAGTTTTGCACTCACCATGGTTTCCCCGCAACCATAATAACGGATAACGGTACCGAATACTCAAACCAACTCTTTGCCGAATTCACTAGGCTCCACAAAATAAATCACCATAAAACGTTAGCTCACAGCCCGAACGATAATGGCAACATAGAAAGGTTCCACTCCACGTTACTCGAACACATTAGAATCTTGCGCTTACAGCATAAAAAAGAACCCGCAAATAATCTAATACCATACGCTTTACTCGGATATAATAGCTCAATCCACAGCTTTACTAAGTGCAGGCCCTTTGACGTGATAACAGGCCACTTCGATAGCCGAGACCCGTGGGACATTGATTTAAGTAGCCACCTATTGCAACAATACATATTAAATCATAGAGACCAAATGAAAACAGTATATCAAATCATAAATGAAACTTCTCTTAGTAATCGCACCTCTTTAATCGAAAGCAGAAATAGGACTCGCGAGCAAGAGGAAGAATATCAACCCAAGCAACAAGTTTTCATAAAAAACCCAGCAGCCCCGCGGCAAAAGTTAGCCCCTAGATACACACAGGACGTAGTCTTAGCAGATCTACCTATCCACATCTACACCTCAAAGAAACGCGGCCCCATCGCAAAATCACGACTTAAACGTGTACCTAAGACTGCTAAATTGTTGCAGGATGGCGCTGATGCTAACAATATACGCAATACGGAGCCAGGAGATAAAACTTGAAACCTTAGACTCTGGAACCGGATTACTACCATTTAAACTTGGACCGCTTAGACTCGTGACCCATTACCATACTTTCCTTCAATATGTTAATCTAGACGACATCGAAAATACCCTCTCGACCCTTCAGGCACAATTCCAGTACATTAAGTTACACCTCTCAAATAACACTTATTCTCTCTACGAGTACCAAATAGACTATCTTTCGGACAGGTTAAATAAAGTTACTAATCAATTACACACCCTAGAATCTAGACGGTCAAAAAGAGGTCTTATAGACGGCCTAGGGTCTGTTATAAAAAGTATTACAGGTAACCTCGATTACTTGGATGCTGTTCGATTTAATAATGCCATAGAGACACTGAATAATAACCAAAAAAAGACCATAGATGAATTTAACGAGCATATCAGCATAAGTAAAGAGTGGATGCAATCCCATACCAACATCTTAAAAACGATTGTCGAAAACCAGAATAAGATCAACACCACACTAAGTATATTCACACAACAAGTATCAAATGGCGCGCGAAACCTGATCCAAGTCGCAAAGTTCAACCAGCTGTTAATTATCGTCAAAGAAAACATAGAGGACGTATTGTCTGAACTATATAGAATAGAGAATATCTTAGCGTTTGCCCGTGTTATGACTACCCATCATAGCATGTTAGGAATAGACATTTTAGATAGTATAGTAACTAGACTTAGGGAGATTTACGGTAGAAATCATGTAATAGAGTTAGAATTACGAATGTATTATGATATCATTAAAGCCGGATACTATTACGATGATAGGAGAATCGTTATAGTATTTAGATTTCCTATAGTTTCAGAAGATACGTATACACTTTACAAGCTCTCCATAGTCCCGAATAAGAATAACCAAGTCCTCATACCTCCCCTTCCTTTCATAGCAACTAATGGGAAAACGTTCATGTACATGGAGGCAGAATGCCCGAAGTTAAATAACAATCGGTACCTCTGCGAACAAAGGACAAACCACTACATCCAGACCCGAGCTGACTGCGTGCAAACCTTCATCGTAAGCAAGACACTAGAAAAATCATGCAAGCTGACGACCGTACATCTATCAAAGCCAGCTGTTGAAGAACTAGACAGTAGACACTACGTGATATCATTCCCTCAACCAACCAGAGTCCAGATGAAATGCGGAAGCGATGACTACGACACGCTGAAAGGAAGCTATCTCGCCACCATCCCACTGCACTGTTCGTTACACACAAACGAAATTACCCTAATGAACACTAAAGACGAAATAAAAGGCCAACCTGTAAAAGTATTGAACATCCCTTACAATACTGAAACACTGGAGATAAGCCCACTACAAGCAAATTTAACATCTATTAACTTGGACAGACTACACACTCTGCAGGACAGAATAACTCTTCAGACACCGATGTCATCGCTCGAGACAACTGAAACGCTATACCACACTACTATACCGTTTTATGTTATACTGGGCATCGCAGCCATACTCACGATTGCGATGATAACCAGAAGATATTTCTCCGGAAGGCATGCTCCCAAGAAACTGAGTCAGGACAACGCTGTGCCCAGAGGACCAGGAAGCCACGAATATGCAGTTCCTGAAACGCAGACGCAACGCTTACCAGCAACATTTTCACTTAGCGTTTTAAAATAGTTGCTGAACTACAGGCGGAGGTGTTACGCAAGCGTAGTACACCTAAAGCGCTGACTAAGGACGACCTCGATTAAACGCAACAATCAAGTAAAATGCACAGTTAGCAACACGAGGCAAAAGGTGCTGAATGGACTAAAACGGTTGCACCATCGCGCCGCCGCCCCATGAGGTCGGCCACTTCTATTCCAGCTTCGAATGAAGACATAGGTTTTAGCTAGATATAATTCTTTTAATGTAATTTTTATACTTAAATTAAATCAGTTTTAAAATCTGAATTGGTTTTTTTTAAGTTCCTCGGCCGCAGCCTTCGTAATTCGTATCATGGGTGTGTTTACAAACATTTAAACTCACATACACAAACAGTCAAACCCGGAGCAACTATATGTAGGCTGTACAAATATTTATTCCGTGCGGGGTACGAACCCGCAACACGCAGAGCAATAGTCGATCGCTCAGCCACTGCGCCAACCGTGTCGTCAATTCTTCCTGCTAATTGATGTTTATTACAACTTACATTAATATCGACCATAGATTGGTAAAGACGTAGAAGTCCAAAAATGGTTGCAAATTGTTTCTGTTAAAATTGAATTAAAACATAACTCATCATCATCTGCCTAATCTTTTCCCTACTATGTTGGGGTCGGCTTCCAATCTTACCGGATGCAGCTGAATACCAGTATTTTACTTGGAGCGACTGCCTATCTGACCTCCATGACCCCGTTAATACTGGGTCATACGAAACCCTTTGGTAAAACCGGTTGTCAGACTTTCGGGACACTAACTACTGTAACGACTGTCAAAGATCTACAAATAATAATACATAATACAGCCGGGACCAACAGCTTAACGTGCTTTCCGAGGCACGGAGGAAACTCGGTGTGTAACGGGTGGTCACCCATCCACAGACCAACCTAGGCAAGCGCGGCTTAACCTAAAGATCGACTTGAGCGGCTGCTGTTATTTAGCCACGAGCTCCTCGAGTTTAAAACATAACTGTGGAACATTAAATTTAATATTTGTATCTACTAACAACACTCCTGTTGTATTTTGTATCTATGACCAATAACCAAAAAAGCAACCGCTTTTCATAAGGTTATATTCTCATATTTTTCACAAAAAGTTTAGTTTTTTAATTAGAAAATGCTAATACATTGTAATGTTCCAAAACTCAAAGCATGAAATACTACGATAAGTTCGCTGCAAAACTTCATTTGTACATTCGAAATTCAAAATAAACCGTTTTGTTTCTAAGCTTGAAATGTGTAGAAATTTTAACATGAAAGTACAGTCAGCGGACTGAAAGTAAGCAAGTTATAGCACGGCCAACGAGAAGCGATACCAAATGTAAACAAAACCCCATCTTAAATGGCCGCCCGAATGTTGGCGAACCCGTCTTAACGTTGTCATGTTTTTGCCGGGAGAACGAGACATTACGACAAAGGCACAAGATGGAAAGAGCTAAATATTAGATTGTCAACGCCACAGTTGTTCTTTAGGTTAATGACCTTTCGTATCGCTTCTCTTTGGCCGTACTATATAGGTATATCTAGTCTAGCTAAAACCTAACTGAATTTAACATATAAATATCATTAACCAATCAACCCATTAATATGGCCATTAGATTACAAGAGATTTTCAAATAGATGAAATTAAAAACGTTACTCTTTGACAGCTTTCATCCAATTTCTGACTAATTGGTGTCTAACAGGCGCCTTTTACACCCGATGCCCAGTCCTCTCTCAGAGGACTTCTGTAACTAGGCATTAATCCACCAACCTGCCAATGTTCTCTTGTGAAGCAACAATTATGATCTTCAGTTTCTGCAGTCGTACTTTGACAGAACTTTGAGATGGAATCAATAGTGTTTACGTAACTCAAATATACTTCTATAGCTCATCTTTAGTGCGAAGCTGTAGCTGTGGCGTGAGAAATATTATCGTTATACCTAGTACTACAGAGGGGCCTGCCAGCGCCACTGCCTGCAGGGTTTGCAGGTTGTTCGAAAGTGATACTGCGGCCCCGGAACATAAAAGGTAAAAGAAGGAATATGGGTGGGCTTAAGACAGTAAAACTCTCGACAACCCTCCCTGCTTCGACCAGAGCGGGGGAAGTTATTTGATGACAAAAATACCTAGTACTAACTGGATTGTGGAGGTCAGATAGGCAGTCTCTCCATGTATAAAACTGGTATTCAGCTGCACCCGGAGAGAATGGAAGCCAACCGTAACACAGTTGGAAAAAGGCATATAATGATGGTTGATGATTTCTTTTTTTTTGACCATTTTTATTTGGTGCCAAAGATTTTCCTCCTTTGTACACCGTCAGTTGAAAGGAAATTACAACACAAGCCAAAATAAAACAATAAAACGTAAGTAAATAATATTTTTATTGACTATTATTAATTAAGAACAATATGAACTTACGAGTTTAAATATTGACTAAGTTTAAGACCTTAATACAGTCGGATTACATCATCGTGACATTTACGTTTTATGAATTAAAAAAAAAGTTTCCATAAATATCGGTAATAGCACTTTTTTTTTCTTTCTTCTTTGGCAACTGAGCCGATGTCGACTATTCTGCCAGGGTCACGGTGACGGCAACTGTCTTGGTGAGCCGTCGAACTTTACTTTTGGTAGTGTTAGTAGATAAAATTAGTATTACACGCCAGATTACATTTTAAGATCATTGTCATTTAAAAATTTAGACAGAATTTGGACTAATTTGGGGGAAAATTTTAGGTAGGGTGATTTTAATTTTGGGAAGCTTATGGTACAAGTCAAAGGACTGGGAATACAGAGGGCATGAGAAAAAGATATGGTCCAGAGTACCGTCGTCAAGACCGCATTCATATTAACACTCATTGGTCAAAAGAATTATTATCAAACATTAAAGAAAATGTATTTAGTGTATGTAGAAAATGTATGTGTTTATTTGCATTGTTTTTTTAATTGTTTATTTAATTTTTCTTTTTAACTTTCATGACAATTCGTTATTGGAATACGGTTTAAGACCATTTGAAGTTGAAGCTACAACACCTAATTAAGTTAGTGACAATTGAGTTTCGTGAAGAATTGAAAAAAAAATATGTCTGTTTGACAACAACTCTAGGACAAAATTAGGTACTGGCCAAATAAAAAAGGATGACCTAACAATTTTTGAATATAGAATTTTAAGTATTTATAGTCTGGTAATTCTTTGCCATAATATTTTAACCAGCTGCTTGTTTTTGGCGTCAGATGTCAATGAAGTGGTTAGGTCATGGTGTTTGCATGAAAACATGTTGTTTTTTTAATGGCATCTCGTAACTTAACCAATGAGGTTGTTAACTGCTTAGCCGGACTATCTTGTTGTTTCAATTGTCAAAATATATCACAATGCCACGATGATGAAACCCGACAAAAATTTTGCCTGATTCACTTAATGAGTATTCCTTTAGTTTCACGGCAGTATTTTACACTTAAATTTAATCACTTAATTAATTACATGACTAATAAAAACAATGAAGTATAAATTACTTCTAATGGAGAAGAGAGTACAATGGTGGGAAAGACTTTCGAGACGAAAGAAGAAGAAGAATTTGGAATGAGGAAGGTTGTGAAAGGTTCTAGATGTGAAGACTTAATTTCTAGATTGTTGTCTTTGGCGACCTTGGTCCTGGTATTCACCGTTGTTTGGCCGCTTGTGCTGCTGCTGCTGTTGACCCTGGAACAGAATAATCGGAGATCAGTATAAAACAATAAAATTTGTTGTGTGGCAAGGACTTTTTAAATTATATAATTAAAGTAAGTATACAGGTAATTTTAAACATGACTGGGACAATCTTGTATCTAAAATTTGGATAGTGAATTAAGTTATAAAACCAGGCGATACTTTCTTGAAATCAACGATATTGAATTTTATGCAAAATTTTTCGTGTTAATTTGGCACAGTTGGCGTAGTGGTTGTGCGATTTTATTCTGCGCTGTGTGTCATGGATTCGATCCCTGCACAAAAAAAAAACAAAACAAGTGTTTTATGGCCAGTAGTATAAAGTAAGGCCAACTAGCAGCGATACGAAAGGTCATTAACCTAAAGAACAACTGTGGCGTTGACAATCTAATATTTAGCTCTTTCCATCTTGTGCCTTTGTCGTAATGTCTCGTTCTCCCGGCAAAATCATGACAACGTTAAGACGGGTTCGCCAACATTCGGGCGGCCATTTTAGATGGGGTTTTAGCATGGGTTTTGTTTACATTTGGTATCGCTTCTCGTTGGCCGTACTGTAGGTAATTGATACGGGTAAAAACGATTAAGACCATTTAGCTTTTCTTGCACGGTTATGTTTTTTACAGCGATATTAGCATCGCCCGGTGCTGTTCCTGCATCTAAGCCTGGATCATTTTCACGGAATTAAAACTTTGCATTTAAGTTGCAAACTTTAAGAATTTTAATAATACTAATATAATAATAATAAATCGTTTATTTCAGAAACAAGTTCCATAAAAGAAAAAATAAAAGTTAGGAAAATTAGTCAGCAGAAAAAAACTAACATTAAATAAAATAAAAACAATCAATTAAACATCATATTAACATTAATTTGATAATAAAATAAAACAACAAAAAAGCAAATTAAAATGAAAAATAATTAGTTAAAACATTAAATAGCAGTTAGACATTACATAAAATCAATTTAAGTGGCAAACATAAAAAATATTTCTGTCCAACAATAATATAAATTAACAATTTCATCCTAAACATTCAATCGTCAATGTCAGACTTGTCCAGTAATAATCCTCATCCACTTGGACTGGATCGGATTTTGCTTAATACTGTATATTAAGGAACAAAGAAGTACCTTAAATTTTCTGTCTAACTGACTTCTGATCCTATCTCCTTCATGGTTTAAAAGTATAAAGTTCCTTTGTAATGAATGATTTAAATGTGAATTCAATACCAATTGAAGTCAAAAACTAACAAATAAATCAGTTCATAGAAGATTCTACTTCATACTAATATTATAAATGCAAATGCTAATGATAGATGTATGGATGTTTATTACTCTTTCACGTCAGAACGGTCGAACGGATCTTGATGAAATTTGGCACAGAGTTTATAATCTGGAATAACACATAGGATACATACATTTTTCCGATTATTACGCGGGAGAAGCCGCGGGCGTCAGCTAGTAAATAATTGAAGCAAACAGTTCCAGCCATGTCTAAGTTTGTGCTAAGTTTTGATGTTAAGTTAGTTAGATTTTCTAACCGCGGCCGTTACAAAGTAATCAAGGGATTTCCAAAAGTAAATGTTTCCTTCACTTAAGTGACCCGTATCGTGGACTACCATCTAAATACAAATGGCTCAATATGTTGACTCTGTCGTGCGTACTGCAGAAGATCAACTCGTAACAACAGACATTTACAAACATGTAGCGCTTAGGTGGTGTGTAATAAATAATACTCCAGATGTACTTGGGTGTAACGAGTTGTATTGAGGTAGCGAATAGACTGAGGGTTACAGGTATATGTACAAGGCTTAATACTAAAATATAATGGTGGGAGTAACAGGTCTCCCATTACATATTCACGGCCAATAGGAACGAGCTGACATTAATAAACAAATCTAGTTCCTAAATAGTATGTGTGGTGGCGCGTCGTTCGCAATCATAGATCTCGATCGAGCAGCGGACGGATGTATTGATGCATTGCAGCTACAAACTTAATAGATGTTAGCTGTAGCGAATATTAGGGTTCCCTACCTCAAAAAGAAAAAAAACGGAACCCTTATAGGAACACCTTCTTGTCAGTTGTCCGTCTGTCTGTCTGTCAAGACCCTTTATCTCGGGTTGCGTAAAGTATTGAGTTGAAATTAAAACCGTACTTAAATCTGTAAACCCTCTAAGTCTACGCAGTCAAAAGATATGACCGTTTACGTCGCAAGTTTGTACGGAACTCTCGGTGGCAGAGTCTGACTCATACTTAGTATTTTTTTCTTAATATTCCGTAGGTTCGAATATCAAAAACGAACCAATTACACCCTGTGTTGTCTGTCGTTCTGTCACAAACTTGACGGTTACAGTCCCAGGGAAAAAATGTGACAATTTTTTTTTGCAGATTGGAAATCATCAAGTGTCAGGCTTGCACTGACTAAAACCTACCCATGTTCTTTCTATTACCCTTTATGTTCCGGGACAACGGTATCTTTCCAAAAGGCGGTGGCCCTGACAACCCAATCTGCTTTGCTGACATCTCTTTGAGCGCGTGGAAGACTAACGCGCCGCCGACATGGAATGTCGTCAATAGTCGGACGGACGGTGAACTATCCATTGCTCACCGTCCACAGACCGGCCATCTACGGTGGCCGGGAGTCGTCTCATTCGTCTTAGTTTAATTTAGGTTCTATGACTACAAAGCAAATACCTCTGTTTTTTTTGTATAAGCAACTTAAATAACATAGCTATTTATCCCAATTCTAAATAACATAAAAATATCTGAGGCTTCCGGCGACTGGGACCGCAATTAACTAGGACCGCGGTCCCAGTCGCCGGATCCGTAAAAAATAAATATTTTTCTTCCAGCGACTGGGACCATTCATAGATAACTTAAAAAAATATTTTATTCAAGCCAAAATTAGTACAGTCAAACGAAAAAAAAAAAAATATTTATATAAATATCATTGACTCGTTCTAGACATGATTTTATCTTATGCGCTTAGTAATCGATTAAGCTAGCCCGTTTTGACATAATTTACACATGCAGGTAAATACACCCAAAGGGAATAGCATTGTATAATACTATCCCTCTCTAACTTTATATTTTAACACAGTTAAGGCTGATTATGTGATAATTACTTACTTGACTGATTTTGTGTGAAGCCTTATCGGCCATTTTAAACTAATTTTGATTGACATAGATAGTACCACGTTAATTATTTTTGTTGTGTTTTTGAAGTTATACTTTTTTTGGCGCGATGGAGAAAAATGATGAGAGTGAATTTAGCCAGCGACATCGTGAAGTTAGTTCTAGGTGGCATGAAAATCGATAACTATGTTCAAGTTGTATATTCTAGTATTTTCATATTTAGAACACGTCATCATCTGCCTAGCCTTTTCCCAACTATGTTGGGGTCGGCTTCCAGTCTGACCGGATGCAGCTGAATATCAGTATTTTACATGGAGCGACTATTTAGAACACGTGTTTCATAATAAATAAATATTATGTTGGTGTTGTTATTAAATTAATTTCATATTCCAAGCAACCCTTGCGGAGGTTTGAAAATGGATGGGTAACCACAGGGGGGCAGGTTAAGCAACCTTTGCCAAGGTTTGGAAATGGATGAGTTACCACACGGGGACAGGTTAAGCAACCCTTGCCGAGGTTTGGAAATGGTTGGGTTACCACAGGGGAAAGGTTAAGCAACCCTTGCCGAGGTTTGGAAATGGATGAGTTACCACACGGAGACAGGTTAAGCAACCATTACCGAGATTTGGAAATGGATGGGTTACCACAGGGGGCCAGATTAAGCAACCCTTGCCAAGGTTTGAAAATGGATGGGTTACCACAGATAGCCAGTAATAGAGTTTTTATTCAAAGTGCCTTCGATCCTCGAATTCATAAACGTGGATGAACACGAAAACGAAAACGATGTCCTTTTGGTAAGTCCACAATGAAACAGAATAATGATGTTTTCAATGACATATTTAGTTCCTATCACAATCTGTTCGTTTCTGCATACTACTTTTAAAAATAATGTCGATGTTTCACATCTGCCAGGCGTCCCGCGACGCTTCACATTCTTTTGATTATTTTTTATATTTATCGTTAATCACTACAGCATTTTAGTTATTTTTTTTCTATACGCCAAAGAAGTATAACTTCTAACGCGTGTACATAAGTACACACACCCCTTTTTTTATTATATTTACGGTACCAGTTAAAGACTGATTTTGTAATAAACAATTACTTTCTGATTGTTAATTATTTAAAAAATGTTAATTGTTATGCACGATTTATGTGTTTTTTTTGTTGATTGTTATTAACACGATCTAAGTGTATGTTTTGATAACGAAAGTTTTAAATAACAGAACTGTAGTCAGTGGTTGTTTTTCTTATATCAATAAATGATGTTTTTAAATCAAAAAGGATTTTTCTTCAATTGTTACATCTAAAAACTTTTGTTTGACTGTACATTTTTTTTTATTTCAGTTATTATAAAAGTGGTCCCAGTCGCCGGAAGAAAATTATTTATTTTATACAGATCCGGCGATTGGGACCGCGGTCCTAGTTAATTGCGGTCCCAGTCGCCGGAAGCCTCAATATCTGAGGATCAACAACAACATCAACTTTGTATTTTGGGACACGTCGTATATTTTCAGGGTGCAGAAATATTCAAATTAGTAGTTACCATTTGAAATTAAACCTTCTGTATCTTCTATTTAGTGAACATAAGACGTCTAACCAAAACCCACAAACTTCGGGCGTGAATCAATAGGCAATTCGATTTTCCAGTCCATTTAATTAAGATCACTATTCTAGATCGCGCCTCGAAGGTATTTTCTGATTGGCTGGGAATGTTCCCTTACTGTCGGTTAATGGCTGTGATTGGCATGTTAATGTACTTCAGTTATTTGAGAGAAACTGAAGGTATGTCTTGAATTTTTGTGGTGGTACTTAGGCAAATAGCTTGTAACCAATAATATGTGTACCCTATAACATGGAACTTAAACATTACGTAAGTATTATTTTGCGAAGAATTTAATGAACTATTATAGACTTACAGATCCTAAGGCACGTCGCCTACACGACCAACAGTCGAGGCGCAGTCGAGGCACGGGCGCAAAAGGCGCGTCGGCCACACGACATTTGTAACAAAAATCTCGTTGCGGCGTGCCTCTTATGTGCCTGCGCCTCAACAGCACCTCGACTGTTGATCTTGTGGGTGACGCGCCTAATGCGCCTGCGCCTCGACTGCGCCTCGACTGTTGGTCGTGTGGACGATGCGACTTAGAATTTCACCTGACTAATCCCATAGAAAATAATGATAAGTTATTAAATATGTAGTAAACTTTAATGGAATACATTTTTTTTATTTTTTATTCTCACATTATAAAACCTTAAAAGTACACAATTACAATTGACAGTGATTGTCGTTTTATTGTTACGGTATAGATCGCAACTGGCATCTTAGCTAGATTACAAAGTAACCTGTGTTAAAGATACCAGTCCCATTTTTCTTTACAAGTTTAAAACATTAATATTTGGTTCTTATGTCCACCCTGTATTGACCAAACCCCAAGACAGTTAGAGATGTATATAACCACTTAGTTTAATCTCAGTTTTAAACTCAGTTATAGTAACTCGCAGTGTAACGGAATCAATCCGTTTAGGCAAATTACACGTGGGTTTCCAATCATAGAGAATATATCCAGAATATTCAGGTATCCGTCACACGTCTAAATCCAATATTGGGAAATCTCGCAACCAGCAATTTTCATTTTAAAATAGTTGACAGCACAACGGATTGCTTTATGTCTAATGTCAGAGAAAATCTAGTTATTGGAAAAAACATGGAGAATAGTGAGACGAGGGAATACATGGGGGATTTTAATGTAGTTCAGGAATCTCTCCCTCTTGCCGGTGTGGCGGGTTGTTCGAAAGAGATACTTCGGCCCCGGAACATAAAGGGCAAAAGAAGGAACATGGGTGGGTTTTAAAATTTAACACTCTCCACTGCTCCACCCAGAGCTGGGGAAGTTATTTAATGATTTCCCATCCATAAAAAAGCGTAAATATTGTTAGAATTTTTTTTTTTTTAATATTTGCTGCGCATTTTAGTGTGTTTGCAGTAAGTTTTACTGAAAAACTACAGTTTTACTATGTAGTCTGATTAACACGGGAAATTCGTTGTTAATTTTACTTAGTGTATAGTTACATAATTATCAGACTGCCTACAGTACTGTTTCTCCTCCTTTTAATCCATCCAAAGGTTGTCTTGAAAAGATCGATTTTAGCGATAAGACCGGCCATTGTGTCACCGTATTTAGTGAGTATGAGTTGTTTAATGTTATTATTGTTATTTGTATGGCGTACATAATAAAGAATATTCTATCTATCTATGTATTAGTGCTGGCAGAATAAACTTAGTCGCAGAAGTATAGTCGGACCTTTATGAAAAAACAGTGTTCTATCAACTACATATATTCCCCCCTCCTTACCTGTCTTAACTCCTGCTGGTTCTCTTCCTCTGGTGGGGGCGCAGTGGTGGTGGGCACGTCGCACTCCTCAGTGGGAGGCACCACACACCTCAGCGACCTCCTGTCGAAGACCAGCATGGCGGGGCACCTCTGCAGACGAGGGTAGCCTCCCTGGCACTGCCAGTAGCGGTTGCAAGACTTGCCCAGGGGTACGTTACCATTGGGATCGTCGTTGCAGAGGGCTGGAAGACGAAAAACAATAATAAATATTTATTTTACAAGTCACAAAAAATATGTACTTACCTATATATTTTAGGAATTACATGACCTTGATGAAAAATATGATTTAAAAGAGTATCCATGAAGTTTCTTGCCAATTCTTCTCCATAGAGATCTCCATCTTTGGAATGGGCAACTACAGTACTTTCACAGTTATTTTGCCTTGTGACTGGGACTGTAGCTTCATTTCCATTGTTGTCAATATTTCGACAGTTCAAAAGTGCCTGTAACTGGCCTACTTGAAATAAATGATTTTGATTATCATCTTGTAGAGAAAAAAAAATTTTTTTTTTCAAATAAAATGTAAATATCCTATCCCACGCGGACGAAGTCGCGGGCGGAAGCTAGTCTTGTATAAATACATCTTAACTTTTTTCCTTTTTTAAATTAGTGTGTACATATAACAATATTAAGAAATAACAATTAACAAATAATCATACAAAAATGTATAAAGAAGTTCCCTTAATATAATGTTGAAAACCGCAGCAAAACATATGATGGAACTTAGTAACAAATCAATCACCATCCGTACATAATAAGCTACTTTTTTCCAATGTAAATAGACAGGTTATTAATATAAGGATACTTCGATTCTTCAAATAAAAGATGACATTTAAACCTCTATAACTGCTTAATATCTAATCGATACATAAGGAAAACGCCAACTATTATATAAGTATAATACAAGAACAAACTCAACATTAAAAGCTTTACCAAGTTTATCCGTGTTTCCGAGAATCGAGGACAATACTCGAGTCGTGTCCGGCTCTACGGTACTGGCCATCGATACGATGCACCGATTGAATTACTTATAAACGTTAAGATAGCCCGCCATTTTGCTCGTGATCAACAAACGTGGAATGTTTATTCATTTTATACAACCTTTGTTTAAAACTTTTTGTTTATTTTTGCTAGCTCTCTTTCTTATTTATTAATACTACTTTTGGAAGCAACCAATGAAAATGTTTGCTGTTAGGAAAGTTTTCTAGTCGTCTTAAAAAAAGTATGTTGCCAATTCGAACCGTATGTATGTTATTTTGAAAATGTAAGTCAAGCTTCTAAATACGTGTGCCATAAATTGTAAGTGTGTAGTTTGTTTAAAAAAAATTACGAATTGTAAAATAACCGGCCAAGAGCGAGTCAGAGTCTCGCACCGATGGTTCCGTACAAAATTGCGGCAAAAACAGCAAATATATTTTGACTGCGCAGACTTAGGGGGTTGAAATTTTCTCAGCTTATAGGGACCACAAAGTTGAAAATACGGTTTTAATTTCAACTCGATACGTGCACGCGTTCCAAGGATAAAGGTCTTGGCAGACAGACGACGTACGACAAAGTGATCCAATAAGGGTTTTGTTTTTTCTTTTTGAGGAACGGAACCCTCAAACATTTTTTATTCCTTTTTTTTATTCAAGACTAAGGGAATTGTACAAGTTTAAAATCATGTTTATGTGAATGATCTGCTAAAACTTATATTTAACCTTTCGTATGCCGGAATTACAGACACAATTAATTACGCATTGTGTCTCGCGTGGATCCACGTCATAGACACACGAAAGGTTAAACCTTACATTATAAAATATTTGGAGGAAAATAATAACAATTAGACGGCACGGTTGGCGCAGTGGCTGAACGATTGATTGCTGCGCTGCGTGTCGCGGGTTCGATTCCCGCACGGAACATATATTTGTATGACCTGCAGGTAGTTGTTTTAGCTGTTTTTGTATGTGAGTTTAAATGTTTGTAAACGCACCCACGATACAGTAAAAACTCCGAGTGTGGGGTAACGTTTTGTAAAAAAAAAGTAGGATATGATTATTTCTTAGTAAATAATTTAATAGCATCTGAAAAAGTGGTGTAATTAGGACCTTTTCGAATTTGAATATAAACCTAATAATTTACGATCTACTAAAGTCAAATAATCAACTCCTACTAAAGATTTAATTAAAATTTTTCAAGTGTTTTCAAAGGTTTGTTTATTTTAAGAAAAGCTCCTCGTTTTTAGGTTATTTTGAAAACAACCTCATTCAAATATCGGGTATCAAGTGCCTTCCGATCCGACGAAAAGGCGCTTATTTTTGGCCTTATTTTTTCAAGGCAAAGAGGCTTAGTAAAGGTAAACCTTTTTGTTGTTTTCTTGTTTACAATGTGATAGAAAATACCTTGTTCTTAAACTGGTACCCTTGAAGAGTAACTACGTTTAACTATCATTAAATAACTTCCCCTGCTCTGGGCGGAGCGGGTAGGAATGTATACTAATATTATAAAGCTGAAGAGAAGAAGAGTTTGTTTGTTTGAACGCGCTAATCTCAGGGACTACTGGTTGGAATTGAAAAATTCTTTTAGTGTTGGATAGTCCATTTCTTGAGGAAGGCTATAGGCTATATAACATCACGCTACGACCAACAGGTGCTGAGCAGCGCGGGTGAAACCGTGGGGAACAGCCAGTAAATTATATTATTATTTTGCATAACAAGTTTTTACATAAGTATTTGTGAATCACTGGTGCCTGTGGTAGATAGTGAAACACCTGTATTACAGGTCACCAAACGTATGTCGAATGTCAGACTTTGACTGACTAAAACCCACCCATGTTCCTTGTTATGTTCCACGGCGGCAGTATCTCTTTCATACAACACAAAACCCTGGTGCAGAGAAAAACAAAATATTTGTTTTATTTTTTTTTCTTTCTTTTTTAGAATTCGAAATTCAAAGCCCATCAACGGGGCCGTTACTATTTTTCTGTCCGTCCGTTTTTCACAGGCCTGTATGTTTTAATTGTAATAATTAATAGACACATTGAAATCTTTCATTTTTACCAAATGCTTATAAATATGGCCGCTGTAACAACAATTAATGCACTCTAACGACACACCATATATGAAACGAGTTTTTTTTACTAAACTATCCTTACTATAAATAGTATAGTATTATAAAAGCGAAAGTGAGTTTGTTTGTTGGGGCCCTGGAGACGGACATAGGCTATTTTTTGAAGTGTGAAATGAGGGCGAAAGGGGGAAGAAAAGGGACAACTTAGCTTTGCTATTACAATAAATAAGGCGCTAGGACAAAAACTACAAGTAGCAGGTACCTGCAAATCAGGAAAGGAGAACTGTGTTACCCCGAATTAAACGTGAGCGAAGCCGCGTGCAAAACCTAGTTTAAAAAAATTAAATAACTAAATAAAAAATACTTTTCTTCCTAAAATTTGCTACAATTTAATTTAATTAAATACAGTATAACTGTTGCACAATGTTACTATCCAAAAATACATATAATATTCTACAGTGCAGTAGTACGAAACCCTACGTGTGCTAGTCCGGCTCACACTTGACCGGCGTTTTACTTCCAAACACACTTCCTTTCAACAAGTCTCACGCCTTCATTTCCTATTCAGACTATATCGTGAACACCAGTACTCTGCAGGCATGTGATACTTTTAATTATCAGATAGTCTGAGAACTAAGATCCGTTTATAGGACACTTCGCTCCCACGCCTAAGTTCACGACTCCGCCAATGTCAGTTGGCTATTATTTCATGATATTCTCACAGATGGACGAAGAAATATGATGTTTTGTGGGATGTAGTTCTATTTCTCTTGTGTACAATGTCATTTATCAGCGTCGCGGTTGACGTAAAAAGAATGGTAAGGCTTTGTGGTTGATAGTTTTCTTGTAAAGGACTATTTAGTTGACAAAGGACATTACGTCATCGACTTGAAAAAAAGGGCATTGAATTTATATACCAAATAAATTTTGATAATCAAGTGTTTATTTTACAAAGAACATAATTAATTCGGACAGTGTCCGTATCGTTATATTTTATTTAAAAGATTCTAACACTTAATAGGCTTAGAATTTCCTTTATTTTTGTTGTTTGTTAAATGATCTCAAAATCAAAATCTTTTATTTCAAGTAGGTCACTTACAGACACGTTTGACCTGTCGAAACATTCACAACAATAAAATGAAGCTACAGTCCCAGTCACAAGGCATAATAACTGTGAAAGTACTGTAGTTGCCCATTCCTTAGTGTAGATCTCTTTGGAGAAGAATGGGCAAGAAACTTCATGGACACTCTTTTGGAATGGGAAACTACAGTACTTTCACAAGTGATTATGTCTTGTGACTGGGACTGTAGCAGCATCTATTTTTTGTTTTCATGACATTCAAAAGTGTCTATAATGGTCTAATTGAAATCAATGTTTTGAGTTTTTTTGTGGTAGGAAACACTAATTTTTTTTCATTGACGATTCGGACACCATAAAGTTATTGAAGCTGAATAATTCTTTACTCTTCGGGGATCACAGGTGTGTGGTTATGTTTTGTTAATATTATAGTAAATGTGGACCAAGAAACTATGATTTCAAGTCGTATTGTTTTCAGAATAAAGTTCATACAACTATACAATGAACAATTGTTATAGTCACCTATTGCAAAGGCTTCCCATACAGCTTACGCACCTCCTTTTATTCTTATGAAAACCTTTGTTCAACAACTGGGTTCAAACTCATGACCCCATGTCCCATAACTGTCATTTCTCTGTTCAACACCATCACTCAATGTGTACTTTCGATTTCGTTAATGTCGATGACCTGTTTAATACTGTACTAACGATTACTAGATTATAAGGAAACTGACGCACCTATTATGCTATTATACGCTTTATTAAACGAAGCAATTAGTGTGAAAGTTGCAAGATTGATCGGTGAAACGATTGCCGTTCATTCACTAGTGTGGTGTACACTTGGGGATAGAAGTTTTAATTACAATTTTCCATTTAAGTTGCAGTGTAAGGTGTTTTGTTTTTGTCTAAACCTGACTGACTTTGAACTTTGTTCTTTGAACTTATTAGTAACCCTTCGGGGTGAAGGACCTGATAAATTTAAATAGATAATAATTTAGAATAAGCATTTATTAGAAAATCAACATCATTCTCATGCACATGTCCCATTTTATTTGGGGACTGTGCAACACGTTTTCTCCGCTGTCAGACGTCACGGCAGCATTTACTTCATTCCCTACGCAATCCATCCATCTTTTCTTTGACCTTCCTCTCCCTGTCTGTCCATCAACATTCATATTATCATTCTTTTAGTCACATGCGCTTCTTCCCTCTTCATTATATGTCCATACAAAGACAAACGAATTCAATTTTACTGTAACAGGCGCAACTTTCAAACTTCCATTAATATACTCATTCTAATCTTTATCCATTCTTGTTACTTCGCTTTGTTTATTTATTAACATTGAATGCGACTATACAAAGTTTTGTGTAATTGCTATTAACCGTTGAGGAGTTCTCTTGTGAGGAGACGAGTCCAGCTTCAGGATCAAGTCAAGTCTGTCATAAAAATGTATTGTCATAAGGACCAAAGGTGTGCGCAAAATTTCAGGTCAATCGGTTTGGGAGAACAGTAGGCCTACTATGACATCTTAAAGAAGAACTTATTCCACTGAGTGAAAGAGATGGTGCTAGACACCCTGTATAACTCTGTCCTTTTCTCTCAGCGGAATAAGTTCTGCTTTAACACGTCATAGTAGGGTAGCTGGGTTTAAAATTCAGTTGCAAGATTTGAACAATTCATAATAACTGACAAAATTTTTAATAATTTGAAATAATAATTCCATATCGCTATCATCACTGCTAAAATATTCCATTATTATGTATTTATTAGAAAGCTACTTATTTTCGAACTGCTATCTATCCGCGTAACCGGCCGATATTGACAGATAAACAATTGACGTTACCACTGTAACCTACATCTATCGGACAGTAACTTGAAACCAATATTGAAATGTAAGTAACAGCGATTAGTATGTAAGTTTCTATCTCTAGTAGACTATCCGACCTCCCAACGATAGATGGACAACTTCGGTAGGAAATGCTATCTGTCGGTAGGATATTGAATAGTAAGTAAACGTAAAAGGACAGATTTGCCTATCTGTAGTAACGAGAACTAAGGATAGATAGGTTATTGAAAACGGCCGTTACTGACGTCATCGGTTGCGAGTTTCATATAAAATCTTTGGGGAAAGCGCGTTTTGATAGCTCATAAAAAGTATATCAATTGATTGGTGGTGTCAACTACCCTATTGTTTATTCTCATAAACAATAGGGTAGTTGACACCACCAATCAATTGATATACTAGAGACTAGTATAAAGTTTGAGTTTCAACTCGATACCTTTAGACGTTTCAGAGAAAAGGTTTTGATAGACAGACAGACGGACAACACAGTGATCCTATAAAGGTTTTATTTTTTCCTTTTGAGGTACAAAACTCTAAAAACGATCTTTCGGTATAAATATTGAAGATGAGAGAAGATAAGAGCCACCAACCCCTCGACAAACGAGCGAAAGCTTTGAGCTTAAAGGAATATCCCCTTTGTATGTCCATTGGGAACTAATGCTTAACTTTGGACGATTGTGAACAAGTACATCTAATTTATTTGCCATTACTTTTCGTCTTTATGTCTTCAACTTCAAGTTTGTTTTGGGTTTAAATGTATTTTTGACTGACTTCTGAAAAAAAAAACAATCGAACATAGAACCTTTTTGTTTTTTTTTAATTTATGTATGTTCATTGTTCACTGACCGCCAACTGTGGACCGATTTTCATAATTCTTTTTTTTATCGAAAGGGTACTTCTGGGTACTTCTGAAGTAACCAATTTTATTTATATTGCTTAGGTAGTTTATGAGTTATCGTCTACAATATATATTTTTTCTTCTATCTCTCTAGGGATGATCTGCTAATCTTTTAGTAACAATGGAAAATGAATACTCGATAAAAAATCTATATGATATATCAGCACACGATGACTAAAAATGTTGAAATAAAAAAAACTTTCGGTGACTTTTGTTTGTTTTGTTGACCTTTTTGCCAATGAATTCCAGAAGTAAATATTTTCCACTTTTTAAGTATTTAAAAAAAAACTTAAAAGAAAAATGAAGTCACTATGTCTTGTAAACTGTTTTCAAGGAAAATATATAAAAAAATACGCCTTGTACCTTGTCAGGCAGGAAACATAACATTTTATGTAGATAAGAAGTGAGTCTTAAAACATGGCGTAAAAAGAAGTGCCTTTCATGAACTCCGCGATATGAAATGGTCGTGAAAGAAAGTCTTGTGTATTTTATTTGTTTATGTTGTTAAACAAAATGAGGGTTATATATTGTGTGACTAGTGGTGGAAAGATTAACTTTTTAATTAAGACGGATTCTTTTATCTTTAGGCCACTCTTTTACACCAGACTATATTTATATGTATATACTAGCTTCAGGCCGCAACTTCATCTCTGTGGCATAGTTACTCTGGGCTAACGCTAACTTTAACCCGCGTGTTAATGGTTTGCTTCCCTCTTTCTACCCTTTTTCTCACTTAAAAAATAACCTATGTAAGTCTTTAGGGTCCCAACTATCTCTGTAACAAAATTCATCAAAATCGGGTTGGCTATTTAGGCGTGAAGACGTAACAAATAAACATACGAACAAACAAAGTCACTTTCGCTTTTATAATATTAGTAAGGATTTGACCGTTTTTGTGATTCCCGGACACCATTTACATGGTTCTGTGGACCGTGAGCAATGGGTAGCTCATCGTCCGTCCGTCTATTGACAACAGGCCGCGTCCGTGTTCCATGCGCGTCTCAAAGAGATGTCAGCAAAGCAGAGGGGCATGCCAGGGCCATTTCCTGCTGGGGTTGTAGGTTGATCGAAAGAGATACCACGGCCCCGTAACATAAAGGGCAAAAGAAGGGAACATGGATGGGTTTTAGTCAGTAAGAGTCTGACACACCCTCCGATCCACCCAAAGCGGGGGGAGTGTTGCCATCTCCGTGACTACAACTGATATATTCGTAATCAAAAACTTAAAAAAGCAGCTCGACCCGGGAATCGAACTGAAATCTCACGATCAGCCGTTTTGACTACTCGACCAATAAGGCAGTCGGATGATTATAACGACGTAATTAGGAAAATAAACTAGGGCTCCTCAAGCACTACATACATTCGCACTTAGCTCATCATCAGCTATTACAAGTAACACTTTTGTAGGCGTCTGTACATAGTGGACGCTGGACGACCAATCAAGCTATACGAAACCAGTTTATCCGTATCTCTCATTGTACGCGAGATCTATACACAGCGAGGCCATGTTATACTTGAAATGTAAAGACGTAAAGCTTTATCAGTTGCCGTGTGAAGACCATTACCTATAGTATGTTGTTTGTGAATAGCTCACATTATTTATATGGGCTTTTCATGTCACCAATGTAAGTCGTGTTATTAAACGCGTTACTGTATGACTCGCAATGTGTGAGCGATGACAAATTACTGTTCTTAGTAGCCATTTGTGTGTAATCTTTGTGAACAGAAAGTAGGCTGTGAAATACGTTTGATGTACGGACGGACGGGTTTCTCTAATAGTGTTCTGCCTGTAGTTTCCTCTATATACAAGGTGTATCAAACTACGCGCAACACCCTACGTGTGGTCTATCAGACCATGAAACAACAAATTAATTTTTAGGGTTCCGTTCTTCAAAAGGAAACACTAGAACCCTTATAGGATCACTTTGTTGCCCGTCTGTTTGTCTGTCAAGACCCTTTATCTTATTAGATTTTTAGTATCCTTAGATTTTTAGTAAAAAAAACTCGTTTCAGTTATGGTGTGTCGTTATGAGTGTATTTGTTGTTACAGCGACCATATTTATTAGCATCTGGTAAAAATGAAAGATTTCAATGTTCTATGTTCTTCCCTCTTTCTCCTTCATAACTCCCTCTTTTTTTTAAAATAAAGCCTATGTCCGTTACCGCAGGGTCCCAACAATCTCTGTAAAAAAGTTCATTGATTCAAATCGGTTCAGTCATGTAGGCGTGCAGACGTAACAAACAAACAAACTAACTCACTTTCGCTTTTATAATATTAGTAAGGATGTTACATCTTGTATATTGGGAGTCCCTTATGCTGCAAATATTGTTGAGGCTTCATGTTTTGATTTAATTTGATTGTCTATTAAATAAATGTTTTATAATAATAATAATATTTACATTTGTTTCAATTAAGAATGTTCCAACAATAAATCCATCCCCTATCACAATCGGTTCCCGTGTCTTCACCTAATCATAGCGGTAGTGTGAATGTGTCTTACACGAAGTTAAATTAATTAATTCCAGGGTCTAATGCCGAGCCTGTTCTCATTTGGTTTGTTAATGTTATTTGTGTGAGGGAAACAGGGCGGAAACTCTCTGATGGGAGGAGTGAAATTGATGTGGGTTTTGACTGTGTCATCTGATTATTTATTGATGCACTTGAATTTGAATTGTTTGTTTATCGTGTTTTAATTGAAAATATCAAAACATTGGTAAGGCAACGGTGCACCTACAGAACATAAATTAATTTTGACGGCACGGTTGGTGCAGTGGCTGAGCGATCGACTACTGCGCTGCGTGTCGCGGGTTCGATTTCCGCACGGAATAAATATATGTATAAATAAATAAAAAAAATAATTACCTAATTAGAAATTCCTTGTGTAGGGAAAAGTATTTTTAAATAAAAAAAAAAATCTTTTATTTATATTTGTATTAGTCCCAGGTAATAGAAGTCTATTGCTTTCCATCGGGCACAAATCCAGACTCCAGACCAGACAGTTTATCTAGGTATCAAACATAGTACTTGAAGCTTAGCAGTGGTCACAATGGGACCAAAGAGGCAGTAAATTATAAATGTGGGCACAGAAACCAGCTTTGAACTTCAGAGTGCAGTGTCATACTTTCTTTTTGGTAACCAAGGTGAAGGTCGTCTGATGCGTAACCTTAGATATAATTTTTTATGCGGATGGGATATCTTCAAATAACTTCCCCCGCCCTGTGCGGAGCGGGGAGAAGTGTCAGACTTGAACTGACTAAGACCCACTCACATCCCTCCTATTGCCCTTTATGTTCCGGGGCCGCGGTATCTCTTTCGAACAACCCGCAACCCCGGGCCTTAGATACTTTAAGTGTTAAGATAGCAGATTATATATTTGATAGATTTGAATATTTGTATCATCAGAGAAGATGATATTTCGGTTTCTTCTTCTATAACGTGTGGTAAGTGCTTTAAATGATGTCAGAGTTCGGGCCATGGGCCTCTGTCTTGGTTTTACGTGTCTTCGAGAAACATCCCTCAGGCAAGGTGGTTTCCTCACTTACTCCCTCCTCAAGTGATAATTATGGTCCAAAAAAACAACGATGCTTGTGTAGGTTTCGCACTCAAGATCTATCCTATTTTTATATATGTATATATATATATAAATATATATATATATATATATATATATATATATGTATACTATCATGCAAGAATATTCATTGCTTTTCCTTTATTAGTAAAACCTTACGCTTCCCTAAAACACATAGACAAAGCCAAAAAAAAAAAACTCACGATGTTTCTGGCATCCGTCAACATTCTCGGGCCAGTCACAGGAGTGGGCGTTCTCATTGTACAGCAGCCCTCCGATGCACAGCTGTTCCGTGGCGGTTCCGTTCCAGCAGGTCCAATACCTCGTGCAGGACGTCTCGTGGCCGAAGATACCGTACAGCCAGTCGCAGTGCTCCGAGCCAATCGGTGGGTCTGCGGGTGGAAACATGATGTTAAGCTAAGACAGGAATGCGAAAATAAGTTTAAACTTGCAGTTTTTACAAATAATTAAAACTAGCTGTGCCCAGCGCAGCGGTTGTATCCGCTGTTAATTTTCTAGAGAGGGGTATGAAAAAAAGATGTTGGTCGATTCTCAGATATGCACACAAAATGTAATACAAATCGGTCCAGCCGTTTCGGAGGAGTTTGATTCGAGAATTTTATATTTTACTTAAACTAAATATACTATAAAACTAAATATTTATAAACTAACTTAATAAACTTAAGGCGTCAAAATTTAAAAATGCATATTATTTAAAACAAATCCTGACTAGTATTATAAAAGCGAAAGTGAGTTTATTTGTTACGTCTTTTTTTTTTTTTTTTTTCGGGTGGGAAATCATCCAATGACTTCCCCCGCTCTGGGTGGAGCGGGGGGGCATGTCAGACTTGTACTGACTAAAACCCACCCATGTTTCTTCTATTGCCCTTTACGTTCCGAGGCCGCGGTATCTCTTTCGAACAACCCGCAACCCCGGCAGGCAGAGGCTCTGGCAAGCCCCTCTGCTTTGCTGACTCTCTTTGAGGCGCGCGTGAAACACGAACGCGCCGTCGACACGGCCTGTCGTCAATCGACGGACGGACGGTGAACTACCCATTGCTCACCGCCCACAGGCAAGCATCTACGGTGGCCGGAAGTCGTCTCGCGGCGCCCGGCGCCATGGGCGTCTCCCGCGGCGGCTGGGTTGGGCAGATGTTCTCTCCATTTGTTACGTCTTCACGCCTCAATTGTCCAACCGATTTTGATAAATTTTGGTATAGAGATAGTTGGGACCCTGGAGACGGACAAAAGCTAAAACAACGTGAAAAAAGGGGGAGGAAGAGGGAATAAAAGGGGGAGAAAGATATTTTTTTTATCATCTTAAAGTTAAAGGTTAAAGTTAGCGTTAGCCCAAAGTAACTTTGCCACGCGGACAAAGTCGCGGGCGGAAGCTAGTTAATTTTACTAAAGAACTCTTTATTTAAAAAGTGTAAACGGATCTTTTTCCAAGCTGTATCTAATCTTTCTCTGACCATTCTGACCATCAAACTAAGGAACTCCAAACAAAAATTATTGTACGTGCACCTTGAAAGTACAGGGTAGAAACCAACCAAAAAATCACGTAGTCGTCAACTATACTCCCTTGAACTCAGTAACTTTACGCAAAACTTATTCCTGGGAAAAACTTTTTGATTGGGCAAAAAAACAAAATTTTAAAACATAATTAAAGACTCAGAGGTGTACAGCAGTAAACATTCTAAAGAAAATCGCCAATCAGTGAGATGGAAAAATATCCTTTATTAAACTTGTCCTAAAAAGTTAATTTTTCGTGAAAACTAGAGCCTTTCTTGGAGGTTTACAATTTTAAACCCTTTTTGTTACTGTAATTTAAAAGCCTCCTAATTACTTTTGAATGGGAGATTTGTACTGGAAAGCAAAAGTATTTTCGCTGCCACTAATACATATGTATCATCTTATATTTTTCTTTTTTTTTATTAATGGCATCTTGCAGTTCAACCTAGGAGGTTGTAGTCTGCTTAATCGGGCAACTCCTGTGATTAAGGCGTGCAGTCAGGGCAAAAATACTTACAAACTAAGCGACTACACGCTAAGGACACCCCCTGTGGGGTACGAGCCTCAGCTTAGTTTGCCCCACATCTCAATACTCTGGTATTTATTCAACCTCATTTTTCCTATCACTGAAGTTTCACTTAAATGTTATGATCTACATAACGAGATGAAACAGTTGCATTGTTGCATTTTAAAAAAGGTCACAAGGTTTATTTTTTCAGCTCGAGGTTCTATTAAACCGGACAGCTTAATGGAAAAATAAATAAATAGATGTCACTTTTATACTTAAACTGATAAGCAAGTTCAATACTCAATACTCAATATATTTATTGCATCCCACAATGTGAACTTAGGTGGTAGGGTACATTAATTAATGGTTAACATACATTAGTTTAGGAGCATTGTGGGCCCTGTCGGGCATAACAAAAATAAAAATGAAAAATTAGGAATTAGGAGGAGGGCTATTACAAATAATGTTAACATTTTTTTTTTTAAGTAGGTAGGCTTAATAACTAATTGAATACATGTACGTATAACTAATTGAATACTATCATACTTTAACGTCATATATACCTATTGGATTAACTTATTAATATTTATTTTAATTATACATTGGAATTATAGATTATTATTTTTAGTTTTTATTATTATTTAGTTTTTATTTTTATTTTTATTATTATTATTTTAAGTTATTGTATACTAGCTTTTGCCCGCGGCTTCGCTCGCGTTAAATTCGGGGTAGCAGTTCCCCTTTCCTGATTTGCAGCTTAGTTTTCCCTTTTCTTCCCTCTTTCACCCTCATAGGTATCTCAATCTTTTTTTACAAAAGTAGCCTATGTCTTCAGGGTTCCAACTATCTCTGTACCAAAATTTATCAAAATCGGTTTAGCCATTTAGGCGTGAAGACGTAACAAACAAACTCAAGTAAGGTCATAATCCTTACCAAGGAGGATTATTATAATGATCGTTCAATCACTGAATACATTCATCTTTAAATATATCAAAATAAATACAATTTATGTGTCTGTTTGTAAGTTCAATAACAGCTTTTTACTAAATATTTTTGAAAGAATTTACGATACTAATAACAAGAAAAAAAGTTTGTTTGTTTCGAATAATCTACGAAACAGCTGGGCCGATTTTGACGAAACATTTACTGAGAGATAGCTAATATTATGAGGAGTAACTAGGGCGACTTTTTTTTTTTAAAAAGATAAGGGATTCATGCAAAAAAAATTAAACACAAGAAATTGTTAACAAAATCCGATACAAATGTAGAGAAGTAATATCACATTAATTTCATTTCGGACGAAACTCACGGATTCGAACTAGTCAATTATACAATAGTTACTTACTGATCTGAACTTTAGGGTATTCGCAGTAGTTCGACCTCCATGGGTAGTCACATCCCTCCGTAACTCCTCGATGCTTCCCTGCGAAGACCAGGCCATTAGGGCAGTCATACTGGATGGTCTGCCCATTGTCGCACTCCCAGTACTTGTCACAGTACTTGTCGTCTGCTACCACTCTCGCCTTGGTCTTGCAGGGGTCTTCTATCTGGCCGCATGATGCGAAGTTTACTGCCAGCAAAACTGGAAAGAAGGAAACGGCTTTTAGATTGCATGATTTTTTGGAGACAACTTTTTGGTGGTCGTGTCTATCGAAGATGTCTTGTCTGTCGCATGTTTAAAGACCTAGACTACTACCCTAGTCGCTTTCTGGAGCCCTGACACTGCAAGAAGGCGTCGCGATGTACTTCGCATTTGGGACGACCTGGACAAACCCAATGACCAGTGATTTACTTTAGCTCTGGATGGAAATAAATGGAAGTCATGGGGCCTCTGCCCGCAGTAGGGTGATGAAGGCTACCAGTTTCAGTGTCTTGAGAATAAGTTAGCTATGTAAGAGTAGGAAAATGTTAAGTCTAGTCGCAGCCGAGACGTATTTTTTTTTTCGGATGAAAATCATCAAATCACTCCTAAGCAGAGTGGAAGGGTGTGTAGACTTGTTCAGACTAAAGCCCATGCATGTTCTTCTTCTGAAGCAGCCCCTACAGGCAGGGGCCCTGACTGCCCTCTTTGATACGTTTCTCAGACTTAGGATAACGACGTCGAACCCAGAGGATGAGCTCCTAAAATTCTCTTTCCAATTTTTAAGCCAAAGCTATCTAACATAGCTTAGCATAGCCTCATATATGTGATTTCGATTCATAGACTATTACTAAGAGGCCGGGCCATCTTTTAATGACGTTAACCTTTTTTGGAAACTTCCAACCCCTCTTTTCCCCTCTTTTCCTTGGTGATACGTCGTAATACTACCCCTCTTCCCCGTCACGTGTATATTTTTATGTTCGATCATTTCAATAAATACAAAATTACAGAATTGGTTTAAAAAAAAACCCTTAGTCTAGTAGTCTTTTTAATTGATAGACAAATATTTGACACGTCACATCTTGATTGTTGCCACTGAAACTTGAACATATTTTCACTTTTGAACCCTACTATCAAGTTAAATGTCAACAACCCTTAAAAAGAACCCCCGTATCGCAGTTTCAGCACAATTTCAACACCGCAGGAAGTCTTGGCACAGCAACAAACCCTTAACTCTGATACTTTAATTACCAACCCCTATTACAGTAACGTAAGGTTGAAATTCCTATAGCATTTCGGCTTCTTATTGCGAAGAATTTGTAAGGAATGTGCCCGTAAGATATTTCTTTCTTTACATCTTATGTTATCTGGCTGGTATTTTTAATGTCTTCATGATTTTTTGTTATGGAAATGAATGTACATTTACATATATGGAATTATATGTATTTTAATGTAATGTTTTTTCATCATATTCATGTATTACATTCGCTTTTGGCAATATTTGTATAGGTATGTTTTGGAAATTATTTTCAGTGTAAATAAAAACAAACCATTACGCTTTTACTTCCCGAAAGGTTCGGCTAAAGTATACCCAGTCCCACATTTCACCCATTATGTATAAGTTCGACCCTATTACCATAAACAACAAAACCAGACTCCACAGCTGATACTAAGAAATTCCTGACGGAAAATCTCATCGACATTTTAGCCGACCTGGGAATAGGACCCAGTACCTCACCCTCAGCAGCCGCGCTAGCCTTCACTAGACCAAAGAGGCAATCAATCGAATACGAAAAAAAAAAAATAATTACCTACAGATAGTTGTTCCGGGTCTGGCTGTTTGTGTATATGAGTTTAAATGTTTATAAACGCATCCACCATACAGGCGAAATGCTAGTGTGGGGAAACGTAATTTAAAAAAATAAAATAAAAAAACAAAACTACCCTCAGTTCATGCATTTTCATGACAGCTACACTATCAGAGACAAAGCAATGAGGATGAATCATTTAACTGTCAAAACTAGACTTCCAATCTAACTTCTAATCAAATCAAATCAAATCAAATCATTTATTTCAATTAGACCATTACAGGCACTTTTGAATGTCAAGAAAGTCTTCTATTGTTTAGACACATATTTAATGGAGAGACGCAGACATATTAATGTTCTACCACGTATTCATTGATTGTGAAAGCCAGTATTTACGTGACTGCGCATAACTTAGCCTTTTCAGAACTTTATTTGGTAATATTTTCATATAGATTGGTTATTGTGCATAGAGAAGAGTAGTAGAAGGTCCAGTTGTCAAAAGTTACAATCATCTGCTTAGCCTTTTTAATTATGATGGGGTTGGCTTCCAGTCTAATCAAATTTAGCCGAATACTTGTATTTTACATGGAGCGATTGCCTATCTGACCTCCACAACCCAGTTGGTACTTGGTTAAACTATCGTTTAGGGTTATCCTCCTTGGTATGACTAGTTGTCAGATTTTCGAGACACTGACTAGACAACCTTTAAATATCGCTACGATGAGGGGGAGGCTTTTGTTCAGTTCTGGAAGAAGCATGGAGTGTAATAAAAAAAACGTCTAAGGGATACATTTGCAAGTTATGTCGCGGCCCCGGAACATAAAAAGAAGGAACATGGTTGGGTTTTAGACTGTAAAAGTTTGATACTCCCCCTTGCTCCGCCATTGATATCCTTACTAATCCTTACTAATATTATAAAAGCGAGAGTGAGTTTGTTTGTTTGTTTGTTACCTCTTCACGCTTTAATGCCTAAACCGATTATGATGAATTTTGTTACATAGATAGTAGGGAACCAAGAGACGGACATAGGCAATTTTTATTAAAAAAAAGTGGGATGTGAGGGAGAAAGAGGAAAGAAAAGGGAAACCTTAGCGTTGCTATTACAAATCAATAAGCGCAAAGGAACTGTATTACCCCAAATTTAACGCGGGCGAAGCCGCGAGCGAAAGCTAGTTATTTGATAATTTACCATTCGAAAAAAGGGCTAAAGGAGCTCAACAAAAAAAAAATTAAAAAGTCATTTAAAATATGTGATATTTCATACCTATATTATGTGCATTCAGTAAAAACAACAAAAGCTGTTTTTGGAACGAAGTCCTTAACGAGCGTTGCGAAAGGTTGTAACGACATTATTTGCTATAGTTGTAAGCCGTGCGGCTTGCGCGTGTTTCTCTGTCTGTCTCTGTCTCTCTCTCTCTCATAGAAAGCTAGGCAGTTATTTTCGTTTCGTCTTTCTATTTCGCATTGAACAGTGTGGTGTCGCGACGATTATTTTTGTTGAATGTATACAGGATTTTTGCACATAATAAGTAATAACTACGTTCCATTCGGGTGTCCCTTGACACCTCTCTAGTTTTTTTTTTAAATACAGTCACTTTAATTATATTTATTTGCAAAGATGTTTATAACGGTACTTCTGAACATTTATATTCTTTGATTGTTTTGTAAGGCCTCTATTGACGAAGTTGGTAATTGTTTCTGTGTTCGTTATAATTATCATCCGTGCATGCTGAAACGTGTGTTTGTAACTTAACAACAAGCTGTGTTGTACTTGTGTTGTTGTTTGAGCTTCATTTAGCAAAGCGCCCACGTTTCTTGGCCAGATATGAAGTACCGGGAAATTACGTTGGATAGGGGTGTAATTATAATTAATTAAAATTAAGTTTGAAACGTTTTGAAGTCAGTCAACTGAACAAAAGTTACTGGTAGTCATGTTATATTAATAACAGTTTTTTTTTAAACGTTGCCCATTTATCTTGTCTCGTTTACAAACATTTCAACAAACGCGCAAGCCGCACGGCTTACAACTACAGCAAAAAGTGTCGTTACAACTTTTGGTCTTAATTTTTTCCGTCTAGCCCCCTTTCGCAACGCGCGATAAGGAACTTCGTTCCAAAAACTCTTCGCACATACACAAACACACCCGGGAGTCGAACTCAGCACCTTATTCTCAGCAGGCGCGTTTGCGATCACTCGACCAACGAGGGCAGTCAACATTACCTGTCCTATAATTACCAGTAACTCCATCAATACCTGATATTATTCCAATGTCACACATCAAGTGTCTTCGCGGCTCTTGCACAAGGAGCGCTTTCACCGCGCTTGCGCATGTGACGTAACTCGCGTAACATCGGGCAACTTCGGCCAACTTCGTGAAACAATACAAAGCGGTCACACCAGTTTGTTTAATAAATAATGTTTTATGTTAGGTCGAATGTGTTTACATATGTATTTTTCATGTATTAGCTAAAAAGTGACGACAGGAGACAGAAATAGGGTAGGAATTTTCATGCGTGGGTGAAATATTGCGTCATTAGTAGTTGCGTTTGTACATATAAAGTTTGTTTTATGAATATTAAATATTGTTTGGCGTTGCACGAGTTTCTAGTATTCATGTTAATTCATTCAACCGAACTAATGATGTTTTGAATATTTAGTTTGTGGCAATGCAAGTTGGAGGTAATTTACATATGGCGTTTTGGGTAAATGTGATTTTTTATTCAAATTATTATCACACTCTTCGATTTTTTTGGCTAATAATAGGTTTTTTTGCTGTAGAAAGCAACTAAAGTTCATACGTCTCTTTACAAGATCGTAGATATTGTAAACTACGTACTGACTAATGAGGACATGATGTGTCGATCCGCTCGTCTTAAAGAGATGTCAGAAAGCAGGGCCTGGCAGGGACACTGCTTGCCGAGATTACGGGTTGTTCGAAAGAGATACCGCGGCCCCGGAACAAAAACGGTAAAAAAGGAACATGGGTGGGTTTTAGTCAGTAAAAATTGCACACTCCGCCCAGAGCAGGGGAAGTTATTTGATGATTTCCCATAAGTAAAAAAACAGGTAAGAAAATAGGGTACGACACTGAGGAGTTGAGCAGCGGATGAAATCGCTGGACACATCACTGGAATAAAGCTGACATAGATAATTAGAAATTTACTATCTTCCGCTCCCCTTTTCTTCCCGTTCTCCCCCTAATATCACTTTAAAAAAATGGTCCCTACTATCTCTGTACCAAAAATCGATTAACAAACAGTAAGTAACAAACAAACTTACTTTCGCTTTTATAATATTACTAAGGATGGTTGTCGGATATATAAGTCATCATAAAAAGCTTTCAGAAATCTATTTCTAACAAATCAGAAAATTAACGATGATATTAACTGGAGTCTCAAATCTAGTCAAGTCTAGTTCCGCCTATAAAATAGATGACGGATACGAATACAAATTGAAGGCAACCTTTCAAAGCTTTGACCCCTGACCATGCATCTGTGATACACGACATTTCGATCGCGTGGGTATGAACTATTAATTAGAATTTCCAATCACTGGCAATTTACATGGAATATATTCTGCAAATGATAAGGTACGATAACGGTTTGATGTAGGTAGCCTGTTTGACGTTAGTTGTTACTGATTTGACGTTTGAGAAAGTAATTAATTATTTCAAGAGCTGTTATATAGGTAGGTTGGTACACTTCAGGAAAAACCGTCGTTTAGGGAAGTTATATCCTTGGGTTGCTGGTTTTTCGAAAGAAATACTGCGGCCCCGGAACATAAAGGGCAAAAAAAAACATGGTTGGATTTTAGTAAGTACAAGTTTGACTCACCCCTCAGCTCAGCCCAGAGAGGGGAAAGTTAAAACTACGATTCTTGTCTATAGGTTAGGTATAGCATATATAGACCAAACAGATACACAGTATTGTCTATATAATCTATAAGTATAAATAGACAATATATAATATATATAGACACACTAAACACATACTGTGTGTGTAAGTGATTTTGGTGGTAATGCCATGTAATATTAAAAGGCACGATGAGGTTAATATCTGTTAAGATAAAAACCTAAAAACAAATAAATAGAAAAAAAGGACTCTCACGAAAAAAGTTCGCAGTTGACCCCTCATATACTTTGTGGAGTGTACATTCTCGCGCTGATCGACAAACATCGTATAAACACGCCTAAACAATTTCAAATCACAAAGTCCTTTATCATAGGCTTGTTACGTAGAAATGCGACATTCCGATGGTTAAGGCTTGGTATTTTCTACTCCAAATACGTGAGATCAAAGTTTAAAGCCTATGTTAGCCACATATCGAGAACTTGGGGACAATATTGTTAATTGTTTGGAACATTGGACTATACACACATACATGCAATGTTATAAAACGGGATATTTAACATGTTTGTTATTTATATCGATATAAATTACCATGTTTATTACCATTTTTGTTATTTGACGGCACGGTTCGCGCAGTGGCTGAGCAGTTGACTGCTGCGCTGCGTGGCGCGGGTTCGATTCCCGCACGGAACAAATATTTGTAGGGTCTACAGGTAGTTGTTTCGGGTCTGGCTGTTTGTGTATGTGAATTTAAATGTTTGTAAACCCACCCACGATACAGGAGAACTAGTGTGGGGCAACGTTTTTTAAAAAAGAACAAACATGGTTAATATCGCGTTTTAGTGTTAAATTTAATAATATTATAAACCATGTCAGTTTAAAGACTTATACATGCAATGCGTCTTAAAATTTAACGTTCAAATAGTTTTTGTTTATTCTTTTTTAATAAGAAACATAACTATTAAAAAAAATTGTAAATGAATAAACGAAAAAACTTATAAAATAGAATTCACATTACCTAAACAAAGATAAAAGTTCCAGGAGCCTATATCTTCAAACAGAAATGAAAAGGTTAGTTAATTGTCGTTTAAATGGTGTCTGGATAATAAAAAAGCCGGCCAAGAGCGGGCCGGACTCCCGCACCAAAGGTTCCGTACAAACATGCGACATATCTTTTGAATTAGCGTTGACAGTTCTAAGGGACTAAATGTAATGTATGTAACGACGGAAAACGACGGAACAAATTCTTACGAAAAGTTGTCACGACACTTTTTGCTATAGTAAGCTATTGTAAGCTGTGCGCCGTCGCATGTTTCTCTGTCTGTCTGCCTGTCTCTCTCTCTCTTATAGAAAGCAAGCCAGATATTTTCATTTCTATAGGAACTTTGTTCCATCCGGGTGTCCCTTGACACCTCTAATTTTTTATAAACGTTGCTTCACAATAAGAATTTCTCCTGTGTCGTGCGTTCGTTTACAAAAATTCAACAAAAAGACACAAAATAACTACATGTAGGCCATACAAATATTTGTTCCGTGCGGGGATGGAACCCGCGACACGCAGCGCGGCAGTCAATTGCTCGCGTCAGATTTGAGTATGTGATTTTAATTTCACCTACGGCCGTTGCTGCAATAAAGGGAGGTCTTGACAGATAGACAAAGTCTACTGTCAAAGTTAGAATACAATGGTATACATGGCTCATTACTAAACTGGTTTTCATCTTATTTATCCCGTAGATCGCAAATTCTTGTTGTTAATGGTTATGAATCTTACCCGTACTTTGCTGTCTCAGGACTTCCTCAGGGTTCTCACCTTGCACCAGTTCTGTTTTTATTGTTTATTAACGACATATCAGATCAAATCCATCACTGTAAATATTTAATGTTTGCAGATGATCTCAAAATTTATAAAACTATCACTTCTAATGAAGATGCTTCCTTGATTCAGGAGGACTTGGATAGAATTGAGCAATGGTGCAACCTGAATCACATGAGTCTTAACGTGCAAAAATGTTGTCATATACGTTTCTCTAGGAAAAAGCTGTCCAATACTATATTTTACAATATAAAAGGAGCATTTTTACAAACCGTAAATGAGGTCCGTGATCTTGGCGTCATCATGGACAGTAAAGTTAACTTCAGGAGCCATATCGATAACATCGTTACGAAAGCGGCACGGTTGCTAGGTTTTCTTAAGAGAAGTACTAAAGGGTTCAAGCTGGTAAGAACTAAAATGGTACTTTATAACGCTTTAGTTCGCAGTCACCTAGAATTTGCCAGCGTGGTGTGGAACCCCCACTATGCAGTACACTCACAGAGAGTCGAAGGCATCCAGAGAGCCTTTACAAGACATCTAACATATGCTTTCGGTGGATTATCTGCCCGGTGTCCATACGAACAACGTCTTCAATCATATAAAATGAATAGTCTGCGCAATCGACGACTGACACAGGACTTCATATTTTTCTGCAAATTAGTAAATAATAAATTGAACAGCGATACGTTAGTTGAACAAATTGGACTAAAAGTACCCTATAAAATTCCTAGATATCCGTTAACTCACTTATTCCACACTAGAGCATCCAACACAAACATTGGTGTAAACTCACCTCTAAATAGACTTAGTCGAGAGATGAATTGTTTTATAAAATCCGCATCACATGTCGATATACACAATGATTTATTAAATTCCTTTAAGACCCAAATATTAATGTCTCAAAATCAATCTCCTAGGACTTGTAGTTTTAGAATTAAGCCACCTACATCTGGCAACTTGCCTACCCAAATTGGCTTCTATTGTTTTTAATTTATAATTTAATTTAATTTTGATCTCATTTGTTTTTCCTTTTGTAACAAGTTTTGTATTTTTTCGTTTTAAGTGTCTTCTGTTATACCCTAAAGAAATAGTATTTTTTGTTGTTTTTGTAGTAGTTTTTTTTTTTTATTATAAATACATAAATATTATTGTTATTACTTATTATGTAAAAATGTTGGTTAACCTGTAATTGGCAACTGTATAAGTCCAATACGAAGTAATTTTTATTTTTTAAGATATTTTTATACAGAAGCTGTTGGTGACCTTTTTAATAAATAAATAAATAAAAAAGACAAAGAGACAGGTAGATAGACAACAAAGTGATCCTTTAGGAGTTCCGTATTTTCCTTTTAATTTACGGAACCCCAATAAAAGAATTGCTTTCTTTTCCTTCCCAAAGAAAGCTTCGCAAAAAGCTCTCGTTACCTCCGACCTTAACCTTTGAAGTCTCATTATAAGTGAAAAAGGTTACTTTGTTATTCGTGGGAGGAATAATAATCATTACTTAACCTGTTTTTAAAAAGAAACAATATTTTTGTTCCAAACATAGATGGGGTAGAACGTGTGTTTTTTTTCGGATGGAATAAAAACAAAGGAACGGGAAGGAGTGTCAGACTTTTACTGACTTAAACCTAACCATATTCTTTCTTTTGCAATTTATGTTCGCGGTATCTCTAAGTTCGTGGCTACATAATCATAGCGATATATATGACTGTCTGTAAGGTATTTATCTATGGCCCTAAGATGCCTGAAAATAAATGTTTTATTATTATTATAATCACAGTACGATCTTCAGTGGTCTCGATGGGTGACTGCCTCACACCGAATGTCATTCGTGCCTCGAAAGCACTATAAGCCGTTGTTCCTGGCAGTCAACAAATTTCTTTTTCTATTTCAACCTGTTTAGAAAAATACGCGTTCTTAATTTAAAATACGCGCAATTGCTTTGTTGATCGCAATTTGTTAAACCGTGTTAAACGTACCGTTTACTTGTTAACATTGCAATTAAATTGTCAAATCTGCACTTTCTAAAATTGTTATTTACGACGTTTTTAAAGCATTAAGCCACAATAACATTGTTTATTTAATTAACTAGAATTTTTTAGTGAAATCAGGAAACTGTTGAAGATAATTGTCATAATGTTGGCAGTTAATAATTATAGGAGTTTCATGATAACGTTGATTCATCACTAATTATCGTGTAGAAATGCGTTCGGTGGACTCTGTTAGATTGGTGTTTGTCGTTTTATGCCCAAATATTAACAGAAGGGATTTTGTATTTGAATAACCATGGTATAAGAATGTACATTCTGTGTGTTTTTTTTATGACACGATTTTCGGTTAGAATGAATGATACTGAAATAACTGGCTTGCTTTCTATGAGAGAGAGACAGACAGAGAAACACGCGCACGCCGCACGGCTTACAACTATAGCAAAAAGTGTCGTTACAATTTTGGGTCTTAATTTTTTCCGTCTAGTAGAAATTCAGACCAGTTCCAATCAGAATTGCAATGTCATTGTATTCAGAAAGATATCTAAGTACACCAAGTGTCAAGATGACAGAAAGTTTAAAAATGGATTACCTTTCAACCAAATTAACTGTCCGGTAACAAAAGTACTGAAGTGTAATAAATGTACCAAGTTACATATGCAGCATTTTCTTGACAAGCACCACCTTGAACTGCATCCTTTTTTTTTCGTATGAGAAATGATCAAAAAACTTCGCTCTGGGCGGAGTGGGGGGTGGGAGTTACACTTGTACCTGTCTAAAACCCTCAATATTCCTTTTTACCGACGGAATGCGACATAAACAGCCATATCTTTTTTGTTTAACGCGTTCTTGAGATAAAGGGTATTGACAGACAGATAGACAACAAAGTGGTCCTAGGGTTTGGTAGGGTTTCGTGTTTTCCTTTTGAAGTACGAAATCCTAAAAGAAAATAGAATAAGTGCTCTTAATTTTACTGCTGACAACTGCATGCAACTCGCTATTGCAAACTAAGAGACCTACACTGTAGTTCGTTGTTAGATCACTACATATCTACCATGTATAATTGTATAACTGTATTAATTAACATAAAAATGTCAGCGAATGCATCCTGCCACACCACATTGCTGATCTCAAATGAACTCGTACGCAACTAACACCTGTCCAAGTTACAGACTTAGACACTTAGATCTGAAACTGCGTTAAACGGGCACCCGCCGCGTGTCTGCAAGCGTGGGGTCTGTGGGTATGTGGAGGACCCTGTCACAGATGCATAAAGAGTTCATTCGCTTGACCTCATATGACAGAGCGACACTGTAGTTTCACAATTACTCTATCTCTGTCGAAATACATTTTCAAAAGCTTTTCATCAAGCGTTGTTAACTGAACAAGCCCGCGCGTGTTACCGCTGGCGGGCCCCGCGCGTGTCTCCGCGTCTATTTACTTTTGTATGAAACCGCGCGGGTGTCCGTTTAACGCAGTTTCAGCCCTTAATCCCGTATCTGTTAACCGTCCATTTTTATGCTATAGACAAGAATTTAAATGAAGTAAGAACTTTGAAACAAACATAGCAATTACTATTACTTTTGAAAGTTCAAAGTTTCAAGTTCGACGGCATGGTTGGCACAGTGGTAGAGCGATCGACTGCTGCGCTGCGTATCGCTCATTTTATCCCCGCATAGTACATAATATTTGTATGACCTACAGGTATAGTACGGCCAACGAGAAGCGATACGAAAGGTCATAAACCTAAAGAACAACTGTGGCGTTGACAATCTAATATTTAGCTCTTTCCATCTTGTGCCTTTGTCGTAATGTCTCGTTTTCCCGGCAAAAACAGGACAACGTTAAGACGGGTTCGCCAACATTCGGGCGGCCATTTTAGATGGGGTTTTAGCATGGGTTTTGTTTACATTTGGTATCGCTTCTCGTTGGCCGTACTATAGTTGTTACGGGTCTAGCTGTTTGTGCAGTTTGTACCCACGATACACGTTACTGGAAACGCACCCACGATATAGGAGAAAATACATATGTGTGGTTTTGACAAACCAGCCACAAACGAGACTCGCGCACCGAAGGTTCCGTACAGCGACATAAAAATGGCCATATCTTTTGACTGCGTAAACTTAGACGGATGTTTTTTCATAGCTCCAAGAGACCACAGATTTGAGTATATGGTTTTAATTTCAACTCGATACCTTCAAGGATTCCCGAAATAAAGGGTCTTGACATACAGGCAGACAGACAGACAGACAAAGTGGTCCAATAAGGGGTCCTTTTTTTCCTTTTGAAGTTTAGTATCCTATAAATTACAAGTAACCACTAAGGCTCGGCGCCCACTACCGGCATCGGCAAGGAACAGAATTCTTCGGCATCCTACATGCAAGCGCACACTGTCGGAAACTATGCTTCGGCATGCTGCAACGTTCTTAGAAATGACGAGGCGTCCTTAAGCAAGCTATCCCCGAGTGTTTGCTCGGCGCCGGCGGCGTACCGAAGGCTGCCGAAGCAACCCGAAGCATTCTCAAGGCTGTCGATACAGCAGCCTCAAGAATACCTAAGCGGTATTTTTGTTATTACGACCATATATAATGGAAATTTCTACTTTATTGCCATTATCTTAACGTATACTACTATTTGCCACCTAAAATCCTCAGTCGTGCCGATGCTGATAATGGGCGCCGGGCCTAAGAACGTAGCCGTTTCTAATGACAATCCGCTCATCGCTTGCACCAAGACCAAACGAACGCAAGAACCTAGCCTACATACCTTCCTTCTTATGAAGTAACAGCATCCTAATTTCTCAATACTACTCATTTGCTGCTATTACAACTACGCACCAAGCTCATGAGTGCTTAACCTTTATTAAATTGCCTGTGATTTGCATAGTTTTTGCGTTATCATGTTTAAGCACGTATCAGAAGGGTTAACATGACATCTTATAGCAGTTCTTATTCTTGTGTGAGAAAGAGATGGTGCTAGACACCCTGCATAGCTCTGTCTCTTTCCCTCAATGGAATATGTTCTGTTTTAAGCCGTCATGGTAGGGCAGCAGGTGTTTAATGAATTAGTATTTGCTTTCATTGTGGTCCAATATTTGCACCATTTTTTTTTTCGAAAATTGTTTAGTAAGACAAAGTATTGTTCCCGAGATTTCGGGTTCTTTAAAAGAGATACCGTGGCACGGAACACAACGGCAAAAGAAAGAACATGGATGGGTTTTAGTCAGTAAAATTCTGAAACTCTCCCGCCGCTTCGCCCAGAGCGAAGATATTTGATGATAAATGATGTTTATTTAGTCAGTATGTTTTTACAAACACTTTCGCTTTTTTAAAAACTAGATGAGGCCGGAATTATGTACCCGACTACTCTGAGAAGAAACAGCCGAAACAAACTCAGAGGTTATAGTCTCTTTTAAGGTCCAGAGAAAAATCTTGGTCAACTTACAAGAGGACTATGCAGATAAGTGTCTGAAATGGTCTTATTAAGAAAGCACCACACAGATTGAGTGGACCTGTCCAGTCAGTGCAACCATTGGTCAGTTATCGCGTATCTCGACTGATGAAAAAATAGGATTCCAAGTATTCGAAGAGGGTAGTTCTAAAAATTACCATCACAGTTTGCTCACTTGCTGTATCATCATCTGCTTAGCCTTTTCCAAACTATGTTGGAGTAGGCTTCCAGTTTTACCAGGTGTAGCTGAATGACAAAATTTTTCACATGAACCCTGCCTATCTGACCTCCACAACCCAGTTAGTACTGGGCAACACAATACCTCGTGGTAAGACTCTTTGTCAGACTTTCGGAACACTGAAACGACTGTCTAAGATCTACAAATGACAGCCGGGACCAACACTGCCGTCATAATTGTAAGTGCAGTAATCGACATTTTTGCGATTTTCACTTTTTTGCAAAAATGACACCTCAAGGGGCTAATCTTTACATAAAAAAATAATTATTATGATTTTTTTAATTATAAACCTGTTTTTTATATAACAAGATACGCAGTACTTGCACCAAATTATTACTTTTGCTAACAGGATATACAGTACTCAGCATGTGCTAGAAGGTTGTGCAGTACTTGCTATGTTTACTGCAACTTTATTAAACGTTCTAGTACTTTGCAACGAATACTAACTAAAGCTTAACGCAGTATTCAACATTGCTGCGTGTGAGAGTAGCAAGTATATTATAGAGCTTTTCTCGCGCCACTAAAACTACAAGCAGTATTCGACAATGCCGCAAGTATAATAAATCTTTCAGCTAGTATGAGGCATGATAATAAGACACAATTAATAAATAGAAACGCAGTATTGAACACGTGCTAGGTGATTTTGCAGTAATGAACACAAATACTGCCTTTGGGCTTAGTGATACTGTCATGTTCACAAGTCTAGATGGTAGAACAAAATGCAGTAATGCGCATTTTATCGTAAATAAATAATAAAGTAAAGAAAAAAATTGATCAATACAAAGTTTGATTTTTTTCTTATTTTTCTGGTATATTTAAAACGTTATTAAATTCAGACTTGTTGTGCAGATATCATAAAACACGTTTACCGCGTTTATCTCGGAACCGCCAATTTGCGAGTACTGCATTTACAATTATCAGGGCAGAACAGCTTAACGTGCTTTCCGAGACTCAGAGGAAACTCGGTATGTAAAGGATGGTCACCCATCCTTAAACCAACCTAGGCAAACGCGTCTTAACCAGAGCTGCTGGTATAATATAGTTTACTTTCCATAAGTCACGTTTCTTTATTTCTTCAAAATACACCAAATAAGGTCTAACACCTTATTTATTTTACGTACCAAAAAAATGACTTCAACGTTATAGAATGTTAAAAGCATGCTATTGTCAACGCAAATAGCGTCCGGGTTAAGGGAATTTATGAGTGTTTTAAAAAAATAAGTGCCTCTGCAATATATGTTATCTACCTAAAGCATTTATTAACAAAAGACCACAATGCAAACACTATATTCAAAGGATATGCACACTAAGTGCCAAACACTGTAAATTTTGGTATCTTTCCAAAACATTTTGGAAGATCAATGACATTGGTAAACCACACTAATATATACAAAGGCGAAAGTTTGTTTGTGTCTGTTTGTTTGTTACTCTTCATGCTCAAATGGCTTAATGGAAAAGGATGACATTTCGTAAGTATGTAGCTTGTACCCTTATTAACACATAGTTTAGATCACTGAAAAATGCGTTGTTTCCTTGGGTGATCAAATAACTAAAAAAAGGAAAATATGGAACCCTTATTCTATTACTTTGTTGTACGTATGTCTGTCTGTCAAGACCCTTTATCTCGAGAATTCCATATACTCAAGCCTGTGGCCTTTGGAGATGTGGCAAAATCATATTTCTTAGTCTACGCAGACAAAATATATGGCCGTTTTTGTACGGAACCCTCGGAATACGATTCCAACTCGCTCTTGCCCTTTTTTAACGTGGGTAACACCGTGGCGCACAGCTAAAATAAATAAAGTGAGGCTTTTAAAGAAATTCAGGCTCTAAAATAAATTCAAGTTGTACCTAAGTTAAATAAACAAAGTTTTTCGTGTGAAATAAGACCCCAGGGCCAATTTATGGGACTCGAGTTTTGGTTTTAGAAATGTTTATTTAAGGAGGATGAACCTTAGCAATTTGTATATTGTGTGTCGGTTAAAACCTTATATGTAGGCGAATCTTAATATCAGAAAAATGGTTAGTTTTTTTTCTATAACGAAACGTGCGTTTACAAACATTTAAACTCACATATACAAACAGCTAGACCAGAAACAACTACCAATAGGTCATACAAATATTATTTTGTTCCGTGCGAGGATTGAAACTGAAACCTGCAGCGCAGCAGTCGATCGCTTAGCCATTGCGCCAACCGTGGTGCCTTATAGTTTGTTTTGGTTATTTATTTGATTAATGCTTAGTACGGCTGCTAAAGATGAGGGACTGAGTTTGATGATCAGATCAGAAGAGAGTTATTGGGTTTTTTCGTAAAGAATTCCTCAGTAGCAATCACGAAGTCTGACTTTGTGCCCGGTTGATGGCAATAGGCTCTCTCCCAATTATATGGAACTTGAAACATCACTGGTAAAATGTAAGTGTACTAATACTAATAGATTTGCTAAATTAACACCTTAGGATACCAGTCGTGATGTTACTGCTTAGTAGCTAAGTTGCCTAAGCTTCTACCTAAGTAGCCATATACTTAGTAAAGTAAGTAAAAGAAAATGTTTTAGCAGAGACAAATAAGTAGAAAAAAAGTTTGTGCCATTTATGAAACAAAAAGTTTTAACACAAAAATATGCCATACAAGAAACGGAAAGTTGTCGTAATTGAAGTTTTTTCTTTTTTTTGAGCCTACTCTAGAAAAGGTTCAAGAGTAGGCTACAAAAACAAGAAAAAAAAAGGGGTGTGTGTACTTATGTACACGCGTTAGAAGTTATACTTCTTTGATGTAAAGAAAAAAAACTTTGGTAACCCATCCATTTCCAAACCTCGGCAAGGGTTGCTTAACCTGTCCCTGTGTGGTAACCCATCCATTTCCAAACCTTGGTGAGGGTTGCTTATTCAGGCCCACTGTGGTAACCCATCCATTTCCAAACCTCGGCAAGGGTTGCTTAACCTGTCCCCGTGTGGTAACCCATCCATTACCAAACCTTGGCAAAGGTTGCTTAACCTGGCTCCGTGTGGTAACATATCCATTTCCAAACCTCGGCAAGGGTAGCTTGGAATGTGAAATTGATTTAAAAGCTATGCAATAGCTTAATAAAAACACCAAAAGAATATTTATTTATTATGAAACACGTGCTCTAAATATAAAAATACTAGAATTTACAACATGAACATAGTTACTAGAACACCTATAACTAACTTCACGATGTCGCTGTGCGCGCGCAAATCACTCTCATCATTTTTCTCCATCGCGCCAAAAGAAGTATAACTTCAAAAAGTCTTAACCCAAAAGAAGCCTAATAACTGGATTTCCAGTTTGTTTATATAGTAGTTGTAACTTGAGGGTTGGAACTTACCACTGCTCTTAAAACGTTGTAGATAAACAGCGTGAGGCAAATGATATGTCCTAGAGAGAACCAGAAATCGAACACGAGTGACATGCACCAAAACGCACTGTTCCCGCGTGGAGGCTTACAGAACACTTCCATCACTTAGAAGAGGTCTGTTTTTCAGCAATGGAAAGCCATGAGAGGTTTATTATGCGGTTATACATCCGCATCCTGTTGCAAATGCGTACCTACAGATGGTACGCATCGGCCGGGATGTACGCACATCTTGTTAGATTGATAGCAGTTGTTGTCTTAGTCTCGCCAGGCCATAGTGATTTTGCAACTGCAAATCATCATCATCATAATTAGCCATAATGATCACTTCTTTACAGATCTCTGAAGACCTTTAACATCAGCAAATGTAAGCGGGATGCGTAACAATATCTCTGTCCGTGAACTACAAAAGGTAATAAGTCATATATTGCGTACTGCAATAATAATTATTAAGGTCGTTATTTTGTGATGTAAGATGCTGTGGTCCGATGTTCGGGTATGTTGTAATGGCCTCAGGGAATGATGAAACTGAGATATGAATGGAAAGTGCGATGGGCTTCAAGATTGTGCCATCTTGGTCTACTTGATGGATATGGTGTACGTCGATAATGTAATTTTACTGTGAACACACTTTCTGTGGTTAAGCGAGCTATAGAACGGGCTATACTCGCGAGTGTATCTGAGGGATCGTATCTGAAACAAGAAGCTCACAAAATAGGTAAAGTGAAATAGCAGTGGGCCATAAATGTTGAGTTGTGTTCCATAAATTAAAAAAAATAGTTTTTAATGAGGGTGGCTATAAGAGTAGAAGAAGACCAAATTTTAATTAAGAACATCAAAGCAAGAAAGGAGGCTGACAATATGACGAATAATAGAGAAGTATGGAAGTCGAAACTATGCTACGTCAATCCTTACTTCCTTACTAATCCTTACTTCCTTACTAATATTATAAAAGCGAAAGTGAGTTTGTTTGTTTGATTGTTACCTCTTCACGCTTTAATGGCTACACCGATTTTGATGAATTTTGGTACAGATATAGTTGGGAACCAGGAGACGGACATAGGCTAATATTTTTTCTAAAAAAGTGGGATGTGAGGGAGAAAGAGGGAAGAAAAGGGAAAACTTAGCGTTGCTATTACAAATCAATAAGGCGCAAGAGAAACTATGTTACCCCGAATTTAACGCGAGCGAAGCCGCGGGCAAAAGCTAGTTCCAAATAAATGGAAAAGAGCCAATAGAATGATTGAGAATATAAACTTCTCTTTGAATAAAGTAATATTGCTAAGAAACTCTGCCACACACAAATTCAATAGCCTCAAAGCAAAACCAGTTGCATTCAACAGCTTCCTATTTAAACTAAGCAGATGCGTTGACCCTGACCCCTAGCTGTAAGGTGACACGCTGCGCCGGCGCATCTAACCTCAGCATTGATCCTCGCCTTGACACTAGACATACAATACTTTAGAACTGATCGTTCTAAAACAATCTAAGTATTGTTTGTTAGAGGAAATTGTAATTATGTGTCCTTGTGAAAGAATGGAATGATTAATACTGTTATATCTGGTATCTATTATTAACGTGCGTAGCTTAGGTTGGTATTAGATGTTTTTTTTGTAACTTTGCTAATTTAAAAGATAAACTATGAAATCGACTTGTTTTATAGCTTTTTAATCCTCCTCTCGAGGTTCTCATGTCGACTGTATATTCTTTTGTATGTTTTTTTTACGGAATTTCTCAGTCATTTGAAGACCGATTTTCAAAATTCTATTTATAATCCAAAGGGTATATTTCCGGTCTTCCAAAAAGGTCCCATAGTAATTTGTTTGTATAAGTTTTTAGTTTATAAGTTATCTTCAATATTCCATATTTTTTCATCTAATGTATATATGGATGATATGCTTATTATCTTTTGTATCTATGGCGCGCGTTCGTCTTCCACGGGCGCCTCAAAGAGATGTCAGCAAAGCAGATGGGTCTGCCAGGGCCACTGCTTGCCAGGGATTGCGGGTTCTTTGGAAGACTGCGGCCCCAAAACTCAGAGGCCAAAAGAAGGAACATGGATAGGTTTTAGTCAATAAAATACTGACACCGCTCCACCCACAGCGATAGCTTTTAAAGTTTCTCGGCCGAAAAATAGCCTTATATATTCCGGATTATGCGTGATGGTATATAATCTACCACTATGAGCAGTAACCAAAGAAAGTTAATCCAAGTTCAGAACCGTTCTCGAAAGTTCTACTCTTCCGACATTCGCAAAAGAAGGCGTCTAATACTCCCTGATTGCGATAATATCTAAAGAAATAAACCAGGATATTAGATAACAATGACAGTTCACGTTCAAAGCCCACGCTTTCCACTTTCTTGTCGATAGTCATCTATTGTGAAGTCGTGCGACGACCACCGTGCGACCATAGTGCAACCACATTGTCATCAGGAGAATACTTGTCTTCTGTGAAGTGATCTTGTTAGGTGGTGCGGTTGGGGATAAATTGGTACGTCGAGAAAGGTTATTGTCGTTGAGGTAATGTTTGATGGTGAATAAGAATAAGACATTTTATTTAGCACTGCTGAAAAAAAATATTATGCATATGGAACCCGTGGTATACAATAAAATATCTGATGATATAAAAAATTGTACACTACAAATATTTAAAACTAAATTAAATAAATTGCTGGTTAAAAAATGTTATTATGCAATAGATGAATTTTTGAATGACAAATCCATATGATTATTTAATAACAATGATTTTTTTGAAGATTTTAATTATTTCCTTAATTTATATTTTGATTGAATTTTTGACTAATTAATAACTTGCTATTGACATTGTATATTTAACTTATTATTGACATTGTATTGATGACTAATTATTAACATTTTATTATTGACTAATGATTAATTTATTTTTTGACATTGTTTACTACTTAATGAATTTGTATTTTATTGATGATTGTAATCACTTGACATTAGTTAAATTTTTTGTTTCTTTTTTTTGTTTATTTAAATAATTTCGTAATTAATTCTAATATAAAAATGTTGCATGCCTCACGGTAGAATGTATTGGATCCTTTTCTTACTCAACACCATATTTCTGTACCTACATTCATAGCAAATAAATTTCATTTCATTTCATTAGAATTTATACTTACAGAAATAAGATACTACATGCATGCAAGATCTTAAATAAGATTACTCAATACTCAATACTTTATTGCATCCCATAATGTATACAAGGCTGGTAGGTAATTGAAGAGAAACAATTAGGCTATGACAATAATTTGAGGTTTTCATCTTTTATTATTTTTTATATTTAATATATTTCTTAATAAAAATATAAAAAATAATGGCCCAATGGTATCGCGAATTATGATTTACAGATACAAATTTTACAGTAATTATATCAGCCGTATTTAAATAAACTATTCACATTCAAATCATTTATATTATCTTCGAAAATTTTTGTGATCTTGCTTATTTTTCACAGACGGACAAGTTTCGAATTGTTTTGTTTTTCTCCCAGAAGCTGCCTTTATTAAGGCTTTCATCTAAGAGAGTATTCAGGTATTGTCACTTCAAAACGCCAAATTTTTTTTTCTAAAGATACTTTTCCAGTACTTTTGTCACCTATAAATAACTCATATATACAGTATAGAATATAATACTACTAATACTATGTAGAATATATACAATATTTGGGTGACAAGAAAGTTGTTATTCGTTATAAGTCCAGACATCTTTATTTATACATATGCAACTCTAGCTCGCAGCTTCACTCCCTGCTTGAAGGGAAATTAAACCACAGTTTTTTTTAAAATAAAGTATGACACTTGGGGATAATGTAGATTCACGTTCGTTAACGTATTTTCGGATCCGGATCAGTAATTACGAAGATTACTACCTACATAGACATACACGCTATGTTACCTCTTTAGAATATTATGTACTAACTGCACCCCGCGGTTTTACCCGCAAAAACCTGAATAAAAAGTAGCCTTTGTGTTAAACTATAATACATATTTATGCTATCTGCTCACAAAATTTCATCAAAATCCGTTTAGCCATTTAGGCATAAAGGTGTAACAAACAACACACACACACTTTCGCCTTCGTATTAGAAAATAAAGAGATCTCTATTATTATCTCCAACATCAAAAAATAACAAATACCCGCACTAAGCACATTTCTCCACGTCCTACAGGAAATATACCCGAATAGCTCCGGGATATTTCCCGGCCGGAGATTATCACAATATCTTACGAGCTATTTGCTTCGGGCCATTTGTGGCTGAACGCTCTTTTTTAATATAAATAGTTGTTCGTGGTTCTAGACTGAGCTTAGTATATAGCTATACTTGAACATAATGTAGCTAGAATAAGGTTTATATTAAACAAGATGGTTGAATGTGGATATTAAATGTGTTACTAAGATTTTTTTTACTGAGATTTTCTGAGCGTAGGAGATCTATTTTAAAAAGAGGGCAAGTGTAATTTATACATATTATTATACTAGCTTTTGCCCGCGGCTTCGCTTGCGTTAAATCCAAGGTAACACAGTTTCTCTTTCCTAATTTGCAGGTACCTGCTACCTGCAGTTTTTGCCCTTGCGCCTTATTGATTTGTAAAAGCAAAGCTAAGTTTTCCCTTTTCTGCCTCATGTCTCACTTTTTTTTTATAAAATAGCCTATGTCCGTCTCCTGGGTCCCAACTTTCTCTGTACCAAAGTTCATCAAAATCGGTTTAGCCATTAAGGCGTGAAGAGGGAACAAACAAACAAACTACATTCGCTTTTATAATATTAGTGAGGATTACTTATAAATTACCAGAGCTATATAAAAAAAAAAACATTATGGTTTCCGCAGAATTTTGAAATACGGCCCACAGTTGACGGAGAAATCGTGTAACAAACATACAAAAAAAAATACAGTTGAATTAAGAACCTCCTCCTTTTGTTGAAATCGGTTAAAAGTAGTTCAATACCCTACATTAATAAGGTAATAATAGATACTCTACAAACACTAACTAACAAAGAATACAAAAGAAAATATAACAAAAGCAAAAACAGACTCATTGACACCACATTGATTCAGTGAACCGTTTTCCTATTCCTTCGCGGAACGCTAAAAAGCCAGTCATAGTCTCACGGATGAGATCGTCATCTTTTGTTTATTTTCTTTCTTTCATTTCGGGATTTTCTTTCTTCGCTTTTAATACAGTACTAATTTCGAGAACGGGGTGAAATGAAACTTTGAATTGAAAGATATCTTGCGGAAAAATGTTTTCTTTTGAGAAATTAGTTTCTAAGTGGAGGGAGACTGTTTCGAATGTATTTTGTTGTATACTGTGGTGTTTTACTTGGTTTGTTAAGCGTGGGACGTATATTTTCTTGTATTTGACGGCATTTTGATTCATTGCCAAAGTTTTTTTTGGTGTGTATTCGTAACTTTTGGTGTGTAGTGACCGATTTTCATAATGCTGTAACAATGTTTTATAAATATTTTCATATTTCTTTCAAATTTTCTTATAAATTAGCTAAGAAAACTTTTAAATTGTACCTTTATTATTGGAACCGTATTTTGTCAAAAATTTCATGCGTGTACTATTTTTCACGAACTACATTGTATAAATAAAATTGAATATGATATTTTTTTACAAAATCAGCTTTCTGCTCATGTAAGTCATTTCAAAATCTGATCAACCGTTTCGGAGATTAACATGAACTAAAAAAATGACAAAAACAAAAAAATAAACTTATTTTGTTATAAGTACGGCTAAGTACCTTTTATACTTTCATATAATTATGTACATTATGTTAGTAAAAACCAGTTATATTGAAATTACGAATAGGTAGCTTTTTTTGTAAGAGTAGTTTTTAGTAAGTGTTCCTACATGACAATTGCCGCTTCTTCTTGATTTAAATGATGAGAGGGACTGTCTCTCATCTCAAACCGTGACCCGATTTAGGGTTTAGTCCTGGAGCGGATTATAATCTTTAAAAAGGTAATTCCTTTTCGTCTGTAATTTGAAAAGGCTAAAGAACGTGCAGTAATTAGGTGATAAGTGGTTCACCCTCTTAGCGAGATGTCTTCGTTAGCGTAAGATCATGAGGATCACAAAAAAGCAAAAAGGTTTCCAGAAAAAGCCGCCATTTTGTGGGAGTACATAATTTACTGTACTGCAAGATCGCTTAGTTAATTGGGGTTGTGTTTTCTGCATTATTTTAGAAGACATTCATTTACTATGTGCCGGAGTTGCGGGTTGTTCGAAAGAGAGAACGCGGCCTCAGGAACACAAAGGGCAAATAAGAAACGAAGGTGGGTTTTAGTCAGGACAAGTCAGACACTCCCGGGAGAAGTTATTTGATGATTTCCCCTCCCCAAAAAAACCTGGTGCCGTGGCTGCTGCTGCAAAAATCCTAATGGAGAGACCAAAAATAATTTGCTTAACTAAAGAATCGAGCCCAGGACTATATCTTTAGCTGTGGCATTATAAACCTTAGTAGACAAGATTCCTGCATTCAGGGAGATACCTTTTTGAACCTTCCTACAGAAACGTCGTACAATCTTTGACCCCAAAGTTTGCAGACTTGTGGAGTACCTACCTTCGTAAACTATGAGAGTAATAACATTTTGTAACTCAAATGTTTTGTTGTTTAGAGATTGGAGGAGATGTATGAATTACGTTGAAATTTTAATTAAAAACTTAAAATGAATTCCAAGTCATTTGCAGTCTTTACACGGAATTTTAGATCTTGGTAGATGATGATAATTATTATACTACAATGAAACGCCTCATTGATTATAAACTTGAAGATAGTAAACAGATTCCATATCAAGCCGCTGGCACCAGCCAGTAGTAGTACATAATGAATTGCTAATTGTTTTCACCATGTCATACGCTAAGTCGACAATGCATGCGTAGGATGTACTTGTACAACATTGCCCAATAGATGCAATCTTGTAATCTTGTCGGGGTCGACAGAAGCTCACCATTGTTTGTTTAACAATGCGTGGTGGGTGTTCAGTTGTAGGCTTTCAATTACTGCTAGATACGCGATGAGAAGCGAACTGTGATTTGACTAGTTTTGTTCATAATTTCTAATCAAATTACGAAACTATCATGGTGTCAAACTTATTATGGTGCCTGTTTAGAGGCGGTATTCAGGCCGAAGGCCAAAAATAACGCCCCCTCCCTCTAAAGGCATGCTTGGAGAGCAGTCAGTTCCCATTTTGTTGGAAAACAGGGAAACTGGTCCTTATCCGGAGGACAAGGCGCCCTGCGGACTCTCCGTCCGCATTCCGGCCTATCGTTCTGTTCGATGAGTGAGATATTGCAAACCACCTCGTAGCTTGTGGGGACATGGCCAGATCTTGCGGAGCACTACTTTGCAAGGGGCGCTCGATGATGGATGTCATCTTGCGCGTGTGACTTCTCACGACGGAGGATGCACTTTCCCGGGGTGGGGTCGCCTCGGCGCTGGCTTAGGCCTTCACAATAGCTACACTTATCTAGCTCTTACGTTCCGTGGAGTCCCGTACAGCATGGACCCATGTGCTTATATGTTGTTTTAATGATCGTTCAAAATAAATTGGCCTTCTCCATATTCATAAATTAAACTTGATCACTTAAAACAAGTTTCCGACCTTAGCTTTGATTGCTTAGGTGGCTCCAGCTTCCAGTGTGTACAGTACCTTCCACGTTTCGTTCTCACGACCTTGAGCTGAGCCAAGTGAATGCCTAATTAATTTATCTATTTATACACGGCTTGCGAATTGTATGTGCCTTGCAAGTGCTGTATCTAGGCTATGCTTGTAACTAGTGACTTGGCTTATCAATCAGACTTGTCTACTTATGTGTGAAGTTGGATTAAGGTTATTAATATGTTAGTGATTGAGTGTCAAATCAGGATGAGCAAAGAATTTGAACGATACAAATTTGCTCACAAATTTCACTTTGCTTTTTTTGTCGTATTTGCCAAGACTAGGCGATTGCGTTCGATTCTTAGGGTTCCGTGTCTCAAAAGGATAAAAAACGGAACCACTATATGATCACTTTGTTGTCCGTCTGTCTATCTGTATTTTAAGACCCTTTATCTCGAGAACGCGTGGAGGTATCGAGTTAAAATTAAAACTATATAATTAAGTCTGTAGTCCCTTTGTACTGTGAAAAAAGCAACCCTCTAAGTCTATACAGTCAAAAGATATGACTGTTTATGTCGCAAGTTTGTTCGAAAGTCTCAGTGCGCGGGATTCGCTCTTGGCCGGTTTTTTCGTCAGGTCTGAGTACACGTCTAAAATACACATCTGCCAAACCATTCGAAGATTACTGGCGTGATGATATTTTCGACGGCACGGTTGGCGCAGTGGCTCAGCGATTGACTGCTGCGCTGCGTGTCGCGAGTTCGATTCCCGCACGGAACAAATACTTGTATGACCTACAGATAGTTGTTTCTGGTCTGGCTGTTTGTGTATGTGAATTTAAATGTTTGTAAAACGCACCCACGATACAGGAGAAATTCAATGTTATAGGTACGAAGATAGGCAAGGTTTTCTTAAGAAAAAAGAAAAATAAAATTCTCTCTCTTCATCTAAAATTATTTAATAGGTTGTATGATACAAGTTAATGCTTCTACAAAAGCTGTTAATAGTACATGAATACAAATTCGTATATTTGAATAGAGTTTGTGCCCATTAATATAATTAGGTGTTTTGTACCTACAGCGCGAGTGATAAAAGGTCTATGTCCCTTGCGAAGGTTATTTTCTACATAAGTATGGGTAGATACTTACCTAACTAAAGCTTTTATGTGTTAAAACCGCCATTTATTTTTATGATATTGAGTCTAGCAAAAATACTTTTCTAATCTTTAAAATGTACGATATAATTTCAGTTTTCTTTTTATTAAGCATGTACTGTTCCACTGCAAGGCAAAGGCCTCCCCCAATTCCTTCCATGATCTCTTTTCCGGGTCTCCACGAACCAGGCCTGGCGGTACGTATCCTGGTCGTCGCGCCACCCTTTTCTGAGCTGGACTGGGTGCTATCCGTCTTCAAATTCAAAACATTTATTTCAATTAGACCATTACAGGCACTTTTGAATGTCATAAAAACAAAAAAAAGATGCTGCTACAGTCCCAGTCACAAGACATAATAACTTGCAAAAGTACTGTAGTTGCCCATTTCAAAGCGCAAATTTAATGTAAAAAACCGGCCAAGAGCGTGTCGGGCCACGCTCAGTGTAGGGTTCCGTAGTTTCCCGTCCGTCACAATAAGTGTTCCCAGTTATGAGGCCAACCGAACAATTCGGTAATACCCGATCCAATATGATATGTACCTACAGCGCCGTCTCTCGGGGAATTGGGTTACTAATTCATACAAAGACGCACAATTTCGGTAGTAATTTTGGATTGCGAGAACCGATTTCAATAATTCTTTTTTTGTTTGAAAAAAAATACGTTCAGAATAATAAAATATGTAAACAAAGTTACAAAAAATGCTTGCATATACGATTATACTACAAACTTAGTCCAGAAATTATTTTGTACAACTTTTTGTCTTTTTTGTACAAAAACTGTTGTGTCAATCAAGTTCAAAATAATTTTCATAGAAAGTCCTTATAAAGTTCTACTTTTCAGATTTTTTTCAATTTTTCTAAACTTATGATTCAAAAGTTAGAGGGGGGGGGGACACATTGTTTTTTAGCGAATTATTTCCGAAATTATTGACATTATCAAAAAATGATCTTAGTAAACCCCTATTCATTTTTAAATACCTTTCCAACAATATATCACACGTTAGGGTTGAAATTAAAAAAAAAATCACTTCCCACTTTACATATAGGGTGGCTACCCTAATAAAACATTTTTTTCAAATTTTTATTTTACCACTTTGTCGGCGTGATTGATATACATATTGGTACCAAATTTCAGCTTTCTAGTGCTAACGGTCACAGAGATTAAGCGAGGACGGACGGACAGACAGACATGGCGAAACTATAAGGGTTCCTAGTTGACTACGGAACCCTAAAAATGTAATGTAAGAAACTAAGGCACGGTTGGCGCAGTGGCTGAGCGGTCGACTACTGTGCTGCGTGTTGCGGGTTCGATTCCCGCACAGATCAAATATTTGTATGGCCTTTAGATAGTTGTTTGGGGTCTGGCTGTTTGTAAAAGTGAGTTTAAATGTTTGTAAACGGACCCACGATACAGGAGAAATTCCTAGTGTGGAGCAACGTTTTTTTTTTTTTTAATAAATTAATTTGTTAAAAAAAATAGATGCACTCAGCTGTATCGCTAATAAAACTTTATAACTTCAAAGATACATAAAAATATATATACGAAGGACACTCTTAAATCCAATTTATCAAGCTCCAATACATGTACACATTTCTATCTAAAATATTGTAAAGATTAAAACTTTTAGAACGTTTAATATAAAAACTTATTTATTCTTTTCATCCATTTACTTGATTAATTTTATTTGGGGTAAATTAATAACAACCTGAAGTGATAGACGATGTGAATTAGTCGTAAAAATACGTATGATCAACTGCATTTAAGATACGAAAATAACCCTTACTGCAACGTTATAAAGGCTTTGTCGAAAGTCAAATTGTAACCTCTGTGGTCCAATGTTAAGTTAACAAAGGAGGTTAGTGGCTAGTTTCATCACCAATTTTGAATTATTTCTAGAAACCGAATGACGTCTTCAGTTCAAATTTAATTTATTTAATGAACAGTTTATTTTAAAAAATCTTAATACGAAAACATTCACGGATTTCTCAGATATTTTATATCAAATAAAAACTTAATACGAAAACATTCACGGATTTCTCAGATAAAGTAAGATGGATTTATTTCTAAGTAGGTATATGATACATTTCGATCTTAAATTATACACAGAATTACTCTTACTACCATTTAATAAATAAATAATAATAAATATCTTGGGACAACTCACACACGGCTATCTGATCCCAAGCTAAACAGAGCTTGTGTTATGGTAACCAGACAACTGATATACATACTTATATAATTTATAAATACATACATACTATAGATAAATCACACCCAGACACAGAACAAACAAACGTGCTCATCACACAAAGTTTATCCTGGGTGGGAATCGAACCCACGACCTCCGGCTCAGCAGTCAGGGCCACTAACCACTAGACCAACAGGACCGTCAAACCATTGCTGGTGTAAAAATGTTAAATAAGCTAAGTGCGTACAAATCATAGACATTACCTACATGAATAAGAGTAAATTGATCAATGAAAAGTATGTACCTAGTTAAATTTAATTTAATTCAGTAATATTGATTTAAATTCATGCCATAAGGTTATTTGTAAAGTCGGAATATTAATTAATATGTAAAAAAATGTGAAGTTAAAAACATGAATTTTAAGTTATATTTCACGGGCTGTAACTTATCCCCTTTGTCGACTGTACTTTTTACTTGGTGCGTGAAGTGGATTTAATTTTTACAACCTTTTGTGTTTAATCTTACGGTCGTTTTTCATGTTGTCTTAGATTTATTGTTACAAATTCTACAATTAACTTATACAAATACGAATATCGGTAAAAGCAGTGGCTTGTAAACTTTCCCAACAAGATAATTAATCATTCTGCAAAACATTTTCATTTCCCGCTCTAAGGAAATGAATTGAATTAATTCCGAACGTGGTTCATTTAGTATGAAATGGACAACTTTTCATTCATTACAAAAGCTAATTTAACTTTATCTTATCTAATCAGTCGCTCATGACTGGCCCTTGTCAGTCTTGTCTTGGTTTTCTCATCAGGAATTTGTTTGGTGTAGATATTGAAAAGAGCTCATTTCTAAATGATACACCACTCAGGATGGATAGGTCACCACCAATTACATCCTTACGATTTACATATTTACGAAGGCACGCAGGAAAATTGTCCCAGTCGTCATTTATAGAACTTTGACAGTTGTTATAGATTGCCTGAAATCACCAGTCTTAACAAGTAGTATCGGATTATTGAAAAAAAAAAAATACAATCCACCGTAATCGGGAACAGTGTTCAAGCTACCGGCAGTCATGGCTCCAGAGAAAGGAACCTCCTAGCAATACGAACCGTGTCCAAGAGTACCGCTTTTTGTATCAAGTGCTTGTTCCAGCTGCTTAACGAAAGCTTCCTTAGGTATTGCTCGAGGCTGTTTGGCAATTAAGCCATTGGCTTTAATGCCTATTGGCATAATAATCGCTAAGCTATCCCACATATCGATTAAATCGAGAGCCAAATCAATATACCTGATTCTTGCATATTTAATTTTGTTACGTTTCTCAAGAAGCATACTAAAATTAACGAATAATCATGAAATTTTATTGAACTGTAATTATATTTAATAGTAATGTTCTAACCACCAATATTAGTAGTTCAGACTCATATTTACTACTAACATCGTTAGCAGAAATAAAGCTAATGATTGTAATAAACGAAATTGTTAAATTTGAACTTTTAACGATTCGAAATTAAGCTTACTTTTAAATTGCAGCTAAATATTTAGTACAGAAACAATAATTAATAGTCATCAATGTTTAAATTTGCTTTAGATTTGATCGAATCGATTGATTTGAAATAAAACTGTAATCGCATTGCACAGCTATCGTCAAATCGTAATAAAAGGAAAAACCAGCCAAGAGCGAGTCGGACTTGCGCACCAAAAGTTCCGTACAAACTTGCGACATAAATGAGCATAACTTTTGACTGTGTAGACTTCAGCACAATGGGACATTAGACAAAATGTGGTTTTATTTTTGAGGGTTTTGTCAGACAGACAGACGGACAACAAAGTGATCCAATAAGGGTTCTGTATTTGCCTTCTCAGGTACGGAACCCTAAAAATCATAAAATCAAATAAAAACGTTTAATCTACAGTTACACCAATATTATAAATGTTTATCTTTGAAGTTTATTTTCGTAAATAAACTTCAGAAACGATAATAAAACTTGTCAGAAAACGACAGACTTTAAACGACTTTTCATCTTAGACAATTTAAAACTTTTAACGTGGGCGAGGTCTAAGGCATCGTCCTAGTTGGCTATCGATCCTTTGATAAGAACGCATCGTCGTTCTCATTGCACGATGACTTCAAACAAACAGCTCTTCAAATTTCATTTATTCTATTTTCAAATTTTTTAGATTTTCTTCTTATCCATGGATAATACTGAGTGTGCTTGTTGACAATAAAATTTAACTAAAATGCTACAGGATAATTGCATACATCAAAGCTGAGAATTAGTATTATGGTATCTGATTTGAAAGAAAGAAAGAAAGAAAAAACATTTATTAGTCGCAAATTACGACGAGCAACAAAAAACAAAGAAAAATAAAATAAACCTTCATTAAAGTGTTTTGATTGAAGGTCGTAAGCTATCGAACGAGTACAGGGAAGGCCTCAATGACCACAAGACATTTTCATTGAAGGACAAGAACACATCGTATACCTTGTCAAGTAGGACAATGCCTTAGGGATCAGTTTGAAATGTGACATCACGAATAATTGTTGGAAAATTATTTATTTTTACTAATTTTTGGCGCTAACTTTCAAGTTTGTTAAGTAACCTTCAAATTGTTTTTTATTTCTCATTTTAAACTGTTTCAGTGAACTATTTGTTGAACTTTAATGTTTGATTTTGTTTATGTAACCTTTAAATAAGTTAACCTATGTTAGTGCTCACATTTCATGTTCAACTTCTAGTCTGACACTATAAACGAGGACTTGTAATTAGCTTGCTGTTGTCTATGGATTTCTTTTCTTTTTTTTTGTTAAGTTATTATAAGCTTAAAGCTTATAATTAGTAAGTCCTCCATCAAATTTGAGTCACAAACCTGGAGCCAAAATGTTAACTAACTAGATTCAATAATTTACATAAAAATATATTATTTCCTTTTTTTCTAAAATGACTTTAAATTTTTAGGTTATTACGCTTTTCCGAACGTAACAATGACATTCACGCGCATTATTGTTGTTACGTTGGGAAACGAATTGAATGAATTTAAAAAGTTGCTTGCTAGTGAGCAATGTCGCACATATTTAAGCTGCTGAGGTGATAACACTTTTCCACAACAATCTTATCACTTCTATAAAACTCTATTGTAAAAAATTACGAGCTCGGCTATCTAAGAATATTATTTTCAGTGATGGCCCGCGCCGCAATTTTCAGCCGAGCTAATGAAATTAAACTTTAGTGGCAATTTGCCGTTGTTGACCAAACTCAAAGTTATCACAAATCAATCTTCTTTGCCCATAAAATGTCTGATGTCTTTATAATGATACAACTTTTTTATTATTACAGACAGATCACACAGCACTTTTTTAACAGACTTCAAAAAAGGGTTCTCATTTCAAAAATTAGAATCGTTTTTTTGAATGTAAGTTCACCGCCACCGGTTACTCAAAGACGCCTGGGCCGATTTACAAAATTCTTTTTTGTTTGATAACTCTATCAAACAAAAAATATTTTTTTTATACTTTCCAGGTGATCCCATAGAAACTATATTTTTATTGCTTGGGTAGTTTATGAGTTATCGTCTATTTAATACATATTTTTTCTCTATATCTATATGGATAATAAAAAATATGTGATAAGTACAAAATACCATAACTAAAAATGCAATGTTCCTTGTTGGTCCTGTAGTCTGGCTACTTATCTCTTTTACTGACTGTACCTTACTTCTAGATTTGATTGCAATGTTAAATATATGTTTTCGTTTTCTCTCCGCGTTGAGATAGAATCAGTTATAATCGGATCGCTGTCACTCAGCATATTTTTCATGTAAATTGAATTTTGGGAGGCGAGTGTTTTATAAGATTTATTTTTAGACAAGAACGTCGTGTTTCTTTTTATAAAGATATCGTAAGTAATGAAGCAATATGGAGAGAATGTACATAAATTGATGCTTGTAGAGATAGAAAATCAACTTAATTTTACATATCGTGCACCTAGATCTAAAAGGAGATAACTAAACTTTTTTCATTTTCAAAACATAACATTATGTACGGTGTAAAAGTGTTATACAGAAAAAGTATGATAAATATTTTCCGTTTATTTATTTTTGTACTTATTCAAAAACTAGCTTTTGCTCGCGGCTTCGCTCGCGTTAAATTCGGTAGCGCCTTATTGATTTGTAATAGCAACGCTAAGTTTTCCCGTTCCTTCCCTCTTTCTCCCTCACATCCCACTCGTTTATAAAAAAAATAGCCTATGTCCGTCTCCTGGTTCCCAACTATCTCTGTACCATAATTTATCAAAATCGGTTGGGCCATTAAAGCGTGAAGAGGTAACAAACAAACTCGCTTTCGCTTTTATAATATTAGTAAGGATAAAACAAAAACATTTAAAATATACAAAAATTGTAGCCAACCGGTATCGGGAACAGGGTTCAAGCTACCCGCAGTCAGAGCTCCAGAGGGAGGAACCTCCTAATGATACGAGCCGTGTCCAGGAGTACCATTTTCTATCTCGAACCCTTGATCCAGCTGCCTAACGATAACCTCATCGGTTGTTGCTCTTGGCAATTAAGCCATTGGCTGTAACGACTATCGGCACAATGATCGCTGCGTCCACATCCCACATGTCAAGAACCTCGCGAGTCAAGTCAATATTCTTGATTTGTTTATCTTTCTCGGCTTTCACGAGGTTCTCGTCATGCGGAACCGTTATCCTTAATCGCTATCGCTATAGAAAAAAAAATCGTGAATGCAACTTGAATCAAGCAATATAATTAAATGTTAATCTCACTAATTTGCATCTCACAATACAGTTAGATTACGATCTGATTTTCACAAGCAAATCTTAATTTAAGTTTTTGAACAATAAAGTAGTTTCGCAACAAGTATTCGTACAAACTAATTTGGTTAAAATTCAAAGTTTGGTTGACTTTGTGAGTTTTCCGATCAAACTTTGGTTTCCTTAACTTGATTTTGTTAAAATAACTCGTGTAAATCGATTATAATGTAAAAGTAATTACGAAGTTCAGTATTTCTCATAGTTTCTTTTTTGGATTGAAAAACATGAAAGATTTAGTGTTTTTTTGGAAGTCGATTTTTTTTGTTGCAAATAAGTTTTAATATCAGCATTTTTAGTTATGGTATGATATAACAAATTCTTATCAAGTGTTTATTTTCCAATGCCCTTCGACTATAAAAAGAATTTTGAAAATCAGTACACAATTGACGGAGAAATCACGTAAACAAACAAACAAAAACAGTCGAATTGAGAACTTTCTCATTCTTTTAAAGTCGGTTATAAAGTGAATAGCTGTTAAGCATACACTTTTCTGTGGAACAACAGATTTTTCTATTAACCGACGAAAATAATCAATTGTTGCGTCTATCCTAGCTTATCTTTAGAGAAGGTTAGTATCACAAGTCCTTAAAACTAAACTAATGTATTAAACTTGTATGTTCTTAGAAGGTAACTAAATAATGCCTGAATAAATAAGGACTTTAGCTTAAAAATTCTCCGAAAAACTGTCGTGACATTTGTACAACAAAGCTCAACAGATTAACATCACAATTCGATTAGCTTATCAATACTTTATCGCCATCGATTCTTTATAAAACCTAAAAAACCAGCCACGACTCGTGCACCAAGGGTTCCGTACACAGAGGGGCTTGCCAGGGCCTGCGCCTGCCGGGGTTTCGGGTTGTTCGAAAGAGATACCGCGGAACGTAAAGGGTAATAGAAGGTACTGGTGGAAAGGGTGAGTTTTAGTCGGTAAAAGTCTGACGCTCCCCCCCGCTCCTCCCAAAGCGGGGGAAGTTATTTGGAGACTTCCCGCCAAAAAAAGGGTTCCTTACAAACTTGCGACATAAACAGCCATATCTTTTGAGTGCGTAGACTTAAACGCGTCGCCCACACGACCAAGAGTCGAGGCGCAGACGGGGCGCAGGTGCGTTAGGCGCGTCGCCCACACGACATTTGTAAAGAAAATCAACCCTCTATATTGAAGATATGTCTGTTTTAGTCGCAAGTTTGTACGGAACCCTCGGTGAGCGAATCTGATTCGCTCTTGACAGGTTTTTTTCTTTTGTTGTACGAAATCCTAAAAACGACACATTTACATCTCACGACTAATTCATGCCTGCAGTTTCGCTCGGGTTGTAGTTGGAAATTATCAGATGGAGAGTTTAAAATATACCTTTGAGAATCAGAAATGATGTAGCTTTCCATTTGTGAAAGGAATTTTCGGAATCAGATTAGCAGATTCTGAAGATTACCCACGAACATACAACTTACCTCTTATTAACATTTTAGTATAGACGCATTTCCCAATAGACGCTGCAGTTTGGCTAAGTAATTCCGCTTTAAATTTTGAAGCACATATAGCATAAAGGGTAATAAACATTTATGTAGAAATCCCAGTAGTTATTAAATAAATAAATAAATATCTTGGGTCAACTCACACGCGGCTATCTGATCCCAAGGTAAGCAGAGCTTGTGTTATGGTAACCAGACCACTGATATACATACTTATATAATTTATAAATACATACATATTATAGATAAATCACACCCAGACACAGACCAAACAATCATGCTCATCACACAAAGTTTGTCCTGGGTGGGAATCGAACCCACGACCTTCGGCTCAGCAGTCAGGGCCACTAAACACTAGACCAACAGGCCCGTCAAAAAAGTGTTAAAAAAAAGTTATTAAAAGGAACTCACCAATGAGAGCCGTCCAATGATGCCTGGATAACATGTTCAGGTTCTGACTTCAATAAACACTGAAACAAATGATAGAACAGGTTAGTGACAGCAAAACCATGACGTTTTAAGCGGCATATAGGTATTACCCGAGGTTGCGGGTTGTTCGAAAGAGTTCGGCTCCGGAACATAAAGGGCAGAAGAAGGAACATGGGTGGGTTTTAGTCAGTACAAGTGACACTCCCCCCGCTCCGCCCAGAGCGGAGTATTTATTTATTTATTACAGCATGGAGAACTTACAGCTTAAAAAGTAACATTAAAATAAAAAAAGAACCATAGACAACAGTAAGCCAATCACAAGTCCTCACGTATAAGTAAGTAAGTTATTTAATGATTGCCTATCCGCAAATAAGGGTTTTTTTTTTATAATTGTGATTTTAAATCCAACATCACATCTTAAGATTCCGTTGAGAAATATCTCAGGATTGTTTAGTTTCCTCTCGATATTTTTTCACTCAAACCGTAAAATTATAGGTGTGAGTGCACAGTGCGATGTAAAATGTTCTTAAAGATAGTTTTGAATTATTTCGCAATTTTTTTTCCTAACGTTAACACGATATTTTGGTCGTTATCTTTCTAATTCTTGTTTATAAAATTCTCGTATCACAGTTTTGGTTGTTAGTCCTCCGAAACGACATGACCGATTTTGATTAAATTCTTCTCATCGGATATTTTGGTCATGATAACTCATTGGGTTTTATGAAGAGATGAAAACACATAGTAAAGACAGTTTGACGGGCCTGTTGGTCTAGTGGTTAGTGGCCCTGACTGCGGTGCAGGAGGTCGTGGGTTCGATTCCCACCCAGGACAAACTTTGTGTGATGAGCATGATTGTTTGTTCTGTGTCTGGGTGTGATTTATCTATAATATGTATGTATTTATAAATTATATAAGTATGTATATCGGTTGTCTGGTTACCATAACACAAGCTCTGCTTAGCTTGGGATCAGATAGCCGTGTGTGAGTTGTCCCAAGATATTTTGTTTATTAGTTGTGTAATAAAATATAGAAAGTATGCGCTTATAGTTTCTAGCTTCGGAAGAGTATTTTTTGTTTGTTTTGTATATTATAGTATTTATTACCACCGAAAACTGTACTTCAAAGATGTAACTGGAACTTCTGCCTATTTATCTGTTGAATAGCTCCCAATCAGACATTGTAATTCCATTTCATTTGCTGTCCATACCGACATTGATCACAAACTGCCGTGCTAATACACCTATGTATCTGTATATAGCAATAATAAACCCTCACGAGCTAGCTATAAAGTCGAAAATTGTTTACATGATACCTGAAGGCTAGTGCTCCTGAAACACAGACCTTACTGAATCATACACACTTTGACATAAAGTTGAAAATTGAATGAATTGATGCTGAAAGCTACTGAAATGTATTTCCAGTGACATCAAATGTACCTACATTCATGTAACTGATATTGTTGATTATTGTTCTGAATATTTACAGTACTGATAGCAACATCGACGTCACTTGTAACTTTTTACGTTTTGTAAAGTAAGCAATGACTTATCGTCGGGCCTACGCTGTCCTCTCATACTTAAGTCCTAACGTTGTAACAACAACACTGTAAAACCAAATGATTTCAAAAGAGTAACCGTGGAGTGTCTTGCCGGTTCTTCTCCATAGGAAACGACCAACCCGAAACGTGCATCTTTTCTCGACGTTTTATAAGGGCCCGTGTAGGGTTGTTCGAAAGAGATACCGCGACCCCGGAACGTAAAGGGCAATAGAAGGAACATGGGTGGGTTTTAGTCAGTACAAGTCTGACACTCCCCCCGCTCCGCCCAGAGCGGGGGAAGTTATTTGATGATGTCCCACCCCAAAAAAGGCACCATGTAGGTCTATGTGAAATAAAAATGTTTTTATTTTGATAGCGTTTAAATAACTATAGGACCTGTCTACCTGATACAGACTGAAATTCGTTGAATTCACATTTTACGATACAAAAAAATATAATTTCATTTGTGTGATCGTAGATAGAGGAAAATTAAGTCGTTTCGCTATACCGTAGATTAAAAAGTTTTATGAAAGGTTATTAAATAATAATATCCTAAAATGAAAATTCTGTTATCCTTTCATTTTTATAGTCTTTAAAAGTATTTAAGTACATCCAAATTACCATATCGATTTGAAAAAGATCCTTTTTTGGAGTTTTTATTTAATTTGCTATTTGGAAAAATGCGTAACCTAACGAAAATTATTAAAAACTCGAAAAATGCGAGTACCCTTTTTGCCGTTAGGATATCATCAAATAAGTTCTCCCGCCCTGGGTGGAGCGGGGAGTAGTGCCAGACTTGTACTGACTAAAACCCACCCATGTTCCTTCTATTGCCCTTTATGTTCCGGGGCTGTGGTATCTCTTTCGAACAACCTGCAACCTCGAGAATCGTACCCTTATTTTACTTTTTGTTTCAACACATTATTTAAAATGTTAAACCTAAGAGGAACTCCTGGCTATATAACAGCCGCGCGGGTCGATCGTATCGGTTTATGGATGGGGACTAACCATTCCAAACTCTCCAGCAATGCAAACTGGAAAGATTCAGTAAAATCGTTTATTAAAAAAAAAAATGTCGCTCCACACTTGAAATTTCTCTTGTATCGTGGGTGCGTTTAAAAACATTTAAGAGGTTTGTTTTTAATAGTTTTTTTATTTTCTCTTAAAAAGGTACGTTCTTTGGTTCATGTCATATTATGTCAAATCAGATTTGTAACCCTTGTGAGAGCTGGAGTCTATAATGGGTTCGGGACCTGTATGACAGATCTCCAGGCAATCTAGCAGCTAGACCCGAAACAACTGCTTCTGGGTCATATAAATATTTGTTCCGCGATCGAAAAGCTCGGTGGCTTTTGTTGGTTTCGTTGACTTTATTTGCCACCGACTCCCGGAAATAAGGTTATTTTCCAGTTTTTGGTTTTTTTTTAGAAGTCGGTTTTATTTTTTTACTAAAAAGTTTTTATTTCAGCATTTTTAGTTATAGTATTATGATATAATACGCAAACACGGTTAAAAAGTTTTTATTTTTAGCTTTAGTCCCGTCTTAGATACAAGTTTTAGTTCCACATCAAGCTATAGATTAAATACTAAGTATCTATATTATGCTTTAGTATTAAACCAATTCAGAAATCATATGCATCATCCCCTAGGGGATACGGTCACCCTGCTCCCACTCGCCTGCCTACCCTGCCGAAAACCATACTTATACATGTGATTGCAGCAATCACGGCAGATTTGCTGTCATTTATTAAAGAGTGCCGTTGTATATCACTGAAGATCTATCACCAAATTAAAATACAATCACCTCAAAAAACTGCGATGACCTACCAAACCATAGTAGTACATAGCATTTTTTGATCATTTGTCTTCGACAACTTCTAAAAGGGAAAAAAAATTGTGTTCACCAAAAATACTGATCGTGCACCAAATATTCTTTCCTGAATGCAAAAAAAATGCGTAGGTTAGGTTAGGTTAAAACTGCGACCCCCTACGACTGTAACGACTTGTATTAATAGAAAATGGATAAAGATATAACACTTTTTTATTGTAGTGCTGTCTTTTTCCTGATGCTTGTTATGACATATTTTAATTAACATCAACGTACACGAAGTCAATCTAATACGCATTATTAAAGATAACTCAAAAACTACTTGTCGGATCTTAATATTTTTTTTATGGGACCAAACGACAACCACCAGCTTTCGAATAAAAAAAGAATCATCAAAATCGATTCACTCAGACCTGAGTTATGAGGTAACAAACACAATAAAAAAAAAACATACAGTCGAATTGAGAACCTCCTCCTTTTTTTGAAGTCGGTTAATTATAAAAGCGAAACTGAGTTTGTTTGTTTGTTTGTTACCTCTTCACGCTTTAATGGCTAAACCGATTTTGATGAATTTTGGTACAGAGATAGTTGGGAACCAGGAGACGGACATAATTTTTATTTTAAATAAGTGGGATGTGAGGGAGAAAGAGGGAAGAAAAGGGAAAACTTAGCGTTGCTATTACAAATCAATAAAGCGCAAGGGGAACTGTGTTACCCCGAATTTAACGCGAGCGAAGCCGCGGGCAAAAGCTAGTTATTAATAAAACTCATCCCATATATTATTCGCAATCAAAATAATGTGTAATCTCTTTTTCAATATTCTTCATTCTCTTTATATTTCGAAACAGAAAACAACCGAGGCTCGTATTAAAAGTATTAAAACAGGCTACCAAAAGAAAAAGAGGAGAATATTAATTTACGTAATTAAGTGAAAAGCTGTTATGAATAAAACTAGCTTTCACCCGCGACTTCGGCCGCGTGGCATAGTTGCTTTGGGCTAACACTAACTTTAACCTGCGTGATGATTGAAAAATAATACCTTTCTCTCCCCATTTCTTCCCTCTTTCTCCCCCTTTTTCCACTTAAAAAAAACACTATGTCCGTCTCCAGGGTCCCAACTATCTCTGTACCAAAATTCATCAAAATCGGTTTGGCCAATAAAAAAGCAACTAAAAAGAATGAGCGAAAATTGGTCCCTTCGTTCACGCCATGACCACGGAAATAGGATCACTATTTCCCGTTTATTTCTCATCTATACTAATATTATAAAGCTGAAGAGTTTGTTCGTTTGTTTGTTTGAACGCGCTAATCTCAGGGACTACTGGTTGGAATTGGAAAATTCTTTTAGTGTTGTTTTTGTGTTAGTCCATTTCTTAAGGAAGGCTATAGGCTATTTAACATCACGCTACGACCAACGGGTGCTGAGCAGCGTGGGTGAAACCGCGAGGAACAGCTAGTTTATAAATATAGATAAGGTTGTGGGTTGGCTTATTACGACAAAACTAAGTTCAAATAACGCAGACAGTATTTGACTAAGACCAAGCGAACAGTCTCAGGTGAAGAAAACTTTATTAGTACCTAAGTAAATGGCTTCGCCACGTTCCAATTGTGTCTATTAGCAAATACACATAGGTCTTCGTAATGAAACCATGTACGTACCTTATGACAGACAAAGCAATAAGCATTCCTGTGATGCTTATATAGTGCTCCTAAATGAACGGGACGGTTGCTTTCAGCCTAATTGGCAAACAGCCCTCACATCACATCCCAGGTCCAGTTGAAAATCAGCGTCGGACACTGCTCGGCAGTTTGCTGAACTGGGCTGAAATTAGGCGTACCCGTGTGACACACGACATAATCTTTTTTTACTCTATTCTTTTTTATTGTTTAGTTTTTTTTCTTTTGGAAGGAAGTTCCTTATCGCGCGTTACGAAAGGGCTAGACGGAAAAAGGTAAGACCAAAATTTGTAACGACACTTTTTGCTATAGTTGTAAGCCGCGCGGCCTGCGCGTGTTTCTCTGTCTGTATCTCTCTTTCTCTCTCTCATAGAAAGCCAGCCAGTTATTTTCGTTTCGTCTTTATATTTCGCATTGAACAGTGTGGTGTCGCGATGATTATTTTTGTTGAGTGTATACAGGTTTTTGTACTAACTTCGTTCCATTCCTTGTATTCTTTGATATCTCTCAAGATTTTATTTTTGTGTACTTGAGGCGAGTGCCAAATAAATAATATGTTTTCTTTCTTTCTTAATTGTATTGTACTGATGATGACGTCAGAAACTTCCTAATAGGTAAGACCCAATTCATTTGTAATTTGGGTTGTGTTTTATGAAAGTGGACGTATATTGAGCATAAATGTGGATGGAGTATAAGAGTATTAGAAGGCCAAAGAAACATTTTGCTTGACTCCCAGTTAACAGTGCACATGTAATTAATTAAATTAATTAAGAAACCAATCAAATGAATCCTGCAGAACTGTGGCGGTAAGCTCTTAAGTCAAGTAAGTCAAGTCGCTAGTTTTTATAATAAAAGGGAAGCAATAAAGTGTTATTGCTTCCCTTTTATTTTCAAACTAGCGACTTGCCCCTGCTTCGCCCGGTGTTTATCTTTTGACATAACATTAATATTTATTTGTAATAATCTTAGTTTATAGTACAGATATTTTTCTTTAAGGTTTACATGTATAAGACAAATTAAAGTGAAAATCTGAGCTATATCTATCGCGTAGTTTTGATAAACAACGTCACCGAGATGTTTATCATAGTGACTGTTGATGGGATTTAATGATGATTTCGGAAACTGACTTGGTTCGCCATTTGTGCATTTAAAATAACTTCAAAGAGAACGAGGCTAAACAATAGCCACGAGCTTATTTTTTTCATATCCTTACTAATACTATAAAAGCAAAAGTGAGTTTGTTTGTTTGTTACGTCTTCACGCCTAAATAGCCCAACCGATTTTGATAAATTTTGGTACAGATATAGTTGGGACCCTGACGACGGACATATGCTTATGCATATTTTTTTTATGTGACAAATGAGGGAGAAAATGGAAAATTTAACTTTGCCATTACAATAAATTAGGCACAAGGGCAAAAACTACAGGTAGCCGGTACTTGCAAATCAGGAAAGGGGAACTGTGTTACCCCGAATTTAACGTGAGCGAAGCCGCGGGCAAAAGCTAGTTTTGAAATAAAAATAAGACAATCTACTAATTGGTCCTGTACGAGGTCAAAAGGCTTCATCATATAGCTGCAACATATTTAGATTTAAGATATTTTAAGTAGATAATTGGTATTTAGATGTCTAAAAGAAAATTTACCCATTATAACTGTTTTAAAAAGATACGAAAATCAGCACTCAGCTTTAAAGGAAAATATAAATATTACTAGCTTTTGCTGCGGCTTCGCTCGCGTTAAATTAACACGAACTGTGTTGCGCCTTATTGATTTGTTAAGCAACGCTAAGTTTTCCCTTTTCTCCTCACATCTGACTTTTTTTTTAAATAGCCTATGTCCTTCTTCTGGAGCCTAACTATCTCTGTACCAAAAATTCATTAAAATTGGTTCAACCATTAAAGCGTGAAGAGGTAACAAACTACAAACAAACTCACTTTCGCTTTTATAATATTAGTAAGGAAGAAAGGAAGGATTATGTCGTAGTAAACACATTAACCATGCACATAAGTGAAACTAACGTCAAACTAAGTAAATAAAAAGTAAGTTAGCATGACTCATTCGTAACTAGACGCTAAAACCAAATAGAAAGTACTAACACTCACGTGTCTCTCTAGTCTAGAATGTGTCTAGAAAACTGCGTCCATGTAACTCATTAATTACAGTGGTTTACATTCCGTGAGCTGAGATTTAATTTAATTGATAATAAAGCTACTGAAATAGCTGTAATTTTAATGAATCACGAATTTTAGAATGTTCTTTTAAAAGATAGTTGCGGGATGTTCGAAAGAGATACCGCGGCCCCGGAACATATAGAGCAAAAGACGAACCATAGTGTGGGTTTTAGGCAGTAAAATTTTGACACTCCTTACACGTTATTTGATGAATACTCACCCGCAAAATAAAAGTTTTTTTACATCTCATCTTAAAACAAATCATAAAGACTGACCTGCATATTTTCAACACACATCAAATTAATATTTACGAGAACAATTGCTACATACATAAACACTACTAAACCATACAAAATCACCCATTCATCACACTTGAACAATAAAAAAAACATCGTTACATCATTCGGATAGGTTCACATTGTCGCAACTCTGTCGCACATGCGATTCGCACGCGATTATTGCATCAGTTGATATTCCCCCGACCTCAACAAAAAATGACGCGTTGTCGCAAGATCGCGCGGGTTCACAAGCTGTTGGTGAAAGCAAACAATTAGCGCGAATTACGCAAGCGATCGTACGGCGTTCGTCCGAATTTGGCGAGTTGTCGTGAAGTATGCGGCCGTACTTATTCTGAGAAATTTAGATGCGGACTGATTGGGCACTTAGTTTGTCCATACTTAGTTATTGGGTTAGCGGAATTTTCCGAGGATCGGTAGTTTAGTCTGTATAAGGATGGACCGCTGGCTAGCGGTCTAGACTTAGCTGCGGATGACACAAAGTTTACAGCAAATATTGGCGATATGGTCCAAGTTTCAAGCACAAATTTTTAGTAAAAGGAGGAAAATGTTGGACAAAATTTGTTTTTGGCCTTCATATTTATTAAAATATTAAACTGAATTTATCAACAAGATATCATCAAATAATTAGATCATCATCATCTCATCAGATCATTAAAAAAAAATCATTTATTTAAGTTCTGAATTCAAAAATATTCGAAATTCTTATTTTTAATATTAGAATGTTTAGAGTTTTTAGAAGGACAATCCTTCTGAGTAGACAAAGCGCGGAGAAAAAAAGAATTAAATCATAGTTTCATGTTGGCAAGTGTAGATACTTTAATTTCTCCGCATGAAAGTGTATTGAAAAACGTCGTTTGATTCACGTGAGAATTTGTAACTGCTGATTTCGGCTCTATAACACCCTTGCCTAATGGCTCGGGTGTTAAATCCGCCTCGGCCGCAATGACAAAGTTTTGTCACTTGAATCAAAATGTACTATTTTATTTCTTTTAATGAGATGGAGATGTGATAAGGATTGTCCCTATGCGTGTGCCATTCAGCCTTTTTTTTCTGGTGGGTAATCATCCAATGACTTCCCCCGCTTTGGGCGGAGCGGGGGGGCATGTCAGACTTGTACTGACTAAAACCCACCCATGTTCCTTCTATTGCCCTTTACGTTCCGGGGCCGCGGTATCTCTTTCGAACAATCCGCAACCCCGACAGGGTGCCATTCAGCCTTGATTTCAAGCATTAGGGTCACTGACCGAACGCTTCTTGCTATGCCTTTCTCACGCAGAAAACTGTCACCAATGGAAAGCTTCAAATTAATAAATCAAGTCACATATAATAGGGGCAAAAATATTTCTGGTTTAGCTGCTACTTAGAAATTTCTGACAGAAATCCTAATTACACTTTACCCGACAATTGATCAATTCCTGGTAATCGAAACCAGGTTCCCATGCTAAGGAGTTACACTTGTGCCCCTAAACCAGAAAACCGTCTTTTTAATCACCAGGGTGTGAACCTTTTCATTCGTTTGTTATGTAATAGCTTCATTATCATACATTCTTGTCTAGGTTATAAGTTCGGCCTTAGAATCCGGATAGACTGGTTTGTAAGGTGGTTATAATTGTATAAATGCATACACATTTACCTATATATGTATAAGTTGTGTATATCTACATAACAAATGCAGTACGCCTGCACTGCATGTCTTACCAAGTGAGATAGAATATTATTTATTACTAGCTTTTGCCCGCGGCTTCGCTCGCGTTAAATTCGGGGTAACACAGTTCCCCTTGCGCCTTATTGATTTTTAATAGCAACGGTAAGTTTTCCCTTTTCTTCCCTCTTTCTCCCTCACATACCACTTTTTTTTTAAATATTAAAAAAAAAACATGAATATCGGCTAAGCCATTAAAGCGTGAAGAGGTAACAAACAAACAAACATAGCTACTCACTTTCGCTTTTATAATTCATATTAGTAATGATAACGAGCTGTGCTCAGCGGTTTCAACTGCTATTCAGCTCTTTAGCATAACAGATAATTGAGTTATAGTTTTATTTGACTATCTTTTCCATATTGCTTCATACCCTTAGCAATTACGTCCTAAAGAAGAACGAGTGGTCACATTTCAATTTGGTCCAGTTCAGACGACGGCATCAACCATATCTAATATATAAAATTCTCGTGTCACAGTTTTCGTTCCCATACTCCTCCGAAACGGCTGGACCGATTTAAACGAAATTTTGTGTACATATCGGGTAGGTCTGATAATCGGCCAACATCTGTTTTTCATGCCCCTAACTGAGCAGCGGGTGAAACCGCTGGGCATAGCTAGTAAGTTCTAAATTTTTGTGTTCTTTTGAAAGTTTTTTTTTTAAACGATCGACCAAAAGAAAATAGAAAATTAAACATAAATAACCCTTGCATCGCATCAATACATACATATTTTTTTGGTGTGGGAAATCATCAAATAACTTCCCCCGCTCTGGGCTGACTAAAACCCACCCATGTTCCTTCTTTTGCCCTTCATGTTCCAGCGCCGCGGTATCTCTATCGAACAACCCGCAACCCTGGTGAATATATCGTCATTTAAATGCTGTTTAAGCCCATCAGACGCTTGGCAAAGCCCCGTTTAATTGATATATGAAATTATGGTTTTCATTAATTATTTATTCGCTATTTTAATAAGTAGTGTCTGCATAACAAATTGATGTACGGTCAGAGTAAATATTAATTATTCAAATAATACAATACATAAACGGACTTTGATTGAAATCCGAATGTTTTTGGGAAAAACATTGGTGAATTAAAATCTGAAATTAATTAAAAGGTCTACATCAATTTGGACAGCGAAATTGGCGCAGTGGCTGACTGATTGACTGCTGTGATGCGTGTCAAGGGTTTGATTACCGAACAAAACAAACATATTTACGGTCTACACATAGTTGTTCCGGGCTGTTTGTGTATTTGAGTTTAAATGTTTGTAAAAGCAATACGATATAGGTGAGATTCAACGTTTTTAAAGTAACTAAGATTCAGCAGTTTCTGTTTCAGGAGTACTACAATTCAGGTGCCATGTATACAATTTTTAACTTTATAGCAATCATGTGAAAGTTTAATATGACTATATGCAGACACGGTACAAGTATTACTGCGACAATTTGTGATCAATGTCTTGAAAATATGATTTTGTAAGGAAAAATATACATGTAGACAAAACCGGGGTTATAGCAAACAATATCATTATAATTATGAGTCATCAGATTTATTCAAATCTCAGTTCAGGCAGGACAGTCATTATTGTTTTTTTTTTTATTAAAGCGCTCATGACAGCCTAGTCTTTTAAAAAGCCTGTATGGATACGGCCTGTTATTAAATTTAAAAATAAACATCACGCTTTTGCTAGTGATGCACAGTATTGATACTTTTTTCGGCTACCTACGTATTTTCTGTTAACACGTTTTTTTTCTAATTATAAATGTCTGCTGAAAAGCAAAGGGCTTTTTTCTTTCTGAAAAGAATAAAATAATATTTTTTTATTAACTAGAAGACGTACAAACCACTAAACTAAAACATCGATCGTCAAATCTTGATTTTAAAGATATACTTCAAAGTCAAGTATTGGTTCAGTTTATCGATACAAAGTCTAAAGTATCGATATTTTCCACTACACTGACACTGTTAGAGGAAATTTCGCGGAGTGGGCTCAAAGGCACCTTTGTGCACTGACTTGGCACGACTTGGCAGCTTGTCGACTCGTCCCAGCAATAATATCTGAAGGGTTTACTTACAATAGAATGCTATTTTAAACTTGGCCTCTGTGTTTGAGACTTGACTAAAGTTTGCTTTGATTAACCCGTTAAGGGACTGTCTGTCCTCTGTCTGTGTATAGTCTGTCCTCTCCTTGTTTGCTCTATGTGTTTAAAAATGATAATATGTATATTGTATTTTTAAGTACATTTTTCTAGTACAGACGCCTGCAGGTTAAGCTACCCGAAACTGTCAATTTTTCCCAATGAACCTTGAACCTAATACTTTAGAAATAAAGTCGAAGATCTATCAAAGAAATCTGACAGATTGTAGTAGCTTGATGTGCAGGCGTCTGTACAATATCGTCTGGCGGTTCATGCGACAGTTGATCAAGTTGAGTTCTGTAAAATTACTTTGCAGAATTTAAGTTGTGAGTTTTTTTATTTTTAATGTGCATACAAAATTATTTAAATAGCGTTAGTAATTATTGAATAAAGGTAACCTTACAGCAAAAATATTATAGTTCGTGTGACAAATGAGTACAACAAGTTTATTATGTTTTTCAGTAATAAATTCTTTTTTTTTTACATGTCAATGTTTCCATTTATTTCAATTGAAAAAGATATAAAGGTGCGATATTTTTTATGAGAATTTAATGTTCATTATTTTTTGTACATTTATTTATTTTTTAACATAAAATTACATTTTTAAATATTTCTTAAAATAATAAAAAAAAAAAAAAAACATTTAAAAATATAAAAATAGTAGCCCACCGGTATCGGGAACAAGGTCCAAGCTACCGGCGGTCAGGGCTCCAGAGAAAGGAACCTCCTAACAATACGAGCCGTGTCCAGGAGTACCGCTTTCTGTATCAAGCCCTTGATCCAGCTGCCTAACGAGAGCCTTCTTAGGTATTGGTCGAGGCTCTTGGCAATTAAGCCATTGGCAGATACGACTATCGGCACAATGATCGCTGAGTCCACATCCCACATGTCGACAACCTCGCGAGCCAAGTCAATATACTTCATTTGTTTATCTTTCTCGGCTTTCACGAGGTTCTCATCATGCGGGACTGTTATGTCAATAATCATTGCGCGCCGCTCTGATCGATCCACCACCACTATATCAGGCTTGTTGGCAACAATAGTCCTGTCAGTGATGATGGATCGATCCCAGTACAATGTGATATTGCCATGTTCAAGAACTGGGTCGGGCTCATACCTGTAGTACGGCACTTCCGATTCCACAGGATTGTATTTTAGAGCAAGTTGCTGATGGATAATCCTGGCTACAAGGTTGTGTCTATGCAAGTACTCTCCGTTAGCTAGACGAGAACAACCGGAGATAATGTGTCGAATTGATTCACCCGGACGGTGGCATGCCATGTTCATTAATTATTATGTTATTAAAAATATTTATATAAAATAAAAACATCATATTACATCATGAATAATTTCACAAACCTTTTATTTTTCGAGACTTACGCTATTTCACATTAAAATATTCAAGATGATTCAGGAAGCACATTCTTATTTCAGTCATACATAGACCCGCTATTTTGACCTCTATACCAAATTAGTAAAGTCGGGATTCGAATACAAATATATGGTGTAATGATTTTCTACGTGGTCAGTTTCGTGCACGCATATACTGTACAATCAACAAATCAGAATACATGAATGTTTAAGTGAATTGGAGTGCGCGGGTACTTAATTGCATTTTATCCGATAGCAAATGAAGGTTTTGTGTTGATTTCATGTAATGAAATATAAAATGTATTTAAACTTGAACGTACAATGACTTTAGCTTTGTTTTAAAGAATTGAATACTAACAAAAAAAAATTACAGTTTTTTATTCAACTAAACCAAATTCTCAGTTTCTTTGCCCGATCATTGCAAAGAGTTGTTTCTTGCCAGTACACCTAACTCTTTTCTTGACTGTACCTACCTAAGTCCATGTTTGTGCATATGTTACAATTATTATGTGTGTGTGTGTGTGTGTGTATATCTTCGCGTTATGCTGTCTAATAAATAATGTATAGTGAAACGTACGGAACAGTAGATAGAGTAATTTCACGGTTGGAATCCAATGGCGGATGCTCGCAACATTTTTGTTGTATTTTTAAAACAGTGCGCCGAGGATCTTTTAGCTTTCGAATGACGTTGACAGGTGTGCTGTTTGTGAACATTTTTTTTTTGTGAACTTGTATGAGAAAGCAAGATGGTGGCGTAAGTTCCGATTTTGGCCATAAGCCAAAGTGTCTGCATTGTATTCAAGTATGTGATTTTATTTTGTTTTTGCGGTCGTTAACTTGTGTGTGTTTTATAAACTGATATAACGGTAACTATTAACTGTAACTGTATCATTATCTGCCAGTCTAACTGGATGCGGCTGAATACCACAATTTTATATGGAACGACTGCCTAACTGACTTCAACAACCCGGTTAGTACTGAATAATACCCCTTGGTAAGACTGGTTGTCAGAATTTCGACTCACTAACTACCTATAACGATTGTCAAAGATCTACAACTGACAGCCGGGACAAACAGCTTAACATTTGTATCAAGGCACGAAGGGATGTATACTTTTTATTTTACTCCGGGTGTAAGCTAGCTAGATGCAAAATTTTATCTAAATCGGACCAGACGATTTAGCGTGAAGAAGTACCAAACATACACAGACAAATATAAACTTTCAACTCTATAATAATTAAGTCTGAAATCCCAAAGCAGTCTTGAGCAAAAGTGGTGATTAATTCTCGTAGGTACCTTCTTTGTTTGAAAGGAGGCCTTATGTCCAGCAGTGGGATAGGAACAGACTAGTATAGTTTATTAGTTAACCGTCTGCTGTATCAGTTTTACTAAACACAAAACAAAGTCAACATTTCTCTGTAATCGTTCACTAATCTTAGATCATTCTAATTTCGATCACGATCAAGACTCAAACGACGGCTCCATTCATTCAAATCTATCTCTTACATAATCAGAAAACGGGTACACTGACCGACTTGCGACTATATACCACCATCAATATTCACGCACCATCGAGGAATTTGTAAGACAATGCCGAAATAGACAATGAACATAAAAAGCAATGTACATCAATGGCTAAATTAAGTACGTGTTACGTAATTATTGCGAAGTGTCGGAGAGTTTATGAGTTGAATGTTAAATAGTTTGAAAACTGATCAGCCTTGATAGGCCTGTGGGGCATTTTCTGCCAAAAGTTTTTAGCGTTAAGGTTTAAATTGGGTTTTGGTTGTCACGGCCTAAGTTTAGCCTATCATCAAGCTAGAAGATAAGTGGTTGCGAAGGGATGAATATTTTTGTAGCCTCCTCAGGCGACGGTTATGCTTTTGGCAAGGCGAAGTGAAGTTTGGTTTAAGTTATAAGTTGTTGTTTTTGGTTTAAACGAATTCTGTTTCGATCGGTCCGATAGCTGCCTTGATTAAAGAAAAACATATTTGTCAGTAAATATTTTTTTGATAGGCATTATCTTTCATGTATTTCCTTTAAAATAAAACATTTAATTATTAGAACGCCGGAATCGTAATAGGATCTAAGCTGCCTTGGATTCAAACCCAATAATAATACAAGTTCTGTCCAGGAGCACCGCTTACTGAATTAAGCCTTTTTTTTTTGTTTTTTGGGTGGGAAATCTACAAATGACTTCCCCCACTGTGGGCGGAGCGGGGGGGCATGTCAGGCTTTTACTGACTAAACCTACCACCCATGTTCCTTCTGTTGCCCTTTACGTTTTGGGTTGTTCGAAAGAGATACCGCGACCCCGGCGGTCGCGGTATCTCTTTCGAACAACCCGCGACCCCGGATGAATCAAGCCCTTGATCCATATGGATCCAAATGGATCAAAGGCTTGATTAACATTTGCTTAGCGTGACATCGGAAGGCGCACTATTATTACGATGATACTGGCCATTGATCCATTGTGTCACTTTATACAAAAAGTATACTTTTTCTAGGGTTCCGTACCTCAAAAGTGGAACCGTTATAGAATATCTTAGTTGTCCGTCTGTCTGTCAAAACTCTTTATCTCGGGTACGCGAAGAAAATCAACCCTATAAGTCTAAGCAGTCAAAAGATATGGCTGTTTATGTCCCAAGTTTATACGGAACCGCTTCGCTTTGCTGGTTTTTATATTATTATTAATGTTTTTATTTTTATAGTTATGTTTTTTTTTTTTTTTTTTATTAAATTTAATAAAACAGTATTCATACAATCATGGAACCTTCTTATCTATACTAATATTATAATGCTGAAGAGTTTCTTTGTTTGTTTGAACGCGCTAATCTCAGGGACTACTGGTTGGAATTGGAAAATTATTTTAGTGTTGGATAGTCCATTTCTTGAGGAAGGCTAAAGGCTATATAACATCACGCTACGACCAACAGGTGCTGAGCAGCGTGGGTGAAACCGCGTGGAACAGCTAGTTATTAACAAAGTTGATACTAAAACGTACTAACAGTCAGATTACACAACAAATAACACTTTAAAATATAGCAGTCATTAGAATAAACTGCAGAACAGTTACACAATAAAAACAGCTATTTACGTTCATAACACATAAATATGTAGTATGTACAATCGCTTTTATTTGTGTAATCAAATCATCACATCAACGACTTGTAACGATCATTTTAATGCTATTTTTACTTTCACCGAGTTTTTATAACTGCTTAATGAATTATTGTTATTTCTGGCGCTAATAGTGTACGAATTAAAAGTATTACTTTGTTTATATTACATTTTTTTGCGGAAAGGAACTCATCAAATGACAACCCCCGCTCTGGGCGTAGCAGGGGGGTGGGGGTGTCAAACTTTTACTGACTAAAACTCACCCATGATCTATCTTTTGCCCTTTATGTTCCGGGGCCGCGGTACCTCTTTCGAACAACCCGCAATCCCGAAAGGGTATCAATATACTAATATTATAGTATAGAGGGGTAACGTTTGTGAGACTGTAGGTTGTAACCGATCTACTGAACTGTAATAGCAAAGCTGAGATTTACATTTTCTGCTCTCTTTCTCCCCAAATTACACTTTATAAAAAACCCTAAAGCCTATGTCCGTCCTCAGGGTCTCCACTATGTCTGTACCAAAATTCATCAAAATCGGTTTAGACATTTAGGCATGAAGACGTAACAAACAAACAAACTCACTTTCGCTTTTAGCTTTTGCCCGCGGCTAAGCTCGCGTTAAATTCGAGGTTACACAGATGTATGTAGTATGTGATGTAGTTTTTGCTGTAGCGCCTTATTTATTGTAATAGCAATGCTAAGTTTTCCCTTTTCTTCCCTCTTTTTCCCTCATATCACAAAAACTGTCTTTCGTTTTTATAATATTAGTAAGGAAGTAAGGATAAATACATAAATACATACCTACATAGACAATATACAAAAGTAAGGAGAGGTAAAAAAAAATGAGACGAGTCTGGCAACGTCTTAAGTAAGTGTTCGCGAGCTTTTACCTTAAATGTAAACTGACTGGTAACCATCCTAGTTGGGAAAAGCTTGGCGGAAGGAGATAGTTAGGTAATTAAAAGTACCTCGACAAATGATAGTTATCTAACTTGGCGGAAGATCGTAAACTATGACTTATTAGTAAATAATAATTACATGGGATAAAGTGAACATAAAATTATTAAGAGAAAACTGTTTGGCTGTAAAATAGAATTACTTTATTTTTTAAGCTTGATAACTTATTGAAGCAAACAAAAAACTGAAATTGTATGAATACCTACGTAATATTAAAAAAAAAAATCCCACACTAAAATTTTTTCCTGTATCGTGGGTGCGTTTCAAAATATTTGAACTCACATACAAAAACAGTCAGACCCGAAACAACTACCTGTAGGTCATACAAATATTTGTTTCGTGCGGAAATCGAGCCCGCGACACGTAGCGCGGCAACCGCGCCAACCGTGCCGTCAAATTCATTTATTTAGCATAATACCACGCCCGGTATTCGAGAAGGGTTAAGTAGAGGTGTACCTAATGGTAAGCCCATATTTTGCTAGTTATCTTTAAACTATGTAATAATGACACAAGAAGAATTTAGACTCCATGGGTGCTACTGAAAAAAACCTGAATAAAAAACCCAATCTATACTTCTATACTAATATTATAAAGCTGAAGAGTTTGTTTGTTTGAACACGCTAATCTCAGGGACTACTGGTTGGAATTGGAAAATACTTATTTCTTAGTGTTGGATAGTCCATTTCTTGAGGAAGGCTATAGGCTATATAACATCACGCTACGACCAACAGGTGCTGAGCAGCGTGGGTGGGGAAACCGCGTGGAACAGCTAGTATCTAAAATAATTAACTAACTAACATGTTAATATTTGGCCTTTGTAAATGTAAATACTATATAGTTAAAAAAAGAAGACGATTTACATCAGCACTTGATCATAAAGAACAAAGAAAAATACTAGCCATTTGTAATTGAAAAAACAAATAAAACCTTATTCTTAACTCTCATAAAAATACTTGTATTTTATGAAAAAAATAATTCCGTTTATGAAATTGTTTAAAAATGGAAATATGCGGTTTTAATATCATGGTTTTCCTTACATGACCTTTGGCTATATGAGCCAAGTACCAATGTAATGTGCTTGTCAACCTATCCAGGAGACAAAGATCAATGACCTCGCACTAGAATAAAGATCTTGGCCTTCTATGATCCTTAATTTTGCTGGATCGTATGGGTACAGTCATGTGTAAAAACATGTATACACTTTCCCAAATTAAAAAAAATCGAATTCCTCTAACTGAATTGGGTAGTTGACACCATTACCCAATAATTTAAAAACACATTTTTTTTGAAAGAACACCTTATTCTAGACCTGAGAACTCCAATCATTTTAAAATTCCATTTTTGGTTGCTTTTAAATCAATAAATAGTTGCATCATTGACTTGACAACTTAGTGACGTCATTGGTTGCGAGTCTCATACAAAATCTATGGGGAAAGCGCGTTTTGACAGCTCACAAAAAGTATATCAATTGATTGGTGGTGTCAACTACCCTATTGATTTTCGTATTACGGTTTCACGAACATAGTATTTGGGAAAGCCATACTATTATGAAATCGAACATATTATAAAAAAAAAACAAAAGTATTTTGAACGACATTACACAAGACAGTACCCCAAAACACTCACCCTTCGACTTTTCCTAGTGTTTTAGCTAGGAAGAAGAAGTGGCGGAACAAACTCCCCAGCAACATAAATGTCCGATAGGTTTGATAAACCAGATTTTATACAGTAATGTCCTAGGTACACATTACAATTATGAAAGACTAGCTGTTCCACGCGGTTTCACCCACGCTGCTCAGCACCTGTTGGTCGTAGCGTGATGTTATATATATAGCCTATAGCCTTCCTCAAGAAATGGACAATCCAACACTAAAAGAATTTTCCAATTCCAACCAGTAGTCCCTGAGATTAGCGCGTTCAAACAAACAAACAAACAAACTCTTCAGCTTTATAATATTATATAGTATAGATAACTTTACTAAATTTAATTGAATGACTACATGTTCGCTAGCACACATCAAAATACCAAAATAAAAAGTTAATAAACATTGAGAATACCCTCAAGCAAAAAAAAAATACAACGAAATTAAAGCCTCCAAGCGTAATGAGTGAACCCGCGCATGTGGAATATTGCAACTGACTGTACATTTTCTTTTGATTAAATTCGTTACGAGATGGAATGTTTGCTTTCAGAGTGTTTTCTAAATACTTATGACTTTTTTTTCGCCTGCTTGATATCGAAAAAAAGTATCTTATCTGTTATTCCAGAGTACAATCTCTGTGCCAAATTTCATCAAGATCCGTTCAGCCGTTTTGACGTGAAAGAGTAACAAACATCCATACTTCCATACATCATGTCTGATAAGACTGGTTTATTATTTCCGTTGCTATCTGTACATTGCTCTTTCTGAAGCAGAGGGCGGTTCTCATCTAATTTATAGCTAAATGTCACAATATTTTTTCCACACACTATAATTAGGTATCAAGCATAATTTTAGAATACTTAAAAGCGACATACGCAACCAAGTATTTGCACGTTTCCCTTAGGCGATTGCATTCAAGTTAACATTACTTAACGAACTGGACTTGGCTAACTTGGATAAATATTGCCGGGCCCGACCGGTCGGTTTCTTCATATGTGATGTTGGAATATGTGCTTCTAAGTAGTCGGTCCAAGTGATCTTGAGGACACTTCGCTGATTCGTAGTATTAACTTAACTTAAGTAAGTTGTCTTGTAAGAAAAATTGTAGAAGCTTTTTAAATGATGATATAATTATAATCCTTACTAATATTATAAAAGCCAATGTGAGTTTGTTTGTTTGTTACCTCTTCACGCCTAAATCGATTTTCATGAATTTTGGTACAGAGATAGTTGGGGCCCAGGAGACGGACATAGCCTAATTTGGATAATTTAAAAGTGGGATATGAGGGAGAAAAGGGAAAACTTAGCTTTGCTATTACAAATCAAAAAGACGCATGGGCAAAAACTGCAGGTAGCAGGAAAGGAGAACTGTATTACTCCGAATTTAACGCGAGCGAAGCCGCGCGCAAAAGCTATTTAGAAAAAAGGAAGAATATTTTTTTTTCCAGAAAAAAAACGGCTTCAAAAAAACAGTAAAAAGACGGAAAGTAAACTTTACTTCCAAAAGCCGGTAAAAAAAAATAACCAAACGAAAGTCACCGACTTACGGAGGTTATCTAAGTTTTTATTTTTTTAAAAGGCACTCCCAGTTCCCTGATCATAAAATGAAAGAAAAATAGAAAGCTGTCATAATGAGAAACAGTTGAGTGCAACTTAGTTTCCTGTTAAAGTTGTTCATAAGCCAATGAACGGATAACTTGAGAACGTTCTCGTGAAACCTGTCGTCTGTGAAGTTACAGTTAAGTTGGAAATAAGTTATTTTAGAGAAATTATGATGAGGTGGTCGACGTTTCTTATTAAACTTTAACGGAAATTAGGTACCTTAAAACTGACATTAACTTCGAACAATTTAAAAGTAGTTTTCGTTCACTTCTGAACGATAAAAAACACATTAGAATTTAGAACTTTATGGCTGGTTTTACAGTCACGCCGCTAGACGCGCCGTTGGGCAGCGCGCTGTTGGATAGCACGAGGACACGTTCAAAGAACGGCGCTGCTCAAGCGCGCGAATTTATAACGCTACTACTACCCTAATACATAACCGAGCGCGCGTGCTGCCCAACGGCGCGTTTAGCGGCGTGACTATAAAATCAGCCTTAAATCTACCAGCTTTCGCCCGCGGCTTCGCCTGCGTTAAATTTGGGGTAACACTGTTCCCCTTGCGCCTTATTGATTTGTAATAGCAACGCTAAGTTTTCCCTTTTCTTTCCTCTTTCTCCCTCACATCCCACTTTTTTCAAAAAAATATAGCCTATGTCCGACTCCTGGTTCCCAACTATCTCTGTACCAAAATTCATCAAAATCGGTTTAGCCATTAAAGCGTGAAGAGGTAACAAACAAACAAACAAACTCACTTTCGCTTTTATAATATTAGTAAGGATGATGTGTCCTCGTATGTACCTTGTTTAAACTAATGTGATATAAAGTCCTGTTAAAAAAAATAAACTCAAGTATAAGACATTATCTATGCTAACCCGAAAAGTTCTGCTCCAAAACATGCTCATATTTGTAATTAAGTTACTGATAATAATATTACTTAAACGTGTAGGTAGCAATTCCCACTACGTCTATCTTAAGATATAAGCAGAACACAGGTGCCAAAGCAATCCTTTAATTGCTTCAAAGTAACTTAGATGAGAAACTGCTTAGAATCGGATTAGAAATAAATGAGAATTTGAGCTTAACACATCACTTCTGTATGTGAAACGATTTATCTAAATATTTTTTTTTTTGCGTTTGGTAAGTCAAATAATTTCAGAGTGTCAGACTTTTAGTGACTAAAACCCATTCATGTTTCTTCTTTAATGTTCTAAGGCCGCGGTATATGTTTCGAACAACCCGCCACCCCGGTAGGCAGTGGCCTTGACCAGCCCCTCTGCTTTGCTGACTTCCTTTTGAAGGGTGCGTGGAACACTAACGCGCCGTCGACACTGCCTGTCGTCATTAGACGGGCATGGTGAGGTACCCATTGCTTATGAATCTGCTTAGGAGTGTATTTTAAATAAATATCTTGGGACAACTCACTCACGGCTATCTAATCCCAAGCTAAGCAGAGCTTGTGTTATGGTAACCAGACAACTGATATACATACTTATACAGGGTTATTTGTAAAACACTGGCACCCTCTCAGGACCATGTTATCAGCATCATAATCAACAACTTTTGTTCTATGACATTTAAACATTTATCATATTTTAGTTCATCAGATTTTCATACAAAAATAAAAATATTTAAATTGAACGCTCTAAATGTTACGAAATCTATGCGAAGCAAACGTACCTACGGGGACAGTGCGCGGCAGGTGTAGGTATGTAGGTACAGCAAACGGACGGAGTTGAAATGTGTTAGATAGGACAACGAAATTTTTATGATTTGTTTTTGGTAAATGTATAAAATTTTGTAAAAAATCATAGAACAAAAGTTGTTGTTTATGATGATAGTAATACAGTCCTGCGAGGTTGTCGGTGTTTTACAAATAACCCTGTATAATTTATAAATACATACATATTATAGATAAATCACACCCAGACACAGAACAAACAATCATGCTCATCACACAAAGTTTGTCCTGGGTGGGAATCGAACCCACGACCTCCGGCTCAGCAGTCAGGGCCACTAACCACTAGACCAACAGGCCCGTATTTTGAAAACTTACATCATGAGCCAACTAGTCCAGTTATTCTGTTAAAGCAAAAAATAACGTCAACAACTGGTAAATGCCGTTTTTGCTAATACAATTCATGTTTTGTACCGTTCTGTAATTAATTGCATCGATTAAAATATAGCAACTATTCGTTCATCTTGCTTAGTATTATGATGATTGCGAAAATAACATCTGGATAAGGATATTTTTTTTCCAGCAGTAGGTATTTTGTTGTGGGATATTTTCTGACCTCCACACAGGGAAGTCGCGGCAAGTTAGACTTCTATATGTATCAATTCTTTTATCGTTTTCATAAAGTATAAGCTTAGACATAGAAAAGATAGTTCTAGAATTCTAGACTATCCGTTATGAAGATAAGGCAGCTTTATATATTTATACGATATACCGTTACAAAATCCTCACTAATATTATAAAAGCAAAAGTGAGTTTGTTTGTTTGTTACCTCTTCACGGTTTAATGGCTAAACCGATTTTGATGAATTTTGGTAGGTACAGAGATAGTTGGGAACCAGAAGACGAACATAGGCTATTTTTTATGTGAGAAATGAGGGAGAAAGAGGGAAGAAAAGTGAATACTTAGCGTTGCTTTTACAAATCAATAAGGCGCTAGGGTAAAAACTGCAGGTAGCAGCAGGTTCTATGTTATACCGAATTTAACGCGAGCGAAGCCGCGGGTAAAAGCTAGTATTCCATAAAGTTGTGCATCTTTATAACTATACTTTGAACTTCATGGTCTAAGTTATGAACCTGTTTATAGAATGGCCATTGTAAGATGGAAAATACAGCAACCTATATCACTTATTTAATACAAACCGGCCAAGACAGAGTCGGACTAGCGCACTGAGAGTTCCGTACAAGTTTGCGACAGAAATGGCCATATCTTTTGATTGCGTCGACTTAGAGAGTTGATATTTTCACAGATCCAAGGAACTAGAGATGTAGGTATATGGTTTTAATTTCAATTTGATATCTTCACGCGTTCCCTATATAAGCGCCCCTAAGGCTACCCACTGACCGGGGTCTTGCGACACAGACAGACGGGCAACAAAGTGATCCTTTTTAGGGTTACGTTTTTTCCTTTTGAGTACGGAGCTTTAAAAAGGAAAATCTCTCACCGAAAAAAAAACTTTACTTACCTATTTCAACATTTCTCATGCTAGTATTTAATTGCAATTATCAATCAAGTGATTCATTAATCTACGTGATCAATATTATTGACATAAAACCAAAACCCGTCCAATTCCTTATAAAGGCATAACTTTTACTTATAACATACCTACACTAACATTCAAAAAAACAAGCACACACAACATAACATGTCATACAGTTCATAACACATTAGATAATAACGGGTGTAGGTATAAATGAACGTAAGTGTACAGTAATAAGGAAACTCAAGTGTTCTCAGTCAAACTTCTCTTCATCCTCTGCGCGTGGGCAACGTTGCTTCACTTTCACTCACTATGAGCTAAGTTACCTAGGCATGACATAATGTGTGATACCAGTAATACTACCTTTTTGTGCACATATGAGGAATTATTACATGTTGGTTGGTATTTCTGGCCCGATGTGTACCTACTTTAAAGTTGGAGAAAACGAAATGAAAATACCCAATTTTTTTAATTTAAAACTAGATTAAAAGGGGTTACTTGCCAAGTTATTTCTTCAAGTTATTTAATAGATTTTTTGAGGTCACAACAAGTTTGATGTAGGTAATCGATCTTAATAATTTTAATCACAAAACTTGTCTTAGGATTGATGCAACTTTTTTTGCTATTATTTGTTTGTCTTGCATAGACTCGAGTTACAGTATCACATTATCAATTATTATTAATTTTGTTTTATTTTTGCAGTATCATAGTGTCCATAAAACTTGTTCAGAAACCGGCCAAACATTTAATTTAATAATAGGAAAAACATTTAAAATGATTAAGATAGTCTACATTGGTAGAATTTATTGCGCTGGTTCAAGTTTTTTTCAAATTCTTCTTATTTTTGGTACGAAAATACATAAGAAAAACGAAATTCCCTGTAAAATAGATTTAAAAAAAAACGACGACCGTAGTGAAGGAAAAAAATAAAAACCAATAAATACTTACGCGTAAAAAGATCCGTCACCGTTGACAACACACACTTCGAAAAAAAAAGAAGTTCGAATTATAAAAAAACCGTTCCAAAGATGGCGTCTGTTAGCGGCGCGTTCGCGAGATACAACTGCGGAATCGTCGCTGGCGCAGGTGAATGTGCACGTCACACCACCACTCTTGTTTCGCGTACTATCAACCACGTTCAGATGCACCTTCCCTTCTTTGACAGTCCAGTCACGACAGGGCTCCTTCATTTACCAGGCCTATACCACTTGTTATGTACATTGAACTTTGCCTATTTCAATGGACGATTGTTCTTGCGATGCGTCTCCCATTTTGATTAGGCTTTATTTTATGCACTTGTAAGTTTTGTCATTTTTTGTTACTAACTGTCCGTTTACTGAGAATTATAGAGGTTTTATTTATAGACTGCTTTACCATATAGGTTTAGGTGCTTGAAAAGCGTCTCAACTTTAACTATGAACTTACTTGCCAATGGCTTGCCAAGAGTCTCGATCAACACCTGATTGGGCTCTCATTAAGCAGCTGCATCGAGAGCTTAATTCAGAAAACGGTACTCCTGGATAAGGTTCGTATTGTAAGGAGGTAGCTCTCTCTGAAATCCTGACTGACAGTAGCTTGGATCCTCTTCGCCATACCAGTGGGCTAATATTATTAAATATTTGTGTAAAAAATAAACAATATAATAGATCAATCCTTACTTCCTTACTTTATTTATATTTATATTTTTATATTTATATTTTATATATATCCTTACTAATATTATAAAAGCGAAAGTGAGTTTGTTTGTTTGTTTGTTTGTTTGTTACCTCTTCACGCTTTAATGGCTAAACCGATTTTGATGATTTTTGGCACAAAGATAGTTGGGACCCAGGAGACGGACATAGGCTATTTTTTATTTAAAAAAAGTGGGATATGAGGGAGAAAGAGGGAAGAAAAGGGAAAACTTAGCGTTGCTATTACAAATCAATAAGGCGCAAGGGGAACTGTGTTACCCCGAATTTAACGCGAGCGAAGCCGCGGGCAAAAGCTAGTAGATTTATAAATACAAAAAGTGTGTGAGGCTGTATGGATGTCTGGATTTTTGTTACTCTTTGACGTTTATAACTACTGACCAGATTAGGACAAAGGATACTTTTTATATTGGACAAGACACGGGGAAAAGATGGTTTATAAAATCCACACGGCTTTAGTGGTAATAAGTGTAAATTTCTAAATTCAGCAAATCACCTCTTGAATATTATCAAGAATGATATCACTCCTTTTTAACTAAAGAAAGTTTTAATACAGAAAGCTTACTCATCAAATATTATTTTAGAAAAAGACTATGAAAGTAATATTTGATGTAATTTATGTTTGCATTTCACAAAAACTCCACGGTACATAAACAAGATGTTTTTGTTTTGTTTTGTATTTTTTTTTTTATGGAGAATGAACTCAATGTATGTATGACAACTGTTTATCTTTTCGATTGCACACCGTATGCCATTATATCATGTATGATTTTATTTAGACTACTACCCGCCAATTTCAATATCAAACGAAACATTAAAATTAAGAGACATTAAGATTTTTTCATTATCGTAATATAATATTTACCTCATAATATTTACTTGCACTATAATCATACTAATAACGCTTGTCATATCAAGTTATTAGTCATAAGATTTTATTTGCCATAAAATAAGTTCCCATAATAACATGTGAATCATTAGTTTCTATAAGTAACACATTACATAAACGACACTTGCCATAAACAACATCCTTACTAATATGATAAAAGCAGAAGTGAGTTTGTTTGTTTGTTTGTTACGTCTTCACGCCTAAGTGGCTAAACCGATTTTGATGAATTTTGGTACAGAGATAGTTGGGACCCTGGAGACGGACATCGGATTGAGTTATGAGAGGGAAAGAGAGAAGAAAACGGAAAACTTTGCATTGCTATTACAATAAATAAGGCGCAAGTGCAAAAACTACAAGTAGTAGTACTATTAATCAGGAAAGGGGAACTGTGTTACCCCGAATTCACGCGAGAAAAGCCGCGGGAAAAAGCTAGTATAATATAATTTAGTAACGTTTGCTATTTTCTACAAAAATAATTTCATTAATTAAAACATTTTGTCTGCAATCAAATGAGTCATTACAAGAAACAAAAATAATCATACGCTTTTGATTAATAGTACCTATCGTTTTTTTATACGTTTTCCCACACTAGGTATTCCTCCTGTATCGTGGGTGCGTTTACAAACATTTAAACACAAATACACATACAGCCAGACCCGAACAACTACCTGTAGGTCATACAAATGTTTGTTCCGTGTGAAAATCGAACCCACATCACGCAGAGCAGCAGTTGATCGCGCAGCCACCGCACCAACCGTGCTTTCAAACTTACAAAGTGCAAAAAACAAAATGTTATTGGGTTTATAAATACGGAATTTCTCAGCAGCTACGGATTTTAAATTGGTGCCCAGTTGTTGACAATAGGTGCGCCCTTATTGATAAATGATGTTTATTTTGCAAGTAGGTTTTCACAAACACTTATACACGTCATTTTTTTTTAAACTAGATGAGGCCGGTGTTTCGTACCCGACTACTCTGAGAAGAAACAGCCGAAACAAACTCAGAGGTCATAGTCTCTTTTAAGGTCCAGACAAAATAATCTTGGTCAACTTACATGAGGACTATGCAGATAGTGTCTGAAATGGTCTTTTTAAGAAAGCACCACACAGATTGAGTGGACCTGTCCAGTCAGTGCAAGCATTTGTCAAGTATTACATGGAACTTAAAAATAACTGGCTAAATGTGGATGTTTTATTAGGTAGGGACAGCTCTGCTTATCAGTTTTACAAAACAGACTTATAACGGAGAATAATTTTTGCAGAATATTTATTTAGTTGAAATTGTAAATTTTCCAGAATATTTATTTAGTTGAAATTGTAAATTTTCCAGAATATTTATTTAGTTGAAATTGTCAATTTCTATCCTTTGTATTTAAATCCTTAATGACTGCATTTTAATGAACAAAAACAAAACTGTTTTCTCCTTTTTTCCGATGGGAAATCATCAAATATAAGACGGGCCTGTTGGTCTAGTGGTTAGTGGCCCTGACTGCTGAGCCGGAGGTCGTGGGTTCGATTCCCACCCAGGACAAACTTTGTGTGATGAGCATGATTGTTTGTTCTGTGTCTGGATGTGATTTATCTATAATATGTATGTATTTATAAATAATATAAGTATGTATATCAGTTGTCTGGTTACCATAACACAAGCTCTGCTTAGCTTGGGATCAGATAGCCGTGTGTGAGTTGTCCCAAGATATTTATATAATATTAAATAACATCCCCCGCTCAGGGAGCGGACCGGAGGGGGGAGTGTCAGACTTTATGTTCCGGGGCCGCGGTATCTTTTTCGAACATCCCGCCACCTTTAATATCTAACTACTTTCCTTCTTACGCATCAGTCAAAAAAGTTCAAGTTATTCATGGTTGACCAAAACAAAATTTATCGAAGTAACCACACTGGCTATGAAAGAATAAACTGTATTCATGATTGTGTGTCAAGATAACCGGTTCCACTTGTCTTTTCAACAACCCAGCACGGAAATAAATAAATATGTTAATTAACCTTTTTACTTGTCTTCATGTAGGTACCTTTATGGTACTTTTGACACATCCATATTCCTTACTAATATTATAAAAGCGAAAGTGAGTTTGTCTGTTACGTCTTCACGCCTAAAAGGCTAAACCGATTTTAATTTTTTTTATTTTTTTTGACGGGCCTTTTGTTCTAGTGGTTAGTGGCCCTGACTGCTGAGCTGGAGGTCGTGGGTTCGATTCCCACCCAGGACAAACATTGTGTGATGAGCATGATTGTTTGTTCTGTGTCTGGGTGTGATTTATCTATAATAATATGTATGTATTTATAAATTATACAGGGTTATTTGTAAAACACCGACAACCTCGCAGGACTGTATTACTATCATCATAAGCAACAACTTTAGTTCTATGACTTTTTACAAAATTTTATACATTTACCAAAAACAAAATCATCACGATTTCGTTGTCCTATCTAACACATTTCAACTCCGTCCGTTTGCTGTACCTACATACCTACACCTGCCGCGCACTGTCCCCGTAGGTACGTTTGCTTCGCATAGATTTCGTAACATTTAGAGCGTTCAATTTAAATATTTTTATTTTTGTATGAAATTCTGATGAACTAAAATATGATAAATGTTTAAATTTCATAGAACAAAAGTTGTTGATTATGATGCTGGTAACATGGTCCTGAGAGGGTGCCGGTGTTTTACAAATAACCCTGTATAAGTATGTATATCAGTTGTCTGGTTACCATAACACAAGCTCTGCTTAGCTTGGGATCAGATAGCTGTGTGTGAGTTGTCCCAAGATATTTATTATTTATTATATTTATTAATTAATTTTGGTACCTACAGAGATAGTTGGGACCCTAGACACGGACATAGGCTATTTTTTTAAAGTGGGAAATGGGGAAGGGGAGGGAGGGAGAGGGAAGAAAATGGAAAACTTAGCTTTACTATTACAATAAATAAGGCGCAAGGGCAAAAACTACACGTAGCAGGTACCTGTACCCCGAATTTAAGGCACTGTACAAAGCACACACTTCGTAAAACGTCTACAATTTCGTCGCAAAGTTAGCCGTATCTGTACATGCCACTAGCCAAAAAAAATACCGTGTATAGTTCAATACATACAGTAAATACTTAAACAAAATTAGTTTACAAAAGTGGTCTAGTACTACGAAAAAAAAAGTTTCTAAAGACCACAAAAAAAAAAATTTTCGTCTCGAAATGCTCAATATTTTCAGCGACAACCATCATATTTTTTATGTCTATAACAAATGAAATTTTATAGACTAAAGAGATATCTAAATTTTTTCAAAACCGGTACTGTATTTTTTTTATATTCAATTAAAACTGCAAAATGACGTACATTTTGGCGGACATGATATTCAAATAAAATCAAACACCGAAATATTTTCTATCTTATTTCTATTCTTTCGATGTAGTAGTGTCATGTACTTGTGTCAGACCATGCCCAGTAGGCAGCTAGCCTCACTTCAGAGAATACCTGAAGATTAGCTTGTTACCGCGCCTTAACGCGAGCGAAGCCGCGGGCAATAGCTAGTCATCAATGCAATCAGGAATGTGGAAGACAATAAAAGGAGCCAGTCAAGACGCTCACCGACTCACTGACCTTCACTCTGCAGAGGATCTTCAAGGTCAACAGAACAATTTAATGTTTACTGGACAATTATTGTGAACATCGAAAGAATTCGCAACAAAATTGGTGTTGAGATGATTAAATAATTGTTTGAAAATCTTGCTAGCTTTATTTGATGCTGCATTTCATAAGCTTTATTTAGGAATTAATCCTGTATCGTGGGTGCGATTACAAACATTTAAATTCACATACACAAACAGCCAGACCCGAAACAACTATCAAAAAAATATTTGTTCCGTTAGGGAATCGCATTCGATCGGATCAGACACTAAATTAAAATCTAGAACTCCAATAATGGGTCCCAATTGTCTAAATTACTGAAGTCTTATTTTTTTATTTAATTACCTTGAAATTATTCTTCAGAGTTCCAGATTACAGTAGGCCTACCATGACGTCTTATAGCAGAACTTATTTCCCTGAGGGAAAGAGATGGTGCTAGACACTTTGTCTCTTTCCCTCAGTTTAAAAAGTTCTGCTTTAAGACGTCATGGTAGGCCAGCAGTACCTAATTGTTTTTGTCTTTTGAGTTTAATTTGTATTAGGTATGTAGTTTTGTTGACTTTTTACGTAGTCGTGTTTTTAATTATTATTTTATTAGGGTCTCGTACATCAAAAGGAAAAAATGGAACCCTTTCAGATTCACTTTGTTGTCTGTCTGTCTGTCAAGACCCTTTATCTCGGGAACGCGTGGAAATATCGAGTTGAAATTAAAATGAATCGAGTTGAAGTGAAAAAGTCGATCTTCTAAGTCTACGAAGGCAAAAGATATGGTCGTTAATGTCGCAAAAAATAAACTTTTTCTTTCAAAAATATCACATTTTTAAACTGCTTTGATTTGTGCTAAGGCTACTAAGCTTAGTTTATTTCTTTACATCAAAACTAACATGATTAAACAAATTATTTTCGTACTTCAACCCTTGCGCAACATTCGTTTTAATATCAAAGCTGCTAATTAGCATTAATTAATGCCTTAAGTTGAAGCATTGTCAACTTAATTACATAAATAATATTCTTTGACGTAAAATTATTTGCTTTTCGCTTTGTCACAGATTTTGTACAATGTTTTCTTTTATGAAAGCGATATGTGAAAAACATCAGTTTTGTACGTGTTAGTTAATAGGTAACTTTCTATTTTTTTCATGGTTTATTTGATAACTAACTTTCGTAACTGGAAACGCATTCACAATACGGCCATAAATTATACCATTTTTTTAATGACCTCTTTTTGTGGCGCGCGTAAAGCACCAACGCGCCGTCGACGCGGCCTGTCGTTACTAGACGGACATACCTATTACTCCACAGACACGCGTCTACGGTGGCCGGGAGTCGTCTCACTGCACCTCACACCCGCAGCGTACTGTCTATAACAATATTTGTACTTATATTATGTTAATAAAAATTTTAGTAACCATGTCAGTCTAAAGACTTTTACCTATGTATTGTCTATAATTTATAACTTTGACGTTTCTCAAAATCTTAAGCGGTGAACGTTATGAAAACTGCTGAAATTTACCCAGATTTCTCGGTATATAATCTATCATAAACGCACAAGCAAAAGAAAGTACCTAGTATTAGATTTCCTAATCCAAATCAGTAGCTATTATTGAAACAATCTTTACCTGATTCTAGACATAATATTGACTTCAATTACAACAACTGTGTACTGCTTAAACCAACAACACCGGTATACGTTTCAACACGAAGTCAACCATCCACCTAGTTTAGTGTTACGAAAGACAAAGCATGGACGCACTGAGAATCTGTTATATTTACATATGCGTTAACTACGGCACAGTATAAGAGTAACCAGTACATCAATTGGCCGTTTAGTGACGACAGGCCGTGTTCGCTCGGCCGCTTCAAAGAGATGTCAGTATAGTAGAGGGGCCTGCCAGGGTCACTGCTGGCTGGTGTTGCGGGTTGTAAGAAAGAGAAACCTCGGCCCTGGATAATAAAGGGCAAAAAAGGAATATTTATGGGGTTTACTCAGTAAAAGCCGGACTCTCTCCCCCGCTTATATATAAACTACTAGCTTTTGCCCACGGCTTCGCTCGCGTTAAATTCGGGGTAACACAGTTCCCCTTTCCTGATTTTCAGGCACCTGCTACCTTTAGTTTTTACCCTTGCGCCTCATTATACCTGGTACCTGCTACTTGTACTTTTGGCCTTGCGCCTTATTTATTGTTATAGCAAAGCTAAGTTTTCCCTTTTCTTCCCTCTATCTCCCTCAATTCTCACTTAAAAAAAATATCCTAGCCTATGTCTGTCTCTCAGAGTCCAAACTTTCTCTGTACTAAAACTCATCAAAATCGGTTTATCCATTTAGGCGTGAAGACGTAACAAACAAACTGACTTTCGCTTTCATAATATTAGTAAGGATTTGATGATTTCGAATCCGCAAAAAAAATGTCAGCTCATTTTTTTGTTATGTCACACAAGATGCAACCACGTGTCTTTTTGACAGCAAATTGAACCGTGTTATCGTAGCTAAATGTACTTTGTAGTACACACATTCACATTCAGTTGGAACAAGGAAAAATGGGGTTCCTTGATGATGAATATGATGATACCATCAAGTAATGCTGCTTTAGGAGAAGGTGTCTTCAGGATGACAGTATGGGCTCAGGTTACTCGGATCGTTAAAACAAAACTGCAACTGCTACATAGTCTACCATGGCATCTTCATGGTAGACCAACTAATAGATTTTTGATTTCGGTACACATTTTGTATGTGTGGGTAAGCCGTCTCCGACCGTTTTTGTTCCTAATTGAAACACTGTATGTAAATACTGTATACCGCGAGTTTGGCCCTGATGCAATATGCAGGCGCGAATGATTTAACAGATCGTGCAAAAATGTATAGAAACGATAAATGCACGAGAATTTTGACACTTTAACGTGATTGAGATTTCGAAAGAATCGATAATTGTAGAGGAATGTTCAAGAATTTTGAGAACTTACACCGAGTTCAAGAGATGCGAAAGATGGTTTTTCGATGCGTAGTTTTTTATACTAAGTTACCTGGTGTTTGGCCGCACCTCTTCTGATTTGAAACAATGATGCGGCCTAGAGTGGAGAATGCCTGTCTCTAAAGAACTATTTCTTCGAGACAGGCGTACTCCACCCTAGGCCGCATCCGCCATACTTTGAGAAGATCCTGATAATAATGTGATTCCCACAGACTTGTGGTTGGCACAATAAATTGATGGCACGTTTGTCGGAGGGACTGGAGCATCGACTGCTGCGCTGCGTGTCACGGGTTCGATTCCCGCACGGAATAAAAATATTTGTATGCCCTGCCGATAGTTGATTCGGGTCTGGCTATTTGTGTATTTGAGTTTATTTATGTTTATTAACGCACCCGCCATACAAGAGAAAGTCCTAGTGAGGGGCAACGTTTATTTAAAAAAAAAAAGAATAGTAACAGGGCTGTGAAGATCAGATGGGCAGTCTGAAAGCCGACATCAACATAGTTGGGAAAATGTTAGACAAATGATAATAAAGGTACTTAAAACTATCAAGGTTGACTGCTGTGAAGTCTTTTATGATAGATAGATACCCGGATTGGTGTATAGACTTGGGTCCATCCAAATGCTTGAACCAATTCGGATATCTTAAATAAATATAGTCTGGAATATTAATTCAATCAGTATCTAAATATTATTTCTATGAATATGCATTAGAATCTGAAAATTGAGAAAACAATCTTCTTAAAATATCCTATAGTATTCTGTAGTAACTTGTTTATATAAGTTCTAAAGTTTGTTTTGTAAGTTGGTGTAGAATTTCACTTAATGTGGAGAGATAACATAATCAGTTTTAATAGTTTACACGCGTTTTACATAAACACAGGATTTCTTTCAAGTTGAAACGGTTGAACGGGTCTTGATGAAATTTGGCACAGAGGTAGATCATGGTCTGGAATAACACATTAGATACTTTTTTTTTATATCACGGGGGCGAAACGGTCGGTGGCAGGTAGTACTATAATTTATGTGTTGGTTTAACTAACTTTCTCGCTGTGACCCCTGCTTACGGAGCAGGGGTCACAAACACTAACAAAGATATCAAAGTTGTAAATCTGGAGCATGCGTGTGGCACATGAAAGCAAGTTCATGTTACTAAGTTATGGTGGGCGTGACATGTAAAGATTATAACGTTGTGTTATTCCCGAGTGGATGAGCATTTCTCAGGAGAGAAGAAAAACACAAAAGTAGTGAGCAACTGCCTTTTCAGTAACGTAATTTTTGTTTCAAACACTGTTTTAAACTTGCATAGCTTATTAGCTTATAACTGAAACATCAGTGTAAGGTATTTCAGCAGGAGTATGTTTATTTTGTGGATGGGAAATCATCAAATATCTCTTTCGAACAACCCGCAACCCTGGCAGGATCTATATGCAGAGCTGGACTCCCATTCCTGGTGCAATCTTGGCACACACCGCACAATAATGGGCGACCGTTATAAAAAAAAGAAACTTATGTCAGACCCATTAGAATCCATAACTTGTTAGTGAATTAATAACAGAATATGCTAATATACTATCTTAGTGTTATTAGCACTACTTAATTACATGAACCTATAGCTAATTTTACCCAGTTCCATTGGATAAGGCAGTCGGGCCTACCAGCAATCATTTTCAGGATTCTGTTACGAGTGTTACGCAAGCGTTGCAGTAAGGAAGCCGCTTTTGCGCATGATAGCATGGGAGCCATCTTTGTGAGCTGCAGCAAACATTCCCGACGCACTACAACGCAGCAACCGCAACAGCACCCTGAAAGCGTTGTTGTGTTGTATACGCAGGACGTTGTAAGCTCGATTCGTATATGACACCCATAGGCCGCTCGAGTAGAAGGATTGATTTGTTATAAATGTATGTGATGTGTCTATGTCTCTGGGTCAATCTAACTTTCATATTTTTTCATCTTTGTCTTTGTGTTGTTGATTCCTGTATACCTACAACATTATTTTTAGTTTGCTTGTTATGTTACCTGGATATTCGTACAAATACACTGTCACCAACGGCGTACGGCGGCGGCGGCGTCCCCGAGCCGCGCGCCTTGCCTTCATTGATAATAATAATGTCTCAGTTTGTATTTTATGTAATTAACTGGTGATACATTTTCCATCACACTGTCTGGCAGGCTTTGGACTGTCGTAATGGTCAAGTGTAGGGTAGCGCTTGCGAATAGGTACTTAGTGTCGCATGAAGTCCATATTATAAACTTTTTTTAAATACTTTTGGGAAAAAATATAACATGGTGTAAAAATAATTAGAATCGATTCAGTTACTTATTCTGAACAAACTATATTCAGGTTTCGCATATACTAAAAATAATGTTGTAGTGTCTTTTGATAAACAATACTATTTTCTGGTCCACCAGTATGTTTTCATTATTTGACCTTTTAGTGCAAACAAGATCAAAATTGCACGCACTGCACGTCCATATACAAAATAATCGGTACTCAATAAAATGAAGTAATAATCAATGAACAGAAGTTATTCAACTTTCAAAATGCCCTCGTTTCGGAAACGGAGCGGTCAAAACAAGGTCCATCGGTAACTTCCTTTCTAAATGCGAGATAGTCCTATCGCAAGGTCGACTCATATGTCCACTCAGCGTTGAGCTAATGGTACAAGTTAATAGCGGAGTGAGTGCAAAATTATTTCTGGAAAATTTTGGTAGTTTTATGAAGATAACTGCCCGTGGCTTCGCTCGCGTGAAATTTGGGATAAGACAGTTCCTCTTTCCTGATTTGCGGGTACCTACCACCTGTAGTTTTTGCCCTAGCGCCTTCTTTATTGTAATAGTAATGCTAAGTTTTCCCTTCTTTCCCTCATTTTTTACTCTTTTTTTTTAAATACCTATGTCCGTCTCCTGAGTCTCAACTATCTTTGTACCAAAATTCATCAAAGCGGTTTAGCCATTTAGGCATGAAGAGGTAACAAACAAACAAACAAACTCACTTTAGTTTTTTTAATATTAGTAAGGATATATTAGAAAAAAAAATGCTTGGAAAATCTTATAGAATGCGAAGTAAGCAGGAGGAGCTAACATTGCTCTATTGTGTAGATTTTTTCTTCCTGCGAATCTACTGAAAAATTCTTAATGATCTTCTTTTTGGCGCATCAATGGTAAATTCCAGTTAAATAGTTATTACCCCAAAATTCAGCTATGCAAAGACCGCTCGCTGATGAAGCCACAAGATCTTCAAGTGTGCAGATGTCAGAGCATTCTTAATGATAACATCTAGTCACATTTTGCCAAAACCTACGGTCAGCAATCGTGCATGGCAAGTTTATATTTTATATCTTATAAACAATATAGTAGAACTTGTATAAATTGTGTAACTTGTAAACACAAAAAAAAACACAAAGTGCAAAGGGAAGGAACTTGGATGGCTTTTATTCAGTAAAAGTCTGACACTACCCCCGGTCTGCCCAGAGCGGGGCAAGTTATTTGATGATTTCTCAATCCGAAAAATAAAATCTACCTACCTATTAAGTTAGTGTTGTCGCTTAAATGGCTTTTAAATCAGAACTGGAATTTCGCCAGAAGAGTTCTTGTAGAACACTGTACATCGTCTATCAAGCAGTCATTTGTTTTTAAATCTAATATATAAAATTCTCGTGTCACAGTTTTCGTTCCCATACTCCTCCGAAACGGCTGGACCGATTTAAACGAAATTTTGTGTACATATCGGGTAGGACTGAGAATCGGCCAACATCTATTTTTCAGACCCCTAAATGAGCAGCGGGTGAAACCGCTGGGCACAGTTAGTTTACGTTTAAAATCTTCCCGCTTACTCCTTACTTTTTAAACCACACACAATTCATCAAAACGCTCGCAGAAATAGTATAAGCGCGACCGCTTGGGAGTTTCTCACCATTGTGGGCGCAAACGAGCCATTGTGTGCCCACCTTGGCCCAATCTGGCCCAATCTGGCCGAGCTGGTCATAACTATGATCAGCAGCTATGCTATCCACCAGCCATGGTCTCAGGAAGTCGGATTCTTTGTTAATTAACGGATGTTTGTACTTCAAGGGATAATTAATGGATTGTTTTGTCGAGACTTACTTGTGATTTTTGTCTCTCGTCTCACGCCCTTTTGTTTTCTAAAGCTCCAGAAATGCATTTGCTTTAAGTTCATAAGATTATGACGTGACAGTTATGAAAATTATAATATTATAGGTATTTTAAAATCATTTTTGTTCTTTTTAATCGACTTTAAAAAGAAAGGATTAGGTGCTCAATTCGACTGTATTTTGTTTTTGTTACGCGATTTCTCCGTCGACTGAAGGCCGATTTTCAAAATTCTTTTATAATGGCAAGGGTATCTATTACCCTTCCCGAAGCGGTCCAATATGAATTTTATCGATATTACTAAGGATGTTTTTTTAATTACGTGTTTTAAACGGGATTTCCACGTCTGTCAAATTGTCATTTGGTTTTTCATTAGGAATTTCTTAGCCACGTAGTCTGTATTTGTGCCGGTCTGATTTCTATCCTAGAACTTATCACCAAAAAAAAACTTCGCGACTTTCTAGTAGACAAAGTATAATGGTGTTGCAGATTTTCTATTGAAGAAGGAAATTGTTTGAAAGTTAGGTATAATGTATTTTAATAAAAAGAAATGTGATATTAATTATGTTAGTGACTGTATGAATTCGAATAATTTTATTTTTGAATGAATTGACATTAAAGACATGTATTATTAATTTATGAATATGCTTATGAAATAAATTGATTTTTCTTGTAATGTAGTAGTTGGTTACAACTCTGTACTTTTGCATGCCTTGTTATTGGCAAAATATGGCTGTTTCTCTATTTATTGTGACACCTGTTCTTGTACAGACGCCTGCACATCAATCTACCACAATCTGTCAGATTACTTTGATAGATTTTAGACTTTATTTCTAAAGTATTAGGTTCAAGGTTCATTTAAAAAAAAATACAGTTTTGGGTAGCTTGACCTGCAGGCGTCTGTACATATTTGCGAAATAAAAATCTTATAATTTTTCTAATAACACTGATTTGACAAGAGACCAACAAATCAATACCTAGGAGAAGTTCAGTATCAGTTCAACTATCAAACAGAACAGTTCCTCCTAAAATCCTTAAGAGAATATGAGCTGCAAAGACATACTTGACATTAACGACTTAGTTAACTGCTGCAATATCAGCGAAGAGGTCATTTTGCCAAGAATCTCGACAATGTTCCCCGGTATAAACTTTACAGTTTTAATTTTCTTTACAAACGTTAATGGACTTGACCTAGTTTAGCTTTTATAATTGTGTCGTGGTTAATTTTAAGAAGCTTGCCATCTTTTCTGCCAGAAACAAAAATAACAATAACTTGTTCATTGTAAGGTACCTCAAAAGGAAAAAATGGTACCTTTATAGGATCACTAGCTTTTACCCGCGACTTCGCTCGCGTTAAATTCGCTGCAAGCTGCAGTTTTTTCTCTTGCACCTTATTGATTTGTAATAGCAACGCTATTTTTTCCCTTTTCTTCCCTCGTTCTCCTTCATAACCCACTTTAAAAAAAATAGCCTATGTCCGGTCTCCTGGTTCCCATCTACATCTGTACCAAAATTCATCACAATCGGTTTAGCCGTTAAAGCGTGAAGAGGTAACAAACAAACTCACTTCCGCTTTTATAATATTTGTAAGGACTTTGTTGTCCGTCTGTCTTTCTAGCCAGATACTTTATTTCGGGAATACGTGGAGGTATCAAGTTGAAATTACAACCATGTTTGTATACTTCCGAAGTGGTCCCATATCAATCCTTACCAATATTATAGAAAAAAATTAGATAAGGCATCTAATTTTTTTCTTTGGACGCCTATCAACTGGTCAACCTGTATATACAATAACTAGCTGTTCCACGCGGTTTCACCCACGCTGCTCAGCACCTGTTGGTCGTAGCGTGATGTTACATAGCCTATAGCCTTCCTCAAGAAGAATTTTCCAATTCCAACCAGTAGTCCCTGAGATTAGCGCGTTCAAACAAACAAACAAACTCTTCAGCTTTATAATATTAGTATAGATCTTACCTGACATTTTCATGCATTATACCAGAACAATTCATAATTAAATTCTCACCTTACGTGCATAAATATATTGTTGAGTTTTGAATGGTACCTACGTACTTGTAATTTGTACCTCGTGGAATATATGGTTGTAGACTAATCCTTTGAGATTAAAGTTTAAAGTATCTCAAGGGTTATAATATATGAAACAATGTGTGGGGAACACAGTTTGGCATTTTAGTTTAATTATGAAATGTATTTCTATTTAAAACTTTTCACTTTGGACTTTACGAGTCTGTGTAGTTTCTATTTACTTGGACTTAGTCACGGTGAATTCCGTTTGTAGTTCATTGTAATTAAGTATGTATTCTGGAGTCCTCAGCGCAGAAACTTTTTAAAACTATAAAAAATGGGAAAAAATTTTGTGTTCACCAAAAATACTGATCGTGCACCAAATATTCTTTCCTGAATGCAAAAAAAAATGCGTAGGTTAGGTTATGTTAAAACTGCGAACCCAGTAACGTCTTGCATTAATAGAAAATGGATAAAGATATAACCCTTTTTTATTGTAGTGCTGTTTTTCCTGATGCTCGTTATGACATATTTTAATTAACATATTTTGGTGCACAATCAGTATATTTGGTGCAACACAGGCAAAATTAGGTAAACGAAATGGGAATAATTTGAAGTACTTTTAAATACCATCCAAAAAAAATCGTCTGTTTCATACATGAATTGATTTGATTTTTGATTTTGCATTGCATTGATTAAAACCCAGCAATGGTTTTTGCGTAGTGTTATTTAGTTTGATGTATAGAATGCATGGTTGACGGTTACGTGAAAATGGACTCTCATTTAGACATTGGTGCAGTGGCCGAGCGATCGACTGCTGTGCTAGTTGTAGCGGGTTCGATCCCCGCACGGAAATATTTGCATGACCTACAAGTAGTTGTTTCGGGTCTGGCTGTTTGTGTATAAATGTGAACGCAACCATGACACAGAAGAAAAACCTAGAGGGTCAAAGATTAAAAAAAAAAGTGTTGTAGGTATAGGTTTGTTACCTACCATCAATTCAACAACCAAGAATATTATTTAATTTAAATATTAATAGCTGGCTAATTACCCATTCAGTTTGTGGCTATACCCTCGACTAACTTCGCCGGGTCCTAGCTGGGCTCCCCCGGGCACACCAATCAGTTTTGTGTGATCCCCGGAGTTGGACCCCGTAAAGTAATCGGATTAGTTTGCGAATATTGATTCTTAAGTTTGTTGTTGTTTGTTAATAGGTATAGCAATTAAAAATGTATACAAGGTGTAGGTACCTAATATGTATTATGAGCGCAAAACCTCCGGACGGTCTCTCAGACCATGGTACTGAACAACTTTTATTCTTTTGATACCAATTTACATAACATTACGCCTAGAATCGCCTAATCACAAGGCCGCCACCTGATGCTGATTTTCAGCTGCTGCTCACGAGAGTCATACGCTCAGAAACATAAACAAACACATAGATAGAAAAGTCATAATTTAAATCAGTAATAAAATTTATGTACTTAATAAAATAAAAACAATATCAAAAAGTAAAAATGTATAAAAATAATAACAATAGTAAAATTTTAAAACTTGTGATCACAAGACTAACGACTCAGCGATACCAACTTATTAGTGAGGTCTTGCTAGTGAAGGAGGAGGCCGGGCGTTTGAGGGAGAGTACCTCAAACCAACCCAGCCGCCCGCCGGGGAGACGCTCCGGGCGCCGGGCGCCGCGAGATGACTTCCGACTACCGTAGATGCGGGCCTATGGACGGTGAGCAATGGGTAGCTCACCGTCCGTCCGTCTATTGACGACAGGCCGTGTCGACGGCACCTTTGTGTTTCACGCGCGCCTCGAAGAGATGTCAGGAAAGCAGAGGGGCTTGCCAGGGCTTCCGCCTGCCGGGGTTGCGGGTTGTTCGAAAGAGATATCGCGGCCCTGGAACGTAAAGGGCAATTTAAGGAACATGGGTGGGTTTTAGTCAGTAAAAGTTCTGACACGCGCCCCGCTCCGCTCGAAGTTATTCGATGATTTTCCAATCTAAAAAAAAGTAATCCCTTAATACCCTGCCTACTATAAAGATTTCCCATAAAGTAAGAATTTGATTTATAAGGCTTTTCTACCCAACTATCCGTTAAGCAGATTTATGCGTAACTATAAGTAGTTTTATCAGAAATTATTGGCTATAATCTTCGTTCTTGTCCGTTAATACGTCCCTAGAAAGTTTTATTATTTTGAAAGTTATAACATTTTGCAAGTAAAGTTTTTTGTAGATTATAAAAGAGTGGTCGAGTTTAAGTTGATTCTGTTTATTAATTTTTCAATAAAACTTAATGGACATCTAAACCCTGGTACAAGACCTACTACCCTACTATGACCTCTTAAAGCAATTCTTATTCCACTGAGGGAAAGAGACAGAGCTATACAGGGTGTCTAGCACCATCTCTTTCCCCAGTGGAATAAGAATTGCTATAAGATGTCATAGTAGCCCTTCTGTTAGAATCAGTATCTATTCTAAAACAATTATGCTTACTGATCGTAATTAAACGCTGTTCAAATATTTTGTTAATCGCGATCAATACATTCCAACGAAACGCTTTAAAAAAATGTTTTGGAAACGTCTAGTTATCTCAATAATACTATTAAATCTTCAACCTAATTCAAAGGTTTCGCCATTTAAGATTTCAAATTATAATTTGAAAATCTATGAAATAATTTGTATGCCATCTAAATATGAAAATTGCTTATAATGCCAATAAAATTGATCAAGTACTACGGAAACACGATATCCTGCATTTATATACTGAACAATCTGGTATTTGATACATTGCCTAGACTAAGGAAACAATATGTTGATTAAGGTTTACACTAAGCAGTTACGCATTAAATTGATTAAGGATGTAATCAAATTGATTTATACCGAACCAATTAAATTGATTACAAAGAAATTGCGTGTGTGCGGAAACTCTGATATTATAAATAGCTCCGATTTAGTAGCAATCAGGTATAATGTAAGGGACGCTATTTTTGTTGGATTATTCTAAACTGGACCACCATGCTGCTCACAGAGTGGGACAAATAAAAAGTCTGTTGAACATTCGTATTTTAATGGCGAGCTGGGAGCAAGCCTTTACCAGTAACCGAGCATAAAACCAGGCTTAGGCCTAACCAATCAGTGAAGCATTTTTTGCCCGAGGCTTCGCTCGCGTTAAATTCGGGGTAACACAGTTCCCCTTTCCTGATTTACAGGTACCTGCTATCTGCAATTTTTGCCCTTGCGCCTTATTTATTGTAATAGCAATGCTTAGTTTTCCCTTTCCTTCCCTCTTTCTCCCTCATATCTCAATCTTTTTACCCATACTATCTCTGTACCAAAAATGATCAAAATCGGTTTGGCCATTTAGGCGTGAAGACGTAACAAACAAACAAACTCACTTTCACTTAATTTTATAATATTAGTAAGGATTCTACCTATCTACTACTGAGAATATAGTGAAACCCAATGACACTCTGCTTGACTCGGATATCGAACCAAGAATCTTATGCTCAGCAAGTGCGCGAACAATGTCCAACGAAGCAGTCAAAGACAAGAGAAAGAGAAAAGAGTTTTTATAAATATTTTCCTTAATTCAACGCTACTAACCAAGCGTAATAAACCAAAGACAAAGAGGATATAACAAATTTAAACATTCCATTCTGTCGCACGGATGGAGACAACTTGGTGGTGCAAGGCGGAATAATCCTTTTTAATATTAATTTAAAATTGCTGTTACTACAAATATGGCTTAAGTAAAGTTTCATAGACGTCATCGTGATTTTTCTATTACTTATTTACTTAAAGACGTTTCGTTAAATAACTTGTAGCAGTTTTATACTTTAATCACATAAATATTGGTTAAAATATGAAACATTGTTTTTCGTATACCTACATATTAAAATGTTATATAGCAGAAGACGATCGAGATGAGATCGATAAAAGATGTTATATACATGAAAATTGACTTATTATTTATTTATTTATAGATACTTCATATGCAATAGTGGTACATAGGCGGACTTCATGCCATAAGACATTCTCTACCAGACCACCTTTGGGTAAAATTCGACAAAATTGGGTTAAGGTACAAAAATAATATGTACCTAATTTTCCTAACTATATCCATTCTATGTCTACTATGTCCATCTGTCTGTCTGTTAAGACACTTTATCTCAAGAACGCATGGAGATATTGAGTTAAAATTAAAACCATATACACAAGTCTGTGGTCACTTGTATCTGTGAATTCCTCTCAAGTCTACGCAGTCAAAAGATTTGGCTGTGTATGTCGCAAGTTTGTACGGGACCCTCGGTCCGCGAGCGAGTCTTTTTTTTTTTTTTTTTTATTATTCATAGGCTCGCGTTTGACCACTATCTCACCTGATGGTAAGTGATGATGTGGTCGACGATGAAGCACGCTTACCTAGAAATAACCTATTCACTCTTGACTTGAAGACCCCCAGGTTAAAGCTGTCAGGAAATACAGACTCCGGCAGGGAATTCCACTCCTTAGCAGTACGCACAATGAAAGTATTCCCAAACCGTTTAGTGCGTGTGGGTGGGATGTCTACCATATAACGGTGGCGCATCGCCGTTCGTCTTGTAGTCTGCCTCGCTTTTGGCCGTTTTTCTTTAAATTTAGATTGAATATTTGTTCAACCTATCTTAGTCTGTTATTAATCCGTCCTTATATTCAAGTTTGTTAGTTTAGTTTACGAATTTTATTGTACTCTCTAATATGTTACTGTTTTTTGCCCCAAATAAATAATGAAGGTATCTCATCATCATTTTCCTGCCCTTGCCCCATTCTATTTGGGGTTGGCGCAACACGTTTTCTTCTTCCATTCTCCCCTATCAGACGTCACGACATCATTCTCATTTCTTCTTCATATCATTCCTTACAATCCATCCATCTTTTCTTTGGCCTTCCTCTCGCTCTCTATCCATCAACATTCAGATCCATCACTCTTTTAGTCACATGTGCTTCATACCTTCTCATTACATGTCCATACCAAGACAAACGACTCCCTTTATTTTTTTCTGTAACGGGCGCAACTTGCAAACTTCCTCTAATATACTCATTCCTTACTTTATTCATTCTTGTCACTTCATACAACCATCTCATCATTCTCATCAAATCAAATCATTTATTTCAATTAGACCATTACAGGCACTTTTAAATGTCAAGAAACAAAATGAATCTACAGTCCCGGTCACAAGGCATAATAACTTGTAAAAGTACAGTAGTTACCCATTCCAAAGCGTTGATCTCTATGGAGAAGAATGGGCAAGAAACTCCATGGACACTCTTTTTTTTCACCTCAAATAATAAAGGTATCTGCATAGTCGATTTTCTGATTAGCTTTTATCTTCGTAACATTGAAAACTCGAACAACTCCGATGTTGCATAATAACAAAGTTACTCATAGTTCAGTGCAGCTCATTTACTTCTATTCAGTATAAAATACGTTCGCTAGTATTCAAAGAATGTATACTTTGTAGTTACGCTTCTCATATAAAAGAAACTTTCGCTTAATTCAAAATGATTAGCAAACTATTTTAATATTAAGTTTTATGATTTTTTTACTTGCGGTATACCGTACAAGCATAAACATAGACATAGCATCGACATAGACATAGCATAGACATAGACATAGCATAGACATAGACATAGCATAGACTTAGACATAGCATAGACATAGCATAGACATAGCATAGACATAGCATAGACATAGCATAGACATAGCATAGACATAGCATAGACATAGCATAGACATAGCATAGACATAGCATAGACATAGCATAGACATAGCATAGACATACCATAGACATAGCATAGACATAGACATAGAATTCCAGTACTTTTCTTTTTTTATTAATGTTTTGCGGATGGGAACAAATATAATAAATCTCCTCGCTCTATGCCAAGCAGGGGGAGTGTAAGACTTTTCTTACTAAAAGTCACTTTAATTAATTCTTTTGCCCTTTGTGTTTCGGGACCGCGGTATCTCTTTCGAACAACCCCCAACCCCGGCAGGCGGTGGTCCTGACCGGGTCCTGTCATTTCTAGTACTAACAAAGAGATTTATCACCTTCTTAGTTCGACTGCAAGTGAATGCAGCTGAATACCCGTGGTTTATATGACGACTGCCACTCTGGCTTCCAAAATTAAAAAAAAACTGCTATGATAACCTTTTTTGCGGGTAGGAACTTATCGAATAAATCGCCCGATCTGGGCAAAGCAGGGGGGGGGGGGAGTTTCAGACTTTTCTGACAAGAATCCATGGCCCTTCTTTTGCCATTTCGATGGGCCTGTTGGTCTAGTGGTTAGTGGCCCTGACTGCTGAGCCGGAGGTCGTGGGTTGGATTCCCACCCAGGACAAACTTTGTGTGATGAGCATGATTGTTTGTTCTGTGTCTGGGTGTGATTCATCTATAATATGTATGTATTCATAAATTATATAAGTATGTATATCAGTTGTCTGGTTACCATAACACAAGCTCTGCTTAGCTTGGGATCAGATAGCCGTGTGTGAGTTGTCCCAAGATATTATTATTATTTATTATTATTATTTATTTATGTTCGGGGGCTATATCTAAATTAACGACTAATAAAGATTTATCACCAGCTAAGTTCGACTCTAACCGAATGTAGCTGAATACTATTGGTTTTTGTTGTTGCCTATCTGGCTTCCAAAATTATTCAGTTGTCAAACCCTTAGCACTTTCTGTTACGGCTGTCAAAGATTTCATTGACGGTACGGTTGGCGCAGCGCTACGTGTCGCGGGTTGGATCCCCGCACGGAACAAATATTTGTATGACCTGCAGATAGTTGTTTTGCGTCTGGCTGTTTGTGTATGTGAGTTTAAATGTTTGTAAACGCATCCACGAGAGGTACTAGAGAAATTCCTAGTTTAAAAAAAAAGTGATAACAACTAGGCCAGGGAAATACTAGATCATTCGATTTTAATTTGTACCAGGCCAAAACTTCTCAAGATCCCCCTAACGATCCCCCCCTCTACCTACAAAACGATTCATGTGTTATAATATATGTAAAGCTAAATACAAAATATACCCATATTTTAACCAAAGCGTAGATAAGACCATGCAACAAGAAATATTACACATAATTCAGGGTTCCGTGGAAGCGTTATCAGGTTTTTCGTGTTTATAAAAACGGTGAGTTAAATCACCTAAGCGCCTGCATGTATGATGAAGGCAATTTTTCACTCGCTAGCGTTATTGCGTTTTGCAATTTTTATCCGGCAGGCTTTTTGCGCCATTCGAAGGACATACAGGGTAAATTGCTTGGATAAACATTATATTGATACACTGGTTTTTATAAAAAACTTTCGGTATTTATAAACATGCTAGTATTTGCCCGTGGCTTCACTCGCGTTTAATTTGGGGTAACACAGTTACCCTTTCCTGATTTGTAGGTTAGACTTGTAGTTTTTGCCCTAGCGTCTTATTTATTGTAATAGCAAAGCTAAGTTTCCCTATTTTCCCTCATTTCTAACTTTAAAAAAAAAAGTTAGCTTACCTATGTCTGTCTCCAGGGTCCCAACTATCTCTGTACCAAAATTCATCTAATTCGGTTTAGCCACGTAGGCGTGAAGACGTAACAAACAAACTCAATTTTGCTTTTATAATATTATAAAGTAAGCATCACACTTAAGTTCGAATCAAAATGATTTAAATTCGCCTTAAACTTTTTCTTACATAAATGAGCAAAAGATTTTCAGCACATAAATCTTTTCAGATCAAAGGCATTATAAAAGAATTCATTGGATGTTTACATTCACGACAGGACCTTTTGTGAGTCCGTGTTAGCAGGTCGAAGGACATACCCCAATAGTTATCGATTTATGGATAACAATACATAAAGACCTTAGGTTTGGCAACCAGCTTTGAATGCTTCCACTCTTGATCATAACACCTATTGTGATGCCCGTTTTTATTGAAATTTTCCATGTAAAATTGAAGCTTTTGATTTGCCTACCTAGTCTATATACCTCTATCTACATACACATTAGATTATATATTTGGTGTCCTTACGTAACACGAACGGTTTAAAACGATTTAGATCATCATCTACCTAGCCTTTTCCCGAGTGTGATACGTGACTTAGAAAAGTGTAACACCTAATAACATGTCCCCGTAAGTTTACAAATACAAAACACTTAAAAACGAATGCACGCTACCACGAAAAACTTAACGCCGTAGCAATATGATCTCGAATAACGAAATCTCTAATGTTCCCTTTTTCGAAACACTTAACAACGAATACACGCTACCACGAAAAACTTAACGTATTCGTAAACTTATGGGGACGTGTTATTAGGTGTTACACTTTTCTAAGTCACGTATCAAACTCACGACTGTCAAAGATCTACAAATGACAGCCGGGACCAACGGCTTAACGTGCTTTCCGAGCACGATAAGCACACTTTAAAACGATTTAGATATATAAAGTAAACACATTTCTATAAATAATTGCATAATAACACCTGAATTGTTTACTAACAAATCTTCTTCACAAAAATATCAACTATCTAATAAAACAGTGCTTCCTCTCCTCTCCGTTTTTTCTTTTGAGCTACGAAATGCTGAAAAACACATTTTGGTTCTGACCGCACTGAACTGCAGATTTACTTAAACTAATCCAAAGTAAAGTAACAAATGACAATTCTTTAACGTAACCCTAAACATTATATCCCCCTAACCCGTCAGGTCTTTTATACCAACCCTCATAAGTAATAACCACCGTCACTCATACTTGTCTGTAATGTGGCACTCGGTTACTGGGGTCGCGGGTCGTTTCGACCGGGACACTCACACTGATGGGGTTTTTATTATATTTTTTCTTGTCTTTTATATTTTTATTACAATTCCATGATGGAGGGTACTTTTTGCGGATGGGAAATCATTAAATAACTTTCCCCGCTCTGGGCGGAGCGGGGGGTAGTGTGAGACTTGTACTGACTAAAACCCACGTTCCACATGTTCCGGAACATAAAGGGCAATAGAAGGAACATCTTTTGCCAAGGTATCTCTTTCGAACAACCCCCAGCAACAGCAGGCGGTGGCCCAGGCCCTCTGCTTTGCTGACATCTTTTTGAAGCGTGCGTGGAACACTAACGCGCCGTCGACACGGCCTGTCGTCTATAGACGGACGGACGGTGAGCTACCCATTGTTCACCGTCCACAGGCCCGATGATTGAGGGTTAAGGTTAGCTATTTGCATGCTGTTTTGTAAATAAAAAATATTATAAGTTTTAAAATAAAAACACTCTTTATAGTACTCTTTTCAGCGAACCCTTTCATTTATTTATTTACCAGAGCATGGAGGACTTACAGTTTTTTACAAACCGATTTTAACATCGGAAGGAACATGGGTGGGTTTAAGTCAGTAAAAGTCTGACACTCCCCCCCACTCTGCACAGAGCGGGGTAAGTTATTTGATGATTTCCCAACCGACTTCGTCCGTGTGGCATAGTTACTTTGGGCTACCGCTAACTTTTACCCGCGTGATGATTGAAAAAATAATATCTTTCTCTCCCCTATTCTTCTCTCTTTCTCTCCTTTTTCTCTCTTTTTTTAGCCTATGTCCGTCTCTAGGGCCCCAACTATCTCTAAACCAAAATTCATCAAAATCTGTTTGGTCATTTAGGCGTGAAGACGTAACAAAAAAACTCACTTTCGCTTTAATAATATTAGTAAGTAAGTAAGGTTTGCAGGAAAAAGAATTGATATTATATGGACAAAGGTCTGTAATAAAACACTTTTTTTTAATGGTGGCAATCACAAATTGTAACTGAACATACGGTCCTGGTTCGATTCCTTGGTCGGGCAGTGTTATTGAGTTTTGCTGTCATGGAACAGCCTTTCTCAGTAGCAGCCAGAAGTTTCCATTTGTGCCCGGTTGATGGTAATTAACTCGCCCCCAATTACATTAACTTTAAGTAGAGTACTAACCAGATACTACGAGCCTTTAGCTATTTCACGCTGAAAATATTAAAGAAGTAGTTGGCACCCGCGGCTTCTCCCGCGTGATGATCGTAAAAAAAGTATTCTATGTGTTATTTCAGACTATAAACTAGCTCTGCTCCAAATTTCATCAAGATCCGTTCAGCCGTTTTGACGTGAAAGAGTAACATACATCCATACATACATCATAAAATAGTATTATCAATTTTTTGATATTTATATTGGCAATCTATACATAAACATTTTGGTATTATTAGCAAATACTCCCACAAAACAGAAATGAAAAGAATGAACAAAAATACGTATTTCCATTTAAAGAAAATCATGGCAACATTTGTAAGACATATTATTTTATTTTTAAATGAACTGAGAGTACGCTCGTCGATCAATCAAGGGTTTAAGTCCAGTGTATGCAGATCTCTCATTATAAGGGAAACCTTTACAAACCGGGGCCATGATGAACTGGAAGTGGTATAACTTTATGTGATTCCGTGTGTACAAGAAACATTTCTACCGAGCATGTTTTCTTGGTTTATATCTGTAACTGTCTGCCAGATACCCTATTAGGTGAACGTTTTATACCGTTAGTATTGAAATATCGGTGTAGTCTAGACGATCGCCAAATTCCCTTGTGGTGAACGAAAATGACACACGAAATAGGTAGTACATTTTGATTCAAGTGTCTTTGTCATTGCGACCGATGCGGAATTCACACACGAGCCATTATGCGAGGGTGTTATGGAGCCGAGAACAGCAGCGACAAATTCTTACGTGAATCAAACAATGTTTTTCACTAACGTAGTTTCCTATCTTTATACGCTGCTTTCTTTCCTAGAGATAATCTGTAAGCAGTTCCAAAGGGACTCCTCTTATACCTACGTTTCTTAACTGAACACAGGCATAGGAAGATAGTATCGAAGGCTTTTTTTATATCCAGGAAAGTAGTGAGTCAATATTTTCGCGTATCTACATTTTAAACAATATGAGAGGTAAAGTCTGAAACTCTCTGAACTCTCTGAAGTCTGAAGTCTTCTGTCGATAATCCTTGCCTAAATAAGTAAATACATAATCATCATCATTTTCCTGCCCTTGTCCCATTCTATTTTGGGTCGGCGCAACACGGTTTCTTGTTCCATTCTCCCCTATCAGACGTCACGGCATCATTTACTCCTTTCTTCTTCGTATCATTCCTTACATACAAATTTTCTTTGACTTTCCTCTCGATCTGCGTCCATCAACATTCAGCCTATATACATATAAAGTTTTAAATTTGATACCTTTACTCGTTTCTGAGATTAAGAGTCTTGTCAGGCATATAGACAGGCAGACAGACAAGAAAGTGCTCCTATAAAGGTTCCGATTTATAAGCTATTCAATTATATTATTAATTTCTGGATTCGGAACCGGACCGAATCCAGAAATTTCGTAACGAAAAAAAACCTGACGCTCCCCGCTCCGACGGGCACGGAGGTGTGGCTTGTCTAACGTCGTTTACACAATACGGTCAGTTATTTCAATCCCGGTTCTAATGATCTAATAGCGTGTTTGGTAGGGAATCGGATAGTCAATCGACATTACGCTGGATCAAACTCAAGGTCTTGTTTTTCTTTTTGCGACTTCTTTTCATTGGACGTACTTTTTAAATATTATATTTAGTTTTTTATTTATTGTCTAAGTTAATAAAAAAATGTTTCTTTTTGCGACTTCTTTTCATTGGAAGTATTTTTTAAATATTGGAACGAAGTTCCTTTTCGCGCGTTGTGAAAGGGGGCGGAAAAAATTCTTACGAAAAGTTGTCACGACACTTTTTGCTATAGTAAGCTATTGTAAGCTGTGCGGCGTCGCATGTTTCTCTGTCTGTTTGCTCAGAAGGGAAGGAACTTCGTTCCATCCGGGTGTCCCTTGACACCTCTAATTTTTTTTAATTAGATTGTTTTTATTCATTGCATAAGTTGATAAAAAATGCTATGCAATAGCTTTACCGCGGCAGTCCCCGAGTGGCACACGTATTTTTTTCTTTTGTTGTTCGGAATCCTAAAAACTAAATAAAAAAAGTGTGTGTGTCAGCTCCGACGCACGACTGGAGTTTACTCCTTAAGTACGAGTATCTAACCATACGCAAAAAAAAAAAAAAATAGCAATACATACGTATAAATACATCGACACTGATAGAAACAAACAAGCCCAATAACATGTAGTATATAGGTATAGTCGCCTATACAGCATACCATATGTACGTCTTAATACACTCACAGCCAAATTAGAAAGTTGCGCATCAAAAACGTGACACATTTTCGTTACTTTAGTAGGTTTTACCCTCGGATTTTTCTCATACCGGGCGCCTTATATATGAAAATCGATTCTTATGGAGTAAACTCCAAAAAAGCTAATGGCGTCATTAAAATTCTATACCACCTTTTTTCGGATGGGAGATCCATTCGAAAACAAAAGACGGTGTTTATTCGAACGACTTCGGATGCGTCCAACATTTATTGATTCTAAGGAGGTACAAAGTTCGCCGAAGCAACTAGAAAATAAATCAATTATTAACGTTATCATTTCCAATTGATTTGAGAGATATATCGAAGCTTCGATTAGCTCGGTACAGTCAAGGTCGAAAGTTTTCTACGTAATATTATACTTTTATTGTAACCGAAAACGGAGGAATTGGGTTGTTTACTAAAAGTAATCGCTAAGAGCTCTGTAAATGACTCGTTAGTTTGTTATTACAGGGTCGAATTGCTTCATTGTTCAAGGACTTACTTTAAAGGTCAAACAGTCACTTTTCAGGGTGTTATACTTACTATATCCTTACTTAATATTATAAAAACGAAAGTGAGTTTGTTTGTTTGTTACTTCTTCACGCTTTAATGGCTTAACCGATTTTGATGAATTTTGATATAGAGATAGTTGGGAACTTTTTAGCCTATGTCCGTCTCCTGACATAGGCTAAAAAGTGGAATGTGAGGGAGAAAGAGGGAAGAAAAGGGAAAACTTAGCGTTGCTGTTACAAATCAATAAGGCGCAAGAGTGTATTACCCCAAATTTAACGCAGGCGAAGCCGCGGGCGAAAGCTAGTTATATTATAAAAGCTACTTACTATACTATATTATAAAAGCGAAAGTGAGTTTGTTCGTTTGTTTGTTACGTTTTCAATATAGCTATTTTTTAATAGTGTGATGTAGGTAGAAAGAGGGAAGAAATGATATTTTTTTTCGATCATCACGCAGGTTTAAGTTAGCGTTAGCCCAAAGTAACTACCACGCGGACGAAGTCGCGGGCGGAAGCTAGTACTATCCTTATCCTTACTAATATTATAAAAGCGAGTGTGTTTGTTTGTTTATTTGTTTGTTTGTTACCTCTTCACGCTTTAATTGCTAAACCGATTGTGATGAATTTTGGTACATAGATAGTTGGGAACCAGGAGACGGACATAGGCTAATGTTTATTTTAAAAAAGTGGGATGTGAGGGAGAAGGAAGAGGGGAGAAAAGGGAAAACTTAGTGTTGCTATTACAAATCAATAAGGCGCAAGGAGAACTGTGTTACCCCAAATTTAACGCGGGCGAAGCCGCAGGCGAAATCTAGTATAAAATAAATGTTTATCAACTAAAATTTTCAGTAAGTATCTTCATTTTCAATTTTGCAACGTTTGATTGATTGAGTTGATTTTCACAGCTTCAAGAGACCACAGACTTCAATTCTTTGATATTTCGTCTTGTTCCCGAGATAAAGGGTTTTGACAGACGAACAACAAAGTGATCCGTTTTTCCTCTTTGATGATGATGATGATCTGTACCTTACAGATCAGTAAAATAATGCTTCACACTTTGCTTGACTAATACTTTTAGGATGCCATTGATGCTTCTTGACGGGCCTGTTGGTCTAGTGGTTAGTGGCCCTGACTGCTGAGCCGGAGGTCGTGGGTTCGATTCCCACCCAGGACAAACTTTGTGTGATGAGCATGATTGTTTGTTCTGCGTCTGGGTGTGATTTATCTATTATATGTATGTATTTATAAATTATATAAGTATGTATATCAGTTGTCTGGTTACCACAACACAAGCTCTGCTTAGCTTGGAATCAGATAGTCGTGTCCCAAGATATTTATTTATTTATTTATTCTACACAGCTTGCCTAGCATTGCAACCTTTCTCTGACGGCATCATATAATTCACCAATATGTTCTTCAGCTGTATAACAAACATATAATTCGCGTTTTGCGGTGTTTGTAGGTGTTTGTAATCAAACTCCTCCGAAGCGGCTGTAACGATTTGTATGAAATTATGTGTGCAAATCGCGTAGTTTGAGAATCGACTAACATCTGTCTTTCATAGAATACCTCTAAGTTAAAATGGCTTCCTAAACAGCGGATGAAACCGCTGGGCAAACCTAAGTTAACCAACTTATTTTTCATCCCACCATCTCGGAAAGAGTATTTTTAATCTTCAATATCTGAGTGGAAAAGTCGTTTTTATTCTCTAGAGGATAAAGTAAATTGAATTTAGAACATCGTGTGCACTAAGTTTGTGAATTTAAAAAAAACATTAAACCGATTTACTGCTACCTCTATGGTGCCGAATATATCATACAACTTTTTTTTAATTTGTTAAAAACTCAGATTTGGAACCTTCTTGGTGTTTTTTCAATTTGCTTTGTACGCGGTCCTTTACGCGGCATTTTTTCACGTCATTGTTAAACCATATATTAAAAACAAGAAACTTGAAAACAAGTGAAAAAACTAAAATGAGTGATTCTAGCGACGAGGAAGTTTGTTTGACGCCAACAGAATTGACTGAAACTGTTAATAATGCGCAAATGAGCAACATTTCTTGAACTTCCAGAACACCTGTTTTACACGGGTCATTGTTTCCGACGAACTTCATCCACACTTTTGGCTGATTCCGGAGCTGATCTCCTGTCCCTTAAGCGCCACGGAGGCTGGAAGTCCAATGCAGTTGTAGAAGGATACATAGAGGATCCCATCCAAAATAAGTCTTAAATATGTGAAGGCATCGTAGGAGCCATTGGGCTAATGGCTCCTACGATGCCTACACCAAAAACAAGCCGTTATGAAACACCTAACCATCTCCTTCTCTCTCCAACATTCACGCCAAGGGAATCCGATGAATCGGTACAACTATTAAGTATGTTAGATAGTTTACCGAAAAACAGTACACAAGTGACTAACACCAATATTACAGTACCAAACAAAAATATTACATTCAATTTAAATAACTGTAGCAACGTTACTTTAAAATTTTCTTAATTATACCTTACTATTATTTTGTTATAATTTAAAGATTATTCTGTAATACTTACCTGTCATAATGTAGTAATTAATACCTAAACTGAAATAAAAGTGTACCTATCTTGTGATTGTAAACTTTTTTTTTTGCATTTAGTCATTTCCTCGCTGAGGTGGAATGAAAAGTTACGTGTTGCACTCGAGTGCAAAGATTTTTCACCTCGTGCTCTTTTGAAAATTGAACACGCGGTTAAAAAGCAACTTTGCACTCTTGTATAACAAATAACAATTTTATGATGGTATACATACATATAATATACTCCATATCTATAAAAGTATCTCAATAATAATTTCGCCAGACGTACGCTCACTAATGTGAATTCACATTTAAAACCCCACTAGCCAAAAAGTTAATCCACAAACTGAGCCAAAATGTACTCAAACACGACACAACAGAATTGAGCCAGCAATTTAAAACGCAAAAGCAAATTATGAAATGCAGTGCAATAACAAAGTGAAGACTAGAGTCGAGCTTAGCGAAGCTCACATATCGTTATCATATATACTAGTTCGTAAATATATATACTTGTTGCATGTACGGTGAAGTTTCAGTCCGTTCCGATCCGCTTCAGGGGGCCTACTCTCTTTCTCCGAAACGTAACTTCGTTAACGAACGAAAGTCAAAAGTAGTTAGTTAGTTTCATTTCATTTCATTCATTTCGAAATTTTCGGACGTCCGAAGTTTATTTGACATTAAAATTTTCTAAACCTACTCTAATTCGCGCAAAATGATATAGAGTAGGGTTACAAACGTAACTACTTTTGACTTTCGTTCGTTAACGAAGTTACGTTTCGGAGAAAGAGAGTAGGCCCCCAGTAGCGGTCGAGTGTTTGCGGAGAGCGAACGTGCCCGTCCCTCGTGCGACGCTTTCCGCGTTTCGACGTACACGTTCTACGAAATCGGTGTTCTTTTTTCAAATAGTGTTTTTTTTTAAAGTATGATTTGAGAACGTTAAATATTTTTTTGTGTGTGCTTGAAGTTATTTCTTTTAACTGTTTTCTTTTTTTGAAATTGGATTTGGAAGTTTATTTAAATAATAATGTTCTTTATTCGTGTCTATGAATTTTAACAGTATTAGCAAGTAACTAAATAGTGTCTAGAATTAAATAAATTACTATATATGTATATTATTTAAATCAGATTTTCTTCAAATCAATTATGTGTTTGTGTGAAAAAGAAGCTTACAAAGGCTGTGTGAACTTTTAAACGCAACTCAGTGACTTCTGCTGTTAACAAAGTGACAAAAAAACATTTGTTCTGCATAAAGGTAATTTTTAATTATTTTAATATTCTTTGTTACCGATTAATGATAAGGAAATTAATACACAACCGCTATACAATCATACCCTTTTAATGAAAAAACCGAATATCTACACAATCATAACCTTATAATGAATACAAATATTCGTAAACATACTCTGTCTCTACGAAAATTTATTTCGCTCAAAAAGAATACAATTATTCAATTCATAAAAAAACATAAAAATTAAGATAGGCGACGGTTTAACCTATTAAGTTAATACCAGCCTATTGTCCCACTGTTGGGCAAATCCTCTTCAAAGGCAAGAGTCGTTTGGTACAAATCTCTTTCTAGCGATTTTTTTTTTAGTATTGATCTCTATGTTTGCTCAAGACGGGTTGGCAGTTCAGACTTATATTCATTACTAGCTGTGCCCAGCGGTTTCACCCGCTGTTCAGTTAGGGGCATGAAAAATAGATGTTAGCCGATTTTCAGACCTACCCGATATGCACACAAAATTTCGTTCAAATCGGTCCAGCCGTTTTGGAGAAGTATGGGAACCAAAATTGTGACACGAGAATTTTATATATTAGATAAGTCCAGGTTACTTCACAATGATTTCCTTCACCGATGTCTGTGATGTCTTTTTTTGCGGATGGGGAAATCATTAAATAACTTCCCCTGTTCTCTGGGCGGAGCAGGGGGGGATTGTCAGACTTGAACTGACTAAAAACCCACCCATGTTCCTTCTACTGCCTTTTATGTTCTGGGGTCGCGGTATCTCTTTCGAACAATCCGCAACCCCGGCAGGATGTTTGATTGTCTTAGATAAACTTTAGAAAGTAATTAAATTAAATAAATAAAAAAAATCACATTGATACTTGCCCGGATTTGAACTCATAACCTCATGATGAGAGGCAAGAGCTTAACCTCTGGGCCATTACGACATGTTAATCCTGTCTTTAAACGACAATAATTAAATGCAATGCAAACATTGTTTTTTCACATAAGTCTTATCTTTTATCAAAAGCCCCGACTAATAGATAAGGTTTAATAGATAAGGCAATCACGCTCCACTGGTTTTCCAAGTCGTGATTTGGAGATTAAAGATTACAGAAAATCATGGTTTTGTTCTAGCATTCCAATATAAGTGTATGGTGCCCTTTTGACCAAACCAGGTGAATGCACAGACATTTTGGGTCTTTGATGACAGCGTAGCCAGTCTTACCAAGGTGTATCGCATTACCCAGTACTAAATGGGTTGTGGAGATCCGATAGGCAGTCGCTCCATGTAAAATACTGGTATTCAGATGCGTCCGGTAAGACTGAAAACCGACCCCAACATAGTTGGGAGAAGGCTAGGCACATCATGATGACAGCGTAGCTAGACTCCCTGCCGGGGTAGCGGGTTGTTCGAAAGAGATACCGCGGCCCCGGAACGTAAAGGGCAATAGAAGGAACATGGGTGGGTTTTAGTCAGTACAAGTCTGACATGCCCCCCCGCTCCGCCCAGAGCGGGGGAAGTCATTGGATGATTTCCTACCCGAAAAAAAAAATCGTAGCTAGACTGGAATCTTGCTGTTTGATTATGCTTTTTCTTTTTATTATGGGTTTACGTAAAGCTCAATGTACACGAGTCTTGAGTATTTATTAACCTTGAGTCGACATAAAAATCGTCATGTTTCTGCGCTTGTTAAAAGGAAAATACAAAACTGTGCGAGATGTGCACCGTTGGACACCTCACACACCGAGGGTTGGACTTGCGCCATAAACGGCCATATCTTTTGACTTGGACTAAGAGCAACCTCTTAGTCTACGTCTTTTTTTCTCCAAAGGACCACCAAGTATATGGTTTCAATTTCAACTTGATAACTGTACGCTTTCCCGAGATATTCTCATCTTGACAGGCAGACAGACAGGTAGCCAGACAGAAGTAGAGAATGATAAAAAGGAAATCCTTGTGGAATCACTTTGTTGCCCGTCTGTCAAGAACCTTTATCTCGGCAACACGTACCGGTATCCAGTTGTAATTCATTTTTTTAAAAAAAAACGTTGTAACGGAATTACTCCTGTATCGTGGGTGCGTTTACAAACAATTAAACTCACATACACGAACACCCAGACCCGGAACAACTATCTGTAGTAAAATAAAAAACCGTGTGTTCAAGTATGCGGTGCTTTGGAGCTATGAAAAAGAATCAACCCACGCAGACAAAACATATATGGCGGTTTATCTCGCCAGTTTGTCCATACAAACTGCCATAAATGTTTGCAAAAGTCCGACTCGCACTTGGCCGGGTATTTTTTTTTCTTCAAAAGTTTGTTCGGAACCGCGCGCGAGGCCTTTAAAGTCCGTCTTTTTTTTTTCTTTGATTCGCCCCTGTGGACAAGAAAACTGAAGAGCGGAATTTCTGATATCGTGTCAAATAGCAATATTTTCCAATACGCCTTCATTTTGGAACACTGATTATCAACAAGGTCATTATTTATTGTCTTCAAAGAGGCTAGTACTCAGCGTTTCTCGTTTGAGGTCAAAGTTGAGGAGGAGTGCTCTGACCATGAGAATTTCGGCCTCGCTAAACAATGGCGATCGCTAAAGTATATTTTCAGCTGAATTTTAATGGACCGTAAAAGATCTTGAAACTGTTTTACTTACGTTATAAAAGAAGCTTTTAATCTTTTCGGTGAAATATTGGAAATTAAATTATTTATTCGTATTTTGTAGGCTGACTTGCGGGTTTTAAGATTTATTCAAAAATATTTGTAGGCATGTCCATTATATTTTTTTGTTTTCTTAGTTAGCGTTGGATTGTTAAGGATATTGATAAAAATCGTTTATAATTTTATTTATGGGTCTGCATGGCGATTCATGATGGAAAGTCATCTACTTTTAAAAGAAAAAAACCTTGCCCCACTCTAGGAATTTTTCCTGTATCGTGGGTGCGTTTACAAAAATTTAAACTCACATACACAAACAGCCAGACCCGGAACAACTATCTTTAGACCATACAAATACTTGTTCCGTGCGAGGATTGCTCACCCACTGCACCAATTTATTATATTATACAGAAAAAAACGGATTAAAAAAAAATATCCTTGCCTTCCTGAAACAACCGAATTACTAAAAAGAGATTTTCTCCTTATTTCATCAAACAATTATTCTACAAAGTTATCTCTAATTTTCTATAAGGATGTAAAAAAATTCAAAGGGCCTTAATGTAGATGTTTTATTCAGGAAAATGTTTATCTTGTATTTGTCATTAATATTAATCGGGTATTTTGTTTTCTTATCACTGAGATGTATAAACCTTTATATACAAAAAGATCGATGTATGAGAATTCGCAAATCCTTACTAACATTATAAAAGCGAAACTGAGTTTGTTTGTTTGTTTGTTACCTCTTCACGCCTTAATGGCTAAACCGATTTTGATGAATTTTGGTACAGAGATAGTTGGGAACCAGGAGACGGACATAGGCTTTAATTTTTATTTGCAAAAGTGGAATGTGAGGGAGAAAGAGGGAAGAAAAGGGAAAACTTAGCGTTGCTATTACAAATTAATAAGGCGCAAGAGGAACTGTGTTAACCCAAATTTAATGCGGGCGAAAGCTAGTATATGTATAAACGGTAAACCGTTTATGATGTACTAGTTTTTGCCGCGCACGTTAAATTCCCAATTTACATTTACCAAAAAAAATTGCTTATGTCCGTCTTCAGGGTCTCAACTATCTTTTTACCAAAATTCACCAAAATCGGCCTTACCATTTAGGCGTGTAGACGTAACAATCAAACAAACTAACTTTCGCTTTTATAATATTAGTAAGGATTTATTTTATAATACTCAGGAAGAGCAAGGAGTATTTTTTACTGTTTTTAAGGACAGAGATAGTGCATCAGTTACGGATAACCGAAACCTGATAGGCTTTGTTCAGTAAAACCCTCCGATTTCCCGGATCCGTTTAAGACAAAAGGTGCTCTCTATAATCAAATTTCGGTCCGTCGGAAACGGGCCGTAGGGAATCGGATACTATCTGATTTCGGCTTCGGTTATTAACTGTGGGGGATGGTAAAACATTGTTTTTGAGGGTAGTTCCGGTTAGTTTGTGTTCTTGTCGTATGGAGATAAGATTTTACGCTTGGGACTTGATCTTCGGTGCTGGTTAGGCAGGGACAATGATATTTTGTAGTACTGGGGCTGTAAAATGCCCGCTTTTACAGTATCATAAAGGGATGTTATTAAGGCACTGTACGTGGCGAACACTTTGTAAAACGTCTAGATTTACGTCGCAAAGTTAGCTGTATCTAAATATACGTAAATATACGTACCACAAACCAAAATATATATAATAATACAGTGTATAGTCAAATACATAAAGAAAAGACTTAAACAAAAACAGTTTACAAAAGTGGTCTAGTAATACAAAAAAAAAAAAATTGAAAAGCCAGAATTTTTTTTTTGGAAATTCAAAAAAAGAATCTCAATTTTTTCAGCGACAACCATAATTTTTTTTATATTTATAACAAAAGATATTTCATAGATTAAAGACATTGTTCTAAAACTTTTAAAACGCGGAACTGTACTTTTTTTAAATATTTAATTAAAACTGCGAAATGACTTACATTTTTTGCGAAAAACGCTGAAATATTTTTGACCTTTATATTCTATTGATGCACAACTGTCGTATACTTGTGTCAGCCTACGCCCAGTCTGCAGCTAACCTCACCTCCGCGATTACCTAAAGATAAGTTTCTTACCGCGCCGCGTTATGAATTGACACTTTCTGATCATTCTACAAATTGTTACGTGACAGGTTATTTTAGGTTCTTATTTGGAGGCCGGAGATCTTAAACGCGTTCTCCCTATGGAAGTGTTTTCCTGGTGAAGTGGCAAAAGAAAAAGTTTCTGGTAGAAAATTGTTGTCTGCTTAGTTGATTGCTTATCACTTAAACCTGTTGACTTTGTGGTCACAAAAATAATGAAAGTTAAAAGTTCCAAAAATATTTTAACAATTTTTATTTGTTTGTTACAAGCAAATTATTTTATAAATGATCATGTTTATTTGTGATATTTTGTTGATAAATACATTTTTTTTATTATGTATGAAAGCCTTAAAAATATAGTCTCTAGTCTAGTTGTTTATTGTTATCCGTGGTGAATTTAAAAAAAAGTGCTTGTTGCGACAAATGAGAAAAACGCACGCGTGTGAAATACATTGCATATTAAACCTAATAGCAATAAGAGTCAGTTTGCGAGAAAGTGTCTTGAAAAAGACATGTCACCCTAATTAATTTTACCTTAAAGAAACATTTTTAATGGGGCTTTTTACACATAAGTAGTAGTAGATTACCTTATAAGCTGCAGATAAAGCCTCTGATATAGACAGGCTAAAATAATTGCGCAGGGGCACAATTTGTGGACGTGACTAGAGATGTAGTTAGCACTGTTCTGGCCGCTTCAAATCCGCCGGTTCCTTAAACGTATGTGGGCAGTTAATGTTGAATTTATTAATGGAAGTCTATTGTATGAATTAATGAATTATATTTTGACAGCCTCTTAATGTATGTTTACTATTCAGAGCCTGGAATGTTCTAGTAATCAATAAATTGTCGTGACAGAGCAGTTAACAAAAAATTACGTCTATTATAATTTATTGTAGAGACGCACTAGCGCGCGTTTTAATAGCGTATCTATCCTCCTTCGTTTAGATTTGAAAATAGAATTACAGGCTTTTAGTTAAATAAATTGTTTGCATCACACAATCAGTATCATCCGTAGATAGAAATACTTTCTCAAATGATTATATTGCTAGCTGCGCCCCGCGTATTCACTCGCATAGTGATAGCTAGTGCTACCACTAGATCCTATATATTTTGTTGGTGAGTTTTTTTTTCAATCATGCTCATCACACAAAGTTTGTCCTGGGTGGGAATCGAACCCACGACCTCCGGCTCGGCAGTCAGGGCCACTAACCACTAGACCAGGCCCGTCTAAAGTTTGAGAATGGTAGTCTAAAATGACCGCAGAGCCAGAATTATAATCCTACTTCCTACTGTATATCTTACTAATATTATAAATGCGAATGTATGTGAAGATGGATGTATGTTTGTTACTCTTTCACGTCAAAACACTTGAACGGAACTTGATGAAATTTCGTGATTATAGTCTGGAATAGCACATAGGATACTTATTTTTTCAATCATCGCGCGGGCAAAGCCGCGTGTGACAACGAATAGGATAATAATATTAATTTCTTTGCAATATTAAAAATGGTCACAAAAAGTATGCACAACATTAACACGTTTTGTGACCATTTAAAGAATTGTATCGTAATTGATATTAGGATCATATTATTATATTTTTCTTAAGACGCCATTACTGACTTTCTGTTACTGGTACACATAGCGCCAAATCAACCTATACAAAACAAATTTATACGGATCTCTGATTGCATTGGAAAACTATACAAAGCGAGACTCTAGTATACTGGAAATCCATGACTTGATGTGTCTATTTGTACTATTAGTTCTTACTACCTGGTGCCCGCAGTTTCACCCGTGTGATATCAAATAAAAGTATCCTATGTGTTATTGCAGACTATAATCTACAGAACGGCCAACGAGAAGCGATACCAAATGTAAACAAAACCCATGCTAAAACCCCATCTAAAATGGCCGCCCGAATGTTGGCGAACCCGTCTTAACATTGTCATGTTTTTGCCGGGAGAACGAGACATTACGACAAAGGCACAAGATGGAAAGAGCTAAATATTAGATTGTCAACGCCACAGTTGTTCTTTAGGTTAATGACCTTTCGTATCGCTTCTCGTTGGCCGTACTGTACATTTGTGCCAAATTTCATCAAACATCCATCCAGTAGGATTTAGGCTTAACATGACGTATGCTAGCGGTCAGACTAAAGCCTTATACTATAAAAGCTAGGGTCCACTTTTATCTTCTTTAATATCTTGTATTGTTACATAAGACGTCAAGGTTGTCTGGTGGAGATTGCTGATAGCGATTGAGGCCTCTGTTCTTTGTTTTTATTAACTTTTTGTGGGTTCATTAAACGGCCTCATTTGTGTAGCATTTTCTTTTTTCACGAAAAACAAATTGGATGAAGTCGAGGATCGTCTTTTAAGTTCTAGATATTATAGTCAGTCAGTTTAGATGAAGGGGCGGAGCTAGCGAGAGCTGCCTCGGACGTGCGGGCCTGTGGACGGTGAGCAATGGGTAGCTCACCGTCCGACGATTGACGACAGGCCGTGTTGACGACGCGTTAGTGTTTCACGCGCGCCTTAAAGAGATGTCAGCAAAAGCAGCGGCGGCTGCCAGGGCCTTCGCCTGCCGGGGTTGCGGGTTGTTCGAAAGAGATACCGCGGCCCCGGAACGTAAAGGGCAATAGAAGGAACATGGGTGGTTTTAGTCATTACAGGTCTGACACTCCCCCCCGGTCCGCTTAGAGTGGGGGAAGTTATTCTATTGTTTCCAACCCTGAAAAAAGGGGGCAGATCTATAATAGTGCAGTTATTACCCTTGGGTAATTGCTATCATAAAGTTTCCTATCACACATACAGAATGTTACAGACTGCACAACTTTTGCTCTATGACTTTTTAGGGTTCTGTTGGGAGAAACGCAGACATGCGCAACGCCTAGTCATATAAAATATGTGGTATTTTCTTCTACTGTTGACATTTGTCATAGTTGCATGTCATTGTTAATTCAGTTCTAAATAAATAGTTTTCTCCGGTTTCAAGAGTCTTAATCTTTTGTTATTTCATCAGGTTATGGGCCTCTCCCTGTCTTTATTGTATTACAATGAAAGTTTAAAGTAAATTAGTTGATTTTGGTCGGAAATACGTATAACCTAAAAGTTGTTCACGCGGTCGCCGAAGTTTTTTTATATTTCAGAGATAAATCCTTGACAAAATGTCATCAAACGGATCTTTGATTCAAATTGAAAAACTTACTGGCCGAGATAATTGGACAAGCTGGAGTTTCGCAGTGCAAGCATACCTGGAACTCGATGATTTATGAAAACCCGTCGGCAAAGAAAGTTGCAAACAAACAATGAAAATTCATCTGTATACATGTGCATGAATAGTGAGTCGGCATCAAGCCTTCTTAATAGTGATCCCCAGAGCGTGGAAGAAGCTCTTCAGAGTGGAGAATCTGAGGAGTGGAAGCAGGCCATGAGGGAGGAATATGAGTCCCTCATTTACAATAATACTTGGTCTTTAGTAGATTTACCTGATGGGAAGAAAGCTATTCCATGCAAATGGGTTTTCAAACGAAAATTAGATCATACTGGAGAAATCAGCTGTTATAAGGCTAGACTTGTAATTAAGGGCTACAAGCAGAAAAAAGGAATAGATTACAATGAGATATACGCACCTTTTGTACGTTACACGTCTATTCGATATCTCATAGGTATAGCTTCAAAATACAATCTAGAAATTCCTCAAATGGATGCCATTACAGCATTCCTGCAAGGAAATGTTGATGAAGATATCTACATGTGTCAACCACCCATTTTTAATCGAGGAGAGAAAGTATGCCATTTAAATAAAGCTATATATGGTCTCAAGCAAGCCAGTAGACAGTGGAACAAAAAGCTAAACTCCGTTTTGTTAGAAATTGGCATGAAACGATCAAAACTTGATCCTTGCGTTTATTTTCGTATATTGAGCAAAAATGATATTTTATTTATCTCTGTTTATGTCGACGATCTACTTATATTTTATAATCGTTCTGAAACTGGCGAAGAAATAAAAAGAAAACTCAAAGAAAACTTTAACATGAAAGACATTGGAAAAGCAAAACAATGTATTGGATTCAGAATAACACATGAAGATCAAAATAAAATATCACTGGATCAATCAATGTATATTAAAAAGATACTTACTCGTTTTGGTATGGACGATTGCAAGCCAGTCTGGACTCCATGTGATCCAAACATTCAATTAAAGAGAGCCGGAAGTGAGGAAGAAATATTGAGAAATATACCTTATCAAGAAGCTATTGGGTGCTTATTATATTTGTCACAAGGGACAAGACCCGACATAACATATATTGTAAATTCATAAGTCGGTACAATGGTCAACCCACTGCAGAGCATTGGACTACACTGAAGAGAGTCTTAAGATATTTAAAAGCAACCGTTGATTATAAATTGACATATGATGGAAACTCAGAAGGCAACGTTACAGGCTATTGTGATGCTGATTGGGCCAGTCATTCTGAAGACCGTAGATCCTGCACTGGATACATTTTTATTCTTCAGGGTGGTGCAATAAGTTGGTGTTCTAAAAAACAGCTAACTATAGCCCTGTCAAGTACAGAGGCTGAATACATGTCTCTGGCCACTGCTGTGCAAGAAGCGATTTGGCTGAAGCAATTAGAAGAAGAGTTTTGGCCTGAATCATCAGCTATTCCTATTGTTGTTTACTGTGATAATCAAAGTGCCATTCGCATTTCAGGAAATGATAGTTATCATCAACGCAGCAAACACATCGATGTTCGCTATCACTTTATCAGAGAGAGGATTGCTGCTAAACAAGTCCTAGTAAAATACCAAAGTAGTCAAGATATGACTGCGGACATTTTGACCAAAGGATTGCATAGACCAAAACATGAAGCTTTCAGCAAAGCGATGGGTCTGCGTTCAGGAGAGAATGTTGGGAGAAACGCAGACATGCGCAACGCCTAGTCATATAAAATATGTGGTATTTTCTTCTACTGTTGACATTTGTCATAGTTGCATGTCATTGTTAATTTAGTTCTAAATAAATAGTTTTCTCCGGTTTCAAGAGTCTTAATCTTTTGTTATTTCATCAGGTTCTGTACCTCGGAAAAAAAGGAACCCTTACATGATCTATTTGTTGTCCATCTGTCTGTCTGTTTGATTGTCAAGGCGGAGGGGAGTGTCAGACTTTCAGAAAAAAAAGTATTCAATACTACTAATAACTATAGAAAAAGGTCATGTACAACCCAACGGTTAGGTACCACGCCACCATATAAAATTATGGTATAATAATTTACTTGTTTACATTAAAGGAAAGTCGTGGTCTCTGATTACATGCAGACATGCCTTACTCTGCAGCATACCCATAAGTCCTAGACTAGAGGTGTTCAACATTTTTACTTCGTATTAGTAATCCTGCCAGCTTGCAAGAGTAGGCAAAACACTGAGCTATGAATATATATATGTCATTTAAATTGTTTATTTTCTTAAATATAGTCAGAACAGAGACAGAGAACCTAACCTAATCTCCACTCAAATGTATAAAGGACTTTTTACAGAAAATAAAAACTAACTATTTGACTAACCACAGTCACCACGACCAGTACGTGCCAATTGTTTGTCACCCCTACACCCCATTACCGCGATAGCTACCGATAAGCATCTTTACGACAGAGGTAAAAAGGCTTGGTTTTGCTCCGCCACTGTTAATTACTATGCCCTACATACCGACATTGGTACTTAGACTTTTGAGAGTTACCTTTGTGTGAACAAAGTCTGTTTTGCCAAGTAGGGCGCGATACTGTGTTTTTGTAGGTGCATGCTTGTTAGATTTTAGTTGCGTTTTTTTCGATGTCAAGACCTGAAATGCCAACAGTTTTTTGAGACAAAGGTTGTGTTGTATAATGTCGAAATTAGCAGCATACAGAGCGTAAGCTAAACCTTCACTATACAGTTATCCGTACTTTCTGTATCAAGCTAAGTTTTTGTACGCAAATATGTATTATTACTGGGATTTTTTTTTTGGTAGGTACCTACCTCAATTTTGCGCACTTAAAGAAATTAACCACATTTTGAATTTATAGGTAGGGAGGTATTATTAAAAGTAAAGTTGTAACTATTAAAACATGTATTAAAAAAAAACAACACTTGTGAAAAAGTTGGCGACAAAAAATAATAAACATTAAGATATAAATACTAAGAAATATAAATAATAAGACCGCCATTGTAACCACAGAATTAGCAATTTATGTAAAACATAGGTCTCCAGAGTGCTAACTATCTCTGTACCAAAATTCATCAAAATTGGTTCAGCCATTTAGGCGTGAAGACTTAACAAACAAACTCACGTTCGCTTTTATAATACTAGTTAGAAGAAGGATTCTATTCTACAACTAAAATCTCTCAAATCATATTCCTCAAACTTCCTTTAACGTATGCTCCAGGTAGTTACGTCCATATTGCACGTATAGACCATAATTATATAGATATAGACCCCTCACACACAATAGGCTCGAGGGATTTCACTTCGATTTGGGCCGACGAGATGCCTCATATGCCCGTAAGTTTGTGGTCATCGGCACCTACCTACATACCTCCTCAGTTGTTTGAACATGTCAATCAAATACAATAGATGAAAGTTAAGGGACCTTATTGTAGCTTTTAGCTATAATAGTTATGTTATATTGACGACACGGTTGGCGCAGTGACTGAGCGAATGACTGCTGCGTTGCGTGTCGTGGATTCGATCTTCGCACGGAACAAATATTTGTATGAGCTACAGGTATTTGTTCCGGGTCTGGCTGTTTGTGTGTGTGAGTTTAAATATTTGTAAACGCACCCACGATACAGGAGAAATTCTTAGTGTTGGCAACATTTTTAGAAAAACTATAATATCTGTATTATATGAGCCGAGGTATTCGTGGCTAAGTAATGGCAGCCGCTTTAGTTGATTTGAGGGTAAACTGAGCTTGTCTAGGTTGGTCTGTGGATGGGTGACCAACCGTTGCATACCGAGTTTCCTCCTTGCTTCGGATTTTTTTTTTTGTATATGAAATAACTTTCTCCGTTTTAAGCGCTAGACTGTCAGACTTTTCCTTACCTACTAAAACCCACTCATGTTTCTTCATTGGCGTTTATGTTCCGGGGCCGCGGTTTCTCTCAACCTCGGCAGGGTGAGACTGTTCTTACTTGACCTTTATACATACATTAAGTCCCATTTCAGCAACATTTAACTTCTACAGTTTAAAAAGAAAAAACAATAATAATTTAACGAAAGTTTAATAAAATACAAGTTTGAATACACGTAATTGGCACATAGAAAATTAAATGCAAAAATAGTTCACAATTGATGGGTTAGGAACAAAAAATCAAAGAGCACTGACTCCTAAACTACCTTAGGAGGCAGTGTCTTCGCGATAAATATTGGACGAGCAGATTAAGTGCCCACAAGTAGACTCGAATAGTCACATACATTTAAAAAAATTAGAGGTGTCAAGGGACACCCGGATGGAACGAAGTTCCTATAGAAATGAAAATATCTGGCTTGCTTTCTATACTTAAGTGAGAGAGAGAGACAGACAGACAGACAGAGAAACATGCGACGCCGCACAGCTTACAATAGCAAAAAGTGTCGTGACAACTTTTCGTAAGAATTTTTTCCGTCTAGCCCCCTTTCACAACGCGCGATAAGGAACTTCGTTCCAAAACTTCGTTTCAATAAATCTTGTTGATATGTATCATATTTACTGTTATATTTATCTATGTTATCAGATAAATATTGGATGTAAATAAGCATTACCTTATCATCTACTCCGATATCTACATATAAGGAACTTATAAAAATCTAACCAAATAATGTTTATGTCAATCTGTTTGTCACTGGTGTTTATCTCTGACATATAACGATAAATACGACTTACTAATGTTGCTTCCGTTATAAAACAGTTTAAAAATAGTGTTAACCGTCAAAATCTATTTAAAAAAAAGATAAACGCGGTCAGCTGTTCAATTTGTACGGGAAAACAAAAGAAAAAATATGAATTTCCTAAAGTCGTAGGACAAAAGTTGTTCAATTTCTTGATCTAAAACACCCCACTGGAGAGGAACAAACACGGGAGGTTTTGCATTCGTTATGATACACCTTGTATATGAAGGTTTGGTTCACAATAACTCCTTATTACCCATACACGCTATTGAATCTTTGAATCGGCTATCTAATGCTGGTTGTTCCTAAATTGCATTCATATATTATATACTAGCTTTCGCCCGCGGCTTCGCCCGCTTTAAATTTGGGGTAACACAGTTCCCCTTGCGCCTTATTGATTTGTAATAGCAACGCTAAGTTTTCCCTTTTCTTCTCTCTTTCTCCCTCACATCCCACTTTTTCAAATTAAAATTAGTCTATGTCCGTTTCCTGGTTCCCAACTATCTATGTATCAAAATTCATCACAATCGGTTAAGCCATTAAAGCGTGAAGAGGTAACAAACAAACAAACTCACTTTCGCATTTATAATATTAAGTAAGGATAGATAGTTTGGGAATGGGCAGTATTGGATGGCTGTTTTGTTGTTTTGGTGTTGCTGAGGATGAAGTTGGTATGTACTTGCCGGCTTTGTTTTCTGTAGAACAGAACGCACGCATTTTTTTTTTAATTCTTTTACCATTATGTCGCGGACATTAGTGTGGGTTTCACGTTTACTTAGTTTTAACAATACCTATACATAAAAATTCATACTTTATTGTAATCTGTAACTGTTAATAAAACAGCAGTGATAGGTTAGTAGTACTTATACACACAAAACACAAATACTTACCTGGTAGTTGGTACAAACTTAAACTGGTAATTTTTTTTTACTCCAAATTTCTATTTGCTGCCAATATGTGCTAACCTTGTTAAACATGCCTTGCAATGTTTTTAAAAAAATAGCGTTATGCCGGTTTGAGGACTGGATAACAAGAAGGTACGGCCAACGAGAAGCGATACGAAAGGTCATTAACCTAAAGAACAACTGTGGCGTTGACAATCTAATATTTAGCTCTTTCCATCTTGTGCCTTTGTCATAATGTCTCGTTCTCCCGGCAAAAACATGACAACGTTAAGACGGGTTCGCCAACATTCGGGCGGCTATTTTAGATGGGGTTTTAGTATGGGTTTTGTTTACATTTTGGTATCGCTTCTCGTTGGCCGTGCTATAGTGTCGATTACGGTTACGATAGGGTTTGTTTGTGAATAGCCATATTGGTCAGGTACTGGCAAAGAAAAACCTACTTAAACGAACCAAATTGCCAAAAAAAGATCGGTGTAATGTGCGCCATCGTTACCGTTAAGCATACACACGTTACAATTACCCAACTTGAGGTCGTCTGTAACGATCAACTTAACTGTCTCCTACGGTCATAAAGTTTTATCTTAACTATACCAACTTCTACTCATGTACGTTTTCACTGACTTTAGGTGATAGTTAAGTAAAATCGTTTTGTAATTTTTTTAAACACTTCACGTTCAATTCCTAACAGACTACAGACTTTTTTAGCCTCGTCCGGGGCTTTAACTTATTTCATGCATGTGTCATTTTTTTTGTTTGTTTTATTTGTAACGTTTCTTATTGTATATATGTGGAAATAAACGTTATTTTTTATTTCTGTAAAATAAAAAAATAACGTTTATTTCCACATGCAACAAGTGCAAACAAAGTCCGACAGAAAAGAAAACAAAATAAAAACTTTTTTTTTTTTTATTAATAATAACTTTAAACTATGTAAACACTAAAAGAAGATAACTATTATTTACAATATTTTATTTAACTGTTTTGTCTTTGTAAGAGTCAAATAAATACTTTTTAGTTAAATATTCATTAAGGTGGAGCTTATTGTAGCTAACAAAACTCATTTCTTCAAATTAGGCTGATAATTAGCACTTTTTGAACGTCACATTACAAGAGACAGTCCCACAAAAATGCCCCGCCCTTCGCCACCTCCTAGAAACTAAGAACTAAGTTTTTCTTAGTTAAGTGTATTAAGTTTAAGTATGGACATGTAGGTACGAAGTTTATCCGTTGTTCGGTTGACACCATATTGAAAGTTGAAATTACTAGTGTCTTATGTGGTCCCTTATCAATGTAACTGACATGGGATACCAGATGTCAGTTACATTGATAAGGTCATTATTAGTTTTGTAATAATAACCAGGTTAAGTTTAATCTCAGATTAAACTCCATAATGAGGAGAGATGAAGCACATGTGACTTAAAGACTGATGGATCTGAATGTTGATCGTTGGAGAGGGAGAGGAAAGACAAAGAAAAGATGGAAGGATAAAGGAGTAAATAATGCCGTGACGTTTGATAGGGGAGAATGGAAGAAGAAAACGTGTTGTACCGACCTCAAATAGAATCGGACAAGGACAGGAAAATGATGAATCTTATATTATACTTCTGATGTTTATCACAATTAGACGCCTCCTCTTTGAAATTAAAACGTTACGATTCATTAAATTGTGGAGAATAGTCTCCATGTTTCTCCCTTCCCATAAAATAAAACCCGATAAAGATGTCACAAAAAATTTGTTATTTTAGTTCTCTTTTAAGTTCATTTATACATATTGATTATAATTTTTCTTAGCTACATTATGTTTTGGGATGAATGTTGTAGGATGAAGGTTGGGAAGCGAGGGACACACTCTTTTTTTGCGAATGGGAAATCATCAAAAAACTTCCCCCGCTCCGCCCAGAGCGGAAATGTCAGACTTGTACTGACTAAAACCCACCCATGTTCCTTTCCCTTTACGTTCCGGGGCCGCGGTATTTCTTCCGAACAACCCGCAACCCCGGCAGGCGGTGGCCCTGGCGGGTCCCTCTGCTTTGCTGACATCTCTTTGAGGAGTGCGTGGAACACTAACGCGCCGTCGACGGCTCGTTAGTGTACGGCCTGTCGTCAATAGACGGACAGACGGACGACGGTGAGCTACCCATTGCTCACCGTCCACAGGCCCGCATCTACGGTGGCAACGAGTGAAAATATTAAATAATTTTGTTTATATATTCTTAACGAGTTATTTGACCACACTCCACGCGTAATATATTGTTATTATCTCTAAAAATACTTTTGTGTTTATATTCTTTCAACAAATCAACGAAAATATCTTTATTAACATGCAAACTGTTTATCAGCGTCTCATCATTTCACACAAGTCGTAATTAATTACTATAGTATCGTTTTTATAGTCACTTGGTTTAGCCAGATGTTTTACTTAAAGCTGGGTTTCTAATAGATATGGTTCGACGTCATCGTTGCACAAAAGGTTACCATGAAAGATCAGTAGGCCTACTATGACATCTTAAAGCAGAACTTATTCCACTGAGTGAGAGAGATGGTGCTAGACACCCTGTACAGCTCTGTCCCTTTCCCTTAGCGGAATAAGTTCTGCTTTAACACGTCATGGTAGGGTAGCAGACCGATTTTTTATTGCCACTTTGTGACCTTTTAACGAATAGTAACATCTTACTTCCTACTAACTCGTATAATATTATAAATGCGAATGCTAGTGAGGATGGATGGATGTATTGATGTTTGTTACCCTTTCACGTCAAAACGGCTGAACGGATCTTGATGAAATTTGCCACAGGGATAGAGAAAAAGTACCCTATGTGCTATTGCGGCCATTTTGGACCTCTTGTTCCGCAGGCCTTTTGCACACTGACCGCATTTAAGTCACAAACAAAACAGACGTTGATCAGTTGGTTCTAGCGAACCAACATCTACTAGTACTAGTACACAGTGTGTACTCAGCTTTAGATGATTCAACCTGTTAACCTTGCCATGGATCATAAAACTGTTCGGTCTGCTTTCAGTCTCTCAACAAATCAAGTCACATAAGAAGAAAGTTCGCAGATGCAGTAGTCCGTCTTAATAGATGAAAAATAAACATATGGTTAGTCATCAAGACGAAAGACTATCAAACGGCCGTGATTAATCAACTACTTTATGTGTTATCTATCATCATTATTATCGTTTTCCTGCCCTTATCCGATTCTATTTGTGGTCGGCGCAACACGTTTTCTTCTTCCATTCTCCCCTATCAGACGTCACAGCATCATTTACTCCTTTCTTTTTCATATCATTCCTTACACAATCCATCTATATTTTCTTTGGCCTTCCTCTCGCTCTCCGTCCTTCATTCAGATCCAGCACTCTTTAAGCCACATGTGCTTATTTATTTGTTATTCGTTTTATTTAATTACCAATGGATGGTACCGAAGACACGTGGGATGGTTTATTTTTTTCAGTTTTCCTTTCATTCCTTCAGCTAATCTAAACAGTAGACTTCCAAGTCACTGTGTGTGCCGTGACTGCCTTTCCCATCTGGGAAATCATCAAATAACTTCCCCCGCTTTGGACGGAGCGGGGGGAAGTGTCAGGCTTGTACTGACTAAAACCCACCCATGTTCCTACTATTGCCGTTTATGTTCCGGGGCCGCGGTATCTCTTTCGAACAGCACGTTACTCCGGGGGGCGGGGGCCCTGGCAGACCCCTCTGCTTTGCTGAAAGCCTTTTGAGGCGCGCGTGAAACACGAACGCGCCGGCCTGTCGTCAATAGACGGACGGTCGTTAAGCTACCCATTGCTCAACGTCCCCAAGCCCGCATTTACGGTGGCCGGGAATCGTCTAGCGGCTCCCGACGCCCGACGCGTCTGCCGCGACGGCTGGGTCTTGAGTTAAAACCTAAGAGCCTACTACGTACCTCTGACTTCACTAAAGCGTAAAAGACAAAACGTATTTCATGATGTTCCTTAGATGCCGTCTTCAAAAGTCAAATATTCAGGTCAACAATCACAACAATAATACCTTCATCTACAAAGGTACAATGATATAATCTGTATGTATTACATAGATTATTTAGTACCTATGAGCAATAATTAACCCGGCCAAGCGACTAATCCTATCACTACACATGTAAATACTAATGGCGGACTGACTCTAATAACGCTTAGTGTTCCAATTAATTAATAGGATCGACCTCCTGTACAATAGTGACATTTATCTCGGATATACAGTCACGCCTAGACTCTTCAAGAGATTAAGCAAAGGTGTAGTACACCCTTACATCGTTAGTTATTTCTTTTCATCGTTAGTTAGCTTTTGCTCGCGGCTTCGCTCGCGTTAAATTCGGCGTAACACAGTTCCCTTTTCCTGATTTGCAGGTACCTGCTACCTGTAATTTTTGCCCTTGCGCCTTATTGATTTTAATAACAAAGCTAAGATTTCCGTTTTATTCCATCTTTCTCCCTAATTTGCCACTTTAGAAATACAAATTAGCCTATGTCCGTGTCCAGGATCTCAACTATCTCTGTACTAAAATTCATCAAATCGGTTTGGCCGTATAGGCGTGAAGACGTAACAAACAAACAAACTCACTTGCGCTTTTATAATATTAGTAAGGATTTTGCGATCAATAGTCAGTTGTGTGTGGTACTATGAGTTATGTAACTATCTAGTTACAAAATTTGCTGATACATCTAATTTGGCTTATTTTGATCGCTAACAAACTTTTAAACCGGCTAACTACGGGCCGGACACACGTTTCTGTGATACAAAACAATACATATAAATTAAAAATATAAAAACTTTTCTTCCAAAAATATAGAGATATGGGACCACCGCGGAAGTATACGCTTACGCACTGCCACTTACACATAAATTCACACATCCACACGACAGCGCGTCTTTTAATTATTTCTTTGTTTTTGCTTATTTTATTTATTTTGATTATATCACTCTCTTTCAATAAAATAAATAAATAAAATAAAATAAAATTCAATGACAATTTCAATGACATGTCTTTTCAATAGCCGTAAGAGTAACTAGTGGAAGAGCGGAACTTCCTAACACAAACTATATTTTTTACTTAAATGGAAATTCCTAAAAACATAATTATGTAGAAGTATTTTTAAGTTTTGGAAAGAAACATTTTTTATTTAAAAAACGAACACAATATGCTTTTGAAGCAAATATCTCTTAAACCCTAAAAAAAAAAACAAAATCGTTCTCTTTTCAAAATGGCGTCCCGAATTTTTCATTAATGGTTTCTCATCAAGTTGCTGTCCGGTTACAAACGAGGTCACTGACGATCGGGACCCCCACACGACACTGAATAATAACAAAGTGTCACTGCAATGTGGCACATGGGTGTCGTTCGTCCGGGTGACATCGTATTCATGAAAGCACAGGCTCGAAATATGACGGCGCTCGAGAACACAGAAGAGTTTGAGTACAGGTATACTCTGATATCTTTTATGTATGTTTATTGATTAATGAGAAGCATTGTAAGGACGATGAAGCGGCGGCGGCGAGCTCTCGCGTCCGTCTCGAGTCCATGGTCCGGAGCGAGAGGGAATGCCAAGCCGTCACTACCTTCTACGAAGCAGTCATGCTAGCGAAGGAGGTGGCAAAGCTTTTAAGGGAGGAAACCTCAAAACCGTACGCTTCCAGCATAGATTCGGATCTGTGGGCGATGAGAAGTGGGTAGCTTGCCGTTCGTCCGTCCAGTGACGCCAGACCGTGTCGACGGCGCGTAAGTGTTCCACGCGCCCCTCAAAAAGGTATCAGCAAAGCAGAGGGCATAGAGGGAACATGGCTGGGTTTTAGTCAGTACAAGTCTGGTACTCCTGCTCCCTGCTTCGCCCAAAACGGGGAAAATTATTTGGAGAAGAAGTAGTAGTGGTAACATAATGAGCTGGCTTTGTCTGTTTTACATGCATGAAAATTTTACTATCAACAGAAAAATATTTGATGGACGATGACAAATGATGTTTCTTTTCACCCATTAAATTCTTAAGCGAACAATTTGGAATTTCTATGAACTACAGCTTTGGGAATGTTATGTGTTCTGAAGGGCTACTATGACATCTTATAGCAATTCTTATTCCACTGAGTGAAAGAGATGGTGCTAGACACCCTGTATAGCTCTGTCCCTTTCCCTCAGCGGAATAAGAATTGCTTTAAGAGTTCATAGTAGGGTAGCAGGTCGGTAAGATTTCTGACAGCCGAGCGGCAAAATCCAATGTGAATATTATAATCCGTTAGGGAAAAGGCTTTGGGCTTAGTTCGGATTATCTTTAGCCGATTATGATTGAGACTTGGTAAGCCGCTGGTCAGTGGTCAGCATGAACTGAATTTTTTGGTGGTCATTGCTTAGGATCGTTTTTTTTTTTAAAAAGCAGCTTTCTACTTTCAAACCTTACCTTTTTGTAAGGTTGAAGTTCTCGAACAGAGCGTTTTCCACGTTTACTGTGCTAGCCACCAGCCTGTGAAATCCACTGCTGGCATCTCTGCTCTCTGATCATCATAGACTGGTTCTCCTCGAAGTTTGAGTGAATTAGTTTTTCTTTTTATTTTTTACGACTACAACTGACTATTTTTGACAAAGGATAATTTATACAACGCAGAAGGACAACAAGTGCAACAGTATTGATTGAGGGGATCTAGTACTTGGCGCAAATCGGGCGTGTACTTGTCAGGAGTACAGATTAAGAACTATCGTTTACTTTATTTGTTTTTGTAGTTTCTTGAAAGTTGATTTGTATTTGGTATTTGTGTTGTGTATTTGGTGGAGTGGTTTTTTTTTCTGCTTGGAAATCATCCAATGACTTCCTCCGCTCTGGGCGGAGCGGAGGGGCATGTCAGACTTGTACTGACTAAAACCCACTCATGTTCCTTCTATTGCCCTTTACGTTCCAAGGCAGCGGTATCTCTTTCGAACAACCCGCAATCCCGGCTAGCGGAGGCTCTGGCAAGCCCCTCTGCTTTGCTGACTCTCTTTGAGGCGCGCGTGAAAAACGAACGCGCCGTCGACACGGCCTGTCGTCAATCGACGAACGGACGGTGAGCTACCCATTGCTCAGCCGTACAATTTAATTAAGTTCTAAAATTCTAAATCTATATATATCATAATATAATCTAGCTATATACCTGCTACAAGGGTTCCGTTTTTTTCTTTGAAATGAACCCCAATAAAAAAACATTCGTGGCTGTACATAGAAAGGTATGTACCATGAATGAATAGGCTTATAAAGAGAAGACGGGGATTGATGTGGTCCCGATGATTGAATGACAAGTAAATACGACATGACGTATCAGATGACAGATAATTTCGATTTGTTTGTGTTTGCGTTCCTTTCATCCCTTTTCATGAACCTTGGCTGATGTTGTTAGGGAACAGGATATGGGTATGGGTGGCAATGATGTTTTCACGTGAAATGTAAAGGTCAAAGGCGAATTTAAAAAAATTAGAGGTGTCAAGGGACACCCGGATGGAACGAAGTTCCTATAGAAATGAAAATATCTGGCTAGCTTTCTATAAGAGAGAGAGAGAGAGAGACAGACAGACAGACAGACAGAGAAACATGCGACGCCACACAGCTTACAATAGCAAAAAGTGTCGTTACAACTTTTCGTAAGATTTTTTTCCGTTTAGCCCCCTTTCTATATACTAATAATAAATATAGATATAGATAAGGAACTTCCTTCCAAAACTTACGACATAAACGGCCATATCTTTTGACTGCGTTAGATTTAAGATTTCTTTCTTTCATATGGTTTCAACTCAATGCACCCACGTGTTCTCGAGATAAAGAGTATTTACAGACAGATAGACAGACAGACGCACAGCAAAGTGATCCAATAAGGGTTCTGTTTAATCTCAAAATGTATTATGTAACCATGATCTTGTATCTTATATGATATATATCTTATCGCTTTTTTGTTTTTTTTTTTATGATTTTGAGAACTATTACATTTTTCTTATATGTATGTAAAAAATAAATAAATGTATAAATCTTGTAAAATTATTATTACGATTTAAAAGAGTGTCCATGAAGTTTCTTGCCCATTCTTCTCCATAAAGATCAACACTTTGGAATGGGCAACTAACTGTAGTTGCCCATTCTTGAATGTAGGAACAGACATAATACAACTTTCACAAGTTATTTTGCATAATGTAGCTTATTTTTTTGTTTCTTGACATTCAAAAGTGCTAGTAATGGTCTAATTGAAATAAATGCTCTGATTTTGTGTTTTTTCCTTTTGGGGTACGGAACCCTTACTTTAATAACTTATCATTAATCGAAATAACTAATAACGTCACATAGGATAGTGAGTTTTAAACAGCGAAAAAAAAAATCAAAATTAAAAAAATAACCACAACACCAAAATATTTGACTTATCTACCTACCGAACTTTGAAAATGCGCACCCTTTAAAAGCAATTGAATTTAAAAATAAAACTTTGATAGACGTTTCGTATTCTTTTTTTAAAACATCGGCCACCTAACAACAACCTTTCAGTCTGCCTACACTGTTATATTTCCAGCCAGGTCCTCGTTTGATACTCGGCCAGCACTTTATTATTTATAAACTTCTCGGGAGCCGAGGTCAAAGGTGAGAATATCACGCCCGAACCAAATTGCGCGTCAGTGTTTTAATAAATTGTGGAGAGAAATGGTTCCTAAGCCCCATGAATAAGGTAAATTGTTAGCTTGGCAAAGTATTAGTCGAGACTGGTTGAACAGAAATATTAAGTTTGACGTCTAATAGTCTCAATGTGACAAAAGGGAGTGAAAATGTTTATTAATTCCTAATGAAAAAATGTCGTTTAAAAAAAGAAAAATTCTGAGGCGTTAGTACGAGTTCGCGGCGTTAATTAAAATACCCGCTTTCAATGTAATATTTTCAATATTTTCAGAATTTATTTATATCGGCGGAAAATTATTATATTATATATTTATTTTTTGTTTCTGAATGATTATATTTTCAATTTTAAAATCACATATTTCGGTAACTCGTTCTAAAACCTATAAACAAGAAAAATATACGTGGACATGAAGAACAATTAATGTTTTTATTTATTTAATAAGTTTTTCGGTTTCACTAATTGTAGTAAACATGTCTTATTGATGACTAGCTGTTCCACGCGGTTTCACCCACGCTGCTCAGCACCTGTTGGTCGTAGCGTAATGTTATATAGCCTATAGCCTTCCTCAAGAAATGGACTATCCAACACTAAAAGAATTTTCCAATTCCAACCAGCAGTCCCTGAGATTTGCGCGTTCAAACAAACAAACAAACTCTTCAGCTTTATAATATTAATATAGATACGGTTGGGGCTGTGGCTAAGCGTTTAACCTCTGCGATACGTGTCGCGGGATCGATCCCCGCACGGACCAAATATTTGCCTTGCCTTACATTGTATAGTTGCTCCGGATCTGGCTGTTTGCGTTTGTGAGTTAAAATGTTTGTAAACGCACCCACGATACAGGGAAAATCATAATGTGAGGGGGGCTGTGTTAAAATAAATGTTTTAAATACTTACTAATATTATAAAAGCGAAAGTGAGTTTGTTTGTTTGTAACCTCTTCACGCTTTAATGGCTAAGCCGATTTTGGTGAATTTTGGTACGGCAATAGGCTATTTTTTATAATGAAATGGAGAAATGAGGTAGAAAGAGGGAAGAAAAGGGAAAACTTAGCTCTGCTATTACAATAAATCAGGCACAAGAGAAAAACTTCAAGTAGCAGGTACCTGTAAATCAGGAAAGGGGAACTATGTTACCCTGAATTTAACGCGAGCGAAGCCGCGGGCAAAAGCTAGTAATGTATAAATATTGTTCCACTTAAATATCCACATATTTATACATAGTATTGCCTGGTTTATGGCGAAAGACTCGACTCATATTTCATGCAACTCAAACACAACAAGCGAAATGTGGGTGTACACACGACGGCATGTCAACCTACTCGAAACTATTATAACCTGCTACCCTACTATGACCTCTTAAAGCAATTCTTATTCCACTGAGGGAAAGAGACAGAGCTATACAGGGTGTCTAGCACCATCTCTTTCCCTCAGTGGAATAAGAATTGCTATAAGATGTCATAGTAGCCCTTCTGATCTCTCTACTACGGATCACACACCGTAGCAGAGAGATCAGGTTAAAATGGTTTGGTGTAGGTTGATGTGCTTTTGTGTGTACATCACTACGATTCTTCCTTAGTCTTCAGGGATTACTGGTTCAATGTTAATATTATTTATTACGAACACGATACCTAAACAAACCGCTATAGTTGCCACCTCATTTAGAGTTAAGGGATGTTATCATTCGTTCGGGGTTACCGCCTCAGGGAGGCCGATACTATTGACTTATCAATGCTTATCAGTATTCGGTTAGCATCGGTGTGATAATAGTGATTTGTTGTGGTTCAATGAAGACAACCAGTGTTTATGAGGGTCTGAAGTGAGAATAATAGAGGCAGTTTATCGTGTTTTGTTTGGGAGGAATTTTGGTAATGAATACAGATAGATATCCTTTTGAAATTTGTGATTTTCACCTATCAATTGTTTTATGTGAGACCAGCTACCCTACCATGACGTGTTAAAGCAGAACTTATTCCGCTGAGGGAAAGAGACAGAGCTATACAGGGTGTCTAGCACCATCTCTTTCACTCAGTGAAATAAGTTCTGTTTTAAGATGTCATAGTACGCCTACTGGGCGGTCTGTTGGCACTTAAGGCCACCTTTTTTGCAAATGAGAAATTCTTACTAATATTATAAAAGCGAAGGTGAGTTTGTTTGTTACGTCTTCACGCCTAAATGGCTAAACCGATTATGATGAATTTTGGTACAAAGATAGATGAAACCCTGGACACGGAAATAGGCAATTTTTTTAAAGTGGGAAATGAGAGAGAAATAGGAAAGGAGATTACAATAAATAAAGCGCAAGGGTAAAAACTGCAGGTATCAGGTATCTGCAAATCAGGAAAGGGGAAATGTGTTACCTCAAATTTAAAGCGAGTGAAGCCGCGGGCAAAAGACTGGTAATGTAATAAGTACCTAATATAATAAAATATCTTGAATATACTCCTTTGTTTTAAAAATGCAGAGAGCTGGCAACGGCAAGCCTAAGTGCATCTCATTGAGAGTTAGACCACATCGGAAAACAGATGAAAAGCAAAACACACAACAGAACAACTCTCGCCTCAAAGGCCAGGTATTCAGAACAGGCGTAAGGGAATTTTGTTTATGGTCGAGGCTTTTTATTAAGATAATAAACTCATATTGTGTTTTTACTGTTTGTTGTTGACTTTGTCTGTTATATTTTATGTTGGGAGTGAGTTGTTGAGCTTTAAGAGATATTACGTTTGACGTTTGAGAGGAATATTTTAACGTTGTATACATTAAAAGAAAAAGGTAGCACAAGTTTTTTTTATTTAATTATGTTTGATCAAATATCCCTTTTTTAAATACAGATAAAAAAGTGTCCTCGATGGTACCGCTATGGGTAATGTTAAAGTTAAATGTATTTAAATTTCATGTAAACTGTACTGTCTTTGGCAAAGATAAATGTTTTAGATTATTTAACCGATTCATTGCCACCATCATTTTCATGCATACTTTAGCCAGGCCCCGAACATTGGACGATGACGTGCCAGGCGCGTCATGGGCCTACATACATGATGACGCACCTAGAGCGTCATTGGCACCCTATGATGTTTTATGCGTATTTCGCCGTTATCTAGCGTCGATCTGCTAAGAAAAAAAGTTCTGTGTGTGTTTCAATTCTTATTCCTTGGTTTTCAAAGGAAATATGGCCTCCCAAGGTAGGATTTATTTATTTTAGTAAAATGTTACTGGGGTCGTCAACATTTGTGTAAATTTATTTGTATTAGGTCAATTGTTTGTGATAATAAACGTATTATTTGTAGTTAATCAGCAAGATGAAATTTTTCCTGAATGTAGTGAGGCATTATTCACTAATATTGAGCATGAACATTATCAAGAAGAAAACGATAAAGAAAATGATGTTTTTCCTGAATGTAGTCAATCGATTTTGTAGTTCGTATTTCAAAGAAGCGTAAAATGGGTCATGTATCATATGAAAGGGTTTCATTTTCACAAGCTTAAAAATATTTTTAATTAGTTTTTATGTTGTAAAAATATAGTAAATTTCACACATAAAATACTATAATATAAGTAATTATAGATTTTGGAAACTGAATTTCGGCAAAAGTTCGAGATTCGATTCCTGAACTGTATAATAATTATGTAGGTACCTACCTAGCCCAATTTTTTTTTAAATTGTAATAAAATAGAAAAAATCAGTGAAATGTTCCCTATATCCGTTAGCCGTTCCGTGTACGGAACCCTCGGTGGGCGAGTCCGACTCGCACTTGGCCGGTTTTTTTATCTTAGTTTAGACAAACTAAGATACAACAAAATCGGATATTTTTATCTTCTAAGAATATAAGTTTATTCTATTCTATATTATATGAATTATTTTAATATTTATTATTTTAATTAATATTTTTCTAGAAAGAATCATAGTTTATTTTGTACAGAATAGACACAAAACAAAAGTTATCATAAAAAGTTAAGGTTGCACGCGAAATTCAAATTTTTCGTGTCCCTTCCACCCTGTATAAGTTTGTAAACTTACCAAAGGTTTGCTATCCCTGACTTATAAAATATGTATTCAAAATTAATGGCCAACGGTATTGTCAACTGCAATGTTTAATTTAGGATAAGAAATGATAGTTCTCTTTATCTCAACTTTTTAAAATCTGTTTTAAAGTAAATTCTATATGACGCGCCAGGGGGCCTACTCTCTTTCTCCGAAACGTAACTTCGTTAACGAACGAAAGTCAAAAGTAGTTACGTTTGTAACCCTACTCTATATCATTTTGCGTGAATTAGAGTAGGTTTAGAAAATTTTAATGTCAAAATAATCTTCGGACGTCCGAAATTTCGAAATGAATGAAATGAAATGAAACCGTGGTAGAAAACGTTCGAAGTTTCGGCCGCAATTTCGTTTTACGTAGAATTAGAGTAGACCCCCTGGTGCGTCAAGGGCCTCCCGTGATATCTCACGTCATGGGCAATGAATCGGTTAAATTAAACGATACAATTTGTAAGCATATTGGCAACTACAGACATGAAGGTGAGTCCCATAATACAACGTCTTGTTTTAAATAAGATAAACAAGTTGGATGGGGTCCTAAAACATAATTATATAGAAACGTATATAAAGTCAACCCCGTAATTGTGTTACGTATCCATTCCCACTACCCCACCACTCCCCCATCCCCCTCCACTTCCTTTCCTACATACTCAAATATTATATTATGAGTTACTAGCTGTGCCCAATGGTTTCCACCGCCGCTCATGTCTTTTTCTAAAGAGGGCCTCTCTTATCACTTAAAGGTATGAAAAATAAATTACGAGCGATTCTCAATTTCACCGAACACATGTAAAATTTTTAAAATTAGCCAAGCCCTTTCGGGGCAAAAACTATGACACGCGAATTATATATATATAAAAAGATTTTCTTTGTGTGTACAGAAATAGTAATATCAATGAAAATCAAAATAGTTTTATATCACATAACTCTACATAGGTAAGTGGGCACTTATAAAACGTCAAGAAAAATGGACGGTTCCGGTTGGTTCCTATGGAGAAGAACCGGCAAGAAACTCCATGGTTACTATTTTAAAATTATTTGGTTTTACAATGTTGTTGTTACAGCGTTAGTACTTAAGTATGTGCGGACAGCGTAGGCCCGACAATAAGTCATTGCTTACTTTACAAAACGTAAAAGTTAATAAGAGTCTAAGAATCACATGGAATTGTTAAAAAAGAAACCTTACAAGAAATATAAAAAATATTACAAAAAATAACTATAAATATGAAACAAGTGACACAGATGTTGCCATTAGTACTGTAACAAATCAGAATAAAGGTTGTACACATAATATGTGATTTGACAACTACATAAAAAAAATATAAAACGAATTCCAAATAAAAAGATTGAGTATATAATACAAGTTATAAACATCAGAAAAAAAATACATAATGTAAGGTTGATGTTTATCCTACTAATATTATAAATGCCACTGTTTGTGTGGATGGATGGATGGATTTATGGATGTTTGTTACTCTTTCACGCAAAATCTGCTGAATGGATTTTAAATGAAACTTTAAAATAATATATCTCAAACTTCAATTCATAAAGATATATTGTACATTCTATCACCACACGAGTGAAACCTCGGGGCGCAGCTAGTTGTGCATAATTATTAAAGGCATGAAAAACACACACATCGTCTACAATTACTGGAAAATCGAGAACTCATTCAATCCATTCTTTTAAAAAACCTCATTGTTAGTATACATTCTCATATTCTCCGACATAAACACGTTCTAGTTGAAAACGTGCCTTCTGGGAATAGCTCTTACCTTCATTGTTTTAGAGACTATTTTCCGCGACTTTTCACACAATAGCAATGTGTCGTGATGTGTTGTGACGTATGTTTTCAGTTATAAGAAATGGAAGTAATATTCTGAGAATACTATTAAATACTGTTTGGACTAATGAGGTATAAATACCGAAAATGGATAAGACAGTCAGTATACAATCCTACCATAAATTATAATTGCGAATATTTGTGAGGATGTATGGTTGGATGTATGAATGTTTGTTACTCTTTCACGTTAAAACGGCTGAACGGATCTTGATGAAATTTGGCATAGAGGTAGATTAAGTTTAGAATAACACATGGTTTTTTTTTTAAATTGCGTGCGAAACCACGAGCGCCAGCTAGTCCTTACTTCCTTACTAATATTATAAAAGCGAAAGTGAGTTTGTTTGTTTGTTACCTCTTCACGCTTTAATGGCTAAACCGATTTTGATGAATTTTGGTACAGAGATAGTTGGGAACCAGGAGACGGACATAGGCTGTCCGTCTCCTGGTTCCCAACTATCTAAAAAACTATCTATATATTTTTTAAAAAGAGTAGGATATGAGGGAGAAAGAGGGAAGAAACGGAAAAACTTAGCGTTGCTATTACAAATCAATAAGGCGCTACCGAATTTAACGCGAGCGAAGCCGCGGGCAAAAGCTAGTTCCATATAAATCTATATTGATGATGTTTTATGCGTTTTACCTTAAAAAAAAAAAAAAAAAAAAAAAAAAAAAAAAAAAAAAAAAAAAATCGTTTATTTTCAGGCGTCAACGGCCCATAGCTTGTTAGTAATCAGTACAAACTTAAAAACTATGACGGTACATCTCTGTCTAATTCTCCGGAATTACAGGCGTTATGTTATGATGTATCTTTCTTTCTTTCCAAATAAACACTGTTGTTACAAGTTAATCATGCATCAGGAAAAGAAACAATTCAATATATTATGGTAGCTTACTCAAGATTTATCCTGTCTCTATTAATCCAAGGTCTCTCACAAAGTGTAATGGTCAAATTAGTGTCGCCTCCAATGACATTTCCTAACCCACATTCGCGGAAGACTAGACCGAGGTCAAGAAATAATAGGAAAAACACCCCTTTTTGTCACGTTTTCCTGTCTCGGTACCTTAAAAGAAAACAACGGAACCAACAAAACAACTTATAGGATCACTTTTTTTTTTCGTTGAGCTTCTGTCTGTACGTCAAGACCCTTTATGTCATAAAATAAAAAAAAAAACATATGGTATTCACAACTCTGTGGTCCCTTTGTGGTGTGAAAAAAAATCAACCCTCTAAGTCTACGCAGTCAAAAGATATGGCCGTTTATGTCGCAAGTTTGTACGGAACCCGCAACAAGACCGACTCGCACTTGGCCGGATTTTTTCTCGTGTCGTTGGAGCATTATAAGCCGCTTATAAGCCGCCTGTAGGATTCTGAATTAACTTTACATGCCCTTGAGATATCTCCCAAGCATGTTTTTTTTTTAAAAAAGGAACACTCTTATACAGACATGTTTGGTTTTCTTACGAAGTTTTATTTAACCGAAGAAAGTGGTAATTATCTTACTAATATTATAAATGCGAATGTTTGTGAGGATGGATGGATCTGTATGGATATGTGTGTTTCACGCCAAAACAGCTGAACGGATCTTGATGAAAATTGGCACAGAGGTAAATTATGGTCTGGAATAATACATAGGAATCGACTTTTTTTTTCGACATCACGCTGGCGAAGCCACGGGCGCCAGCTATTATTTACATTTGGACATGAGTCCGAAAATTCGGAGATGCATGTTTTTTATTTTTTTTTCCGGATGGGTAATTTCATCAAATAACTTCGCGGGCGGATGAGCGGGGTAGGAGTGTCTGACCTATACTGACTAAAACCCACCCATGTTCCTTCTATTGCCCTTTATGTTCTGTGGCCATGATCTCATATTCATTTTCATATTTATTATCTCTTGCGAACAACCCGCAAAACCGGCACGCGGTGGCCCTGGCAGGCCCCTCTGCTTTGCTGACATCTCTTTGAGGCGCGCGTGGAACACGATCGCGCCGTCGACACGGACTGTCGTCAATATACGGACGGACGGTGAACTACCCATTGCACCGTCCACATGTGGCTAGAAGTCGTCTTGCTTTGCATGTGTTGGGTTCGAACTCGTAACCTGTAAGGTAGGTTAATTTTCCTAGGTTACTACTCTTCCCATTTACAATACTTTCGAGATTTATGCAAAAATCTTACTTAAACATTCCTGTAAATTATTCGGACGCAACGAAATGAAAACTATAAGAGAACTTCATTCATAAGGTAAGAAAAGAATTGCTGAAACGGAAAATTCATGGTTGAACAATTCTGTAAATTTTCTGAATAGATTCTAAAGGATTTCATTGCAATGATTTGAGGGTTCTTAATTTACTTATTCCTAGCTCTATTACTGTAGGTACCTTAATTATACAATTTACTAGCTGCGCCCCGCAGTTTCACTCGCGTGGTGATAAAATATACAATATTTCTTTATGAATTGTAGCCTAAGTGTTATTCTGATATATAAGCCATATTATTGTCAAGTAGGTATCTTTAAAATCCATTCAGTAGTTTTTGCGTGAAAGAGTAACAAACATCCATAAAGACTTTGGCGTTTATAATATTGGTAGGATTGTTTTTTACACTTGATAAATTAAGTATTTTTTTACAGAAAATAAAAAAGTAAGTAAAGTACATAGGAAAAATATAAAGGTTATCAAACAACTTAAACATTTTCTTTGCTTTAATAGACTTGCTATATTTACTACCGACCATATAAATACTTTATTACCAAGTCATGACACTGTCATAACATATTCAATTCAATTCAATTTATTCAATAACGATTTTTACACCGTGTCTGAATTTCTATAACTAGTTACATACACGCAAATAATTTTTAAATTACATACAATCATCCAAATAATAGAATTATCCACACAAAAAATAATACTAATATCATGTCAGCGTTATACAAAAGCATACAATAAAAATATATAAAAAATAATTAATGTCATTAGTCAATAAGTTAAAACAAATTAAATTTCAAGTCAATTAGATTATGCCACATTTATATTAATTCATAATAAGAATAAAGACACTTACTTAACAAGAACTGTTTAAGCTCACTCTGAAACCTGCTTGTATAGACTAGACTTTTTATTTCTATCGGCAGTTTATTAAATATTTTTATTGACCTAGGATATCCGCTTTGCTTTGCTACGTTCAGGTGAAGCACTTCCTTTATCTGGAGATCTTTTCTTCTTGTACTTTCCCTTTTCTGCCTTTCATCATCAGTCTCATATTCAAACATGTTCTTTGATAAGTGACTAAGTAGGACCAAAATGTACAAGCTGGCTTTGAAATGAGTCTTGCATGATTCTTGCTGTTGAATTCTAACTATGGTTCTAATCGCTCTTTTCTGAATCACGAAAGCTTTTTTAATATTACAATCATAACTTCCTCCCCAGAAAAGTATGCTGTATCTCAATTTTGACTCAACTAATGCGTAATAAACCATTTTCAAGTTTTTTATGGTTACTTAATTTCTTAGGCTCCTTAGTGCGTAACAGGCAGAGCTGACTGCTTTCTCCAGGTATGTTAGCTCTTGTTTCCACTTTAATTGGCTATCAATATGAACTCCGAGAAACTTAACCACTTGGACTTCGTTCACTGTTTTTCCATTAATGGAACAATTTATGCTATCTTTATTATTAGCAGTAGAACGAAAAAGCATAACATTAGTTTTACTAGCATTAACTTCAAGTCCGTTAACAGCAAACCAGCTGTGGAAGACATCTAACGTTTGGTTAGCTATAAAATATGATGTATATACATAATGTTTCTGTCACACGAACAGTCTACAGTAAGTAAACACTTTTGAAAGACATTTTGGCATTAGATATAAGTACTTTCGTCTGGTCGATATAATTGGCGAAGTCGGAAATACTCAGACGTCTTTTGTTTTAAAAATTACTGCGTTCTAGTTTTCAAATATGTTAGCATTATTAACCGACTTCTAAAAACGAAGGATCTTCTCAATTCGACTGCTTTTTTTTTGCAGTTCTACTTGATTTCTCCGTCAATTGTGAACTGATTTTAAATATTATAAGGGTATACTTCCGAAAGGGTCCTATATGCATTTTACCCATATTGCTTGGGTAGTTTATGAGTTATCTCCTATACACATACATATATTTGTATTAATATGCTAATATCTCTTAGTAGCTATGAAAAATGATTAAAAATTTGAGTGAGATATCATCATACCCCAAATGTAAAGGCTGAAATAAAAAAGCTGTTTAAGTTTTTTTAACGTCTTCCAAAAGATGGTGATATTTTAGTAGTTTTTTATCTCTTACAAAATTAAGTATACGCTCGAACTTCAATAATTTCATGATAGAAAAAAAAAACATTTATTAGCTCTAAACAACTGAACAGCATAAAGTTGATTTACATACGAGCAATAACATGTATGCTTACAAAAATTGAAAAACGATTTTCTCCTTTTCTATTAATATAGTTTTACGGTTTTTATGAACATAATATTTTGGTTACGAAATAAGTCTTATCTTAATTTTTTATTGCACACAAATATATACAAACAAACTGCAATAATAAAACTTTTGTACAACGGTGAGCTTAAACCCAGCATTGAATTCCTACTACTTTTCTCAAAGTAGAATCTGTATTTTTACGAGAAAAACTTTTTTTTTTATTTTTCTTTCACGTTATTGGTCGTGACTGTAGTTTTCTTTGAGTCTAAACAGAAATGCATTTAAAATAGTTATTTAAAACTTCGGATGTTACTATTTCTTCCACGTTGTTCCGGGATCGATGCCAAAACTTTCATTCGTATAGTTTCGCTGTGTTATTAAGAAACTGTTGTAGTAATAAATCAGGTATTCACCTTTATAAACAAGAGCGAATCAGACTCGCGCACCGAGGGTTCTGTACAAACTTGCGACATAAACAGCCATATCTTTTAACTGCGTAGTCTTAGGCGCGTCGCCCACACGACCAAGAGTCGAGGCGCAGACGGGGCGCGTACGCGTTAGGCGCGTTGCGGCGTGACTCTGATGTGAGATTTTCTTTACAAATGTCGTGTGGGCGACGCGCCTAACGCGCCCGCGCTGCGACTGCGCCTCGACTCTTGGTTGTGTGGGCGACGCGCCTTAGAGAATTCACAGCACAAAGGGGCCACAGAGCTGAGAATATGGTTTTAATTTTAACTTGATACCTCCACGCATTCCCAAGATAAGGGTCTTGACAGAAAGATGAACAAAAAGTGATACGATCCCCTATTTTTAAGACCCTTTAAAATAAGCAATTAACATATGGAGCAAGGAGTCGGTTAGAATAAGCTGCAGAATTGTTCAAAGTTTTAGCTTGCTCACAAAGGCTTCAATTAAACTTCCTAGGAGTAGGTAAGTATCACAGGCGGATGGGTCTTTCACAAGCGGATGTATTAACATTTTTTTTTTACTTTTTTTTAAAGATTAAATTATTACACAAACAATAAATGGACACAAACTAATAATAAAAATATGTACAAGTAAAACCGGTAAATTATATGGAATCATAAAATTCGTCCGCATCGCAGTCAAGAGGAAAAGTGCCAGCTGACAGCATTACCGCGTTGGATGGCAATGCTTATTTGTGCAAAAAACAGGCCAGCCTGGTCACGAGAAGAGTCGATCAACGGAAGCGGATAAAAAAGCTATAGAAAAACAAACTGAAGCACAAAATTGTTTCTACGTATCGACAAAGAATAAAAGTTTGTAAAAACGCGAAAATTCTGAGAGCATCGATTTACTGGAACTACAAATTCTCGTGAATTTCCGTCTTTTATCGGTTCCCGATTCTAAACAGAATACTTTTATGTTTTGCCAAAGCTTTATTCATCGTCAATGTAATTTGTTTAGTATTTTACTGAACAAGCAAACTTAGACAATGATATGTTGTCAAACTTTTTCACTCTAGAACAAAGTTCTAGATTATAATAAGTTATAAATGTAGGTAGGTACGAATATTATGCCTACCGGGCTTGCTATTCCACTTTTGTCTTTAAATATTTATACTGAAGGGCTACTATGACATCTTATAGCAATTCTTATTCCACTGAGGGAAAGAGATGGTGCTAGACACCCTGTATAGCTCTGTCCCTTTTCCTCAGTGGAATAAGAATTGCTTTAAGAGGTCATAGTAGGGTAGCTGTTCTCGCTTTAGCATGGTGCGGGTGGTTTTAGATAAAAAGATATGTTTTGTGATGGGATAGATCGTTATAATGAGTACTCCTTTACGAGGCGTCTGTGGATAGGTGACCACCCAAAACATACCAAGTTTCCTCCGTGACTCGGAAATCACGTTAATCTGTTGGTGCCGGCTGTCATTTGTAGATCTTTGACAGTTGTTACAGGTAGTCAGTGTCCTGAAGGTCTGACAACCAGTCTTACCTAGGGGTAGGTACGTTATACCCGGTACTAACTGTGTTGTGGAGGTCAGACAGGTAGTCGCTAGATGTAAAATACTAGTATTCAGCTGCATGCGGTTACACTGGCAACCGACCCCAACATAGTTGGGCAGATGGTATTGGTGCATTGAAACAGCGAAAGCAGTGTACTTGGCTAAAGTTAAACTATTCAACTGTTTATTTAACTTATCATTGAACATAAATATCATAAATAACAAAAATAAATACTTATCAACGTTCTTAGACGATAAATAACTAAACATAATTCATGAATTTTCAGTACCTTTTAGAAAATCCCATGTAGCAGCAATTCTGTTGGCAAAACACTTATACACGTTATTTGGCACAGCTTTTGGTAACGAAGTGGTTATTTACGTTTCTAGATAGACTGGTTATTTATTATTGAGCTTTCTTTGTGTCGGATTCAAAGGTCGTGCTCTAAAAACATTTGGGAATACTAAAAAAGTAAAAATACTGGAAAAATATGTGAAACTTTGACTAGAGATGTTAAAGTTACATTTTAACATCTCTAGTCAAAGTTTCACATACTTTTCCAGTATTTTTACTTTTGGTTGGTCAAATTTAGTACCTTAGTATCTTCGATCAAAAGTTTAGTATTGACAGCGATCTTTGACAGGGTAGTGTACAAAAAGTTTTTGGAACAAAGTTCCTTATCCCGCGTTGCGAAAGGGGGCAGAAAAAATAAGACCAAAAGTTGTAACGACACTTTTTGCTATAGCCGTGCGGCGAGCGCGTGTTTCTTTGTCTATCTCTCTCATAGAAAGCAAGCCAGTTATTTTCGTTTCGTCTTTCTATTTTGCATTGAACAGTGTGGTGTCGCGACGATTATTTTTGTTGAGTTATTTTTATTATTTTGTTGTACAGGTTTTTTGTACAATAATAAATAATAACTTCATTCCATCCGGGTGTCCCTTGACACCTCTCAAGTTTTTTATTTCAGCTCACACAATTTCGTATCGAGTATTAATTTTTAATTATAGAGATATTAGGATATCGTCTAATTCATCAGAAGAAAAAATATGCAGAGTAAAAGATAACTCATAAATTACCCAAGCAATATATGCCTGTAATAGTCTAATTAAAATAAATAAGGAGAGAAGAAATTCGAGTTTGAGTTTATGATGCAAGTACCTATGCCACTATGCAATGTTTTATACTTTTCAGGGCTTAAGGGCTTGTTTCAAGAGCTCAAGCGCTTTCACTTCAAATCGCTAAATATAGAGCCAGGAATAAGATAACAAACGCCTCGAACACGAGTCTTGTTACTGACTAATTACAGACCCCAGGCACATGTGCAGAACAAAGGGTGCACCGCCCTTGCAACTAGTCCCCATTCACCAAGAACAATGCAACCAAATTGCAGCAACTACAAACTCGCCACAGACTATACATTACCGACGTATGACGTTTTGCAAACCAATGACGGCACGTTTGGCGCAGTGGCTGAGCAATCGACTGCTGCGCTGCGTGTCGCGTGTTCGATTCCCGCACGCAACAAATATTTGTATGACCTGCAGATAGTTGCTTCGGGTCTGGCTGTTTGTGTGTGTGAGTTTAAATGTTTGTAAACGCGCCCACGATACAGGAGAAATTACTAGAGTGGGGCAACGTTTAAAAAAATGTACCATTTGTATAAACTCGCTTTCACAACACTCCATATTGTGTGGATAGCAGATAAAATCAACATGTATTCTGGAATTTATTGGCTTTTAACTGTTCTGTTCTTCTAATACTCGATTGGAGAGTACTCAGCCGATTGAAAAACGTCTGCAAAAAAAGGTACCTTTTAGTGAAGATAGACGAAAAATTTGTTTTTTTTAGATTTTCTTCGCTCGAAAAGGCACGAAATGAAAAAAAAAAACAAATGCCTTTCGCATTAGAATTTTCTACCTGCACTGACACGTGAAATTGAATTTTGTTTTCAGTTAGGGTAAAAAGTAGTCTTACTTTTGCCCGCGGCTTCACTCGCGTTATGTTCGGGGTAACGCAGTTTCCTAGCGCCTTATCTATTGTAATAGCAATGCTAAGTTTTCCTTTTCTTCCCTCTTTCTCCCTCATATCTCATTTTCAAAAAAAAAAGTCTATCTCCTGCCTATGACCGTCTCCAGGGTCCCAACTATCTCTGTACCAAAATTCATGAAAATCGGTTTAGCCATTGTGTAGTGAAGACGTAACAAACAAACAAACTTACTTTCGCTTTTATAATATTAGTAAGGATAAGGATTCATAAAATGCTTTTGATATATGATTTTTATGTTACCCCAGGCGTGAAAATTGATATCGTGTATCAGATTTCTGAAGGATTTGTCTTGTCATTGCAAATATATGAGATCGGTCTACCAAACGTTTAAGCTCTTTGCAACTTTTTTTTTTGGGGTGGGAAATCATCAAATAACTTTCCCCACTCCGGATGGAGCGGGGGGGAGTGTCAGACTTGTGCTGACTAAAACCCACCCATGTTCCTTTTATTGCCCTTTACGTTTCGGGGCCGCGGTATCTCTTTCGAACAACCCGCAACGCTCTTTGCAACCTTGAGTCGTGGTCCATTATTGTAAGATATATTGGAGTCTAGAAAAGGTAGGGTTTGTATTGTGAAAAAACAAATAGAAAACACCACCCTCACATTTCAAGATAACATAAATTCTTAGGTTTCAGTTCCATTTGACATTAAAAAACACCAAAACGGTACAACGGTAACAATACAAAAGATCTGGGGGTCTAAAAAACCCGCTTAAGCAGAATCATAATCTTCTACTAATATAATATTATAAAAACGAAAGTGAGTTTGTTTGTTACATCTTCACGCTTTAATGGCTAAACCGATTTCGATGAATTTTGGTGCAGAGATAGTTAGGAACCAAGAGACGGACATAGGCTATTTTTTTAAAAAAAAGAAGTGGGATGTGAGGGAGAAAGAGGGAAGAAAAGGGAAAACTTAGCGTTGCTATTACAACCCAATAAGGCGCAAGGGGATCTGTGTTACCCTGAATTTAATGCGAACGAAGCAGTGGTCAAAAGCTTGTAGGTTAATTAACACTAACAAAACATCGTGCATCTTTTTTTTTCAGATATGTGACCCGCCCCCTTAAAAGAGGGGGGTGAAATTTTATACGGGAGTTTTCGCAGTTTTCAAGGTAGAAAGCTTAAAATCGGTACACACACTCTTTTTTACCAACAAAAAATACCTGTAAACCAGGAAAGAGGAACCGTGTTACGTCGCACCCAACGCGAGCCGAGGGCAAAAGCTAGTTTTATAATAATCATTTTATAAGTACACAATATTAAGGCTAAGAGCAAAAACCACTCGCCACTCTGTCCAACACAAACATCGCTGAAAAACCATAAAAAAACACTAATAGAAAACCTCTCGTAATCGGTAAAAAATAAGTCCTAAATCCGCAAATGCTTAACGTGTTAATATGGAAACAAGAAGTACGAAATCGAAGGGCACAGTAAGCTAGCAATCAGTCACCGTCAGGGACAGAAGGTTTAAAGCATTACACTTGATTCACAGTGAGCCCGGCTCAATTTGGGCTAAACACCAATCTGATTTTCTCATTAACCTGACCTTGAAGTGGTTTTTTAGGGTTCCTTACCTCAAAAGTAAAAATGGAAGCCTTATAGGATCATTTTGTTGTACAGACGCCTGCAGGTCAAGCTACCCGAAACTGTCATTTTTTCCCAATCAATCTTGAACCTAATACTTTAGAAATAAAGTCGAAAATCTATCAAAGAAAATATCTGACAGATTGTAGTAGCTTGATGTGCAGGCGTCTGTACGTCTGTCTGTACCTTTATCTCGGGAACGCGTGGAGGTATCGAATTGAAATTAAAACTATATATTCAAAAAAGTCAACTCTTTAGAATTACATAGTCAAAAGAAATGGCCGTCGCAAGTTTGTACGGAACCCCCGATGCGTGAGTCCGATTTGCACTTGCCCGGTTTTAACTGAGGCCCTAACACGAGTGCGCCGTGTTTATGTCAATTTAAAAATAAAAATACTCGATTCACTTGTAATACTTTAATAATTATAAAAATGTTGTGATGAAAACAACTCAATTTTTATTTTCTTTTAAAAAAGACGTTACCCCACACTAGGAATTTCTCCTGGGAACTATCTGTAGGTCATACAAATATTTGTTCCGGGCGGGGATCGAACCCGCGACACCCAGCGCAGCAGTCGATCGCTCAGCCATTGCGCCAACCGTGTCAGCGCGTTTGCTTCTCCTTACTGCGCGGCAGAACGGCTATCGATATTTCTCTTAAATTTTTGAAATCCAAGAATGATGCTCTCGTAATTTGAATATCCTTTTGTACCAGGTTTGTCGTAAAACTTCGCACTTTATGAGAACTCTTCGTTTTTCTTTGAGACAGGCAAGTATTATAATATCACATTTCCTTTTCATCTTATTGCGGTGCCTCCCTTGAGACTTTCTCGGTTTCAGTTTCTCAGGCAGTATTTCTTTTTGCTAAAAATCTGTTTTTTCTTCACCTGTCTCCATAGCAGGATTTTGCAAGTTTTAGATTATTTTCAAGTATCTCGCTTAAAAAATTAATTTACTGAGATATCATTACAATTTATTACAAGCAATAAAATCTTAATGGCCGTATTTTATTAGGTACTGACTAAGATGAGACAAAATGTACAGACGCCTGCCAGGTCAAGCTACCCGAAACTGTCAATTTTTCCCAATGAACCTTGAACCTAATACTTAAGAAATAAAGTCGAAAATCTATCAAAGAAATCTGACAGATTGTAGTAGCTTGATGTGCAGACGTCTGTACATGGATTCTTAACGATTACCTACCAAAAAATTTAAACCGTAAGATTTGCTATAACAAGAACATAGGGAACATAGGGGGGTGGGGTTTAAGGAGATTTCTAAGTTTTATCAAAAGGTCGGGAGAAGGAAAAGCGTCCCCACAGATATACATGACGGGCCTGTTGGTCTAGTGGTTAGTGGCCCTGACCGCTGAGCCGGAGGTTCGAATCCCACCCTGGACAAACTTTGTGTGATGAGCATATTATTGTTTGTTCTGTGTCTGGGTGTGATTTATCTATAATATGTATGTATTTATAAATTATATAAGTATGTATATCAGTTGTCCGGTTACCATAACACAAGTTCTGCTTAGCTTGGGATCAGATAGCCGTGTGTGAGTTGTCCCAAGATATTTATTATTTATAGAATGGCGTTTTAGGATCTTTTTCGGTAAAACATACCAACTTCTTCGGCAATGCGAATTCAGTCTATTTCGGTAACTTTTGTAGGTCGCCTTGATTAAATAACCGAAAGTTTGTTTATATGCTTTTGTAAGCGTTACGGCTCTCCGAAACATTCGTTTATGTTTGTTTTGATAAGCCTACCTAAATAAATACGACGAGGGAAATTGAACTCTTTCCACGTACCTTTTTGTTTTGATTTCGCGAAGTAGGTAGGTATGTGCTTCTATGTATACAAGTTTCTCAATATATGTAGCTCTATTGAAGACTAACTTTTGTTAAAATAAGAACGTTTATAACGTTACATTAAATTGTCTACCGAAATTGTGAAATGTGCAGTGATTGGAAAAAGGTAGGTAAGCTTATTTCTCTAAACGCCAAAGAACCAAGATTTTTGTCTGAACCTTAGAAGAGACTATGATCTCTGAGTTTGTTTCGGCTGTTTATTCTCAGAGTAGCCGGGGACGAAACACCGGCTTCATCTAGTTTACAAAAAAAAAAAACGACGTGTAAAAGTGTTTGTAAAAACCTAATTGCAAAATAAACAGTATTTATCGAACAGTGACGAATAGAGACTTCCTTACGACAATTTTATTTTTACTTACTTGCAAAAAAAAATATAATTTATCGAACAATGACGAATAAAGACATCCATACGACAACAGATTGTTTATTTACGAAAAAAAGCCTGTCTCTTGATCTTGCTTTGGTCACTGTGCGAAAGCTGTAACTTTTCACACCATTCATTAATTTTGCACAATAAAACGTAAACAGAAATCAATAATTAACAAACTCACCAATATAAGTCGGAATTTTACTTACGCTGATGTTTTTACAGTAAGTAAGTATCAGAAACTGATTATTTAGTTTTATTGCATGATTTATTTTCATCTATGATGTCCGTCTGTCTGTCAAAACCCTTTATCTCGGGAACACGTGGAGGTTTAAACCGTAGTTGAAATTAAAACCGGATACTGTACTAGTATACGGTTTTAATTCCTTGGAACCGTGGAAAAATCAACCCTCTAAGTCTACGCAGTCAAAAAATGGTAAGTTTATGTCGCAAACTTATACGGAACCCTTGATTTAATCAACCATCAGCAATGGCTTGTAATTACGATAGACTAAACTCAGTTTAATTCACTTGATTGATGAGTACACTCATCACGTTAATTACAGTTTAAAGCCACCGAATAGTCTTAACTACAAGACGTTGCAACTTTATTTGAGTACAATATGTAAGGGCTTTTTTTTTCGGGTGGGAAATCATCCAATGACTTCCCCCGCTCTGGGCGGAGCGGGGGGGGCATGTCAGACTTGTACTGACTAAAACCCACCCATGTTCCTTCTGTTGCCCTTTACGTTCTAAGGCCGCGGTATCTCTTTCGAACAACCCGCAACCCCGGCAGGCGGAGGCTCTGGCAAGCTCCTCTGCTTTGCTGACTCTCTTTGAGGCGCGCGTGAAACACGAACGCGCCGTCGACACGGCCTGTCGTCAATCGACGGATGGACGGTGAACTACCCATTGCTCACCGCCCACAGGTCTGCATCTACGGTGGCCGGGAGTCGTCTCGCGGCGCCCGGCGCCATGGGCGTCTCCCGCGGCGGCTGGGTTGGGCAGATGTTCTCTCCCTCAAACGCCCGGCCACCTCCTTTGCTAGCATTATATGTAAAGGCTTAAGATGAAAGTCTACATATATACCATCCATTTTTGTTGCAAAGTCTAACTTGAAGACAAAAGGAAGCTTCTTGAAATCTGAGAATTGCCATCGATATCTTGAAATTCCAACTTTTCTACCTTCTTTTAAAGTTGGAATTGGTTCACAGACTTTATTGGCAAGGAAGGAACATTTTGAAGCACACTTATCATATCCATAAGCTCGCAACTTGACGTTTTGAAAAGCTCGTTAAAATATGCCAGTACTTAACTTTAAATCTTCTTGGATTCTGAAAGCATTTTACTCGACTACGGCGAAGTAAAAAGGAGGTTATGATTTTGTTAGATGTTTGTTTTTCCTTTTATGTGTTTATATTTCAGTAATTACAATAATCAATATTAGCTTAACTGCCTCCTTGGTGTAGTTAGCGCGACTGCAGAGCATGATGTCCCGGGTTATGTTCCTAAATCGGGCTAAGCTGGCTTTTTTTTTCAAGAATTTCACAGTAGCAGACATGGAGTCTAGGTTTATGCCTCGCTAATTGTAATAGCCTGGTCTATCAACCACGCATGTGGCTTACAATATTACTGGCTAAATGTGGGGGTACTATTAGGAACTCCTTTGCTTACCCTCCGAGGTATACAGGTGTGACGTTATGTTTTTTTTTACTCCTTATCCGACATAAGATACCAGTCTTTAATATTACCCATCAATCTTTCCCATTTAATATACTATCCCCCGAATACAGAAACGTCACTCAAAATTTAAGTACCACTTAAATTTAACGGATACTCAAAAGTGACGTTTGACAATACAAAATCTAAAGTTTAAGAGCTGCTCAAATGTTTAGCAGCCCTCAAATTTTGAGTGACGTTTCAGTATTCGAGGGTAAATTACATAATTATAGTAAAAAAGAAACACTTTCTCGTATTTTCCTCAACTTTTCGTTGATAAACTTTTTATTTGATATTCATAACATGGTTTGCATAAAAAAAAACTAGTCCGCCATTTTTGGGATAACGCAATATTGGATATGCATTGTGTTTTCAACATGTATGTAGGCAAATTTAGATTGTAACATTTGTTTTACATAGTTAAATCTCAAACTTAAAGTCTCTCACTCGTATTTAAAACGATAAATACAATTTTTACTCGTTTACTGAAAATCGCTGTAAAAAATTAGGTACTATGAACTTAATCAGGCTGAATTTACTAACAAACAGCTTTATAAAGGCATCAAAGTCATTATTCCACCTCAATGACTCCTGAACACAAAGACTCTTGAGAGAACTTAGTGCGACCACTTCGGATTCTAAGATGAACACAATTGAGTTTAGCTAAGGGCATTGAGGTATATTATTGTAACCATTGTGTAGGGGGTGGGCGACCACGATGGTAGTTTAATTTACCAAGATAATGGATTTGACAAATGGCGATCACAAATATAATAAAACATAGGTTTACCTTCGCGAAGACAGTATATAGGTATGTATTATATTGTTTTCATGATCTACAAAGAGTTGTTTTTTAAGGATTTAGGATAAAAAAAAATTTGGGTCTTTACTAAATTACGACTTCGGTGTTATTAAAAATCTGGTATTCTTCGTATCGTTTGACCTTAGACCGAATTTGCGTTGACGTAACAAAAAAACGTCATTATGAAAATTAAAAATATCGGCTTCACGTGTAATACTTTCATATCTTTGTATGTTACTGAATGTGCTCGTTGCAAATAATTTAACTAAAATGCTACAAGATATATAAAAAAAAATTACAAAAAAGATATTTTCGATTCAAAAATCGACGTATTTTGTGGCGTTTTGAAGCGGTTATTTTTAATTTAACTCTCCTGCCTCTTACTCCATAAGTAAATCGTCGAAATATCATGAAAATATGATGAAAATATCAATCTAAGTATAAAAACCACCGGAATATTTAGAGTTCCTCAGTAATTGTTTCCATTCAAAAGATATGAAGCTATACGGGCATTTGTTTAGCTAGGGTGGAATTGATAGGTTCCGTACAAGTTAGTTAAGTAGCAAAACATCAGTTTCGATCGAACACAATTGAGTTAAGTCAGGGGTGTTGAGTTTTGTTATTTTTACCATTTTATGAAGCGTTGGACACTACTTGGCCATGCTCGTTTGATGTTGGCTTAAGATGGGATGGGGGCTGACATATTATAAATATCTATAGACAAATGAAAATTAAAAAAAAACCCGAGCGAAAGCGAAGGAACGAAGAGCTTAACGGAAGGTTCCGAACAAACTTGCGACACAAACAGACATATTTTTTGACTGCGTAGATTTAGAGGGTTTGTTTTTTGACTGCACAAAAGGACCATAGACTTAAGTTTAATTTAATGGTTTAATTTTAAAATTAATTTCAACTCGATCCTCTCGCGATTCCTCCTCGCGTTCCCGAGATAAAGGGTCTTGACACACAGACGCACAGTCGGACAACAAAGTTATCCAATAAGGGTTCCGTATTTTCCTTTTGAGGTAAAGAAAATGCAGCAGAAAAAAATACCTAGCTTACAAAAAACTGTCTTGGTTAACATTATATTTCATGGCCTTAAATAAAAAATGGAGGACGTTATTAATTCTTAAAAAAAAATGTTTAGTTCACTTAATGTTGGTTTTAAGGAATATGAGACAATTGACATCGTGTCGTGCTTGTCCAGTTGTTTGCACACCTCAGGAGCTGATGGACGCTATTGAGAGCGCCAAACTAGGCGCCATTTTTTTTTTAGAAGCCTTGTCCCACACTAGGAATCTCTCCTGTATCGTGGGTGCGTTTACAAATATTTGAACACACATACACAAACAGCCAGAACCGAAACAACTACCATACAAATATTTGTTCCGTGCGGGGATCGAACAAGCGACACACGGCGCAGCAGTCGATCGCTCAGCCACTGCGCTAACCGTGTCGTCAAATTCTGGGGCTGACACAATTTAGATTGTCATCGACACGCTAAAATGAATTCACTAAATTCTGATTTCCCCAAATTATGGTTTAACAAAATTATATTCGAATGTGAACAAGTTCAAAAATATTAAGGATCGTAGTAGATGGCCCTCTGCCTACTGTTTTTTTTCTTTGCACATGGGAAATCATCAATTAACTCCCCCCGCTCTGGTTAGATAATTCCGATCCGCAATTTTTTTTTAAAGTAGAACTACCCGCAAGGCTCTTCGTACCCTATGAGCGTGATTTTATGAGTGTATTTAAATTCTAAAAGTAAAACTATGTATCCTAACGTTGACCTTTTTTACTCCTAAATCGACGTCTTCATTGCAAAAGGTTATGGTCTAAGAGCGAAGCCGGGTGATATTAGAATATCACAGTATTACTCTCCTTTCAATACGTAAGAAGCTGAACAAATACCAATAGAGAGAATTTATAGGTACAGTCAGCAAAACAGATAAGTAACCAAACTCGTTAGAATTAAATTGTTTGAAAAAGATTGGCGGAAAAATATAAAAATATTTCTGACTGCTTGTTTTCTATCAAATAAATTTTACTTGAAAATATTTTTTTGCCTTGCCTTCTGATCACATGTACATCGCCGGTTGAAAATAAATTTAACTAACCTTCTATATCAGTGTAGAGTACGCAACGTGCCGTAAAAAACCCTCTAAATTTTAAATAATTGAATTCATGTCGCAATCACTTACTGTAGCTCGTAGTCTACGTTCTGAAATAAGGAACTAGTACCAAAAAATACAACCTCAGTTTTGTCCAAAAGCAACACATATTTATGTAATATAGTTCTGTTTGTGAAAAAATTTAAAAACCCAGAATACATGGTGCATTGTCATCATCTCCAATCCAAAAAAATAAATAGATTTATGAGTGATATAGGAATTTAGGACCCTTTTTTTGGGTGGGACATCATCCAATAACTTCCCCCGCTCTGGACGGAGCGGGGAGAAGTGTCAGACTTGTAACTGACTAAAACCCACCCATGTTCCTTCTGTTGCCCTTTACGTTCCGGGGCCGCGGTATCTCTTTCGAACAACCCGCAACGGAATTAGGAAAATATTCATGGATTTTTCAGAAAACTTTATTTTTCTAACGAGCCCTGGTTACGTATCTCTGTTGTTGTCTGTACAAACCTTTCGTGTAAGTAGGCCAAAAAAGGCTATATTTGGCCACAAAATAGCCAGCTGTCAGCCACACCTGGTGAGTTTCCTTCCATACTGATTAACTCGTAAAACCTTCCACATAGCTGCCCAAGTATGGATTATGACCTTATTTATTGTTTACGCGCTACAAGGCCGCGTTGACGGTTGGGAAAACTGTTTACACGGAAGAGACTTATGTAATTACTTAGGTAAGTTATTAGATTATTAAGCTTTTTGATTGATTATTAGTTTACGACACTTTTTAAACTTTAAAGTTATTAAGGTACAATAGTATTTAAAAACTGCCGTAGAGTAATAAGTAAAGGGTTATTTTAAGTGCAATACACACTGAGCACGCCGCCGCGCCGGGCCGCCTACACTACCCGGCGGCCTGTTTAAAAATGCGCCCTAGATCGTTGCCCGCCGACATGTTGGCGGCTTGGGTACGCCTGCGCTCAGTTGCCGGCGGCGCTCGACCTGTAGTGCTGACTGCCAAATAAATTTCTTATCCCAAGCCGCCGACATGCCACCGACCAAATTTTCCGTCTTATTTTAAGAGAAGCCGCCGACTAGACCTCCGACAAAAAATTGCCGACATATGCCGGTGGACCGGCGGGCTCAATGTGTATTGCGCTTTAGATTCCGGAGGCTATTTGGAACTTTGTAAATTGATTACTGATATCGCGCGGTGGCACGGAGATTAGTCGTAGTATTTTTATATTGTAAAAAACTGGAAGAAAAAATAAAATTAATCAGATATTTTATTTTCAAGGGTTCCAATAGTCATTTTTTAAATAAAATTCCATACAAAAAAACCAAATTCCTAAAAAAAAAACTAAAAAGTGGAAAAACTTTAAAGTATTTTGTTTTAGGGAGAATAGGTACCCTTTCGATTATAAAAAATAAGAATGAAAAATTCCAAACTAGTCGTGGCCAGCGGTTTCAACCCCCTGCCAAGTTCTGTTAAGGAGCTCCTTAAGCTCTATTCACATCGAAACGGCAGCGTAGCGGCTAAAAATAACAATAGCAGGCTATTTTAAGCTTTATTTCCATATGAAAATGCATAGTATTGTTTGAAAGAGTCAGACCGGACCGCTTGACTGCTCGCTGCGCTTTCAAATCTCCGTCTGAGTCGGCCTTTAGTGACGTAGTGTAGTAGCTGTTATTAGTCTAAAACTAACTTTGCATTATAACCTTTGTAATTAAAACTATAATTATACAGGTAAAAACAATTTCTGTAGGTTAAATAATTGATTATTCTAATACTATTTTCTTGCAATACATCTTGAGCCAGAATTGGCCCTTACTGTTTACATACACGAGGTAAGCATAAATCAACATAGTATTATAAATATCATAATACCAACTGCTGCCAAACTAACGCTTGATTAACTACTGCAGCTGACTCGATAGATATACTAGATAAGATATATATGTATGTACGTTAGCTTATAAATTCCCAACAAGTAATAGGTCACGACTTTGGTCACCACGTATGATCGCCATCTTGCTGCCACGGGCTCAGGGGACATATTTTTGCATTCATACATTCAGCAACACTAGCGCTGCGTTTGTCTCTTGTTTCTTTCACATGAGTACCGCAACTTTACAAGTCGAGTCCTGTAAAACTCGTCGCATACTCTAAGATGTCGTCATATATGACTCGTACGATGAGACGACGCGTTCTCGTCAAACATTAAAAAAAAGAATTTGTCCTGTATTGTGGGTGTGCTGACAAACATTTGAACTCACATACACGAACAGGCAGACCCGAAACAATTATCAATATACAAATATTTGTTCCGTGTGGGGATCAAACCCGCGACACGCAGCGCAGCAGTCGATCGGTCAGCCACTGCGCCAATCGTGTCGTCAATCTATTAGTTTTATGTTTTTTTTTAGTCAATCAATTAGTTCAAACATTGTGTCGAGTGTCCTAATTGTTTTGTCGACCATTTTCAGCGCACGACGAGAACGCATCGTTCTATCGTTCAATCCCTGTTAAATATGAGGACGCCTACACGTCTTCTTGTTTTTTTACTACAATAGTTTCCGCGACGTTTGGCTTGTCTTCTCGTCTGCTCATAAAAATATAAAATGAAAAAATATAAAATGTCCAATGAACGTAGTATTTGTTTGTATGTTCCAATATTAGGGTGACAGAAACACTGCCTCCACGTATCTGCAATACCTAAAAGTTTATGAGTAGCAATTCGTGGTGTCAACTTTAAACTATGTAAATTCAAACTTGCGTATATTGTAGGGCAAAGAATCCAACACTCGTTTACGTTCCTTTATTTACGAATAAATGGCAGCTGTCAGTAATAGTACGGTGCATATACGCGCCTACACGAGTTTATGAAATACGCACTGAAAATACGCCTGTCTAATACCGCCCTATCTTTAACATGTGGCCAGTATTTTTTATTCAACTGTGACTAAATAAACAGTCGTGTTACCAAAGCCAAAAAACTATTAAACAACAGGCTAGTTTCCAAAAACAATTTCTCCTTTTTTTGGGTTGGGAAATCTTCAAATAACTTCCCCCGCTGGGCGGAGCGGGGGGCCATGTTAGACTTTTACTGACTAAAACCCACCCATGTTCCTTCTGTTGCCCTTTATGTTCCAGGGCCGCGGTATCTCTTTCAAACAACCCGCAACCCCGGTAACAATTACTCCTAGCTGCAATTTTTCACAACAAATGACGTCACACGTAACTTTAATGGACTATATCTTTGTAATATTTGGTCTAATTTACAAATAAAAAATTACGTGTCCTTTTGTTTTGTATAATCCAAAAGACGGACTAAATAGAATGTAATTACTTTGACCCAAGAAACTACCCTATTACATTATTATGTTGTTACACCGCTACACATCTTTAGGTTTTCTGTTAATGTAGAAATGTATAGCTTAGGTATTTGTTGGCCCCTAGACGAACCCTTTTTGCAGGAAGCTTTACTCCTGCTTAATACCAAACACGTGTATAAACTGCAAAGTGATAATGGACCGTTTGATGAATATTCCAGTCAGCCCCTATTATAAATTAATATTTCGACCGTAATACCTGAAGGAAGGGTCTGATATTGATACCATTGTGAAGGTAAGCTAGAGGTCAAAGGTCCCCAGCGACAGCCTACCATACATTCTCTTGTTCCCTTGTATAATTAACTCCTACGTTGAGACAGACCTTCCTTTCAGGACTTTCAGGTATTAAGTGTCGTCTACACGACATGAATTTCTCAACCGTTGGGAAGCGAATATGATATTATGCTTTACTTATTTTACGTTACGTCTTGATTTTCCTTGTGAGCTTTAAAAAAAAACTGAAAAGAGGTTAAGATATAAATAATATCAACCAGAAACCGCGGTAGGTATCTTAAAGAAAAATCTTAATCGCCCGGAGTCTTCAAGATTCTTCCGTAGATTATCTCATCTCGGAATAAGAAAACATGGAAGCGAATTCTTATTTTTGTTCAAAATTCCAAAATTACGAATTTTGTTCAAATTTGATTTTTTTGTCCAAAATTACGATCGGTTGCAGCGTTGGTGTTGTGCTATTACCTACTGAACCTGATGTCCTGGATTCGATTCTTAGGTAGGCAAAGTGTCAGGAATTGAATGGCAATAAGCTTGGCCCTAATAATTGCTTTTCAAACTGATATAGTGACTTCAATTAATTATGACGTTCATGACGTTTACAAGCGCCAAAATATTGGGAACTTATTTTAAATAAAAAAACGTGGTAAATATCCCGTTTCAAACGTTGAAGAACCAGAACTTTAAACACTAGTCCGGGAATTTAATATAATAATTTAGAAAAAAAACATGTGTTTTATAATGTGAAGAAAACCCAGTCATTCGTAGTTTCATAATTTGTAAAGTTTCTAACTACGGTTTACCTAAAAAGTCATTCTACCTCAACTAAAATCGAACTTGTCTTAAAAAAACCTATGATTTATTAATTAATCGCTTGATTTTCTTGTTTTAAGAAAAATATATCCCAATTCACAGGTTAATGGCCTATAATATGGTAGGATAATTATAGCTTAAAGTGGCGGAGCTAAATTCAATAAGTCGTGACATAGCCGAATTCTGTAAAAAGCTTTTTGCGAGCACTTGTTTATAAACTAATAAATTACCTACTTTTATCTCATACAGACCAGGGGGTCTACTCTAATTCTACGTAAAACGAAATTGCGGCCGAAACTTCGAACGTTTTCTACCACGGTTTCATTTCATTTCATTCATTTCGAAATTTCGGACGTCCGAAGTTTATTTGACATTAAAATTTTCTAAACCTACTCTAATTCACGCAAAATGATATAGAGTAGGGTTACAAACGTAACTATTTTTGACTTTCGTTCGTTAACGAAGTTACGTTTCGGAGAAAGAGAGTAGACCCCCTGGTACTTTTTTCTTTCTTATCCCTTTTTACAAGGTCTAAGACTGCTATTTATGTAACGTTTCAACGTACGATTAAATCGTCAACATATGAGACAACCCGTAGCGTATAATGACAACTTCAAATCTTTTTCGCTAATTACGAAGAATGGAGAGAAATCCAATTAACGTTTAAAGTAGGTTAATTTAAAAAATATATAAATAAAAGGTTTAAGTAAGCTGAATGATTGACTAACCACAACCATGTCTTGTTTGTGCACGGAAAGAAATACCGAGAATTTTTTGCTTTTATTTTTAAGTGACGTTTTTGCCTCATTTATTTTTAGTCCTTCGAGTCGAGCGTCAATAAATAAAGTTGATCCAACGTGAAGTTTATTTTGTACAGAAATAATAAATAACACTTTCTTTGTGAAGAGTGTAATGAATTTGTGGTCTTACAATGTTATTGAGAATGTGAAGAAATCTGCCGTAAACATATAAGTCGAGATGAAAGGACCAAAAGTATACAAACACAAATAACAACCTAACCTAACCTAACCCTTAGTAAATTCACCTGTAATTTACTAAGGGTTAGGTTAGTACACCCGTACGGTTACCGTACACCCACTTTTAGACAGTATTTTTTTCAAAAATAACCTGCCAAAAAAACGACAGTCAACGAGTTTGGTCAACCAGCCAGGCTGCTACTAATAAATTCCTGATGGAAAGCACCAAAGTACTTTACACGGCAATCGAACGCTGGACTATATGCTCAGCAGTCGATTTAAAACGAATCGAGAGCATACAAAATAATGTCAAAATTAAATTTCATTTGTATGCTTGCCTATGTACGTTCGTACGATCTCTAAATGAATAATCAACACTAAACTTCACATTCGTATTCTTTCACGATATTATTAAGTTGTAGATACCTAAAATAAATGTTATAAGGAATTAAATCGTTTGCCCCAAAACTAGGCCGGTCTTATGTCACTACAATATCTAATAACAAGCGACATTGTAAAGCTGTCACAAACAATTCCGTCTTTACAGAATAAACCGGCCTGAAGTATGTCGAAATACAAACAAAAGCTATCAGCTGACCGTTCCTTCTACAACACAAAGAGAAATCGATACATTCGCGAACATTGAACTTCATGCCATTTATCTCAGATTCTATCAATTTATAGTGCAATTCATCTAAAAAAATCAACAATTCAACTAACCTAAATATACCCCATAAATCTTTTAATTGTAGCTAGCAACACTATACATAAAAATAGACTGACCATAAAATATAAAACTGTATTACCAATAAAATGACCGGAGTTTTCCACGTTTCGCGCCAAAATAAACATTACCCATTTTCTTGATTCGATTTTCAAAACGACTAACTTTTTTTTTTGGCAGGGATATTTTCCATAAACCTTGATCAGGGCTTCGAACGAGGTATTGTTGGAATCCAAGAAGGTCTGAGTATTCCTTGTGTGATTATTTTGAAATCCCGCTTCCTAGAATTTGTTTAACCCATTTGTGTCGGATTTCCTGTAAGTACCTTTGTTAACGATCTCTTTGATAAACTCAGATATATGGTTGACGACTACTTTTATAATACTAGAAAGAGGTACCTAAAGCTTGTGTTATTTGTAAGTTGGGATGGGATGTAAAGGAAACTACTGATCGGATTGGCAAAATTCTTTCCTTAATGTAAAAATGATACTGCAAATTTTCGACCTAAAGCGTTTATGATAAATAAAGGTATAGGCATACACTAGGATCTAGTTTTTTTTTTTTAAATTAAAACGATGCTACACTCGAACACACCTACGATAATCGTAGGTGCGTTTACAAACCATTACACTGACATGTACAAATAGCCAGACCCGGAACAACTATTTGTAGGTCATAAATATTTGTATTGCGTGCGGTGATCGAACCCGCGTCACGTAGCGCAGCAGTTAGCAGCTTAGCCACTGCACCAAGCGTGTCGTCATTACCAACGTTTTAAAAAAATGAGTCCACCGAATATTTTAAAATAGTAATTTAATTAATGTTTCCGATATTTTGACAAAACTTTTTTTTTCTTTGCCGAAAGAAAAAGTTTATTAAAATAAAAACCGACCAATTCCTTGTCAGACTCGCACAACTACAGTTCCATACAAACTTGAGACTTAAACAGACATATCTTTGGACCGCGTAGACTTAGAGGGATTATTTTTTCACAGCGATAAGGGATTACTTAAGTATGTTGTTTTCGCGGGAGTCGCCCCGGGCGCCGGGCGCCGCGAGACGACTCCCGGCCACCGTAGATGCGGGTCTGTGGACGGTGAGCAATGAGTAGCTCACCGTCCGTCCGTCTATTGACGACAGGTCGCGTCGACGGCGCGTTCGTGTTTCACGCGCGCATCAAAGAGATGTCAGCAAAGCAGATGGGCTTGCCAGAGCCTCCGCCTGCCGGGGTTGCGGGTTGTTCGAAAGAGATACCGCGGCCCCGGAACGTAAAGGGCAATAGAAGGAACATGGGTAGGTTTTAGTCGGTAAAAGTCTGACTTGCCCCTCCGGCTCCGCCCAGAGCGGAGGAAGTTAATTGATGATAGCCCACCCGAAAAAAAAAGTATATTGTATTATTTTTGTTCCCGATATAGGGGGTATTGACAGACAGGCACACAGACGAACATCAAGGTAAACCCTAAAAATCTACATTGTTTTGTGTTGTTTTAAAATACATTAATAATAATAAAATACTGTTGAGGCCAAAATAAAGTTTATTAAATATACAAAAACAAGGCTAAATAATTTACCAGGCTCTATATTTTACCAACACTTTTTCAGCTTACCATTAAACTTTCCGTAGAGTAGTAGGTATTGTTGAGAAAAGCCGAAAGCTCGTTTTCTAAGCTGTTCGGAAAATATTTTTCGTTTTCGTACTTTTAAATCCCAGCTTAGAGAAGATTAAATTCAGGCTCACGACGAAATACAGTGGTTTCTCTGAGTACCTAAATTCATTTCAAAATACGAATTTATAGTTCAACATTCAGTTTTCCTAGCACGATTATGCAGTTTAAACGTAAATACATCGATTTTAATAAAAAAATATTAATACCCGCTTACCTTATCGTACTTATACTACTAATCCTACTTAATCTAATCTACTTAATATATAAAATTTTCGTGTCACAGTTTTCGTTCCCATACTCCTCCAAAACGGCTGGACCGATTTAAACGAAATTTTGTGTATATATCGGGTAGGTCTGAGAATCGGCCAACATCTATTTTTCATGCCCCTAACTGAGCAGCGGGTGAAACCGCTGGGCACAGCTAGTAATTTTATAAATGTTCGTGAGGATAGATGGATGTTTGTTACTCTTTCATGTCAAAACGGCTGTACGGATCTTGATTAAATTGGGCACAGAGTTAAATTATAGTCTGGAATAACACATAGGATACTTATTTTTTCGATCATCACGCGTGCGAAGCCGCGGACACCAGCTAGTATTTTCATAATTTTAATTATTTATTCTTAACTATGGATTTTACTAATTGTTCTTGATTTGATATTGACAAACAGCCAGGCTTATAACAATTACCTCAATTAAGCATTGAGGTAATTATGTGCCTGGCTGTTTGTGTCTACCTCAATCAAGCATTGAGGCACATGAGTAGATAAACGGAACAGAGACAAAGCTTCATACAACCACGCGAATCGGTTGCACTACTACAAGCACGCGGAGCATGTGTGCGTGACCACTGGCCGTTTGTCGCATACGCGGCGAGACCGGAAAAAACCGGTTTACGCAGGCACAGCCAGTTGACAATCTCAGGGTTCGTGCGACGTACGTTTTTTGTTTTGTTATTTGGAAGTTTGAATATTTTAATATAAAACGTGGTATTTTATTAATAATACCTAATGGTTGTTTATTGTACTGTGTGTATGAATAATACGAGAAAAAATAAAAATATATCATACTTTAACTATCCCAAGGAGTACAATAGGTAACTAAATATTTGATTATTACTTTTTCAAGTAAATACCTTTATTGTATTGCATGATCCTTTTTTTTAATAAGAAGAGGATACTATACGGTGTGTTTTTACCTTTTAATTATTATTACAAGCTTTTACTAATCATTTGTAGGTATGTGGGTGAGTAAATTATAAAAAGAAAATTATTAGAGTAAGTAATTTGTAAAGTATTATATCATACTGAATAATAAAACTATTTACCAAATGATTTTTTTTTATTTGTCTTAACCTATTGTGACAACCCTACCAAAATAGGTAACAATTTTGGAGGTTCTTTGCCTCTGTTCCGTTTATCTACTCATGTGATTGAGGTAATTAATATGTGCCTGGCTGTTTGTGTCACTATCAAATCAAGAACAATTAGCTTCGAGGGTGCGTTTAAAAAAAAAACAATTGTGTGTATTCTTAATTTAAAAATCGACATAATTCTCTTAACGTTTACACCGCGTACTCATGCTTGGGCTTGCTTGATAGAAACATCTCGTGCAATGAAATGAGTAAACGGTAAAAGCAAAGCAGTTCTATCAGCCGTTCAGTTTCTAAGTGCTGGTACAGCGACCTGTCCTGGTGAGAGAGCTGGTCATCCTCCATGCGGGTAGTGCAGTTTAGAGGCTATCACATGTTTTCGACATGAAAAAGTTAAATGATGATGTTGTTATGTAGCATTTCGGCCACAGTGGCATAATGCGATGACTTTCAACAACCACCCTATGGTTGTTGTTGCCGGGATTGCAGAGATACCGCGGCGTCGGAACATAAAGGGCAAAAGAAGAAACATGGCCGGTAAAAGTCTGACACCCCTCCCGCTCCTCCCAGGGGAAAATACTTAATGATTTTTCATCCGCAATAAAATAGTGTGTTTGTTTGTTTTTGAAAAGCTTTGGTGTGCGGCTCTACTGTGTGCTCTCAAGTGGCTAGCATATCCAATTTTGGCCGAAAATCTCCAAGTACAAAGCGGAAATGTCAGACAACTTGAACGACATTGTAAACCAATATTTGATTAAGATATCACAGCCATTAATAAGTTCAATAAATTCTAGCAATACATAACAAAGTATATAAGCTCACCTCTAGTAGATATTATTATTATCAAGTATAATTAAAAAGACCGACGCTGATTGATAAAGCAAGAGCTTTATCAACTTATTGATAGATAAAATGATTATTTATAAAATATTGATAAATCATTCGAGGACATTAACTTCATTGCAGTTAATAATGCACTATCTTGATTGATATTAAATGTACGTTTATTTTTATTAAATAGTCTATGGTTTTAACAATCCATTTTTTGCAGATGGGAAATCATCAAAATCTTCCCCCGCTCTGGGCGGGGAGGATTGTCAGACGTGTAGCCTACTAATATTCTTTATTTTGCCCTTCGTATTTCGGGGCCTTGGTATCTCTCTCCAAAAACGAACAACCTTTTTTACGATCCTTTATGATGATTTTTAATTAGCTGTAGGTATTGATTGTAAAAAACGCAATTTACAAATAATAATAGTGCATTATAAAAATGCCGTTCAAAGGAAAACAGCACGTTTTATTACTTTAAATAGTTTATTAATAATTTTAACTAAATGTTATCAATGATGCATAAATAATTAGGCCACAATATCTTCATAAAATGGTAAAATAAATAAACTAATTAATTTCATTCATTCAAAAACTCGCTTTTCGCAAATGAGAACTTATAACCATGTAGACACATGCAAATGAAAGCCGGTATATTTTTATGTATTTTATTACAGTCTGTTGTCAAATAATGCAATATTGCTTACCTTTACATTATCACGCTTACTTAGAGGGTGATAATATATAGCATATGTCCTTTCTCAAGTTGAAATCTATCTCTTTGCCAAATTTTATTACTATCCGATCAGCCGTTTAGTAGTGAAAATATAACGTACAAAGAAATATACAAATACACAGAGATACTTTCACATTTATAAAATTTGGATGGATTAGTGTGATTATGATGTGGTTATTATTTTGATTTGGTTATAATTTGATAAATTTTGTTTAAATTTCGATTTAATTTTAAAGTACGGTATGGAATGAATCTGGTATCTTTATTATTATTTTTAATTTTATTATTTTCTTACTTGTATGTTAATCTTTATAAATATTTATGTAAAACCGTTTTTTTGTGCATGTGGTCTTTTGTGTGTCTTTAATTAATTGTTGCACTTGTAAATGTTTACCCTTGTTATTTAACTAACAAATGTATACGTGTAAACAATTGTTGATCCTAAATAAAATAAATAAATTATTTTGAGTCGGCTATTTGAGCAAAAAATATGTATAATACTGAAAAATATTATTTATAGAGCAATGATTCATAATCATCATTTGAGCATGATCCAGTGCCAGGTCTCTCTCAAATCCTTGCATGACTAGATGTTCATGATTTATTAATATTTGTCACGTCTGCTCTAAGATATTGATGCAGTGCAGAAGATGCGTTGAATGCCAAGTGTTGAACATGATTTGTAATGCATCTACTCAACATCTATTTTATTCGGTGCATGAGTATCTTCAAAGATTCAAGTTAATTTATATAAAACTAGCTTTTGCCCTTGGCTTCGCTCGCGTTAAATGCGGGGTAACACAGTTTTCCTTGCGCCTTATTGGTTTGTAAGCACTAAGTTTTCTCTCTTCTCCCTCACATCCCACTTTTTGTAAAAAAAATTAGCCTATGTCCATCTCCTGGTTCCCAACTAGCTTTGTACCAAAATTCATCAAAATCGGTTTACAAACTCATAAATTATATATCAATAATATTAGTAAGAATTAATGTGGGATTGATCCAGTCAATTTTGTCTCAACCAACTTCAGAGGACGCTAAAAAGTTATGCCATTCAATATAATCCATTTAATTATTACTTTAATGGAGTAAGTATGGTAATATGGTAATAGCAGTTAGTATAGTATATGTAACAGTAGTTTATGTTAGTTATTATAAGTTAATTGTTGTTAAATTTAGTGGTAATGCCATGTAATATTAAAAGGCACGATGGGGTTGGCATATCTGTTCAGATAATAACCCCAAAACAAAATAAAGAGAAAAAAAAATGACTCAAGTTGTCATCTATTAAATTGACATATCATTGACATTATTTATATAACATCATACCAATTCTATTAGCTTAAATTATTTCGATGTATTCAATAACTTTGCGTGCTAATTTTAGCGAATTGTTTGAGCGACTGTAAAAATCTCCACCGAGAGAAAATAAGATATTGCCCTAATATTCTAGCAAATATACTTAATATTTTCATTTTAATAATCGGTATTCAATTAATAAATTTATAGTTTATTAATTGAATACCGAGTCTTCGAGGTATAATTAAATTGACTAAAGAAACTCCGCGAACGTGAACACGAAAAAATAATAACAAAAAGATTTGATGATAGTTGGGATCTCTGGGTACTAAAAGTTTGAAACAGTAACTTGTTTTTTTTTTATTAGTCATTAATATCTATTAATCATGCCAGGAAATTATTAAAAACTATTTTTATAAATGCTGCTGTATGGACACTTGGTTTTTTTGATCGTATTTCCGTAACTCTGTCTGATGTCAATAAACACACAAACAATAAGTCAACAACAGATTATATCTCCCTAAAAACAGAATTTAAATCTAACAAGATCAAATAAACGAATTTGCAAGAATATAGATATGGTAGCTCTAGAAACGAGCAATTTCAATTCGGCAGGATCAATTTTTATTTCGATTGAAATTCTTCAGGTTGAATGTCGTAAGGTTAAGGTAGATTTAATCATTCTTGGGAAGGTTCAATAGTCTTTTTATTCAGTGGGATTTTATTTGTTCAACGTACTGATTGGCAGAGTAGAGTCTCAGAGTTTTTACTAGATATTTGTTCAGCTCAGCATATACGTAATATAGGGATGGCTCATTCCTGTGATGTTATATCGATTTTCTCAGGATTGGAATTTGGTCTTGTTCTTTGGTTTCATTCTTATCTTGTCTGACAGTCTTCAAAAGGTGGTCTAAACTTTTGAACGTCACTGTCACAAATAGATGACAAGCAACCGCGTGACAAGGGCTCCAACGACACAAATATGTGACAAAAATTTAGGTACAAGTAAAATGATACGTTAGTTTTTATTGCACTTGGTTTTGGTTAGTCTCGAAGGCGGCGTAACAGGTATATTGTGAAGCAGCTTGGGCCAGGGCAGAGGCCTATGTTCAGCGGTGAGCTGTGACAGGCTGAGTAGTTGACCTTCTGTGATTTAGGCTAAATTAAACTAGTTACGTAGCCGCGTTGGTAGCAGGACTGATTTGCATATTCGTTTATGTCACCTATGACCTTTTTTTTGCGGAGGGGAAATCATCAAATAACTTCCCCGCTCTGGGCGGAGCGGGAGGAGTGTCAGACTTGTACGACTAAAACCCACCCATGTTCTTTCTATTGCCTTTTATGTTCCGGGCCGCGGTATCTCTTTCGAACAACCCGCAATCCCGGCAGGTGGAGGCTGTGGCAAGACCCTCGGCTTTGGTGACACCGCTTTGAGGCGCGCGTGAGACACAAACGCGTCGTCGACGTGGCCTGTCGTCAATAGACGGACGGACGGTGAGCTACCCATTGCTCACCGTCCACAGGCCCGCATCTACAGTGGCCGGGAGTCGTCTCGCAGCGCCCGGGGCCCGGGGCGTCTCCCGCGAAAACAACATACTTAAACTCAGCTATGACCCTCGTAGTAGCATTTACCTTTTGACCAGTTTCTGTGAAATAATTCTTGTGTCTGTCGCAAAATAAACAAGTCACAAACAACATTCTTGTGTATCTAGACCATTTCATAGACGCGTTTCGGATTTATTGCCTAAGAAATGAAATAACTTTTGTAATAAGCTGAGAGGCTAAGGCTATAAACACGATAATATTTTATAGATGTCATAACAGGCCAGGTTGCTCTTTTTCTGTAGTCTGTGATGGTTAAGCAGCATTTGCCAAGGTCGATCCGTGGATGGGGGACCATCCATTCTATACCCAGTTTCCTCTATGCGTCGAAAATCACGTGAAGCCTTCCTTTAAGCTTCGTTATTAAAACCTCATAACATCAATCATATTTAAGAACGCAGAATTTTTAACTACGGTCTTTCCAAACTTTATTTAACTGACAGCTGCAGTCTAAGATCAACCTTACTGTTATGAACAGAAAGATCACTGTGATTTAGACTGCGATGGATAGACGGAGGTAAATTCTGTTGACTGTTCGTTGATTTTCAAAACGTATGCTGTAATTAACATGCTGTAAATGCCACTCATGTACTTTGGCTGACTTGGCCAGTTGCCAAGTCGTGCCAAGGTGTGCCAGATAGCAATACTTATTAATTCCAAGCTTACTCAATAAATTCAAGCAATTTTCGACTTATTAACAATATATTTACGTAATTAGTTGAACGTTTTAATGCGTGTTGTATTTTTTGTGGCTGATTTATCGATCGAACCACCTATTATGGTAACTGATATATCAGTTGTGTATTTTTGGACTGAAGGACCGATTTTGTAAATCTACACAAATCTTAGCGTTGCGACTTGCGACATGGCGTTATTCAAGCGAAATGACGTCGAACGTGTCGCTAGACGTAAGTAGTATGGCCTGAGGGCGTAACAGTTGTAAACTTCCATACTTAGGGATCATACAGACGAGCGGCAGCCGGGGAAGCATTAACGGCAGCTGAAGTATATAGGGTATAGCAGTCGTGGTCGGCTCCTTTAGTACAATAAATAATTCAGCATTAATTTCATCACTGGAGCTCATTTTGTCGACGCGTGATGCTTGCGCACTCTTGCCCTATTTGCAGTCGAATGACAAAATGGCGGACGCGACACGCCATAGTTGCAAACGCCGCCACCCGTTGACGGTTGCCGTCTACGCTTTGCTGCTCGTTTGTATGAGACCTTATTGGTTCAATGAATAGCGATGTAGAATTGTCTCAAATAAGCCATTCCCAGTTCATCTTTAATTTATCTCCGTCACTCTCTGTCACTTGATAGTTACGTAGCCAATTCTGCGATCATTTCGAGGTCAATCACCTTAAGAAATTTGTTTAACTGCTTATTTCTCTCTACGATTCTCTTTTTGAAAACAAATTATGCATTTCTTTTTAAATCATTCTTGATTTAAAAGTAATTGACAGACGAACGAAGATTTGAAATTTGATTATTCTTTTTTTTTCTCTATAAAATGCTGATTTAAACTCATGTAGATTTAATGGACGTTGGAAAATACAATGTTTAATCATTTACCTACTGCATGTTTTAGTATTTAGTTTCGTATTTCAATATCGGAATAAAGTAAATTTTATTATGATTGAATTTCAATAAATTTTTCAATAATTATGTATTGTCCAGTACTAAATAGGTTGAAAAGGTCAGATAGGCAGTCGTTCCAGGTTAAAATACTGGTATTCAGCTACACCCCGTTAGACTAGCAGCCCATTCCAAAGTTGTTAGAAAAAAGCTAGGCAGATAATGTTGAGACAGAACCAATAAAAACAGCATAGTGTTAGTGTTTTATTTTTTTTCTGCCTACTGCCTACAAAAAAGGCGTGAATAATATTGAATGTATGCTGAATAAAAATCAACTCGTCACATACACATAGAATCTCCCACGTTCCTTTGTATGAATTAACTTTCATAAAACCAATTAAAAAAGAAAAATAAATAAAGCTTGATTAAAAAGATTTTACGAGCAATTTCCCGCTGAAAGTGCCCGTAGAGTTTTAATTCCAAAGTTTCTGCCGGGGCGTCAGACCGCGTTCAAAAGTTAGAAGAAAAACAGGGAAAAATTAGGAGCAAATATTTTCTTATTACTATGTCAAAACCAAAAAGTCTTTGGTGTTGTTAATTTAATCAGGCGTTGCGGGTACGGATACGGAACTTTGTTAAAAACGAAGATTTTTCAAAGATCGCTACACTTTATGAAACATAAATATGGATTTGAAGTCAACGTTATTAGAATGCATTAACCTATTTCTTTTGATGAAGTATTTGTTTTGATAACGTTTCTAACATCCTACTTATGCGATGTTAGGATGTATGAATGTTTGTTACTATTTTACGTAAAAACTACCAAACGGATTTGAATGAAAGATCATTGGGGGAAAACTGACCCCGTCAGTGAAATATTACACCATACAATAACAAGATTTTAATAATCCACTTTTAATTTTCTGCATTTTTTTTTTCATCTACACTATAGTACCTACAATATTGCGAGCCATTTTATTGTTAGCTAGAGACATTCATTTATCTATTTCAACTTATTTTATTCCTGTACATCGTTGATATGGAATTATACTATTGTGCCCAATGCAGCAATGTTCTCTTGCACACAGATAATTTATAACCGAGATTGATTTAAAAAAAAAACGATCCCGTAAGTCAATTTACTAATTTCACGCTTTCTACGCCTCTCGCATAACCTAGTATCATACATTTTACTGATTATAGATTCCCTTTGTGAAATATTATGAACACTTTTTTTTTTCAAACTAATCGAATTTATCTGGTTAATACTACATAACCAGGTGGAAAATCGTCAAGTGTTGAAGGCAATCTCCTGATACAGCGGATATTGAAAAATATTGGGGTGTTCCCAATATTCATTTTTGCTAAGAATATCGTTCGATTGAGTTTCTTAGAAATATCAACAGAATCTATGGAAATCTCAAGTAGTCCATTTGATCTCACACACAAAGCACACACTTTGGTTTTGTTAGTTGGCTCTCTTTTATTGTGATGTTTTTTTCTTAGCGTCCGTTGGTCGAGTGTGTGTCGACTTCACAGCCCCGAAATAGTAGTTTTGTATTTGTTAACAAAAAATACTACTATTCATTTATTTTTTATGTTTACCAAGCCCTCTTATATAACAAGCATTATTTTTTATATAACTTACAAATACTTTTCCGAAACATAATTTCATAGAAATACACTTTTGAAATCGTGAGTTGTCACATTCGTTATTTATTTTATTGATCCAACCAATTTAAAATTGTGTTTTGATTTCAAATATCATATCAGATCATTCGCTCAACTTAAAAAATAATAAGTTGGAAAAAAAGGATTTTTTTCTCATATTTGTGTATTTCTGAAGGTTTAAAAAGTTTAAAATGATTAAAACCTCATCTTAACGTTATCTCCAATATTGTTTAATTTTATTTTGACACTATGGTTCTATGATCGATAAATTAGACTACCTCCTTGGTCTACTTCGATCCAATCAAGGTTAAAATATCCCAGCCACATTAAAAGTCAGTCGTTTTGAAAATCGAATCAAGAACTTAGGTAATGTTTATTTTGGCGCGAAACACAAAACTCCGGCCATTTTATTGGTAACACAGTTTTATATTTTATGGCAAGTCTAATTTTATGCACAGTGTTGCTAGCTACAATTAAATGATTTATGAGGTATATTTAGATTAAATGAATTGTTGTTATTTTAAAGATCAATAGCACTATAAATTGATAGAATCTGAGATAGATGACATGAAGTTCAACGTTCGAGAATGTATTGATTTTTCTTTCAGAACGAACGGTCAGCAGATAGCTTTTGTTTGTATTTCGGCAAACTTCGGAGCGATATAATATCTCGTAAAGACAGAATTGTTTGTGAAAGCTGTACAATGTCACTTGTTATTAGATATTGTAGAGACATTAAAGAAGCCTAGTTTTCGAACAAACGATTTAATCCTTACTAATATTATAAAAGCGAAAGTGAGTTTGTTTGTTTGTTTGTTACCTCTTCACGCTTTAATGGCTGAACCGATTTGGATGAATTTTGGTACAGAGATAGTAGGGAACAAGGAGACGGACATAGGCTAATATTTTTTTGAAAAAAGTGGGATGTGAGGGAGAAAGAGGGAAGAGAAGGGAAAACTTAGCGTTGCTATTACAAATCAATAAGGCGCAAGAGGAACTGTGTTACCCCAAATTTAACGCGGGCGAAGCCGCGGGCGAGAGCTAGTTCACTATAATAACATTAATTTTAGGTATCCACAACTTAATAATTTGGCGTGAATATTTGATATTTAATTGATTAGTATACACGAAGGTGTACACAAATCTAATATAATTACATATCGAATAAAGTACGGAGCCAGGCACATAAATAACATTTAATTCTTTTGAATGCCTCGTTGGTCGAGTGGTCTCAAACGCGACCGCCGAGCGCCCGAGCATGAGGTGTTGGGTTCGATTTCCGGGTCAGGTAAGCCTTATTGGATTTGTACATCTGAAATTTCTTAACAGGAGCCAAAGAGTCAGGATTTATGCCAGTAGGTGTACTATAAAGTACACTTCTGTTTTAACCTATGAGGACAGGCGTGATCCAATATCTAATATATAAAATTCTCGTGTCACAGTTTTCGTTCCCATACTCCTCCGAAACGGCTGGACCAATTTAAACGAAATTTTGTGTACATATCGGGTAGGTCTGAGAATCGGCCAACATCTATTTTTCATACCTCTAAGTGAGCAGCGGGTGAAACCGCTGGGCACAGCTAGTCTAATATATAAAATTCTCGTGTCACAGTTTTCGTTCCCATACTCCTCCGAAACGGCTGGACCGATTTAAACGAAATTTTGTGTACATATCGGGAAGGTCTGAGAATCGGCCAACATCTATTTTTCATAGCTAGTTTAAAATCAAATAAAGATAATTGCTTGAATTCATATCGCACTACACACTACGTAACTTTTTATTTAAAATATTATTATTGCTAGTTAACATTGATAATATTGTCTAAAATTTCATGTTCATTTGACCGGAAACCGTAATTAATGTAACAACAAATTAACTGCGTGTAGTGTGATGACGTAGAGAGCAGTTCAATTAGCTAGCCAACCAACTCTAATGACTAGCTAGAAATTAATTTAGGTAGTCAACTTAGTACATAGAGATATGTGTTGGCTCTAAACATGGCTGCTATAATTAATTAATTGGCATAAGGCAATGACGTAGCCTTGAAAGAAATGCGGGCGTCCGGCACCGTGAGACGACTCCCGGCCACCGTAGATAAGGGTCTGTGGACGGTGAGCAATATGTAAAGTGGTAGCTTACCGTCCGTCCGTCTATTGTCGACAGGCCGTGTCGATGGCGCGTTAGTATTCCACGCGCGCCTTAAAAAGATGTCAGCAAAACACAGGGGCCTGCCAGGATTGCGGATTGTTCGAAAGAGGTACCGCAGCCCCGGAGCATAAAGGGCAAAAGAAGGAACATGGGCGGGTTTAGTCAGTAAAAGTCTGACAGTCTGTTACTAAGTTTCGTCTTCTTCTACTTCTTAAATAAATCGATGATTGAGAATTTCTCCGACTGAATTATACGTGGCTACCTGGACATGTTCTGGAAGTTTCAGTTAGTTGTGCACGACGGGGTGCACCATTTTGGAGCCCCACATTCGCTTTATTACAGCGTAGAGATACCGAACACAATATTTATTGAGTGTATGCAGAATTACTAGAAAATTACTAATTATTTAGATATTTTCCGTATTGTAACCCTATCACAATGTTGTCGTATTTTACCCAAAGGTTGACTGGTAGAGAATGCCTTATGGCATTAAGTCCGCCTATGTACCACTATTGTACATAAAGTTTAAATCTAATATATAAAATTCTCGTGTCACAGTTTTCGTTCCCATACTCCTCCGAAACGGCTGGACCGATTTCAACGAAATTTTGTGTACATATTGGGTAGGTCTGAAAAACAGTAGGGAGAAACCGTTGGGCACAGCTAGTAAATATATAAATTACTTAGCAATGTTTTTAAAAACATTTTTTTTAATATAATGGAAAAAGAAAAGGTATTGTTTAAAAACCTTATGCCAATGATAAAACCTATCATCAATTTGATGTCGGCACGCTATTTATTGGACAGAAGCCCACAATGTGTCCTTCTAATCTAACAAAGCTTTATGTATTTAATCCATATAGATTACAACCATAAACCATATATTTTAACAAAAGATAATGAACATAAAAACATAAAAAACACCCATTTGTGCTACCTACATGGAGGAACAGTTTATGCTTGAGGTACAGTCTGTTCACAATCATTTTATTTCCGACAGGTTTAATCTAATAGAAACCATGTTTTTACGAGAATAAAGATCATTCTAGTGATATCCGCCAAACATCTATCTTATAACCCATTCGCTCCTTCTGAAAATCTATCGCCTTGACATGAGTTGAGTAAGTCTTTAAATAACTTCCAGACTCAGATTGGCTGCAGCTAAAAAAATCGGTTCAGGGAAAGACTGCCCTGGAGTGTAAACATTCTAATATCGTGTTCTTTTGTTTGTTGATAAAAGGAATTGATGGGAAGTACTGGAAGAGCTGAACAAAAGTTTTGCATCGACACGCTTAAAACAAAAGGCAAGGAAGTGTGATTTTGATTTTGACAGAGAAGAAAAGTCAGAGGTAACATAACTTTGAAAGGACTGTACTTAACTGACAGAAAGTTCACATTGACTGATGAAACGAATCTAGATTAGAGACATCTAAATATAGTATCAAAGTATAAATAGATTTACTTATACGCACGAGTGGAGTAAATGGATTACATTTCGTATAGATGTATTCATTTCAGTGATGTACTGTGACGAATGCCACTTGCGGGAGTTTGATAATGTCAACGACATGTCATTGACATGACACCACTCCTACGCAAACACACTTAATGAAGGTTTTACTGCTCGTTTTGTGAACAAAGTAATATAAAGGCATTTATATTTAACGTAAAATAGGCATCAGAAAAGAGCTTTCAAATTTGGAAGCAAAGATTTAAATCAGGTTCTTAAGTTAAGTCTTAGAAAGCTCGGTAACTCGTTGGTCTAAGCCGTCATTTGTAGCTCTATGACAGTTATTCAGTGATTCGGCAGCCCTATATGCCTTGGTAAGACAACTAGTCTTACAAAGAGATATTGTACTACCCTGCCCTTACTAGGTTCTGGTGGTCAGATAGGCAATCACACCATGTAAAATAATTGTATTTAGCAAAATTAGTAATTATCAACAAAGTATCAACTTATTCCAGAGGACACGGTGGAGCACAACAGGCCCTGGTTCAGTCTATGGTCCGGAGCGAGAGGTAATTACCTCCTTCTGCGAAGCAGTAATGCTAGCAAAGTAGGTGGCCGGGCGTTTGAGGGAGAGAACATCAAGCCAACCCAGCCGCCGCGGGAGACGCCCCGGGCGCCGGGCGCCGCGAGACGTTTCCCGGCCACTGTAGATGCGGGCCTGTGGACAGTGAGCAATTAGTAGCTCACCGTCCGTCCGTCTACTGACAACAGGCCGTGTTAATGATTTCCCACCCCAAAAAAATGAAGTATCAACTTTTTCATTAGTTGATTCCCATACCGGGTACTGTGTACCGTGTTAAAATTTTAGTTACTCAAACTATCCATAGTTCTTCTTTTGTTTTTTGCGTTCCGGTGCCGCAGTATCTCTTTCGAACAACCCCGGCACGCAGGCCCTAGCAGGCCCCTCTGCTTTGCTATTAATTTCTTTACATCTTCCGATAATGTAATAATTATTTAATAATAAGTTATAAGCTCTCAATGTGAACCTTTTCACGTTACCTAAGTACAACCACTCGTAAGACCACAAATCTATCTTTATCCCACATATCCCTACTTTTACATACACATACATATTCGTCCTAAGTTTAGTATACATCTGTAATGTTTGTTGTTTTGGCAACAGCAGTTCTTGAGCGTTGATGTCGCCATTTGTCACAAGAAGTGAACGCTCCCTGTGTTGTAATTCATTCGCGTGTGATATTGTGATAGCTGAGATCATGGTTGTGCGAAGTTTTTGGCTGTTTGTTCGTAGGTGGATACGAATAAAAGTTAGAGAAGGAAGGTACAAGGAAATTGTGAACGCAGTCCCAAATATCGACCACTTTCCATTCTAATTTTGAACTGGTTGCCAATACCAATCACTGACAGTTACTTCAGCAAGTTAGAGCTGTAACATTTTTTTTTTATTACTTTACGTTACAGCAACATGCTGAGATATTTTTGGTCCAGTACAGGGGTCATTTATTTCGTTTATTTTTCTGTTATATATTTGGTTTACTGTTTTGCTCTGTGTGAGTCAACTAAATACTTTTTGTTTAGTTCTTTCATAAATCTGTCAAACGTCCTGTGTCAATAGACAATACGCGATAAAACGCATTCTAATTCTTGCCTGTTTCACTATGGTTTTACTGGTCCTTTTATAATGCAGAAATTTAAATGCAACATGAAAAGTGTAGGACGTCAGATTGACTGAAAATCTTGTTCTTATTCCGCATTAAAGTTTCACATAATATTTATTGCGAATTTTTGTTCTTAAAACAATCAGGCATTGTTTGAAGAACAAAAATTCGCAATAAATATTAAAGCTTCACAAGAGAAACTTTGTGAGCAAATCTGCCAGTTTGAGTTTTTTGTTTTCCTCATCATTTTCGCTCTTGTTACGTTTGAGGAAAAAGTTTAAAGACATTAATGAAATTTCCGCACGTGAACTTGGATGAATGTGGTACAAGGTTGACATTCATTGCTTGGTGTTACAATGTATGAAAAAAATAAACGAAAAGCTTTTATTGGTATGGCAACATCACTTTACACGAAACAAATCTGCCAAACTATACTAAAGAATACAAAATGAGGGGTTTGGGGGCAGGGGTATATAATATCCTTAAGTACTAATATTATAAAAGCGAAAGTGAGTTTGTTTGTTACGTCTTCACGCCTAAATGGCTAAACCGATTTTGATGAATTTTGGTACAGCGATAGTTTTAGCCTATGTCCGTCTCCAGGGTCCCGACCTGGGAGACGGACATAGGCTAAAAAAGTGAGAAAATGGGTGGAAACAAGGAAGAAAAGGGGAGAGAACGATATTTTTTTTTCGATCATCACGCATGTTAAAGTAAGCGTTAGCCAAAAGTAGCTAGGCCACGCGGACGAAGTCGCGGGCGGAAGCTAGTGAACTTACGAGACAAACAAACTCACTTTCGCTTTTAGAATATTAGTAACGATAACTATTACTAACTTTTCTTAATTTTAAATAGCCGGACACAAAGAACATTACCTGAACACATCCTCACCGAATTACCCTATAATTATAAAAATGTTGTTTACCCATGCATTTACGTCACATCTTGATAAAAATAAAAGTTTTATGACCACCCGTTGTTCATCATGTCCTCCGTAAAACGGTCACAATATTTGGATTTGTGGTTTTTACTGAATCTCTTGTACCTATCCAATAATGATGAAAAGAGTTTGTAGCCTCAAGTTTTTCCTACTATGTTGCTTGTTGTATGGAGTTCTCCGCCCAGAGCTGGAAAACTCGACGATTTCTTAATCGAAACAAAAGGCTATGCTGCTAGGGTTACTATGACGTCATAAAACAGAACTTATTCCGCTGAGGGAACGAGACAGAGCTATACAGGGTGTCTAGCACCATCTCTTTCACTCAGTGGAATAAGTTCTGCTTTAAAACGTCATGGTAGGCCTACTGGTTTGGTTTCCTTACGATTGATATTCTTTGTTGCACACACAAATAAAATAAATACCCACAAATTTGCGATTTCAAGCTTATAATAATGGCGACTTTAATCCAGAATTGGGTTTCTTACAGCAAACCCAGTAACCTTCGAAATTTAAAATCTCGAGATTTGCAAAAGACGTTAAACTTTTGTGAAAAATATGTGCCCAGCGGTTTCACCCGCTGCTCACTTAATAGTAGGGGAGCCCAAGCGGGGATTTCGGGATTTACTAAAGCGCGGCAGATTAATATACAGGGGGATACCTTGTACCCAGTTAAGTACCTCCACAGAACATGAGGCCCATATATAAGGCCGCCCGTGAAGGATACAGGATCAGATTAGTAAAAAAAAATTGACCATCAGAAATTCTAGAGCGCGTCAGATTAAGGTAGGGTGAGTTAATTACACCCTAAAAAGTGTATATTCCACTAATCTAAGTGAATGAGAGCTTTTTTTTGGTGCACTTAACACTCCCTTAGAAAATCTGACGCACTCGACTAAATTTTTTTTTTTCATTTTCAACCCTTAAATACAACCACCCCCATCATGCAAACGATCAGATTAACATACGTACATTATTAAAAATACATAGGGCATTGATGCTATCAATATCTGACGCGCTCGAGGATGTCCATGCAACAGTTTTTTTTTACATATTTAAAAATCTATAGCCGCTTCCCCCACCGATGTAACGGTATATATCATATAACATTTTTTTCTTCTTATCATCTAAGCTTTGCATCCCAATAGGTCTCTACGACGCTCGAGTAAATCCCCATTTAGCATCGTGGGCTCCCCTACTATAAGGGTATGAAAAATAGATGTTGGCCGATTCTCAGACCTACATGATATGTACACAAAATTTCGTTTAAATCGGTCCAGCCGTTTCGAAGGAGTATGGGAACGAAAACTGTGACATGAGAATGTTAAATATTAGATATTTATTGAATCCTATATAGTATGTACATAAATATTGTCATATTGACAAGAAATATTCTCTAACTAACTTTTGCCCCGGCTTCACTCGCGTTAAATTCGAGGTAACACCCCGACCCCGAATTAAAGCCGAATCGAAGCTCCCGTTTCCTGATTTGCAGGTACCTGCTACCTGTAGTTTTTGCCCTTTCACCTTATTTATTGTAACAGCATAAGTTTTCCCTTTTCTTCACTCTTTCTCCCTCATTTCGCATATTTTTAAAGAAAAAAAGCCTATGTCCGTCTCCAGGGTCTCAACTACCTCTGTAGCAAAATTCATCAAAATCGGTTTAGCCATTTTGGCGTGAAGACGTAACAAACAAACTCTATTTAGCTTTTATAATATTAACTAGCTTTTACCCGCGGCTTCGCTCGCGTTAAATTCGGTAGCGCCTTATTGATTTGTAATAGCAACGCTAAGTTTTCCCGTTTCTTCACTCTTTCTCCCTCATATCCCACTGTTTTTTAAAAAAAAAATTGCCTATGTGTCCGTCTCCTGGTTCCCAACTATCTCTGCACTAAAATTCATCAAAATCGGTTTAGCCATTTAAGCGTGAAGACGTAACAAACAAACAAACTCACTTTCGCTTTTATAATAAAAGTAAAGTATAATATAAGTAAGGATTAAGGATTCCTTCAACGAAGTAAGCGATAATTATACAAAACTTTCATAAATCCAAAAATTTTGAGGGTGTCTTGGGTTCGAACTCGAGAAATATAACTTGACAGTCCGACGGTACCACCACCAGGCCATCAATGCTATGATTTATACATAGATGCGTTTTCAAGTTCCTCAAGTTTTACCTCCGCAGCCATTTCTATTATTTATATCTAACCTGGCAAATAACAAAAAAGGCCATTAAATCAGGTTTGCTTACGAAAAGCCGTGACCTTAATTCAGGAAAGTCTTTTAATAAATAATAATAATTCTATTATTACAGTTGTAGCCATTATAGGCACGCAACTTCCTTTACGATGCAATCGATTTTTCTGACCTTTTTAAATTAACAAAACCTTCGTACGTGTTATGTGATTTTTTGGAGTTAAAAAGGAGGTTCTTAATTATTCGACTGTGTGTTTTTTGTATGTTTGTTACGCTTTTTCTCCGTTGATTGCGGGTCGATTTTCAAAATTTATTTTTTAGTCTAAAGATTTTCTCTATATTGCTGATTGGTTATTTTTTGTATAACTAACATATATTTACATTTTTAAATATTTCTGAAAAACACTTAAAAATATAAAAACTGATTGGTTTTATTTATTATGAGTCATGTTCTATAATACAAAGGTGTGTAGTGTGGTAATTTGAAGTTTGGTATTACATATCTATACTAATATTATAAACCTGAAGAGTTTGTTTGTTTGTTTGAACGCGCTAATCTCAGGAAGTACTGGTTCGAATTGAAAATTATTTTAGTGATGGATAGTCCATTTCTTGAGGAAGGCTATAGGCTATATAACATCACGCTACGACCAACAGGTACTGAGCAGCGTGGGTGAAACCGCGAGGAACAGCTAGTTTATAAATAAACATCTTAGCTAGTGTATAGTAGAACTATGAAGAAATATGTTTTTTTTAACTTTTGTTTTATTAGGTACACTTTGAATTAATTACACAAACATATTTATTGTGTTTTTGTTCATTGTTGCCATACCAGTAATTTCTCCTGTATCGTATAACAATTAAACTCACATACACAACTAACAGCCAGACCCGGAACAACTACCCAAGCCATAAAAAAAATGTTTCGGGGCGGGAATTGAACCCGCGACACGTCAATCGCTTAACCGTGCCGTCTATTCTTCTGAAAACAGTAACCTTTTTTATGTTTTTTAACTTTATAGTTTATTGTAATTCGTGGACATCGTTTTCGGGAAACATAAAAATGTTAGTGTTTTAATCCGAGTTTTATGATTGTGTATAAAATTGTCGTAACTTTCAGGAACACTGAATATTTTCAGCCGCTAGAAGGCCCGTCAGACTTTGTATTTCATGGTAAACTGACCTCTAGGATGTTCGACAAAAAGTTCAAAACTGTTTGAATGTAAATTCGCAATTCGGCAACTGTCATTTGTTTGACGACATCATTTTGATACATTTTGTGATGTACAGACGCCTGCACATCAAGCTACTACAATCCGTCAGATTTCTTTGATAGATTTTCGACTTTATTTCTAATGTATTAGGTTGAAGGTTCATTGGGAAAAATTGACAGTTTCGGGTAGCTTGACCTGCTGGCGTCTGTACAAAGAAAACTACATTATTTCCTTAGTTCGGTTTATTGGGGGTCTAAAATGACCGTTTAAGTAGAATCATAATAGGATATTAATATGAATTACGTTAAAATTCTTAAAATGGGTAAAGACGCTGTTAGTTTTTCGAATTGTCATTGGGTGACCATTTTACGAATGTTATTATGTCTAGCATTTTGCAGAAGGGACTGCCGCCACCACCTGCCGGGGTTGCGGTTGTTCGAAAGAGATACCGCGGCCCCAGAACAATTCTTATAATCATCTTTATTGTGGATCATAGGAAAGTGAACATAAAACAGTTTAATTTGTGATCAGCCATGTGTATATATCCCACCCTTTGGGAGAACAATATATTTTTTTAAAACGTTGCCCCACACTAAGAACTTCTTCTGTATCGTGGGTGAATTACAAACATATTTAAACTCACATACACAAACAGCCCGACCCGAAACACCATACAAATAGTTAATTTATATATTTTTTTTAATAATATAATAAATATCTTGGGACAACTCACACACGGCTATCTGATCCCAAGCTAAGCAGAGCTTGTGTTATGGTAACCAGACAACTGATATACATACTTATATAATTTATAAATACATACATACATACATATTATAGATAAATCACACCCAGACACAGAACAAACAATTATGTTCATCACACAAGGCTTGTCCTGGGTGGGAATCGAACCCACGACCTCCGGCTCACCAGTCAGGGCCACTAACCACTAGACCAACAGGCCCGTCATATAAGTTATATATTAAGTTTATTTATTTAAGGTAGAACAAACAAAAAACAGAATTTGACTTAACTAAACAATCCTCCCTTTCAGTGGCAGACCGGCTAACCGACTCTGTGTGCATAAACTTCTACGGGTAAATGCCTAGGCTAAACATGCAAGCTCGATAACAACACGGCCTCCATGCCCCAACGGTTGTTCGTAACGCAAACTAGTTGATACTATAAATGTTTATAAACTTAAGTGTAGCACAGAAAATGGCCAAACCGATTTTGATAAAAAAGGAAAAAAGGGGAGTAAGAGGGGGGAAGGGAAGGATATTTTTGTTCGATCATCACGCGGGTTAAAGTAAGCGTTAGCCCACAGTAACTACGCCACGCGGACAAAGTCACGGGCGGAAACTAGTATTAATAGGAAGGCATGGTTGGCTCAGTGGCTGAGCGATTGGCTGCTGACTGACGGAACAAATATTTGTATGGACTACAAATAATTGTTTCGGTACGGGCTTAACCTATCTGAGAATACAACCCAGACTAACATGCTATGGAGTCGCACTCGCGACCACTAGACCCACAATGCATTATTGTAATGTTTTATAATAAAGCGTAATTACTTCGCTTATCAGTTATAAGCATTCCGCTGAAATTATACGGGACTTATCTTTAACAAAACTACAGCTTTTAATTACTATTTCAGGCAAGCAACAGCCTAGTTTTAATTAACTAGTTAATATTATTACCCAATTAATTTTAACTAGCGTTGTCACTCAGTGTCTATTTAAAACACTAATGAACAAAATTTTGCCTTCACATACATAATCTGGAATTAATGAAAACCAACATGAAATGGAAAACAGGTACGCTGGGCTGCATCAGTTGCTTACCATTTGCATTAAAACTTTTAAGAATGGTTAGTAAATATTGACGCTGACTGTACTATTACCAAAAATTGGTTCTGACTACCATAAAGGCTGTTTTTGCTTGCAGTGCCGAGATTAGATTCCACTTTTTATTATAGTAAATGAAAAAATAATTAACAAAGTACTACATAGCCACTTTAATATCTGAACGAAAATTCCCTAAATCTATTAACAAAAACTATTTCGATATGAAAAAAGTTCTGTTCAAACGCAGACTTGAATAATTCGCAATTTATAAACAAACTTTTGCTTACGCACCAAAAACTGAAAGATTAAAGTGCAGTAAAAACCTTGTAACGGTTAGATTACGATGTTTTTAAATGGAATGACTTTTTAATGGTTTTCGACAGATCTTTGTGAAGGTTTTAGTTTTAAAGGCAATTTCAAGAACATTAAAATAAATACATAGAGCCTCAAGCTCACCGTCCGTAAGTCCAGTGACGACAGGACACGCGCGCCTAAAAGAGATGTCATCAAAGCAGAGGGGCCTGCTAGGGCCAGCGCCTACCGGGATTGCGGGTTGTTCGAAAGAGATACCGCAGCCCCGGAACATAAAGGGCAATAGAAGGAACATGGGTGGGTTTTAGTACAAGTCTGACACTCCTCCCCGCTCCGCGCAGAGCAGGGGAAGTTATTCTATATATACCCATCCGCAAATAAGGCCTGTAATCTTTGTCAGCTTGGACAGAGGTGTCTGAATTTGTGCAGAGTTTATGCGAATAGGCTCGCTTACTAGTTTTTGGGACTGAAATATAATTTGAGAAATATGAGTGCCGTTTTGTAAGCTGCCGAACTCTTCACTAACAAGCGTGATAAGATGATATATGATGCACCAAGAATTTCTCCTGTATCGTGGGTGCGTTTACAAACATTTGAACTTACATACACACACAGCCACACCCAAAGCAATATCTATAGGCAAATATTTGTTCCGTGCGGGGATCGAAGCCGCGACACGCAGCGCAGCAGTCGATCTCTCAGTCACTGCGCCAACCGTGTCTCGTCAATTGTCTCCTCTCCGCTCCGCTCATTTCTACAAACCTAAGAACAGTTCCATCTTCTCATTCAAACAATATTGCCTCGAGACATTTGACAAGACATTGTAAGAAATATGAGAGATTTAATTAAACTTGGAGCGTGTTTAAATTAATTACAAAACGTGAGGTATTTCGGGATGGAACAAAAGATATATTTACTTTAGTAAATATGTTTGAAGAAAATTATGGAGGCATTATTCTGTAGATAAGAAAATTGGATTTCAATTGTCATTGATTTAAACCGACTTCAAAAATGGAGGAGATTCTCAATTCATCGGATTTTTTTTTATGTATGTTCTTTTACTCGAAGTCACTCACCGATAAGGAAGTTTTTTTTTTTTGTTTGAATGGGTATACCCTAACTGGAAAAATCGAGGAAACTCTTCACCTATAGGCGCACTTGCACGAACAACAAGCATGAGCTTTTTTTACCTCTCATTTATGTTACTTAATAAAGGAGTCCCTGTCTAGTGAGTTTAGTCACCATTATAAACTCGTAATAAGTAAAAACCCCGTATAACGGTCGATCACATAGTTTACCATGTAACACGAATGATGTAACCAAGGTTCTGTAACAATATTCTGATTTAAAAGAGTGTCTATGGAGTTTCTTGCCCATTGTTCTCTATAGAGATCTACGCTTTGGAATGGGCAACTACAGTACTTTCACAGTTATTATGCCTCGTGACTGGGACTGTAGCTTAATTTTTATTGTTGTCAATGTTTTGACAGTTAAAAAGTGCCTGTAACTGGCCTACTTGAAAATATATGATTTTGATTTGATTTAATTTGAATCAAAACCTGAAACGTTGTTAACAATGTTATCAATAGTAGTCCATGTCATGTGTTTTTCCGTGTCTGATACGTTCATAGCACGGTCATGGTATGGTACGGAGATAACGGTGTAGTTCGTAGATCCAGTAAAAATCCTTTTCCGTAAATATAATAATCTCAAAAATATCTAGTAGTTTGTATATTGGGAAAAAAGTTTGTATATTGTATTTGATTTATATTTAGTTCCAAGTTACCGGTTTTTTGATCAGACGCAAAAGTTCGACAAGTTCTGAAAGGTCAAGCGAAGACGGGCGATTTATGAGTGTCTCGAGTACTTACCCACTCGATATGGGTTCTCAAAGGGACGGAAAGACGGTTGTTATCTTTGTTATTTTTTATAGAGAAGCAATTGGCCGACAGGCTTCGAAGAAGAAACAAAGAAATCATCAATGTCTAATGTCTGAAGTACAATAAAATTTTATGAAACATTTTCAAATCCGTGCGTTTATCAATTGTTCGTCATTTGTTTAAATTGTAAGTGAAAAAAATAATTCTATTTTCAAATTACGACTCAGCAACGCTATGGCATGATGTTGACCTTTCTTATGCCTATGCTTTTGTACAGCATTTATCAGAATTCTAAAATACGGAGGAGTGCCATTTGACATCGAATAAAAACGTATAGTATCTTAGTATTTATTTTTATATGTGTATCATTTGTATTGTATATGTTTATTATATTATTGATAATTTATATTTTCCCATTTTCCCCTCGCAGGTTTTCTGAAAGAAATCTGTAATTAAATTACCATCTATGTCCTGTCATGTATTTTGTGTGTGCATAAATATTTATAAATAAAAGTGCGACTTACACCATATGTTTTAAATAATCATAATTTATTTAATGACATATTTTTTCTATTCCTTCGAGAATCCGAATGTCATTAGAAACAGCCTGTCTACTTTAAGGTGTAATCTAAGACATAAAAACTTTACCATACCTACGTCTATGTTTTTTTTTTAAACTAATTGTGCAACCACATGAAAACTCCATAGTCTGATTCATGAACCTAATTAAAAGTCACCTAGTTTTTTTCATTTGGAACTTCATAAAACTACATTTTTTCTTTAACACAGTTCTTTTTATTAAACGAGACCAACCCATGGACATACCAGACATCAAAGACTTTCAAACATCCGTTTTCCTTTTAATTTCAGACCAGATTACCCGCATGATCTCATGAACAAACTAAAACGTAAACATTTCTGCTATAAAAGAAACCAATATTCTAGTTTCTATATAAAACAGATATTAAAATAGTTTATGATAGTGATTTGGTAGTTTGATTATTTAAAAAAATGTTCTTTTTTGTAATATTCTGTATTAAAGGCAGCATTTAAAGGAAGGGGTGCGACTATCAAAGGCATCCAAATATTTTTCTTAAGTCCCCCACTTCTGTCCTACTGCTTCCAGAATAAGCTTTCTGCAAATCCTTCTTAAAAGTGTTTTCGCTTCCACCTCTATCAGCGCCCACCTCGTAGGCACTGCCCATCTCCCAGTATGGATTAATCTATACTAATATTATAAAGCTGAAGAGTTTGTTTGTTTGTTTGAACGCGCTAATCTCAGGGACTACTGGTTGGAATTGGAAAATTCTTTTAGTGTTGGATAGTCCATTTCTGAGGAAGGCTATAGGCTATATAACATCACGCTACGACCAACAGGTGCTGAGCAGCGCGGGTGAAACCGTGGGGAACAGCTAGTTATTTATAATAAGCACTCCAACAGCACGGGCACATACAAATTCAAATAAACTAACATCTAGAAACGGCATTTCAATAACCATGCAAATAACATTTATGCATGACATTGACATGAAGGTAATGAAAAAAAAACCTGTCAAGTGCGAGTCGTACTCGCACACCGAGGGTTCTGTATAAACTAGCAACATTAACGGCCTTAGAATTTGACTGCGTAGACTTGGAGGATTGATTTTTTTACAGATTCAAAGTACCACAGATTTAATACATACATAGTTTTATTTCAACTCAATTCTATCACGTGTTTCTGAAATAAAGGTTTCTGTTGACAGACATACAGCAAAGTGATTCTAATAAGTTCTGTTTTTTTCTTGTTGATGTACACTGTCAAACAAGGAGAAGCCGTGTTATTTACTTACTTCTTTATAAAAATCTTCCGCTAAACACGTTTGCCACTTACCCAAAACCCCTTAAAGAAAATGGCCTTGAAAGCGTATAATGTAGTCAGATAAGTATCTCACTAGGTCAAGGTAACGCAAGGGTACGTAAGCAAGCAAGTAAAGAAACTTCTTCAAAACGTCAAATGAGGGACCAGCCTTTATGAATATTTTAAATTGTTAGCCTTGGTCGTAGAATATTTAATTAAGTGACTAGGCAGGTGCTGTAATGAATACCTAGCTACTGAAGATTCTATAACCAAACTAAGTATTAATTTTCCCACATTCGATTACTCGGTCTCAATAATTTGAATTTAGATTTTTTTTCCTTTCCAGCTAGCCTTCCAATATGTGCTAAAAGATCAGAAAAAAAAAGTAAAAAGGTTTTGCATGTAATGTATAAGGCACATTAGGCGATAAAAAAAGCAACGCCATAAAAGTTTTATTTTTAATTTCACTTTTTTTTGTTAAAAGACTCCATTCTATGTTTTGTTCTGCCAAAGCGGCCAGTTAATAAAATTTTACTAAATTAATTCATAATCAACCTTTTCAGATATCACGCTTTATTAATCTGTAGTATACTACAATAATATTATCGAAATTATGCCAGACTGCGTTTCAATCCAAACTAAAAGATACGGTCATGTAATTGTTAAAATAGGCATAAATCTCTATTGTAAATAATTATCGAGCTGGTCATCTGTAAGCTTAATCGCAAATTCTATTGTAATTATTTACTGAATGTTGCCTGAGTTGTCGCTACCGGCCAAAATCATTTAAAGAAAATATAATATTAAGCTGAATAAAATTAAATAGTTGAAGTCGGGGGATAGATGGAGACGATGTTAATACATATTTCTTAAAGAAATATAATTTTCTTCTTAAGTTTTGGAACTTAAGATAGTTAGAGAGATAGTAGAACTCTTAAATGTATTGGAACGAAGTTCCTTATCGCGCATTGTGGAACGAGGATAGACGGAAAAAATTAAGACCAAAAGTTGTAACGACACTTTTTTCTATAGTTGCAAGCCGTGCGGCGTGAGCTTGTTTCTCTGTCTGTCTCTCTCTCTTATAGAAAACAAGACAGTTATTTTCGCTTGGTCTTTCTATTTCGCATTGAACAGTGTGGTGTCGCGACGATTATTTTTGTTTAGTGTATACAGGTTTTTTGTACATAATAAATAATAACTTCGTTCCGTCCGGGCGTTCCTTGACACCTCTCAATTTTTTTTTAAACAGTCTTTCATCGACGTATGTATACTTGTTCAAATAGTCCATGGAACTTTTAATTCTAGCATGGGCCATTGTGTACCACTCAAGCTCATCTGACATTGTCTAAATACCAACAACAACTTCAATATTGTTTTGAAATAACAGTTCGCCGCCATGTCGCCAACGCTCAAAATAATTCGGTTATTTCGATGCAGCAACTCCAACGTATTGTGTCATCCGATGAAATTCAATCGCTAATTGTGCGTCACATACCATGCATACCAAATTACTGTTTACATTTAACATTGTCGTTCTGAATTACACCTTGTGTCATATAAAAAGGGATTCAATTCGGTTGTTAATTTTTGGAAACATTGATCATCAGCTGTCGAATGTTTTGTTCAAATATGTCCCCAAAATCGCCAATTTAATCGAACGTGACAAAGTAAGTATTCAATGAATGCTGAGAGCATTTGTAATGTTTGAAACAATGTCAGTATCTTGACAATATCGCTTCTAGATAGTTCTGCTTTAAACATAATTCTTGAGATACGAGTTATAATTTGAATGAATGAGATAGCCGCCTGTGATTCAGTGTTGCAATTTACCTACCTACCATAAAATCCATAAAAAAGTGATATCGTAGACATTTATAATCACACCCGTGTCAGTTAACAATATTATATTTCTGACTAAGTAAATCAAACTTAAAAAAAAAAAAACAAACTTAAAATAAATTAAAATCGGAATTGTGCCTAAAAAAAGAAAAATGTGTTTTAATTTTGTTATTTCAACATTCAAAGAAAGAACTGGGCTGAATACGGTGGATGCTGAAAGGTATTTAAAAAAAATACATAGCAGAAATATTTCTATATTCAAAAATAATGGAACGCCTTCTCTTTATTCTAAGCAAATACGTTGCGGACATTTTGTTCTCGTGAAAAACGTACTAAAATGTAGAACCATAAAATATAGCAACCGAGTAAGTTTACAAGTAACTTATTATCGCCTGTTTTAATGAAAATTCATGAGCTTATACACGTCAGTGTTATCAATTTTAATATTCATCAAGCTCTGATATTACTTTATATAAATAAATATAGTGACGTACTTAATTGGAGCGCAAACAGTTTGGTTCGAGTGGTCATCGCTTGTGATTGTGTTAATTTCCTCATATTCTACTTTTTTTTTTAATTATAACAAATAAAACGGATAGACTGTTAGTAATGTTATGTAATTGGGTTAAACTGGTTTGTGATAAATGAAATCGACCACTCCTGGGTAACTTTAAGCACATAAATAGTACATCTAGTTTTTATTTGTCTCAAATTTTCTTGTGGTTTTGGTATTGAGCGGTAATCGGTTGTTCTTAGCCATTTTTTTTTATACTTGCTTTCTCGCCCCTAACCAACCAACCAACCACATCTATCCGTCACCCATATCTTGCTCTTCGGGGATTGTAGGCGTTTATTATGATAATTCATATTGTGTGATTTTGTAAAGACTACAATAGGCCCGTTCAAAAAAAAAAATAGTGCGTCTTTTAGATTATTCAAAAAATAAGGGACACGTATTTTTTTATTTGTAAATTAGACCAATAATCGTTGCTTCATTTCTTCGCAACGCGTGACGTCACACGTAAGTTTTAATGGGCAATATCTCTGTAATTTTTGGTCCAATTTACAAACAAAATACGTGTCCCTTATTTTTGAATAATCTGAAAGATGGACTAAATAGAATGTAATTACTTTGACCCTGGTAACTACCCTATTGCATTGTTGACTACTTCTTCATTCCAGTGAGGTAAGAATCCCAGGCAGCCAGGCAGTGTTGTTGGGTTTTGCTGTCAGGAGTTTTCCAATGACAGCGACGTCTGATTTTGTTCCCGGTTAATGGCAATGGGCTTATTAGATGGAATTTATAATTGCGGCTCATTTCCTATAACAACTGGCAAAATATGGATGAAATATACTTCAACCCAACCTTTTCAATATTACATGCGTTACTTTATATATTAAAAAAAAAACCGCAGTAATGTCAACTATACACTTTCTATATTGTGCCCAATCTCTTAATGGGGTCACACGATTCCAAAATATCTTGTGTTTAAATAAACTCTTACAGACTAATGTTCTCCCAAATATTTATAGATCCAATAAATTCCACTTGATTTGTGCGAATAATAACACAATATTCTCTCGTCCACAGGTTACAGAAACAACCAAACATGACGACTGACAACGCACTCAATTCTCAACGGTAAGTCGTAGTTATAAAGTGTATTTTCACTTAAATAGTGAAGAATTTAGAGAAAATGGCGGCAGGGTCCAATAAAATTGTTTGCGCTAAATTGTGCGATCGGATGTGACATGAATCCTGAACGAGACTGTATCGAGTTAGATCTTTGCATTACCTACAAATTGAAAGGAAGGTATATTGCGAAGGAATCAATCTTGTGGACCCAAAAGGGGACACTTTAGCAAATTGTAAAGGGCACCGATATATCGAACTCGACTAATCGAAAAGTTTTTCTTACTTATTTCATTTTTACAGTGCACTTATTTATGCACACTGGAACCGATGCACATGTGCCAGAGTTTAGATATGAATACAGAAAGATTTAAAAATGCACTTTTGGCAACCCGATAGAAATCAAAATAATCTGACAATTTTGAAAAACAAACAAAAATTTAAGTTGGTCGTTGCACAAATAGGTCCAGTTATTTTATCATACTTAGTTCCTTGTAAAATGCTTTTATTTACTTATTTATTTCTTACTACCTGTGCCCCGCGCTTTCAGTCGCGTCGAGTTAGATATATCTTTTTGTATTGTAGCCCATATGTTTTTCTGATATGTAAGCTATATTATTGTAAAGTTTCATTAAAATCCATTTAATAGTTTTTGCGTGAAAGAGTAACAAGCATCCATACAAACTTTCGCGTTTATAATTAATATTATAAGTAAGATTTATTAACATAATTTTAATATAAAATATGTACCTAAAAGGCGTTCAGCTACAATGCATAATGAACTGTGAATAGACTGCAGTTGCCTATTCAAAATCCTTGGGAAACTACTGCTACTGGAAAACCTACTACGAATGCCAATTCTAGATTGCTGGATGGCGATTCCATCGGTTACAAAAACAATGCTCACATTTTTTTTAAACTTAGGCCCTCACTAAGAATGTCTCCTGTATTGTGGGTGCGTACAAACATTTAAACTCACATACACAAACAGCCAGACCCGAAACAGCTACCCGTAGGTCATACAAATATTTTTTCAGTGCCGGGATCGAACCCGCGGCAGTTATATGCTTAGCCACTGCGCCAACCGTGTTGTCAAAAATTAAATAATATAACATTACATTTCATTCCAAACTATTACGGAACCTCAATTTGTTTAACTAGATTTGGCGGTCCACAAATGTAATTCTGACGTAATTTCTTTTATGACCCTACAAATGAGTTGACGTATCAGTTAATTTGAACTGTTCTGGTTGCGGACGAACGCGGGATTGGTGACAACTGGCAATTGACCTTATCTACACTGGTCCAGCTCATTTAGGCCTCGTTTAGTACTGTCTAGATGTGTCTAGATAGAGCAATTTACTTAATAAAGATCGTGAGGCTTTGGCACCTGAAATGATGTCTTGTTTTGTCGGTTTTATAAGGTAATTTCTTTAAAAAAAAAACCGGCCAAGTGTGAGTCCTACTCGCGCATTGAGAGTTCCTAACAAACTGAAGACATACATGGCCATATCTTTTGACTGCGCGGACTTTAAAAAAAAATGGTTGCCCACACTTGGTATTTCTCCTGTATCGTGGGTGCATTTACAAATATTTAAACTCACATACACAAACAGCCAGACCCGAAACAACTACCTGTAGGTGATACAAATATTTGTTCCGTGCGGAGATCGAAACCGCGACGCGCAGCGCAGCAGTCGGTCGCTCAGTCACTGCTCCAACCGTGTCGTCATGATTGATTTTTTCGCAGATTTAAGGAACCACAGATTGGAGTATTTGATTAAAGTTTCAAGTCGTTTTAACAGACAATATTCAGACTGACAGACAGACAGACAACAAAGTGATCTTATAAGGGTACCGCTTTTTATTGAAGCACTGTTTTTACTAACTTTTGCGATCTGCTTGCAAGAAGAACAAAAATGATCCCGAGATAAATTCAGTTGATGATTACTAGATTATTTATTGTATTTCAATTATGATCTTGAATACTTCCTAAATAAACATCTGAAGAGTTCACTTTAATCATATCTATATAACAAAAACTGATGATATCATGACGTCATCAACAGTACACTACTTATCAACATTTGCGTAGCCTTTTCCCAACTATGTTCCCCTTTAGATTGGAAGCCGGCCCTGGGTTCCAGTCTAACAGGATAACAGTAATTTACATGGATCAGTAGTACACTATAGTATTCTTCCGTCACGGCGTGCAAGATATTTTGTTTTGTTGTTCCCGTATTTATGAATGTTTTTGATGATTTGTGTGTTTAATGTTTTTTTTTTTGTTATTTTGTGTGTTCGTCGTAATTGGGTAGTTGACACCATTAACCAATAATTTAAAAACACAATTTTTCTGAAAGAACACCTTATTCTAGACCTGAGAACTCCATTAATTTCAAAATAACTTCAAAATTCGATTTTTAGTTGCTTTTAAATCAATAAATATTTGCATAATTGACTTGACAACTTAGTGACGTCATCGGTTGCGAGTCTCATACAAAATCTATGGGGAAGCGCGTTTTGACAGCTCATAAAAAGTATATCAATTGATTGGTGGTGTCAACTACCCTATTGTGTCTAAGAAATATATTTTCTTTCTTACTCTTCCAAAGTACCTAACACCTAAATACTTTACAGGGTGTTCAAAAAATCGTCACCGAACAACAAGTTGACGCTGTACCTCGCCTCGCGCGACCTGGTGGTGGAAAATGGCGCCATCGACAGGATCCAGGGTGTGCTGCACGTGGAGCCAGAGTACTTGGAGAACAAGAAGCTGTATGGACAAGTCACACTGACTTTTAGGTGAGGGATTGTCACTCACACTATAATGTTTCCACATCTAGGTCCCTGCTTTCTTCTCTATGGGAGGGGATAGAAGAATAATTCTCCACAATGCCTTATCAAATGAGTCTTCCTGCATGCATGCGGTGGGCCTGGGAGGCTTTGCTGACATCTCCTTGAGGCGCGCGTGGAACACTTAAGTGCTGTCAACAAGGCCTGTACTTTTTATTGCACCGGGCCATTTTGGACATAAGTGAATGATAAGACAGTGTAAGTGTTGAAACAACTTTTCGGCTTTCACCAATACCATTTTCGACAGTAAATATTTGCCAAAACAGTTTTAATTTACTTCTTATTCGAAAACAAAACAATAATTACACAACACAGCTTTCCACCTATGTACGTAATACTACCTAAACAAATTCTATCTAGAATGTATAACTAACTAAATCCATTAGCGTGAAACAAGTAAAAGCTAACTTCGTACATTGTTTAATGTAAGTAATTTAATGTGAGACTGGATTATCATCATAGTGGATTATGATTTACTAAATTGTATTCTAACTTATACACAAAGGGACTTGGGATATTGCAGATTAGTAATGGTAGATCAAAGTTAAGCTGTTTTGTGTTACATAATGCCTCTTAGCACAGGTATATCTTTTACTTAAGAGATGGTCCCTGTAATATTTACTGTAAAAGTTGGACAAGTTTCTGCAATAAACCTTTTTATGTTATTTATTTATTAATAATAAGCACAGGCATTTTACTAACCATGCAAATAACAGGTATGTATCAAATCAAATCTTTTTATTTGTAGAACATAGTAAACTTATGTACAGATATCAATACAGTCTGACATTGGCATGATAAATATTACGTTCCTTCACAGATTAATTGAGAAAACATAAAATTGTCGAAGTCGTAAAGTAAGATTATTAATGAGAACGGAACTAATAAATCTTATATCGGAGAAAAACAGTGTGATTCTATCATTAAGGAAATAAGTATAATTGTTGCAGTCAAAACTCTTAACCAGTCAAAAGTACTATTGACTAGCAAAATCCGTCAAAAGTACTTTTGACCGTATGCTTTGGTCAATAGTACTTTTGACTAAAAAAACAGTTAAAAGTACTTTTGCCCAATGGAGCTGGTTAAAAGTACTTTGGACTTGATTCCTTCAAAAGTGGTTTTGACTGGTTGTATCAGTCAAAACTCTTAAAAAGATTGTAATGCCTCCTAATCTAAATAGTTCAGTGCCGGGTAACCATCTAAGAACAATCTCTTTTTTCTATAAATGCAGGTCGTTTCTGGCGTAGGAGGTCGCAGTTTTAACCTAACCTAACCTAGTGTTAGTTAATAGTGCTTTTGACTGATGCTTTATTGCAGTCAAAACTACTTTTGACGAAGAGCGTCAGTCAATAGTACTTTTAACCGCAACTTTGCAGTCAAAAGTACTAAAAATCAATAATTTTTAGTCAAAACCACTTTTGACCAACCAATTCAGTCAAAAGTGCTTTTCACTGATTTTGGTAGTCAATAGTAGGTACTTTTGACTAGTTAAGAGTTTTGACTTCAACATAATAATATTGTATTAATGAACAAAAATGTTATTTGTGCAGTAATAAGACGAATAAGCAATTTATTTACCTGTAAAGTAGATACAACTGCAATAATCACGGTTTTATTTCCACAAATAATATTTTCTTTCCATAAAAGAGAAAATACGAAAGCGAGTCGTTTTTGACTAAAAGAGTGACGGATCTGATTTGTGGAGAGGGAACAGAAGGCCAAAGAAAAAATGCATGGGTTATATAAGGAATGATATGAAGAAGTAAGTAGTAAATGATGCCGTGACATCTATCAACAAGGGAGAATGGAAGAAGAAAACGTGTGGAAGTGAAAACTGGAATAGAATGGAACAAGGGCAGAAAAATGGTTATTGGGAATAGAAAATACCCCATTTACTTCCACCACAGAATTAAAAAAAAAACCCACACCCTTTTTAAAAAAAAAAGCTAGTGATATAACTATGGTTACCTACCTGACTATTTTTAACGCACGCAGTTTACCGGTTCAAAGGAAACCGGCGACACGTAAACGCTTACATCCGGTCCCTTTAAACCCAGAGGATTTTAACATGATAATAGTAAGTTTAAAAAAAACATAAAACGTCGTGTTTACTGCTCAACGAAGCATGTCATCCTTTTCAGCGTTAATCTTACACGAAGATAAGTTCCATGAAATGTTTCCGCTCATTTAATGACTGAAAGATATAAAAAGTTATCATCAGAAATTTCCGCACGGGGCGGTTTCTTCTTCCATTTTCTCCTATCAGACGTTATGGCATCATTTACCCTTTCCTTCCTATCATTCCTTACACATTCTATACATCTGTTTTTGGTCTTCCTCTCTCTCTCCGTCCATCAACATTCTCATCACACTCTTTTAGTGACATGCGTTTCGTCCCTCCTCATAACGTGTACATACCAAGACAAACGAAAGATATCAAAGCAATAACGGACTATATAAAAATGGATACTCGTCCATTAAAAGCAAATACGATACGACGAATTTTGTTATGTCCTATTATTTTCGGGTCTTATTCTTACTTGCTCGGGTTGCGGGTTGTTCGAAAGGGATACTACGGTCACGGAACACAAATAGCAAAATGAGGAACATGGATCGGTTTTAGTCAGTAAAAGCTTGACATTTCTCTCCGCTCCACATAGAGTTGGACAAGTTATGTATTTACTGTTTTCGGATCCGAAAAAAAATTGCTTAATTTCTTAAACATAATTCTATAACTTAAAAAAACCATAAGTAATATGGTTTTTTTCATGGATTTAATGGAATCTCTTTTTAACGAACATAGTTGGAACGAAGTTCCATAACGCGCTTTGTGAAAGGGGGCTAGACAGAAAAAAATCTTACGAAAAGTTGTCACGACACTTTTTGCTATAGTAAGCTATTGTAAGCTGTGCGGCGGCGTCGCATGTTTCTCTGTCTGTCTGTCTGTCTCTCTCTCTTATAGAAAGCAAGCCAGATATTTTCATTTCTATAGGAACTTCGTTCCATCCGGGTGTCACTTGACACCTCTAATTTTTGTTTCGATGTAAATACTAAAGATATTTTTTAAATAACTGCATCATAAGTGTTGTGGAAGAAACTCTTTTAACGAACTTAGTTTGTTTCGATGTAAGTAAATACCAAAGATAGTTTCCAAATTACTCCATAATAAGTATAAGGCGATAGACTTAACAATTCCTGTGCTATTTTGATGCCTGAGCTATAGTTACTGAACGGCAGTGCATTTCTTTAGCACATTTGACGGGCCTGTTGGTCTAGTGGTTAGTGGCCCTGACTGCTGAGCCGGAGGTCGTGGGTTCGATTCCCACCCAGGACAAACTTTATGTGATGAGCATGATTGTTTGTTCTGTCTGGGTGTGATTTATCTATAATATGTATGTATTTATAAATTAAGTATATAAGTATGTATATCAGTTGTCTGGTTACTTTCACACAAGCTCTGCTTAGCTTGGGATCAGATAGCCGTGTGAGCTGTCCCAAGATATTTATTTATTTATCCTTACTTATCCTTACTTCCTTACTAATATTATAAAAGCGAAAGTGAGTTTGTTTGTTTGTTTGTTTGTTTGTTACCTCTTCACGCTTTAATGGCTAAACCGATTGTGATGAATTTTGGTACATAGATAGTTGGGAACCAGGAGACGGACATAGGCTAATTTTTATTTTAAAAAAGTGGGATGTGAGGGAGAAAGAGGGAAGAAAAGGGAAAACTTAGCGTTGCTATTACAAATCAATAAGGCGCAAGGGGAACTGTGTTACCCCAAATAGAACGCGGGCGAAGCCGCGGGCGAAAGCAAGTAATATTATAAAAGCGAAAGTGAGTTTGTTTGTTTGTTTGTTACCTCTTCACGTTTTAATGGCTGAACCGATTTGGATGAATTTTGGTACAGAGATAGTTGGGAACCAGGAGACGGACATAGGCTAATATTGTTTTGAAAAAAGTGGGATGTGAGGAAGAAAGAGGGAAGAGAAGGGAAAACTTAGCGTTGCTATTACAAATCAATAAGGCGCAAGGGGAATTGTGTTACCCCAAATTTAACGCGGGCGAAGCCGCGGGCAAAAGCTAGTATTTATATGAGTTTGATAATAACAGCCGCTTCGGTCTATCATAAGTCAATCAACCCTTAGGGTAGTTGGGAAAAGGCTGAGAAGCTACGGTTGGTTGAGAAGGTGATGATAATCTCATTGGTAAGAAGCCTTGCTAAGATATTCATGTGATTTCACAGCATATGAAAGAGATTTTGCAGATTACTTCGATGTATAAACATAAATAAGATAAAAAAGCCAAAATGTCCCTTACCCTAATTTCTTTTCATCTACAAAGTTAATATAACGACATTTTCGCGCAACAGAAAGAAATAAGGTTGAAATAAAGTATGTAAGTAGATATTATATGTTGGTAGCGAGTTTCAAAGCTTCCATCTCCCTCTATATAACCATAAATCCTTCTTTATGAATGTTTCCATACTCACATGTAGAAAGAAAATCAATAAAAAGGTGGGAGAACTTTTTACAAGAAAGCTAAGGCTAAAGAGAAAAGTTTTAAAGCTATATATTTGCACAAAGTTGTGGACGGTAAGATAATGCAAGCTATTACGACCCGGTATTTACACCAAGAGGTCAAACATTACATATTTTACGTGTTTGTCTGCTTCTATCCTTTTTTTTGTTTTTTTAGGGTGGGAAATCATTAAATAACTTCCCCCGATCTGGGCAGAGCGGGGGGGGCGTGTCAGACTTTTACTGACTAAAACCCACCCATGTTCCTTCTGTTGCCCTTTACGTTCCGGGCCGAGGTATCTCTTTCGAACAACCCGCAACCTCGGCAGGCGGAGGCTCTGGCAAGCCCCTTTGCTTTGCTGACATCTCTTTGAGGCGCGCGTGAAACACGAACGCGCCGTCGACACAACCTGTCGTCAATAGACGGACGGACGGTGAGCTACCCATTGCTCACCGTCCACAGGCCCGCATCTACGGTGGCCGGGAGTCGTCTCCCGGCGCCAGTCGTAAATTAATATCAAGATGTTTCATTTCAAACAGCGCAGGAAGACGAACTTAATCCATGCTGAAGTTTCCCAGAATCTAAACAAAACAGAACCTGAAAAATCGAAAATTCAAAGCACCGTCTATAAATTAATACATGTATATAACAATAGAACACACGTTTTGGTTCTACTGCATTGAATGGTAAAGTTTTCTGCGCGTGCAAACTCTTTGAGTACGGGAACAATTGTAACCCTCATTGCTTGAGAATCACCCTTTGTTTACACATCGTTACCTTTTGCTCGATATGACAATTTATTTCCTTCATAGTGTCCTACGATCTTTGATCTTCTTATGTATGGAGATGTAGAAAAGGTTTTTAAAGACTTCTAAGTTGCGGTGACTCCCGGCCACCGTAAAGGTGGGACGGCGAGCAAAGAGGTAGCTCACCGTCCGTCCTTTTATTGACGACAGGCCGTGTCGACGGTGCGTTCGTGTCCATGCCCGCCTCATTGAGATGTCAGCAAAGCAGAGGGCCTTGCCAGGGGCCTGCTGGGGTTGGGGGTTATCCGACCGCGGCCCCGGAACATAAAAAGGAACAAACATCGCTTCGCGCAGAGCGGGGGAAGTTATTTCATGATTTCCCACTTGCAAAAAAAAGGATTGTGTGTTTTATATTTCTGTCTTTGTCCTTAGATTCTAAGTGAGACAATAGTCTTAGCGTTTTTTTTTATTATAAGAAGCTTAAGCATAGGTACTTATTGTGAAAGAACTGTTGTTAACACAAACTAAATCAATCGTATGTCCAAGAATGTCTATGAGTCTATGTCCAATATCCACTTCAGTTCACTTATTTATTTAATGGCGTTTGTCAGACACCACAATTTTTCCAATATCACGTAGGTACTATGATAGACCATCAAACGCTGGAAATTATATCAGTGATTATCGTTGTTGTATAGAACACAGCAAAGATTTACAATAAATATATATATACTAGCTTTTGCCCGCGGCTTCGCTCGCGTTTAATTCGGGGTAACACAGTTCCCCTTACGCCTTATTGATTTGTAATAGCAACGCTAAGTTTTCCCTTTTCTTCCCTCTTTCTCCCTCACACCCCACTTAAAAGAAAAATTGCCCATGTCCATCTCCTGGTTCCCAACTATCTCTGTACCATTCTCTCTCTGTACCGAAATTCATAAAAATCGGTGTAGTCATTAAAGCGTGAAGAGGTAACAAACAAACAAACAAACTCACTTTCGCTTTTATAATATTATTATAGTAAGGATAAATAGATTAAATATTTCAACAAACAAAAATAAACCTTTTTCTGCACAGAAACATAATATTCATATAAACGTGAAAGTGCTGAAACATAATATTGTTCCCAAGTATTCGTGTTAACATTAGAAAATGATGTAACACTATTTCCTTATTTAACTGCAAGCTAACATCATACAAAGACACATACATAACATACAAAGAAAAACGAAACGGCTGGACAAAAATAATAACCTGATATTTCTCTTATTATTTTGGAGTATTTTGTTAGTGTGAAATTTAATATTATAGTAATATGAAAAACGAAAGATCATTCTTTTATGTTTGCTACGACTTTTTGCTTTGATCTTAGAAAGCCCACACGTACATTTAAATGCATGTCTACGCCCGAGGCAAAATTTTGTATCAGAAAACATATTTTCTTAGAGAAAATGTTGAGGTATATAAAGTCGATTACTTTCTGTATGATAAATAAATAAATATCTTGGGACAGCTCACACACGGCTAGCCAAAAGCCATCCCAAGCTAAGCAGAGCTTGTGTTATGGTAACCAGACAACTGATATAGATACTTATATAATTTATAAATACATATTATAGATATATCACACCCAGAACAAACAATCATGCTCATCACACAAAGTTTGTCCTAGGTGGGAATCGAATTCACGACCTCCGGCTCAGCAGTCAGTGCCACTAACCACTAGACCAACAGGCCCGTCATGAAAAGCGACTTATACTTAAACGCTACTAAAATTTAAGTAATAGGTTAGTTTCCAAAAAAAAAGTCCGTCTTTTGGATTATTCTAAAATAAGAGACACGTATTTTTTATTTGTAAATTAGACCAAAAATTACAAAGATAGTCCATAAAGTAACGTGTGACGTCACGCGTTGCTGTATTTTTTCGGAACGACTGACGTCACACGTTGCTTTAATTATCTTTGTAATTTTTGGTCTAATTTACAAATAAAAATAAAAATTTTGAGGTGTCAAGGGACACCCGGATGGAACGAAGTTCCTATAGAAATGAAAATATCTGGCTTGCTTTCTATAAGAGAGAGACAGACAGACAGACAGAGAAACATGCGACGCCGCACAGCTTACAATAGCTTATACTATAGTAAAAAGTATCGTGACAACTTTTCGTAACATTTTTTTCCGTCTAGCCCCCTTTCACAACGCGCGATAAGGAACTTCGTTCCAATACGTGCCCCTTATTTTTTAATAATCTATAAGACGGACTTAATAGAATGTAATTACTTTGACCCTGGTATCTACCCTATTATTGACCATAAATTTCGTAGGTTTAAAAGCCTACCTTACAGAATGAAACTAAAACAATATACCTGTGGCACCCATAGACAAGCCTTTTGAGCAATTAAAGGCTCACGCCAAAAAAGTTTCCCAATATAGCTGCTACCTAAATCACCTGCTTCCCACAAAACATGAAAATAATACCTCCGGAGCACTAAATTGTTGAAAAATACCTTGTAATTGGACCCTCCGCTTTTAAACTCAGGAAGCCTACCTACTCCCATTTCAACCTTGGTCCTTAATTAAAGCACGATTTTCCTTCCATTTATAATAATTCTGTGGTCGGGAATCGTTTTGTGGTGCCTAATGGATGGTATTGTGTTTGAAATATACCTGTTTATATAAATCTTTAAAAAGCGTTATGATGACCAATGTTCTTTATGTAAACATTTGGGTACAGGTAGATTTAATGACTTGGTCATAATGGTTATTAAATGGTCTGGAAAGAAAAGCTTTCTTTTGGCAAAACAAACAGATTGACGCTTATAGAATAACTGTTGCTTTCACTATCATATTATTGGTCTAGTGCAGTAATGGCCGAGGAATGGTCGTTCGCGGCTAATAATCTACGTAATACGTCTACATTCAGGGGCTGCGTAATGACACGGGTGGCGCCGTGGCTAAGCGTTTGACTAGTGCGTTACATGTCGTGGATTCGATCCGCGCACGGAACAAATATTTGTATGACCTACAGATAGTTGATCTAGGTCTGGCTGTTTGTGTATGTGAGTTTAAATGTTTGTAAACGCACCCACGATACAGGAGAAAATCCTAGAGTGGGGCAACGATTTCAAAAAAATATTGTACTATACAGTTTCATTTAGAATTTAAAGACGTAAGTATGTATGTCATTGGTAGCTCGTACCGGGTCCGTAAAAAGTAGATCTTGGATCTATCCAAGTTGGCCACACCTGGAGTGTAGAGTTTAATTGATTCCATTGCTTTGAAAAATTCCGCCTCTGAGAGGGAGTGACTGACGGAGTTTTCTTACAATTCATCTCAAAATATGTTAATGTTTTAAAATAAATTCCTCGAAATAATACGTCATTTAAATAATCTTAAAAAAATAACTTTTATATCTATAAATGATTAAATCAAATATTTTATTCACAGATATGGACGAGAAGACGAAGAAGTGATGGGCTTAAAGTTTTGCAACGAAGCTATCATGAGCCTGGCACAAATATGGCCGCCACACTGTAACCACGACAAAGAACCTAACACGCCACTTCAGGTAATATATTTATCTACTTTGTAAGCTGACCCAACATGTTTGTATGCTTTTTTCACCCTTATGCTTTCATAAGGGGCGACTTGCATAAACCACTTTTGAAACTATTCTTTAATTAAATTAGAACCATTTGTTTCTCAAAGAACTATTGACCGTAACTTGTATTAAGGACTAGCTGTTCCTCACGGTTTCACCCACGCTGCTCAGCACCTGTTGGTCGTAGCGTGATGTTATATAGCCTATAGCCTTCCTCAAGAAATGGACTATCCAACACTAAAAGAATTTTTCAATGCGAACCAGTACTTCCTGAGATTAGCGCGTTCAAACAAACAAACTCTTCAGCTTTATAATATGAGTATTAAGGATATGAGAATTGGTTAGGGCTTTTAAAATGAAACCACACCATTGGCTTTTTGAATGCAAGTGAAATCTTTTTTTTAGCCAATATCTCAAGGAAGGTTCTGCTGTACAGTTGCTGTGCTGTAAAGTTTCCACTACAAAACAACGCAAGCAAATGTAATGCAACCTCAACTTTAGAATTGAGTAAAAAAAACTTCTAAAATTATATAAAACTGAAATTTTATTTTTTGTAAATCCTTACTAATATTATGAAAGCGAAATCGAGTTTGTTTATTTGTTTGTTAAGTCTTCACGCCTAAATGGCTAAACCGATTTTTATGAATTTAGGCACAGAGATAGTTGAGACCCTAGAGACGGACTTATGTTATTTAAAAAAAAAAGATTAAGATATGAGGGAGAAAAAGGGAAAACTTAGCATTGCTATTACAATAAATAAGGCGCTAGGGCAAAATCAACAGGTAGCAGGTACCTGTAAATCAGGAAAGGGGAACTCTGTTACCGCGAATTAAACGCGAGCGAAGCTGAGGGCAAAAGCTGGTATTAATGAATCAAAAAACTTAACTCGTGCACCCACCCTTAAAGAGTTCAATGAACAGCTCTTTACATTTTCCATTTACGAGTATTTCTAGATAATTCTACAAAGACATTTATGTTGTTAACATTGTGAAACAGTGCAAATTTTATAGAAGTTAATAAAAAGTTATGCCTCTGCTGGAAAATTGACGTAAAGAGATTTCACATTTAATCAAGCAATGTAAGGTTTATAGTTGCATAAAAAGGGATCGTAATACAATCACAGACTGATTGTCACAGTACAAAAATGAGTTCAACAACACGATAATTTTAGCCTATTTTGAATTTCTTTAGAAATCGCACTCTGCAGAATATTGAAAAGAAATTGCTTACAAATAACTAAACGGTTTACAAACTAGCATAGATAAAAATGTGCGACGTATTTTCTATACAGTCTCCTTGAGCTCGTAAATAATGGTAATGGCGTTGCAGAGGCTGTGAAGGTCATCTAAACAATTTTCAATGCTCCTCGCACAAAAGCTTTTAGTGTAACAGGTGCGAGCTGCTGCCAGATTCACAGTAGACGCTTGTGCCTATACAACTTGACGTCAAGTTCGGGACACTAACCACTGGTAACGACTGTCAAAGATTTACAAATGATAGCCGGGATCAACAGACCAACTTAGGCAAGCGCGGCTTAACGTAAAGGTCGAGCTGAACAGCTGCTATTATTTAGCCACGAACTCCTCGAAATTTTGCGAAATGTGGATATAATATACATTTTGTGGAAAGTTATAATTGGATAGCACCATGACGCTTTTAATTAGCTTAATAAAGAAAAATATTTTTTTATTGGTCGAAAATTACGACCAGCTCACAAAATAACAAAAAACATAAATATTAAACATGCATTACAAACATTTACATATACTACAATATAAAAATAGTTTGCACGTCGTGACTGTGACTGGTAGGTCACCACTCAGCATGATGCTGTGCTATGGGAGCCCATTGCACAGCGCTGGTTTTCAGTGGTCAACCCGTGAGTAAAACGTACGAAGTAAAAACAGCATTCATAAAATATTATTAATACTTGAAAGAATAAACAATAAATAAAACAGTATTAAAGTAAGATTAAAAAAAAACAATATAAAACGACCCAAAGAATGACGTGTAAAAGTGTTTGTGAAAACCTACTTGCAAAATAAACATCATTTATAAATGTACATAAACACAGGCCATGACGTGTTTTTTGACTCGCTCGCCCCTCCCCTCGTGTCGCTTGCGCGCACGTTTAATAATCAGCAATCAAATTATAACTTTATACTTAAACAAACAATAGCACACCACCAAATAACAATAACCGAAACTTCTGCATTGGCAGTTTCCTGAACTAACTTTGTTTCACCCGAAACTGCTATCATTATGTTACTAGAACGTGCTCAGGATATCTTAAAAGGAGTTTGCAACATCTTGACACTAAACTAGTTAAAGACGGACGGGCCAATGGACCAAATTCCCGATATTCTAGTTCTAAGTACGCAAATTGAACTTGTGTTCTGAATTTCTATTGCGTATCGACACTTCTATAAACATTACGATCTTCTAGTATCTAGGAACACATTTAGGTTCTATATTTAACTATCTATGAACATCGTATTTCCAACCGATTGTACTAACTGGGTTGTGGAGGTCAGATAGACAGTCGCTCCATGTAAAATACTGATATTCAGCTGCATCTGGTAAGACTGGAAGCCGACCCCAACATAGTTGGGAAAAAGCTAGGCAGATGATGATGATGATTTAACTATCTCTATGCCTCTGACACCTCTCAAGTTTTATATATTATTATACTAGTTTTTGCCCGCTTCGCTCTCGTTAAATTCGGGGTAACACAGTTCCACTTTCCTGATTTACAGGTACCTGCTACCTGTAGTTTTTTCCCTTGCGCCTTATTTATTGTAATAGCAATGCTAAGTTTTCCCTTTTCTTCCCTCTTTCTCCCTTATAACTCAATATTTTAAAAAAATAGCCTATGTCCGTTACCAGGGTCCCAACTATCTCTGCACCAAAATTCATCAAAATTGGTTTCGCCATTTAGGCGTGAAGACGTAACAAACAAACCAACTCACTTGCGCTTTTATAATATTAGTATGGATTATATTTCACACATAAAGGCCATTTATTTCTCCGACTACACGTGCCAAAATTGTGGTGTAGATAATAAATTGTTTTATTCAGCAATCGAAATTATTTTTGAAACGTGTTCAAATTGAATATCAGAATACAGATAAGCGAGTAATGAAGGTAAATTGATATCATTTTGGCTGAAATAAATTGTGAATCGTGCTAGCTTTAATAAAGTCTTTGTACACGGATATTATTTAACGTTCACTTTTTCGTTTCTCTATGTATATTTAGTCTTAAATAAATTAAAAGAAATAAATATCAGTTTTCGTAGAGCCATAGCAATTATTTTTTTGTTGAATGGAAAATGTTTGATCGTTCTTTATTCTATTATATTATATTTAACGTTATAATAATGCGTGTAATTTAAGTCAAAATCATCTTTTAGATACCTTTTTAGTTTTTGCAAAAATATATTTTCTTTAGATTAAATATCGATCTAATGTACCTATGTATAAACTTATCACGTATTCTTCTTGGAAATCACAATCGTTTTTAGTCTACGAATAAAACAAGGTAGGTCTAACTTGGTTCTATGTAGGTTGGTAAGACTAACTTGGGATATTCCATTTTTTTTTATTCCAAAAGCTTAAAACACTACACTATATCTTAGCTAATCATTTACCAATACATATCACATCATTTTCTGTATTTAATGTGTTCATAAATCGTTAAACAAATAAATAAAAAATCATTTCAAAGCTATTCTATTCTGTTTTTCTTTTTTTAAACATCTCATCATCATTCTCTTTTTAAACATCCTGAGTTTTTGTACATTATTGCCAACCAGCCTGCACTCTTGAAGGTTTACTTGAAACCTTCACAGTACCTACAGCTACACATTTATATTTATCAAATCAGACAAAGTATGGCCTTAATCTGTGTCTAGTCGTTACATAATAATAGTGATGACTATGGTAGGACATTCAAAAAGTCCTGCCCTAGAGTATTATATAGTTGTATGGAAGTTGGTCATTTTACTAACAGGAAATCTCATCGGCCGTGGTAAACAAACCACGGCATGTTTTATAATGAAAATCCTCCTCCGGAGAGACACTGAAGTGGAAAATTTGATTATTATGCCTTGTGCAAACAAAGTAATATGTTTCTAAATTGAGTTACTGTTTGATTTAATTAATTAGTATGCCCCTTTTTTATTTGGTTTGCAAATTGGCTGAATTGTCCGAATCGTCGATTTTCTGTGCTAAATACTTAATCCTACTTTCTACTAATATTATTAATGTGAATTTTTGTGAGGATAGATGGATAAATGCATGTACAGATGTATGGATGTTAGTTACTCTTTTACGTCAAAACGGCAGAACGGATTTTGATCAAATTTGGCACAGAGGTAGATTGTAGTCTGAAATAACACATAGGATTAGGACACAATAACAAGTAGGACTTCGATATCACGCGGGCGAAGCCGCGGGCGCCAGCTTTAATCTTTCCGGAAATTATCATTTGCGTTTTTTGTTACAAGTTAGCTTATTTGACTAAACACAAAACCATTATAAGCTTCCGAAACTAATTTCAGTTACAACTTTATCATTGTCATTTTCAAACTCAATTAGTTATTTTGCTCATAGCCTTTTCAATCGGGCGCTGATTTATTTGATTGAGAGCCCCTGAAACTACGAAAATAGCTTTGACATTTAGGAACGCTGATTACATTAAACTGTATTAATATTATGGACTCGGTTTGATCAATTTTAACACGTATTTTCTTTTCATCAACGTAGTAATTAAAATATTAAGAAAATATTAAAAATATTAGAACATGCAATATTGTAAAAAATAATTATAAAACGGATTATACATTAATTAATTAACAACCAATAGGAATAATAAGAAATCGCATTAATTAATCTAACATAAAAACGTATTTGTAATAAATGATTACGCAAGAAATAAAAAGCATTTTTATTTTTATTTTTATTTTAAATATTATTTTCTTTTCACAGGACGCTCTAATAAAACGCTTAGGTACCAATGCGTACCCGTTTCATCTGGAGCTAACTCCACTAGCGCCACCTAGCGTGCAGCTTGTACCAGCTAAGCAGTACCATGGAGCACCTATAGGAACTTCGTACGATGTCAGAGCTTATATTGGTAAGTAATAAAAAATAATATCTTGGGACAACTCACACACGGCTATCTGATCCCAAGCTAAGCAGAGCTTGTGTTATGGTAACCAGACAACTGATATACATACTTATATAATTTATAAATACATACATATTATAGATAAATCACACCCGGACACAGAACAAACAATCGTACTCATCACACAAAGTTTGTCCTGGGTGGGAATCGAACCCACGACCTCCGGCTCAGCAGTCAGGGCCACTAACCACTAGACCAACAGGCCCGTCAAATTCAAAGTCCCAGAAGTATTTATTGCTATTGTTACATTGCACTGAAACATTGATAATGAAGGCTGACAGCGTCAAAAGTTAGAGCTTAGCTTTTATTCGGAGTAAGGAGATACGTTATACATTCATTCAATGATAAAAATCTTTTTGCCAGTTAAAAAACAGAATAACAAATAAACTTCCACAAAAAAACCCAAAAAAGTCGGTGACTCTTGTTTGTTTTCACTTATTTTTATCCAAAGACGTTTTTTTTTAAAAAAAAATGTAATATTTTACATTAGTTATGGTATGATGGTACCTCACGCTAATTGTTATCGAGTATTTAGCATGTCTACCATTTACTTTCACATTATAAAAAAGGTAAGAAGGTAACTCATAAATCTATATATATAATAAAAGAAAGTCGTGTTAGTTACTCCACTTATAACTCAAGAACGGCTGAACCGATTTAGCTGAAAATCCATCCCAAATTCAAGTTACTAAAAGAAAACGGCTACACTGTCTTGTTTGAAAACGAAAACTCTTGAACCCCATACTGAAACCCATTTCAAAAAGAAGATTTACAATTTTTAAACCAAAAACCTTTTCATTCAAGCCCATTCTAAACGCGTGCACATTACAATAATTTCAATAAGATTACCTCCAATATCTTCCGCCAAACACAGACATTCGAAGCCAAAAACAACAACTTAACAACAAATCTCGAACAATTCTCTTATTGTTGCTTACTTAATTAATACAATTACGGCTTTGTGATGTCCTTTATACTTTGTAGACTTTGAGAAAGCGTTTCATAAGGCTTAGCTCAGACCCTCGAGGCATTCCAGAACACAGAATTAGTGACAATGTCTTTATATTGTCTTTTATATTTAAATGGGTTTCTTTATTCTCTAGAGCTTGTTGTAGTTACGCCTTGCCCATATCCTCTGGTGATGCGATCTCAAGAACAGGGTACAAAGTTTTGCATTCCCCATAGAAAGTCTCCGACCACACAGTTGATGTGACTGGTATTGAAGGTACTGCGCTACGGTTTTAATTGTTTTTTTAGGGTTTACTTCATAAAGGAAAAATACTAACCCTTATTGGATCACTTTGTTGTCCGTCTGTCTGCCTGTCTGTCAGTCCCTTTATCTTTGGAAGGCGTAAAGGTATCGAGTTGTAATTAAAACTATGTACTTAAGTCTGTGGTTCCTTGCACTCGTGGAAAAATGATATCTCTTAGGTAGCCTAAGAGAGATCATTTTTCCAGTCGAAAGACATAGCCGTTTATGCCGCAAGTTTGTACGGAACCCACGGTGTGCGATTCTGACTCGCATTTGCCCAGTTTTTTTATTTTCTCCGATTAAACGTGTTTGTATCATTAGAGCTGTGTAACACGAGTGTTGTGATTAAGGAGAAAACTAACAAAATAAAAAATGCAAGAAAGTACTACGTCTAATCGCAGCTCGACTTGTAACGTGACGGTAAGTTGTCATGCGAAGAATAAGTCGCGTACACAAATAAACGGAAAAAACTACGCTAGCGCCATCTATGACGGAAATAAAGAACTAACATCAAAATCCAGAATATTTATATAAATTCTAGCTGTTCCACGCGGTTTCACCCACGCTGCTCAGCACTTGTTGATCGTAGCGTGATTTTATATAGCCTATAGCCTTCCTCAAGAAATGGGCTATCCAACACTAAAATAATTTTCCAATTCCAACCAGTAGTCCCTGAGATTAGCGCGTTCAAACAAACAAACAAACAAACTCTTCAGCTTTATAATATTAGTAAGTATAGATACCGACTAAACTAAAACTACCACTAGACGACTGGTCGGAAGATCCTCCCCTTTCTATGAAGGATATCAATCTCTACTTCCTGTTCATAAACAAGTGATCTGTTTGTCGCAAGTCGTAACGCTTGAGGTTGTGAACAAGGCTTGAGGACTTATTTGTAAAACGTATTTATTATGATGGAGATGTCAAGGACAATAATATTGATACATCAGCGTCCAGACGCAAACACTCATGAAATGACGTGTTTCTAAATTGCTGATTTGTTGTTTTACATATTAATAAACTACACAAACAACATAACATGACGTTTATTATCTCCCAACGGTTAGGCAGAAGTATAAAACGCTAAAGCACGCTTGATTTGATTTGATTAAAATACTTAATATTATCCGTAAAGATTAAAACGCAAAAAATAATTTCTCTAGTTACAAATATCTCTCGCATAAAACGAAAATGTATATAATTTTCGTTTACCAATAGGTCAGGATGCAATAAAAAAATTAACAAACTGGCCAGATGCTGCATGAAAACTCTTTTTTTTTTTGTGATACCGTGGCATCAAACTCACAACCAAATTAGGGTTTACCGATTTCGCTCACAAGCTTAAATCTTTAAATTGGCAATTGCAGTTTTCTACCTAGTAATGTTTCTATGTGTGGATTTCACGGAAGCCTATTACGAATTTCGGTACTATATATATGTTACCATTCATAGTCGGTAAATCTTAGGTTTTACTGGAAAATCTTAAGATTTACCCTAGTTCGAGCTTTTACAGTGACATATATATAGTATCGAAATGCGTAATAGGCTTCCGTGAAATCCACACATAGAAACATTACTAGGTGGGTTGTTAGAGCCTAGTCATTAATACTTATGAACTCGTAGGTAAACTAAAACGTAGTACCATTTGTTGTTTGTCAGCCTAAACCTATCTTATTGTTACATAAAATACTAGTATTTAACTGGTTATCTAGTAAAACTGGAAATCGACCTCAAAGAAATGTTCTTCTAGTGATTTTTTAGGGTTACGTACCTCAAAATGGAAAACGGATCACTTTGTGGGCCATCTGACTTTCAAGACCATTTATCTGGGGAACACGTTGAAATTAAAACCATACACTCAAATCTGTGGTCCCTAGAAGCTGTGAAAAAAATATTCCTCTTAATCTACGCAGTTTAAAGATATGTCGCAAGTTTGTACCCTTGGTATGCGTGTGCGAGCGACTCGCACTTTGCCTGTTTTTTTTGTAGTAACGATTTATATTCCGGTACAATCGTTCTCCTTTGCCTGCAAAAGGTTGAAAGAAAGAGGAATATAATATTTACTACTAGCTTTTGCCCGCGGCTTCGCCCGCGTTAAATTTGGGGTAACACAGTTCCCCTTGCGCCTTATTGATTTGTAATAGCAACGCTAAGTTTTCCCTTTTCTTCCCTCTTTCTCCCTCACATCCCACTTATTTCAAAAAAATATTAGCCTATGTCTGTCTCCTGGTTCCCAACTATCTCTGTACCAAAATTCATCAAAATCGGTTTAACCATTAAAGCGTGAAGAGGTAACAAACAAACAAATAAACAAACAAACTCACTTTCGCTTTTATAATATTAAGTAAGGATTACACCCCTTATAATAATAAACTAATACTCATACCGTCGACTTGCCTCTTGCCACTTCTATAGAGGGTTCCTCCCCATGACTTCCAGTAATTTCGATCCAGGGCCAATGTGGACGATTGGTCGTTGGTTTTGTCCCGCCATCTTTTGCAATGATTAATACTAATGACCATTTCATAACATCTTTTATTGATTTGTTATCTGTGGTTAATTAACAGCTCTAAAATAAACAATGTTCTTCACAGCTGAGCGTCCAGACGAGAAGGTATCCCGGCGCAGCACGGTGCGCATGGGCATCAGAGTGCTGCAGGGTCCGGGCAAGTGTGTGCCGCCACCTGTGCTGCCGCCCCCCTCCCCCCATCACACGCTCAGTGCTCTTGCGCAGTACAACATGCTCAGGTAAGCATTTGTTTCAGTTAGGCCAGTTACAGGCACTTTGGAAATGTAAAAACGAATGACATTAACATTTAACCACAGTCCTAGCTACAAGGTATAATTACTGTGAAAGAACTGTAGTTGCCCATTAATTATCACTTAGTTTTTTTTTAAAGATGAGAAATTATCAAATAACTTCCCCCGCTGTTCCTTCTTTTGCCCTTTATGTTCTGGGGCCTCGGTATCTCTTTCGAACAACCTGCAACCCCGGCAGGCAGTGGCCTCTAGAAGGCCCCTCTGTTTTGCTGACATATCTTTGAGGCGCGCTTGTAAAACTAACGCTTCATCGACACGGCCTGTCATCACTGGGCAGACGGACGATGAGCTACCCATGGCTCCCCGTCCAAAAATCCGCATCTACGGTGTTCGGGAGTCTTCCCACGGCGCTGACAACCGGAGCGTCTCTCGCGGTGGCTAGGTTTGTTTGAGGTTTATTATTACTAAGCCGAAATACGTTTACGCCTTTGCGTGGCGATGTTAATCTAAATCGTGTGTGTAATTTGGAGCTCTCAGTAACGTCCACCATTTACGATACCAAGATACGATCGTAAGCTTTCTATCGTTTGTGGAACAGCTCTACATTTACAAACATAAGCTACTTATATTTGTGGATTTACGCAATCTTTCACAAAAAATCCTATTCAAAGTTTCATTTAATCAGCTATCCAAATAATGGAAAAGTCGAAAATTTATGTTTTATTTGCCCATCCAAATAGGAAAAATATTTTAGTCTACCTACTCATTGATGAATTAGTGATATCTGAAATAAGAATCTTATTTTAAACTAAATCAGATAACACTGAAAGTTCTTTATTGAAATGGTTTCGACAAAAAACATTGATACTGCGTTCCATTAAAACTTACATTGTCACATTCGAATAGACACGCGATCCGATAATTGTAAAGTTTATTTATAGTAGTTTACATGTTCTAGGTTATTTGATGTCCTTTAAACTTACTACAGTTCTACTTGGTCCTCTCGCAACACTAAGTATAATAAGGATTTTGTGTTGATCAATTTCTCTCTGCATTTAAAAACTATGTTTTTCTTTCTACAAAATCTCTTTCAAATAATACTGCCTTTTGTTTTAATGCACTCGTTGCGAGCACTAAATACTCTACGTATATCATAATATTCTTCGAATGTTGCTGAGACTGTCGAGATACTGCAGTGCGTCGGACATGTTTGCATGCTCAGATTTTTGCTTTCAGCGGCCTTATTGTTGCATCGTGTATGCGCGCGGTAGGGCTTTCAATACCGGTTTTACGGAATCCCGTAATACCGTAATCACGGATTTATTTTGGACTTTTTTCAATACCGGTATTGATGAGCCAATACCGTGATTACGGTATTACAATCATTTTATAATTTTAAATATTAATTAGATAATATAGTTAATCTACTTAAGGAGGTCGTGGCTAAATAATAGCAGCCGCTCGGGTCGATCTTTAGGTTAAGCCGCGCTTGCCTAGGTTGGTCTGTGGATGGGTGACCCGTTACATACCGAATTTCCAACGTGCCTCGGAAAAGCACGTTAAGCCGTTGGTACCGGCTGCCATTTGTAGATCTTTGACAGACGTTACAGGTAGTCAGTGTCCCGAAAGTCTGACAACCAGTCTTATCAAGGGGTATCGTATTACCCGGTACTAACTGGGTTGTGGAGGTCAGATAGGCAGTCGCTCCATGTAAAATACTGATATTCAGCTGCATCCGGTTAGACTGGAAACCGACCTCAACGTAGTTGAGAAAAGGCTAGGCAGATGACGATGATTATAGTTAACCTACTTACACGTTTAAAATATAATAATAACATAACAAGACAGTCTCAAATACAGTGAGGATATGCCTGATATGCCGATAGAAGAACCTTCTTCTTCTTCTTCAAGTTGTGAAAATCAAGACACGTTCATACAAAAGCAATTAGAAAGGGAGATTTCTAAGTTGCCTAAAAGTGGGGATGCTGCCTCGGCAATAATAATAATTAGAGTAGAGATGTGTATTGAAACTGGGGGTGGACGTGAGATATTTCTATCGGCGGCATACAAATATTTACTGCCTGTTATACCGACAGGCTATTTATGTAACAGGCTAAGAAGTTCGTTTTCTTATTCGACCTTATTTTCTTTTTTGCGATCACAAAAAACGAAAATATCTTTTGATTTAAAATGTTTCAATATGATGTATTTAAGTTTAGATTTTTATTACCTACTGTTTGTCAGCAAATTTGCAAAATACTATTTGATTTATTTTGTCACTTGTTTAATTTTGTATTTTATGATTGTTTTTTTTTTAATAAATTAATATAAGTATAGATCTCATTATCATTGTAATTTGCATATTTTAAGTTAATTGCCTACCGCGACATTACATTTAGTTTAAGTTTTAAACGTTTATAAATCCTAGTCTTATAATCAATCAATACCAAATTGTTATGCCAATAAAAGAGAATAAAGACTCATTAATGAAAACTCATGGAAACAAAAATACGTATTTAAATGGTTTTATTAATGCCCTAATTAAAGCTCTTATGAACCTTAGAAGAATTCCTTAGAAGGGATGATAGTCAAGCGCTAGTCTTTTTTTTAAAAAAAAGCTTGAAACTTTTGAGTTCAATACCGTGATCACGTGATTACGGTATTGAAATTTCTAATACCGGTACTAATACCGGTATTGAAAAAATCCGGTATTTGAAAGCCCTAGCGCGCGGACAGGCTATATTGCACTTCTTGTGTCAGAATTACTTGTTTTTTTTTGTTCATGGTTCACCAACATAGCTCTTTAGTACTAACATAAATATGGATCTCTACTAGATTGTTGGTCTAAAATAAAGTTCTCATTTTAAAATGTTTATAAAATCGTTCGGCATCAAGGTGCAAACCACAAATCCAAAATTAAATCCCAATCGAATATTTTAACCCATTTAACTCTGTTGCCAAGCCGCCCAATTTCGTAACCAACCTAACTCAATTTGACCCTTTCAGAGGTTTTTCATACCGAGAGTAGGCAACCAGATTGACGCGTTCGGAAACTGTTTACCTGAGCATACATAATTCACATCATCCTACTCCAGTGGGCAGGGTTGCCGAGTTATGCTGCTCCAACAAGTTGATACATGGCTCGTTTCAATTGAAATGTTTCACTTTGTACAATTTTGTTCGGCGCGTTTTTGTAAACTGTGCGGTGTGTAATTAACGGTTGGGTGATCATAGGATTACGTTTCACTGTGTGGCTACATAAACTAGAAAATTTATAGCTATTATGTACCCACGTGTAATTACAGTGTATGTTTCCGTGTCATGTTTTCATGAAATTAAACATAACTGACAAAATGTGGGTGCTTGAAACTGTGGACATTGCAAGCGTGATAGTTTATTTATTTATCAAAACTTTATGCACTAGTAAAAACTGTACAAAATCAGACTTAATGCCTTAGTCATTTTCTACCAGTGTAGTCTGAAGGGAGTTAAGGTGATGCAGAGACATAACACAATAGGTCCTATAACAGAAAAAGGAAATTAGAAAATAATTATTAAAAAATATATATAACTATAAACACTTATACTGTGTGTGTCTACAATTTTTTTTTTAATGTAGGTATGCAACATTAAAAAAAAATTGTAGACACCGTAACAAAACAACGATATGAATCTACCAACTTCTTGTAAATATGTTCACGAGCTTTTTTTAATATAAATGGACTGGTAACCATCCTGATATTCTGAGGGAGCTCATTCCAAACGAAGACCGCCTTAAGAAAGAAAACGGATTTAAGAAAACCAGAGGTGTATGTTATGTTCCATTCAGTTCCCATAATCTCATATTATCAGTGTTGTTATAGAAGCCCTTCTATAACAATACTTTATTGTCTTTGGAAAAGAAAGAAATAGTTTTTAAACATGGAACGTTTTTATTGACAAGCGCTTTTTGTCGGAAGAAAATTGTAGTCAGTTGTTATGTAAGATTTAGACCGGTACAGAATGTAGGTGATTTATAAAAATGTTTATTTTATGTTATAGCCTTTTATATATTATGTTTTGCAGTAAATACAGAGACTGAAAGTCAATGTTTCAATAATATAAATTCAAAGGTTTTAAAATTACGAAAATCAAAGTTTTTAAAAAGTATTATAGTCACACACAAAACCAATGGCGTAGTAGTGTTTTTATTTTTACAATTAAAACCGAAACATTTTTACAGAATTTTCAGTATCAGCAGAAGTGATTTAGGTACAGCTAACCTACCATGACGTCTTAAAGAAGAACTTATTCCACTGACGAAAAGAGACAGAGCTATACAGGGTGTCTCGCATCATCTCTTTCCCACACAGAAATAAGCTATAAGATGTCATGGTAACCCTACTGAACTTCAGTGACAAAAAAATCAAATAAGACTGACTTTTCGGACGAAGATTAAAGAGCCGGCCTACGCCAAGTAATTAGTAAACTAGACAAGTTAATCTCTGGACTCTAAGGCGAAGATAGACATTAATTCGGATCACGTCACACAAACTAGCTTATTAGAACAAGGGAATTACTTGTTAACCTTTACATAGGTTTTTCGTCCAAATTACTTTAGTTATACTACGTGTGTGGGTTAGAGAACACGTTGAAGTAATGCATTGTGGAGTTCTATAGAAAAGCCAAGAACGAGTCAGACTCGTGCAGGTTCCGTAGAAAATTGCGATTTTACAGCCATATTTTGACTGCGTGAACTTGGAGGGTTAATTTTTGACAGCTCCAAGGGACCACAGATTTGAGTGTATGATTTTAATTTCAACTCGATACCTCCACGCGTTTCTGAGATAAAGGGTCTTGATAAACAGATAGATGTATAACAAAATGATCCAATAAGGGTTCCGTATTTCCTTTTTGGTATGGAACCTTTAAAATAATCAGATCCTGTAGGCCTACCGTTAGCAGAACTTATTAAACAGAGCTATACAGGGTGTGTAGCACCATCTCTTTCCCTCAGTGGAATAAGTTCTGTTTTAAGACGTCATGATAGGGTAGCAGTTGTACGCCGAACCCTTGCAGTGCCCATAACATGCGATATCTACGATGGCAATATGCCACAGGTCGCTATGAATGAATGAATGATACTACCATTATGACATGAAAATAAGTACCTTCACATGCTTAGCATAAGCGTAGGCTGCTACCAAGCGCCTTTATTCTGACAAAATAGCACTTTGTGGCACTGACAGGCTAAAACCAACCAATTTTAACGTTAAAATAATTCTAGACATGGCCCTGTCAACATGTTGAAGCAAAACAAGGCCAGTAGTTAACGTTACGTAAATAAAATTATACCTTCGCTGACACGCACATGTCACGTATAATGAAGGTTTGTTCTTTCACATGTGACACTGTAACCATTTTACTTGTACATTATAATTAACAGACACGCGACAAACTCATTTATTTCCTCATTTTCTTTTCATTGTTATTGTTATACTTTAATTCTGTGGCATTACTTTTATTGTTGCTTTGTATTTTCCAATTTAGTTCCTCATAATTACTTACGTTTATCGTGTTTCGTAACCAACCATCAACTAATGATATTAATCAATAACAATGGTCGAGAGACTACAAAATAAGGTCTTTTTGCCGAGTAATGCAGTGAATTTAAACATCATTTGGTTTTTGTCAATTTTTGTTGCTGTTTTCCTAATTTTATTGGGGTCAGTCTTACCCGACTATGCAGTTGAGTACTAGTATTTTACACTTTTATTTCACATCCACGGCCTAGTTGGAACTGTATGGTACGGTGTCCCGTGATAAGATTGGTTGTTATACCAAGATAAATGACGTTTTAAATATGTATACGCTAAACGCATTTAGAGGTGCGTGGTAGAACGACGACGTTTTGACGACTCGGTTGGCGCAGTGGCTGAGCGATCGACTGCTGCACTGCGTGTCGTGGGTTCGATCCCCGCACGGAATAAATATTTGTATGATCTACAGGTAGTGGTTTCGGTGTGTGAGTTTAAATGTTTGTAAACATACCCACGATACAGAAGAAATGCCAAGTACGTTAAAAAAATATCTCCATCCTACGGTTAATGACATCCATTCCATAGGCATCCACAGCCCACAATGATACATTTTTATCTGTTTTCATCTGTTCGAGTTTAATGCCAGGAACATTCTAAACCACACGTACCGTGTCGCTGTGAAGTTAAATTACGATAATTATATTTTTGCATAAAATGTTCCGATAAAACCGTGTAGAGGCAAATAGGGAAGCTGAAAAACGTACAACAGTAGTAAATTTTTCTGCAGTTCCAGTTCCCCAATTATAGTGTTTATAAAACAATCAAAATCAAGGATTTCATTTCGAAGATTAGCTCCATTATAGGGCTCCTCACATTGAAAAACCTAGAAGAAAATAGCGTAAAGAAATAAACTTATAATTTCAACATCCGGCTTTGTTACAGTTGGGAGATGTAAAATATTGTTGCCAATTTATTTCTATTCAACATTCGTTTTATCTTCATTCATGCTCCTCTACGCAATATTTTAATGATTTCCAAAACATAGACTATTTCGTTAACCGTAACTTTTCTTAAATCGGACATAATGGTAATTTATGTTTAGCTTTCAACTTTGTTTTCAAATCTTACAACTTTCACCTTGGGAGTTATGGGTTTATCTATAAATAGGAATAGCTATAATCCTACGCACGTCTAGCAGATGATTCGCCATGTTTTCAGCATTTCCTGTTTTGATCCATTTTCGTCGATTCTCATATGCAAGCAGATACTGCGGTGGGAACGCGCGCCATTGATGTGAATTTGGCCACATGACATGGTATGTTTGTGGATATGACAATGTGGTTTGTCGTGGACCACAGCTGTATCGCATCGTTCGAGGGCTTTGCTAAATCCTCACAGTGTGACATCCTCAGTTTCCGATCACCTGTCTCCTGATGTAAGAAATAATATGACATTGCTAGAAAAAAAAGAAAAAAATAATAGATAAATAGAAGATAGATAGATAGAATATTCTTTATTATGTACACCCAACAAATGACAAGAATAACAATATACAACTTATAAATAGGGTGACACAATGGGCGGTCTTATCGCTAAAAGCGATCTTTTCAAGACAACCTTTGGATGGATTTAAAGGAGGAGATACAGTACTGTAGGTAGTCTGTGGTGTTTCATTTTACGAACGAATAGCTACATTTATAAAAAATAAATACTTATATATACATATAAAATAATAATTATGAAGAGCAAAGAAATATTTCATATTGTTATTTAAGGAGAGAGATAGTGCTTTTTGACCATAGTTTTAAAAATAGACAAGGTTTGAGCGCTCCTTACAGACACGGGCAGGGCATTCCATAGCTGTACAGCTTGAACTGTAAAGGATTCATCATAGAAGCTAGTAGAATGCACCGGCTCCAGTCGCAGGTTTTCCGATAACCTCAGATATCTATTGTGTGTCATGAATAAAACTTAAAACGTTCTTTAAGATCAATAAATATATATAATTATGATTGTTTATAGATAATATTTATTTAGCACATGACAAAAATACAAAATGAAAACAAGAACGTTGAAAATAAACGATAAAGAACAATATCGTGTGTTGGTATCGGTTATTAGTTAGCATCAAACGAAGGGTTCACCGACCTTTACAAACTCAAACGGAGGGAACGGAAATTAGACAATACAAGGTCATTCTTGCCAGTCAAAACTTCTGATTTATTACTCAAGTCAAGCTTAACCGCTACGTAAATAGAACTTAAATCACGCCAGAAGTGTTAAACGTTAATCTCGGAAAACAGAACGTTGTTTACAACGAATTCCTCTCAAAACAAAATGAATAATGGTGCAGCCATGTCAGCGCACTCCAGTTTGCATTCTACAGGAAATGTTATTTCCTGAAGCCAGTCTATGGTTAACGGGGTTAGTTGGATTTAAACAAGCATATAACTGAGCTTTCGAATTAGGTTAATTCTCTTAGTTAAGTTTCAACGTCAGTGCTATACCTAGTTCTTTTTGTCGTAAGGATTTTTCGGAATTAATTATTTTAAGGAAATAGATTGCGAGCTTCTAGCATTTCTTTTTTTTTGGAAAGAGAATTAGCTATGTAACCTATTTGCGATGTATTAAAATTTATATTATGTAGCATAATATAATTCTTACTCATATATACTACTTACCTATACCGAATCTTAGACAATAATTGTTTCATGTTCAACTTCAACTCTTCATTAATAGCTTTTGTGGAAAAGACACAAAAATTTTCCCAATAGCATACGTGCGAATTGTTAAAAGATCATCAAACTCTGGAAAATATTTAGCGGGCATTAAGAGTAAATAAAAAAAAAAATTGAGGTGTCAAGGGACACCCGGATGGAACGAAGTTCCTATAGCAATGAAAATATCTGGCTTGCTTTCTATAAGAGAGAGAGAGAGAGAGAGACAGTCAGACAGACAGAGAAACATGCGACGCCGCACAGCTTACAATAGCTTACTATAGCAAAAAGTGTCGTGACAACTTTTCGTAAGAATTTTTTCCGTCTTTTTAACGTTTTCCGCCCCCTTTCACAACGCGCGATAAGGAACTTCGTTCCAATAATTAAGTATTTCTTCTTGATTTATGTTATAGTGCTGCATAGTTCTTTTTGGAGCTCTATTGACATAGATAGTCTGATAGTTCAAATAAAAGCCACGCTTTAAAAGAACAATGGCGAACTTTTCTCTCACAACAATAAAATAATAGAAGATAAAAAGCATCGACAGCTCTTTGCATATCGCTTTACATGACACTATTGTTTTCCAGCTATGACAGGCTACACTAACAATACGCGTCTCACATAGAATTAAAGGGGAGTTTTACACCTTACTCCCCCCGGGACGAGGCCTGCAGGTCAAGTGAGCGCCGCACTAGTCTGGGGCAGCGGAAGTCGCATCAGATTTCGCTGCTCCCCGACGTAACACCGTTTTGTGAGAGAACACCGGTGTGGTTTAGTTAATACGTGTCTGACAGACCCTTCTGTTCTGCCCAGGGTGGAGAACATCCATTGAAATTTACACATGGTGAAAATATTGAAGGCAATACTAGCCGTACGTACCTCACCTATTATTATGATATGGAGTTTCTTGCCGGTTCTTCTTCATTGGAAAGGACACACCCGAACCGTGCATTTTTTAAGCTAGCAGATTTAAGCTATCTATCTTATCAGAGCTATAATTATTCGCAGTACGAGTAGCTTGGTCTAAAGTATCGATTTTCAACCCGCATGATTGCCAGATACCAGGATAGCATTAAGTTAATTTCTTGTTTCCCGAATCTGAGTATGGGTTTTCATACCTACGGAATGGATCAATTATTAAATTTGTAAACTGAACCCACTTCAACTGGTGGCAAAATTGGGAAACACAATTTATTCTATATCAATTGAAGTATACCTACTTGAATAAATATATTTTGTCTCTATTATTAATTTTATTTTATTACGAACTTTTGCCCGCGGCTAAATTCGGGGTATCACAGTTCCCGTTTCCTGATTTAAAGGTACCAGCTACCTGTAGTTTTTGCCCTAGCGACTTATTTATTGTAATAGCAGTGCTAAGTTTTCCTTTTTATCCCTCTTTATCCCTCATTTTTCAATCTTTTAAAAAAATAGCCTATGTTCGACTCCAGGGTAATAACTATCTTTGTACCAAAATTCATCAAAATCGGTTTGGCTATTTAGGCGTGAAGAGGTAAGAAACAAACAAACTCACTTTTGCGTTTATAATATTATAGTAGGGAAGTAAGGATTACCATGCAAGCTTACAATTTACGACCGCCGCTATCCTTAAGTCCATGGGAACCATCAGTAGCTAAGCATCTAGTAAGGAACACTTTAATACCATTTTACGACTCCAGGTATTATAGCTCTGATGGCAGTTACGCATAAAAGCAGTTTTAGTGTTATACCTTCTTTATATCGAAACTAGAACGTGCCCGTGTCTTTGTCCGAGTCTATATCGGAGCGTATTAAGGAAATATAAAGTTCTAGCTGTTCCCCACGGTTTCACCCGCGCTGCTCAGCACCTGTTGGTCGTAGCGTGATGTTATATAGCCTATACTCTTCCTCAAGAAATGGACTATCTTACACTAAAAGAATTTTCCAATTCCAACCAGTAGTTCCTGAGATTAGCGCGTTCAAACAAACAAACAAACTCTTCAGCTTTATAATATTAGTATAGATTAAAAGTCAATCTGTGTTCAGTCGTTATGGCATGAAAGGTGAGTGACAAACTGATACTAAATCATTTTCGATACATTTTTTCGAAAACTGGCCCTTATCGCATTACTATTAAGTTTACCATGCAATGTCCATGTCAGTCACCATGCACTCATTTGCCGCCCGGGCAGACAGCCCGCTTGTGCGTTCGTTGGTTGATCGAACCAGATCGCTGCAGCGCTGTTTACTATTAAGTACTAACATAGACTATGAATTTTGTTACTAACACACTGTTGTCTTAATCCTTACTTAATATTATAAAAGCGAAAGTGGTTTGTTTGTTTGTTTGTTACCTCTTCACGCTTTAATGGCTAAACCGATTTTAATGAATTTTTGTGCAGAGATAGTTGGGAACCAGGAGACGGACATAGGCTAATTTTATTTTCAAAAACTGGGATGTGAGCGAGAAAGAGGGAAGAAAAGGCAAAACTTAGCGTTGCTATTACAAATCAATAAGACGCAAGGGGAACTGTGTTACCCCAAATTTAACGCGGGCGAAGCCACGGGCGAAAGCTAGTAATAAATATAAATTAAATTTCACACACGTGCTTTTTTCTCATTTATTGCGACGGGAAATTTCATTATTTCTGATTTCACCACGGAAAACAATAAACAACTGTTCAAATCCCTATAGACGGAGGTGATTTTTTACAGCAAGTAATTACGTGTTTTAAAAACCTTAATTAAAAAAATATATTAACAGAATATCACAAGTAAAGACTCAAAGCAGTTTTCATTAAAGTGTGGAAAAGAGATGGTGCTAGAGATCCTATTAAGCTCTCATTCCTGCACTGGAATGACACTTTAAGACGTCATAGTAACCCCACAGTTCTTAAAACTTGAGAATTATTTTTACTACTCTTTTACGGTAAAAACTTATAAACGAAGAACTACCTTGTTGATATAGTGATCGCTGGACTAGGACCTCATGGTCCTGGTTTAATTCCCAGGTCGGGAAGTAATATTTGGTTTTTCCATACGAAATATCTCGGTACCAACCACTTAGTCCGGATTCGTTTCTGGTTGATGGCAACAGGCTCACTCCTTATCACATGAAACTTCAAGATAACTGATAAAATATGTGTGGACTATTAAGAACACCTCTGTTCCCTTTGGAGATAACAGATACTCGTTTTTTATAAATGCTGTAAAGAGGAAACGAGGAGAGGAGCTCGAGGCTAAATAATAGCAGCCGCTCGGGTCGATCTTTAGGTTAAGCCGCGCTTGCCTAGGTTGGTCTGTGGAGGGGTGACCACCCGTTACATACCGAGTTACCTACGTGCCTCGGAAAGTATGTTAAGCTGTTGGTCCCGGCTGTCATTTAAAGATCTTTGACAGTCGTTACAGATAGTCAGTGTTCCGAAAGTCTGACAACCAGTCTTACAAACAGGTATCGTATTACCCTGTACTATCTGGGTTGTGGAGGTCAGATAGGCAGTCGCTCCATGTAAAATACAGATATTCAGCTGCATCCGGTTAGACTGGAAGCCGACCCCAACATAGTTGGGAAAAGGCTAGGCAGATGATTATGTAAAGAGGAAACTAGAAAGTGTCAAATTAAATGGAAACGAAATATCTCAATTGCTTTTGACGGCACGGTTGGCGCAGTGGCTGAGCGATTGGCTGCTGAACAAATATTTGCATGGCCTACATGGAGTTGTTTCGGGACTAGCTGTTTGTGTATGTTGATTTAAATGTTTGTAAACGCACTCACGATACAGGAAATACGCCTAGTGTAAAAGAAATGAAAAAATTGTGTATCGTTCATAATTCAGAAAACTAATCAGTTGTCATAGTAGGCCTCTACTATGACATCTTAAAGCAGAACTTATTCCACTGAGAGAAAGAGATGGTGCTAGACACTCTGTATAGCTCTGTCTCTTTCCCTCAGTAGAATAAGTTCTACTTTAAGATGTCATGGTAGGGTAACAGAGCAGTTTGAGCCACGTTGTCAAATTGTAAGTTTAGTTTTGTATCTCTTTGCGTTGCCAAAAGGTGCGCAAATATAACAGAAACGTGACATATTACATTCCGTGTGAAATCCCTATTGCTCAATATACGGGCCTCAAACTATTATGTAGCTCATTGTCATCTCAAAGAGCGCGTCCAGTCTCGCTAGCCATACAGATTTCTAATAAAGTTCTCGCTCCACCCAAAGTTATTCATGCGGATACCTTTTCAGAGCCACGTTGAGGTTCATTGCCTTTGAGATTGCCCTTTCAGACCGGTCATAGGAGATTTGTATTCTTTTCATCGTCTATTGAATCCGTTTCTTGTTAAAATTGCGTGCTTTTACTATGTCACAAAGTTGCTAATCTTTGGGTTTTGTTGTTTTTAGAGATCCATACTTCAAAAGGGAAAAAAACGGGGCCCTTATAGGATGCTACTTTGTTGTCCGTCTGTCTGTCTCTCTGTCAAGACTCTTTATCTCAGGAACACGTAAAGGTATCGAGTTGAAATTGAATAAATCTGTAGTCCCGTGGAAGTATGAAATAAAAAAAAACCATCCCTCTAAATCTAGGCAGCTAAAAGATATAGTCAGTTATGTCGCAAGTTTGTGCGGATCCTCTGGTGAGTGAGTCCGACTCACGCTTGGCCAGTTTATTTTTATGTTGTTTAACTTAAACTCACGAGTTCTTCTTATTGTATTAGGCAGAAAGTAGAAAATTACTTTTTTACGATCCTTACAAAATTCATTTGCTTCATCCATGTTCATTATCCAATAGCCATTTATTAAGTTCTGAAACGATCACGTTACACTTACGTAGCAATACGTAGCAACTAAGTATTGCTGTAGACGCTACTATATTTACAAAAGCAAAAAAAAAATGTTTAAATTGCCTACTTTAATACACATGGCATGCTTTAATTACAATTTTCATACATTAGAAGCGTTAATCCTTACTAATATTCCTTACTAATATTATAAAAGCGAAAGTGATATTGTTTGTTTGTTTGTTACCTCTTCACGCTTTAATGGCTTAACCGATTTTGATGAATTTTGGTACAGAGATAGTTGGGAACCAGGAGACGGACATAGGCTATATTTTTTTGAAAACAGTGGGATGTGAGGGAGAAAGAGGGAAAAAAAGGGAAAACTTAACATTGCTATTACAAATCAATAAGGCGCTACCGAATTTAACGCGAGCGAAGCCGCGGGCAAAAGCTAGTCAGTAATAAAACTAAGTACTTATTACTTCCGTAGTAAACAGTTATTCATCATCTACCTTTGAAATTACAAAAACGTCACATTCTGTTTCTTCTGTGATATTCTGACACCTGCCAAAAAATTAAGTTAAAACACAGTTCTCCAATAATGTGTGTTTGTAAATAAAATAAACTCAAAGAAAATGATTAAATTATTTAAAATCGTGACCGTTATGAAAACCTGTGTGTAGGTAACTTTCTTATTTTCATAAGCAAACATAATCTTTTTATAGATTTCTTTTTGCCGATTTGTTTAGTGTAGAATAATAATTGATATCATAAGTGGTTTACTTTTAAATTGATGAGGCTTACTTGCCTTTGAGTATAAAAGCTTCTAATCAATAAGATAATTAAATAAACCTTTTGAACTCCAGAACCTTAACGCAGGCGCGTACCCGACATTTCTGTCACGTATTTGTATCGTTGGCATCCAGGGCGCACGCTTGCTTGTCACATATGTGTCAATGGCGTTTAAAAGATTAAATTATGAACCTGGTTTTTATCCTAGGTTACAGCCTTTTCCTAAAGCGACCAGATGGTCGTTGATTGATAAACATGGTTGTCTACGACACATTCGCTCAAGCTTCTTATGATGTTCACTCATTAAAATCAATCAACACTCATTCATTCGTTCTCATCAAGCAATCTGCATTCATTAGCCCATAATTCATTACACTAAAATATTCGATAATTGATTTGTTAAAAAGGTCCAAGTAAATTCTACTTCTATAAAAAATCTTTGTTTGATTTATCGCAAACAAAATTGGCGACCGTGACAGGACCTGCAATCGTCGGATCCAAGCTAAATAGCTACTCAGATTGTTCGCGTGTCAAGGGCATTCGAAGGACATCGTCGACGCCGGTCGAAATCTACCAGTACCAACGGAAGGCCACGTGTCAAGATCCCCGTGCCTGTGGACTGGCATTCTACTATACCTGGGTCAAGCTACCTTACCTTCGCCAAGCTATTCTGGGAACTTTGCTGGGACTACGAAACGCCGATCAAGCAAGGTCCATCCTGAGAACGAGTCACAGGAATCACAATCCACCTATTCGCGTGCTCCTGCCTACGAAGGGACTGCTGGGATTAGCGGCCTGCCTATTTAAAGTGAGCTCGTTCCATCTTACTAACACACCCATTTTGTTATTCCTTAATCTGTGCATTTAGCGATTCAGTTCTCGAGGTCAAGTGAAATTTCTACCTTTCTATTTGTGTCTATTGTGCCAAACCATAATATTACTCTCTAAAGAGGGCCAAACAGGAGAGGCAAAGCACAAATTGTTCCATTTAATTTCACCAAAACTTAGACTTACCTACCGCTCACTTTCTTAAGTTGAAGCACATTTAACTGCTAACTTACAAGTTGATCATTCGTTCACTGTTACTCAAACCTAAGATTTATAAGCATTCCACTATTCAATATCCTATTTTTCACCCAATTGAACCTTTTAATACCTTACACAGTAAACATCTCCCGAGTATAACTGTAACTTACAAACCATAATCGTTTCACCATACAAGTGATTAGTTGTTGTTATCAGTTTAGGCGCACGGAATTGATCTATTCCAGAATCGTGCGTTGTGACTTGTGGCACGGCATCGCTTGCGCATCGCTGTCACCTGACTGCCGGCGCGCCCCACCCACCTAGCTCGTAGCAGTCTACCTGGGCCGCGGACATCAGCTGATCAACAAAGCGAGGAGCGTACCGTATGCTATATCTATACCTATCCGTTCTAATCACATCTGTTTGTGTTAGCTCATTGCGAGTTTAGAAAATGACTGAACCTTTAAAATTAAAAGAACTAATAAGTAAACGCGGTTCTATTAGAGGACGCGTAACGAAATTTAAGTTAAGTCTCGATAGTTTAGCTTTATTAGAATCAATACCAGAACTAGAAATAAGTAAACTCGCATTGAAGTTATCAAAAATCGAAGCATTATTCGTTGAATTTGATGAGGTGCAGAATTTAATAGAAATGAACAATGTAGATAGCCAAAGTAGCGAGTTAGTTACTCGAGATTTAATTGAAAACGATTTCTACCATTGTATTGCTTTGGCTCAAAGTTTAATTAAAAAATATTCTGTTGTTCAAAATGATGACAACAAATCGCAGGATAATTCTTCCATGGCTACGTGTCATCATAACGATCACAGCTGTAATACATTAGGCTTTAAACTACCGGTGATTAAAATCCCAAACTTCGATGGTACATATTTCAAGTGGCTCGAATTTAAAGAAACGTTTGTATCTCTTGTTCACAATAATAAAAAAATCGAAAGTATTCACAAATATCACTATTTACAATCATATCTTGACGGAGAAGCAGCTCGGGTGATCGCTAATTTGGAGGTTTCTCAGGGTAATTATTCTGAAGCGTGGAAACTTTTATGTGAACGTTATGATAATAAGCGTCAATTGATAAATAACCACCTTAAATCTTTGTTTAACATTAATTCCGTTCAAGAGAACGACAAGTCATTAAGATATATTATTGACCACGTAACCAAAAACTTACGCGCACTTAATTCACTAGGGCTTCCTACGGACAAATGGGATGTTTTAATTATATATTTTATTGCAGGAAAATTAAATTCTAGTACATATTTTAAGTGGGAGGAACATATTAATTGTTTGAGTGACATACCTTCACTTAATGATTTCTTCAGATTCCTTAAAAGTCGTGCTGATGTATTAGAGACCGTTTATCGCCACAAACATGAACATCAAGACAATAGACCAAAACAGACATCTAATAATAGTCAAAACAAATATAATAGTTCGAAGTCTTTAGTGGCTGTACCCAACGATGGCAACACTTCTACTTCTAAAATACCGGAATGTTTGTTCTGTAAGAGTAGTCATCGCATATATGACTGTCCGTCTTTTAAATCGAGCCCATTAGAAGCTAGGTTAGCCTTCGTTTCTGCCAACAAATTATGTGAAAATTGTCTGAGATTTGGTCACATCGCTAAACGTTGCCGTCTTTTAGCTACATGTCGTCAATGTAAATTACGTCATAATTCTCTTCTTCATAAATCAGAAGTAACTGAAAATTCCAATTCAATTAATTCCATTACGAGTATGTCCTCAACATGCTCTTCTGAAGTTCTTTTGTGTACTGCTCGAGTAAAGGTTACCAACCCAGCCACCAACGAAACTATGATAGTGCGAGCTTTGCTCGACAGCGGGAGTCAGTCGACAATTATCACACACGCCGTAAAGCGCCATCTAAACCTGATTCCTCAGCCATCTGACACTACCATAGTAGGCATTGGTAACACTAAATTAAATATTAACACAGAACGCTGTATTCTACGCATTCATTCTGAAACAACTTCTTTCAATGTAACGGTTTCATGTTTAGTATTGCCGCAAATTACCGGCAACTTACCTAAATCACATTTTGATTTAAAAAGATTGAATATTCAAGGATTTCAATTAGCGGATCCCACCTTGAATGAACCATCACCAATCAATATTTTGATCGGTGCGGACTTATTTTGGGACATAATTAGTGCCCAGCAGCATTCGTTAGGACATGGTTATCCTAAACTTCAGGCGTCAAAGTTTGGATGGCTCGTTACGGGTTCACTTCCTTGTTTTAACGAAAACCAAATTAACTCAGTCATGTGCAATTTAGTCTCAAATGATGACACTTCTAGTAACATACATGATGAGTTATCTAAATTCTGGGAACTTGAGAACTTTCCTCAGAAAAGGCCCCCGAGTAGTGAAGAAAAATTGTGTGAGCAACATTATCTTGCAAACACTACTCGGACTAGTAATGGTCAATTCTGTGTAGGTTTGCCACTTCGTGATAGCATAGATTGTTTAGGCAATTCCTATAATTTAGCCAAAAAGCGATTCTTTAATTTAGAGACTCGCTTCCGAAAACAACCAGAATTAAAACAACAATACTGTCAATTTATAAACGAATATGAAGCATTAGGTCACCTATCTGAATCCCCGGAGTCTAGGCCGTTAAATGCTAATTTCTTGCCCCACCACCCAGTAATACGTGAACAAAGCGAGTCGACTAAGTTACGCGTTGTTTTTGACGCCTCAGCTCGCACATCTTCTGGTGTTTCTGTAAACAATTTACAGATGGTGGGACCAGTTGTACAAGAACCTTTGTTCAATATATTAGTTCGTTTCAGACAACATAAGTATGTTGTGACAGGAGACATAGAAAAAATGTTTCGCTCAGTGCTGCTCAAAGAATCTGATCGTAATCTTCAACTGATTCTATGGCGTGATAGTGAGGATAAGCCTTTAAGGACACTCCGCTTAAATACAGTTACTTACGGATTCGCTAGTGCCTCTTTTCTTACTACTCGCTCTCTTTGGCAGATAGGCGAAGAGTGTTCGGATGAGAAGATCAAAACCATAATTCAAGATGATCTATATTGTGATGATCTGCTTACCGGAGCAAGCACTGAAGAGGAGTTGCGTCTTATCCGTCTTTCAGTTTCATCCGAATTAGCAAAAGGATGTTTCCATCTACGTAAATACCGTTCTAACTTACCTGAGTTACTCGCAGACTCCGTTGACCTGGAAAGTGGTAATCTCGTGATTAGTAATGCTACTTGCACGCTAGGTGTTGGTTGGACGCCATCATCGGATGAACTTCATTTTCAACATGATATTTCGGCTCCTGAAAAGGTCACGAAGAGAAGCATACTTTCCTCAACATTTAAAATATTTGATCCTCTTGGTCTTTTGTCTATTTTCACAATTAAACCTAAAATAATCTTACAAGAATTATGGAATCACAAAATGGATTGGGATGAACCTGTTCCTTCAGAAATAAGGTCCTCCTGGTTAAAGTTTGCTAATAAGTCTTCATGCTTGTCCGCTCTAAGAATTCCCAGATGCATTCTAATTAACAATTATTCTTCAATACAAATACATTGTTTCTGTGACGCTTCGCAACGTGCCTACGGCAGCTGTATATATTTGAGGTCTATTTCCACTAGCGGCACTATACAAGTTAGCCTGGTATGTGCAAAATCACGGGTTGCACCTATTAAACCCACAACAATACCACGGCTCGAACTCTGTGCCGCCCTATTAGGAGCCCAACTAACTGCTACTGTTTTAGCTGCATTACGTTGCCCTATTGAACGTCAAGTCTATTGGACGGACTCTAAAGTAGTATTAGGTTGGCTCAACTCTAATAAGATTAAAACATTTGTTGCCCACAGAGTAGCCGCTATAAATGAGCTAACAAATCCCACAGACTGGCGTTATGTTCCTACTTCCATCAATCCGGCCGATTTAGTTTCACGTGGTGTCGATCCAGACCAGGAAGATCTTTCTATATGGTGGAACGGTCCATCATTTCTTTTAGAATCCGAAAATTCCTGGCCCGCCTACAATACAGACGCTGTGGAATTGCCGGAGCTTAAGGCCTATCATACTTTGGGGGGGGAAGAGCCACCTTCCATGCCAGATTTGTCTGTAGTGTTAGCTAAGTATTCTAATTTAACCACTCTTATTCGGGTTTTAGCTACTGTTTTAAGGTTCATCAACAATGTTAGGTCACACAATAAACCGGACAGATTACAAGGCCCACTTCAAGTCCCTGAGTTAGAAGCCGCTCACAAGGTCTCTATAAAACTAGCCCAGAAAGATTCCTTTCCTATAGAAATAGGACAACTACAAAAGGGTAAATCTTTAAATTCTAAGGCCTCGCTTTCCTCTCTTAATCCATTTTTAGACGAAAATGGAATTCTAAGAGTCGGAGGGCGTATCGATTCATCCTGTTATCAATATGACAAACGGCATCCTATTTTATTGCATTCCAGTCACTACCTGACAAAGCTCATGTTCAAACAAGAGCACCGTCGCTTGTTGCACGCCGGTCCTCAGCATCTCCTGGCATCTATAAGGGAACGCTATTGGCCTGTAGGAGGCAGGACCCTAGCTAGACGTGTAGCGCGCGAATGCGTAATCTGTCGTCGCTTCAATGCTCGTACCATGGACAATATTATGGGAAACTTACCTGCAGATAGGGTTGAGGTTGACTTTCCATTCTCCACGATAGGTACCGACTTTGCAGGCCCATTTCTTATTACTGACCGCAAGGGACGCGGTTGTAAAATAACTAAAAGTTACCTTTGTATTTTTATTTGTTTTCGGTACAAATGTGTCCATTTAGAGTTAGTCAGTGATTTGACAATGGATGCATTTTTACTGACACTAAAACGATTCATAGCTCGTAGGGGTAAACCCAAAGTCATTTACTGCGACAATGGTAGAAATTTTGTTGCAGCTGCAAAAGAAATAAATTCATTTCTTAAGTCGAATAGCGACTATATTATTGACTCTGCATCTCGCGAAGGCATTGAATTCCGCTTCTCACCAGCATACGCTCCTCACTTTGGTGGTCTATGGGAAGCCGGGGTCAAATCAGCAAAGTTCCACTTATACAGAGTACTCAAAAATATTCACTTGACGTTCGAGGAGCTGAGTTCGTTATTCGCTCAGATCGAGGCAATCCTTAATAGCCGACCTTTATGTCCACTAAGTCCTTCTCCACAAGACCTATCTCCACTCACCCCGGGCCACTTTATAATTGGTAGGCCGCTGACGTCTTTACCATCGCCGTACCTGCTGGACTATAGCACAAACCGTCTTGATCGTTTTCAGCGATTGGAGCAAGCTCGTCAGCATTTTTGGAAGCGGTGGTCAACAGAATACGTCACGGAGCTTCAGCAGCGCACGAAGTGGAAAGTGCGGTGCCGGGAATTGAAAGTAGACGACCTGGTTTTAATCAAGGATGATAGGGCTCCTCCATTGTGCTGGCGCCTTGGAAGAGTCTCGAAGCTGTTTCCCGGGACTGACGGCGTGCCTCGAGTCGCGGACGTATCTACATCGCAAGGCATCGTGAGGAGAGCCATCAACAGATTGTGTCTGCTGCCTTCAACAGATCTCTACCCCGACCAATGATCCTGAAAGCTCTATTCTAAAGCTTTCAAGGCCCCCGAGGATGTCTACGACACATTTGCTCAAGCTTCTTATGATGTTCACTCATTAAAATCAATCAACACTCATTCATTCGTTCTCATCAAGCAATCTGCATTCATTAGCCCATAATTCATTACACTAAAATATTCGATAATTGATTTGTTAAAAAGGTCCAAGTAAATTCTACTTCTATAAAATATCTTTGTTTGATTTATCGCAAACAATGGTTTTCATTAATTATTGAACCTTAATTTAATTTGTTCAATATATGTAACTTCTAATGAGGTTAGTGTTTAACCTGGTGTTGGAGTTTTTATACCGCCTATGATGGCCGTCTGACTTAGCTTAAGCTTAATACCTACAGCAAAACCGATGGTATTAATTTGTACTTACTCCTTAAACACAATTTCAATAAATTACTCTTTTCAGTATAATTATAGTAGTACAGGAGTGCATTTTGATAAGTCAATATCTGCCTAAATGGTTTTTAATTAAGATATATTTCTCACTAATGTTGAAAATGAAAGAAAATTGCTTTTTAATTGCAGTTTTATATTAGCTTTAGTGATCTTCGTGCATTTTTTATTTGGATCAATTAGTTGTAGAGAACCTTTTCTGTGTATCAAAGATCAAAAGACCTTTGGGGTTTTGAAATATGTCGCTTCTTTCGGCGTTTGGATTTTGGACTTTTCTACTACAATTTATCTCAAAACTTACAGATATCCCTAATTTCTATACGGTTCTTCTTTCGGTCTTTTAATTTTCGTAATCCCTTTAATGATACTACTGTTGTTGTATAAAATTCTAATACTCTCGACATCAGTCACCCAAAACTTTCAGAGCAGTAAATTATTCAAAGGTCTTTACCGATTTCGAATTGGATTAACATTAATGAAACAAAGGCTTCCGACAACCCCATTGTCCAATGAACGTTAAACTAAGAGTGGATAAAAAAATACCGTTAATTGATCACTGTACTGAATTGGGATTACAAAGGACAAATTAGCTGAGTTAGTTAACATTTCTACCCCTAGAATTTGTAAATAATAATAGTGTGACGATCTGATCACGCTCACAAAGCAAAAACTTTACAAGTTAGATGTTTAGAAGAAAAAAGAAAAACCTTACCAATCCTCATGGGAAAGAAAGAGATACCGTGGCCCCGGAACATAAGGGCAAAACAAGGAACATGGGTGGGATTTAGTCAGTATAAGTCTAACACTCCCCCCCTCCGCTTAGCCAGGGCGGAGGAAGTTATTTGATGATATTCCAACCGCAAAAAAACAATGCTTCTGGGGGATACAACGTAAGGTAGCAAAAAAAACATAATTTATTTTGATTTCACTCTGCTTCGTAAAGTTTGTTCCCACGAACATATCGGAACTCCATTTTGTGAGGCAAAGTAAGAAGTAGGCGTTACACTGATAAATACTTTACATAAATAAGAAACATTAAAATAACAGTCACCTTTGTTTGCAGGTTGAGAAATAAAACGAAAATGGAATCGGACGAGAACTGCCGACCAAAACCTGAGGAAATCGGTAAGTCTAAGTAATTGAGTTGGTTCCGAAATTAATTTGAGTCCTTTATAATCGTATTATGTCAAAATGTTTAAATTGGTAGAATAAAACTTTGCAGCTTTTATCCGATTGTTAGTATTCATAATTTTCGACGTTGACTCCCACGCTTTCCTGGAATAATATAAAAGTTTGAGGAAGTTTTGTTTGCATTAATAAATGTGACTGATGGATTGACAATCACAACATTATTTTCTGCCTTACTGTTTAATCAATCACTTTCAATTAAAAATAATCATCGTAAATAAAAATAGCTGAGTAATACTGCTACTGTTAGCTTGCGCTATTTTATTACTGGACACAAGCCTCTATTCATGACTTCCAATTGTTTCAATCCAGGGCTTATAGAATAGAATATATTTATCAAACAATTGGCCCTATAAACACAATTTAAATCCTAGATAATGATATGATTATGTTGGTATAACAAAATTCGATGCCTGTACAAGGTTAAGTTAAACCTGCATTTTCTAATAATTATTGTTAGGACAACAATTCCTTAACAATATTTAACATTGAATAATGAACAATGGCGCCAATGGTCGTTGGTTTTATAGAGCTCATCTTCTACAAAGTCTGTTTGTGCCAGAGAAAACAGAAAGTAGATGATTTGGCCCATAGCTTTTCATAATACATGCGGCAGATGTAGACCAAACCTACTTCAGTTTACCGTATTTTTTTAGTATTTTTTTTGCGCCTAGAATGCTGCGCTACATTGCTAATGGCTAGATAAATAAAAGGTTTTTAGTCTTTCTCTTCGTGAAACCTCAGTGGCCGGTGTTATTGGCGACATTGCCAACACATTTCATGTACAGACGCCTGCACATCAAGCTACTACAATCTGTCCGATTTCTTTGATAGATTTTCGACTTTATTTCTAAAGCATTAGGTTCAAGGTTCATTGGGAAAAATTGACAGTTTCGGGTAACTTGACCTGCAGGCGTCTGTACAACCACAAGCAATAGACACAATACACGAAGCAGCATTTGAAATTGGTTTTTTACTGTAAAAGTGACGTTTTATGTTTTTAAAAATATAGTATTTTGGAAGCTATACTATTACAAAACAGGTCTCATCTCAAAGTTGAAACCTTTATATGACGAGAAAACCGCTATTGTATTGTTTAGCTATTTGTTCATTTAAAGTTCATGCATAATAGTGGTAAGTGGGTGGATTTAATGCCATAAGGCATTCTCTACCAGTCAACCTTTGGGTAAAATACGACAACATTGTGTTGTAGATATATATCTACAACTATTTATTTACGAAAACATATATTATATATTTATACGGATACTAATACACATGTACATATCAAATAAACTAATAATTTGCCTTGCTATTGCTGACGATTGTACCTGGGTTACCGAAGTACTTTGCCCTGTATGGGGCAACCTCTGGGCAGTGTAAATACACGTAGGCTGGTGTCTCGTCTACCTCCATGCAGTCTTGGCACACTAAGCTGTCCGCTTTTTAAAAACGGGCCCACACACACAATGTGTAGAAACATAATTTATTATTAATTATATTCTACGTTAAATTGTTATTATTTAGTTTTCCAATGCATTGGGATCACCGATGTTATTAGTTTTGCCATCTCCAGATAGTTCGTGAACTGTGGTTCAACTTTAGATAGATCGAACTTTTATTATTTATATTGTATTAGCATAAAATAGCTGCAAACGAAGTTTACAGCTCGCTTCATCCTAAAATTATTCCTAACCTAGTTCGAAAGCCGTCTAAATTCCATATACCGTGCCAGTCTAAATTCAGCATTAACGTAGAATCTAACAAGCATAGAGACAACGACATAATTACGTTACAAGTTGTCGCGCTAGCTCAGTTCACTTAACATGCAACTTGAGATTAACTTAAATATCACATAAAGGATAAACAGGCTGATATAGGTAAACAAAGAGTTAGTTGGTATAATACAGGTTAACTAAGACTTATTTTAATCAATGTTGCAAAAATGCTTAGTCGCCCAATCGTTTACGCCACTATTGTGCTTTTATTATAAGTGGTGAGTTTGTTAGTCAATTTGTTAAGTCGCGAAAGTCTTTTCTAACTTCCTCTCCAAATCTATTCAAACGCAAGGTTAGACAAAGGTGAATAGTCAACTAAAACACTAGGAAGTGATGAAAGGCGGGCGTTTTGGGGAAAGTCTCTTGTAATGTTGAGGTTGAAAAAGTGCTGTTTATCATTTATTTTTTAATTCCTATTTCTTGTATAGATTCTTTTTTAGCGAAAACTGTAAGTCTCATATACTGAGCATATATAAGTTAAAAAGTATGTTATACTTTCATAACCAAAAATAATACTTTCAGTAAAATGAAAAGATTATTTTATGTTATGCCTGTTTCACCTCATTTTGATTGACTGTTTACCTTATCTTGTAGTTGACTATGCCTTTTAAAGGGCAAAAAGGACGGCAGTTTAAATTTTGTGTTGTTTCAGAAAACTCAGAGGTTCAGCCGCCGCGGGCGACGGTCGAGAAACCTTTCCTCTTGTCTGATGGAAGGTGAGTTTTCAACTTCATGATTTAATTTATCAAAGCCTGGACCATCTGTCTAACTTACTTGTACAAAAACATGTGTATTTTAAATTAAATTTACTCACGTACGGAACCTACTGCAGGTCTGCAAACTTGCGGCAGGTTCTAATAGAAAAGGTAGGATTAAATACGTGACTGATAGAACGAGGTCACCTGCTACACTTCTAGATGTTTCCTCGCTGTGTTTGTGTAAAAATGCCTCGTATTTTCAAAACAAAGTTCACTTAAAATCAAACCTAAAATAATTTGAAACATTGATAGCTATATAGAATATTCTTTATTATGTACAACATACAAGTAACAAGAATAACACTAAACAACTTGCGGTCTTAACGCTAAAAGCGAAACAGTCCTTATCGTCAGTTAGAACACTTACACAAATCAGAAGATTTTAATTTTCGCAAACTTGCAAGTTAAAAACGCCTCTCCCTTTAAACTGTATAATCGTTACTTTCACTTGTGCAATTATGCTAATGGAACCATTTTGTAGACAACGTTGGTAGAAAAGTAGAGCTTTTGCTAACTTATTCAACGCCTGCCTGAAAATATGGCATTCGTTAGGTTCCACAATTCACGAGAATATTCCGCCTTTTAAGGCTTCTGGTGTAATATAAATGGTAAATTTTGAAATCCCTTCGGCCTGCTAGGTTTTCTTCAAATGGTATTAATTATACCCGAGAGCTAAACTAGAATTAGCATTGACTTTCCGAAGATAGAACTACTTTCGTTTATTTTTGATGCCTAACTTTAATTGCCAAAATGAAAAGATATGAGCATATGAGAGCAGCTTGAAAGTGGCGCCTGTTACAGAAAAGACCACCCTCTCCCTACCCTTTCGTTTTCACTCGCGTGGTGATAGAATATACAATATGTCTTTGTGGATTGTAGCCTATGTGTCATTCTGATGTATAATAAGCTATTTTATTGTAAAGTTTCATTAAAATCCATTTAGTAGTTTTTACGTGTAAGAGTAACAAACATCCATACAAATTTTCGCATTTATAATATTATGAAACATTCAATTGTGTAAAATCTTAAAAAGTAGGGGATTGAATCGCTACCCGATACGGTGAGTTTTGTCTCCCTCTACATCCATCCACTTTTACGTTCATTTTTATTACTCTTTTAGTCATACCAAGACAGAGTCTCAGTTCCTTTCCACCCTCTCTCCCTACCCAGTCCGTCCATCCTCTCCTATAAGCATATATTGAGGTGAAGAGTGTTTTCACTGTATTATAGATTCGAAAATTTATTTTTGAAGAGGACGATTACAAGCTACAAAGTATTCGAGCGTTATAACATGAAACATCCTTTCCAGACTGCCTGAACGGTAATCTACGTCTGAGTGGAACAGTATCGCAGTACTTTATTTCTATATTCGTTTATTCTTTGACATACATATTTTTATATATTTTACGATTACAAAAGAAACATTAAAAAATACAAATAAAATAAATACTTTTCTATATTATTATTAACACTTGAAATTCATCATATTTGTTACTTTTTTCGAGTTTCCGAGTTTCTGACGTTTCGGCGATGTTGCCAATGCCATGATCAATGAACTGAAGTTATTGCGGGTGGCTGTTTATGAGTAGACAAAATGATCTACCCTTTTCCTTATTCGTTTTTTTCCTTCGGTACCACTGACACCGTCACTCACAACTCGATTTTGGTCTCGTCACACAAAACTCACTGTATCGGGTAGCGAACTTTTTGAGATGTTACGCAATTGAACGTTTCATATTATTATAAATGCGAAAATTTGTATGGATGTTTGTTACTCTTACACGCAAAAACTACTAAATGGATTTTAATAAAACTACAATAAAACAGGTTATTATACATCAGAATGACACATAGGCTACAATCCACAAAGACATATTGTATATTCTATCACCACGCGAGTGAAACCGCGGGGCGCAGCTAGTGTTATATAATAGTGACCATGTCAGTTTAAAGACTTTTATTCCTATACTCATTTTAAAACGTTTCTCGCCTATAGAGTGGAACTGGAAGCCTGGCTGGACAAACCGACGTATTCCCACGGAGAGTCTATCAGAGTCGGTGTCATCGTCGGCAATCATTCGTCGAAAACTGTGCGACGAATTAAGGTATGTTAAAAAAAAAAAACTCCTACATTATGAGCTTTTGGTAAGTTGATAATCCATACTAATATTATAAATGGGAAAGTGTATGTGTGTATCTGTTTCTTTGTCCGTCTTTGACGGCAAAACGGAGCGACGCATTGACGTGATTTTTTTACGGATGATTTTGTAAATCATCAAAGAACTTACATACCGAGTTTTCTCCGTGCCTCGGAAAGCACGTTAAGCCGTTGGTCCCGGCTGTCATTTATTTTTGGCAGTAGTTACAGGTAGTCAGTGTCCCGAGAGTCTGACAACCAGTCTGACCAAGGGGTATCGCATTAGCCAGTACCAACTGGGTTGTGGAGGTCAGATAGGCAGTTGCTCCATGTAAAATACTGATATTCAGCTGCATCCAGTTAGACTGGAAGCCAGCCGACCCTAACATAGTTGGGAAAAGGCTAGGCAGATGATGATAAGAATACATATATTCATAAAAATGCTGTTCCTTTGCGCTCTTACTCAATGTTGATAAAAGTTCCTTTAAAGGCTTTCGTGAAAAAAGTTGAACGACCTAAAAACATGTCTATAATCGTAACACTTTGTAAACTTGACTACAAATTTCGTAAACTACCGCACACGAACAAGGTTTACGTGTAAACTTTCAGAGCAAGTTCTGAAAGCAATTTCACATTAGTTCAGTACCACGTGTTGAATGCTCAACCTTGTAGCAAAGAGCCTTATGAGAGCTTTAAGAGTTCTGTTGAACTTAATTATGAAATAACATTAAGCTTATTATCCTTTGTAGTCTGAACTTATATTTCTGAGAAAATGCTATTTTTCTTGGGAACACGTGAACTGAAAAACGTGAATGTTATTTTTCTTTCAGAGAAAACTAAACGATGTTCTCTTTGCATCGTTACTTTAGTAAGATATTTTGAGAAGGGAATAAAATGATAAAATTGTACTGTAAGATTTAGAATTTCCATTGTCAAACATGTCTTTAGATTTGCTCGATTATTGATGATTGTTATTTTGTACTGAAATGTGGGTTTTCTACACCTCTGCTCTGCACTTAGGGTTACGTACCTCAAAAGGAAAAAACGGAAGCCTTGTTGGATCACTTTGTTGTCCGTCTGTCTGTCAAGACCCTTTACCTCGGCAACGCGTGGAGGTATCAAGCTGAAATTAAAACCAACAACACAACTCTGTGGTTCCTTTATGCTGTGAAAAAAAAACAAACCCTCTAAGTTTACGTACTCAAAAGATATGGGCTGTTTATGGAACGAGTTTACGGAACAGCGAGGCAGACTCGCTCTCGGCCGGTTTTATTTTCAAATTTAAATGAGCATATTCTTTACCTGAATCTTGTCAGGACATAGATGAGGTCAACAATGGCACGGGCTAACCTAGAACAATCTTATTAACTCGGGACCTATACTCTTAAGGTACACTTGAAAGGTTGGAGTCACGTTATGTGTAACACGATTGCGATTGTCTTTCATTTGTCCATTTGCTTTGTAATTCTATAACACCTGGACAGGTGTCGATTGAGTCTACAAAAAGAGGACATTAATTGACACCAAAGATATGGTTGTTCGGTTCAAAATACCAAATCCGACATTATTTTAAAGGCTTCTGCACACACGCGCGGCGCGGCAAGCGGCGACAAAGCTGTGCCGCAGAGCCTCACACACTGGCGCGGCGCGGCAGGCGTTATTTACTCGATCTTAAGCTATCGAAAAATTCTAACCTATCCTCGAGTGGATGCCGCAGCGCGCGGCGTCGCGCGGCCGTTCACACAGAGCGGCGCGACAGAGTAAGTTTCATACAAAATGTTCTAGGCGTCTTTTGTTTTTCTGCCGCAGAGTTGTCGCGGCGTGTCGCAGCCCGTCGCGCGGATCGAGTTTGCCGCTCGATAGCGAGAGTTGCCGCAAGGCGCGGCGCGCGACAGAAAAACAAAAGACGCCTAGAACATTTTGTATGAAGTGGGCTCTGTCGCAGCTTGCCGCAACTTGCCGCAGCCGCGACAGAGCCGCGGCGCCGCCGCGGCGATCGAGTACTCGATCCTCTATATATCGAAAAGGGGTAGGTTAGGATCCCTACCTAGCCATATTCTCGCTATAAAAACCCTTAATAGGTGTCCGCCACCCTGCGGAGCGCCTGGGCAGAGCAGAGAGGTCTAATAGAATCGTAATAAGGTGTCGTCCTAACTGACTATCGATCGTACGATGACACGATGCGTTAAACCAGAAGACTGTTTATCCTGTTCACAAGTATGGCAAGATTTAGGGCAAAAAAAATCACTTAGATAATCTCGTAATTTTAAAATGCACTTTTTTATTTCTTGACATATTTTCACAAAATTGATTTCAAATTGCAGGTATAGGTATAAAACGTATATTTAAGTTTGTTTCAATTACCTGAGACTAAGCGTTTTCTAGTTATAATGATAAATTGTTCTGTGTTTTAGTAGTCACTTCAGTAAATGATTAAATTTGTTGTAGAATATTCATATTGTTTAGGTTAGGTATAATATTATTAGTAGTATAATATTATAGTGTGTCGTATAGAGTAAAAAATTACAATGCAGAAATGTTTTTTTAGTAAGTGTTTTCATAGTTTTAATAAGAGATACACGGCTTCAAAATTTTCAATCGTAATCAAATTTGCGACGAAAAACTCACTTTAAATCTTCGAATGTACGTTATATGTCCGAAAAATTGCAATTCTTAAATTCAGTTTGACAAAAACTAGCAAGTCATTTCTAATAAACAGTAAACGCTTTCACAACAAGTTACCAATCCCAGTTTCAGAACTGACCGATGGAAAGTTAGTAACTACATTGAATATGCTTTTTTAATAAAGACACGCTAAGTGTCTTTATTTAAAAAAGCATATTCAAAATTGAGCTCATAAACGGCACAAAGTGGATGTCTCTACGTTTACTCAATCTTATTTTTTCAAATCTATATAATCAGTTTTTTTTTTAACATTATCTATCAAATCACAAATTTATACAACCTTTGTACAGATGGCAACATCTGCGTCACTTGTTTCATATAGTGTTTTATTTCATGAAAAAAATATTTTAAAGAATTATTTGTGAATGAGTCGACATTGTTGACCGTATAGATTCCTAGACGCTTGTTAACTTCTTATACTATTTTACGTTTTGTAAAGTAAGCAATGAAATATTGTCAGGCTAACGCTCTCCTCCATACTTAGGTACCTACTAACGCTGTAACAACTGCATTATAAAACCAAATGATTTCAAAAGAATCATACGCGGCTGCTATGTCCCATTATTTTCCAAAAGAGAAATGATTTTAATACGGAACAGTACAAAAAGCAATACAAAAAATAAATACGTATCTACATAAGTCATAGTTGGTAACCTCAATAACATAACTATCCAATGGATTAAAGGACACAGCGATACCCGAGGCAACGACGACGCTGTGGAAGAGCTTGCTAGAAGCGGATTGAACATGGTACCGGTCGGACCCGCACCTATCGTGCCATTACTATTCTGGCAACTAATTAAACTGGTAAGGAAATGCACCAGAGCAACACCACATTCGTAGTTCCTGGATAGCTATAAAATATATGTAGACACCTTTTTGTCATAGGTATCACAGACAACCGTGAAACATTTAGAAAAAAATATTTAGTACTTATTAGTTCCACGATTATTTACAGTTGACAAGTCTGGTCATTAAACAAAAAATGGCAGCATGAGTCAAAAAATTGTCCAAGTGCGTTCCACGTCCAGTGGATGGTTCCGTAGATGTTATGCAGAATATTGTCTCCCCATTTAACTTCTCACTCAGCCGGTGAAGTGGGCCAAAACCAGTCCGAATAACAGAAGTCACATCGAGATACCGCTGTGACTTCTGTTCTGCAGACCCTAAAACGCAGTAACAGCCTTTTTGTAATTTTTTCGTTGAATATTGAACCCATATCAGATTTTTGTTGGGATGCTTTAAACGGTTTAAAAATCAAATTTGTGAAAGCAGTAACTTAACTTTGCATGTCTAAATATATTACAATAGCAACTAAAATACAGTAATAGCAGTTACGTCTACCACGATCCGTCACTTTACCAAGTCAAACGCAGTAAATATCTAAATTACCACAAAAAAACTGTATTCTACACCCAAAAAAATATTGAGGGGTAAAAATTAAAACGCAGTAAGTAGTTTTTGTACCAACAGTGTTAAAACTGCATGGTTGATCACTAGTTTATTTCATATTATGAACTAACCATTTAAACTGCAGTATGCTCATTATTTAATGCAGTATACCTAGTCGATATTTTTCAAAAGATGAAAATAAGATATATGCTAATTAAAACGCAGTATGACACTCTGTTACTACATTATAATTGGTAACTTGAACGATTTTACTAATTTCACTGCAGTAAAGGTCATATTTCACTGTGTTCTAGTCAGAACTTGTCGCTATCTCTCTCGTTCAATCAGTCGTGCTTGTTTGTCGATTACTGCCCAGGAAGGAAGACGTCTGCGCCACGCCAGTGTAGGCAGCGAAGGCTCGTTGAGGCTCTCCCCCAGTCTGATCTAACGGATTTAGCTACGACTGAAATAGCTTCTGAACATTCATTCAATGATCTTGTGACATAAGAAGATTTATAATGTTCTGAGGTTTTGCCAACATCAACACATATTTTTCAAAACGCGACACTATTAGCTAAAACACCAGTTTTTCAACATTCAGACGACTCGGTAGCAGATAAAAAATATATTTCTGTGCCTTTATTAGAAAGTAGTTCATCAGATCATATGCAAGCAGTCGAAAAAGAAATACTAATAAACGAAAAAGTAAAAAAAGAAAAACCAGAAACATACAAAATATACCTAGTAAAAAGTTAACAAAAGAACTTAGACAAATATTTTATTAGACCACCGTGTCACAATCTCAAATAACTTGCGCGGGGGAAGTTATTTGATGATTTGATTTCTGGGCGGAGCGGGGGAGAGTGTCAGACTTGTACTGACTAAAACCCATCCATGTTCCTTCTATTGCCCTTTACGTTCCGGGGCCGCGGTATCTCTTTCGAACAACCCGCAACCCAGGCGGAGACTCTGACAAGCCCCTCTGCTTTGCTGACATCACATTGAGGCGCGCGTGAAACACGAACGCGCCGTCGACACGGCCAGTCGTCAATAGTCGGACGGACGGTGAGCTACCCATTGCTCACCGTCCCCAGGCCCGCATCTACGGTGGCCGGGAGTCGTTCGCGGCACCCGAGGCGTGTCCTGCGGCAGCTGGGTTGGCTTGATGTTCTCTTCCTCAAACGCCCGGCCACCTCCTTTGCTAGCATTACTCCTTGGCAGAAGGAGGTGACCGCTTCCCAATCCCTCTCGCTCCGGACCATGGACTGAACCAGGGCCGGACGCGAGAGATCGCCGCCGCCGATCGCCTCTACAAGGGCACGGCGGTGCTCCGCCCCGCGCTGGGCAGACCGCCACTGTGTGCTCCACCGTGTCCTCCGGGCGATCGTCATAATGGTGACACCCGGGCGTTTCCTCCCGCCCGATTATGTGCAGGAACCTCCCGAAACTTCCGTGTCCGGTGAAAGAGGGTCCCCTCTTTACCGCCACTATTGTGGCGTGCCCTGCACGGGATCGCGACAGTCGCTCTCTCCATGCCACCACGAGGTCGCACTGGAGGTCTGTCCGCTGAGCGGAAATTTGCCGCGGCAGCGGAGTTTCCCCCCGGTGTAGTGCCTACGCGCGCCACTCAAACAGGCGCGCGAGCACTATCGCCTCCAGATCCCACGGAAAACTTATTTGATCGGAGTTTTTAAAAGTGAGTTACATCTACTTCAAAATTATATTGAAGTATTTCAACACAACTTGGAACAATTTTTAAACAAAATCAAAGATCAAGATCAAAATTACAAATCAAAATCATTCAATTAAATGACACATTTATATAAAACTAATAAATGTGCTATTTAAAGGAAAGATCTCGTGTGTCTTGCGAAACCGAAAAGGTTTATACCATTTATTTTTATCGAAATGCCTTAATAACCACCTGTGTTTAAAGCACCTTAAAACAATTACCTTACAATATTATAAAATAAACGACAAATTCTAAACATAATGCACTTTTTTCTGTAAATTCCTACCTAAAACATACCCGTTAGTTGGAAGCAATTGTTATATACTACATGTGCAATTGTCCAAGATACAAATTAAAATGCAGTAAAGAAAGTCTTATGCTGCAAGTTAGTCTGCAAAGTAGCAAAGAACTATCTTAATACTTATCTTATCTTAATTTTGTAGTATCAAGTATTTTTACCGCATTTTAATCTGTATATGTGTAACTTTTTGCGTGCAGTAAAAGCTAAGATTTCAGAAAACCCGATTTTAATTAAAATCTGATAAACAAAACTAACATTTGTTTATCATATATGGAAATACTATCTTTGTTGGCACTTAGTCCTCGTAACAACAAAAATATGCACCATACACATAAATAATCCAAGAAAAACAGTGTTAAAAAGTTTTTAAAGGTTTTCCCGAAACTGCTTTTTTCCTCGTACTGCACTTTAGGGCCTGCACGGCAGTGTTTTAGGCGGCTTTAGGCGTTGTCCTAACATGCAGTGATCGTACAAATACGCAATGCGTTCTCACCGTACGATGGAAATGGTCCATGAAGCATTGCCTATGCCCGCGCGATGACTTGCGAGCTTCGATGAGGACACCGCGGAGTGACAGGCACTTGTAAAAAGGTTGTCAAATGAAAGGCGAAAGGACATTGTTCGTGTTTCATACATCGTTGCCTAAGAATTAAATAATGCGTATCTTGGATTGATACGTAATTCAAATCACTGCTCCTACTGAGAATTGCTGAAATTCAAAACGTTTCTAGAAAAACGTTGTGGTGTTTGTGGGCATAGTCGACGAAACGTTTAAAAAGACGTTCTAGGGCCCGCCTGTTCTATCGCGTATTCGTTAAATCGTTTTTCGTCGCAAACTTTATTACGACTGAGAATTTTGCAGCGGTGTTTGTTTTATTTAAACTATGAAAACACAAAATAAACATTTCTGCATTGTCATTTTTACTCTATACGACACATTTGATAATATTATAACTTACTTAAACAATCAGAATATTCTAGATATTCTAGAACAAATACTAACAAATTTAATCATTTACTGAAGACTACTAAAACACAGAACAAATTTTCATTATAACTAGAAAACGCTTAGTCTCAGGTAATTGAAACAAACTTAAATATACGTTTTATACCTATACCTGCAATTTGAAATCAATTTTGTGAAAATATGTCAAGAAATAAAAAAGTGCATTTTAAAATTACGAGATTATCTAAGTGATTTTTTTGCCCTAAATCTTGCCATACTTGTGAACAGGTTGAACAGTCTTCTGGTTTGTATTGTAAACAGATTATACAGTCTCATCATGCGACAAGAACGCATCGTGTCCTCGTACGATCGATAGTCAGTTAGGACGACACCTTAGTACGATTCTATTAGACCTCTCTGCTCTCCCCAGGCTCTCCCCAGGCGCTCCCCAGGGTGGCGGACACCTATTAGGGGTTTTTCTAGCGAGAATATGGCTAGGTTGGGATCCTAACCTACCCCTTTTCGAGATATATAGTATCGAGTACTCGATCGCCGCGGCGACGCCGCGGCTCTGTCGCAGCTGCGGCAAGTTGCGGCAAGCTGCGACAGAGCCCACTTCATACAAAATGTTCTAGGCGTCTTTTGTTTTTCTGTCGCGCGCCGCGCCTTGCGGCAAACTCTCGCTATCGAGCGGCAAACTCGATCCGCGCGACGGGCTGCGACACGCCGCGACAACTCTGCGGCAGAAAAACAAAAGACGCCTAGAACATTTTGTATGAAACTTACTCTGTCGCGGATCTCTGTGTGAACGGCCGCGCGACGCCGCGCGCTGCGGCATCCACTCGATGATCGAATACATGATCTTAGCCTATCGAAAAGGGGTAGGTTAGGTTAGGTTAGGATCGTGGTCTATTCTTTTCCTCGTAATGGAAATCTGCACTAGATGTCCTCCACCCTGGGGAGAGCTTGCGTGGTTGAGTGTTTCCTCGTGCACTTACGTCGGGGGTCAGCAGTATTATGCTGTACCCTCCGCTGCTCTGGTGTTTTGACCAGCAGACGTCTGCTGCGGAATGGGTAGGCGCTCGTTATCTCAACGTAATCTAACGGCGTGATCCATCCCGATCTTAGTATTTGAGACAGGTAACAAGCCCGCACCTCGCATGCGTGCACTTGCATATCTACCACTCTCCTGATTAGCGGAGCACTATTTTTGCGAACAATCCCGTGATACCCGTCGGTACGTGTTTGCGTAAACATCTTCGATAGTTGACACCATCTTGAACGGATTACTATGCAGGACGCGCCAGAAATCTGGTAACTTTTTGGTCTAATTAACCCAATTCTTTAGGTTCGTACACCGAGCAGCCCTACAAATCAGTATGCTGTACCGATGGCTCCCTTTCTACAAAAATTACAAAATCGAGACACTCGGTTTAGCAATCCTGTATTAATGACGTGAAAATGAAAACATGGTTGTACCCATGTATTTATCTGTGTCTGAGGTGCAAGGTCCTAATGATGGTTTCTGTATTAGATACCTACGACCTTTTGTTGTTAGCAGTAGCCATTGTTGCAAGTAGAACATAATTAACAACTCGCAACTCCGGCAGAAAGTGGCCCTGGCAGACCCCTCTGCTTTGCTGATATCTATTTGAGGCGCGCGTGGAACACGAGCGGCGCGTCTTCCGGGGCAGCTGTGTTGATTTGAGTTTCTTTTCCTCAAGCATGACTGCTTGACAGAAGTAGGTGATTGCTTCCTATTCCCTCTCAGAGCAGGACGTGAAAGACCGCCGCCGACCGAGTCTACGAGGACGCAGCTTTGCTCAGGCCTAGCGGGGAAGCCGTTATCCATTTGCAATAAATAAATTTATTACTCTACTCCTTTAAACTTGACAGACAGATGTGTTTGCTTATTCCGCTACTTCTTTTTACCAGCTAATACAATAGAAAATGCCGTAATGCAGTCTTTATGGAGGTCTATTTATTGTTTACTTTGACGTTCAAAACTCGCTGATTATCAGTTTGATTTGATAAATGACTTTTGATTTTGATAATCCAGAAAATAACTTTGTACTACTATCTTGAAACCTGTGATTAGAAAAAAAATAACAGTACGAAAGAAAACGGACGAGAGATGCTTTTTAGGGTTCCATAGCAAATTGGCAAAAGCAGAACCCTTTTAACTAAAAAAGTATTCAATTATTACAAAATCAACTAAATCGTTAGTGGAAACTATTTGTACGAAATAATAAAATTAGATTAGATAAGATTTAGGTGGTTAATTCGATTTTGTTTTTACGATTAACTAAAATTGGTTTAGGAAGTAAGTAAGTTGATATTTTTTAAAGTATGATAGGATTGACATAGTCGCATAACGTGTACAAAAATCAGTTCTTTCATTAATCTTTTCGACGACGAGATTTGTTAAAAAAAAACACAAATTTTAGTTATTTCCATAGCGTCATGTCCTATGGTATTCTGCTGTGGGGCAAAGCCGCTGATATCCAGAATGTATTTGTTCTGCAGAAGCGAGCGGTTCGTGCAATTTACCAGCTAGGTGCCCGGGATTCTCTGAGAGATTTTTTTAAAGAGATTGGTATTCTCACTGTGGCTTCTCAATTCATCTTGGCCAACATTTTATATATTAGGCAAAATATCCATCTATATAGTAAAAACAGTAATATTCACAACATTAACACTAGAAATAAGCATAAACTACGTGCTCCCTTCCACCGGCTTCATAAGGTTCATAATTCATTTGTAGGGCTTGGTATAACTTTTTATAACAAGCTACCTTCTTCTTTGCTAGATTTGCCATTTAATGCATTTAAAGCTAAAGTAAAATCTAACCTTTGTTTAAAAGCATACTATTCTATTAACGACTATTTAGACGATAAGCATAGTTGGTTGAACTCAAGACGATTATTATTTTTTTCTCTTCATGTTCTTTCACCAAATTAGCTTATTGATACGTTACATGTCTTCGTCATGTAATTTTATATTTTTACTTTTTTTTTCTTTATATACTTGTTTCATTTTGTGTGTTTTTATTTATTGACATGTGGTTAACTAGTGACCTCGAGCATTGACTGAATATATATTTTTTTTTGATACTGTTATTGGTAAATCTTTTTTATGCTTAGCTTATTTCTTTTGCACTAGTCCTAGTTTATCACCTGACACTTCTTCACTGCACATGTAAGCGGGCACACCCATTAGACTGGTGAATTTATTATTTAGACTTGGGTAATTTTTATTTTTATATATAATGGGTGTTTGCTAGCTGACAAGTGACAATGAATGAATAATTTCTTATTTTTATTTTTTTATAATTTCTTGTGATAAACGGAATTGTATAAAATCTGGTTCTTCTAACCTGACAGACAGATGTGTTGCTGGGGAGTTTGTTCCGCCACTTCTTCTTCCCAGCTAAAACACTAGGAAGTGGCGAAGGGCAGGGCGTTTTTGTGGGACTGTCTCTTGTAATCTGACGTTCAAAAAGTGCTGATTATCAGCCTAATTTGAATAAATGACTTTTGATTTTTTGATTTTGATTTTGAAATATAACCTTTATTTTGAAGTCGATTTTCTGTACCATGTATTAGAAGTCGGTTGTATTTTTGCAAAAAAGCTTAATATTTCTATGAGTTCGTAACAAATTCGTCCGTCTACAGAACCCTTCACTGTATTTGCAACGCACCTGACTGATATTTGATTTATTACCAAGGAACTTATGAGATAACTGGAATTCCAGTTGTTATGTTAATTTTATCTCAAAAAATGAACTTTATCTCAAAGGCACAAAGTTTATATTATTTTAATTAATTCAAAGGGAAAATATACTAATACCAACTGATAAAGAGTCAAGGTTGGCAGGCGCGTTGTCAGTAAAAAATGATTAAAAAACATTAGTTGTTAATCACTTAGATAACTGGCACAGAATTAAAAACGGGTTATAATAAAATAATAATTTCTCAGAAAATAGTATTCCTTAGTTGCAACTTTTAAAAATGTTAAATTTATATACAGAAACTTTTTATTTATGTTTAGAAACAGTATGATCATAACATTTAAACATCTTTTTAAAATATATTTTCGTATTTTCTGGTTCTAGTGAAAACATCCACTTTCAAAATTGAAAAAATGCGTTAATTATAGAGGTGTAATAGTGAAGATTTTCCTGGATGCGGAATCCTATTTTATTGTTTTTTATTTCTAGTAATTGTAAAACAAAGACAGTGTGTGCATACTAAAAGCTATCTCGCTCGGAACACTCTTTGAGTCACATGTCATCACTGCAGTTTGTTTAAAAGCTCCGTGCTAATTACCTGTCAACCATTTGTCATTCGATGACCAAACTTGTCAAATGTAAAATAATCGCGTAAATAATAAGCACTAAATAACTTGTTCTGCTTTTTTAGGGTTCCGTAGTCAACTAGGAACCCTTATAGTTTCGCCATGTCTGTCTGTCCGTCCGTCCGTCCGTCCGTCCGTCCGTCCGTCCGTCCTCGCTTAATCTCTGTGACCGTTAGCACTAGAAAGCTGAAATTTGGTACAATATGTATATCAATCACGCCGACAAAGTGGTAAAATAAAAATTGGAAAAAAATGTTTTATTAGGGTATCCACCCTATATGTAAAGTGGAAAGTGTTTTTTTTTTTTAATTTCAACCCTAACGTGTGATATATTGTTAGAAAGGTATTTAAAAATGAATAGGGGTTTACTGAAATATTTTTTTGATAATGTCAATAATTTCGGAAATAATCGCTCGAAAAGTAAAAAACAATGTGTCCCCCCCCCTCTAACTTTTGAACCATAAGTTTAGAAAATATGAAAAAAATCTGAAAAGTAGAACTTTATAAGGACTTTCTATGAAAATTATTTTGAACTTGATTGACACAACAGTTTTTGTACAAAAAAGACAAAAAGTTGTACAAAATAATTTCTGGACTAAGTTTGTAGTATAATCGTATATGCAAGCATTTTTTGTAACTTTGTTTACATATTTTATTATCCTGAACGTATCTTTTTTCAAACAAAAAAAGAATTATTGAAATCGGTCCTCGCAATCCAAAATTACCACCCAAATTGCACGTCTTCGTATTAGTATTAATTAGTAACCCAATTCCCCGAGAGATGGCGCTGTAGGTATTTATTACATTGGATCGGGTATTACCGAATTGTTCGGTTGGCCTCATAACTGGGAACACTTATTGTGACGGACGGGAAACTACGGAACCCTACACTGAGCGTGGCCCGACACGCTCTTGGCCGGTTTTTTAATCGATAATAAGTACCAATTATTCCATTTCCATACTCATTCTTAGATCTAATCGGTCTATTAGACAAAATATATATAATATGTAAACGTTGTTTACAAAAAAAATTACTATGAGACCGGTGTACGTATAACTATCCGTCACTCTTACTGGTTATGTACCAAATTTTAGTCAATAGGATAAACAGAAATCCGACAAAAACGAAATTAAAAGCACTTATTAGTAATCACTTATGAGTATTTAAATTATAAGGCTATCAGATGCCATATTTTTATGAAACATATACAAATATGGTATCTGGTATAGAGAAACATGTCTATAGATAGGTAGGGAGATTCACTGTCCTGACATCGCGACAGGCCGTGTCAACGGCGCGTGAACCACGCACCTCAAAGAGATGTCAGCAAAGTAGAGGGGCCTGCCAAGTTATTCGAAAAGTACCTTTCCCCGGCATACAAAGGGCAAAAAAGGAAAATGAACATGGATGGGTTTTATTCAGTAAGATACTCCCCATCGCTCCGCCCAGAGCGGGAGAGATTATTTAATGATTTTACTATCCACAAAAAAAAACGGTGTGTCGCTGTGTCGTGGACACGGCCGTGGGTTTTACGTGGATACGTAAATATGTATTACACAATAATAAACGTGTGTCACAACATATTTGTGTTCAGTGATGGCAACATTTGTCTTTCATCGGGTTCAGGAAGTAAATCATAGAAACAAAAAGTTACCCTTTTATAACAACTTTATTGATGATAGGTGTGCGAAACGAATAATAAAGTAAACATTTCTGCATTAATCATTCTTTACTCTATACGACACATTTAATAATATTATAGATAACCTAAACAATAAAAAATCCTAGACCAAAAACTAACAAAGATAATAATTTACTAAAAATACTTAAACAAACAACAATTTATCGCTATTTCTAGAAAACTCTTAGTTTTAGGAAATTGAAATAAACTGAAATATACGTTTTATACCTACACCTGCAAAGTGAAATCAAGTTTGTGAAAATATCTTAACAAATAAAAAAGGACAGTTTTAAATTACGAGATTATCGAAGTGAAAATTTTTCGTCCCAAATTTTGCTATACTTGTATAAAGGTTAAATAGTCTTCTACAGTCTCGTCGCAGACAGAACTCATCATGCGACGAGAACGCATCGTGTCATCGTACGATCGATAAACCGTTAGGACGGCACCTTAGTCAGTACGAGTTAATTAGACCCCTCCGCTCTCCCCAAGCGGTCCCCAGGGTGGCGAACACCTATTAAGGGCTTTTATTGCAAGAAAATGGATAGGTTGGGACCCTAACCTACCCCTTTTCGAGAGAAAGAGGATCGAGTAGTCGATCACCGAGTCGATGCCGCAGGCTTGCCGCACCGCACCGCCGTTCACACAGGCGTTGCGACAGAGCTCGCTTCATACAAAATGTTCTAGGCGTCTTTTGTTTTTCTGCCGCAGAGTTGTCGCGGCGTGTCGCAGCTTCAACTTGCTTATCGAAAGGTGTTGTGTAGGTACGTAGGGACACAAGTGAAACTACTGACAGCTAAAAGCACACTGGTTTATTCGTAGGTCGGGGCAGCGCAGGAGTGCGGGCCACGCACACATATAACATACTGACATACACATATATAACATTTCCTCCCCTTATTTGACCAAATATTACAAGTCATAGGAAGGGTTTGTAATCTACCCTGGGAATGTTTCTCAATAACCGATCAGGATTCCTTGAAACCGGATCTGACAATACCTCTGCGTCTGCAGGTGGTGGTGATTGCAGGTTTGCCTCATCAGGTTCCTCTCTTGCGGGACTTTGAACCTGTGGGTTGCTTGTTGTCGGTTCGTTATGACAGCTGTTATTGTCGTCGAAGTCGTAATGATATTGTGGCAGTTGAGAACCATTACCCTTACTACCTTTATATAACATTATTTGGTTCTTATGTTTCTTAATTTCACCCGACAAACTTAAATCTTGAATTAGGTAAACCACTTTACCCAATCTCTTTTTAATAATACCTCTGCGCCATTCGAATTTAACATTATTTAGAAATTTTTTATACATTATATCATCCCCTGGCTTAAACACTTGTTTATTATTTCTTCCACATGTATTAATTTGCGAACACTGTTGACGATTAATATTATTAGTGGTGTTTGTGAGAGAGGCCGCCGGTGGTTTTGGATTTATTAAATCTAAGCGTGACCTCAACTTGCGGCCAAACACTAGCTCAGCTGGTGAGAACCCTGTGACAGAATGAACTGAATTCCTGTAGTCAAAGAGGTATTTTAACATTTTTAACTTGCAATCACCTTTATTGCTCGAAGACATTACACAGGATTTAATACCTTTTTTCACGATTTTAACAAAGCTTTCCGCCTGCCCGTTACTTTCTGGATTATAGGCTGGTGACGTCAAATGGTCGATGCCGTTCCTTGAACAAAAGTTCTTAAATTCAAATGACGTAAACGCGGTTCCATTGTCACTTACTATTGTATGTGGAAGTCCATATTTGGACATAAAATCGTATAGCTTCCCTATGACGTTTGTGGAAGTTGTAGACATAGTAACGTCGTACAACTCCACCCATTTGGTGTGTGCGTCTACAACCACGAGAAACATCTGATTATTTAACGGGCCTAGGAAGTCAATGTGTATTCTATAGAATGGCTCTGGCGGGTATCGCCACGGAGCAATCGGTGTTCGCGGCGGGGACGGCCGTAACTGTTGACAGATGTCACACGAGTTAATCATTGCCTCCAACGCTGCGTCAACCCCTGGGAACCAAAATCGTGATCTAACCTCTGCTTTGGTTTTCACAATGCCCAAGTGCGAATTATGTAATTCGTGTAAAAGTTTTGAGCGCAACGTTTCCGGAATAACAACCTTATGCCCTCTCATTAGACAACCATTTTCGTATGATAATTGTGTCTTACACAAAAAATATGGTTTTATACACAAATCCGAAAGTAATTGTCTAGGCCAACCTCGATGTATGTAATTAATTACTTTCACTAAAGTGATATCTTTTGCAGTTTCTTTTTGCAGTACATCCAGCGTCACTGGCATACTACCTTCAACCACAAAATTAACATAAGCGGCCCGGTCGATAGGCGCTGCGGCTGCAGCCGCGTGCGCGCAGCTGTCCCCCCGCTCCTCTACCGATTCTCGCTCGTCATGTAAACTCGCTCGAGACAAATAATCTGCGTTATTATCGGCACTTCGGACATACTCGATCGAATAATTGTACGCGCTTAAAAACATTGCATATCTTTGTAGCCTGTTGGCCGATACCTCAGGTATGCCCTTATGGGGACCAAAGATAGAAATTAAGGGTTTGTGGTCAGTACGTAATGTAAACGGTTCAGATCTGCCATATAAATGTTGATGAAAACGCTTTACACCAAATATGATCGCCGTGGCTTCTTTCTGTATTTGCGAGTATCGTTTTTCGGCTGATGAGAGCGTGCGGGACGCGAACGAAATAGGTCGTTCTAACCCATCGCTGCATACTTGCGACAAAATAGCTCCTAACCCGTACGGAGAAGCATCTACCGTCAATATTATTTTATAATTTGGGTCAAAATGTGTTAACACTTGTTCCGACGTTAAACATTTTTTAATTACATTGAAAGCATTCCGATGAATTGCTGACCAGTGCCACTTAACTCCTTTCTTTAATAGATCATACAATGGACTTAGTATGCTAGACGCTCGAGGAACGAAATTCCGATAGTAGTTAACAAGTCCTAAGAATGATTGCAAGGTGTTGACATTAGTTGGAACGGGAGCGTCAACAATGGCTTTTACTTTAGTCGGGTCTTTCTTTAACCCGTTCTTGTTGATAACATATCCTAGGTAATTTATTTCATCTTTAAAAAATTCACATTTGTCCTTTCGCAATGTTAATCCCGCGTCCTGAAGCCTTTTGAGAACTATATGTAGTTTTTCAATGTGTAAATCCTCAGTTCGTGCTGTTATCAATACATCGTCTAACAGGCATAACACTCCATCTAATCCAGACAAAAGAGTTTCCATTGCGCGCTGGAATATAGACGGTGCGCTCGACAACCCGAATACGAGACGAGTGTAGTTGAACAATCCCCGCTGAGTGTTAATACATGTAATTTTTTGTGACTCATCATCAAGCAAAAGTTGATTGTAGGCCATGGACAAATCAATTTTCGAAAACTGCTGGCCCCCGTGTAATTTTGAAAATAATTCGTGAACCGTCGGCAAAGGATACTGTTCTATTATTAATTGTTTATTAATGGTCCCCGAATAATCCGCACATAATCTAACAGAACCATCGCGTTTGAGTACGGGCACAATAGGTGATGCATAGTCCGAATATTTAACCGGTTTTAACACTCCTAGCTTTAATAAACGTTCAATCTCCTTATCGACTTTGTCGCGCAACGCAAAGGCAATGGGACGCGCTTTAAAAAATACCGGTTTTGCTTCATTGTTTAGTTGCAATTTTACTTGATAGTTTTTAAAAGCGCCCAGTTTGTCTGAAAATACTTCAGGGAATTGTATTTGTAACCGCTCAATTGGACTTTGACAACCGTTCATAAAATTTACTCTAGTTAATTTTAATTCAAATATAGATATAAAATCCCGGCCTAATAGCGGTGGGCCGCCGTGACGTATAACAAATACATTAAGTATGTGTGTGCGCTGCGTATACATTATTGCTAAACGCACATATCCTAAACACTGCATCGGGTTACCCGTGTAACTATAAAAAACTTTGTTAGACTTATGTAATGGTATACTTGCAAACAATCTTCTATATGTACCTTCAGATATGACTGTCACAGCTGATCCACTATCTATTTGAAATTTTATATTCTGGCCATTTATTGTGACCGTTTCTGTCATAGGTTCTCCCCGAGCCGAACAAATGTTATAAAGCGACTTACCATCGTCGTCCTCGCTCACATTCCCCGTGGACACGTAGTTAATTTTATTGCACATTTTACGTAAATGACCTACTGTGTCGCACTTTGTACATTTGTATTTTGCGAACCGACATTGAGACGACTTATGATTAGCACGACCGCACACAGAACACTTTTCTTTCTCGGCACTTTTAATCGGGTTGGCACTACGTCCTTTCGCTATCTTGAACACCTGTACTTGATCTGCAGATGTAGAAGCAGACGCGGCAGCACCCGCGCGCGCGCATCTTACGCTCTCTGCTAGCTCCACCGCCTTCGCCAAGGTTAAGGTCTCCAAGTCCCGCGCAAACAGTTTCTCCCGTTCAGGACCCGCTGCCATCCCCATCACGAATCGATCACGCAACGCCTCTTCAACATTGCTGAACCCGCAATGCACCGTTAGCCCACGCAACCTTGCTGCCCATTGCGTGTACGTCTCATCCGGCTGCTGCAAAGCTGCGTAAAAGTTGTGCCGCTCGCTAAACCCGCAACGTTTTGGAGTGAAGTGGTCATCCAATAACGTTAGTAGGTCTTCATATGGCACCTCTTGTACGTCTTTTGGTAGGGCTAAGTTTGTTGCCAACTTGTAGGTACTATCATTGAGTGCGCTAAGTAGTATCGCTCGCCTCCTGGTTCCCGTTGCATCACTTTTTGCATCGATGTCATTTGCGATGAACCACTGTGTGATTCGACCTTTATATGTCTTCCAATCGCTGACACCATGATCGAAAGTCGATAGGATGCCACAAAATGACTGTGCCATTTCTCGCAAGGATTTATAATTTGTAGTATTGTGGGTAAACTCGTCGCCACTGTTGTGTAGGTACGTAGGGACACAAGTGAAACTACTGACAGCTAAAAGCACACTGGTTTATTCGTAGGTCGGGGCAGCGCAGGAGTGCGGGCCACGCACACATATAACATACTGACATACACATATATAACAAAAGGAAAATCTAAAATCTAAAACGCAACGTGTCGCGCCGCGCCTGTGTGAACGGTAGCATGCGTTTTCATAGTAATTGTTCTACGGAGATTTTGTCGCCACTTGCCGCGCCGCGCGTGTGTGCAGAAGCCTTAACGAATTAATTAAAACATAAACAGGTTTTCCAAAGCTTACTAAACCATCATCTGCGTAGCCTTTTCCCAACTATGGTGGGGTCGGGTTCGAGTCTTTTACCGGTTGCAGCTGAATACCAGTATTTTACATTTAGTGACTGCCTATCTGACCTCCATAACACAGTTAGTACTGGGTAATAAGACTGATTGTCAGACTTTCGGGACACTGACTATCTGTAATGACTGTCAAAGATCTACAAATGATAGCCGGGACCAACAGCATAACGTGCTTTCCGAGGCACGGAGAAAACTCGGTATGCAACGGGTGGTCACCCAACCACAGACCAACCTAGGCAAGCGCAGCTTAACCTAAAGATCGACCTGACCGGTTGCTATTATTTAGCCACGAGCTTCTCCAAAGCTTACTAAACCGTTAGTGGTCAAATGTTGCGCACATAATTGATGACAATCGCAAGCCCCTCCCGACAGCTCACAATACTATTATGATCTTAATGATCGCCTCGCCATTAACTTAGTTTACATTGTTATGCTTATTAGACGTCCGTTTATTTGTCCTTGATTTAGTTATACAGATTTGGGGCATAAACTCAAGGGTTGTTTAAGCAAGGTTAATATTCTAATTCTATTTATGTTCATAATGTTGAGCTTCTAGTTAAAAAAGAAAAGCTTTTCCTTTTCATCTGTTTCATATGTATCGAAACAGATTGGGAATGCAAATAAAGAAAAAGCATCCGAGAGCGAGTTAGGCTCGCGGAAGGCGGGTTCCATACCAACTTGCAATATAAACGGCCATATCTTTTGATTGCGTGGACTTCGAGGATTGATTTACCACACGCGCCTAAAAGAGATGTCAGCAGAGCAGAGGGGCTTGCCAGGGTCACCGCCTGCCGGGGTTTTCCGAAAGAGATACCGCGGCCCCGGAACGTAAAGGGCAATAGAAGGAACATGGGTGGGCCAACCGCAAAAAAGGGTTAATTTTTGACAGCACAAAAGGACCACAGAGTTGAGTATTTTGTTTGAATTTCAACTACATACCTCCACGCGTTCCTGAGATAAAGGGTCTTGACAGATAGTCGGTCAAAAAAGTGATCCTGTAAAGGTTCCGTTTCTTTTTCCTTTTGAGGTACAGAACCCTAAAAACAAGAACCATGTAAACATTGCTGAAATATAGTTTAACATTTTGGAGCTTCACATATTACGACATGAAACGGAGCGTTCTGAACAAATCACATTTTACCGCGTCTTAGCCCAGATGCGACCTCACGACTCACGACAAATTACGCGTTATCGCGCGGCACCGCACGGAGAGTGATTCTTTGATAAAATACGCAGGAAAATATGTACGACATTATGTAACTTGTATGTTGTAGGGAAGCCAACTTTGACGGGCTGGTTTAACATACTTTTTACATATTCATATGACATTGCGAAACAACAAGGATAAAAGTTTCGATCATTTATTCAGGCTACCAAATGTGCTGTTATGGGATATGGGTTTTTAAGGACGTTGTGCCAACACATTTTTAAGGTTTCGTACCTCAAAACTCATACTCACTTTTTTGTCGGTCGCTTTGTCAGTCAAGATCTCTTTTTCTCGAGGACGCGTGGAGGTATCGAGTTGAAATTAAACAATATACCCAAAGTCCGTGATCTCCAGGAGCTGTGAATAAATATCAATCCTCTTAATCTACCTTATCAAAAGATACCGTACTTTATGTTTCTAGTTTGTACGGAACCCTCGGTGCGGGGGTCCGACTCGCACTTGGCCGGTTTTATTTTATCAACTACTGCAAAGATGTAGATGAAATATTCTTAATCCATAGTGTTTTCGAATAACTTTATGATAAAACATACAGTTAATTAAATAAATTAAAATTGACGTTCGTCGGTTTCTAAGAAAAAGTCAACTGTATCTGACGAGCCTGGTTAGATATCTCTGTTGCTGACCATTATACACCACAGTATTAAAATCGTCTCCGATAAGTAGAAAATTACACTTAAAATCTTTTTTTGTTTGTTTTTGGAACCTTTTTTAAGCAAACAATGCCTGTGTTAGGGGACTCCGCTCCTCCATAGATTTGTATTTTTAATTATTCTAGTCATGTTACTTAAAATTTTGAAGAATAAATTTAAAATAAAATTATAATTAAACTACAGATATTTCATTATTACTGTTTCCTAATCTTTCTTATCGCTCTCAATCCCCCATAACAAGCTTGCTTAGTTACAAATTCTGTAAGCAAGCTATGTATATTAAATAAGACCGCGCATTAGTAACGCTTGTCGCGTCGAACAGCGTCGCCTTTAATGTGAAGCGAAGTTTAATTATGACGCTATTTTATACTAAACGTGCAATTTCCATTCTAGCAACCGGGAAATGTCATCCATTTTCTTAAACACCCTTATTATGAAAAGCTTAATAACTGTCGCTGGGGAAATAAAGCAGATACTGGTATCTGCAAGCTACAGTTATTGCAAATTTTATTCCAATTATTTGTATAATATAGCAAATGAAATAACAGACTTCGCTTGACTGTTCATTTTTGTTTCATTGCATGATCTCACCAAACCAAAATATTTTCTAAGAACGTTTTAAACGTTATACGAATATGAACGTTAATTTGCTCTATTTTCGTTCGGAAATCCAGCATCTTCTGATAACGGTTTTAGACTCTTTATTTTATTGTTCATAGGCTCTGGTGGTTCAACATGTGGATGTATGCATGTTCTCCAACGGGAAATTCAAGAATGTGGTTGCTCTGGTGAAGGGCAATGATGTTGTCTTGCCAAGCCAGACCTACACTGACACGTACACCCTTACACCGCATAGAGGTGAGATTCATTTACTAATATTTTTGATTCTAAGTTAGCATGCCATGCAGTAAAAAGTTCCCCAGAAACCATCACCATGTCATAATAATCCATAAGCCAGCGTGTCCAAAATCATATTAGTTCGTTAATCAAACATTCAACATTCGAAATTGTTCACAGGCATTACCAAAAATTGGATAGCACTCGAAGATTCATACTCGAAAACAGGCGCTAGTCTCGCGTCCACAGTACTTAGCAACAACACGCCGGAAGACAGAAATGTGTTCGCGATATACGTGTCATATTACGTTAAGGTGAAGCTTACGTTCAGCGCGATGGGCGGAGATCTGTCCCTCAAACTACCCTTCACACTCACACATTCTTGCATCAACGAGGCCCCAACAGACAGCGTGACAGAAGAAGCCACTCATAAAATGATTCTAGAAGGAAAAGAAAATAGCGAAGATGAAGACAGCAAAGCTGAAATTGAAAGAGACAAGCAGAACAATAACGGCGATGAAGCACCAGGAGAAGACGCCGAAGTCAAGTCTCCAGATGACCACCGATGCGTTGCTGACGTCCTAGTCAACATCGAAAACAAACTTGATAGACCCAAGAAATTCGAAGGACAAACAGAAGTGCGAACTGTGAAGCCAAGTGAGGAAGAGCTGGATCTTATCGTCAAATACCCAGGTTCGGACACGTGATCCGACGAGGAACTAGACAATACAGGCCGTAGGGACAAGACTGACACACAAGTGAAGAAACCAGCAGTTGTCAAATGCAAGGCGGAGGTCCAAATTAGTAAGAGTGGTTTTACAGAAAATCTCAAAAGAGCCGTGTGTTGTATAGACAGAAGACGACAGTCGTAGCTTAGGGCATACTCGTTCATAATTATTGTTGTAAAGGTACGAAATAAAAATATAAACCAATGTTGACACTTATTTTCTAGTATTTGCAATTCGCGAGGGCAAATGTTTGTCTGGTAAACACCACCCGAGGAATACTTCAATTTTCGTAAACAAATATGCTTAAAGCATACATGTTTCGGAAGATTAAAGCAAACAACTTTTGTTTTTTTTCCGGAGTATTTGTGTTTGTGAATTCTAAATACTTAAGACTTTTTATTAATTAGAATTATTACTTAGGTATACATTTCGAAGGCGTGTGAAGACTAAACAAAAACGACGTCAATCGAATATCGTCTGAAGTTAACGAATTGCATCTAGTCATACAATATGAGGTAATTTGAAAAATGTATTTACTATTGTAAGGTTTTTGATAGAAGTAAAAATAGTCGGTTCGCCGACACATGAAGCCTGAATGGATATTACGCTTACTAAATTGTAGTCAGTGTTAGTAGAGATAGGTTTAAGACTAGTAATATCGATTTGTAAAGATTTTCATCTTATCAAGTGCTGTTTACACAGTGCAATATTTCTATCTGTATATTGTCTGCAGACGCAGAATTTTAACCATCTTGTCATAGTATCAATACGATTCAAAGTACATATTTGAAATTAATGTTATTTATTCAAATAATTACTTCTTTCTTTCAACTACCATTTTTAATAATAGTACCATTTCAATTAAAAAAGTCTGAAACAGTTGCTTCAAATTATTTTCTAGTTCTGTGTTAATCACGAGATGCAGGTAAGTGACAGCCATCATATTTATCCTTTGGTGTCAAGTCCAAAGGTGTTTCACCTTTACAAATTGTAATTACGTGGAATAGATTCATTCAACTCTAAATTGATTCTCAGTCTTTAGGCAACATATAAATTAGTTTTTCATCAGTCATTGCACTTAGACAAAGCTATCTAAAATTGTAGGCTGCAGATGTTTTGAATTATTATTCTTATGTTTAATTAACTTTCAAATAGTTACTTTCATTGTTATATTGGAAGATCTGTCTAGATGTTGCTTACCTATACAAGGTCAAGTTTAATAAGTTAGCAAGTAGAATTACAGATGTAGTGGTTTTTAGCTTATTTCAATTAATAATATTTGCATTTGTTAATATAACGTGTTTGATTTCTGAGAGAAGTATTATTGACCCACAGCTTAATTTATGCTTTTATTTGTTTTACACGTAAGTTTCTAAACGTAAATCCTTTGCTTGAAGATCAACATACGACCTCAAAAACAATAGATTCAAATTGATGCCATCATTTTAATAACATTACTGTTTTACACAGAAACATGGGTTTCTTAAGCTGCGACATACGTTTGATCCTTTTGATCTTCTGATATTTCTTTTGTAAGCATAACGCTAACAAATTCTGAGAGAGCTTGTATTGGCGTCAAAAATATATTAAAGATATAAGAAAAGCTCGTTCATCATAATGTTCTGTGAAAGCTGAAAGCGATGAAAACTTGTGTCATCTTTAAAATAGGTACGTACTTATCATAGAAGTTACGTTATCTTTCACAAGCTATCTTCTTTAGGCCAATATTCTATAGGCTTGAAACTATAGATGTAGATTTTTGTCATATTATGTCATACGTGGACAGCCCAGTCCCACTTTAGCTTGACTGTTTAAATTAATGAGTGTAAAAGAACCTTTAACAATGGAAAAATGGGTCAGCGCAACATGTCCTCTACTTTCATTTTCTTCTATTGTTCCCAATTTTATCAGAAACCTTTTTTCTCGCCATATCATCCTCCAAACAGTCTATCCATGGCATGTTTCTTAGTCCTTCTTTACTCTAGAACCCATCCATGTTCGCACTCAAAACTTTCCTCACAAGATCCCATCATATACCCTTAACAAGCTAACTGTTTAACCCAACACTTGTCTATAGCACGGCCAACGAGAAGCGATACCAAATGTAAACAAAACCCATGCTAAAACCCCATCTAAAATAGCCGCCCGAATGTTGGCGAACCCGTCTTAACGTTGTCATGTTTTTGCCGGGAGAACAAGACATTACGACAAAGGCACAAGATGGAAAGAGCTATATATTAGATTGTCAACGCCACAGTTGTTCTTTAGGTTAATGACCTTTCGTATCGCTTCTCGTTGGCCGTACTATACTACTATCAGACGTGTCAATATTTATTGATAAGAATTCAAATACAGAAAAAGAAAATTGCTTACGGATTGCTCTGTCACAACTTATAAGTTTATCACATGGCAGCTAAGTTTTTTATAGATCAAATCTTTTACACGTAAAAATAATTCAAAACATCTTAAACTTATATTTATTAATAGTAGCACCATTGAAATAGTAGGTAATAATAAGAAAAAAAAATTGAAAGTGCTTAGAAATTAGCAAAATATTCATTGGGTTGGACACATTGCTTGTGTGGTAACAAGTTTTTAATTTTAGTAATAAATGGTTTTACCTTAATTTTTAAAACGCTTATAAAAAAGTGTTTGCCAGTTAAAAAAAAACACAATACACTTTGTAGCTACACAAAACATTGTTTACAATTTATTACATTGTAATTATAGTTTGTAAAAAATGTTATTAAAAACGAAACGAGATGGAAAATTAGAAGCACGATTCATTAAAAATGTAGCTGTTTTGTTGTAAAACAATTCATTTGTATGTTTTAGATATTCATTAGCAAAACTAGAAATTATAATATTTTAAGAATACCAAATTGTATGTAAATTAAAATTGTAGATGAAAAATGTAACTCGTAAATTTTCAGTGTTTGTATATACTGTAAATATACTTCAAACTTTTTCTCATTGTTTGATTTTCATTACATCCTTATTATAATAATATATCACATATTCCTATTCCCCAACCATGTATTACCAAAAGACAACAAAAATAAATTTTGCGGTACAAAGTATAGAGCCATAATGATCAACTTATGGACTTGAGAATAACTAGTATATACTGTACCAGACAGTTTCTTTTAAAAGAAAAGGTTGGCCCACACTTGTATTTCTCCTGTATCGTGGGTGTGTTTACAAACATTTCAACTCACATACACCAACAGCCAGACCCGAAACAACTACCTAGGTCACACAAATATTTGTTCCGTGCAGGGATCAAACCCGTGACACGCAGCGCAGCTGTCGATCGCTCAACCACTGCGGCAACCGTACCGTCAACTGAATAGATGTACTTGTAGGTATCTTATCATCCTTTGAGATAACGTTTTCTGCTAGACACAAGCCTCTATCAAACGTCACCACATCGGCTTATTCATGTGCTTCTCCAATTTCCACTCATCAGTCTACTTTATGGGACGTATCCCAATGCCGCGACATTACTTGAAGCAAAACTGCATTTGTAATTGGTAAGTATTATTAAGGAAACAACATTTACACATTTAAAATACGAATGTGTTCAAAAAACAAAATCTAATATATAAAATTCTCGTGTCACAGTTTTCGTTCCCATACTCCTCCGAAACGGCTGGACCGATTTAAACGAAATTTTTTGTACATATCGGGTAGGTCTGAGAATAATCCAACATCTATTTTTCATACCCCTAAGTGAGCAGCGGGTGAAACCGCTGGGCACAGCTAGTTACCTATAGCTTTTGAATTTCGAAACAAACAATCTCAGTATTGGAAACCCTAATCACAATTTAGACAGGCGTATGGCTTGATTAACAATGCTTTGATTTTCCGGCATCGACGGCTAAATGGGAACGGACGATCATGCATGAAGTTTGTTCCAAATACGTCAGAAGCAGATACTTCACTGGATGGATGATAACGTAAATCGTAAAGGCTGGACGTAAACTAGAGGGGAACTACGAGTATACATATCGATTAGTGTCGGTTTATTAGGAGATTCTCATAGACGCTTGTGGACATATTTTGTTGATTATTTAGCTAGGCCTGAAAACCTGTTAAGCTGTGGTCCCGGCTGTCATTTGTAGATCTTTGACAGTCGTTACAGATAGTCAGTGTCCCGAAAGTCTGACAACCAGTCTTACCAAGAGATATCGTATTACCCAGTACTAACTAGGATATGGAGGTCAGATAGGCAGTCGCTCCATGTAAAATACTGGTTTCAGTTGCATCCGGTAAGATTTGGGAAAGGCTACGCAGATGATGGTTTAGTTAGGCCTGAAAAGTTTAGCGATGATAACACAAGGCGGTGAAGGTGATAAGAATCATGGTTGTTGACTTAACTTGTAGAATAAAAATAAGTTGAAACTGGCAATGTGTCAGCCATATTAGCTCTAGCATCGTACCCGTTGGGAGTAGAAGGTGTACTAATAGGCAGGAGAAACGATCGTCGGAAGCTGGCTGGTACCATCTAAATTAGTCTTGCCGAAAGTAGGGGAGCCAGGCAAGCAATTGGACAGGCTAAGTCCAGCTATGCAGTTCTGCGATGGAAGCAATACCCAAATTTTTATATTGTTTTTCGACTTTGAAAATCACCAAACTTACAGAGCAATGAATCATTATACACGCCTGATTCTATTATCTGAGTATCTCAAAGTGATCGATCACTATAAAGATTTCAAGGGTTTGACAAAAACTGGGTCTAGATTTTCTCGAACCTTTTATACTTAATCATAATTTTCGCTCCAAACTTACCTTTTGTTATCCTCCATTGAATCGTGTTACAAAAGATAATAAATGAGAGTCTGACAAAAAAAAATACATCTGAAAATTATACAATATTTTTTACTTCGACTGAATGAGTTTTGACTGCTATAATGTACTTACGTTGACTGTGAAATAAATTATTCATTCAGTAATTAATGATCTTTCTTTCTGTAGTAGTCAAGAACAAAGAATTGAAATAAATTCAACTAACTTCTTCGTTATCTGTTCTGTGAAAGCCTTGTGAACCATGGATGGGTTGTTACTTTGAACCCCGATCAGTGTTAGCTTTTTGTGACATTTTAAATTATCTAACACATCTTTTCATAAGTTTAGTTCTGATAAAAAAAATAAAAGCTACGCTAGAACAACATTAACTAGAACTGTACCTAAGGCAGTATAAGATCTAAAAAGATCGAAAAAGTTATTTAAAAGAAATATCGACCCGGAACTTAATGGGCAAAAAAGGAACATGGTTTTAGTCAGTGAAAGTCTGACTCTCCCTCCGCTCCGCCAATGGCAAGAGAACTTAGTTGATGATTTACCATCGGAAAAAAGGCAGTACTTATCATGTAACAATTGTCATAGGCAATACACTTGTAGGTCCAACACGAAGCGCCATTCAAAAAACCTGGTTACTTTACTGTGTACTTAAAATAGGAGAAATTGGGATTTTCATAGTTTAATTGGAACACAAAACCTACAACATAATGGTTTGTCAGTCTGTTGTTTGTGTATTAAATAGATTAGAACATTTTTATCTGGGGGCACGGCAGTGCCCCCACCAAGTCGAGCAAAAAGCGTCACGGCCGTACCATCCTTTTCTCGAAGCAACTCAGACCATTTTCGACCCCCTGTAACTTCGTTGTGGATAAAACTAGAAGGCTGAAATTTTAGTGACCTTGCAAGCATAGTAAAGACACGGTATGTTTCAAATTTCATTCAATTTGAACCAGTATTTTTAAGAATTATAACGGGTCAAATTTCTTAATTTTGTCACTCACTGACTCACCGATCATCAAAATGCTAAGGCACTTCTAGCAGACCTAGAAGCTTGAAATTTGGAATATAAGTAGTGTTTGGTGTATGAATCAAGGAAAAACTAAAAAATCTGGACTAGATAAGATCGCAAAGAAAATTAAGGCCATACAGCCAAATTTTCAGTAAATTTTTTCAATATTGGCTTTATTCGTAACGATGTTTTACGGGTTTAAGCTAGTCCTATATAAATATAGGCGCATGGTAGTGCCCCTGCCAAATCGAGCAAAAAATGGGTATTCCCGTCATGAAAACACGTGTAAATTAAATTATTTTATGCAAAAAACGTACCTACGTGAGTATTCGTACTTAACATTACATTTAATAACAAACATGTTTACGAACTTTGTCCGGTTAAAACTAAATTTGAAATTATTAATAGCGCTTATGTTCATTGCGAACAGTTTCCCATATGTATAGCCTATACTTTAACTATACATAAAAGTCAAGGACTAAGTCTACATAATGCACTGATGGATATCGGTTCTACAGTATTCACATCCTGTCAAGCTTACATGGCACTTTCGAGAGTTACAAGTCTGGGCGGTTTACATCTAATTAATGTCGATTTTGGAAGTGTTAAGGCGCAGAAATCCTCAATTTGTGAATACAACAGACTAAGAAGCATTTACCGTCCAGATTTGTCAAAAATTGAAACATCAAAGCCTCCCAGAAAAACGCATAGAGACAGGGAGTAGGCTCTTAGAAAAACTGTAGCTGAAGCTCAAGAAGTAGTACCGGAAAAGAAAAAACGGAAAGCTACCTACAAAAATAAGAAAAGTTCCTAAGTCAGAGAGAGGGCTTTAAGAAAATTCGTTGCTGGTAGAACGAACTTTTTTGTATATATGTATACTTTTTTGTATACATATATACAAAAAAGTGTGTGTGTCAGTTCCGACGCACGACTAGAGTTTACTCCTTAAGTACGAGTATCTAACCATACGCAAAAAGAGTTTATATTCAACTGAAAAAAGATTAATATCATATGAAAGGGTAAATTCACAAATTACACACAGTACACGCGTTAGAAGTTATACTTCTTTGGCGTATAGAAAAAAAAAAATAAAATGCTGTAGTGATTAACGATAAATATAAAAAAAATAATCAAAAGAATGTGAGCCGTCGCGGGACGCCTGGCAGATGTGAAACATCGACATTATTTTGTAAAAGTAGTATGCAGAAACGAACAGATTGTGATAAGAACTAAATATGTCATTGAAAACATCATTATCTTGTTTCATTGTGGACTTAAGGACAAAAGGACATCGTTTTCGTTTTCGTGTTCAACATCGTTTATGAATTCGACGATCGAAGGCACTTTGAATAAAAACTCTATTACTGGCTATCTGTGGTAACCCATGCATTTCCAAACCTTGGCAAGGGTTGCTTAACCTGGCCCCCTGTGGTAACCCATACATTTCCAAACCTCGGCAAGGGTTGCTTAACCTGTCTCCGTGTGGTAACCCATCCATTTCCAAACCTCGGCAAGGGTTGCTTAACCTGTCCCCGTGTGGTAACCCATCCATTTCCAAACCTCGGCAAGGGTTGCTTAACCTGTCCCCGTGTGGTAACTCATCCATTTCCAAACCTTGGCAAATGTTGCTTAACCTGGCCCCCTGTGGTAACCCATCCATTTCCAAACCTCGGCAAGGGTTGCTTAACCTGTCTCCGTGTGGTAACCCATCCATTTCCAAACCTCGGCAAGGGTTGCTTAACCTGTCCCCGTGTGGTAACCCATCCATTTCCAAACCTCGGCAAGGGTTGCTTAACCTGTCCCCGTGTGGTAACCCATCCATATCCAAACCTTAGCAAAGGTTGCTTAACCTGGCCCCCTGTGGTTACCCATCCATTTCCAAACCTCCGCAAGGGTTGCTTGGAATGTGAAATTAATTTAATAAGAACACCAAAATAATATTTATTTATTATGAAACACGTGTTCTAAATAGTCGCTCCATGTAAAATACTGATATTCAGCTGCATCCGGTTAGACTGGAAACCGACCCGAACATAGTTGGGAAAAGGCTAGGCAGATGATGACGTGTTCTAAATATAAAAATACTAGAATATACAACTTGAACATAGTTATCGATTTTCATGCCACCTAGAACTAACTTCACGATGTCGCTGGCTAAAATTCACTCTCATCATTTTTCTCCATCGCGCCAAAAGAAGTATAACTTTAAAAAAACAAGCCCAATAACATATAGTATATAGGTATAGTCGCCTATACAGCATATCACATGTACGTCTTAATATGTACACTCACAGCCAAATTAGAAAGTTGCGCACTAAAGGTGCGCACCAAAATGTGACACATTTTCGTTGCTTTAGCAGGTTTTACCCCTCGGATTTTTCTCATACCGGGCGCCTTACGATAACTGCAATTTGAAAGTCAGTGTCAGGTTGTGTGTTGAATTAAATATAAATCGCGACCGATTAAGCATCACGGTGTTATAATAATTACAGTCGTTAATAAAAACCCCCTGAGTTCATTTAATCTCATAAAATGACTATCATAATAAAAACTCGGGATTATATGATCACACAAGGGTTGTAAAGATGATTTTAATCTTTATTAAGAAATTTTAGTTTTGCATACAATCTGATAAAGAGCCGCAAAAAGGGAAACTAATCCTTAGTAATATTGTAAAAGCGAAAGTGAGTTGGTTTGTTTGTTGGTAACGTCTTCACGCCTACATGACTAAACCGATTTTGAATATTGGTACAGAGATAGTTGGGAGTCTGGAGACGGACATAGGCTAAGTGAGAAATGAGGGACAAAGAGGGAAGTAATGGAAAGGCGCTATGGCAAAAACTACAAGTAGCAAGTACCTGCAAATCGGGAAAGGGGAACTGTGTTACCCCGAATTAAACGCGAGCGAAGCCGCGGGCAAAAGCTAGTTATAAATAAAAACAATCTAAATAAAATATTTAAAAGTGCTTCCAATGAAAAGAAATCGCAAAAAGAAAAAGAAGACCTTGGGTTTGATCCAGCGTAATGTTGTTTGACTATCCGTTTCTTTACCAAACACGCTATTAGATCATTAGAACTGGGATTGAAATTACTGACCGTATTGTGCGCACCAAAATCGTGACACATTTTCGTTACATTAGCAGGTTTTACCCCTCGGATTTTTCTCATACCGGGCGCCTTATATATGAAAATCGATTCTTAAGGAGTAAACTCCAATAAGTAGAAGGTACCGAAAAGGAAAAAAGTAGAACTATCTACAAAATACAAAAAGAAATGAGATCCCATCAAAAACAATACTTGTCAAAAAAACCAAGTCTCGCAACACTCAGTTGTGCTGCTTTAAAAAGTTGTGAGATCCATGTAATACCAAGTCGATTATTAATTTATTCGGTCTCTACTTAAGCGACTTTCTGTCTTAATACGTCCAGTCTCTAAGACCACGATCGTGGTCCATAACAATTGAAAATCAATTGCGTCTGGAATCTCCGTACTCGAAGCATTAAGTTGTTACGTAATAATTAACAGCATCTTATAGTGACGCATATCAATATTAAAATTCTTTATTGTTTCATATAAATATATTGTGACTTGGTCATCGCCTGAAAACACGTGTAAATTCAATCGCCTGAAAACACATGTAAATTCAATTATTTAGTGCGATGGCCAAGTTTCGATATATTTATATGAAACAATAAAGAATTTTAATATTGATATGCGTCACTATAAGATGCTGTTAATTATTACGTAACAACTTAATGCTTCGAGTACGGAGATTCCAGACGCAACTGATTTTCAATTGTTATGGACCACGATCGTGGTCTTAGAGACTGGACGTATTAAGACAGAAAGTCGCTTAAGTAGAGACCGAATAAATTAATAATCGACTTGGTATTACATGGATCTCACAACTTTTTAAAGCAGCACAACTGAGTGTTGCGAGACTTGGTTTTTTTGACAAGTATTGTTTTTGATGGGATTATGTATTCCAAACAAATAAAAACATTTCAAATAAGGTGACTCAATGGGCGGTCTTATTGCTAAAATTGATCTTTTCAAGATAACCTTTGGATTGATATTTCTGTACAAATGATTTGTAATCTTTAAAAATAAATGAATTTAAACCGTAAGACGGAGACACAGTACTGTGGGAAGTAGATATGGTGTACCAATTATATATAAATAAAACACATACAATCTATTTAATTGTAAAATAATCACGTAGCATGTTTTTTTTCTTGTATAGATTCTTTTTTACCAATTGTTTGTGAAGGAGTGGATGTTGTTGGCCTTGTAGATTCTTAGACGCTTGTTACTTTTAGTTAACTTCTTAACTTATTTTACGTTTTCTAAAGTAAGCAATGACTTATTCACGCTGTTCTCTCATACTTAAACAATAACGCTGTAACAACAACATTGTAAAACCAAATGATTTTTAAACAGTAACTATGGAGTTTCTTGCCGGTTCTTTTGATTTTGACCAGGAGCAGAGAAGTAGGTTCACACTCTTTAACAGCATTTTAATAAGAAAAATATTATAATGCGCTATATTAATATGCTCTCATACGTTCACCATGATGCGGCCTAGGGTGGACCTTTTTTAAATGAAACCGCTTCACTCGAACTTTGAAGAGATCCAGATTAACTATATCTATATATATTTGACGGCATGGTAGGCGCAGTGTCTGAGCGATCGTTTGCTGCGCTGCGTGTAGCGGGGTCGACCCTCGCACGGAACAAATATTTGTATGACAGAAAGCTGTTTCGAGTCTTGCTGTTTGTATATGTGGGTGTAATATACAATGTTGTATGTGTTATGTTATTTAGGATAGTTATATATTATAAGTTAGTTTAATTAAGGACCACGCTACCGCATTAGGATTATTTCCTGTAAAGTTAGCAGTGTTGTTATAAATAAATAAATATTTGTAAACGCATCCACGATATAGGAGAATTCCCTAGTGTGGGTCAACGTTTATTTATTTATTTATTTATTTATTTATGCACACACAAAATACATGACAGGACATTACATTAAGACAGAAGAGCACAAAGGTACAGCTTATTTCATAAGAAATTTCTTCCAGCAGACCTGCGAGAGGAAAGTTGGATAAGATATGTAGACACAGTGTGTGGAAAAGATAAAACAGAAAATTTTAAATTAACAATCATATTAATAAACTTACATACAAATAATACACATATAAAAATAAATACTGAGATAGTAATATATACCTAAAATATCTAATTATACAGAATATTACAGTAAAGAGGACAAGTAATGCTCTTTGACTTGCTTTTTAAAAATAAATATAGTTTTAGATTCTCGAATGTTAGGCGGAAGTGTTCCACAAACGTACTGCGTGAACAGAGAAGGAGTAGGAGAAAAATTCTGTTTTATGTGAAGGGAAATTAAGATGATACTTAAGGTGGGATCTACACAGAGCATCAGGAGGGCGGGTAAACGAGAATCGATCACGCAGGTAGCTGGGATAGGCAGGATTAAAAAGTATATTATAGAGGAGACATAAAATCCGAGTGTTTCTGCGAAGACGAATAGGGAGCCACTTGAGTTCCTTGCGGAAGGAAGAAACATGGTCATATTTCCTCAAACCATACACAAAACGAATGCAAAGGTTTTGCAAGCGCTCCAACTTATTCAATAGCTCTTCAGTAGCATCTAAATAGCAGGCATCAGCGTAATCAATGCAAATTTTTTATATTATTATATAAAAAAAACTAACTTCTGAGCCAAGTAAGACACTTACTGAAAAGTAGGAAAACACTTAAGAAGTAGTTTATAAAGGGACTCTATATTCTAACGTAATATTCTATTTACACATTTCATGTGATAAAAACGTAGTCATCTCTTTATCAGCCACCAACATGCACTATTGAGCATGGGGCTCCCATAAACGTCATAACGAGGGGTTCAATGTCCAAGGGTGATATTCATATAACGTGGGTATCATTGGAGTGCAATCTACTTATCTCTCGACCTCTAAAGTTAGGAGGATAAATAAAACGGTCTAGGAATTTTTTTATAGTTCTCAAAATATGAAAGGATAAGGACTTAACTTCAAGCCTATTCTAAGCCAAAGAGTTTGGCAGAGAACAACAAAAAATTGTTGAGAAGAAAATCGACGGATTATTTTGTTTTATTTCTAAATAGCTGGTGCCCGCGGCTTCGCCCGCGTGATGATCAAAATAAAGGAGCCTTTGTGTTTTTCCAGACTATAATCTACCTCTGTGCCAATTTTCATCAAGGAAGATTACTCTTTTAAAATCCTTTTAGAATCTTGAAAGAGTAACAAACACCCATACATCCATCCTCACAAACACTCGCATTTATAATATAACTAGCTGTGCCCCGCGTACGTTGCAATGCAATTTTCTACCTTTCTTTCTACCATACCTACCCTATCTTTCAAGTTGGATCAAACTACATACGGTTTGCAAATTGAATTTAAAATCGGTGAAGTAGTTTAGGAGTCCATCGTGGACAAACAACGTGACACGTGTCATATATATGAATATTAGTAGGAAGTAGAACAAGAACTAAAATACACTATTTCTTCAATTATGTTTATATGGTTTGATTATCAAACCACTCACTGGTTAATTTTTTCACAGAACAAAGGGAGTACATACCTCCACGCATTACCGAGATTAAGGGTCTTGTCGGACAACAAAGTCATCCAATGAGGGTTCCGTTGTTTTCTTTTGACATACGGAATCCTAAAAACCGTAATTTCCCGTCAAAACAAACATCATTCAACGTAGTAGAACACAATAAAAACGTCATTAGCCGTCACATAAACCAGTCGACACAATATGGACACGTTATGAGCCGTTAGCTTTAAAAGCCGGAACACGTGGCTTCACCGTAATTACTTCCAACTGTAGCTGAATGAAAGCCTGATGGCTTGATTGACTGTACTATACCAGGTACGGTAATTAACTTTTATTTGGAAGTTGGAATTTACTGGAAATCTAGAGCCCTGTTAGGTTTCTTAATATTATGGTAGTGATCGTCTAGTTGACTGCCAAATCATAGGTGTCAATTCAATTCAATTCATTAATTTTCTCACCACAATATTTAAAGACTAGCTTTATGACGGGCCTGTTGGTCTAGTGGTTAGGTTAGGCCCTGACTGCTAGGCCTATAGTTTTTGAGAAAGAGAGAGAAAGAGGGAAGAAAAGGCAAAACTTAGCTTTGCTATTACAATAAATAAGGCGCAAGGGCAAATACTACGGGTAGTAGGTACCTGTAAATCAGGAAAAGGGGAACTGTGTTTCGACGAATTTAACGGGAGCGAAGCAGCGGGCAAAAGCTAGTTAGCATTATAAACACAAAAATTGCACGCAAACAACTTTACAAGTGTCCCAATTTTACGAACATAACAAAACATTTAAGATAGAACAATGTTGTCGTGTCATATTTTAGGTGAAAGTATATGGACATGGTGTCAAATGATAACTGATAAGCCATAGGTGATTGACACGCGATTATGTGTCTTATTACTAATCAGAGTACATCAACGTATTTTGTGAATACATTACACAGGATTACTGGACAAAAACCCATCTACATTTATGTTTTTAGAGTTCCGCAACTAAAAATGAAAAAAGGGAACCCTTATTGGATCATTTTGTTATCCGTCTGTCAAGACTCTTTATCTCGGGAATAAGTAGAGAGATCAAGTTAAAATTAAAACCCTATACTCAAGTTTGTAGTCCCTTTGTTCTGTAAAAAAATTTAAAAAAAAGTTTGTACGGAACACTCAGGGCGCAAGTCTGACTCACTCTTTTTATATAGCAAATTATATTTTACTAGCTGTTCCCCACGGTTTCACCCGCGCTGCTCAGCAGCTGTTGGTCGTAGCGTGATGTTATATAGCCTATAGCCTTCCTCAAGAAATGGACTATCCAACACTAAAAGAATTTTCCAATTCCAACTAGTAGTCCCTGAGATTAGCGCGTTCAAACAAACAAACTCTTCAGCTTTATAATATTAGTATAGATTTGTATTACTATAACGCCCACAATTCCCTAAGAATCAGACAGGTGTACCTTGTAGTACACATTTCACCAGTTATTTTTTAGGTATCATGTAATAGGGGGCAAGCGTATTGCCATCAATCAAACACGGACCCATGCTCCGTGGCTGTACTGCAAACTTTCTTATATCAAAACCCCATATAACACTTTACTCGACCTGGGAAGCTTACCCTAGCCTTACTATCTCACGCTCGCTACTTCGTCCGTGTGGCATAGTTAGGTACTTTGGGCTAACGATAACTTTAACACGCGTGATTTCGAAAAAAAATCAATTTAAAAAAAGTTAGCCTAAGTCCGGCTCCAGGGTCCCAACTATCTCTGTACCAAAATTCATCAAAATCGGTTTGGCCATTGTAGCGTGAAGACGTAACAAACAAACTCACTTTTGCTTTTATAATATTAATAAGGATTTAAACTTCATGTACAGTATTGGTTCGTAGGCGAACTTAAAGCCATAAGGCATTCTCTACCAGTCAACGTTTGGGTAAAATATGACGACATTGTAATAGGGTACAAAAAATTATCTAAAAATAATATAATTTGATTCACATTTCATAGACGAGTAGCTTTTGGCTGCACGTACTGAACCATTAACTTTAACACACAAATGTAATTTCACCTTTAGATTGACATTAATCTTAAACGCATTTTGGTGTAACGATAAAATATTTGGTGACAATGACAAGAGTGAAATTGACTTTTAATAGCTTTCTGTAAACTTAGATAACTACACCGCGCACCGCTCAAAACGTGGTTCAATCAACTGTGCGAACAGTAAAAAGTATTTCTAAATTATATCTATAAGCAGAGTGGCCTGCCGGGGCACCGCCTGCCAGCGTTGCGGGTTGATAGCAAGAGATACCGCGGCCCCGGAACGTAAAGGGCAATAGAAGGAACAAGGGTATGTTTTAGTCAGTACAAGTCTGACACTCCCCTGGAGAGAGTCTGGGGAAGTTTTTTGATGATTTCCCACTCACAAAAAAAAACTATAAATATAAAGGGAATCGATTGTCTTGGTATGGACATGTAATAAGGAGGAATGAAGCAAATGGGACTAAAAGAGTGATGGATCGTTGCGCTCGTGTTCGTGGCAGTACCAACACTTTACTGGGTATTTTTACTGATTTGGAGTCTCCTATGTTTGCAAAGATGATTGCGGTTTCATGTCCATACTAAACTGGCTTTTTTGGCCTCGCACAGACAATAACCTTGTCTGTACTATTTTATTTCATTTTGTTATTGTTATACTTGTTTTGTGCGAGTCCCAAATAAAAGATTTTCTTTCTTTCTCTCTTTATACTAACATAGTTTTAAGTGCATTGTTTCTAGCAATTTTAAAGGGAAACTTTTATTACATCGTCTCAAACGTTTTCGTTAGTGTGTTGCATGTCGCGTGACGGTCGGCTGCGGAGTAGGGACGTCTATAATGTGAAATAAGTTTCACTGTTACCACCGAGGTTTCATAAAACCACGCAATTGTTGTTTTAGTCCTGCTACCCTACCATGACTTCTTAAAGCAGAACTTATTCCGCTGAGGGAAAAAGACAGAGCTTTACAGGGTGTCTAACACCATCTCCACCACTCCACCACTCATCGACGGGCCTGTTGGTCTAGTGGTTAGTGGCCCTGACTGCTGAGCCGGAGGTCGTGGGTTCGATTCCCACCCAGGACAAACTTTGTGTGATGAGCATGATTGTTTGTTCTGTGTCTGGGTGTGATTTATCTATAATGTATATATTTATAAATTATATAAGTATGTATATCAGTTGTCTGGTTAACACATAACACAAGCTCTGCTTAGCTTGGGATCAGATAGCCGTGTGTGAGTTGTCCCAACATATTTATATTTATTTAATTTATCTCTTTCACTCAGTGGAATAAGTTCTGCTTTAAGACGTCCTACTGGATTCAAATAAATGCTTAATTACTCTAAAATAGGTACACGAATGAGCTGTTTTTCTGAAAAAATGTTTTCCCGTTGTACGTCGTAAACATCGTGAGCCATTTAACTTTGTTATCGACAAAATTATTTCGTGGTCCGTCCTTGAATGTGATTTGCGCCCATTACGTACCTAAGCACTTTTAGTTAGACCTCCATTTACCCCGAACAAGCAACGGTGGGTCTGTCTTAATTACATTTTATTACTTAGTGTCCTTGTCGTTAGGAATTTTAATTACACAAACAACTAAAGCTAAGAGCAAAATAGCATAGATGTTACAGTATAGTTTTAATTACTTCAAAACTTTACTTCTAGCATAATTATATACTAAATAACTTACAACAGTTAGTTAAGTGTATATAAGTGCATATAAGTAAACTATGTTTATTTAAATTTTACTCGACCGGCGGGGAATGTATTCAACAGTCTTTTGTATTGTATGAGTGTGTGCTTTTATGGCGCTACAGACAAGTTAAACGCGCGGTCCAATTTTGATGATTCTTACGTCAATCGTTCCGATTTTTTTTGGAGTTTGGTGATTGCCAAACTTCTGTTTTTTTTTTTCCGAATTGTAAATCATCAAATTACTTCCCTCGCTCTGGGCGGTGCGGGAGGAAGTGTCAGAATTTTACTGACTTGAAGCCTATGTTCCTTCTTTTGCTCTTTATGTTCAGGGGCCACGGTATCTCTTTCGAACAACCCGCAACCCCGATAGGGAACTTCTGATGCTGAACTATCGATTTATTTAATCGAAGATACTTTACTTATTGTGTATTTTCACACAAATATTATAAATATGTGTCTGTCTATTTTTGTTCTTTCTTCACGCTCAAACGGCTTGTCAGATTTGAATGAAATTTGTATATAGACAGCTTACTCCCTAGATTAGTACTTCCATAAATACCGGTTCCTCGTACGCCTGCCAGTGCGAAGTTCTAGTCGGCAACGAGGACCCTTGGAAAAGTATGTATGTGTTTATAAAATAACTAGCTGTGCCCAGCGGTTTCACCCGCTGCTTATTTAGGGGTCTGAAAAATAGATGTTGGCCGATTCTCAGACCTACCCGATATGTACACAAAATTTCGTTTAAATCGGTCCAGCCGTTTCGGAGGAGTATGGGAACGAAAACTGTGACACGAAAATTTTATATATTAGATAATTCCAAATACGAAGTAACTACATCCTACTAATATTATAAATGCGAATGTTTGTGAGGATGGATGGATATATGGATGCATGTATGGATGTTTGTTACTCTTTCACCTCAAAACGGCAGAACGGATCTTGATAAAATTCAGCACAGAGGTAGATTATGGTCTGGAATAACACATACGATACTTTCTATTCATAAGACGCGGGCGAAGTCGTGGGCGCCAGCTAGTATGAAATAAATTAGCTACCAATACCAGACAGTAAAATTCCGAACAACGTTGAAGTCACCCGGGCGTAAAGACCGCTACATACCGCACACGCCTTCCACTCGATTGCTTAGCCACGCGTGTGTGCACTTCGCTTCGTATTCCCAACTATTTAAACACAATTCCCATCGACCAACTACAAGCAGATTGTATCTCTTTTAAATAGTCCGTCTGTCTAGTGACGACAGGCTGAGTCGGCGCGTTCGTGGTCCACGCCAAAGAGATGTCAGCAAAGCAGAGGGGTTTGCCAGGGCCACTGCTTTGTGTGCCAAATTGAATCAAGATCTATTAAGCCCTTTTGATGTGAAAGAGTAACAAACATCCATCCATACATCAATACATCTATCCATTCGTCCTCACAAACATTCGCATTTACAATATTAGTAGGAAGTAGGATAGTAGGATTAAAAAATGTTTTGCTTGTTTTTCTTTTTTGTTTATCTTTTTATTCTGAAGAAAATAACTGAATGAAAAAAAAGAGGAAATACTTTTATTTTTCCACAAACACGAATCGCCCAAATCTTTCACCCTTGTCAGTCTTGGTTTGTTTAACAAAATCCTTCGTTCCACATATTTTATCCTGAATAACTAAGGCCACATTTCGCACATCTAAACCCATATCATCGAAGTATGTATGCTGTCTTGTCTTCAGTACTTTTTATTCAGAATGACAGCACGGCATTGGTTTTTAGTGAAAAACAAACGCTGTGCTGTGGGCTCCCATAGCTCAGCATCATTCTGATTGGTGAGCTGCTTGTAGCAGTCACGCTGTGCAAGCTATTTTCTTTCCGTTCCGATTGTTTTAGTAATATTTGTGATGTTTTGTATGTTCAATGTTTTTTTTTAAATAAGGCTATTAATAATTAATAGAAAATTAAATGGTGTTTATCAACAGAATATTACAAATAAACGTGATCAGATCACTGTGTGATATAAATTGCCAATTACTTACAACATAAATTGTAACTCATTTCAGAAATAATTTTAAATTCTTATTTTTAAATTTAGACTGTTTGGCGGTGTCATAATTTAGTTTCTCTTTCTTTCTTTAGTCTGAGAAGACAAAGCGCAGGGAAAAAAGAAAATCATAGTTTCTTGATTAATGACAAAACAACTTTTTGTTCTGTTATTTAATTTCTACCTAATCATATTAAAAAAACGTCGTTTAATTGACGTGAGCTGTTCTCAGCTCCATAATACCCTCGCCTGTGGCTTGGGCGTTAATTCCACCTCGGCTGCACTGACAGACGCCTCACTTAAATCAAAATTTACTGTTTTCTTTTCATAAGTAACTGTTCTTATTATTTATATGTTACGTGTTAGAAAATAATGCCCTATTATATTATTTTATCGTAGCATTTGACCTCACTATGAAAAGCTATTCCATGTTCGTTGAAATAATGACTTGAATAGCTGTAGAAATATGTTATTTCTAACAGGGTTATAATCTTTATTAATATTACAAAAGCGAAAGTGAGTTTGTTTGTTACGTCTTCATGCATAAATGGCCAAACCGATTTTGATGAACTTTGGTACTCAGATTGTTGGGATCTTGGAGACGGACATAAGTAAAAAGTGGAATAAGAGGGAAAAGAAAGTTTTTTTTTTTCGATATTCACGTGTGTTAAAGTTAGCGTTAGCCCAAAGTATCTATGCCACGCGGACGAAGTCGCGGGCGAAAGCTAGTACGAAATAAAAGGGACATTGATTAGCTGCTTTCCGTATACATACCATTTATTTTAATCGCTTAGTAGCAGCTGCGCTTGACTGGTTGGTCTGTGGATGGGTCCGTAGCATATCGAGTTTTGTACGTGCCTTGGAAATCACGCTAAGCTGTCCCGTCAGTCATTTGGTAGATCTTTGAGAGTCGTTAAAGACAATCAGTGTCCCCAAAGTCTGACAACCAGTATTAGGTACTAAGGGGTATTACCCAGTACCGCTTTAGGCAGAAGCTAGGCAGATGATGTTTTTTAAGGTTCACTTTGTTGTCTGTCTATATGTCTACTTGTCAAGACTCTTTATCTCGGGAACTCGTAGAGATATCGAGTTGAAATTAAAACCATATACTCAAATCTGTAGTCCCTTTGTTCTTTGAAAGAAATAACCCTCTAAGTTTACACAGTCATAAAATATGGCCGTTTATGTCGCAAGTTTGTATGGAACCCTCGATGTGCAAGTCAGACTAGCTCTTGGCCCTTTTTTCTGGATTCCATTACTATCGTTGTTGCTTAAACTTGTAAAAGACTATATTCAACTACGTCTACTTAGACTCAAAGTCGATTCCAACAAAATTTGATAAATCTAGGCAGATGAGATGATACCTTCAACAATCTGGAAGCTATTTCTTCATTTGATTTTTATAACAACTTCAACGAATCTCTCACTAACTCGCGTATGAAACTCTCTTTGAATTGAAATTCTCACACACCAAAACAAAACTAAGCCATAGTTTTCCACAAACCCCTTTTGCAAAATTTCTATTGAAACAACCAAAACCGACCGAGTAACTACTACATCATCAGAATTGCATTCATCTCCTTTCATTCAAGAGATATGAGGTTTCATGGAAATTACGTTCAACATTCGTATCAAAGCTGTTACGCAGAATATGTAAACCACAGAGCATGGAGTGGCACAGAAACGGCAATACTAATACATTTATTTAAAAAAGCAGTGATGACAATCTATAGAAACTGTTTTGTTATGTTAGTATGAGTTCAAAAAGGTTAAAGTCACCACTCTTGCAGTCAGTAAGCCTGATATACTAATAAAAAATACAAGACCAAGGTTTTATGCAGTGTTACTGGCATACATGACATTAGTATTCCATTATAATCACTCAGTTTCTGTCACTACATTTGTTTTATAGTGCATGTTAACGGTGATACGCTTGTTTTGTATATTTATATAATTATAGTCCTCCTAACCGTTGTCGTCCACGACGACCAAACTCGATGTTATAGTGCACGCGTGTGCGCAGCCACAGATGCACTCTGTTCCCTCACTGCCACAGTCCGATGGGACGGCAATTCGACACCACCGGAATGAGAGCAGTATCAAAGGCTTAACGTGCTTTCCGTATCATACCTCCAATTTCCAAACTCCGGGCTATTACTGAGAAATTCCTTATGGAAAAACCCTATTACGCTTTTTACCCAACGAATCGACCCCAGGAGTCCGTGCTCAGCAATCGTGCTTAGTTGATTTTTACAGCAATCAGTTTTTTAGTTTTAAATGTCTCTTTATTATATACTAGCTGTTCCACGCGGTTTCACCCACGCTGCTCAGCACCTCTTCTGCTCATCCGCCTTCCTCAAGAAATGGACTATCCAACACTAAAATAATTAAACAAACTCTTCAGCTTTATAATATTAGTATAGATTAGTACGCCATTGATGGCAAGACATATAGTTCTATTTATGATTATTGACATCTGTATTTATGGTTACCTATGTTCTACAAATAAACAGATTTGATTTGATTTACAACAATGCCTGCTCTAACGTTTCCGTGTTCTATGTACCAACCGATCATGGTTTATGTTTCAAGACAGGCATTTCTAAAGTAATCCGAGTTTATGTCCGTCAAACAGGCTGTACCTATTGTATCTGACGTATTGGATTATACAACTACCTCGTTGATAGCGTAAGAGGTAGCGTTGTCGGTGTTCATTTGCTGAAAAGGTGTTCTTCTCGTATTTCTAGGTGAAAATGTACACTTACCTGTAGGGTTTCCATGACATCTTATCATCATCTGCCTAGCCTTTTCCCAACTAAGTTAGGGTCGGCTTCCAGTCTAACCGGATGCAGCTGAATATCAGTATTTTACATGAAGCGACTGAATATCTGACCTCCACAACCCAGTTAGTACTGGGTAAAACGATACCCCTTGGTAAGACTGGTTGTCAGACTTTCGGAACACTGACTACCTGTAACGACTGTCAAAGATTTACAAATGACAGCCGGGACCAACGGTTTAACGTGCTTTCCGGGGCACGGAGGAAGCGCGACATCTTATAGTAGTACTTATTCCTGTGTGAGAAAGAGATGGTGCTAGACACCATGTATAGCTCTGTCTCTTACCCTCAGTGGAATAAGTTCTGTTTTAAGACGTCATGGTAGGGTAGCTGTTTCGCCTGAAAGACACGTGGCAGTCCCTGGATAATATAAGTTTTGATCATAGTCTACCTATGAGCTTTTCTCTTAGTTACTATTTTAAACACACACAATCTCGTGGATTTATAATTACGGAAAATAATAGGCGGAACGGTTGGCGCAGTGGCTGAGTGATCGACTGCTACGCTGCGTCTCGCGGTTTCAATCCCCGCACGGAACAAATATTTGTATGACCTACAGATAGTTGTTTCGGGTCTGGCTGTTTTTGTATGTGATTTTAAATGTTTGTAAACGCACCTACGATACAGAAGTTCCTAGAGTCAGAAGTAAAATAAAAGGGCTGCATAATGTGAGGCACCATAACCTCGCACCGTAGGTACCTGATGCACATTTTACCTCATTTATGAAAGAACCATAAAACCTTACCAAAACCTTTTCAGAGCTTAATAGAGCGATTTTACAACCTTTTTACAGCCACGTTGAATGCTGAGCCATTTGGCAAACTCGTTTTAAAGGGCTTTTTATTACCACATTGATAGATGGCAGCACCATATCACAAACCTTTGTCGATGGTGCAAGCCTCAAGGCTAGATTGTTGATCAACCTTCCTAAGCACGTGTTTCGGTCTTTGAGACCGTTAAACTTTTTTTTTCCACTATGGCAATTACCTATGCATACGCTAGCATTATAATTGGAAGTTATCCCACGGTGTAGTTTTAAACGTAGCCTGTGTTAATTGGGGTTAATGTAGCTTTCCATTATTGAGAGAGTTTTTAGAATCACTTCAGTAGTTTCGATGATTAGGCACGCCCCTAATCCAAACTTACAAACACACAAATGAGAAATTAAACAACGAGTTTTATTTTAGACGATGGAATGTTGTAATTCCTATCAGCTTTTCACTATTTTGCTACGTTCATTTCAGAGTGAAAAGTATTAACTACGTATTTGGTGACAATTGGTCTGTGAGACCGATAGGAAAAAGTGTATCAAAAATTTGCGTGAGTATACGAAGGTTAAAATAATCTGAAACGGTGTGAGGCTAAACCAATAAAGATAGGGATCGATTGAAGTTGCTTTTACGATTATGTTGTAACTATAGAATGGGGTCTGCTAAAAAAGTTGTAAAAATCTAGGTCATCGCATTAAACTACTGACGTGTGAAAATAAACCTCGGCTCTATTTTTTTAAAACACCGTTTACTAGTTAGGAGTAACCTTCCAAAAGGGCTTATTTATATTTTTGCTTTGTGACTTTGATTAGATTCACCGAATTTTTGCCACCGACTTCCGAAAATTAACGCAATTTTTTATTTCAGCGTTTTAGTCGTGGAACGATTGTATTTGGCACAATTTTTTTATCGAGTATTAATTTTCCATTGCTAGTAAAAGATATAAACAAATCATCCATGTACTACAACGAAAGACAAATTATGTATTATAGAAGATCCTACTTTATTAATATTATGGGCCTGTTGGTCTAGTGGTTAGTGGCCCTGACTGCTGAGCCGGAGGTCGTGGGTTCGATTCCCACCCAGGACAAACTTTGTGTGGTGAGCATGACTGTTTGTTCTGTGTCTGGGTGTGATTTATCTATAATATGTATGTATTTATAAGTATGTATATCAGTTGTCGGGTTACCATAACACAAGCCTGCTTAGCTTGGGATCAGATAGCCGTGTGTGAGTTGTCCCAAGATATTTATTATTATTTATTTAGTTTGTGAGGATGAATGGATGTTTGTTACTCTTTCACGTCAAAACGGCTGAACGGATCTTGTTGAAATTTGGCACAAAGTTAGATTATAGTCTGGAATAACACATGGGATACTTTTTTTCGATCATCACGCTGGTGAAGCCGTGGGCGCTAGCTAGTAATTCATAAACTACTGAAGCAATATAGATAAAACTGATACGGAGATAGATATAACTCCTTCTGGAGTATACCTATTCTATTAAAAAAAGATTTTTTTGACGGAGTAAAAAATTCGAATTGAGAACCTCCTCCTATTTTAAGTCAGTTAAAAACATCTATGATAACCGTCGTCACAGTCATGTTAAAAACTAGAACTTTAGTCTAAAATCCGATACTAAAGGATATAATTATTTCCTAGGAAAAGTTATAGACAAATCTCATTTTTGTGTAGGAGGATACATTTTTAGTATACTGGTTTTTCTCCATTACTGAAAAATATTTTGTCATGAAAACCCACTTTAAAAAAACTGTTGATGTTAATAAATATTAGGGAATCTGAACTCGTTTCTTGCCTTAACAGTAACAAGAACACAATATTGTGGCAGCAATATACCGGAATAAATAAATTCGTCTCCTGGGGTTACAGCGGGGGACGCATGAGATTCGACTTTTACCTGTCAACTCGATATTTTTCCTAGATGCACTTTGCTTGATCAGGCCATCGACATCACTGATAAAGAAACACAGGTCATGTCCTTGGTAACAAATATGATAAAGGTTGCTACGGAAACTAACAAAACACTGAAAGACTTACAAGGTACAGTCGCCAAAATAATTTCGTGTGCACACAATGTGACCTACCTAACAGACTATTTTTATTAATGTACCGTAGTCGGTTAAAACACATGTATAAACACTCCAGATGCTATTAAAGAAGTCAGATGAAAGTTTTTGAGGATAACGCAATCCCACAGTACAAAAGCTAAACATTTGTATGGTCCATCACAATGGCGTAATTAGGTACGGATAAAAAATAGCTTTAAAACCTTCATTTTATTAATTTGCGTTTACAGATACATCTCATTTGTAAGATACAGGTCCATAAAATTCAATGGTGATATAAAACATTCTAAAATATTGACCTCTGAATTTGTTTCGGTAGATTGTTTTACTCAGAAAAGTCAAATAGGAAACACCAAGCCAATCTAGTTTTTAAAATTACGTATAAAATATCTTTTTTAATAATCTGCTTACAAAAATAAATTTCGTTTCATTTATTTAGGAAAAGGCTGGGATAATCAATTAGACCATTAATATTTCAATAAGACCATTACAGGCCACTTTTAAATGTCAAAAAACAGGATGACACCCAACTCTTTTGTCAACTGTACCACCTAATATTCCCAAAGAATGACTCAGCTCGTGGTGAGAGGTATGATACTTTGTTATTTACTGTGTGGGCAACATTTTGTTATCATTTTCTGGTAATTTATTATCTAAATCCCCGTGTAACGCCGTGACGCAGGTGGGTCTACGACATGTTCGGCCGATTATTCATGTTCAGCAAATATGGAGGAAAAAAGTTGCGATGGGTTAAGTAATTATGTTTTGGTGTTCTAAACAGATGTAGTCTTCTTTATTGTGTGGTTGTGTATGTGTCAGAGTTATTTATGACGCCCATAGGCCCTTTTTTGCTTATGGGAAACCATCAAATTACTTCCCCTAAAGCAGAGGGGCCTGTCAGGGGTACCGCCTGCCGGAGTTGTGGATTGTTCTAAAGATATACCGCGGCCCCGGAACATAAAGAGCAAATCAAGGAACATGGGTGGATTTTAGTCATTACAAGTCTGACACCCCCTAGCGCACAGCCCAGGATAGTTATTTGATAAAGTTCCATAACAAAAAAACTCTCGGATTTTTTTTTTGTAACGTGGGTCGCACTTACGTCATTGGAGAAATTCCTGGAGTTATTAATCAATAAAACAGCTGTACACACAACGGCACATCAACCTACACAAAACAATATTAACCTGATCTCTCTACTACGGTGTGCGATCCGTAGAAAAGAGATCAGGTTATAATAGTTTGGGATAGGTTGACCTGCCGTTGTGTGTACAGACGCCAGCAGGTCAAGCTACCCGAAACTGTCAATTTTTCCCAATGAACCTTGAACCCAATACTTTAGAAATAAAGTCGAAAATTTATCAAAGAAATCTGACAGATTGTAGTAGCTTGATGTGCAGGCGTCTGTACAATATTCCATTTTCAGGTATTCGTACAAAACAGTGTCGTTCCGAACTCGAAGTTTAATAAAAACTTCGCTCCAATCCGGAACATTGCAACTACCAAATATCGAACATCATACAATACCGACATGCGTTTAATTGCTTCACATATTTATATATACATACAGTTAGGTTTAGACCGTTTCCAAGAACTGTGTAATTGATACTCGATTTTACTTGGAAACATCAAACAAAAACATACGTAGGTTGCATTTCATCTTCACAAAGGCATTAAACATAGCTTAATACGAGTATAATGTAGCTCCTAGTCCACAAAATATACAGTGCCAAAGCTTTCTACAATTGTGACACATTTTGAAAATACCCTTATTTGACCCATATAGTGGTAGGATTTTTTTGCGGATTGGAAATCATCAAATAACTTACCCCGCTCTGGGCGGAGCGGGGTGGAGTGTCAGACTTGTACTGACTAAAACCCACCCATGTTCCTTCTATTACCCTTTATGTTCTGGGGCAGCGGTATCTCTTTCGAACAACCCGCAACCACGGCAGGCCCCTCTGCTCCCTGCACTAACGCGCCAGCAACACGGCACCAGTCCGTACAAGTCTGACTCTCTGACTCTGAGAGCGGGTGAAGTTATTTGATGATTTCCCAATCGCAAAAAAAATGGATGGTAGTTGAAGGCTTCGGTATGATCTGTCGCCATAGGAAAAGGGCGTGAGTTTTCGTTTAACAATATATGTCAATAGCTGTTAACTGCAAATTCGTTAGCGTAGAAATTTTAAACCCCAATGCACATATATATAACACTAGCTGTTCCACGCGGTTTCACCCACGCTGCTCAGCACCTGTTGGTCGTAGCGTGATGTTATATGTTATATGACAATGAAATGGACAATCCAACACTAAAAGAATTTTTCAATTCCAACCAGTAGTCCCTGAGATTAGCGCGTTCAAACAAACAAACAAACTCTTCAGCTTTATAATATTAGTATAGATTTCCACTCTTTTTGGTAGAAAATGCTATGTCTCTAAATGTTATTTAAAAATACGCCCTCATCCACGCGGGATTTTGTTTTAAGCCTGTCAAAAAATTTAAAATATCAAAACTCATTCACGAAAACGATACAAATATCCCAATTCCAATATCCGTTAAGTCCTTACTTCCGCGCAGTCATGTAGATACTATTAAATGAACCTCGTTTTTAACGAAAATATGAATATTCGTTACAGTTTATCAAAGCGGTCACTTGGCAGAACAGTTTATTTAATTGGTTTACTTCGTTCATCGCATTTTTCATTAATTCACATAGATAGATAGAATATACTTTATAGCAGGTATGATTTTTTTAATAAATAAATCCTTACTAATATTATAAAAGCGAAAGTGAGTTTATTTGTTTGTATGTTACGTCTTCACGCCTAAATGGCCAAATCGATTTTGATGAATTTTGGTACTGAGATAGTTGACACCCTGGAAACGGACATGGCTAAAAAAGTGAGAAACGGGGGAGTAAGAGGGAAGAAAAAGGGAGAGAAAGATACATTTTTTTCGATCATCACGCGGGTTAAAGTTAGCGTTAGCCCAAAGTAATTAAGCCACGCGGACGAAGTCGCGGGCGGAAGCTAGTAAATAAATAATTGAAAAAATTAAATATTTGTATTTGCTAAACTTAAATTAAAACACAGTGGTGGTTATCCAAAAGGAAACTTAAATGCTGCTTAAAGTAAAAACGGAATAACATCTACTATTTCCCTGAAAACCATTTATTTTCAGGATACATTTATGTTATGTTTTTAAGGACGGCACGGTTAGCGCAGTGGCTGAGGGATCGACAGCTGCGCTACGTGTGGTGGGTTTGATTCCCGCACGGAACAAATATTTGTATGACCTACAGGTAGTTGTTTCGGGTCTGGCTGTTTGTGTATGTGAGTTAAAATGTTTGTAAACGCACCGACGATACAGGAGAAATTCCTAGTGTGAGACATCTTTTGTAAAAAAAAAATGTGTGAATAACCTATGTAAAATCTCACTTCTTATCATATTTTCAATCTACCTATATTCCCATCAAGTTTAGACATTTATTTAATGTTTTTCCAGCACCAAGAAATGTCTTTAATAAAAATCTTCTTCACAAAGTAGTTGACGTGACGTGAGTCGTCCTTTTAATAAAGTGTTAACGGTTCAGAAATGTTGACGTGAAAGCTCTTGGGTGTGTGATTTTCTATTCTCTTTGAGCCAAACGAAAAGGTGGATTGCCTACTATTCAGGTGACGTCAAAAATGTAAGAAGTGCTTACATATAAATCTTTTGGTAAATAAGTGTTTGACATCGATGTCCCACGCGTTTAGTCTATTTTACGTAATGTTCTGTAATAATATTTTCAACACACTTCCTGGAAAAATGGATCTTAATTCACTGAAATTAGGTTCAACATGCAATGAATTGCACACACGTGGTTTTTTCTCATATATCGCAATGAGGTCATTATTTTTTTCTATTTCACCACGGAGCTTCAAATCCTCATAGATGGCGGTGTTTTTTTTTTTTTTTTAAATGCGTGGCGGGTTTTTGAATGCTTCATCCTTACTAAAATTATGAAAGCGAAAGTGAGTTTGTTTGTTTGTTACGCCTTCACGCCTAAAGAGCAAAACCGATTTTGATCAATTTTGGTACAGAGATAGTTGGGGCGGAGACGGACATAGGAAAAATAATGGGAAAAGGAGGAGAAAGAATGAAGAAAAAAGGAGAGGGAAAATAAAATATCACTCTGATATTTTTAATTCCGATCATTACGCGGGTTAAAGTTAGCGTTAGCCCAAAGTAACTATGCCACGCGGTCGAAGTCGCGGGCGGAAGCTAGTCCTACTAATATTATAAATGCGAAAGTTTGTGAGTATCCTGGATGTATATTTGATCCTCTTTTATGAAAAAACTACTGAATCTTGATAAAATTGGCACAGAGGTAGATTATAGTCTGGAATTACACACAAGATTTTTACTACCTAAGTACTATGTTTTTGTTTCTGCATCAGCCTAAGTTTGACTGTTAGAAAATGCCCAAGGCATTAAGTCCACCGTTAAACAGTGTTTATTTTACACTAGCTGTTCCTCGCGGTTTCACCCACGCTGCTCAGCACCTGTTGGTCGTAGCGTTATGTTATATAGCCTATAGCCTTCCTCAAGAAATGGACTATCCAACACTAAAATATTTTTTCAATTCCAACCAGTAGTCCCTGAGATTAGCGCGTTCAAACAAACAAACTCTTCAGCTTTATAATATTAGTATAGATGTGAATGAAGTTTTAAAATATTCACAACATCCCTAATTCGAAGCCTTTTTTAGGATATAATTTAATACAGTAAGGGCAACAGCACTCTTTCAATAAACTCGCCACCCGACCTCTAAATATTACATTTCAATTCAGAATCTCATTATTCCAAGTCAAACAGCATTGCAAGCCATGTCGGCTACATTCGATAACTTCAACCGCCATATTTGCATGAAAATGTCCACACTGGAAGCGAACGAACGCTTTTGTAGCTAAAATTGAGCTGGGAAATGGAATATGTGGTTTGAAAAGATGGTGCTTTTGGTAACGTTGTCTTTGTACAGAAAGTACAGTTGTACTATGTAAGTTTCTACACTTATACAACACTATCTTTCGACCGCGGCTTCGCCCGCGTTAAATTTGGGGTAACACAGTTCTCCTTGCGCCTCATTGTTTTCCCTTTTCTTCCCTCTTTCTCCCTCACATCCCATCTTTTTTAAAATAAAAATTAGCCTATGTCCGTCTCCTGGTTCCCAACTATCTATGTACCAAAATTCTTCACAATTGGTTTAGCCATTAAAGCGTGAAGAGGTAACAAACAAACAAACTCACTTTCGCTTTTATACTATTAGTAAGGATTAAGGAATCAATAAACAATTACTCTCAATTCACATTAATTGACTAGATGTTTTTTGTGTTGATTCCTGTATTGTGTCTTTTGTTTTGTTTTTGTTTGCACCAAACAAATGATGTTTACAACAATCTACTCCGGAGGAGTCAACTGTTACATTTATAACAATCAAATATGTATGGGCGACTTAAAATGTGGTTATTCAACCTACTTGAAGATTAATATCGCAGTGATCAACCAAATGAGGTGATTACACCAGAAATAGTGAAAAATACCGTAGGATTAACATCGATCAAAAATACGCAAACTAGTAGACAAGATAGGATTTTAAAAGTGCTTTAAAACGTAGGTACAGTCCGCAAAAAAGATAAGTAACCAGGATCTTCAGATAAAAGTTTCAGTTTCAGTTTTCAGTTTTTTTGCTTAATGATACAATGGACATTTTCATTTGAATTTAATGAATTGTTTGTTTTCTACCTTGTTTGAAATAATTCATTGATTATTAAGAAAAGGTTAACTGTATCGGACGAACCTGGTTACTGATAAGTAACCGGGTTCGTCCGATACAGTTAACCTTTGACAATGTACAATCAGCAAAGGAGATATCCTTTGCTGATTGTACATTGTCAAAAATTTTGGAAATGGATAAACTGGACCCAAATAACGTATGCCGTAATTCTCTTGCCTCAAAATAGAAAAAGATGGAGTAGTAAAGCTATTTCAGTCAATTAACTAACAATTCTACGCAATAAAGTCTAGTTTTTCAATATACCTACACATCGAATCAAAAGAGGACTCAGAAGAGGAATAAATGAAAACAAAAACCAGTTAACAGCGAATCAAACTCACACACCAAGGATTCCGCACAAACTTGCGACATTAACGACCATATCTTTAGACTACGTAAATTTACCGGGTTGATGTTTTTCACAGCATAAAGCGACTACTTGGGTATAAAGTTTTAATTAATTTCAACTTGATACCTTCACGCGTTCCCGAAATAAAGAGTTTTGACAGACAGACAGACGAACAACAAAGTGATTCTATAAGCGTTTTGTTATTTTCTTTTTAAGGTACAGAACCCTAAAACAAATATTTTGAGTTTAGTCAGGCCGGGTACTTCTTGGACTGCCCTCGTGTCTTTATATACGAAGTAACTTTTGCCCACGGCTTCGCTCGCTTTAATTCGGGGTAACACAGTTCCCCTTCTGCTGATTTGCAGATACCTGCTACTTGTAGTTTTTGCCCTAGCGCCTTATTTATTGTAATAGCAATGCTAAGTTTTCCCATTTCATCCCTCTTTCTCCTCCATACCTCAATATTTTAAAAAACATATCTCTTTAAAAAAATCATCAAAGTCGGTTTAGCCGTGGAGGCGTGCAGACGTAACAAACAAACTCACTTTCGCTTTTATGATATTAGTAAGGACTAAGGATGTTCATTATCGCTCTTTCCTGCTCTAACAACTCTATCGGAGGGGCAATGTAGCAGTGGGTTTAAATAACGGAGAAAGATCTGTCTTCATAGCATAAGTTACGTAACTACTTGGAGCTGCTTTCATTTTTGAGAAGCAAATTCTATGAGATGAAAGTTTTTGTGTGGCTAGCAATGTTTGTTTGTATTTTTTTTAAACTTCGTGCTGCGTGTCACAGTACCTACAAATAGCATTTAGTAAGATTATTAATAAGTTTCCTGTGTACTTATAAGAAACGAGTCAAGTCTGACACTCCCCCCCCCCCCCCGACTCGCCTCTCCACCCAGAGCGGGGGAAGTTATTTAACGATTTCCCACCCGCAAAAAAAAAACATATAAAATGCTCGAGAAATTAGATTAAAACACTGGTTAATTAACTTTAATATTTTCATTTTTATTACCTTAAGATTCCTCTAGAAAAAAAAAGTTATAGCACTTAACCCACATTTCTAATGTAAATGGATTTGGGACGTCTATTTTCAGAGAGGGTGTGCATCCCTAAGGACTTGTTTAAAAGACTAATCAAATCACGCCAAAGGTCAACCTTTCCGCGTTTCAGCCTTTTAGCCAAATAGCCATAAAGATGGACAGGTTTATTTTGATGTTTTTCAATTAAGCGATTTTCGAGCTGAATTTGTAAAAGTTGCAGCAAATTAATATTATGATACCTTATTGTAAATGTCATGTTATCGACCTGACGTTCATTATTGCAATTACACATATGTGTTTATGTGATTGATTGCATGATTAAATTAGTTAATAAGAAGCGAGAAAATAATAATGAAAACAAAATTCAATTCAATCATTAAAAAAAAACATTCAACAACATTCAATTTAATCATTTAAAAAAAAAACATTAATTTTTTTGTAATATAAACAAGGAACATTCGTTTAGAATCGAATGCTACAGACAAATTGACTAGCAAAATAACGCGGTACCAACAAATCTATTTATGAGAAAATAACCAAAACCCAAAAAAAAAACTAAGAAGAGGAAAATAACTTCACTTCCGGTAGTCAGTGACTTTTTTGTTCAGTGATCTTTTTTTGAGGAAGTAAAGCTCTTTTCTACTAATTGTTTTTTTAGAGGTGGTTATTTTTTCTTCAGCATCTTTAGTCAAGGTATGATGATATTTCATACAAAATGTTGTTTATATCCAGTATTAATTTTTCGTTGTTTCTAAAAGATAGGTATTAGCAGATCATCCGGATCAGATTGACGGGCCTTTTGGTCTAGTGGTTAGTGGCCCTGACTGCTGAGCCGGAGGTCGTCAGTTCGATTCCCACCCAGGACAAACTTTGTGTGATGAGCATGATTGTTTGTTCTGTGTCTGGGTGTGATTTATCTATAATATGTATGTATTTATAAATTATATAAGTATGTATATCAGTTGTCTGGTTACCATAACACAAGCTCTGCTTAGCTTGGGATCAGATAGCCGTGTGTGAGCTGTCCCAAGATATTTATTTATTATTTATCCATATAGATATAGTAGAAAAAATATGTATTACATAAACTACCCGAGCAATATATGGAACCGAATGGTAAATCATCAAAAAACTTCCCCCGGTCTGGGCGGAGCAGGGGATAGTGTCAGACTTTTACTGAACAAAACCCATCATGTTTCTTCTTTTGCCTTTTGTGTTTCGGGGTCGTTGTATATCTTTCGAACAACCCGCAACCCCGACAGGTCCATAAATCCTCTAAGCCAAAATCTACAGCTTAGATTGGAAGCCGCATGGCCATATTGGTCTTGCTCTCCAATCGACGGGAACTAAGTCGAGAAACCGATAATCCTAGTTTCCTAGTCGATTCAATATCTTGTGGCTTAGAAAGCTACTATGTGAGTCCTATTGTTAGTTCCGTTGATATCTAGACTATCTAGTGTTTCAGTTGGTATCCTACTGTATTATAAATGCGAATGTTTGTGAGGATGGATGTATGGATATTTGTTACTCTTTAGCACAACTGAACGGATCTTGATGAAATTAAGCAGAGTGGTAGATTGTAGTCTGGTACATAAATTAAATAAAAATCGTATGTCAGCATGTGCGCATAGATAATCTAAAGCGAATGATAAATTAAAAAAATGACATTTTGAAAATGTCTTTATGGACGTATGGACCGTCGATTTGTATGTGACGGATAAACTCAAAAACTACTAAATTGAGTTAAAAAATGATTGTGCCATTAGAAAGCTACACTATCACTAAGTAACATTTGATTAATAACATACGGCTATTACTCACGGGATCGGGATAGTAACCAAAGACTTGGGTGACGCCGCGCAGTACTGCTAGTATTTGTAAGAATAAATAATTAAAAAATAACGACTGTCATGTCAAAAAAAATTACTGAAAAAGAAACAAAAATTTTCATCGCAGTCGGGGGACTTTTTATACAAGAAAGTATTCTACAGATTGGTCCCCTGACCGAAAAGAAAATTTTTGTTTCTTTTTCTATCCCCTTTCATCTTTGTTCCTAGCACATTCCATCGGCAATAATGTAAAACTAACATCTTTTTTTTTTCTTTTTACAACTCACATACCTACATACAAAAAAAAATAAACCCTAAAAACATAACACTCCTTTTTTGGGCAGCCGTGTACAAAAATATGAAACAATACAAAGCAATACGTTATGATGACCCGCAAATGGTATTGCCAGCACAAAAAATACTTTTTAATCTTGTTGCGGAGAATAAACGAACATAGAAGACTTTTAAAAAAAGAATATTCATGTATGAGAAAAAATAAATGACAGTCTAAAATGTAATAAAACCTATTCTAATTTCACTCGCTCAAGGTCAAACCTGGTGGCTCAATTATTAATGGTTAGTCAAACATGTTTTATTAACCTTTGTTCGGCATTTACACTGTACACACACATTTTGCCCATCCTACTAAAATAAAATACGACGCTCACTAAAACGGGATTTTGCAATTCGGCTTCAACGAGTGAAACAGGGTACCAAAGTTTGTATGACGGGAGTCATTGGCCGGGAAGACCTGAAATGTTGTACAGACATTTTTACATGTCGCTACGACACTAAGTAGCTGAGCAACGGGTGAAACCGCTGGGCACAGCAAGCTTGGTATAAAATAACCGCGTCGTCTATTTTCATAATTTTAGTAAGTAATGTACAAATTAAAATGTAATAGCGTACACATTGTTGAGAAACCATAAATTAAATAAATAATAATTCTTGAGAACAATAAAAAAATAAATTAAATATAAATGAGTAATATGTATTAAGTAATAAATATTAAAAAATGTAAACAAAATGTGTGAAACGAAAAAAATACATAACTTAATAAGAAAAGGCACAAAGGTGCAAACAGGTCCCTAGGCATCAAATTTACAGAAAAACTAATCCAATTTTAGGACTAGTTAATAAACTTAACTCTTCTTGATTTAACATTGAAAATAACTTATCTAAAACGAGGGAGACTTGATAAATTCGATTTAACGTCAAGTTAACAAAACTAAGTTGGATTTGATTAAAGTGTACAGCAAAGAACTGAATCTTAACTAAGTTAGTTTGTTATTATAGTCGATAGAACTAAGAGAATACCAGAATACCAGGTATTTTATCTTTCAACACTTTGGTTAAAGGATTCTTTTTTACAGATAGGAAAACGTCAAATAACTTCCCCCGGCGGAGCGGGAGCAGTGGAGGGTAAGTGTCAGACTTTTACTGACTAAAATCCAACCAAATTCCTTCTCTTGCCCTTTATGTTCCTCTACGCGTTTCCGATATAAAGGGTATTTTCAGACAGACGGACAACAAAGTGATCTAATAAGGGTTTCATTTATTTCTTTTAAAGTACTGAACCGTAAAAACTATAAAAAATACATGCCTACTTAATTGCCTTCATTTTAATGTAAAAGGCACTTGATAAGTGTACACTAGTACACTCAATAAAAGAGATAACCACTACAGTACGGCCAACGAGAAGCGATACGAAAAGTCATTAACCTAAAGAACAACTGTGGCGTTGACAATCTAATATTTAGCTCTTTCCATCTTGTGCCTTTATCGTAATGTCTCGTTTTCCCGGCAAAAACATGACAACGTTAAGACGGGTTCGCCAACATTCGGGCGGCCATTTTAGATGGGGTTTTAGCATGGGTTTTGTATACATTTGGTATTGCTTCTCGTTGGCCGTACTGTACATAACCGGGTTCGTCAGAAACAGTTGTCCTTCAAAGTTCAAGAATGTTGTCGTATAAAGATAGTTTTAGAAATCCAATTTGATAGAAAACAAAAATTAATTAAATCAATTAAATAGAAAACGTTTATAAGATTTGAAGAAAAAGGTATTTGTATTCATAATTTTTAGCTATGGTATGATAATAAATAGGTATCTCAAAAAAAAATTGCCGAGTATTGATTTTCCATCAAAAATGGAAAATGATGACCATACATATATTATAGACATTGAAACAAATTGCAAGAAAAAATATGTACTTTCGCCACTGTACTGTAGCTTTCGCCCGCGGCTTCGCTCGCGTTAAATTCGGTATAACACACCAAGCAGACATGCAGTTTTTGCTCTTGCGCCTGATCGTTTTGTAATAGCAACGCTAAGTTTCCCCTTTTTTTCCCTGGTTCTCCCTCATATCCCACTTTTTTAAATAAAAATTAGCCTATGTCCGTCTCCTGGTTCCCAACTATCTATGTACCAAAATTCATCAAAATCGGTTCAGCCATTAACGCGTGAAGAGGTACTTAACAAACAAACAAACATCTATATCTGACGAGCCTTGTTACTGATTTTCTTTGCTGACTGTACATTAAATGTATTTATTCTATCTCAACAGAAGATCAGCTTCAGATCTAATTTCAACGAAATAAGATCACTTATCTTAACCGTATAGTTCGGTACGGACCCCTTCGGGGGCTCGACATTCAAACCTCCGCTGGCTCGGTACTGGCCCCGAAAGGGGTCGGACATTTAAGTCATATGACCTCCTCATTATTTTTGTAAATATTTTATTTTCTGGTTAAAAAATAATATGGGTGTGCATTCATTAAGATAGTAGAATAAAAATCTCATATGTAAACGTCATTAGAAGTTCTTTAATTATTGAGTAAGTTTCTTAATTATGTCTTATAAAATCCAAATGTGTAAATTACGATCATCGCCATTTTGATGGCAGTGTAGGTCAACGCTAAAAATCATAAAAAAATAGGTTTTCGGACATTTAAACCCCATACTATTGGGCATGATTAACGTGTCCTTTTATTACGTGAATAAATCATTCGTAATTGAACTTATATAAGTAGTGGTAATGATACATTTTGAAATCTAAAGTCGAAGTTTCGCGCCAATCGTGCGTGTTTACATTTTTAATTCCACATTATATCATATATTCGCGAATAGATTCTATAACAACTGACACAAATATCATTTCAAATATTATAAATAACATGACAATGCCCAGATCTTATCGTAATTTGCAATAATAGGACCATTAACACGTAATATTCATAACCACTGCTAAATTCACTTTCGAAAATGACGTCCATTTCTTTTTTTTTTAATTTTGTGATGTGTAAATGCGATTATTTCAATCGATTATTTTCTTGTAAATTAATCAATTCGAATAATTAAAATAAGGAATATCAGAAATTGATAGATGAAAATTAGAATAATTTTGTAATACGTGTAAAATACTATAAATATTGATAATAATATTTTTTACGCCACTAAAACCGACTCAACAACAAACAGTAGAATCTGATCTATGGCTAAATTCGCGCCAATTTTATTTTCAGATAAAAATTCAAATAAAGAATGCGCTCGCTGTTCGAATTTATATTAAAATGTTTATTTGCTATTTTATTAATAATTTGGTTTTGTATCTACTATTAGAATGTGAATTGCAATTAGAAATAAATAAGGTTGAATATAGAACGACCTTATCATGGTCAGTAAAAAAAAATCAGCCAAGATAAATTATATTTGTTCGACAAAATTGTTTGTAGTATGGTTGGATTAGTTATTTGGAAAGCGTTTTCATTCTTTCCTAAATCATGGGTCGTAGACCAAAGTGTTCTTGGAGTGGAAGCCTTGGGGTAAAAATGGCCTAGCTAGTTTTTTTTTGGGGTGGGAAATCATCAAATAACTTCCCCCGCTCCAGGCGAAGCGGGGGGGGGGGGGGAGTGTCAGACTTTTACTGACTAATGTCCACCGATCGATGTTCCTTCTTTTAGTCGGGGCTTCGGTATCTCTTTCGAACAACCCGCGATCCCGGCAGGACCCTACTGGGGTTGCGGGTCTGACACTCCCCCCCGCTCCGCCCAGAGCGGGGAAAGTGAGGCGCCACGGCATCCTCACCTACCACCTGACGCAGATCCTCACCGAGCACGAAGGTTTCGGGACGTTCCTGCACATCATCGGGCGGGAAGAAACACCCAGGCGATAGTCACAATGGTGACACCATTGTGACTATCGCCTGGAGGACACGTTGTAGTACACAGGCAGTCTGCTCTTTTGAGCGGAGCACCGCTCTGTCCTGGAGGAGATGGTGATGTTTGAAGGAGAGAACCTCAAACCAAGCCAGCAACCGCGGGAGAGGCTACAGGGATCGAGCGCCGCGAGACGACAACGACTTTTTGTTAAAAGTTTAACAGGAGCGGATATTTGATGATTTCCCATCCAAGTGGCGCAAGACCGATATAAATAAGTTCCTAAAGAATTCCTGAGAAGTTTATGAGAAGGCCTCTTTTAAATTCCTAAAGAAGTCCTTAAATTCCAAAAAATAGAGATACACTATTTAAAAATACTTTTTAAGGTTCCGTACCTCATAATAAATAAATAACACAACCCAAATTTCAAATCTGTGGTCCCTTGAAGCTGTGAAAAAAACAACCCTCCAAGTCTACGCAGAGAAAAGATATGACCGTTTATGTCGTCAGTTTGTACGGAACCCTTGGTGCATGAGTCCGACTCGCATTTGGCCGGCCTATTTTTAATAGGCTAAATCGCTTACTGCTACGCAAAGGTCTCCTTATTAGCATGACCTACAAAATTGGTTGCCGCGAAACCGTTTGACAGCAAATGTCCCTACCAAATCGTGGCGCATAACAAAATAATTAAACCATAACAAAAAAGCACGAGACAAAATGCTGTTGTCTTACTTTTCTAATCGATATCATAGATATTTGTACAACTATAATATCTATACTAGAGTAATATGCCATCTCCATAGGTAAATTCCTCAATGGTCCCAAAACTTTTTTGAAAATTTACTCTATTACGATTATCGATTAGGTTGAATGCAACTTTTTAATCGTAATGATGGAACTTAGTATTACGGTCAGCACTAAAAAATGTCATATTGCAACACATTTTGTAGTATTTTTTGTCGAGATTTGTATCGTGTTTTTTTAATAATTTCTATGTAAAATGGCAAAAATAAGAATGCAAATGGAATGTCACTGTTTTTATTTTGGATTTCCGATTTTATTATCAAAGGGTTATCTTATTTATGTGCATTATTTCCAGCGTTTTTAAAGTACCTAATTTTTGGAAGGGTGTAGTAATTTGTATTTTACACACATTTTACAATAGATCGACGCTGTTTTATCGACCATAGGAGGTTTTTGGAAATATAAACCTCAAACTTATCATATTAAACAGCCCCTGTGACTTATTTTTAATAACAAAATTGAATGCTGTAAACTGATGAAAATTCTTGAATTTCATGACAATTCGCGTCACCCTACTGATTCAGCTGATGTGTCATGTGTCAAAATCCTGTCGTGCAGAGTGGTTAAGTGTACTTCAATTTGAATAAAAACGTCATGTTTTGTGCTAACACACTTTAGAAAAAATGTTTTCTAACATCTATCACGAAATCTGCTTAATTTTTCACAGAACACTTCTTAATCTAATGTGGATTATGTTTCTACTAGCTGTTCCACGCGGTTTCACCCACGCTGCTCAGCACCTGTTGGTCGTAGCGTGATGTTATATAGCCTATAGCCTTCCTCAAGAAATGGACTATTCAACACTAAAAGAATCTTCCAATTCCAACCAGTAGTCCCTGAGATTAGCGCGTTCAAACAAACAAACAAACTCTTCAGCTTTATAATATTAGTATAGATGGGACTAATGGACAGCAATAATAACATCACGACTGAATATCCAAAAAACAAGAACAAGGGGCATAAAATGAAAGAAAAAAAACTGTTTTTTGGCACTTCCTACTTGCTCAAGAAATCCTTACTAATATTATAAAAGCGAAAGTGAGTTTGTTTGTTTGTTACGTCTTCACGCCTCAATGGCAATACCGATTTTGATGAATTTTGGCACAGAAATGGTTGGGACCCTGTAGACGGACAAATGCTAAAGTTAGTAATGAGGGAGAAAGAGGGAAGAAAAGGGAAAACTTATCATTACTATTACAATAAATAAGGCGCAAGAGTAAAAACTACAAGTAGCAGGTACCTGCAAATCAGGAAAGGGGAAATGTGTTACCCCGAATTTAACGCAAGCAAAGTCGCGGGCAAAAGCTAGTAAACAATAAATTCCTAAATCTAAACACTACAAAGATACACAATATTTGCTAAATAGAAGCTAAGTTTTCCCTTTTCTTCCCTCTTTCCCCCTAATTTCTAACTTAAAAAATAGCCGTCTGTCCGTTTCCAGGGTCTCAACTATCTCTGTACCAAAATTCATCAAAACCGGTTTGGCCATTTCGGCATGAAGACGTAACAAACAAACTCCCTTTGCTTCTACAATATTAGTAAGGATATTCTTGGCACCCTATCGCACCACATACGATAAGCCTTGCAAAAGAAAAAAGCGACCTAGTGCATGCATGCAACCAACTGCCTTATTAAATACTACGCTGCATAGGAATTGCCTTTTTGAGACGTATTCAAGTGCGATGAAAATACCACCGAATATGCATTTCAAACTGGATAAGGCGTTGGTTTTCAGTCTAACATTACCAAGCAAAACAATAACCGGCTTTTTTTTTCAGTTGGGAAATCATCCAATGACTTCCCCCGCTCTGGGCGGAGCGGGGGGGCATGTCAGACTTGTACTGACTAAAACCCACCCATGTTTCTTCTTTTGCTCTTTACGGTCCGAGGCCACGGTATCTCTTTCGAACAACCCGCAAACTCCGGCAGGCGGAGGCTCTGGCAAGCCCCTCTGCTTTGTTGACTCTCTTTGAGGCGCGCGTGAAACACGAACGCGCCGTCGACACGGCCTGTCGTCAATCGACGGACGGACGGTGAACTACCCATTGCTCACCGCCCACAGGCCCGCATCTACGGTGGCCGGGAGTCGTCTCGCGGCGCCCGGCGCCAACAATAACCGGCTTCGAAAACAACACAAACTTATTCAAAATAGCTTAACTTCCCGAAGTCGGTGACTTGTTTTTTTGCCACTGACTTGCTTTTCATTAAAACCCGTCTTGAACTTTCTTCTAGTTTCAGGGTCAAACTGCAACCTTGTATGAGAAAGTAGAAGAAGCTAATACAAGAAAACAATTTAACTTTCTCATGCAGACGCAATCAAGATGTTAAAATAAATCCTAATTAAAATCTTTCTGGTGTCGAGGGTACGAGGGTAACTTCAAAGGGTAAAGGTGAACAGGGTCAGTCCCTGTATAGAAACGTTTACGAAGTTTGTTTTACCCACAGACTGTGCAGTCCCGGTAGACCGCCGCCACGCCGCTGGTTTTCTTCAATTGCACAAGTTGTAAAAGAAAAGCGGAATTGAAAAAACTAAAGGACGATGTTTTTTTATTTTTTCGTTTATTCATTTTAACACATACTTTTTATATTTTTATATATTCCTTTGTAACATATACATAAAAAAACCGGTATCAGGAACAGGGTCCAAGCTACCGTGGTCAGGGCGCCTGTTTGGCGATGTTTTATCTATGTTGTGGTTGGATCAAGGGCCTAATTCAGATGGCACTACTCCTTGATAAGGTCAGCACTGTGAGAAGGTTCTTGTCTTTGGCGCCCTAACCACCAAAAGCTTGGACCCTGCACCCGATACCAGTGGAAATCTATTTATATTTATAAATCTTGTTTTTTTTTTTTTAATATTCAAAATTGTAATAATATGTATGAAGAAAAGTGAATTTAGAAGTCATCCTACTTAATATTTATTATTATTATTTAAAATGTATTATAAATGCGAATGCGATTTTGATTTTTATGAATGGCATCTCGCAGTTCAACCAAGGAGGTTGTCGTCTGCTTAACCGGGCGAATCCTGTTGGTGCCTTAAAATTAAGACCTCCAGCCAGGGTAAACGAATGCGATGGATATTTTTTACTCTTTCACGTCGAAACGGCTGAACGGTTCTTGATGAAATTTGGCACAGAGGTAGATTATAGTCTGGAATAACACATAGAATACTTTATTTTCGATATCACGCGGGCGAAGCTGCGGTTACCAACTAGTAGAAAAAATGGAAAGGGTTTTAAAAATAATGAATAACGAAAAGAGAGATGTAGAAATTAAATAATATTACTTAAACATAGAAGTGATAGTGTGGTCCCCTGTTTAAAAAAATATATAGGCATTAATGGTTTCCTAAATTCTATAAGAAGATCTAAGGACTGCCCGCATCATCGCCTTACTGGGCATTTGACCTAAAAAGAAAGAGATGATGCCTTCGCCCCCCCTTAACTTCTAGATTTTTTAATTCATGAATAATATAACCATGGCCGTTGGGTTTGTCCAGGTTGTCCTAACATAAGTTTACAGAATCAAAATGAAGCCAATTTGTCAAAAAAACGCTGTCAGCTTTAAACTTATACCACACTTCTTCGAGTACATTCATAGCTCGCAGAATAGTTTTAAAACAATATTTAAGTTGGATGTTTAACTGGAGTGGGTATGAAGCAGGAAGTATAAGGTATAGCTTAGCCGCTACTTCAGTGCGAATACTAGGTTTTAACAGTTCTATTAGTGTAGACGCTCAGATGTATTTTTAACCGACTTCAAAAAAAGGAGGAGGTTCTCAATTCGACTGTATGTTTTTCTTTTTTTTTTGTGTTTGTTACCTCATAACTCAGGTCTGAGTGAACCAATTTTGATGATTCTTTTTTTATTCGAAAGCTGGTGGTTGTCGTTTGTTCCCATAAAAAAAAATATCAAGATCCGACACGTAGTTTTTGAGTTATCTTTAATAATGCGTATTAGATTGACTTCGTGTACGTTGATGATATACTCATTCGTCGATTATATTTTAGAAGTTGTCGAAGACAAATGATCAAAAAATGCTATGTACTACTATGGTTTGGAAGGTCATCGCAGTTTTTTGAGGTGATTGTATTTTAATTTGGTGATAGATCTTCAGTGATATACAATGGCACTCTTTAATAAATGACAGCAAATCTGCCGTGATTACTGCAATCACATGTATAAGTATGGGTTTCGCCAGGGTAGGCAGGCGAGTAGGAGCAGGGTGACCGTATCCCCTCCCCACCCCTCACCTAGTCATTAAGAAACATAAACATCAAATCAAGTATCAGCTGTATCCCCTAGGGGATGATGCATATGATTTCTGAATTGGTTTAATACTAAAGCATAATAAAGATACTTAGTATTTAATCTATAGCTTGATGTGGAACTAAAACTTGTATCTAAGACGGGACTAAAGCTAAAAATAAAAACTTTTTAACCGTGTTTGTGTATTATAATTATCATAATACTATAACTAAAAATGCTGAAATAAAAACTTTTTAGTAAAAAAATAAAACCGACTTCTAAAAAAAAACTAAAAACTAGAAAATAACTTTATTTCCGGAAGTCGGTGGCAAATAAAGTCAACGAAACCAACAAAAGCCTAGCCTTTAATAACTAGCTTTTGCCCGCAGCTTCGCTGGCGTTAAATTCGGGGTAACACAGTTCCTCTTTCCTGGTTGCAGGAACCTGTAGTTTTTGCCCTTGCGCCTTATTTATTGTAATAGCAGAGCTAAGTTTTCCCTTCTCTTCCATCTTTTCCCTCATATGTCCCCACTGGCGGCCTGAAAAACATTTTCAGTCCGCCAGTATCGGGAACAGGGTCCAAGCTATCGGCGGTCAATAGGCCTACCATGACGTCTTAAAGCAGAACTTATTCCACTGAGGGAAAGAGATGGTGCTAGACACCCTGTATCTTTCCCTCAATGGAATAAGTTGTGCTTTAAGACGTCATGGTAGGGTAGCGGGACTGTTGACAAATGGCCATATCAATAAAGAGCACCTCCTTAGTACTGTGGGGCCAGTTCCTACATCAATTTTGAGACGCAGACATCATAGAATTATTAATGTTCTTTTTCGTCCATTTATTGTTTTCTATACATAAAATTATATTTTTAAATATTTCTTAAACACAAAAATAAAAAAAAAACATTTAAAAATATATATTCTTTATCCTTACTAATATTATAAAAGCGAAAGTGAGTTTGTCAGTAGATATGTTTGTTAAGTCTTCACGCCTAAATGGCTTAACACGATTTGATAAATTTTGGTACAGAGAAAGTTGAACCCTGGAAACGGATAAGCTAAAAAAAGAGAAAAAAAGGAAAGCTAGCTTTGCTATTACAATAAATAAGTCGCAAGGTCAAAAACTATAGGTAGCAGGTACGTGCAAACCAGGAAAGGGGAACTGTGTTACCTCGAATTTAACGCGAGCGTAAAAGGGTGAGAAAGATAATTATTTTTCGTTCATACGCGGGTTAAATTTAGCGTTAGCCCAAAATAACTATGCCACGCGGACGAAGTCGTGGACGAAAGTATAATATAAGTCAGTACCATATGAAGAAAGATGTTATAAGTTAGAACAATGTTTATTTTTTGTGTAATTTGTTTTTGTTACTTTTTCTAATTTATATTAGGTCGTATGTTTTAAATCTTTTGCATGGCTTTGTGGTAAAATGGTTGAACCTGTCAATAGTACGGCCAACGAGAAGCGATACGAAAGGTCATTAACCTAAGGAACAACTGTGGCGTGGACAATCTAATATTTTGCTCTTTCCATCTTATGCCTTTGTCGTAATGTCTCGTTCTCCCGGCAAAAACATGACAACGTTAAGACGGGTTCGCCAACATTCGGGTGGCCATTTTAGATGGGGTTTTAGCATGGGTTTTGTTTACATTTGGTATCGCTTCTCGTTGGCCTTACTTTATATGTTTTTGTCATCATGTACTCTTACCCAAGATTTCAAAATAAAATTATCTTTTCACGTATCCTGTAGTCGTCGAAAATAAAACTAAACATCGACTACAGAACGGGTCATTCCGTCCCACTTAAATAACGCTTGGACATACTTCTTCTCAAGTTCACTCCAAAACTTTGCTTCTCACTAATTACCGTGAGGAGGGTTCTTAAAGACTAATTAGTAATGAGAGTAGGTGTAAGCAGAGACACGGCTTTAGTCTCGAAGGAGGTCGTTTAAATGCTAATGTAAGTAACTCCCCAACAATGCTTTAATTAATTCCAACTCGAATAACAACGCATTAGGTAATGCAGACGTGGGTCTGACGTAATCACATACCTTAACATAACGTCTGTATGTTAAAATAGATGTTTCTTTAGGGTTCCGTAAATCAAAACGAAAAACGGAACCCTTATCGAATCACTTTGTTGTCCGTCTGTCTGTCTGTTAAGACTCTTTATATCGGGAACACGTGGAGGTATCAAATTATAATTAAAACCCTATATTATATTACTCAAGTATGAAGTTAGACTACGCAGTCAAAAGATATGGCTGTTTATGTCGCAAGTTTGTACGGAACCCTCGTTGCGCGAGTCCGACTCACACTTGGCCGTTTTTTTATTAGATAGGTCTCTCTCGATCTCTCTTTTGTCCAAAAAGATAGAGATGATATCGACGAAGGAACGAGCTAACTCAAAAAAAGTATAATAATATGAAGGGTGTAAAAATACCCTTAGCGAGACCAAAATTCAACGCAGTCACGAAGATATAGAGTTCAAATTTAGAACTTTTCACACGCTTTTGTTTAATCCAACTTTTAAATGTTCTAAGTCAATACAAGATACATTGTTTTCAGAACGATACTTTAAGTTCTAACTTAAAAATTGATGTTTTACTACCAAAAGTCGTTTTTCGAATCATTTTTGAGCAGAGTAACTTAATTTGATGTACAAAATACACATTTATCGGCTTCGAGAAGCATGCTGCGCAGTCCCCAATTGATTTTGAAAAAGTTCAGGAGAATGGTTTATATATGACAATGACGTCTGTTCTTTGAAATTTCAAACTTAATCATTGAAACTACGCCCTGCTGCCAGAAATCGAATATTATTTACGTGTCTAGACTGCAATTTTAATAGCTGCGAATAAATATTGCCACAGTTGAGTTTCTGCTATTGACAGCTCAATTTATTTTAAGCACTGCGGGGAATTTGTTTACTGGAAATTCGTTTATATCACATTAACTGTTCAACTGTTTTCAGCTTAGCAGCCTGTCAGAAAATTATGCAGTTCTAGTAAATGTGCTGCTATTTCGGGTCTATTGGGAATTGATTTGCGCGTTGTATTGGATTCGAAACATTTTGGAGGTGGCAATTATTTAGCACATTTTAGTTCTCAAAGAACCAAAATGTGCCACCTAAATAATTGCAACATGCTTATTTATTTTATCAAATTTTGAATAAATATAAAGTTAAAAAATCCTAACTTAGAATGGTACCTGGTCAAAAATCTGCCTTGGAGTCTGCCAAAGAGCAACAAATGGAGCTCAGCATTTTGGGTGTGAAGAGAACTGATAAAAAATAGAACACTACACTGTGCTTAAAACAGGAATATTGGACGAAGATAGATAGGCTGTCAGGTTCAAATGGGATTGGGCGCATCACTTGAGCCGCATGCATAACGGCCGCTGGGCAAAGGTTTCAATGAGTTGGGTACCTGAGGATGGGAAGCGCCGCAGAGGCCAGCCTAGAAAGAGGAGGACGAGACAATCTGGACGCGCATCACGAAGGCTAGTTCGAGATGGCGCAGGAAAAAAAATACCTGGCAGAATATGGAGGAGATCGTTTCATAATTTGAATACAAAAATATAAATATGATTATTATTCAACTGTGTATAACTTTAGAGTAGAAATGTTTAGTGGTCTTCTTTATCAGAATATACAAAACTACTAGCGGCCCGGTACTTGCTTCGCTACGTATTTACAAAAAAATGAGATGCAGCGCTATCTGCCGGACTGATTTGTGAATCTAAACCATTCCCAGATCCCCTTGAACACACACAAAAAATTTCATCAAAATCGGTCCAGTCGTTTGAGAGAAGTTCAGTGACATACACAGAAGAATTATGTATTTAAAGATAATTAATCGCGCATCGTTCTGCTGAGGGGTGTTTTCGCCAACAGATTGGTTCTGGCTACCGGAATGTTTAGTGGTTCTGGGTGTCGCCGAACTAACTAACTAATATTATACAGGCGAAAGTTTGTATGTGTGTGTGTATATTTGTAACCTCTTCAAGCCCAAACATCTTGAACAATTTGAAAATTTGGTAAGTAGATAGCTTGTACCCTGGCACATAGGAATTTTATCCCTAACTATGCGGGTGAAACCGGGGGACGCAGCTTGTTGATATACATTTTAAATGACAGATTTGCTTAGATGCAATCTAAACACTTGCGAATCTTAGAAAATGGAAGCTGAAACTGGAACTACGCCAAAAAATATACATTCAAAACTAAGTCATAATCAGAAAACGTCAGTAATTTCTAGAACAAATTTGAATGAAGAAAAAAAATCTAAGTAACATCACTGGCCGCTGGGATTAATTAAACGTCAACAAATGGAATTCGAGGAAATAAAAATACTGGCCCGTGTTGGATAAAATAAGAGTTTAATCTAAAAAGCTTTTAGCAGCAGCCGGGGTTGACCACGATGAACAAATAAAAATACCTTAAAAAACACGGCTGTTCGAATAATTTGGGGTCATTTTTAAATTTCGATAGCAAATGGGGTTGTATTAAAATTATCAATAAAGGGGGGTACCCAATTGGTGCGGCCCACTATGCAATTAATTCAGACAATAGACCAAATTTTGGTTTTAAATGTATTTTGGTATATTTTTATTTACTACTCTATATTTACTATATCATCTCGTGGCTAAATAATAGTAACCCGTTACATACCAAGTTTCCTCCGAGCCTCGAAAAGCTCGTTAAGCCGTTTTGTAGATCTTTGACAGTCGTTACAGGGAGCCAGTGTACCGAAAGTGTGACAACCAGTCTTACCAAAAGGTATCGCATTACCCAGTACTAACAGGGGCCTTAGTCTGCTATTACAATGGTGTCAGAATGGTCGATCACTGATCGCATAATGGTTAATTTTGACAAGTTTGGTAATCTGCTACATACTAAACTTGTCAAAATCAACCATTATGCGATCAGTGATCGACCATTCTGACACTATTGTAATAGCAGACTTAGGCCCCTGGTTGTGGAGGTCAGATAGGCAGTCACTCCATGTAAAATACTGATATTCAGCTGCATCCGGTTAGAAAGGATGCCGACCTCAACATAGTTGGGAAAAGGCTAGGCAGATGATGATTTACTATATGAGCCATTATGCAACAACTACATATAATTATTATTAAAACATGAAACAGAATATTAACCATGTTTATTATTTGGGAGCAGAAAGCCTGTTTGCCAGCAATTATTGCAGACTAACTTGATAAACAAAATGCATAGTTGACTATGTAATGACTTTGTATAAACAATAGCCTTCACAAAAGGTTAAAAAACCGGCCAAGAGCGAGTCAAACTTGCCCACCGAGGGTTTCGTACAAACATGCAACATAAACGGCCATATCTTTTGAGTGCATAGACTAAGAGGGATGACTTTTTCCCAGCACAAAGGTACCACAGACTTGAATATGGTTCGAATTTCAATTTTTCTCGATACTTCCAAGCGTTCCCGTGACATTTAAAAAAAAAAACGTTGCCTTACACTAGGAATTTCTTCTGCATCGTGGGTGCGCTTACAAACATTTAGCTCACACAAACAACCAGACCCGAAACAACTATCTGCACGACATTCAAATATTTGTTTCGTGCGGGAATCGAACCCGCGAATCGCTCAACTACAGTGCCAAACATGCCGTCAAATTGTCTTAACAGACAGACTGTCAGACAGACGGACAACAAAGTGATATAATAATAAGGGTTTTGGTTTTTCCTTTTGAGATACAGAACCCTAAAAACAACCTTCAGTAAGTAATTTCAGTTATAACGTGATATTAAAATAATTAAACATTCCTATTTAACAGTAACAATACTGTATGATTATCGTCTAGGCTTTTCAAAAGCCCACTTCGTACGTGACGATAAACAAAAGATGTCTACGAGGACCGACGTCAGAAGATTCAATATACAGTCCTTTCAGTTGTTTGACTGAAGCAATTCAAAAGCAATCTTGTTGTAATACCGATAGAGATTAGTTTGATTTGACAGATTTGTTATTGGCAGGTATACAACGAAAATTATAATGATGACTATTATTTTGGTAGTGATGTAAAGTCAGCGATATTATAATAACGCCGGGATTGCGGGTTGTTCGAAAGAGACTGCGGTCCTGGAACATAAAGGGCAAAAGAAGGAACATGATTGGGTTTTAGTAGGTAAAAGTCTGACATTTCCCCCCGCTCGCTCTGCCCAGAGCGGGGGAAGTTATCTGACGGGTTTTCTAATAATTGTACAAGAACTGTAGACAGTTAGGACGTGATAAAATACGCAGTTTTATTAAAGTACTTTCTTCATAATCCTTACTTCCTTACTAATATTATAAAAGCGAAAGTGAGCTTGTTTGTTTGTTACCTCTTCACGCTTTAATGGCTAAACCGATTGTGATGAATTTTGGTACATAGATAGTTAGGAACCAGGAGACGGACATAGGCTAATGTTTATTTTAAAAAAAGTGGGATTTGAGGGAGAAAGAGGGAAGAAAAGGGAAAACTTAGCGTTGCTATTACAAATCAATAAGGCGCAAGGAGAACTGTGTTACCCCAAATTTAACGCGGGCGAAGCCGCGGGCGAAAGCTAGTAATTATTAAATCCTGCAACTAGGTCACTTAATAAAAAAAATCTGTTGTCCTCAATCCAACCGAGTTTTAATATTTTCAATAAATGCCAGCACGTCAACTTTGTTTACGTTTTTTGGATACAATTTCACTTTGACATTTAAATTTAAACGTATTTCGACTTTTTGATATTGATAGCAATCTTTGTCAGATATCTGATTTAAATAAAAAACAAGTTAAGTTTCGTAGTAATCTTGTAATTACTTGCTTTTACAGAATTATATTTTTAATTAGGTGCTTGAGTATGCATGATGTTTATCTCGATAAATGCTACAGGGTAGCCTAATATATTATTTCACAAAATGATATGACCTTTATTGTTCGATTAAAAGATAATTTGTTAAAATTACTTGTGGATAATTGTGTTGTCTGATCGGCATTATTGAAATAAGTCAATGAAATACTTCTTCTGTGTCATCATTCCCTTGCCATCATCATTTCCCTGCCCTTATCCCATTATATTTGGGTTCGGCGCAACACGTTTTCTTCTTCCATTCTCCCCTATCAGACGTCACAGCATCATTTACTCCTTTCTCCTTCATATCATTCCTTACACAATCCATCCATCTTTTCTTTGGCCTTCCTCTCGCTCTCCGTCCATCATCATTCAGATCCATCATTCTTTTAGTAACATGTGCTTCATCCCTACCAATACATGTCCACACCAAGACAAACGATCATCATTTACTTGTGTTGTTTGCAGCACGTTTTCTTACAACTTCACCAATATTTATCGTATCAGTAGTCACCCTGTTTCTTGCAGTATTATCATTCACAGAGTCCGTTCATCGGATTTTTAGCCTTCCATTGTTATTATCCTCATTATAACCCAAATTGTCCCACACTAGAATTTTCTTCTGTATCGTGGGTGCGTTTACAAATATTTAAACTCTTATACACAAACAGCCGCTGTTTTAATTTCAACTTGACAACTCCACGCGTTTTTTGAGATAAAGGGTTGGGACAGACATACGGACAACAAAGTGATCCAGTAAGGGTTTGTTTTGGGGTACCCCTATAAAACATTTAAGCTTACAACTTTTCCCTCATGTCAGCAATCACGATAATTCTCACGCTGCTTATCTGACAAGTTCATTATTCCATAACTTATGGAACCTTAAACGCCGTTCGTTATCTGTGCTTATATAGCATAAATCAACGATGAACTTCGAATCATAACACCAACACACCCACAGTGGGTCAAAGTTACGATAACAAAATGGAGTCTGACCGAAAAGGGCCAACTTTGAACATGTTATTGCAGCAACACCTGTATGCATATCTGACCGGCAATGTTGGAAGTTTGAGGGTTTGACCCGTCTGGTAGAACATCCTGTAACATAATAAATCAAAACTTTTTGAATTATCGACACCTCTGGGCTCAAAGGTCGTAAAGGACAAAATGCAACTTTTCAGGAGGAGCAAAAAACGAAAAAAAAAATTGTATTTTTACTCTAACTTTTTTGTTTCTTGAGCTATTTAAATGAAACTTTGGGAAAGTGCTTAGAATTCATAGTACTTTCTTGGGCAGTATTACAATTTTACCCTAATGCTTTATTTATCGAGATAGATTTCCTTTACGACCACAAATTTAAAAATAAATGTCCTTTACCCCCCTAAAATTTTCATCTTATGATTTTAGTTTAGGGCGTAAATCTACTTTACTGTGCAAAATTAATCAAAGTAAGGAAATAATGGACAAGTGCAATATTTTTTAGGTTCTAAACGATCACCCGCTAAGGTATTCTAAAAGGATTAATTAATAATTAAACTTAATAATTAAATGGATCACGTAATTGTATGTATTTATAATATTTTTATGTTCATTTTTTTTACATACAATTACATTATTAAATATTTCTTAATAAAAAAATAAATAAAATTAGTAGACCACCGGTATCAGGGACAGGATCCAAGCTACCGGCGGTCAAGGTTCAAGAGAAAGGAACCTCCTAACAATACGAGCCGTATCCGCGTTCTGTAACAAACCCTTGATCCAGCTGCCTAACGAGAGCCTCCTCAGGTATTAGTCGAGGCTCTTAGCAATTAAGCCATTGGCAGACACGACTATCGGCACAATGATCGCTGAGTACACGTCCCATATGTCGACAACCTCGCGAGCCAAGTCAATATACTTGATTTGCTTATCTTTCTCGGCTTTCACGAGGTTCTCATCATGCGGGACTGTTATGTCAACAATCATTGCGCGCCGGTCTGATCGATGCACCACCACTATATCAGGCTTGTTGGCAACAATAGTCCTGTCAGTGATAATGGATCGATCCCAGTATGATGTGATATTGCCATATTCGAGAACTGGGTCGGGCTCATACCTGTAGTACGGCACTTCCTATTCCACAAGGTTATATTTTAAAGCAAGTTGCTGATGGATAATCCTGGCTACAAGGTTGTGTAAGTGCTCTCCGTTAGCTAGACGAGAGCAACCGGAGATAATGTGTCGAATTGATTCTCCCGGACGGTGGCATGCCCGACATTTGTCAACCGTGTCGTCCTTCACAATAAATCTCCAGTAGTTATTTGTCATCATAACTGCATCCATAATTGCACAGACAAAACCTTCGGTTCCTCTAAAGAGATCCCCGGAACGTAGCCAGACTACGGACGCTAATTGATCTACATCAGGTCCATGTAAGGCCCGGAAAAAGCGTCCGTGAAGCTCCTTACTGTGCCATACCTTGCGGTCATTAGTGTCAAGCACTACAGATTTGCGCCTGTTCTCTTTAGCCAAGGAGAGCGGGGTGAGGCCTTTGTCCACTGCAACCACATCCCGATGCATTCCCACGTCGGTTTCTAGGAAATATTCCCTGAGACTGCATATCTCGCGATTGTGGAGAGTCTTGGTATTTAAAAAGCCTCGACCTCCACAACTCCGCGGGATAAACAGTCTCATAACCGAAGAATGTGGGCGATGGATACGAAATGCCGTTAACAATGTACGGACCTTCCTATCCAGGGCGTCCAGTTCTGTTTGAGTCCATTTGAGTATGCCGAAGGAGTACTTCAAAACCGGCATGACCCAACCGTTGAAAGCACGCACCTTGTTTCCGCCTGATAAAAAACTATTAAATACTTTTCTCAGGCGGCCAAAGAAGCGCTCCTTCAACGATTGCTTCAGCAACGTTGCGTTAGCAACATTTATGCCCAGCGCTTCCGAATACATCCCCAAATACTACAAGTATTTGGGGATGTCGGAAGCGCTGTTGCGCGGTTTCGGTTGCTGAAAGGGATCTAAGGTTTAAGGAATCTGAGAGCTGGGTTCCCACAGATTCCACAATTTCCCGTCGCTTTACATGCATGACCGCATATTTGTCTACACCAAATTCCATCCTGATGCCGCTACTGAAAGTTTCAGTTACCTACCTTCAGTAGCTCCATCAGCTGCAAATCGTTGGGGGCAAAGAGTTTCTGGTCATCCATGTAAAGAAGGTAAGATATAAAATGGCCACAATGTGCTTAGAGGATTCAAGGCTAAGCAGAACCAAAGTGGACTCAAACTATCGCTCGCTCGCTCTATCCTTATCGGTTCACTATTTCTCTGAATCTGCTGACATCCTGGATAGCCAATAACTGTACTCCATTGCCTCATACACGAGATCAGGGTGCGTTGCGTTAACTTTATACAACTCTAGCACCCTCATGAGCCATGTATGTGTTATTATTTATTGTATGTTGAATACACATGTATTAGAATCATTTTAATAAGGTAGGGGTTGAAGAAGATACCAAAACTTTAAAAATCCTTGTTATTTTGATGATAATTGGTTTATTAATACCTACCTACATTTTACGAGATCGTGAGTTAATAGTTTTGTTTAATTTTAAGTTGGTAGGTTGAGATTAAATTCTTTGTTATCTGAATATTATAGGATGTATGGGACAATTTCTCACTTAAATTTATAATACGCCCTTAGTGGAAGCACATAATTGAAAAGAAACTAGGTAGTAAAGGACACTTTATGTTCCTTTATTTCAACTTGTAAGGGTGTAAAGGACAATTTGCAAAGACGATGTCCTTTACATCCAAATCTTTAAAATTACTTATATTAACCACCTAAGGAGTTAAAGGACAATTGACATTTTTAATGTATTTTAACCCCAAAAATTGTTTTTTATTTTGCTTTACTACCAAAATGAGTTCGCTCTGGTAACTGAGTGTTATTTACTTCCATATTTTAACGGAACATTTTGTTTAACGTCTCAAATTATGTGGGTCGTAAAGGCATTTTTTTTGCGAATTTCGTTAAACGGAATATACACATCGATAGAGAATTAAAAACTGAGTAAAACTGCATCAAAAAGTCATTTTCGCCAAAACGTCCTTTACGACCTTTGAGCCCAGAGGTGTCGTTATGATTAAGGAATGGTCTTTTCAATTCAAAGAGTCGACATCGAAAATCTTTTTTTCTCAATACTCAATATCTTTATTGCTATACCATAATGTGTACTTAAGTGGTAGTTTATAATAATGAGATCATTATGGACCCAGGTAGGGCACAGCAAAAGGGTAGAGGAGAGGAAGCTCTGTTTTATAATAATATAGTTGCTATTTTTTACAATTATTTATAGAAATGTGTTTTTTTTTTTATCTTTATTTTATTATAATTCTGCTAATTTGTATGTGTAGGTGTTACTGTGGGTAGTGTGTAATTTTTTTTTCTAAGCTTGTGTTTAATTTATACTTTATATTAAACCTATAATTACAAAAAAAAATGCTATGAATGCAAATATATGAGCAAACCTAGAATCATATTAAATTTATTTAATAATTTATGTACAAACAAGAGAAAACACAGGAAAACATCATAAAAAACAAAGAGTACAAAGGCAAAGCTTATTTCTTAAGATATAATAATCAAATCTTTCTAGCATTATACGAGAAAATCATACAGAGTAACTTAAGAATAACCCCAAGTCAACAGTTGTAGAATGTGAAATAGTGGTTGTGAATGATAGATCCAGATTTTCTTCGAACTGATTCGCCCTATCCTCTCGTACTAGTATTAAACTGTATCACGAATAATGAACAAGAATGTAGAATTCTTATGAAATCCCGAGTGCTTTGGCTTGATTTTATATTCTAACTGGCTTTTAGACTAACAAACAACTTGTCTAAATAACTAACCACATAATTATTTCAAAGTCGACAGCAACAAAGTTAGTTTGCCCACCCCAGTTTGTACACTGGCCGTCAAACCTCCTTAGTAAAGTCAAGAAGAACTTGTTGGGCCGGCCATTGATTCTCGTCTAAATGCTCAATCTCACTTGGTAAGATCTAAGGAAAACTTTGAGAATAATAAAGGCGCAGTTCCATTGGTGCCCACGGAAACGTAACGTAAACTACAGTCGTGCATTTACTCTGCTTTATGCGAAAATGTAGGCGAGATAGATCATTGCAATCCTCGGCCACTACGTTTGAAGATACAGAACATAATAAATAACTGAAGAGAATCCGTGCTACGCGTTATTTTTGCGGATGGGAAATCATCAAATAACTTCCTCCGCTCTATGTTCCTGAGCCGTCGTATTTCTTTCGAACAACCCTCAACTCCTTCAGGCGGTGGCCCTGAGAGGTCCTTCTTCTTTGCTGACATCTCTTTGAGGCGCGCGTGGAACACTAACGCGCCGTCGACACAGCCTGTAGTAACCAGAGGGACGTACGGTGACACCGTGAACAGATCCGCGTCTACGATGGCCGGGAGTTGTATCACGGTGTAACACCATTATTTAATGTTCTATGATGAATAACTGACTATTCATTCACCTAGTGCACTACGGTAGGTACTAAATGCATCCCAGCAAAACCCTTGTAAAATTCGGTACCCACGGAAACATCTTGCGCAGCAGTGGAATTGCGCCTTTATTCGTAATCTCTACTGGGAAGACATGACCCCACTAGGTAATCTTGTTCTCAATTTGTACCTACTGAAGTTAAATGTTACCAAGGGAGAAACCCTAAATATATTCTTAAACTCCGGGGAATTACAGCGTAATGAATCAGATTAAACGTCTCGTTTTTGTGCTTGTGTGTATTATAATACGATTTTTAACATACTTAGCTTGCATGCAAAATGCATTACGCTATCTGTCCTTTTAGGGGGAATCCCAGGTGTCCTAAAATACAGGCCACGGCTTAGTTTAGGCAGCAGTCTCCCACAAATGAACATTAGATGCTTACTGTAATGCTGTTATCTTTTAAGTGTTAGCCTAGAAGTGTTGTTTGTGGAGGAAAAATAAGGATTTTTTGTATTTGTATTTTATTAAAGTTTGGTTTAGAATTCATTTTAGGAACATAACCAACCAGAGGGTTTGCAAAACTGACACTCACTTTCCAACCATTTACTATTACTACATGGGGTCTCATTGCGAAGAAAGAAAAAGTAGTTCAAAAAAACATCAATAGATGGCGTTATGTGTATCGATTTGTTTTTGAAGTTTGTGTAACTGTTTAAATTTGACCATGGAAGAAGTATGTTCTTGTTTTTAAAAATCCCCATAACACAAAAAACAGGAATAATGGGCTCCTAGTTCCAAATTCTATGATTTTTCTAAATAATATTATGGTGTTGGCTCTGGTGAGAACAATTTGTACTACGTTGTGGTTAGGTAACTCATTTACTGTTATTTCTATGAATAGATGGCGTTGTTTTCATTTTCTGAGTTTTACTACACAGCTCAATATTACCATTTACCATACCTATTTTGATAGAATGAAATATTATGAAATACAAACTATTTATACCTACTTATAATAAATCTGTAGAGAGGTCAATTTTGTACATGAAATATATTTCCAAAATAACTATCAGAGGGTGATTAGTGATCGATACTGATGCCAAAAATGCAATCAGTAATATTTTTGTCTGTTTGTGTGTATGTTCGTTATAGAAACAAAAACGGATTTTAACGAAACTTGGTCAAATTATTCTTTATACTCCTGGGCAGGTTATAGTATACTTTTCATCACGCTACGATCAATAGGAGCAGAGCAGTGAAGGGAAATGTTGGGAAAACGGGAGAAGTTACTCCATTTTTTAAGCTTCTGTCGCGTGTGTAGCCTTAATGGTTAAAGCTACACAGAAATCATGTATGACGGAAATATTCTCCTTAAAATTATATAAAAAAGGGGTGTGTGTACTTATGTATACGCGTTAGAAGTTATACTTCTTTGGTGTAAAGAAAAAAAACTTTGGTAACCCAACCATTCCCAAACCTTAGTGAGAGTTGCTTAACCAGGCTCGGTGTGCTAACCCATCCATTTCCAAACCTCGGCAAGGGTTGCTTAACCTGGCCCCCTGTGGTAACCCATCCATTTCCAAACCTTGGCAAGGGTTGCTTAACCTGGCCTCCTGTGGTAGCCCATCCATTTCCAAACCTTGGCAAGGGTTGCTTAACCTAGCCCCCTGTGGTAACCCATCCATTTCCAAACCTTGGCAACGGTTGCTTAACCTGGCCCCTGTGCTAACCCATCCATTTCCAAACCTCGGCAAGGGTTGCTTAACCTGGCCCCCTGTGGTAACCCATCCATTTCCAAACCTTGGCAAGGGTTGCTTAACCTGGCCCCCTGTAGTAACCCATCCATTTCCAAACCTTGGTGAGGGTTGCTTAACCTGTCCCCGTGTGGTAACCCATCCATTTCCAAACCTCGGCAAGGGTTGCTTAACCTGTCCCCGTGTGGTAACCCATCCATTTCAAAACCTTGGCAAGGGTTGCTTAACCTGTCCCCGTGTGGTAACCCATCCATTTCCAAACCTTGGTGAGGGTTGCTTAACCTGGCCCACTGTGGTAACCCACCCATTTCCAAACCTCGGCAAGGGTTGCTTAACCTGTCCCCTAGTCACGTGTGGTAACCCATCCATTTCTAAACCTTGGTAAAGGTTGCTTAACCAGTCCCCGTGTGGTAACCCATCCATTTCCAAACCTTGGCAAGGGTTGCTTAACCTGCCCCCTGTGGTTACCCATCCATTTCTAAACCTCGGCAAGGGTAGCTTGGAATGTGAAATTGATTTAAAAGCTATGCAAAAGCTTAATAAAAACACCAAAAGAATATTTATTTATTATGAAACACGTGTTCTAAATATAAAAATACTAGAATATACAACATAAACATAGTTACTAGAACACCTATAACTAACTTCACGATGTCGCTGTGCGCGCGCAAATCACTCTCATCATTTTTCTCCATCGCGCCAAAAGAAGTATAACTTCAATAATCATAAGACAGCATATGTCTATCTTTAATGGTTAACTCACAATAACACGTGTAACTCCCGATAGCTAAGCAGTTCGGAGCTTTCTGATTATATTTGTCTACTCTTAGTCTCTTACGTTTAATAACACTCTCACTCATCTCTTATTAAAAATAGTTACCATTATTACCTATACAATAAAAAAATAATCATATATATCGGTAATTATAAAGCTGAAGAGTTTGTTTGTTTGTTTGTTTGAACGCGCTAATCTCAGGAACTACTGGTTGGAATTGGAAAATTCTTTTAGTGTTGGATAGTTCATTTCTTGAGGAAGGCTATATAACATCACGCTATGACCAACAGGTGCTGAGCAGCGCGGGTGAAACCGTGGGGAACAGCTAGTCATATATATCGGTAAAGAAACACCAAAGTTATACATGAAATACGCTAATAAGCCATCGCGCATGAATACTGGATCATGCCATAAGGATTATTTTTGTGTGCGCTCGACGCGGCTACCGTAATATTTGGCTGTTGATGCGAATAGACGTTCAGAGAGTTCGGCCTTATTGACAGACAATGCTTATCGCCGCGACTTTTAGTCTTTAAATAATTTATTTTTAGATTTCTTTTGTTGTTATTTAATAAAATAGGTACTTATTAGTTATTTTGGTAGTGTTTAAATAGGTAATCGTTCAAATTACGAATTATTAATAGTTTACATTTAATATCTTTTTAGGTAAAGTAGGTAGGTACGCATAGATTTTTAGATAGGTAGGTACCGAGTTTTGGTTAATTAAAGTTAAGTTTTTTTATATCAAGTAGGTAAAAGCGTAGGTAGGTACTTTTATTAATTATATTAAAGGTATTATTAATTAAGCATAGTAGTGATAGGTTTTTATCACAGTTTTAATTTTTAAGTGATGTAGGTATAGGTAGATAGTATTGGAGAGGCGTTTTAGCTTTATTTTCATTTCTTTTTTTGTACAACACGCAAGGTCATCCGCACTCTATCGTCTAGCGCCCAAGATTCGAGCCGGTAAGTATACTTACCTACTTTTGTAGGTACCAACACAACATACAAATATTACTACCTACTTAGTTAAGTAACAACTTGTATTTAAAATAAAATAAAAATATTCTACACACTCCTGAGTCTGTTAAAAAATAACTCCCTGCTTAAAATCATCTAATTTGCAGCAAATATCATTTCAAGAGCTACCTACCTATTTCGATATTATAATCATCAGCCTAGCCTTTTCCCAACTATGTTGGGGTCAGCTTCCAGTCTAACCGGATGCAGCTGAATATCAGTAGGTACCTATTTTATATGGAGCGCCGTGCGACTGCCTATCTAACCTCCACAATTTGAGGAGGAGCACAACCCAGTTAGTACCTACCTACTGGGTACCTAATATCATACCCCTTGGTAAGACTGGTTGTCAGACTTTCGGGACACTGACTACCTGTAACGACTGTCAAAGATCTACAAATGACAGCCGGAACCAACGGCTTAACGTGCTTTCCGAGGCACGGAGAAAACTCGGTATGTAACGGGTGGTCACCCATCCACAGACCAACCTAGGCAAGCGCAGCTTAACCTAAAGAACAACCCGAGCGGTTGCTATTTTTTAGCCACGAGCTCCTCTATTTGCTATTTCGATATTATAAATGACTTTGATTGACTTAGATACTTGATACCCAATTATCAAAATTTGCGTTGACTTTTACGCTGAACCTAACAAATACCTCAGTCTACCGAAAAACATGTAGCTATACCCCACGCCTCAGATAATATAATACTAGGCATGAAAGAACGTGAATTTATTAATGACGATTGCCGAGTGACTGACGACGTAAGCTTCAAGGTCAAAGGGCTATATACCTACCTTAGTTTACAGTACAAAAGTATAGATTGGTTTTATCGCCATCTATTGGTTCTCTGTAAAATAAACTGAACTTGAGCTATCGCTGCAAGCACCATCTAGCGCCGTTGTGAGTAAAAAAAAAATAGCCCGGATAGCCCGGAGAAATGAGCAAGTTATGGCGGTCGCGTTTCTTTGTATGAGATGGAGTATCTGTACGTTAGTATTATATTATATGTGACTATATTAACTTTTCGATAGGCAATGTCAATATGGTTTAAAAAAAAAACTTTTCAGAAACTTTTATCGCTGATTGAATTACAAGTTGTTTAGGCTTTTTTAAATATTATTTGAAAACTAAACAGACAGAAAGGTAATCGTAAGTTTGAAAGTTCTGATTAGTCAAAATTTTGACAGCTAATAATTGTACTGAATACAAATTCAAAATTGTTTATTCTTTCAATCATATTTTAAGCAAATCATGTCTACAAGACGACACTAAAATGGCTACCACGTATTAAATCCATCCATGAAACGGATTTTTTTATTACCGGTTATTAATAATTATTTATTTATGTACACATTACTTATTTCTTTAGATATTTCTTCTAGCAGACCTGCGCGAGAAAAGTTAAATAAGACATGTAGACACAGTCTTATGTTATATTAATTATGTCTTAATTAAAAAAAAAACTGTGAGTCTATAATATTTAATTGTGTTTTTTTACTTAAGTATTCCATGTTATACGCACATAAATGAATCTTAAAGTCCAAATGATTTAAATTTGAAATCTAGTCACTTAGTATTTCGAATCTGTTGTCTCGTGAAATACCCCAAAGCTATGAGTACATGGTCAGGTTAGGCTCACAGTAATACGCGAATTCAGGCCACATTTAGGCACGATGATCAATCAATGTGGTTTTCATCGTGCGATTGCAATTTTGCACTATTCGGAGTATTTCGATCATGTGTTTCGAACATTATTCCACGTTTGTGAGAGCAAGTACAAAATCAAAGCTCTATTGCTTAACACAAACGTTACTAAAATTATAAAAGAGAAAGTGAGTATTTTTGTTTGTTTGATTGTTTGTTACGTCTTCACGCCTTAATGGCTAAACCGATTTTGTTGAATATCGGTACAGAGATAGTTGGGACCCTGGAGACATAGGCTCCTTTTTTAAATATTGAGGTGTGAGGGAGAAAGAAGGAAACAAAAGGAAAACTTAGCATTGCTACAGGTGCCTGTAAATCAGGAAAGGAAAACTGTGTTACCCCGAATTTAACGCGAGCAAAGCCGCGGGCAAAAGTTAGTACCTACAATATTTAGAATACATTTCTGGATGTTTTATGAATGTGTAGTTCACTGTGTTCTAACAAATTAGACATGCAATATTAGTAAAATTAAATCTTTCAGTACCTAACTTTTTAATGATGTGTCGCACCACATATTCCGGATAATTCTTTTTATTAAAAATAACTTAAATTTATTTTTTTCTTGGGAATATGCTTTTTTTTTAAATGTTTTTTTTTAAGTCGTGCAAGTAAACTCACTTTTAATGTTGTAGCAAAAAGTAAGTTGGTGTGAATGTCTTCAGAAACTAGTTTTTTTTTATTTTTCATCTGTTTGCTATAAAAGGAGGCCTGTAATTGGGTTTCCGACTAATGTACTGTCTTTTATCTGTTTGTTTTAGCTGTAAGTCTCCCAAGTTTTATAAATAAACTAGCTTTCGCCCGCGGCTTCGCCCGCGTTAAATTTGGGTTAACACAGTTCCCCTTGCGCCTTATTGATTTGTAATAGCAACGCTAAGTTTTCCCTTTTCTACCCTCTTTCTCCCTCACATCCCACTTTTTTTAAATAAAAATTAAATAAAAATAGCCTATGTCCGTCTCCTGGTTCCCAACTATCTATGTACCAAAATTCATCACAATCGGTTTAGCCATTAAAGCGTGAAGAGGTAACAAACAAACAAACAAACTCCTTTCGCTTTTATAATATTAAGTAAGGATTGTCGAAGTGTCTCCTTGACATATTCCTAAATAACCCTTGGCAAAGGCACGCCACTTGCGTCTAATAAAATATGGCGGGACATACAAAAGTTGAGTGGATATAATGTCTACGTATTTGTTTTGGGAACGGTGAGTGTATGACATATCCTGACTTTATGATATTTCTATGTTAATGTAGAAATATAAAGAATGTTGGTAATGTAGTATAGTAAGGTTGACCTTGCTTTTGGTCTTTTGTAAGTAAACAGTCGAATATCTTTATATAAGACGCGTAAAAGATCTTAACAAGCATGTGGTGGGTTTCATTTTTTTAATATACAGGGTGTTTGGCGCCTGGACCGACAACTTTTCAGGGGGCTATGTACTAGTTTTCAGACCTAGATTCGAATCGATTTTTATTGTAGCTTAAAATCATTCGAATTGAACGTTATAACTTTTTAATTTGTTGTCGTATTTAGACCAAATAACTTTTATTACATTCTCTAATGTGTATCATAAATTGTGACGTGGTTTTAACACAACGTAATCTTAGAGTACCTACCTATTCATCGCCGAGAAATCCTAACTAATATTATAAAAACAAATGTAGTTTGGCTAAACTGATTGTGATGAATTTTGGTACTGAGATAGTTGACACCCTGGAAACGGACATAGGCTATTTTTTTAAGTGAGCAATGAGGGAGAAATAGAGAATAAAAAGGAAAAATTAGCTTTGCTATTACAGTAAATCAAGCGCAAGGGCAAAAACTACAGGTAGCGCGTACCTGCAAATCAGGAAAAGGGAACTGTGTTACTCTGTTGAATTTAATGCGAGCGAAGCCGCGGGCAAAAGTTAGTTAAATAACAAATTCGACATTCTGTATGTTTTTCTCCGAATTCATCACAAATATATATTAGATTATAACTTCGTCATGTATACGATATTCCCAAATTTTATTTATTGCATGTATGAATTTTCCCCTTATTTTATTTTTCTAAGCACGTAGCTACTTAAATATGTTTCCGGAAGAGGGAGGTATAATTGTATAAAAATAAATAAACGCGAATATTGGTGTTTCTCGCCAGTAAGAAAAAACACCGTGCTCGTGGTTTTAGAGATGTCGTATATGTTGACTAGACAAGGATATAGACCAGCGCTATATTCTAAAATGACGAAATTCTAAAATGTATTGGACTTACGTAAGCTCCCGAAAAGTTCATATTATCAGTTCCAAAATTAAAAAAAGAAACAAAATTCATTTATTAACACATAAAAATAGTTTTGTTCCTAACAGTCAGAAATACGAAAACTGTAGTTCTTCCACACAAATTCTTGCCCTGTATAACTTTTATATTGTTACTAGAAATTATTATGAGAATAGTGCGCCTCATACGTATTAATCCAGTAAATAAGCTGTCTACGTACAAAATTTCATCCAAATCCGATAATCCGTTTGAGCGTAAAGAAGTAACAAACATACGCAGACCCATACAAACTTTCGCCTTTATAATCTAATCTAATATATAAAATTCTCGTGTCACAATGTTCGTTCTCATACTTCTCCGAAACAGCTCGACCGATTCTTATGAATCGGCTACTATCTATCTTTCAAACCCCTAAGTGAGCAGAGAGTGAAACCGCTGGACACGGCTAGTATTATTATACAGTAGGATCATCATAAAGGACTGAAGATCAAAATGGATTTAACATAAATGGGCCTTCCGTGTAAACAAAAATAAACGGGGGTTAATTAATTTCATAATTTTTAAGTTGGTTAAAAATCAAAATATTAATCAACTTATTCAAATTAGGCTGATAATCACCACTTTTTGAACGTCAACATTATAAGAGAAAGTCCCCAAAAACGCCACAATCTTGGTCTATGCCCAAAGTTCTAATCTAGTAGATGTAACACCCATTTTTCTAAATAGTCACTACATTTCCTAACTTTATCCTCGTAACAGCCTCCTATCCAAGTTCGTTCAGAAACTTTTAAAGTCGACTTTTATTTCACTTATCTTATATTTACCGACTTTCTCTGACTACTTTATTGAAATCCGATCGGTGAATTATAGATTATTGGAAAATAGACTCTAAGCGGGTTTAGTTTTGAATTTATGATCAACAGGATATTAAAATAGCTAAGTTTTATTGGTGAATTGGGATTTATCATAATCCTGATTAAGGAAATTATTGCCTATATGGACTGGAGAAGTGACCTTTTGCTCCTAGACATGAATCATCTTTCATCCTGAATTATTGTACAGACGCCTGCGGGTCATGCTACCCGAAACTGTAAATTTTTCCCAATGTACCTTGAACCTTATACTTTAGAAATAAAGTCGAAAATCTATCAAAGAAATCTGACAGATTGTAGTAGCTTGATATGCAGGCGTCTGTACGTTTTCGGTGACCGCGCACAGTGGCCAATCTCAGCGGAGATTATTGATCACCGCGGGAAATATATACAACAAGACAGTGTGTCCGCACACGGCAATAGTTCAGTCTATGTTTCCTCAGTCTCATAGTCCGATGGGACGGCAATCCTACACGACTGGTTGATTATTCGGCAGACCCACGACTCAAAGTGCTTTTCGAGGCACAGGGGAATCTTACCGCCGACTTCACAACTCCGGGCTGTTCCTGAGAATGGAAAAACTCATTGTTTTTGCTAGATTCGGGAATCAAAGCCAGGATTATCAATAGGTAGGTCCTATATAGTTATCCTAAATTTATAACTTGCAACCGTAACAATTATTTTGAAGTATACATTCGCTCACGCCTGTTTTCAGTTGGAAGAGACAGAACACCACCCGCTATGATGCACGATGCATAATGCTCCTCCTCGTCCATGTTCATATATCACAGGCCCTAAAACGAAGTTAAAAATAAATAATGTCAAAATGGCCTCAGCTCAGCATAATGCTAGATGGCAACACGAGGCCGCCACCTGACGCTGATAAAAAATTGAAAAATGCACAATTTATTGAACATCTATATAATAGACATGTAGGTAGGATTTTTTTTAAATATTAAAATGTGTTGTAATTTACATGACTGACATATCGGCTCGAACATCATGAAATTCAATTTGATGGCTTAAATTTGAATGTCGAGCAACTTTTCATATCTTTAATGGACGGCGGATAATTTTCTAAAATTTTGTAGCCATTTGAGATCTAGGCCAATCATGATCATAAACGCGCGTCGGTTTTGGTCTACCATACATGTAGCCTTTTAGAACAACGTCACCAATAAAATTACCTTCAATTTTTCTTGTCTCAGTCTTTCCATCAAATGGCTAAACTGTTTTATGCAACCTTACAACAAAGAGAAAATCTCAAGTAACTCCGGCATTGCATTAAGAAGATATAAGTAAACCCATATGTCAAGCCATGCACAAACTAACGATCCGACATGGCAACATAGCTCCCAGCTTCCACACACAACTAATGAACCATTATTAACTGCCTTCTACACAAAGGAAGGTAATTAAATCGTGAAATATTTACCTCGTAACTACTACCAGATTATTCTAACAGAGCGCTATTTTAAACCTTAACTCCTTCTGCAATGAATGTATATAACTAACGAGATAAAACTGTAACAGTTTGGTTATGATTGTGGTGTACAAACAGGCATTAGCTCCATGTAAAATACTGGTATTCTACCGGTTAGAGACGACCCCAACTTAGTTGAGAAAAGGCTAGGTTAGGTTAGATGATAAATCGATTCCAGCCCTTACTAGTCGGGAGACGCTCAGGTCGTTGGATGCCGCTAGACGACTCCCGGCCACCGCAGATGAACAGCGTCTGTGACGATGAGCAATGGATAGCTCACCGTCCATCCGTGTAGTGACGACATGCCATGTCGAAGGGGTCCACGGGCGTCTCAAAGAGATGCCAGCAAAGCAGAGGGACCTGCCTGGGCCACCGCCTGCCGGATTTGTGGGTAAAGAGATACTGCTAGCTCCGGAACATAACGGTTATAAGAACGAACATGAACGAGGTTTAGTCAGTCAAAGTCATTTTATTATTTGATTATTTCCCAACTGCAAAAAAAGTCCTTACTAGTAAATGCGGTAGTTACCATATCTGTTACCTTGTCACGCATTTCTGCATGATACACATTTGATAAACAAATACATCATGGTGTGGGACAGGATAGAGGAGAAAAAAAAACAAAGGAAAAAGGAGGAGACGAAAAGGCTCCTTTTATTTCTCAGGACATAAATTTTCAATTTTTTAAGCGGCAAAGCTGCTGATAAAAGCTTGTCTATGATTAAATTAAGTAGAACGACTTAATAATGAATTCTAAAATTTTAGATTGAAAAATATATTTTTTTTATCTGTATTGTTGTCTTTAAGCAAAGACAACGAGAAGAAATAAAAACATAAAAAACGAATTAAGATGTTTTAATAAATGCTTTACAGAAACAATGAGCGCAACGTAATTGCCATTATTAAGTAAAGGGAAAAAAATTTGTGTTCACCAAAAATACTGATCGTGCACCAAATATTCTTTCCTGAATGCTAAAAAAATGCGTAGGTTAGGTTAGGTTAAAACTGCGACCCCCTACGCACGAGCCGAGCGAGCGGAGCGAGCGGTGCCGCGGCAGCGGCCGGCGAGTGCCAGTAACGACTTGCATTAATAGAAAATGGATAAAGATATAACACTTTTTTATTGTAGTGCTGTCTTCTAACAGTATAGTATAATTGATTTATTTGATGAGCAAATTTAGTGTGCAATTCAGTATTTTTGGTGATAATTTCGAATATTTTGATTGAAAAAAGGGGATTTACAGTTAAAGTATTAAATACCATCCTTAAGTAAATAGCACGATGTTGGTTGGACCCGTGTTTCTTTTGTTCTTTCAGTGTTTGAATAATAGTTTAAAAAACATAAATAAATAAAATAAATATCTTGGGACGACTCACATACGGCTATCTGATCCCAAGCTAAGCAGAGCTTGTGTTATGGTAACCAGACAACTGATATACATACTTATATAATTTATAAATACATACATATTATAGATAAATTACACCCAGACACAGAACAAACAATCATGCTCATCACACAAAATTTGTCCTGGGTGGGAATCGAACCCACGACCTCCGGCTCAGCAGTCAGGGCCACTAACCAATAGACCAACAGGCCAGTCGAACATGCTTTTAGCACGCACTAAAATTAGAAAGTGAGATTTTTTTCCTGACAGCAAACCCTCTCATTAGATACCCATATCATGAGGGTGTATTTCAAATAGCCTGTACGCCATGTTGGGCATCCTCCATATTGGATTTAGGTCATGTGGCTATTTTTTCGTATTCCTGACAGCAAACCCTTTCATTTTATGACATACTAGCTTTCGCCCGCGGCTTCGCCCGCGTTAAATTTGGGGTAACACAGTTCCCCTTGCGCCTTATTGATTTGTAATAGCAACGATAAGTTTTCCCTTTTCTTCCCTCTTTCTCCCTCATATTCCACTTTTTTTAAATAAATAATTAGCCTATGTCCGTCTCCTGGTTCCCAACTATCTATGTACCAAAATTCATCACAATCGGTTTAGCCATTAAAGCGTGAAGAGGTAACAAACAAACAAACAAACTCACTTTCGCTTTTAATCTATATATATAAAAATGGATTGCTGTTCGTTAGTCTCGCTAAAACTCGAGAACGGCTGAACCGATTTGGCTAATTTTAGTCTTGAAATACTCCTGGAAGTCCAGGGAAGGTTTAAAAGGTGAGAAAAATTGGAATAATTGCCGGGAAAACCCTCAAAACCGTCCTTCTTTATTTCCCATACAAACGTTTTCTAAATAAAATGAAGTCAAAACCTAGCGTGGGTGAAACCGCGGGGAACAGCTAGTATTATATAAAAGCGAAAGTGAGTTTGTTTGTTTGTTTGTTAGTAAGGATCATGGGGGTGGATTTCAAACAGCCAGTCTGCCATCTTGGGGAAGCCTCCATATTGGATTTGTAATGACGTTTTAGCTAGTCATGTATTGTCATTAGAACTCAGAGTGTGCATAATTTCATCTTAATCGAAGACCGGGAAGTAGGTCAAATTAAGATTCCAAGATTTTCTTACATATAGTTAGTTACAAGTTCAAACCTCGATAACGATAGTAACAATGTTGAACTACACAGTTACATATCATATACCAACATTTAAGGAAAATTAATTAAGCGCTTATTAAAAGGAACACTTACACTATAAGACATTCTATAACACCTACTGCTTTATGCTTGTCTAACAATCAATGAAGAGACGGTTAGCACAGTGGCTAAGCGTTTGATTGCTGCGCTACATGCACGGGTTCGATCCCCGCACGGAACAAATCCTTATCCTTACTAATATTATAAAAGCGAAAGTGAGTTTGTTTGTTTGTTACGTCTTCACGCCTAAATGGCGATTTTGATGAATTTTGGTACATAGATAGTTGGGACCCTGGAGACGGTCATAGGCTAAAAAAAGTGAGAAAAGGAGGACAAAGTGGGAAGAAAAGGGGGGGAGAAAGATTTTTTTTCGATCATCACGTGGGTTAAAGTTAGCGTTAGCCCAAAGTAACTATGCCACGCGCACGAAGTCGCAGGCGGAAGCTAGTATTTGTATAATCTACAGTTTGTGAATATGAGTTCGAATGAAAGGGAATTCCTAGAGTTAGGCAGCGGTTGAAAAAAAATTAATAACACCTTATTCATTCTTATTTCAGTCGGAGAAAATAAAAATATCATTAAATGTAAGTTGTAATTATTTTATGTAAAAATGTAGAAATACTACGATTGTCCTTGTAAAGCAGAGCCGGATTTGGTATGTGAATGTTCTCTTTAATAGACGACGAAACTTATTCATATTTGACGCCTCTGAAGTTTGTAATTTTTTATTCTGTACCTTCTTAATGCTTGGGAGGAGCTCGTGGCTAAATAAATAGTAGCCGCTCGGGTCGATCTTTAGGTTAAGCCGCGCTTGCCTAGGTTGGTCTGTGGATGGGTGACCACCCGTCACATACCGAGTTTCCTTCGTGCCTCGGAAAGCACGTTAAGCCGTTGGTCCCGCCTGTCATTTGTAGATCTTTGACAGTCGTTACAGGTAGTCACTGTTCCGAAAGTCTGACAAACAGTCTTACCAAGGGGTATCGTATTACCCAGTATTAACTGGGTTGTGAAGGTCAGATAGGCAGTCGCTCCATGTAAAATACTGATATTCAGCTGCATCCGGTTAGACTGGAAGCCGACCCCAACATAGTTGAGAAAAGGCTAGGCAGATGATGATGCTGACCTTCTTAATGCTTGGACGAACTAAGAGCTTACTCAACGTTCTCTAACTTATCTCGTGTGTAATATCTGCAAGTAATAGTCAAAGTTTTCGTCTAAAAAGGAATAAAATTCCACTGCAATTGAGAATTTAAGCTCTGTACACTTCACATTTTGCACAAAATGAAAACTGAATGGAATACTTCAATTCAATTTATGAAGGCAACAAAATAGTAAAACTTGCATTTTATTAAGGTCTCGATATTTTGAAAGGTTCACAGACTTGCTTGATTAAAATACAGCTGATAGTAACAAATAAATTAAGTGCAGAAATGAAACTGCTTTCACAAAAAAAATATGGTTTTTGATAATATAGAAATATCGAGATAAATTAAATCACAACATTTTACCGTTATATCTCTAATAAAAGAAATGAGTACTAGTCGTACGAGGTACTCATTTCCGGAGCCTGGATACGGACATGGGCTATTTTTTAATGAAAGGAAAAAGGTGGAAAAATGTGGGAAATAAGGGGAAAACAGCTTTTCTAAAATCAGGAAAGTAAAGTAAATCTGTGTTAACCCGAATTAAACAAAAGCAATTTAAAAAAAATGAGATAGAATTTGAAATAAAACCTTGTTTCCCAAACGCTACTTTTAAAACTTTAACCATTGACACACTCTTCGCCGTAAGATACGATCGCTGGCTTGCTATAATAAATGCACCCTTATCTTCATACACTGAGTACGCAATCTCGGCACTTAATATTCTAGTCGCATCATCCAAATCTATGCACCCCCCTCCATCCCTGTGTTGCTGCAGGCGTCCCACAGGGAGCGACGTTGGGACCGGTCCTTTATTGTCGATATTACACGCGAAACATGGATTCGCACTCAGACTATTGAGAATCTATGATGTGTTATGATATTGTTGTGTTGGGATCGGTCAGTGACCTGTCCTTGTTCTTCTTTCTGTAAGTGATAGTTCGTGTAAGGATTTTAGAATGGGGATTATCTTGTGTACGTGGTACGAACGTGAAAAATATAGTTTTTGGAACACAATTATACTTGTGTCATGGGGCCCGGGAGCGTGGCTCCTTTTTATGAAAACTCCGGTCAATAGAAACCTAAAGAATGAGTACTACCATTAAACGTGGCAATGCTGCCAGTCCACTGGGCACGTTCCCATGTGACAGCGATGCGGAGTAATATGTCAACACCTAGGAGGAATATTTTAAGACCTATTTGTCGTCATTATATTTAGGTACTTTTTTGTTTTAGAGTAGCATAGAATTGAATACAATAATTATATATTTGCAAATATAGGTAATATAGAATAGTTCTTATAATAAATCAAAACTCAGCCACATTTTATCATTCGGTATGCAACATTTACATTTTTTTTTGTCTTTACGTTATTTTTCAGTGTCAAAAAACTGAAATAAGAAGGTACTTATAGAAATAAACAAATCAAGAAAGTAATTTTTGACGACACGGTTGGCGCAGTGGCTGAGCGATCGACTGCTGCGCTGCGTGTCGCAGGTTCGATCACCGCACGGAACAAATATTTGTATGACCTACAGGTAGTTGTTTCGGGTCTGGCTGTTTGCGTATGTGAGCCTAAATGTTTATAAATGCACTCACGATACAGGAGAAATTCCTAGAGTGGGACAAATTCCTACGTATTAAAAAACAATTAGTCATTTATTTGCTAACTAACTTTCGCCCGCGTTAAATTCGGGATAAAACATTTCCCCTTTCCTTATTTGCAGGTACCTCCTCCACCCCTGTAGTTTTTGCCTTAGCGCCTTATTTATTGTAATAGCAATGCTAAGTTATCCCTTTCTCCCTCATTTATCACTCTTTAAAAAAAAATTGCCTATGACCGTCTCCTGGTTCCCAACTATCTCTGTACCGAATTTCATCAAAATCGGTTATCCATTAAAGCGTGAAGAGGTTACAAACAAACAAACTCACTTTCGCTTTTATAATATTAGTAAGGATATAGTAAGGATTAAAATAAAAAGATAATAAACACGAGTAACTTCCTCACTTACCTTCCCTACCTCATTTGTTAATCCATAAACGTTACACAATATTCCAATTATGGAGTCAATATATATTATGAGTGGGCTCGGAATCATAATGGGCAAGTTATTTTGTGATATAGCGATTACGAAATTTTATTATTACCCTCATTGGTAATTTGTTTTATGAATTTGTGTTCACATAAGTGTAGATTCTGCTGTTACAAACTAAACCACTCTTAAATCACTATTTAGTTTATTCCTGTCAAACGACGTACAACTTATTCTTAAATTCATTAAAGTGACACACACAACTTAACCATATTAGAGTTTGAAGCGTTAATCATAGTTTAGTCACTCGATTCAGAGAAAATTACAATATCGCTATTCTGAAATTGACGCTTTTCCCCAAAATATGCTAAATCGCAAGCAAGCTAAATCGGACTATTTTTAATAGCTATAAATTGATGTGGAATAAAATAAGATGTGATTAGGCATGTCATTTTAATACTAGTCTTGTTTAATCCGGTGGTTTATCAGAATCGACAGCAAAATTTATTAATAAGGTTCAAATTGATATTGGCTGTAAGAAACGTCTCGATTAAAACAAAATAAGTGTGACTTGCCGGGGCAGCGCGTTGTTCGAAAGAGATACTGCGGCCCCGAAACATAAAGGGCAACAGAACGTGGGTGGGTTTTAGTCACTACGAATCTGACACTCCCCTGCGCTCCGCCCAGACCGGGGGAAGTTATTTGAAGATTTCTCATCCGCAAAAAAAAGGGGTCTCATATTCAACAAATATGTTTTTTTTGCCAATTTTAAAGATGTCCTATGCCATTCTTGATGCGCGAGTCCGACTTACACTTGGCCTGTGCTTAGTAGCAATTCAGCTCTTAATGAACAAACCATAAAAACAAGTATTCTGCTTAAACCAAGACAGAGTTTAACATAAATAGTTATTAACAAATTCTGCTAATTCATTCTAAGGAAGAACTATGTGAAAACAAGAGTAATGTATTTTCATTAAAAACATAATTGTATTTTATAGGTCCTTTATTCTCATTAAAAGCTGTAATGGTCTCTTGGTGCACCCATTAGTTAGGACCATTAATATCCCAGGATTCTAAAGGAAGCTTTCTTGGTGCCTTTGACCTATCACAACAAAAGATTCATAAAAGAAAAACGAAAATGATACTCATTTATCAAGATCTTTGTATTTAAGGTCTTGTTCACAACGACGAGCGATGCGACTAACGAAGGGAGTTACGTCGAGTTGTGCCAATCGGTCGTGTCCCCCGAACGATGCCGCAATAAAAAGTAGTGTAGTTATGGTACAGATGAGGAAAAAATAACCACTACAGGTTTGTTATTTCTTTATTTACAGCCCCAAGGGTGGACCTTTTAATAGGGTAGATATTATTTTACAGCATACATTTATTTTTATATATAAAACGATGTTTGAGAACATGTGCAGCTGCTAGCCGTGATCAAATTGTAATGAAAAAAAAAAGTTGAAGATGACGCAAATGACAGAATGTAATTCGAAATATGAATGTTCAATTTTTTTTTAAATCGATATCGATCCAGCCATAAGAAAAGTGGTTGAGGCAACAGAGAAGGTAGAATACCCACTCTTACAGAGTCAAGGCACGATGACTCGGAGCAAGTTCTAAACAACTTCTGGATTATTTTAATACTTTTCCCATAATCACTGTCGCAAGCCGTATGACGCTCACAGGTGGCATCTTACTGCGAGCTTCCAGTTTATAAAAAGGTGGAAAATACTTCCGGAAGTCGGTGGATTTTTTTGATTCATTGATTTTTTAATTTATTTTCCGTGTTTTTTTGGAAGTCGGTATCTTTTTTGGCAAAAAAGTTTTTTAGTTTACCCTTTTCTAGATCTTTTCGAGTATTTATTTATCATCCTATCCTACTAAATTTAATATTTTAAATGCGAATGTTTGTGAGGGTGGATGATGTATGGATGTGTGTTACTCTTTCACGTCAAAACGGCTGAACGGCTCATAGCATTAACATAGCATAGGGCGCAAGCTAGTCGTCTATATAAATTAGAAGAAAAAATATGTTTTATAAAAGATAACTCATAAATTACCCAAACAATATTGATAAAATTCATATGGGACCCCTTCAGGAGAATACCTTATTATTATTGGTTTTAAAAATATTTTTGAAAATCAGCCAACAATCGTCGTAGAAATCGAGTAACAACATATAAAAAAATGCAAGTGAATTGAGAATCTCCTCTTTTTTATCTATACTAATATTATAAAGCTGAAGAGTTTGTTTGTTTGAACGCGCTAATCTCAGGGACTACTGGTTGGAATTGGAAAATTCTTTTAGTGTTGGATAGTCCATTTCTTGAGGAAGGCTATAGGTATATTACATCACGCTACGACCAACAGGTGCTGAGCAGCGTGGGTGAAACCGCGGGGAACAGCTAGTGTCCGATAAAAATGTATGAACGCAATGCTTTCGTGTAAACGCAGCCTTATAGTTTAAAATGAATGGTTAGGATTTTAATGTCATTTTTAATTACATTTATCACAGTTTTTAATAATTTCACATACTATAGACTGCTAATGCAATGACCGCCATAGTTCGTTATTAAATATGAAAGATTTTTAATAACTCAAATTAAATATTCTTTGAAATGTTCGTTCATTATGCATAATTATATTATGTAGGAATAACCTTCATTACAGCAGCTTTAAAAGATATTTTTTGATGAAAACCTTTTTATTAATATCCTTATTGGTGCTTAAATCATAATCTGAATTTTATTTCTGAAACAGGTATTTACATAAAGGTTGAAACTTACAGGCGCTAAATTTTGCCGTGAAGGCGTACATTTATTGGTAAACAAATATAATGGCACCAAACAACACAATATTAATATGGGTGCCATGCTTCAACAATCATTACGCGCTGCTCTGATCGATCCACCACCACTATATCAGGTTTATTGACCACTAGCGGCCCGTCCCGGCTTCGCACGGGGGGACTTAAGATTTTTTACATAGTTTTACGTTTTATTTATATTTATTCTCAGTTTTTTTTTTATTTAGGAAGTATTTACCTTTTGAAAACATTTTTCCGGACTTCATTTACTTATTTCATTTATTTAATTAATTATTTTCTTCTTAAATAGGAACCTACCTATTTTGTTGTTGTTTGTTTTGGTTGAGGTAAAAGTTTGTTTTTAAATTATTATTTTACATTTATTGAAAAATATTTACATCTTTTCATTTTTTTTTTGTTTGTCTTTATTGTTTTAAGGTTTTTTTTTGTTGTTTTAAGGTTTTTTTTTTTAAAGTTTTTTGTTTTTTTTAAGGTTTTTTTTGTTGTTTTAAGGTTTTTTTTTTTAAAGATTTTTGTTTTTTTTTTTTGTTAAAGTTCTTTGTTTTATGTGTTTGATCAAATTATCGTAATATTTACATTTTACTTTAAGGCTTCACTGTAAACTATGTTTGCAGTGGTATTTGTAGGTGCTAACAAAACATATTGATTTTTAGGAGATCCTACTCGAGAAAGGGCTACATATAACTGCCCATGAGAAAAGCACTCTTTTCTTAGGTCGACGCCAACAATCGAAAAAGTTTGCCCCTGTGATTTATTTATCGTAAGGGCAAACGATGTCTTCACAGGAAACTGTAACCTTTTAAAGGATATAGGTAAATCCGTCGGAATCATCAGTATTCGCGGTATGTGAGCGAGCTGTCCGGCCGCGGGCCCAGTGATGATTGTTGCTACAATCACATTGTCTCGTAATTCCCTTATCAAAAGTCTTGTGCCATTGCACATATTGGGAGGGCTTAAATTTCTCAAAAGCATGATAGGAGTACCTCCTTTTAATTTTAGTTCGTGGGGTGGCAAGCCGGCAGGGTTGAGGGAATTTAAAAATTCTTGTGGGTAGTGTACTGCATCTTCGATGTTGCACACAGTGTCAATAGATTTGTAACATTTGAAATCACCTGGTACTTTTTCCATAATCATTCTGTTTATATCATTTACGGAATCGTTTCTTGGCGACACTATCGCCCTCGAACAGAGCCAATTGAAATTTCGTTCTGTGAGATTTTCAATGTTGGGATAGATTGTGTCTATAAGAACATCTAGACTGTTAACAGTTTGAGCCAATTCATTGTCCAACGATACTTGGGAGCTATTTGCAACTGGCGATGGTAGTTTTCCATCTCCAAGTTGAACTATTTTTTGTGAGAAATTTCCATTGTTGTCGTTACTTAAATGTGCTCTCATATTTGTGCGCGAATTTAGAGTTTCAATTGATTGCCACAAAGGTGATGATTTGAGGCACGCTTTAATAACGTCGGCGCGTGTACCTTTAGTTATAACCGGTAGTGTTTGGCGAAAGTCTCCAGCCAACACAAAGGTTACGCCTCCCATCACATTGCCTGAGTTCCTGAGGTCTTTTAATGTGCGGTTCACAGCTTCCACGTGAGCTCTATGGCTCATGGTACGGCCTTTTTTATGTATTTTTGAAATAGCAGGTAAGTACTTACCTAATAGGTATCTTTTGGATGAATTAATAGTCATAAGGTAACCGATTGAACAATTCAAAAGTTATCTAGAGCAAACTTTTATAAGGATTGAACCATTCATTAAAACGATTGTTATGGGTAAACTATAAAAGGTAGACATATGCTCTCGCAGACTTTTTTAAAAAGAATGTTAAGATGAACAATTCATCCATAGAGCATTTTTGTATAACTTTAACTATATGCCCAGCGCACGCCACGGAAGGCCTCAGAAACGACACTTTTCCTCCGTTTTTAAAACATTTTTGGTTACTGCTCCACAACTATAGGACCTAGCGTGATATTATATAGCCTATGTTACTTCTGAATAATGCAGCTTTCTAATGGTGAAAAAATTATTGGAATCGGTCCAGTAGTTTTTGAGTTTATTCATTACAAACATACAAAAATACAAAAATACAAATCTTTCCTCTTTATAATATTAGTATAGATAATAATCCTGACACTGATGATGGATTGAGTATGCGCTTCTTTTGCCCTTAACCTCTAGAGCCCCAGCGGCACAAAAACGTGCCAGTAAACAAGTATTACCGTTGAGCCCCGCTGACACAAATTTGAGCCACCAAACCCCGACCGATTTAAAACTGTATCTGTAGTAAAGATAAGTCTTAAAATCAGATTACGCTTACGATAAGAGCCCGCCCGGCGGTGCTTGACGGATAGTTGACATAAATAATGGCGGTCCTTGAGAGGTTAAAGTTTCGAGGTCACGGTAACACTTTCGAACAACCCATAAACCCAGGTAAAACTACCTCAATACACAGTCAGAACAATCAGTTTCAAATGATTTGCTTATGTGGCACATTGATACAATCCCGTACCACTAAAGCAATTAACGCTACCACGACAAATACGACTTCACTCTCCTAATCATAAAGCACATTTCAAGTTTAAACTAGACTATTGAACGTACAAGCGAAATAGTCATCCTAAATACCAATTTCATTAAGCGGATAATTCTCTGTCAATTAAGTATGCGCTTCATTGGCTCAAGAACGGGGTTCAATTAGTTTATGGAGGACTAGCTTTTGAACGCGGCTTCGCTCGCGTTAAATTCGGGGTAACACAGTTCCCCTTACGCCTTTTTGATTTGTAATAGCAACGCTAAGTTTTCCCTTTTCTTCCCTCTTTCTCCCTCACATCCCACTTTTTTAAAAAATATATTAAAGCCTATGTCCGTCTCCTGGTTCCCAACTACCTCTGTACCAAAATTCATCAAAATCGGTTTAGCCATTAAAGCGTGAAGAGGTAACAAATAAACAAACAAACTCACTTTCGCTTTAATAATATTAGTAAGGATTAGTAAATAAATAAATATATCTTGGGACAACTCACACACGGCTATCTGATCCCAAGCTAAGCAGAGCTTGTGTTATGGTAACCAGACAACTGATATACATACTTATATAATTTATAAATACATACATATTATAGATAAATCACACCCAGACACAGAACAAACAATCATGCTCATCACACAAAGTTTGTCCTGGGTGGGAATCGAACCCACGACCTCCGGCTCAGCAGTCAGGGCCACTAACCACTAGACCAACAGGCCCGAACTTCCCGGTAGGAACTTCGTTCCATCCGGGTGGATGGAACGAAGTTCCTATAGAAATGAAAATATTTGGCTTGCTTTCTATAAGAGAGAGAGAGACAGACAGAGAAACATGCGACGCCGCACAGCTTACAATAGCTTACTATAGCAAAAAGTGTCTTGACAACTTTTCGTAAGAACGTTTTCCGTCTAGCCCTTTTTCACAACGCGCGATAAGGAACTTCGTTCCAAAAAGTAACTTTGGCAACCCTGGTATCTTGAACCAAAAAGTGTTAAAAATCCCTCTCATTGCGTTAATAGATATGTGAACACAATGAGGATGTTCTTATCAATTGAACAAGAAAATCCTACTCACATTTCAAATGCAAATGTTTGTGAAGATGGATAGATGCACGGATATTTGTTACTCTTTCACGTCAAAACTGCTGAACGACCCTTGATGAAATTTGGAAAAGAGGTAGATTATAGTCTCGAATAACACATAAGATATTTTTTTCAATTATCACGCGGACGAAGACGCGGCTAGTAATATAATATGAAAAATATCGCAAATATTGATATCATAAAGATTTAACACAATCGATTGTATAACTTACAGAAAATAATATAGAACTTTATCTTGAAAAGTTATATGAAAATGGTATCACTGACACGTTACGATACATGTCATCCGTTTCATACCAACGACATGGAAATCCGACGTCAAGGCAAAAACAGTGCTTCCTGCCCTTTCGAAATTCAATTTCCTAAACAACTAAATGACTTTAATTAAAAACTAATTCTACAGCCAGCCAGCCAGTGATAGTGTTGAACCCGGACTTTTAATTGATCAATGATCCGACAAGAAGGTCCTATGCGTACTTCAGAACTTTCTTTGTATTTGTTGAGGATTGCAACCTTGACATAAAAAAGGTTGGATAGTAACCCTATACGGTTATACCTTACAGATGTACAAGTGTCTTGTTAGTAATTATTGCGTTACTAGCTTTCGCCTGCGACCTCGTCCGTGTGGCATATTTACATTGGGCTAAAGCTAACTTTATACCGCGTGATGATCGAAAAAAAATATCTTTCTCTCCCCTTTCTTCCCTTTTTCTCCCCTTTTCCTCACATTTTTTTAGCCTATGTCCTACTCCAGGGTCCCGACTATCTCTGTACCAAAATTCATCAAAATCGGTTTAGCCATTTAGGCGTGAAGACGTAACACACAAACACAAAAACTTTCGATTTTATAATATTTAGTAACGATTTCTTTAACAAACTACTGGCAGACAGTGTTTTAGAGGCAGTATATCAAAAGATTTGAACAACGAAATGTTTTTTGAATTCTTTTACTTAACGTCTTAATAAAACTCATATAGTGTTAAAAAGTATGTAGTAAGCTGTACAGCTCTAACATTTGCTTCGTTTAAATCCTGAAAGGTGTGCTGTTTTTGACTTTTTAATCCGTCATTGACGCATTAACTCACCTAACAATATTACAACTGTTCTAAAACAAACAAAACACAATCTACTCCAAAGGAATAACACTAAACAGCCAAAACGTGACGCACACAACACAGAAACTGGTCAACCGTCACATACCAAAGACCATTGTTTAAACCAAAGATTTAAATACTTAAATGTCTCACTGAGTAAGGCCCGTGGCGTGGGACGCGGACAAGAGACATTAGGGAGTTGACCAAATTTATTTTAATTTGTTTTTTGGTTGTAATCCACTGCCTTTTTTGTTCGTACTATAATTAGTCCGCACGTTTTCCTTTCATCGCAAGAATAGTGAACCTGCACATTCTGTATTGAAGAATATACTCATATGGAGTTACCTAAATTTGAAACTATTTAGGAAGAGGGCCACACACTGCTTTAGAAGATAGAAGGAATTTTGTTTGCTCCATAGGTAAAATTGTTCGTATGCTTGCATCCTAGTGAGACGATACCATTATTCATTCATCATTTTCCTGCCGTTATCCCAATTTATTTCGGGTTGATACAGCATATCTTATTTCGTCGTATAGTTGCCATCTCATTAGACTTCCTTTCTTCCCATAACATTCTTCACACCGTCCACCCATCGAAAAAACAAGTAAATCGAACGATAGATTCGATCTTACGAATGTGTGTGTGTGTCAACAACAAAATAAATCTACGACGTATGCTAATCTAACGAAATAAATCTTTGATCTATAACTCTACACAAACAGCTGGCGTGACCGTTTTCAGCCTGAAACGTGTTTGAGCGTTCTATTGTTTCAAGCAGATGCCTGAAACTTTAATGGCGACCGTACGTGGCTTGTACATACAAAATACAAGCCTTTTACTGGCCGATACGAAAATAAATTCGAATGGAATATGTGTGACCAAACAGTGGATTGGATGTGCATCACATAGTCCGGGAGGTTCAGTTAATCTGGCGTGTCGACGGCGCGTTCATGTTACACGCGTTGTCTATTTAATGTGGCTTTATTTTTGGAACAAAGTTCTTTATCACGCGTTGCGAAAGGGGGCTAGACGGAAAAAAATAAGACCAAATGTTTTAACGACACTTTTTGCTTTTTGTAAGCCGTGCGGCGTGCGCGTATTTCTCTGTCTCTTTCTCTCTCTCATATAAAGCGAGCCAGTTATTTTCGTTTCGTCTATCTATTTCGCATTGAACAGTGTGGTGTCGCGACTATTATTTTTGTTGAGTGTATACAGGTTTTTGTACATAATAAATAATAATTTCGTTCCATCTGTTCGTTCATCATTTCTTTTTCTACTCTGTTTTTACATTTGACTTTAGACTTAGCAATCTCGCGGGTCTGCGGACGGTGAGCAACGGGTAGCTTACTGTTCGCCCGTGCATTGACGACAGGCCTTGTCGACACGACAGCGCGTTGGTGTTCCACGCGGACCTCAAAGAGATGTCAGCAAAACCGAGGAGGCTGTCAGGGCCACAGCCTGTCGGGGTTGCGAATTTTTCGATGGAAATACCGCGGCCCTGGAAAATAAAAATAAAAAATGAAACTTGAATTGATAACTTGAATGGCTTTAAGTAAGTAAAAGTCTAACTCTCCCTTCCGCTCCACCCAGAATAGGAGAAGTTATAAAGGTACCATTAATCTGAAATACTCCTTTTATACTGGCTGTAAATCATTTAAATTATACTTAAATATTGTAAAGCTGAACAGTTCGTTTAGTTTAACGCGCTTTGCTCAAGGATTACTGGATCGAATTAAACAAAAACTATTTGGGAGTTGCATAGCCCATTTATTGAGGAAGGCTATATAATATCATACATGTGACAATGACAAGCTGAGCAATGGGGGAAACTTGCAGGAACAGTTAGTATAAAATAATCGTAACACCGCAGGGGGTTGCTAGTCAGCTGCTCCGGAAGTAGGGGATTCCAAAGTTACAGGACAGCAAAATTATAAAATATAATGATAAAAAGCTATTTTTCAATTTCATAGTTTATAGTTGAGTAGTAGAGTAGTTGTAATTATTTAATACTAGCTGTTCCACGCGGTTTCACCCACGCTGCTCAGCACCTGTTGGTCGTAGCGTGATGTTATATAGCCTATAGCCTTCCTGGACCTCCTTGGACTATCCAACACTAATAGAATTTTTCAATTCTAACCAGTAGTCCCTGAGATTAGCGCGTTCAAACAAACAAACAAACTCTTCAGCTTTATAATAATAAAGTATAGATTTAAATGTTGTAATTATTTTACATTATAAAGTTGTAATTATTTTACATTATAAAGTTGTAATTAATTTACATTACAAAGTTGTAATTATTCAACGTTATAAAGCATATTTTTTAAACTTTACCTAAAATACTTAACTTAGTCAATTATTACAAGAATGTGCACGTTGCATGTATAATAAACAAGTTAGTTAACATTTCTACTCTATTCTTGTTCACGGCTAATTACTTTTTATGAACAAAGCCTGGAGAGCATACCCGCAATAACTACTATACTGAGAAAATCCAGTTAAACTAACGTATACAATAGTTAACCGAAGCGCGACCCAACGATATAATTTCCAGGGAAATCTCGCATGAAATATTCATAATTTAATTTGTACCGTCGGCGTCGCACCATCTACCATTTTGTCCATAAATAATTTTAAGAGACATTTTAAACAAAAATGAGTTTTAGTCTGGATAAATAATAATAATAATGGTAATAACCATGCATAAGAAAAATAGGGCGCTGGTGTGTGCCCTGGACTCGCAGCTCAAGAATTTATTTGAGAGTAGCGAGAATCTCGTTGATACACACTCGATCCTGTATTGTGGGGCTGTTGCGGTATGTCGTGTAGCTAACGTCAAATTCCAAAACAGTGACGTAGCTACTCGACCAAAACCATCCGTACCAGCCTGGCAGTGCAGGATCGAGCGCCGTATCGACGAGGCCAGGGTACTCATTGGTAAACTAAACTGCTTCAGGGAGGGTAATACAAGACCACGTGTGATGCGCTTTGTGAGACGGGCATTCTCGGGGACTGGAATCAGTCCTCAAGAATATATGTCTCATGCCACAGAGCGCATCGACTTCCTGAAGCAAAAAGTTTATGCATGGGCAAACCGTATTCGGCGGTATAAGCGGCGGGTTGATCGGTATTCGCAGAATCGTATGTTCCGGAGCGATGAGAGGTGGGTATACAGAGCTTGGGAGCGACCCGAACAAAGTGTGACTGACGTGTGCCGCCCGGATGATGTAGCCACAAGTTCTTTCTGGCGCAGCATCTGGTCGGTGCCCGTCTGTCATACTGAGGCTGACTGGATGCGTGATATCGAGCGAGTGGGTGAAACTATACCAGAGATGGAGCCAATTTTAATTACACCATCAGACATAGCCAGAGCTGTCCGTCCGTTCCCGAACTGGAAATCTCCGGGACCGGATGGACTGCATAACTTTTGGTTAAAATGGCTCAGTAGTTCACACGCTCGCCTGGCATCGCAATTTCAGTCATGCCTAGAGTCCGGATCTCTGCCACAGTTCTTAACAACAGGCGTTACCCACCTGCTCTATAAGTCAGGAAGTCCCGCGGAACCCAAGAATTATAGGCCGATCACGTGTTTATCGACGGTCTATAAACTTCTTACGTCCATTTTGAGAATGAAAATTAACAAACACATTGACAGTAACTCTATCATGTCTGTCTCTCAAAATGGATGTAAGAACGGGTCCCGCGGTACTAAGGAGCTACTCCTCATCGACATGGCCATTAGCCAACAGGTTCGTCGATCCCGCAAGGATTTGTCGACATGTTGGATTGATTATAAGAAGGCCTACGACTCAGTGCCACATACATGGCTCAAGAGGGTGCTGGAGTTGTACAAGATAGATGCAACCCTACGCGCCTTTCTTGAGTCGTGTATAGGACAATGGAGGACGGTACTTCGATATCCAGGATGTCGACAAATCCAGGGGAACGATGAGCCTGTATGGATTAAACGGGGAATATTTCAGGGCGACAGTTTGAGTCCACTTTGGTTCTGTCTAGCCCTGAATCCTCTAAGCACATTGCTGGAGGATTCAGGTCTAGGCTATCGGTTGAGAAGAGGTGGTCAGGTCATATCTCACCTCCTTTACATGGATGATCTGAAACTCTTTGCCCCCAACAAATTGCGACTGATGGAGCTACTGAAAGTAACTGAAACTTTTAGTAACGCCATCAGGATGGAATTTGGTGTGGACAAATGTGCAGTCATGTATGTGAAGCGAGGGGAGATTATGGAATCCGAGGGAATTCAACTCTCGGATTCCATACACCTCAGATCCCTTTCCTCATCCGAAAGCTATAAGTATTTGGGTATGTCGGAAGCGTTAGGCATTAACGTGGCTGACATGAAGCAACTGTTGAGGGAGCGTTTCTTTGGTCGCCTGAAGAAGGTATTAAAAAGCCTTCTTTCCGGCGGGAACAAGGTGCGCGCCTTCAACAGTTGGGTCATGCCGGTTTTAATGTACTCTTTCGGCATACTCAAATGGACGCAGACTGAACTCGATGCCCTGGATAGGAGAGTCCGTACATTGCTGACTGCAAATCGGATGCATCACCCACGATCATCGGTGATGAGACTGTACATCCCACGGAAGTGTGGGGGTCGAGGCTTTTTAAACGCAAAGACCCTCCACAACCGAGAGGTGTGCAGTCTCAGGGAATATTTCTTAAAAGCCGACGTGGGTATGCACCGAGATGTAGTCGCAGTGGACAAGGGACTCACCCCGTTGTCCATGGCTAAAGAGAATTGGCGCAAACCTGTAGTACTTACTACCGATGACCGCAAGGAAGTATGGCAAGGTAAGGAGCTTCACGACGCTTCTACAAGGCTCTTCATGGGCCCGATGTAGATTTTCTAGCGTCCGTGTCCTGGCTACGATTCGGTGACCTATTTGGGGAAACTGAAGGTTTTGTCTGTGCGATTATGGATGAAGTTATGTTGACGAACAACTACCGGAAATATATTATGAAGGATGGGACGGTTGACGTGTGTCGGGCATGCCACCGTCCTGGTGAGTCCATCAGACATATTATTTCTGGTTGTTCTCGTCTAGCTAACAGCGAGTATTTGCATAGACACAACCAAGTAGCCAGGATTATTCATCAGCAACTTGCCTTGAAATATAATCTTGTGGAATCTGAGGTACCGTACTACAAGTATGTGCCCGACCCAGTTCTCGAGAAAGACCATGTCACGCTGTACTGGGATCGGTCTATCATTACTGACAGGACTATTCTCGCCAATAAGCCTGACATAGTGGTGATAGACCGATCAGCGCGCCGCGTAATGATAATCGATGTTACCATCCCACATGACGAAAACCTCGTGAAAGCTGAGAAAGAAAAACAACTAAAATATCTTGACTTGGCACACGAGGTTGTTGACATGTGGAATGTAAACTCGGCTATCATTGTGCCGATTGTCGTAACGGCCAATGGCTTAATTGCCAAGAGCTTCGACGAACATCTGTCGAAGCTCTCCTTAGGTGGTTGGATCAAGGGCCTGATTCAGAAGGCAGTACTCCTCGATACGGCCCGCATTGTGAGGAGGTTCCTGTCTCTGGAGCCCTAACCACCGGTAGCTTGGACCCTGCTCCCGATACTGGTGGACCACTATTTTTATATTTTTAAATATTGTTTATATTTTTTTTTTTAAGAAATATGTATTTAAAAATGTAAAAATAAGATAAAAAGGAAAATAAAAAGAAAATGGTAATAATAATAATAGTAACGGTAAACTATACTGCTTCAGGGAGGGCAATACAAGACCACGTGTCATGCGCTTTGTGAAACGGGCTTTCTCGGGGACTGGAATCAGTCCTCAGGAATACATGTCTCGTATCACAGAGCGCATCGACTTCCTGAAGCAGAAAGTTTGTGCATGGGCGAGCCGTATTCGGAGGTATAAGAGGCGGGTTGATCGGTACTCGCAGAATCGCATGTTCCGGAGTGACGAGAGGTGGGTATACAGAGCTTGGGAGCGACCTGACCAAAATATGACAGATGTATGCCGCCCAGATGATGCCGCCACGAGTTCTTTCTGGCGCAGCATCTGGTCGGTGCCCGTCTGTCATACTGAGACTGACTGGATGCGTGATATCGAGCGAGTGTGTGAAACTATTCCAGAGATGGAGCCAATTTTAATTACGCCATCAGACATAGCCAGAGCTGTCCGTCCGTTCCCGAACTGGAAGTCTCCGGGACCGGATGGACTGCATAACTTTTGGTTAAAATGGCTCAGTAGTTCACACACTCGCCTGGCATCGCAATTTCAGTCATGCCTAGAGTCCGGATCTCTGCCACAGTTCTTAACAACAGGCGTTACCCACCTGCTCTATAAGTCAGGTAGTCCCGCGGAACCCAAGAATTATAGGCCGATCACGTGTTTATCGACGGTCTATAAACTTCTTACGTCCATTTTGAGAATGAAAATTAACAAACACATTGACAGTAACTCTATTATGTCTGTCTCTCAAAATGGATGTAAGAACGGGTCCCGCGGTACTAAGGAGCTACTCCTCATCGACATGGCCATTAGCCAGCAGGTTCGTCGATCCCGCAAGGATTTGTCGACATGTTGGATAGATTATAAGAAAGCCTACGACTCAGTGCCACATACATGGCTCAAGAGGGTGCTGGAGTTGTACAAGATAGATGCAACCCTACGCGCCTTTCTTGAGTCGTGTATGGGGCACTGGAGGACGGTCCTTCGATATCCAGGATGTCAACAAATTCAGGGGAACGATGAGCCTGTATGGATTAAACGGGGAATATTTCAGGGCGACAGTTTGAGTCCACTTTGGTTCTGTCTGGCCCTGAATCCTCTTAGCACATTGCTGGAGGATTCACGACTAGGCTATCGGTTGAGAAGAGGTGGTCAGGTCATATCTCACCTCCTTTACATGGATGATCTGAAACTCTTTGCCCCCAACAAATTGCGACTGATGGAGCTACTGAAAGTAACTGAAACTTTTAGTAACGCCATCAGGATGGAATTTGGTGTGGACAAATGTGCAGCAGTCATGTATGTTAAACGAGGGGAGATTATGGAATCCGAAGGAATTCAACTCTCGGATTCCATACACCTCAGATCCCTTTCCTCATCCGAAAGCTATAAGTATTTGGGTATGTCGGAAGCGTTAGGCATTAACGTAGCTGACATGAAACAATTGTTGAGGGAGCGTTTCTTTGGTCGCCTGAAGAAGGTATTAAAAAGCCTTCTTTCGGGCGGGAACAAGGTGCGCGCCTTCAACAGTTGGGTCATGCCGGTTTTAATGTACTCTTTCGGCATACTCAAATGGACTCAGACTGAACTCGATGCCCTGGATAGGAAAGTCCGTACACTGCTGACTGAAAATCGGATGCATCACCCAAGATCATCAGTGATGAGACTGTACATCCCACGCAAGTGTGGGGGTCGAGGCTTCTTAAACGCAAAGACCCTCCACAACCGAGAGGTGTGCAGTCTCAGGGAATATTTTTTAAAAGCTGAATTGGGTATGCACCGAGATGTGGTCGCAGTGGACAAGGGATTCACCCCGCTGTCCATGGCTAAAGAGGACTGGCGCAAACCTGTGGTACTAACTACCGAGGACCGCAAGAAAATATGGCAAGACAAGGAGCTTCACGGGCGCTTTTACCGGGCTCTTCATGGGCCCGATGTAGATTTTCTTGCATCCGTATCCTGGCTACGATTCAGCGACCTTTTTGGGGAAACTGAAGGTTTTGTCTGTGCGATTATGGACGAAGTTATGTTGACGAACAACTACCGGAAATATATTATGAAGGACGGGACGGTTGATGTGTGTCGGGCATGCCACCGTCCGGGTGAATCCATCAGACATATTATCTCTGGTTGTTCTCGTCTAGCTAACGGCGAGTACTTGCACAGACACAACCAAGTAGCCAAGATTATTCATCAGCAACTTGCCTTGAAATACAATCTTGTGGAATCTGAGGTACCGTACTACAAGTATGTGCCCGACCCAGTTCTCGAGAAAGACCATGTCACGCTGTACTGGGATCGGTCTATCATTACTGACAGGACTATTGTCGCCAATAAGCCTGACATAGTGGTGATAGACCGATCAGCGCGCCGCGTAATGATAATCGATGTTACCATCCCACATGACGAGAACCTCGTGAAAGCTGAGAAAGAGAAACAACTCAAATATCTTGACTTGGCACACGAGGTTGTCGATATGTGGAATGTGAGCTCGGCTGTCATTGTGCCGATAGTAGTTACGGCTAATGGCCTGATGGCCAAGAGCATCGAAGACCATCTCTCGAAGCTCTCCTTAGGCGGTTGGATTAAGGGCCTGATTCAGAAGGCAGTACTCCTCGATACGGCCCGCATTGTGAGGAGGTTCCTGTCTCTGGAGCCCTAACCACCGGTAGCTTGGACCCTGCTCCCGATACCGGCGGAGACCTACTTTTATATTTTTAAATGTTTTTTCTATTATTTTTTAAAGAAATATTTAAAAATGTGTTTGTAAGTATATTGAATGAATAAAGAAGAACATGGTAATAAAATAAAATAAATAACAGAAAACAACAATTAAATAAGCATGGGGCATGCAATTCATGACGAGAGTTTACATTATAATACAAAAATGTGACAGAGAGAATGTCGAAATAGTACACACCACAAAACCAGTTTATGCGGATCTCTCATTGTACTTGAAATTTATGGTGTACGATCCGTTGTTGAGACAGCAGCATAAACTGGTTTTGTATAGGTTGATCTGCCGCCGTGTGTACACACGACGGCACATCAACCTGTACAAATATCTCTCTACTACGGTGTGCGATCCGTAGTAAAGAGATCAGTAGGCCTACTATGACATCTTAAAGCAGAACTCTTTCCACTGAGTGAAAGAGATAGTGCTAGACACCCTGTATAGCTCTGTCCCTTTCCCTCAGCGGAATAAGTTCTGCTTTAAGATGTCATAGTAGGGTAGATGTAGGCCTACTATGACATCTTTAAGCAGAACTCTTTCCACTGAGTGAAAAAGATGGTGCTAGACACTCTGTATAGCTCTGTCCCTTTCCCTCAGCGGAATAAGTTCTGCTTTAACACGTCATGGTAGGGTAGCAGGTTATAATAGTTTAGAATGAGTGAGGAATCTTTGTTATTGCAGCCGAGGTGGATTTAAGTAAGTGGGTGTAATAGAGCCGAGAACAGTAGCCCTAATATGACCTCTTAAAGCAATTCTTATTCCGCTGAGGGAAAGAGACAGAGCTATACAGGGTGTCTAGCACCATCTCTTTCACTCAGTGGAATAAGAATTGCTATAAGATGTCATAGTAGCCCTTCTGCAGTGACAAATTCTTACGTGAATCAAACGACGTTTTTCAAAACACTTACGGAGAAATTATTAATTTATAATTAAGTTTTTGTGCCTCCAGTATTCATATAATCTACACACAAATGTCCTTTTTTGGTATTGTTCGTCGTTTCGTTGAGCTCCTTGGGTTTTGAGTCGAGCTACACGATAACTGACAAATGCTTGCACTGACTGGACAGGTCCACTCAATGTGTGTGATGCTTTATTAAAAAGGCCATTTCAGACATTAATCTGCATAGTCCTCATGTAAGTTGACCAAGATTTTTTGTCTGGACCTTCTTCTCAGAGTAGTCGGATACGAAACACTGGCCTCATCCAGTTTAAAGAAAAGACGTAAAAGTGTTTGTGAAAACCTACATGCAAAATAAACATCATTTATCATTTACAAATGTCAGCCGGAATCAACTGCTCACCATGCTTTTCCATACACGAAGGAAACTCGATATGTAGGTAATATAACATACTTTAGCTATGGAACACTAGTTCAAGAAAAATAAAAAACCGGCCAAGCGCGAGTCAGTCGAATCGTACACCGAGTGTGAGTGTACACCGACATCGATTAAAGTCGCAAGTTTGTACAGGTTCCGTACAAAATTATGTAAACAGTCATATCTTTTGAATGCGTAAACTTAGAGGCCTGATTTTATGGTTTTTCACAGTTCCAAGAGACCACCTGAGTATATGGTTTTACTTTTAACTCGATACCTCTATGCGTTAGAACGCGGGACAACAAAGTGATCCTTTATGGGTTCCGTTTTTTTTTCGTTTTGAAATACCGAACCCAAAAAATACAAAAGAAAACATACACGATTTTTGCCACAACTTTTGCAGTTGTTAAAATTGCGTGACCTGTCATCGTTAATGTCCTACACGATATGTTAATTACTGACAAGTTAACTTATTACAGCTTTACCATGCAAAAGCACCAAGCTAATTTAGTTTGCCTTTTAATGGTAACAAATTGTGACAAAAGTTATTTGATAAATATAGTTTTATTTATTAAATGAAAGCTACATTGCCATACTGCGCAGTGACGAGCAAAACTACAAATTAACACTGTTGTCAGTTACAATCTCTTCCACCATATTAAATAAAATTAAATAATCGATAAGTAGCCTAGATTGTGGCAAGAATATACAGGGTCATTGAAAAAATACCCGAAACCTCTTAATCCTGCCTTCATATCATGACCCTGAACAACATTTGTTCTACGACTTTTCAAATTTCGAAGAATTTTTTTTCCATACAAAAAAATAAACTTAGTCAAAATTTTGCATATATCATTTATGCGGTGAGTGCGGTGACCGACGAAAGGGAGCCGCCCGGCCCCGCGCCGCGCGGCTAGATCAAACGGCGCGCCACGCTCAAGGAAGCGAGCGGGCGCACAACGCGGGGTTCGGGGTGACAGTCGCATGAGTGCCTTACTCGCAAGAACACGCGTGCGCGTATACCGCTATCGAAATTCGCGCGTATTAGTAAATTAACTACATATTAGCGGTTTCATATTTTGAATTCAATTTACTTCATCCATCTGTTGATATTGAAGAATGTGTTATGTAGGTACATACTTGTAATGAGATGAAATATTCAGGGGTCAATGTACTACTTGTATGTTGCCTACATTTATTATTTTACTCGATTTTGGTTGCTTGCACTTAATAATCGCCAATAATTGAGCAAATCTTCTGTAGTACGGTACCTACCTTGTTAAACGCAAGTCGACAAGGTCCAATTTAACATGCGCGCGGGCGGCGCGGCTATCAAACTGGGTACGCGCGTAGTATACGCAAATTTTACAGACGTTAAATAAATGAAAACAAATTGTTTTTGGCTACGTTGTTTAGTTGAGGTCAAAGTCGTAGAACAAATGTTGTTCAGGGTCATGATATGAAGGCAGGATTAAGAGGTTTCGGGTATTTTTTCAATGACCCTGTATAAAGATAATACTGGCCAAGAAAAAGTGAGCCGAAACTCTTTTTTTTGACTGCGTAGACAAATCTTAATATATATAAATCTCGTGTCACAATGTTTGTCCAATCAATGGACTCCCAAACCACTTAACCGATTATAGTCAAATTCGCACACCATGTGCAGTTCGATCCAACTTGAGAGATATTGTAGGTAGGGTATGTAGGGTAGGTAGGGTATGTAGGGTAGGTAGGGTATGTAGGGTAGGTAGGGTAGGTAGGGTAGGTAGGGTAGGAAGGGTATGTATGGTAGGTAGGGTATGTAGGGTAGGCAGGTAGGTAGAAAGGTAGAAAATTGCATTGCAACGCATGCCGGGGCACAGCTAGTTTAATTATAAGTATTAGGCAAATACCTTAGCCGTTTATGATCACGATGTTTCTCCAAGGGACCACAGCCTTGATTTTATGATTTTATTTTTAACTCGATACGTCCACGTGTTGTCGAGATAAACGGTCTTGACAGACAGACAGATGAACCTAAAAGTAATCTTATGAGAGTTCAATTTTGGAACGAAGTTTCTTATCGCGCGTTGTGAAAGGGGGCTAGACGGAAAAAATTCTTACGAAAAGTTGTCACGATACTTTTTGCTATAGTAAGCTATTGTAAGCTGTGCGGTGTCGCATGTTTCTCTGTCTGTCTGTCTGTCTCTCTCTCTCTCTTATAGAAAGCAAGCCAGATATTTTCATTTCTATAGGAACTTCGTTCCATCCGGGTGTCCCTTGACACCTCAATTTCTTTTTCCTTTTGAGGCATGAAACCCTAAACTGTGAAGGTTTTTTTTTCTTTAGGTAAATGAAACCATTAAATTACTTGCTACGATGCGATGTGTCAAACGGTGTGCCCCTTATTTGAAAATTCCTCGACGGGCGATGGTGCACGATAAAACAAAATGGCTGCCAATGTTATTGTGAGGTCACAATTTACATACATTACATTCTCATGTCTACGTTCGAGACATTTTGTCTTTTAATTTAGATTTTGTAGTGTATTTTTATGGATGAATAGTTACTAGTCTGGCGCGGTTTCACCCGCGTCTTTTGTTGCTGCCCTGCTCCCGTGCGTAGTAGCGAAACATCACATTATATAACAATATAGTCTATGATACTTCCTAATAATGTAGCTCCTATTAGTGAAAACATGGTTAAAATCGGTAATAGTCCATCCTTCTAGTGACGACAGGCTGTGTTGACGGCGCGTTCGTGTTCCACGCACGCCTCAAAGAGATGACATCAAAGCCTGCCGGGGCCTGTCAAGGTTGCGAGTTGTTCGAAAGAGAGAAAATAGAGAGCAAAAAAAGGAACTTGGGTGGGTTTTAGTCAATAAAATTCTGACAAAATCAAATTAGGCTGATAATCAGAACTTTTTGAACGTCACATTACAAGAGACAGTCCCACAAAAACGCCTCGCTCTTTGCCACTTCCTAGTGTTTTAGCTGGGAAGAAGAAGTGGCGGAACAAACTCCACAGCTAACCCTTCACACACTGCCACCCCCCCCCCCCCGCTCCGCTCAGAGCAGAGGAGAGTGTGTGGAAAGATAGAAGATATTTAATGATTTCCCATCCGCTGCAGAGCTAACCATTTAATAAAAAATAATAAAGTCATATTAAAATTTCGATAAAAGTAATCAACCGACGAGATTCAGCGTCTCATCCCTTAAGCGGGACATAACGACTGTACCTTTCATTAGATCTGATTAAGCGGGTTGTAAGCTCATTAGTAAGGGTCGTAACTTAGTTACAAATACGCGAACTGTTTGATTAGCCTTGCTCTGGGGGTTGAGTAAGGTTGAGACTTGTGCGGCTGAAAATTATCGTTTTAAACCTAGTTTGTGATACCCTGACAAAGGTCTAGACAGTGATGAATTAGGTACTGGTAATCAGAGATTTTGATTTAATTTTCTTCTTTTATTATTCTTCTCCTTAAAAAGTACATAAAAAACATTTAAAAATATAAAAATAGGTTTCTGCCGGTATCGGGATCAGGTTCCAAGCCTTCTTTTCAGGTGGGAAATCATCAAATAACTTCCCCCGTTCTGAGCGGAGCAGGAGGGAAGTGTCAGACTTCTACTGACTCAAACCCACCCATGTTCCTTCTATTGCCCTTTATGCTCCGGGGTCGCGGTATTTCTTTCGAACAACCCGCAACCCCGGGTGGTTAGGTCTTGTTTCGACTTTCGAAAAATCATCGATTTATGGTAACCGCTAGGTTGATTGCTGATTATATAAGCAATATGTAACTGATATGAGAAAAGGCTAGGCAGATGATGATTGATTTATGGTGTCCTTGAGAAGATCTGGACTCACACTGGCTGGTTCGAGGTGGCGCACGTAAAAATACCTGGAAAGAGTGGGACGTCAATGGAAAATATAAAATCTCTGGCATCCAAACTAAACATGTCTGTAATATTTCAGGTCAATGAAAGACCGGATACCGTGGTCCCGAAACATAAAGGGCAAAAGTAGGAACATGGGTGGGTTAGTACAAATCTCGCTACACGACACCCCCTCCTACTCCACCCAGAACGGGGGAAGTTATTTGATGATTTCCCATCCACATAAAAATCCAACTACCTAATATTTAGCTAGCTATTAGCACTTCCAAATAAAAATATTTTCTAATAAATTTTTGTCAAGTACGGACCATAAAATCGCGACTGGGTGAAGGCCTGGCTCATTAAAATTATCTCAAGCACTTTTATCAGTACCGACTCACTGATAATGCAGCAAATTGGAAAACTGCAATCATAATGCTGTCGCTTCGTCATTGTTGATTAAAGTGAATGTAATAACCACTTATCTACGCGAATTCAAGGTGAATGAACAGTAGCGTCACTTTTATAGTGCACTAGCTTTCGCCCGCAGCTTCGCCCGCGGCTTCGCCCGCGTTATATTTGGGGTAACACAGTTCTCCTTGCGCCTTATTGATTTGTAATAGCAACGCTAAGTTTTCCCTTTTCTTCCCTCTTTCTCCCTCACATCCCACTTTTTTAAATAAAAATTAGCCTATGTCCGTCTCCTGGTTCCCAACTATCTATGTACCAAAATTCATCACAATCGGTTTAGCTATTAAAGCGTGAAGAGGTAACAAACAAACAAACAAACTCACTTTCGCTTTTATAATATTAGTATTAGTAAGGATATGAATGTTAGGTTTCCTGCACAACAAACTAAACTAACAACGAAAATAACAAACAACTAGACAAGGATTAGGTATATTACACAAATCAACTTTTTTTTTAACAGATGGTCCCTACGTACATAAAGACATGTCAACATGGCATTTTTTTATTGTCTCATTGACTTTAGATTATCTATGCGCACATGCTGACATATGATTTTTATTTAATTTATTTACCTTGTTTTAGAAATCGTATAAAAGAACAAGTCTTATAAAAACAACGAATAAGTGTCGTAGAAACGGTCATCTCTCAGTTTTTCTAAGAAAACGTGAAAAAATAAAATATTTACGTGTAAATGGTATCATAAAGCTCTTAAAACTGTTAAAATATTGTAGAAAGATAATATTTTTTATTACTCATAGAATTATTTCTAGAGCGTGTTGAACACAAGTTACAGTCTCCTGTAAACCTCGGTTTTTGACTTAACCTTATGTACGGAGGGACTGTCGAAATACAACCTTTTTGATTCCATTTGACTACATTTCCAAGCAACTTTTCAAAAGAAGAGTTATCCTGAAAGTTACTTCATCATTCTACATAAATTATCAAAATATCTTTCCTTGTTAAGACTTTGTTATTTAAAAAATCTTTCGAACATAGACCGTCTCCGAAGTAAGATTTAAATAGTAAGATGTCCTCTCACCGTGTACTTTATTGGACTCACGAAAAAGTAATCAGAATGAGAAGACTGAAGTGTGCGCTGGCTTTCTATCGCGCATGGAATAATAGATACATTTTTAAAGTGCCGTACCTCAAAAGGACAAATTTTAACCCCCCTTTCACTGCCCAGTCCAAATTATACAATGTATTTTGGAATCATACGCTGAGTTCTCGGCAGCGAAAGTGTTAAAGGATATTTGGTGTACGTCCGTCTGTCTGTCTGTATGTCTGTCAAGACCCTTTATCTTATAAACGCGTGTAAGTCGAGATCGAATTGAAATGATTTGATTTGATTTGTAAATTCCAAATAAAGTGAAATACGACACTGCTGGCGCAGTGGTTGAGCGATCAACTGTTGCACTGCGTGTCGTGGTTTCGATGCCCGCACGGAAAAAATATTTGTATGACCTATAGATAGGTGTTCCGGGTCTGGCTGTTTGTGTATGTGAGTTTAAATGTTTGTAAACGCACCCACAATGCTATTTAAACGTAATTGTGAACAAAGCAGTAACGTGACCATGTTCTGATACAGTAGAACGAATCTAATAATTTAAATCATTGGTCCCAAGAGGTTACTTTACGATGTAAAGGTCTAGACTGTTTTTAAAATTGTATTAGCTTGTTTATTTTTATTATTATATCCCTATAAACGCGGCCATTTACGGTCTCTTGTGACTATGTTGTTAAAACTCAATTAATACGGATTTTATCTTCTTAAAGTTAGATTATGTGGCGTTATAGAATAGAATATAATTTTATTTTTGCAAATTTGTGTAATATACAATAGTTCTCATAATTATTGAAAGTTCTACCATATTTTACCATTCGGCATGCAAACATTTACATTATTTTTAAAATAAGTCATAAAATATTAAGAAAAAATAAATACAGAATGAATACATCGGATTAAATTAAGTACATATTAATTAATCAATGTTTTCTCCGTTATATAGTCAGCTAAGCTGTTGTAAGTTTTAATCAGAAAAAACCGGAATCTGTATTTAAATCCCTCCAATCATTTCGTAATTTATTGTAAAATGTCAAGCCCTTTTGGCAGGCAATTTGTGTTATTCTAATTTTGGCACGGTTGGCGTAGTGGCTGAGGGATCGACTGCTGCGCTGCGTGTCGCGGGTTCGATTCCCGCACGGAACAAATATTTGTATGACCTGCAGATAGTTGTTTTGGGTATGGCTATTTGTTTGTGTGAGTTTATATGTCTGTAAACGCACCCACGATACAGGAGAAATTCCTTGTGCGGGGCAAGGTTTTTTTTTTGAAAAAAAAAAAGAAAAAGTAAAAAAAACAATAAGACTGCCTCGTTAAACTAAACTTTACTGCAGAAAATGAGATCATGGATGCGATTTTCAGCTCGGAAAACATTGGTATTATGGGGTATTTTTCTTCCGTTTTTTATTTTATAACTTACACTGTCTGTGAAGCAGATAGTTGATCTTTTCTCAGAAACCCATGGACGTCTTCAACTCATGTTTAATTTATTTAATGAATTGTTTGTAGGAACAAAATTTAAGACATGGATTCCTAAGATAATATCAACTGTCTGATGAGCCTGGTTATTTATTTCCTTTGCTGACTGTACATATAGTATACCCACATTTTGCTATGAGGGATTTCAATCCATCAAATTCATTCATCAAAGCGGTTTCTGAGAAATTCTAAATATGAAACCCAACAACAGTTTTCCCGTCCCTGGAAATCGGACCAAACACCTCCTGCTCAGCACTAAACCTGTTTTTTGAGGTTGGGAAATCATCAAATAACTTCCTCCGCTCTGGGCGAAGTGGGAGGGAGTTTATATGTATTTTTTCCTGTCTTACGTACTGTTTGTAAATAAATGATATATTAGGAAAAAAATAAGTGCACCACATTCTTAAATGGTACACGACAAAAACAATACTTACATAATACTTGCAATTAAAAAAATATGTATAGTGTGTTACATGGCACAATTATCCAAATATTTGGATAATTCGCTCTGTTTGGAGCGGGGGGGGGCACTGAATAAAACTCACCCATGTTCTTTTTATTGCCATTTATGTTCCGGGGCCACGGTATCTCTTTCGAACAGCCCGCAATCCCGGCTGAAGCATTAAGCCTTGCGATCACTAAATGCCTCAATGAAGCAGTCAAATGATAAATCAATTTGAGTGTAACAATTATCTTAAGTTATTCGTGTCAAGATCACTACACTGGATAACACGGTAGGTATTGGAATGAAAATATTTATCAGTTACCTCGGAATCAAAGATTTATTCGTTTACTAAGTATGTCATAATAATTAGTACTCATTGACGTTAAGGCTGACTTTGAATTAATTGTTAACATTTCACAAGGTGAATTTCCAACTTTGAGATACTCAAGAAATATTGACTGTTTTATGTGCGTAACGCACTCAAACTCAAAGCTTTTATTTCAATTATACCGTAACTGGCACTTTTGAATTACAAGAAAAATAAAAAAGATGAAGCTACAAGGTCACAAGGCATAATAACTTGTGAAAGTACTGTAGTTTCCCATTCCAAAGCGTTGATCTCTAGGGAAAAGAATGGGCAAGAAAACTCTTTTCAATTATAATATTATTAAGTACAAGAAAAGTATTTTTTAGTTTATTTATAAGTTTAATTTAGTTTAGTAATTTTAGTTTAATTTAGTAATTGTTTGCTCATTAAATATTAAACCAGTTTGATAAAAGTAATAAATGGTAGAAAAGTATTTACAACATTTATGTTGAGATTTTAAAAACATATAAGCACTGTACGGGATCAAACTATAAAAAGGTGGACTTAATGCGTTAGGCATTTTATACCAGTCTATCTTAGGGCAGATACAAAGCACAGTAGATGCATTTACCGCTAAAAAGGATACAAGAAAAAAAAATATTTTAAAAAAATACTTATATAGATAGATCATACATAAAACAAAATTATATGAAGTTAAGAGACCGTAACAAGATCACAACTTTAAACTTAATTCTCAGACGAGTCTGAAAACTAAGTTCACTAGCTTTTTTGAAAGTAAACCCAAGACGCGCAGCGCAGCAGTCAATCGCTTAGCCACTGCGCCAACCGCGCCGTCTATTTTTATTTAGTTTGTCTCATTTATTTAGTTTATTCATCACGCCCTCTTCAGGCAATATTCTTTTACTAGCTGTTCCACGCGGTTTCACCCACGCTGCTCAGCACCTGTTGGTCGTAGCGTGATGTTATATAGCCTACTAGCACTTTGCCCGCGACTTCGTCCGCGTGGGTTTCGTACTTTCCTCTAAAAAATTCGAAGGCTGATTTTTCAATCGATAGATAATTTTTATTGACATCTGACAGTTTTTGTATGGAAGAATTGGCTACGTGACAGAGCTATAATGACATCTAAAAATAGGAAACAGTATGTATCCAGAAATATGCGGGTTAATGGCTATAACAAAACAATTAAGTTTTTATAATATTTCTTTATAGACTACATTCTTGGTCGTTCTGGAGGGTGTTACCAATATGACCAGGCTGCAAGATGAGCTCACACGAGAGCATGCTACGTAGAACTGACCATGGGAGAAACAGGGCTGTCGCAAGTCAACTCCTGCAAATTTAAGGGTTTGACCCTGTGGTTTATTTATCGTCATCGCAAAGCAAACTTTTAAAGGGAACGGAAGTCTTTTGAATTCGAAAGGGAGATCGTTCGGGATTAATGGAATACGTGGAATGAAGACTGTTTTTCCCTGGGAAGACCCAGTTAAAATGGTATCTTCAACAATATTACGATGCAAAGCTTTTACTTGTAGCCTAGTACCGTTGCATAGTTTTGGGGGTTTCAAATTTCTAAGTAACATCACAGGTGTGCCCACGCGCAGTGTTACTTTATGATATGGAAGTCCGGCTGGATTAATAGTGTTCAGAAACTCAACCGGATAATGGACTGCTTCGTCTGTATTTACCACCGTGTCTTTTGAATTATATACCATTTCTGTGCCGTCAAATGATTTCAGCAAAATATCATTAATTACTGCTGCTTGGTCATTTTTAGGTGTCATTATAGCTCTTTCTCGTAGCCATTTTAAAGGCTTGTCCTTTATTTGAGCTACATCTGGATAATTTTTTTCTATAAGGTCTTCGACTGTAGTTACTACACTACATAATTCATCTGTTTTAGCTATCAACCCGTCTGTTTCTGGATACATGCCGTTTCCTATTTTAAGTGGAAGATCTGAAAAATGGCCAGCAGAGACGTCCCTTCTCACATGCACTCTCATATTTTTAGTCACTTTTAGAATTTTCGTAAAGGGCCATAAATAAGATCTTAAAGCATGCCTTAATTTCATCAGCGCGCGTTCCTTTTGGTATTACTGGTAAAGTTTGACGAAAATCGCCAGCTAGCAACACTGTCATACCACCCATTAAAGAATCGTTGTTTCTTATGTCCTGTAGAGTCCTATTTAACGCTTCAATAGCTCTTTTGTGCGCCATAGTGCTTTCATCCCAGACTATTATTTTTGCTTTACGCAATACTTCGGCAAGATTGCTTTGCTTTGAAATGTTACACATTGGAGTTTCTACGCTAGACAAATTAAGGGGTAATTCAAAGCAGAGTGCGCCGTTCGACCTCCTTCCAATAACGTAGCGGCGATCCCGGAAGACGCGACTGCTAAGGCAAATCCACGGGTACTTCTAATCTTTGCCAAGAGTAAATTGATGAGGTAAGTCTTACCAGTCCCACCTGGGGCATCCAAAAAGAAAATTCTTCCCTCGTTTTCATGTGTACTTGAAATAATTTCATTGTACACTAACTTTTGTTCCTCAGTTAGTGAATTCTCATTAATATTGACAAATGATTCTAAGGCAAACACGTCATAGTTAACTTCATTAATATACGCTCCTAATTCACTTTGAAACACTTCTGATCTACTTGGTTTCGGTAAACCGTATTCTTCTAGTGCACACCCTCCAAGTGCCAAACATGCTCCTTCTATTTCCAACAGACACTTACTAAAAATCTCATCCATGAGGTGTTCTACTCCGCTTTTTACCTGCCTCTCAATCTGTCGTTTAAAGTCTTCCGACAGGTATTCTTTAAATTCATCCCACAGACTGAACGGATCTGCCAGTCGACAAAAAACACAAGATCGTAAAAAGCTCTCTCATCATGTGCGGAGATTGACACAGGGCTGCCTCTTGTAGTGCTGTATGCCAATGTTGATCATCTTCAAGTAACCCTAAAGTCTTGCAAGCTGATTTGAAAGTCGGTAGTATCACACCGTTGACTGTTTTTAATGCTTCAAAAGATAACGGACCCCGGATTTCATGTAAAAGCAAACGAAGGTGGTAGCACTCAACATTATTTGGATGTACGGTATATACTCTGCCTAAAGCGTGGTCTCTTTTAATGCCTGGCCACCCAGCTACATCTACCCCTCTTTTCCTCCTTTCAAACCGATTATTGTTCCAAACATAGTATGCAGGTACTTCGCAATATAGTAGGGTTTTTGCATAGTCATATACTTGACATAATTCGAAAAAAGACATGAGTGTCGTTTTTGGTGGACAGGATACCTTATCAGCTAAGTTTTCTGGGTTGAAGTACACTCTTTGACCATTTTCTAAATGCACAGCGAGATGAATTACCGTAGGAAAACGCTCATGAATAGGAAACCCGAGAATACGCCATACTGCCTCTGAACTACTTATATACCTTCCACTTTCGTACATTTTCACTTCATCTTTTAAATCTCCTAGTGAAACAGTAGCCTGGTCGGTACCCTTATTTACATATTTGCAGACATATAAAGTTTTCAAAGTGTGTTTTTCAACTTTTATAAGTTTTGAAAAATATATTTATAGGAATAAATTTTCAGTATTTTAGTTTTAATGTGTTAGTACAATTTTGGCCCAATAGATGTCGTTGCATGTATCTAAATTCTTCTATACAAATTTTCACACCCCCTCAACCCCTCTCAAGACGTAATTTGGAAAAATAAAAAAATGCCAAACTTCATAATTTACTTAGATAGATGTTCGTGCCAAGTTTCATGTTTATTAACACAAGTAATAAGATTTTCCATACTAACAAAATTCCCCCTTTTCACCCCCTTAAAGGTTAAATTTCCAAAAACCCCTTCTTAGTGCTCCCCTACATTATAATAGGAAGCCGTGTGCAAAATTTCACATTCCTATCCCCAGTAGTTTCGGCTGTACGTTGATATGTCAGTCAGTCAGTTCTCCTTTTATATATATAGATAGAAGATAATGATGTTATATTCCTCAAGAAATGGACTATCCAACACAAAAAGAATTTTCCAATTCCAACCAGGAGTCCCTGAGATTAGCGCGTTCAAACAAACAAACAAACAAACAAACTCTTCAGCTTTATAATATTAGTATAGATTAAAAAGGTCGATGTAAAAAATGGTAACAAACCTTTTTTTGGCTTATTCGTCAACTCGCGCCTCATAAACTCGCGACTGCGCGCGAGTTAGCACCTTCTGCAGGCCTACTATGACATCTTAAAGCAGAACTTATTCCACTGAGTGAAAGAGATGGTGCTAGACACCCTGTATAGCTCTGTCTCTTTCCCTCAGCGGAATAAGTTCTGCTTTAACATGTCATGGTAGGGTAGCTGATTTTACCTATTTTTGTTGTAGTCAACTCGCGACCGAGTGAAAATCTGACGTATTTAGTCACCAACAAAGTGTTTTGTCTTTTGGAGATGACTGTAAATACGTAAGATTTACGAATGTGCCATTTTTTTGCGTGAAGAAATCCTCAATAGATGTCCTCCGCTATTGGGGAGGGGTCTGTCAGACTCCTCTACTGACTTAAACCACACGGCGTTCCTTCTCGTCACTTTTGGCTGGGGTGCGGGGACACATTCGCATTCTACATAATCACCCCAGCAGTGTGGTAACAAACCTAACACAAGATAATAATAATAATATAGAAGAACGGAGGCTCCTAATACAAGCATTCCCTTACTTAAAAATCTTCAATCACTAGCTGTTAAGAAACTCTTGTAAAAATTAATAAACCTTTTGGAACAAAGTTCCTTATCGAGCGTCGCGGAAGGGGGCAAAAGGGAAAAAATTAAGACCAAAAGTTGTAACGACACTTTTTGCTATAGTTTTAAACCGTGCGGCGTACGAGTGTTTCTCTGTCTGTCTCTCTCTCTCTCTCATAGAAAGCAAGCCAGTTATTTTCGTTTCGTCTTTCTATTTCGCATTGAACAGTGTGGTATCGTGACGATTATTTTACTTGAGTGTATACAGGTTTTTTGTACATTAAAAATATATTATTTTTGACACCTCTCAGAGTTTTTTTTTGAGTTACGGAAACCTAACAAAAAACTCTAAAAAGAAATGTATATCTGCGTACCTATGTGTATTTATTTGAAAGAAAATAACAGTAATTAGATTCTCGGTATCAAAAACTAGAATCATATACCTACTCCTAACTACTTCAAAATATGACGCAGCATTTCTTAATAAAATAAACTTAAAAAATGGGAATACCCAACAATATGTAGACACATTTACCTAGTTTAATTAGTTTTCCAAACTGCGCATGGTTTCGATATCTTGTTCTGTGAACTAATAATTTGAAGTACTTTATACCTGGAGCTACTAAGTGTTATTTTAACGTAATTATTAATGACTAGCTGGCGCTCGCGGCTTCACCCACATGATATCGAAAAAAAAAGTATCCTGTGTGTATAGTCCCAAGACACGTTTGATCCGGGGTTAAAGGTTTTTCGAAAAGATACCGCAGCCTCGGAACATAAAGGGCATGAGAGGAAAATAGGTGGGTTTTAGTCAGCAAAAAACTGACAGTCCCTTTCGTTTTCGTGCGATTGTGTAATTAACTCTTGCTCCTTCACCGAATGAAGGAGAATATCGTGCGGAAACCAGCACGTCTCAGAGATATTTCTCGAAGGCATTTTAAACTAAATCAAAGAAGAAGTATTTCTATATGTCGAGATTCTGCTACACTTTCTGCATATTCCCTTTTACTCTTCCATGGCGTATCACAAAATTAAGGTTCCGTACCTGAAAAGGTAACACGGAACCTTTATTTGATCAATTTGTTGTCCGCCTGTCTATCAAGACCGCGTGTATATGGAACGCGTAAAATTATCAAATTGAAATTAAAATCATAAATTCAACTCTAGGTCTCTTTGAACTGTGAAAAAGTCAACTTGATTTTTCACAGTAATACGCAGTTAAAAGATAGCGCTGTTTATGTCATTTTATACGGAAATCTATGTGCGCGAGTCTGACTCACTCCTGGCCGATTTTTTCTAAATTTCGAATAAATAAACCTAGAAATTTGCATTACCGAATTTCAGATTTTCTCACCCTAATCGCGCCAAAGAGATTGCAGCAAATTGTATCACATTTGGCATCGGCCCTTGTCTTGCGGATGGGAAATTATTAAATAACTTCCTTCGCTCTGGGTGAAGCGGGGAGGAGTGTCAGACTTGACTAAAACCCATGGTTTTTCTTGCGCCTTTTATGTAACAGGGCCACAGCATCTCTTTCGAACAATCCCATCACACAACCGCCCGTCAGGACCGATGCCTCCTGCCGGGATTGTGGGTAACACTTCATCCCTGCTTACGGCACGACGAGTCATTTGATGATTTCCCATCCATCATCATCTGCCGAGCCTTTTCCCAACTATGTTGAGGTCGGCTTCCAGTCTAACCGGATGCAGCTGAATATCAGTATTTTACGAGCGACTGCCTATCTGACCACCACAACCCAGTTAATACTGGGTAATACGATACCCCTTGGTAAGACTGGTTATCAGATTTTCGGAACACTGACTACCTGTAACGACTGTCAAAGATCTACAAATGACAGCCGGGACCAACGGCTTAACGTGCTTTCCGAGGCACGGAGGAAACTCGGTATGTAATGGGTGGTCACCCATCCACAGACCAACCTAGGCAAGCGCGGCTTAACTTAAAGATCGACCCGAGCGGCTACTATTTATTTAGCCACGAGCATCCTCCTAGAGATGATTTCCCGTCCAATCCCATCCAAAAACTTAATTAGTACCTGGGTAATCCCTTAAAAGTAACAGATAAAAATGGGTATTAACCAAGTCAATTGCCAATTAATTTCAAGTACGTCTACTTACCCCAAGTCATTAATCCCTGAAGAACAAAACAAAGAGACAAATATAGAATTTTCAGAGTATTTCAGTAAACAATGAAAGTGTCGAAAAACAAAGTTTCTTACACCCTTCAATTGTTACTTGAGTGCATTTCCATCAGTGCTCGAGTGCTTATCTTCGGCTGAAGTTCGTTTTATATAAGGATCGAGTAAGTGCGAATCGCAGAAGGGCTGTGGTATCAACTATAATTGGACGTCTATCAAATTAGATAAACATGTACACAATTGTATTTGTTAGTTTGTTTTTGGGGACTTCTGGTAAGTATTTTATGTCATATGTTTTTTTAGCTTACGAACTGTCGTGTTAGTCGAGTGCATGAGCACGCATAATGTCCTGGTTTCGATACTCGGGTAGGGCATTGGAATTTTTTTTTTTCTATTATAATAATTTCATCAATACTTATAAAAATAGTAAGAACACCATTCCATTTTTGATTCAATATTATCGATAAAAAGTTTTTATACATTTTTAAAAAAAATTGTCCGAGGTATTTTCATGACAAAACTGACCGTTTTGCTGAAAATTCAAAACTTATATTTTGTACCTTCTATTGCCCTTTACGTTCCGGGGCCGCGGTATCTCTTCCGAACAACTCGCAACCCCGGCAGGCGGAGGCTCTGGCAAGCCCCTCTGCTTTGCTTACATCCCTTTGAGGCGCGCGTGAAACACGAACGCGCCGTCGACACGGCCTGTCGTCAATCGACGGACGGACGGTGACCCATTGCACACCGTCCACAGGCCCGTATTTGTACCTTTGACCTTAAATAGATTTAGTATCATACAGGGGAAAGATGGGAAACTTTGACATTTTATTTATAATTATATTTTGAACGATCTAACCAATTTTCAGCTTGTTGTAAATTTATGTAACTTCAAATGTCTAAATTGACAGGACTATGAAGGATTATCTTGATTTAATAGTTTAATTGCAATAACTTTAAAAAATTACCCCATGTTTCATTGGGTTTTTATATGGCAAAATACTCGTCCCCTATTATATGTTACATTATAAAATAGCTGCGAAAAATTGTGGCAAAATGAGGTGCACTCTTTTTATCAAATTATGTACAGCATTTCGGATATATGATATTAGGATTTTTTTGAACATATACCACATCAGCCAAAAAGAAAAACAAGATGGCTGCCACTCTGGGTATAGAGCTAGTTTTCTAAACGTGTTTGTAGATAGAAATTAGTATATTATAATACGTCCGTACGTATATTATATCCGTACGTATATTATAGTATCTAATTCGGTAATCGGTAACCAAACACAATATATAATACACTAGGAAGACGCCCCTGCTTCGAAAGGCGCCACCTGTCGGAAATAATACTAACCTATCTTCGCCAAAAAAAAGAAATGCAGATCCTACATAATATTTCAAATATAATTTGAGATTTACTCATCTTCATACCACTCAAAATACTACATTTTACGACAAGTGTGGAAACATTGTCATTGCCGTCAGACGGAATTTAATTGTTTGAAACCTGTGGAAAAATAAAAGACTAGTCACTAGTTTAAATAAATCCACGAGTGTCAAATATATTGTATATTGAACCTAATTGTAAGTTCAATAAGGGCCACTTTACGGGGTAGTGTATTGAAAAATCTATTTCTAGCATATTACCTCTTTCCAGGTGCCTATTTGCAGCCATCGCCCCTTCTACCCCCACCATTATCACAGGAAGACATCCCATATGAACTGCCAGGGGAGTTCAACCTTCCCGGAGCGCGCATCGTGGGTGGTCATGCCGCCCCTGAGGGCAGCGTCCCCTACCAGGCTTCACTAAGGAGTTTGTTGAATGCTCACTTTTGCGGAGGCTCGATCCTGAATCAGCGCTGGGTGTTGACAGCTGCGCATTGCACTGCAGGGTAAAGATATAATAATACTGTTCATTATTGTTTTTCGGGTTCCGTAACTCTGAAGGAAAAAAGGAAACCCTTATAGGATCACTTCATTGTCCGCCTATCTGTATGCCAATACTCTTTATCTCGGGAACGCGTGGAGATATATCCTTAACTCAATGTTAGTTAATTTAGTACCGGACAAAGGTTTTGCTTGAGAAAAGCTAACTGCAAAAAAAAAAAAGCAAACTGGCTAAATAAGGGTTGCCATTTTGGAACTACACAACTAGATCTCTATTAATATAATAATTATCAATATATTTACTGTAAATATATATTTTCTTATTTATTTAGTACTAGCTGTCGCCCGCGTTTTTGAAATTTGGGGTAACTCAGTTCCCCTTGCGCCTTATTGTTTTGTAATAGCAACGCTAAGTTTTCCCTTTTATTCCCTCTTTCTCCCTCACATCCCACTTTTTTAAAATAAATTAGCCTGTGTCCGTCTCCAGGATCCCAACTATCTCTGTACCAAAATTCATCAAAATCGATTTAGCCATTAAGACGTAAGTAACAAATAAACAAACTCAGTTTCGCTTTTATACTACATATTAGTAAGGATTTAGATTATATGTGATCTGTGGTAACATTTCTAAACTCTGTTCATAAGGTACTTTCCAATATCCCGACACACAAAATTGAGTCGTATGTTACGCTGTACTCCAGACTTTCTGGCGATAATCGTTTATCACGCATTATTATGTATCAAAAGAAAGCCCGCATGCACTCGATTGTATTATTTATGTTAGACAAAACCTTGACTTTAACTACGATCAATATGTTTACAAGTTATCCTTTAACATGGTCTTTACTTATAAAACCGCGTATTTAATATTACATAATTTTTTTTTAGTGTGAAATGAGGGAGCAAAAGGAAAAAAATAGCTTTGCTATTACAATAAATAAGGCGCTAGGGCAAAAACTACAGGTAGGTAACCTGTAGCCCTACTATGACCTCTTAAAGCAATTCTTATTCCACTGAGGGAAAGAGACAGAGCTATACAGGGTGTCTAGCACCATCTCTTTCACTCAGTGGAATAAGAATTGCTATAAGATGTCATAGTAGCCCTTCTGCTAATCAGGAGAGGGCAACTGTGTTACCCCGAATTTAACGCGAGCGAAGCCGCAGGCAAAAACTAATTGTATATAAAATCAAAGTTTATATGTTTGTCCTCTAGGTGTTCCAGGGTAGGTAGGGTATTCTGGAAACGCCCGAGGGTTCCTAGTCTGAAAGAAATAATCATATCGACTCGCAACTTAAATAGATTCGGGCTATATGAACCCAGAAATACAGACTCAGGGATTTTCATTTCTTGGCATTGTGTGTGTGTATTAATTCCACCAAACTCTGTTAACCTGCAAAATATTCTTGTTACATCATGTTGAAATCTCGGTGAGTCATATTCCCTAAATCAGGGGTCGGCAACCCGCGGCCCGCGGGCCGCATGCGGCCCGCGGACGTCTGCCTTGCGGCCCGTGAATCTTTTGTAAATAAATTATGATTATTATCAAAATCAACGCATTAAGTAAGCGCTCCTTTTAACCCCTCTGCTCGGCAACGCTTTGAAATGTGTCATAGGTACTAGCTGATATTCTCAAAATTCCTATGAATCCAATGATCTTGTTAAATGCCATTTAATTTTGACGAGTTGAAAAAGATTGCTAAGCAGTTCATTACAATTTTTCAATTAGGTACAATTTTTTATTGTCTATTAAAGAAAAAATAAACATGCAGTTCGTCTTACAGATGAGCATTTGAGCACTATTCTACAGCCATAAATACCACCCCGGAACCCAATGGCTTGCACGGCAAAGCCTGGGTCCTGGCCTAAGATGATTGCATGCTTGGAGAGGGGCCAGTTCCCAACTTCGTTGGAAGACGGGGAAGCTGGTCCTCATACAGAAGCGGGGCGCCCTGCGGACTCTCCGTCCGCGTTTCGGCCCATTGTGCTGCTCGACGAGGTGGACAAGCTCTTTGAAAGAGTAATTGCAAACCGCCTCGTCGGGCACATCGTTGGGACGGGGCCGGATCTTGCGGAGCACCAGTATGGTTTCCGCGCGGGGCGCTCGACGTTGGACGCCATCATGTGCGTAAGAAGCCCCACGACGGGAGCTGCAGTGTCCAGGGGTGGGGTCGTCGTGGCAGAGTCTCTCAACATTACCAACGCGTTCAACACCATGCCTTGGGACTGCATCAGGGAGGCACACCGGTACCACCGTATCGGCCCACCTAGCTTCACCGGTCGCTCTGAAGAGTGGAACCGGTGAGACATGTCGTGCACACTCGTCCTGGTATAGGAAAGGTTGCACCAGGTGGCGGCCGAAACAATAACACGCGGGATTGCGATAGTCGCGAAGAGGATCCGAGGACATGGTCTTTCATGACCGCGGAAATACGCCACCGTCGGGATCCCAGCTGATGGTATGAGGGGTTCGCATCGGTGTCGGGTCGACGATGAGGTACCTGAATAACGTTCTCAACAGCCGGAGGATTTGCGTGGAGCATTTCTTACGTTTGGCTCATGGAGCATTTCTGACGTTTGGCTCCCAAATTCGAGCGGGCTGGGGCTGCTTTCAAAATTGCTGCGGTTCATGACCTTTTATGGGCTCGTTATTTAAGGCGGCGCGCCGCCCACTACCTGAACGCGCCCCAAAAGGTGGTAGCCATTAGGCTAATCCGGGGCTACCGCACGATCTCCGGAAAGGCGGCGAGACTTCTTGTCTGATTGCCACCGTGGGATCTGGAGGCGATAGTCCTCGCGCGCCTGTACGAAAGGCGCGCGGAGGCATTACAACGGTGGGAATCTTTGCTGACGCGGTAAATTACCGCCCAGCGGACAGACCTCCGGTGCGATCTCATGGTGGCATGGAGAGAGCGAATGTCGCAACGCCGTGCAGGGTACGTCACCGTAGTGGCGGTAAGTCCCCTGTTTGAGGAGTGGCTGAAGAGGTGCCTTGGAGTCCTCACCTACCGCCTGACGCCTACTGCCTGAGTATTGTACGAATCAAATTCCCTATGTATTAACAATTTTCAATGCTATTTGTTTTTTTTTAGGGAATATGAACAATTATTATGAGCAGGTATATTGGGCTTCTTGGATTTATGCGAGTAAAATGACTGCGGCCCGCCTTTAGTTTCATTTGTCACCTTGTGGCCCTTGCTTGCCAAAAGGTTGCCGACCGCTGCCCTAAATCATCAAATAACACGTGGGATATACCATCATTTTCCTGCCCTTGTCCCATTATATTTAGGGTCGGCGCAACACGTTTTCTTCTTCCATTCTCCCCTATCAGACGTCACAGTATCATTTACTCTTTTCTCCTTCATATCATTCCTTACACAATCCATGGGATATACCGTCGGATGTTATTAGAACCGGATAATTACTCCCGATTCCTGTAATTGGCAATCTATTTCTAGTCGTGAGTTCCCTCACAAATATAAATAGATTGCCAATTAATTAATCATTTATTTCTGCTTAATAATTGCGGTCAATTACACATTTCTTGATCTTTTAAATAAGTATACGTCTGAAAACAGACGGGTAAGATAAATATATTGCAGACTCAACCGCTAATATGTGGTCCTCAAAAGACAGATCATCTGTTATCTAAGTATTCTGCTGACGCCAATGCTTGCACACCCGTATAATGTTAAATGCAGCGGTTAATTCGTTGCAAAATATTTTGCCGACTCTCTAAGATAGTTTATTTGTTAAACTTTCTATCCTTACTCCTTACTAATATTATAAAAGCGAAAGTGAGTTTGTTTGTTTGTTTGTTACGTCTTCACGCCTAAATGGAGTTTCTTGCCCATTCTTCTCCATAGAAATCAACGCTTTGGAATGGGCAACTACAGTACTTTCACAAGTTATTATGTCTTGTAACCGGGACTGTAGCATAACATTTTGTTTTTTTTTGACATCAAAGTGCCTGTAATGGCCTATTGAAATAAATGATTTGGCCAAACCGATTTTGATGAATTTTGGTACAGAGATAGTTGGGACCTTAGAGACGGACATAGGCATTTTTTTTTTAAAGTGGGGTGGATATGAGGGAGAAAGAGGGGAGAAAAGGGGAAACTTAGCTTCTCTATTACAAATCAATAAGGCGGACTTAATGCCCACAAGGTTTTTATAACCGCCATCTTTTTGTCACATATAATTAGTGAGCAACCATATCAAAAACGGGAAATAGACAAAGCTACACATGTTGTATAGCGTTATCTGTTATCCAAAATATAATAATTAAAAAAAAAACAGTATTATGATTAATAAAGATCTTTTTTTAAATCTTTCCTATGACTAATTTAAAACTTCACCCCTTTTTCTTGCAGCCAATCAAAATACGGGATTATGGTGGTAGTGGGCACAACCAACCGTATCATCGGTGGGGATGTCTACCTTCTGGACCAAATCATCAGCCACGAGAACTATGATAGTTCCTCCATCACCAATGACGTAAGCCTTCTGAAGGTCAAGTCGGATATCAAGTTCAGTGACCTCGTGCAGCCGATAGCTTTGCCTACTGAGGATACCGATGGAGGAGCAGATCTGTTGCTTAGCGGATGGGGAAGGACTTCTGTAAGTATACATAGTAATCCTACTAATATTATAAATCCTACTATATCTATACTAATATTATAAAGCTGAAGAGTTTGTTTGTTTGTTTGAACGCGCTAATCTCAGGGACTACTGGTTGGAATTGGAAAATTCTTTTAGTGTTGGATAGTCCAATTCTTGAGGAAGGCTATAGGCTATATAACATCACGCTACGACTAACAGGTGCTGAGCAGCGTGGGTGAAACCGCGTGGAACAGCTAGTAATATTATAAATGCGAATGATTGTGAGGATGGATGTGTGGATGCTTGTGTCTTTTACATCAAAATGGCTGAACGGATCTTGATGTAATTTGGCACAGAGGAAAATTATAGTCTGGAATAACACATAGGAAACTTTTTTCGATCATCACTCGGGCGAAGCCGCGGGCGCCAGCTATTGCAAAATAAATAAAGTGGGGCTCACTGCCAGCTTCTCCGTTCCTTGAATATTAATTTGGATCTCTTCACATTTAAGCGGTTTCTTATAGGCAAGCGTCTTTCCTAGGTCGCACCCTAGGGCGAGTTGCCGCGACATAAGCCTTTTTTTAAAATTTTGCAATAAATTTTTAGTAGTCTGACAAAAAACGGTCTTGATTATTTCCTTCTATAGCGGCTAAATAAGACCGTTTTAACCGCGTAAAGAAGGGTAAAGAAGGGTGATAAACGGACAGACGGACAACAAAATGATCACAAAACGGAACGAAACGGATCCCCCGTTTCGTTATACGGACGAACGGAACCCTAAAGAAACTTTAAAACAAACCCAACCAAGTGGAAAACCAGTTTACTTCCAGAAGTCGGTGACTTCTGTTTGCTTTTGCCACCAAGTTCCAGTCGTTTCTTAATTATAAAAAGGTAAAGAGAACAAATAAAAATAGCCATTCAGAACATCCTTCATCATTTTCCTGCCCTTGTCCCAATCAATTTGGGGTCGGCGCAACACGTTTTCTTGACGGGCCTGTTGGTCTAGTGGTTAGTGGCCCTGACTGCTGAGCCGGAGTTCGTGGGTTCGATTCCCACCCACGACAAACTTTGTGTGATGAGCATGATTGTTTGTTCTGTGTCTGGGTGTGATTTATCTATAATATGTGTGTATTTATAAATTATATAAGTATGATATCAGTTGTCTGGTTACCATAACACAAGCTCTGCTTAGCTTGGGATCAGATAGCCGTGTGTGAGTTGTCCCAAGATATTTATTATTATTATTATTGCCGTCCCATCGGTCTATGAGAATTTAAGAGCAGAGAGTACACCTGAGCCTGCGCACAAACGCCTGCACTATAATATCTCCTGTGCAGATTACTAATGTCCGATGAACTTGGCCTACTAACCTAAAACGGTCAGGAGGATTATATAGTATACCACCATCATCACTGTTCTGATCTTATATATATTTATTCCATACTCCTGCATTGCATGTGAAGAGAAAAGATGATATTGACAAGAAAGGAGGTATCTGGTGAAAAGTAAGCAGACACCTCCTTTCTTGTCATATCTTCTTAGTATATCACCATCATCACCATTCTCCTGCTCCTATATAATTATAATTATTCCATACTCCTTCATTGTATGTGAAGACGAAAGGTGTCTGGTGAGAAGTAAGCAGACACCTCCTTTCTTGTCTATTCCGTCGATCAAAAAAACTTCTAAAACAAAGCAATAAAAGAAAATCACTCTTTCAAAAACAACAATGTGTTTTGTTTCATTTGTATTTCGACAAAAACACAGTTACAGGAGGCGCAGGGTTGACCCTCGGCCACTATTAATATTCCCGGCACATTCGTAGGGCCCTCTAATTGTGTCATTAGTGCTTCGAGGTGCCCCTTACCTGGCTAGGGTTGTCAAACAACCAACCTTCGCAAATATATTTTCTTAAAGAATTGGTTAACCAGTGTGTCGGAAATTCGGACTGACTATATGCAAAGATTTTATAAATTAAAGCCTTATCTATTAAGAAAAGTTGTAGCAATACCGATGATAGAAAAGACAATTAGTTGATTAGATTGATATAAACTACTGAACAGTTTTGAAGATTCTACGACTAAAGTGTACATCTAAAACCCACTATGTTCCTTGTTTTGCCCTTTATGTTTCGTGGCCGCGATATCTTTTTTGAGCAGCGTATATCAGGGTGTGGTCATATTTCAGTGTGTTATTCAGATCAGTAAGGTGAATAACTTTTTCTATAAAACGATTTTTAGATCTGCGAACTTTGAAATTTCTGTTACACTTTGTAATAAACTACTGCAAAGTACAAGTATTAAATAACAACTTTGAGTAGATTGCGAACCGTGCTTTCGATAATTCTTCAAAAAATATAGGGTTCGGTCATCAACTGACTAGTAGTCTTCAGACGTGTCTTAAAAACTACCATTCAATCGGTTTATTTTTAGTTTTGAAAATTAGCAACCCTGGCAACTTGTAGGAAAACCTTACGCCGCACCGTCTGGGACTGCCATTACCGTGTCACTTTTGTATTATCTATTTTGTCGAGTACTTCTTGGAGTAATGCGTAGTTACCGCATCCTTCGCATAATATTATGTTCAGTGGCTGGCAGTTCATTGTTGTTATCTATGGTATAAGAGACTGGCAGTATTTTAATATCCATGCAGTTTTTGCTCAAACCTTCATTCTTTTTTCTGAGCTTGAGGTCCGGATTTCGATTCACGGTGCGGAGTCGCACAGCAAGGAATCAATACAAACTTGCGACATCACATCTTTTCACTGCGTAAACTTGAGGATAGTTTTTTTTCACAGCTTCCAAAGGCCACAGACTTGAATAATATTTGGTTTTAGTTTTAACTGATACCTCCACACTTTCCCAGATAAAAAGTGGTGACAGAGAGACGGACAACAAAGTTATCCTATAAGGGTTCTGTTTTTTTCCTTTTTAGGTACGGAACCCTAAAAATTACACGTTTGCAGTAACAGTACCGATGGTACTTACAAAATCAGTCCATAACCTATGTCTGCCACATTTCAGACCCTATTTCTCCTATGTTTCAGTACCCTGGTAATCTGCCCGTCCAGCTGCAGATGATCAACCTGACCGCCCTGAGCGTAAAGCAATGCCAGGGGATCTACAGCAGCATTAACCCGGTCTACAGCTCACAGATCTGTTCCCTCACTAAGTCTGGAGAAGGAGCTTGTCATGTGAGTACAGTTTAATGTATGGCCTATTTAGAACGTAACCATAATTTTCGAGATAGGGTCTTCTAAAGCCGATCAGAATAGACCTGACTCAAGAGCGAATCAGACGTTTGAACTAAAATGGGGTGATTAACGTCTTTTTCGTTTTTATTGCATGGACATATAGGATTATTAACCGACTTCAAAAAAAGGAAGAGGTTCTCAAATAGTCTGCATGTTCGTAACGCGATTACTTCGTAAGTTGTGGTACTTTATTACTATAATAAAAGCGAAAGTGAGTTTGTTTGTTACGTCTTCACGCCTAAATGGCTAAACCGATTTTGATGAATTTTGGTACAGAGATATTTGGGACCCTGGAGATGGACATAGGCTATTATATTATATATTTTTTTTAAAAGATGGAGAAGGAGGGAAGAAAAGGGAAAACTTAGTATTGCCAATAATTATGGCGCAAGGGCAACAACTACAGGTAACAGGTACCAGGTAAATCAGGAAAGGGGAACTGTGTTACCCCGAATTTAATGCGAGCGAAGCCACGGGCAAAAGTTAGTTTAATATAAATTTTACTTCCAAACAATACTAAAAGAAGACAAAATTGATTTCGTCTTCTTTTAATATAAGTAGGGCAACACTTTTTCATCCCAAACCTCGATCTGATACTGTAATGTCATTCCAAATATTGTGTTAACATTCAAAATGGCGTCCTATACAATAAATCTCGACATTCATTATGTGCGGAGATATTCCATCATAAAATGTGTTAGCTCCGACGGATATTAATATTTGTATATCATTCGTATTTTGATCAAATATCGGCAAATGATGTCGAATTTGGATAAAAATACATATATTTCATATAAATATGTGTTCAATTTCCTTTATTATTGTTTTGTTACATACCCAATTTCTTGTTTTCTACGTTTTATGTAGAAAATAAGGTGAAATAAGATAAAGGAACATTTTAGTATCACAAGATTGTCTAGATATTTTACTAGTTACAGCGTAGACAACCGAATCCCATTCACAGTATTAAAAGCTGTTCTTATATGTATAGTTTAACTAGTTAAATTCGGGGTAACACAGTTTCCCTTGCGCCTTATTGACTTGTAATAGCAACGCTAAGTTTTCCTTTCCCTTTCTCCCTCACATCCCACTTTTTTCAAAAAAATACGTCCTAGCTTAGCCTACGTCCGTCTCCTGGTTCCCAACTATCTTTGTACCAAAATTAATCAAAATCGGTTTAGCCATTAAAGCGTGAAGAGGTAACAAACAAACAAACTCACTTTCGCTTTTATAATATTAGTAAGGATGTCAGACATAATATTAAGCTTAATCCTCAATCAAGAAAGTTAGAAATCCCCCCTTAGTGAAATCACTTCAGTTTACTTTTAAGTTTACTTAAAACCTGCTGTGGCCCGCGGTTTCTCCTGCGAAGACCGGGATAAAAATTGTCGTACCTATGTATTGGTCCAGAGTACCAGCATACCATTGTTTTTTTCGAAATTGGTTGTAGTTTAGAAGAACTTCGATGACAAGCCATTTTTTCAAAAATATTCTTTTCAATTTTCCAGGGTGATTCTGGTGGTCCCCTAGTAGCTGACAACAGCGTGGTGGGAGTGGTATCGTGGGGCATGCCCTGCGCTCGCGGCTATCCTGACGTCTACTCCAGGGTCTACTCCTTCAGAGACTGGATCCTCCCCAAGATTGAGATCGAGACAAGATCTTAATAATGTTATCAAGGATACGAAAAAAGCAAATTTTATCTTATAATATTCAGCAAACTTATTGATTTTGTACCATGAAAAAGAAAGAATACTTTGAATAGGAGCGAAAATGGGCGTATAATACGGCCTAAATCTGCAGTCCAAACTCTACAGTTAACGCATTTACGAAGTATTATCGTTTTATTATTTCATAACAATATACCTACATTACCATCTTTACAAACTGGCATACAAATACAAAGCAACCGATTCCGTAGACGCCTGTAGTCGTAATGTCGTAGACACCAGTAGCCGTAATTCCGTAGACGCCTCTTGTCACAATTCCGTAGACTTCCGTAGCCGTGTTCCCGTTGACGCCTGTAGCCGTAATTCCGTAGACGCCTCTTGTCACAATTCCGTAGACTTCCGTAGCCGTGTTCCCGTTGACGCCTGTAGCTGTAATTCCGTAGACGCTTTTTGTCACTATTCCGTAGACTTCCGTAGCCGTGTTCACGTTGACGCCTGTAGCCGTAATTTCGTAGACACCTCTTGTCACAATTCCGTAGACTTCCGTAGCCGTGTTCCCGTTGACGCCTGTAGCCGTAATTCCGTAGACACCTCTTGTCACAATTCCGTAGACTTCCGTAGCCGTGTTCCCGTTGACGCCTGTAGCCGTTATTCCACAGACTCCTATAGCCGTAATAATGTAGACTCGAACATCGACAAAAAATTGGGATCTCACATGAAATAATAAACATAGTAAATATCCCGTTTTAAATGTCATCAATAATGTTATTAACCCGGTCAGTTTAAAAAGTTTTTTTATATAACTCATGTCATAATAAGTAATGATGTAAATTTTCTATAGTAGTAGTATCACAGCCCACTGTCATAACAACTACTATAGATTTAAGTTTGTGACTTCACTTTATCTACTCGAATGTATTATGGAGAAAAATAAACAATACAATAAGTATTTTCATAAGACATTTTAATTTATTCTACCTTTAAATAAACATAACACACCAACGCTTTTCAGAAGGAGTTTTTTTTAAAAAAAAAAACTGAAATTGTTAATTAAATGCGATAATTCACGTTAACGAGAGTCGTAGGCAATAACTAGTCACAATAATCTTAAACAAGAAGTAACGGAATAAGCGCATACACCCCAATCAGTACATTAAATTATAAGACTAAAATATCACGTGTAATTTCGTTTAGTTAAATCTCACATAGTTTTTTTTAATTAGATGGTTATAGTGAGTATATCGTGCTATCCTATCGTGCTCGTAGTCCATACTCATGCAGTCGATTTAGCACAGTTTGGCAGCTAACAACAACACCACTTGAATTTTGTGGCCTCAAACCACAGATATAGATAGACGTAGATAACGCAAGAGTGCGTGCCACTTCGCGTGCACAACTTACAAAAAAAATCGTAAGCTACTACTTTCGCCTCCAATCTGCATCGGTGTGCCACTAGTAGGACGTCAGATATCAATCTATAAATAGTTAATTGCGTGTTATACATTGTAAAATCTGTCGTCAATCACTAAATAGACGTCACATCACTAAAATATAGTGCATGAGACGTCATAGTAGTACGTAGGCAAAAAATGGCACGCTTGGTTTTCATTCAGATCGTGATACTTGCGTTGTTTATGTCAATCTATATCTGTGCCTTAAACCTATCTCTCGGGCGGTTGAAATTGGCGTCTTGCAGTCAGTTGTATGTATCGATCTTGCCGTGTAGTTGTACACCTTCCTCGACCTGGGTGCTGCTCAGCAGGATCTCCCGTGGTTGTGGAACGCTGATGAAGATGGCAAATAACGATTCTGTTGACACCAAAATACTGACATACCTGAGGTTGACTTACTAAAATTTAATTAGGAGCAATTTCCGCAGAATAACATTAACAGTCTCATCGATTCTATGAATAATCGGTGCCAGCAAGTTCTCAATAACAGAGGAGGCCACACTTTGTATTAATTTATAATGCAATTTTTGTACAACCATTTGATTAGCCACCTTACTTTGTACTACGTACTTACAGAACTTTTTCGTAATTATTGTTAATTAAGATTTAAAAAAAAAAAGAAATTGTTGTTTAATTTCAAAAAACGTTAAAAATATTATAAATCGTCATCTGCCTAGCCTTTTCCCAACTACGTTGGGGTCGACTTCCAGTCTAACCGGATGCAGCTGTTTTCAGTATTTTACATGGAGCGACTGCCTACCTGACCTCCACAACCCAGTTAATACTGGGTGATGCGATACCCCTTGGTAAGACCGGTTGTCAGACTTTCGGAACACTGACTACCTGTAACGACTGTCAAAGATCTATAAATGATAGCCGGGACCAACGGCTTAACGTGCTTTCCGAGGCACGGAGGAAACTCGGTATGTAACGGGTGGTCACCCATCCACAGACCAACCTAGGCAAGCGCGGCTTAACCTAAAGATCGCCCCGAGCGGCTGCTATCATTTAGTCACGAGCTCAAAAATAATATAAATAAGAAATACTAAGGATTTAATACGAAAACACATTGCAAAATTGAAATGTGTTGCTTAGACTTTTGTTGATGTGTGTATTTTCACGTCTTGCGCTTATTCTGTTAAACCTTGTATAAACACGTGCATTTATGAGCCAGCAACGTGGGAAACACGCGAGCAATTAACAAGACAATGTTTGACTTAATTAATTAATTATTGGCGCCAACGATACCTTAAAGTGTTAATCAGGTAATTAGTTGCGTGTCTTGTAAGGTTTGAGTGAAGGTAAGATTGCTGCGTTGTGCAAGCCAAGAAACAATGAATATCGATCAAATTTATGAATATAACACCTGCATACATACACAAATAACATTTAGAAGAAGAATGCAAATTAAAAAACGCATGACGAGGCAAGCTAACCACATCATTTTAAGAGCACCGAGGACAAACTACGGTCGAAAGACTGTTCTATATGAGGGGGCTGAAATTTATAACTCTATACTTACAGTAATTAAGGAATCAAAATCACTTCCAACTTTCAAAAGGCTACTCAAGCACCACCTGAATGGTCCGGAGCGAGAGGGAATGGGAAGCGGTCACCTCCTTCTGCGAAGCAGTAATGCTAGTGAAGGAGGAGGCCGGGCGTTTGAGGGAGAGAACCTCAAACCAACCCAGCCACCGCGGGAGACGCCCTAGGCGCCGGGCGCTGCGAGACGACTCCCGGCCACCGTAGATGCGGGCCTGTGGACGGGGTTGCGGGTTGTTTGAAAGAGATACCGCGGCCCTGGAACGTAAAGGGCAAGAGAAGGAACATGGGTGGGTTTTAGTCAGTAAAAGTCTGACACGCCCCCCCGCTCCGCCCAGAGCGGGGGAAGTTATTTGTAGAAGTTATAGATATTGCATACAAAGTATAATATGTTCAATCATTCTCTACATCAAACTGCGCAAGCCTAAGCAAAAATAACCCCACACTAAGAATTATTCTTATATTGCGGGGGCGTTTACAGACATTTATACCCACATAAACAAACAGCCAGACCCGGAACAACTATTTGACGGGCCTGTTGGTTTAGTGGTTAGTGGCCCTAACTGCTGAGCCACAGGTCGTGGGTTCGATTCCCACCCAGGACAAACGTTGTGTGATGAGCATGATTGTTTGTTCTGTGTCTGGGTGTGATTTATCTATTATATGTATGTATTTATAAATTATATAAGTATGTATATCAGTTGTCTGGTTACCATAACACAAGCTCTGCTTAGCTTGGGATCAGATAGCCGTGTGTGAGTTGTCCCAAGATATTTATATTTATACAAATACTTGAGTGCGGGGATCGAACCTGCGACACGTAGCGCGGCAGTCGATCGCTCAGCCACTGCGCCAACCGTGTCGTCGATGGTAAATTTTTAAGCTCTTTTCTCAGTCAATCCGTAGCTGACCATTTGACTTCTAAAACCTTCCGTACCCCGCGGTTCGGAGAGCGCGAGTAACGAAGTAGTGTAATAAATTTTCATTAATAACAGAATAAACAGTGAAGTATCTGTTACCAACCCCAAAATAATAATAACTTCAACCTCTCGACCTTGACCGGGTTTTGGGCGTTAGTAAGTACCGTCAGCAATATTAAATGGTGTTTATTTTGCTTGTACACCTCGTTTTAGGGTCCCGTATCTCAAAAGGAAATATAGATCGAGAATAGAATCCTTATAGAATCACTTTATCACTGTTTATCAAGACCTTTTATTTATTTTGTTTTACTATGGACACTTTTAATGGGCACGGCTTGCTACATCGTTCTCACATAATTTACCAAATTAACACGAATGATGTAACCAAGGTTTTGTAACAATATTCTGATTTAAAAGAGTGTCCATGGAGTTTCTTGCCCACTCTTCTCCATAGAGATCTACACTTTGGAATGGGCAACAACATTACTTTCACAGTTATTGTGCCTTGTGACTGGGACTGTAGCTTCATTTTCATTGTTGTCAATGTTTTGGCAGTTCAAAAGTGCCTGTAACTGGTCTACTTGAAATAAATGATTTCGATTTGATTTGATTTTATCTCGAGAACGCGTGGAGGTGTAGAGTAGAAATTAAAACCATATACTCAAATCTGTGGTCCCTTGGAGCTGTGAAATCAACTCTTTAAATCTACGTAATCAAAAGATATGGCCGTTAATGTCGAATTTTGTACGGAACTCTCGGTGCGTTAGTTTGACTCGCACTTGGCAGCTTTTTAGGGTTCCGTAGTCAACTAGGAACCCTTATAGTTTCGCCATGTCTGTCTGTCCGTCCGTCCGTCCGTCCGTCCGTCCGTCCGTCCGTCCTCGCTTAATCTCTGTGACCGTTAGCACTAGAAAGCTGAAATTTGGTACCAATATGTATATCAATCACGCCGACAAAGTGGTAAAATAAAAATTTGAAAAAAAAATAATTAGGGTAGCCACCCTATATGTAAAGTGGGAAGTGTTTTTTTTTTAATTTCAACTCTAACGTGTGATATATTGTTGGAAAGGTATTTAAAAATGCATAGGGGTTTACTAAGATCATTTTTTGATAATGTCATTAATTTCGGAAATAATCGCTCTTAAAGTAAAAAACAATGTGTGTCCCCCCCCCCCTCTAACTTTTGAACCATAAGTTTAGAAAATATGAAAAAAATCTGGAAAGTAGAACTTTATAAGGACTTTCTATGAAAATTATTTTGAACTTGATTGACACAACAGTTTTTGTACAAAAATGACAAAAAGTTGTACAAAATAATTTCTGGACTAAGTTTGTAGTATAATCGTATATGCAAGCATTTTTTGTAACTTTGTTTACATATTTTATTATCCTGAACGTATTTTTTTTCAAACAAAAAAAGAATTATTGAAATCGGTTCTCGCAATCCAAAATTACCACCGAAATTGCACGTCTTTGTATTAATTAGTAACCCAATTCCCCGAGAGATGGCGCTGTAGGTACTTATTACATTGGATCGGGTATTACCGAATTGTTCGGTTGGCCTCATAACTGGGAACACTTATTGTGACGGACGGGAAACTACGGAACCCTACACTGAGCGTGGCCCGACACGCTCTTGGCCGGTTTTTTTTATATATGTACACCATTGTTCAGCGAAGCACAGAAAACTCCTTGTTTCCAATTATATCGGTACAGTGTAATTGTTTTCCGAATAAAGTTGTATGGACAGACAAACAGACTTGATTTTTTAAACTAAATACTTATTCATTGATTTTATATGCCATCAGTACTAAGTGAGGGAAAGACTCCATATGAGACGCATTAAGTGAATGATGTGAGCGCGACTCATGGAAACCTCTTCGTTCCTCCCTAAGAGGGTCTTAAGGCCACATCTTTATTTATAAGGCTGACAGTCAAGGCCGAGGCTGAGAGGGCCTTTGTTGTCCTCTCCTTGTGCAAATCAATGAGGAGTCGCGAGGGTTCAACATATTGTAGTTTGTTTCCGTATTTATATTTAGAAAGGGCTTTTTTTGCTCAATGTTCAAAGACTTCGGTTGTTGTGTGTTAGTAAGTTGAAACGTTTACTTATTAATGAACACACTAGCGGTGACCAGCGGTTTCACATGCTGAGCTAAAAAAAACTCGACCGATTCTCAGAACTATCGACTATACACCCAAAATTTCCTGTGGCAAATTGAGTATGGCAACTAAAACGGTGACACGGGAAGTTTTTTTTTTAATAACAAGGAACACGTGTCATGTCAAACAAATTTATTTTAATCAAAGACTTAGGTAAGTACTATTGCACTCATTGACGGTCAACCACTTTCCACTCTTAGGCTCTCAGATATAAGGTTGATATTTGGTCGACTGTCAGTGAGCGCAGTAGTACGTCATCCGTAAAAGTTTTAATACGCCTGTAATTTGTGACTCACTCATAAGATAAGGGGGGAAAGTTCTCTGAAACTTATTTGTAGCCTTTTTACCTTCTTTTTATGTATCTCTAACTTTCTACATAGCTTTCAAGAAGTTTGATATCATAGTTACTCAAAGTGTCTTCTGTTTACAGCTATGATAGACAAACATGCTCTTGTGATATTAAATGAAACTGGTTAAGTGCGAGTTGGACTCGCGTACCGAAGGTTCCGTACACACCGACGGTTCCTACGTACCTAAGGTTAATATAAAAACCGAGGTTTACAGGAGAGCGTATTTTGTGTTCAAAACGCCCAAAAATAATTCTATGAGCAATAATAAATACTTTCTTTCTACAATATTTTAAGTTTTAAGAGCTTTATAATGCTATTTACACATTCGTATTTTTTTTCTCGTTTTCTTGGAAAACTGATAGATGACCGTTTCTACGATACTTACCCGTTGTATTTATAATACTTGTTCTCTTATACGATTTCTAAAACAAGGTAAATTAATTAATTTAAAATAAAAATCGTATGTCAGCATGCGCGCATAGATATTCTAAAGCCAATGATACAATAAAAAAATGCTACTTTCGACATGTCTTTATGTACGTAGAGACCGTCGAAACTTGAAACATAAACGGTCATATCTTTTGATTGCGTAGACGTACACGGTTGATTTCCACAGCTCTAAGAGTTTTTTTTTAATGGCATCTCGCAGTTCAACCTAGGAGGTTGTTGATTCCTGTGAATGCCTTAAAAATTAAGACCTCCAGCTAGGACAAAAAACTTACAAACTAAGCGACTACATGCTAAGGCACCCCCAGTGGGGTACGAGCCTCGGCTTATGGCGTCGCTCAGGGAGGACAGTTAAGGGACAGGCTAGATCTGAATGAAGCTCTAAGGGACCACAGACTTGATTATATACAGGGTGGAATTTTGTTATGCCACCTGAAGGGGAAGTACTCTTATTACTTTAGATAAAAAATTTTACTCAATGAAAACATTCCTAAATTTTTGAAAAAAAAATAAAACGGCATTCAAAGATTTTTTTTAAATTCGCTTGCCGCACACGGTAATCGAACTGACACAAATCTGTAAAAGTTGTACGACTTTTATTGCATCGATCGTTAGGGTAAATAAAAATGAAATCTTTTTTACAAACTTCATAAGTTAAATGAAAGTAAAACAATGAAATCTGAAATTAATTTAATTATTTACAAAAAATTGTAAACTAACTAATTAATTGCTCGAAATGGGCTCCATTATCTTGGACACACCAATTTATGGTTCTTACGAATTCATTTCTAGTAACGTTTAACGTGTTGTGGTGAATGTTATAAATCGTATTCAGAACTTTAACTCTCAACTCGTTTACATTCTCATAAGATTCAATGTAAATTTGATTTTTAACATGTCCCCAAAAAATAAATCTAAAGGGCCAAAAACCAAACATATTTTGCAAATCGGTCCTTGAGTAATTGGTGAACATAAGTAGATTTTTTTTAAAAAAAGTTTCCGACGAATTGAGAATCTCTTCTAAATTCCTTTTTTGAAGTCGCTTTAAAACGCAAATCCGTTCAAAAAGTTTAAGTACAGGATACTCCACTTATGAAGAAATCTAGTTCTAAGTAAGTGCAAGAGATTTAAAAGAAACATTGTAATTGTAGACCCAACTCTTGCTACGCGCTCTTTCAGTAGCTACGCCGTAGCAAAGCGCTCTACGTCGTAGCAGAGCACGGTACGCCGTAGCTGTGATATGCATAAACGGCCTCTCATCATTTGTTTATTTAAGAATAACCTTTACCCCACTCTAGGAATTACACGTGTATCGTGGATGCGTTTACAAACAATTAACCACACAAAGAGCCAGACCCGGAACAACTACCCGTAGGCCATACAAATATGTTCCGTGCGGGGATTAAAGCCGCGACACGCAGCGTAGCAGTCAAGAGATGGCTTAGCCACTGCGCCAACCGTGTCGTCATTAATTCGTAATAATATGAGTTCCAAAATAATGGGGGCCAACAACAAAAATAATCACAGCAGTAGGAGAAAATTTCTACATTGGTGTTCATGACTGTACACACGACGGTAGGGGCCTTTTTTTTTTTTTTTTTTTTCGGGTGGGAAATCATTTAATGACTTCCCACGCTCTGGGTGGAGCGGGGGGGCATGTCAGACTTGTACTGACTAAAACCCACCCATGTTTCTTCTATTGCCCTTTACGTTCCGAGGCCGCGGTATCTCTTTCGAACAACCCGCAACCCCGGCAGGCAGAGGCTCTGGCAAGCCCCTCTGCTTTGCTGACTCTCTTTGAGGCGCGCGTGAAACACGAACGCGCCGTCGACACGGCCTGTCGTCAATCGACGGACGGACGGTGAACTACCCATTGCTCACCGCCCACAGGCCCGCATCTACGGTGGCCGGAAGTCGTCTCGCGGCGCCCGGCGCCATGGGCGTCTCCCGCGGCGGCTGGGTTGGGCAGATGTTCTCTCCCTCAAACGCCCGGCCACCTCCTTCGCTAGCATAACTGCTTCGCAGAAGGTGGTGACCGCTTCCCATTCCCTCTCGCTCCGGACCATGGCCTGAAGCAGGGCCGGACGCGAGAGATCGCCGCCGCCGATCGCCTCTACGAGGGCACGGCGGTGCTCCGCCCAAGCCGGGCAGATCGCCACTGTGTGCTCCACCGTGTCCTCCGGGCGATCCTCACAATGGTGACACCCGGGCGCTTCCTCCCGCCCGATGATGTGCAGGAACCTCCCGAAACTTCCGTGTCCGGTGAGGACCTGCGTCAGGCGGTAGGTGAGGACGCCATGACGCCTCTCCAGCCACTCCTCAAAGAGGGGACTTACCGCCACTATTGTAGCGTGCCCTGCACGGGGTTGCGACAGTCGCTCTCTCCATGCCACCATGAGATCGCACCGGAGGTCTGCCCGCCGAGCGGCAACTTGCCGCGGCAGTGGGTTTTCCCCCCGGTGTAGTGCCTCCGCGCGCCACTCAAACAGGCGCGCGAGGACTATCGCCTCCAGATCCCACGGTGGCAGTCCGGCAAGGAGGCTTGCTGCCTCGCCGGAGATCGTGCGGTAGCCCCGGACAAGCCGTATGGCCACCACCCTTTGGGGCGCGTTCAGATAGTGGGCGGCGCGCCGCCCTAAAGAACGCGCCCATACTGGGGCCCCGTAAAGGGCCATGGACCGCACGACTCCGGCATAAAGCCTACGGCAGGAGGCGTTTGGCCCCTTGAGATTGGGCAGGAGCCGCTTGAAAGCAGCCCCCGTCCGCTCGAGCTTGGGAGCCAAACGTCGGAAGTGTTCGACGAAGTTCCACCGGCTGTCGAGGACGATTCCCAGGTACTTCATCGTCGACCCGACGCCGATGCGAACCCCTCCTACCGTCAACTGGGATCCCGACGGTGGCGTGTTTCCGCGGCCATGAAAAACCATGGCCTCGGATTTGTGCAAGGCCACCTCGAGACCCAGTAGCCGGATCCTCTCCGCGACTATCGCAACCCCGCGTGTCACATTGTCGGCCGCCGCCTGGTGCGACCCCCCCTGAGCCAGGACGAGCGTGTCGTCAGCGTAACAAACTACACTGACGCCGCTGGGGAGGTCGGCGCGCAGCACCCAGTCGTAGCCGATGTCCCACAGGAGCGGCCCCAAGACCGATCCCTGTGGGACACCGCACGACATCTCTCGCCGGTTCCACTCTCCAGAGCGACCGGGGTATATGACGGCCCTGTCCGTCAGATATGCCCCGACCACACGACGAAGATAGGTCGGCATCCGGTGGTATTGGAGTGCCTCCCTGATGCAGCCCCAGGGCATGGTGTTAAACGCGTTAGCGATGTCGAGAGACACCGCCACGACAACCCCACCCCTGGACACTGCAGCCCCCGTCGTGAGGGCTCTCACGCGCATGATGGCGTCCACCGTCGAGCGCCCCTTGCGGAAACCATACTGGTGATCCGCAAGATCCGGCCCAGTCCCCACAAGGTGCCCGACGAGGCGGTTTGCAATTACTCTTTCAAAGAGCTTGCCCACCTCGTCGAGCAGCACAATGGGCCGGAATGCGGACGGAGAGTCCGCAGGGCGCCCCGGCTTCTGTATGAGGACCAGCTTCCCCGTCTTCCAACGAAGTGGGAACTGGCCTCTCTCCAAGCATGCGCTTAGGAGCCCTAGTAGTCGGGGCCCGAGAGCCTCCAGGGCTAGGACCCAGGCTTTGCCATGCAAGCCGTCGGGTCCCGGGGCGGTGTTTTTGGCTTTCAGCCTGCCCACCGCCGCTCTCAGATCTACCCCAGTCACCTCCGGAATGTCGTCGTCGTCGTTGTCCTCGTGGTCCGCTTGTGACACCGCAAGCGGCGGAGCCATGGGCGGAGGGGCATGCTCCCCTCGCGAAGGGAACAGAGCGCTCACCACATCCTCAACTAGTTGGGGCCGGAGACTCTGTGTCAGCGGGGGGGCCCTGGTGCGGAGTTTATCCCGCACCATCTTGTATGGGCGCCCCCACGGATCCCCGTCCAGAGACTCCAGCATCTCCTCGCGGGCCAGATCCTTGGCCCGCAAGACACCTTCTAGGAGGGCGGTCTTCGCCGCTCTGTACCCCTCATACAGCTCCGCCTCGATGGCTGCCGCATCTGGTGTTCTGATGCGGAGCCTGCGGTGCCTGGCGTACCGGTGTCGCGCAGCGACGCATGCCTCTCGCAGTGCCGTCAGCTCGCGCGACCACCAGTACACCTGACGCCGGGCGCTTCCAGACGGCAGGGGCCTTAGTCTGCTATTACAATAGTGTCAGAATGGTTGATCACTGATCGCATAATGGTTGATTTTGACAAGTTTGGTATGTAGTAGATTACCAAACTTGTCAAAATTAACCATTATGTGATCAGTGATCAACCATTTTGACAATATTGTAATAGCAGACTAAGGCCCTAGGTCAACTTATTCTAAACTATTATAACCTGATCTCTCTACTAAAGATCGCACACCGTAGTAGAGAGATCAGGTTAATGTGGTTTTGTGTAAATTGCTGTGCTGTCATGTGTATATACCTACATTCAATTATTTTAGGGTCTGAAAACTAGCTCTTTCATATTTGCTTTTGTAGTAAATATTTACAAATTAATAGTAAAGGAGCAACACCAAATGTTAAAGGAGATTATGAAACGGACACTTCGAACAATGGTCTCCTTTCCGGTAAACTCGGTCCGTTACTTAACAATAAACACTAAATAATGGTCTTACTTAACAGCCAGGCTGACCATTAATTTAGTTCAGTTAATTTAATAACTATATTCAACTAGCTGACGCCCGTGGCTTCGCCCGCGTGATATCGAAAAAAAAAGTATCCTATATGTTATTCCAGACTATAATCTACCTCTCTGTCATACATCAAGATCCGTGCAGTCGTTTGGAAATAAAGGAGTAACAAACATCCATACATCCATCTTTGACGGGCCTGTTGGTCTAGTGGTTAGTGGCCCTGACTGCTGAGCCGGAGGTCGTGGGTTCGATTCCCACCCAGGACAAACTTTGTGTGATGAGCATGATTGTTTGTTCTGTGTCTGGGTGTGATTTATCTATAATATGTATGTATTTATAGTTGTCTGGTTACCATAACACAAGCTCTGCTTAGCTTGGGATCAGATAGCCGTGTGTGAGTTGTCCCAAGATATTTATTTTATTATAATTATTTATTAAACAGACAGACAGACAACAAATTGATCCTATACTAAAACTCACCCACGTTCCTTTATTTTGCATTTTATGTTCCGGGACCGCGGTATCTTTTCGAACATGCCGCAACCCCAGCAGGCAGTGGCCCTGACAAGCCACTCTGCTTTGCCGACGTCTCTTTAAGGCGCGCGTAGAACACGATTGCGTCGTCGAATCGGCCTGTCTTCACTAGACGGATGGCTAAACCGCCTACCCATTGCTCACCATCCACAGACCCGCACCGTTCACAAACCCACAATCTTCTTGTCCTTGTCCTATGTTATTAGGGGTTAGCGGAACAATTTTTCTTTCATTCTCATTTTTTTGTGAAAAAGCTTTTAAAATATTGATGAATGATGAAGAGAGAGATTTCAGTAACACATGCTACATCCCTCCTCATCACAAATGTCCATACCAAAACAGACTCCTTTTGATCTTTTCTGTGACAGGCGCCACTTTCAAAATTCTTCTAATTTGCTTATTTCTTTTCATAAATTTTAATCACTCCACACATCCATCATAACATTCTCATCTCTGCTGTGCGCAATCTTTTTTCATTCGTATTCTTCGCTGTCCAGCATTCCAGCATAAAGACGAGACATCGAATCAGGGACTCTTTGACTTGTAAGGCATTTGTGGATCGCAAGTTATTTTAGTGACCTGTCGCCATTTCATTCTCCTGAGTTGAACAGTATATAAGTATACTCTTTCATCGAACGTGGGATAAATACTGTTTATTTTGCATGTAGGTTGTTGTGAAACACTTTTAAACGTCCTTTTTTATAGATGAGGCCAGTGTTTTAATCCCGACTACTCTGAGAAGAAACAGCCGAAACAAACTCAGACGTCATATTCTCTTTTCAGACAAAAATCTTGGTCAACTTACATGAGGACTATGCAGATTAGTGTCTGAAATGGTATTTTTTAAGAAAGCAAAAAACCACACAGATTGATTGAACCTGTCCAGTCAGTGCAAGCATTTGCCAGTTATCGTGTAGCTCGATGTATGGATATTTAAAGACAGACGGACAGTTTACTTTCACTCTGATTTCAACATAATTTCATGTCCTATTTTATTATCCCAAATATTCTCGTAACACGAACAAATCAGAATCAAATTAAATATTTATTTGTTGTGTTCGTGTTTTCTTACTGTCTCTGTTGACATCGTAATTCCTTTGAGGTTTTATTTGGATCAATGTGGTGTTAAAAGCGATTGAACATAAAATGTGGCAACATTTTGTATGTCAATTTAACGTTTTATTCGTATTCATGAAACATTCAGGTTCGCTGAACAGACATTTGAGCCGGTTTTTGTTTAAATTCCAATTATGTTTTGTGTCTGATGTTATTTACGAAAATATTTATTCATGTGGAATTGGGATGAATAGAATCTTCGATATAAAGGAATTAATAGGGAATTGGACATTTATGTAGGTCACCTAAACGTTATTTTCAATTGTGATGTAAAGAGAAATTAAATTAATTATTTATTCTACTTATGTAGTATCTGAATGAAAAAGAAAATACTGACGCGTTAATGTGAAAGAAAGAATAGAAGAAAACGTGTTTATTCATACAATATTGAAAATAACAAACGAGCTAGACTCGCATATTGAGGGTACCGTACAAACTTACTACTTACTAAACAGCCATATGTTTTGACGGCATAGACTTAGAGGCTTGATTTTTTCTCACCATAGACTTCAGAATATTGTTTAAATTTCAACTGACGGGCAACAAACTGATCCGATAAAGATTTCTTTTTTTTTCATTCTAGGTACAGAGATTTAAAAACAAAACAATCATAGCATAACATCACGCTTGTAATTTCTAAAGGGTTAAGTTGAGTTGTACGTCTTTATAAACATATTTCATCGGTTATGTAAATGCAATATGGCACCAGCCTTTTTTTTTTTTTTTTTTTTTTCGGGTGGAAAATCATCCAATGACTTCCCCCGCTCTGGGTGGAGCGGGGGGGCATGTCAGACTTGTACTGACTAAAACCCACCCATGTTTCGGTATCTCTTTCGAACAACCCGCAACCCCGGCAGGCAGAGGCTCTGGCAAGCCCCTCTGCTTTGCTGACACTCTTTGAGGCGCGCGTGAAACACGAACGCGCCGTCGACACGGCCTGTCGTCAATCGACGGACGGACGGTGGACTACCCATTGCTCACCGCCCACAGGCCCGCATCTACGGTGGCCGGAAGTCGTCTCGCGGCGCCCGGCGCCATGGGCGTCTCCCGCGGCGGCTGGGTTGGGCAGATGTTCTCTCCCTCAAACGCCCGGCCACCTCCTTCGCTAACATTACTGCTTCGCAGAAGGTGGTGACCGCTTCCCATTCCCTCTCGCTCCGGACCATGGCCTGAACCAGGGCCGGACGCGAGAGATCGCCGCCGCCGATCGCCTCTACGAGGGCACGGCGGTGCTCCGCCCAAGCCGGGCAGATCGCCACTGTGTGCTCCACCGTGTCCTCCGGGCGATCGTCACAATGGTGACACCCGGGCGCTTCCTCCCGCCCGATGATGTGCAGGAACCTCCCGAAACTTCCGTGTCCGGTGAGGACCTGCGTCAGGCGGTAGGTGAGGACGCCATGACGCCTCTCCAGCCACTCCTCAAAGAGGGGACTTACCGCCACTATTGTAGCGTGCCCTGCACGGGGTTGCGACAGTCGCTCTCTCCATGCCACCATGAGATCGCACCGGAGGTCTGCCCGCCGAGCGGCAACTTGCCGCGGCAGTGGGTTTTCCCCCCGGTGTAGTGCCTCCGCGCGCCACTCAAACAGGCGCGCGAGGACTATCGCCTCCAGATCCCACGGTGGCAGTCCGGCAAGGAGGCTTGCTGCCTCGCCGGAGATCGTGCGGTAGCCCCGGACAAGCCGTATGGCCACCACCCTTTGGGGCGCGTTCAGATAGTGGGCGGCGCGCCGCCCTAAAGAACGCGCCCATACTGGGGCCCCGTAAAGGGCCATGGACCGCACGACTCCGGCATAGAGCCTACGGCAGGAGGCGTTTGGCCTCTTGAGGTTGGGCAGGAGCCGCTTGAAAGCAGCCCCCGTCCGCTCGAGCTTGGGAGCCAAACGTCGGAAGTGTTCGACGAAGTTCCACCGGCTGTCGAGGACGATTCCCAGGTACTTCATCGTCGACCCGACGCCGATGCGAACCCCTCCTACCGTCAACTGGGATCCCGACGGTGGCGTGTTTCCGCGGCCATGAAAAACCATGGCCTCGGATTTGTGCAAGGCCACCTCGAGACCCAGTAGCCGGATCCTCTCCACGACTATCGCAACCCCGCGTGTCATATTGTCGGCCGCCGCCTGGTGCGACCCCCCCTGAGCCAGGACGAGCGTGTCGTCAGCGTAGCAAACTACACTGACGCCGCTGGGGAGGTCGGCGCGCAGCACCCAGTCGTAACCGATGTCCCACAGGAGCGGCCCCAAGACCGATCCCTGTGGGACACCGCACAACATCTCTCGCCGGTTCCACTCTCCAGAGCGACCGGGGTATATGACGGCCCTGTCCGTCAGATATGCCCCGACCACACGACGAAGATAGGTCGGCATCCGGTGGTATTGGAGTGCCTCCCTGATGCAGCTCCAAGGCATGGTGTTAAACGCGTTGGCGATGTCGAGAGACACCGCCACGACAACCCCACCCCTGGACACTGCAGCCCCCGTCGTGAGGGCTCTCACGCGCATGATGGCGTCCACCGTCGAGCGCCCCTTGCGGAAACCATACTGGTGCTCCGCAAGATCCGGCCCCGTCCCCACAAGGTGCCCGACGAGGAAGTTTGCAATTACTCTTTCAAAGAGCTTGCCCACCTCGTCGAGCAGCACAATGGGCCGGAATGCGGACGGAGAGTCCGCAGGGCGCCCCGGCTTCTGAATGAGGACCAGCTTCCCCGTCTTCCAACGAAGTGGGAACTGGCCTCTCTCCAAGCATGCGCTTAGGAGCCTTAGTAGTCGGGGCCCGAGAGCCTCCAGGGCCAGGACCCAGGCTTTGCCATGCAAGCCGTCGGGTCCCGGGGCGGTGTTTTTGGCTTTCAGCCTGCCCACCGCCGCTCTCAGATCCACCCCAGTCACCTCCGGAACGTCGTCGTCGTCGTTGTCCTCGTGGATGGCACCAGCCTCTAGCTATCAATTTGGCACAAATCCTAACTTCGTCGCTGCTACTTAAAGGATCCTGTATAAAAAGCCCAATCAAAATTTGCCCGATCCAGTAATCGAACCTAGAATCTCACACTCATTAGTCGCGCTTGCGACCAATAGACCAAAGGGACCACTAAAACAAATTGACACCTGAAAATTTTATCACTTCACCTTGCTTGGTTAGTACACACGACCGCACATCATGCTATACAAAACCATTTTAACCGTAGTAGAGAGATCAGTAGGCCTACTAGGACATCTTAAAGCAGAACTTATTCCACTGTGGGAAAGAGATGGCGGAATTAGTTCTGCATTAAGACTTCATAGTAGGGTAGCTGGTTATAATAGTTTAGAATAGGTTGACCTGCCGTCGTGTGTATATTCTTTCTTCGTAATGTTTCAAAAGCAAGTAGGGTGTGTGTCCTCAACAAAAAAAACAGTTTCCTTAATTAGTTCCGTCAATCTGTTGTTCTGTCATTCTGACAATCTGCTAGTATGTCTACCAGTCTGTCATTCTGATTTTCTGTCATTCTGCCAGTTTGTCATTCTGTCATTCTATCAATCTACTAGTAGTATGTCTGCCAGTCGGCAAATCTGTCAGTCTAGACCAATCTAGGCAAGTGCGGCTAAACCTAAACGTGCGGCTGTTATTATTTAGCCACTAGCTCTTGCAAATTCAAATCAATCTTGCTTCCAATAAAAACGTACCACTTTGACTTAAAACCCTACTTATCTAAAGATACCAATCTCTGACAGAGTCGTTTTAAACTTAGTTAAGTTTAAGTTAGCAAAGTAACCACAAATTAACTGCAGCTCTTATATAAGGAGATAGCGTGGTTGAAGCAAAAGTCTCATAATCGTCTCCCTGACCCCGGGGGATCAATGTAAATGTGCCAGTTTAACTCCAAGGAGCTGGGTAGGGTTACTGTGTTTTAGAGTCAGACTTGTAAAATGCAGGAGATTTTGCCTTTTCAGTTTTTTAGGGTTCGTACCTCTAAAAATAAAGAGAATATTAAGCCAATTAACTGGTTAACTAGTTATTTATCTCACTGAAATCCCTATTTTTCCGTAATGGTTAACAGAGCTCGCGTCTAAATAATACCATGTCGGTCAAGTCAATTTTCAGGTTAAGTTGCACTTGCCTGAACTATTGCGTGGGTGACTAACCATCCATTACATAACGAGTATCCTCTGTGCCTCGAAATGTAGGTTAAGCCGTCTATCCTGTAACTGGGTGTTAAGATCAGAAGTTATGCTAGCAAAGAAAGGCGTTTGAGGGAGAAAACCTCAAACAAACCCAGCCGCCGCGGAAGAAGCTGCGGGCGTGGGAAGCCACGAAATGACTTGCGGCCACCATAGGCGCGGGTGTGGACGGTAAACAATGGGTCACCGTCCGTTGGTCTAGCAAGACGACAGGCCGTGTCGACGGCGCGTTCGTGTTCCAAGCGCGCCTCAAAGATGTGTCAGCAAAGCAGAGGAGCCGGTTAGGGCCACGGCCTGCCGGGGTTGTGGGTTGTTCGAAAAAGATACCGCGGCCCCGGAACACAAATGGTAAAAGGAGGAACATAGGTGGGTTATAGTCAGCATAAGTCTGACTATATTTTGCTCCGCCCAGAGCGGGAAAAGTCATAAGCAAACGGAAAAGCTACTAGGAAAGTAAAGCAAGTGAAATAATTTCGCAAAAAGATAAACCATTTCTAAGAAAAGTCCTAAGACTTACAAACGGTTGGTAACAATCGAAACAATTGAAGATAACGGAGCAAAGACCTCAGAATCTAGTACTACACTGAGCCAGTACTACGGTTTGCCACAGTGCAACTACGTACAAGTTGCAGTTGTGCATCGTCCATAAATTTGATCAAAGCTGGAAAATATATCAAGGTACATTATCTGAGTAGATTTCACAGTAAATGTAATCGTTTCGGCAATCATCTTAATTCTTTCGATACAGGAGCGCTCAATAAAAAAAAATGAAATAAAAAAAATTGCCGCAATAAGGACGAGCACACAAAATAACAATACATATTCAAAACAAAAATAAAATATTTTTAATTCAGACAAAATTAGCCCATATTATTCTTACTATTTTTTTAAATACATTTTGATAGGGGGTAGAAAGAGGGAAGAAAAGGGGATAGAAAGATACATTATTTCGATCATCACGTGGGTTAAAGTTATCCCAAAATAACTATGCCACGCGGACGAAGTCGCGGGCGAAAGCTAATTGCATATAATTGTTAGTAGTATGACTTAAAAACTATAAGACATCAAAAAAATCAAGACGGAACAAAAATGTTGATAGCTTGCACGCCGGAATAACTAGAGATCATCACTATTAAAAGAAAAACTGGACAAAAGCGAGTCAACTCTTGCTCCGAGGATTCCGTACAAACTTGCGACATAAACAGCCATATCTTTTGTTTTGACTTAGGTATATGGTTTTGTTTCAACTCGATACCTATTCTCTACTACCTACCTACCTACCTATTCTCTCTCGATTCATATCTCTGTCAAGAGCCTTCTCGATACGTAGAGGTATCGAGAAGGCTCTTGACAGAGAGACGGACAACAAAGTGTCTCAATAAGGGTTCAGTTGTTTTCCTATTTAGGTAATGAACCCTAAAAAGAACTTTCCTGTGTTAACAAGGTTGTAAAATATCAAAAAGTCTTTACATATCCAAAACGAAGTTTATCGATGCGCATACATTTTATTGTTTAACTGCACCTGAAATACCTAACGACCTATCGAATGATTGTATGAACCACGAACCACTGTATATAGTTTCACTGTGGGAATATTCTCCTTGAAAATGTAAAATATATTCCACAGTTGATCCAGCTAAATTGTGAATTCCTATTCATATACAGAGAGATCTGTACAATGAGATACAATTACTCTACTGCACGTCCTTGTGAATTGAGATTGAATGAAAACTCAATTAGGTATTTCTAAAATTCTACTTTATAAAGCATCTACAGTACGGCCAACGAGAAGCGATACCAAATGTAAACAAAACCCATGCTAAAACCCCATCTAAAATGGCCGCCCAAAGGTGTGCGAACCCGTCTTAACGTTGTCATGTTTTTGCCGGGAGAACGAGACATTACGACAAAGGCACAAGATGGAAAGAGCTAAATATTAGATTGTCAACGCCACAGTTGTTCTTTAGGTTAATGACCTTTCGTATCGCTTCTCGTTGGCCGTACTGTACTATATCAGAGTAACTACTTCACGAGCCACGTCGCGTGCTCAGCTCACGAACAAAAATCAAGCAGTTACTTTCGCGTTTTTTTTGCGAATAGAAAATCATCCAATGACTTCCCCCGCTCTGGGTGGAGCGGGGGAAGTGTCAGATTTGTACTGACTAAAACTCACCCACCCTTCTGTTCTTCGGCTTCCGTACAAAGTTGCGACATAAACGCCCATATCTTTTGACCGCGTCAACTTAGAGAGTTGAAATTTTCACAGCTCCACACAACAGACTTGGATATACGGTTTTAATTTCAACTCGAATACCCCCCGCCTTCTCGAGATAAAGGGTTCTGACAGACAAACGGACAACAAAATGAGCAAACAAGATTTCCGTTTTTCCTTTCGTACGTTTTTTCTTTGTACCCTAAAAAGGCTAGGGCTACATAGGCTTTAACACAACAGTTTTTGCCAAAGAGAAAACTCGATCAAATTATTTTTCTTTGAGCAACGAAATCGTCCAATTCCTAGAGCTAAAAGTAAAATACATCGGGTCCTCAGACTACATGGACCAAGATTGTGCAATCCAATTTTACTGATTTCATGGAGAGGGGAATGAAAAGAAATTTCATTAGATGAAGCTCTGAGTTTTTACAGCGTTTTCAGTATCCTGTAAATGCACCAGCTGGTAGTGAAATTGAGTGACTAGAAATATTGTATGTACATACTTCATTTTTAAAGCGAAACTTTGCATATTTCAATACGTCGTCGTCGTCCTGGAAATTTTACGACAACATTTCGTGTAGGATTTAGAGAGCGATTTTATTATGTGCTTGACGATACACAAAGTTTTACATTTTTACGACATGGGATCTCAGACATGGTTTCGTTTTGACGTGACAACGTCTTATAAATTGGTTTGCCGGGTGACACTTCAAGAAACTGCGTTACGCTCCGCTCACGTTATGCGCTCACAATGAGAGCGAGTGAGAGGCACGCGTCCCTTCCACTCGGGCATGGTTAGCCCGCCTAAGAGCGAGAGAGACAGACATAAAAATTAAAATTATTTTACCACTCAAAGTCGTTGTCACGTAAAACTTTCGCCCGTATACCGACTTTACAGGCAACCAATTTTTTATTGAGAATTGCATTAATAAATTGACGTTTTTATCAGGCACATTATTGTCTGGCTACCCTTACACAGGCAAAACCAAGTGGCCAACAACTTGCTTTACTTCTTGATTTGTGAGAAGGTGGCTTTCTCTGGAGATACTGGTAGACTTTTATTTTTAACTAGCTTCCGCCCGCGACTTCGTCTGCATGGCATGTTACTTACGCTAACTTTACTTTTAGTTAGTAGGCTTACGCTAACTTTAACCCGCGTGATGATCGAAAAAAAGATATTTTTCCCTCCCTTGTTCTTCCCTCTTTCTTTTCTCACTTTTTTATGTCCGTCTCCAGGGTCCCAACTATCTCTGTACCAAAATTCATCAAAATCGATTTGGTCATTTAGGCCTGAAGACGTAACAAACTAACAAACTCACTTTCGCTACAAACAAGATCCGTTCGGTAGTTTTTTCGTGAAAGAGGATCAAACATACATCCAAACTCACAAAAATTCGCATTTATAATATGGATTATCTGAATAATTAATCAGGGACCAAAAGCTCCGTTTCTTAAGTTAATCTCAGATTCTCATTTCTCTCTCGATAATAATATCAAAGCTACCGTCAGTTAAGACTACAAACTAACAATTATAACTTGGAGACTTGAACGTTTCGTTCAAAGAGCTAGGAGACGAAACTCGGCAACTAAGAAATTTGTTGTCATTAACTTGCTAGAAGTTAACATGCAAACAAATTAATATTGTATAGCACGGCCAACGAGAAACGATACCAAATGTAAACAAAACCCATGCTAAAACCCCATCTAAAATGGCCGCCCGAATGTTGGCGAACCCGTCTTAACGTTGTCATGTTTTTGCCGGGAGAACGAGACATTACAACAAAGGCACAAGATGGAAAGAGCTAAATATTAGATTGTCAACGCTACAGTTGTTCTTTAGGTTAATGACCTTTCGTATCACTTCTCGTTGGCCGTGCTATACATGTTGTGCAAAGAAGCAGGGTGGTATTCATTGTATAATTTGGTGATGTTCTGTCCACAGGTGTTGTATTAAAGAGAGGCCTGGGCAACTGCCTGGCGTGGTTGCGGAATGTTCGAAAAGATACCGCGGCCCCGGAGAAGGAACATGGATGGGTTTTAGTCAGTAAAAGACCCCTCCCCCCCTCCCGCTTAGAGCGGGGCAAGGTATTGGATGATTTTCCATCCGAAAAAAGAAACCGGCCCAGAGCGAGTCAGACTCGCGCACCGAGGGTCCCGTACAAACTTCTGACATAAACGGGCAGATCTTTGGGCTGCGTAGACTAAGAGGGTTGATTTTTTTACTGCACGAGGGAACCACAGACTTGATAAATATGGTTTTTCAACTCGATACCTCGACGCGTTCCCGAGATAAAGGGTCTGACGGACAGACTGGCAGACAGACAGACGGAGAACAAAGTGATCCAATACGGGTTCTGTTTTTTCCTTTTGAGGTACGGAATCCTTGTATATTTTTTTATTTTATACTAGCTTTTGCCCGCGGCTTCGCTCGCGTTAAATTCGGGGTAACACAGTTCCCCTTGCGCCTTATTGATTTGTAATAGCAACGCTAAGTTTTCCCTTTTTTTCCCTCTTTCTCCCTCACATCCCACTTTTTTTTTTAAAGTTAGCCTATGTCCGTCTCCTGGTTCCCAACTATCTCTGTACCAAAATTCATCAAAATCGGTTCAGCCATTAAAGCGTGAAGAGGTAACAAACAAACAAACTCACTTTCGCTTTTATACTATTAGTAAGGAAGTAAGGATAAGTAGATAAATTATGCACCAATTAAAAGTTCGAGTTACGAGCGCATCGCTGGATATTTACCCTTCTTTTTTACCCTTCTCCCCACGTACTTGCACTTTTCAATATGGCTGCCAACACGTTTTTGTAACTGCACTGAACTTTGAATGTGATACGGATTTCGTTTACGTCAATGAATGGGTATGAAATTCACACAACACAAAGCAACAAGCTTAATTGAGTGTAATATTTCGTTGACGGTTAGAGTAAAATTAAGAATAAAAACATGTTCACTAATCCATACTATGTCCTACTCTGTCAAGAAAGTACCGGGAAAAGATCAATAATACACAAAATGTCTGTTATTCATCCAAATTTATGTTATCACCTTCAAAGTGCTCCTTTAGAAACGATACACTTGCGCCAACGAATAACCCATTCATCAAAACATTTTTTAAACGCTGCTTCCGGAATTGAGTTCAGTTCTCGCCGCGAATTCTCCTTTATGTCTTCTATCGATTGAAAACGGGTGCCACGAAGTCGTAATTTGAGTTTAGGACAAAGAAAAAGTCAGCAGGAGCCATATCTGGTGAATATGGTGGTTGCTGGATGGTATTTGTTGAGTGTTTGGTCAAAAATTCGTTCACAGTGATAGCGAAGGCGAAGGCGCATTGTCGTGGTGCAAAATCCAAGAATTTTCTTTCCACAAATCTGGCCTTTTTCGTCGAATTTGCTCTCTTAAATGCCGCATAACGCTCAAATAATATTCTTTATTTACCGTTAGACCTTCCGGTAAGAATTCAGAGTGCACAACACCGCGATAGTCAAAGAAAACAGTCAACATGACTTTGACTTTTGATCGACTTGGGCGTGGTTTTTTCGGTTTCGGTTCAGTTGGAAGGCGCCACTCCGAAGCTTGTTGACTAGTTTGCATGTCAAACTCGTAAACCCACGTCTCGTCACCAGTAACAATGCGTTTCATGAATGTTGGGTCCGAACTGACTCGTTCTAGCATGTCCTCAGCGACTTTCATGCGATTGAGTTTTTGGAGAAAATTCAGATCTTTTGGGATTAGCCGAGCAGCAACATGTTTCATACCCAAATGATTAGTTACAATGTTACGGATCGACTCGTGAGATACAGAAAGTTCGGCGGCTATCTCTCCCAGAGTTGAATGGGGATTTTCAGTCACTATTTTCTTCACTTTTGCGATGTTAACTTCAGTTGCAGACGTTAACGGCCTACCAGAGCAAGGCAAATCTTCCATCACATCTCGACCGCTTTTGAACGCTTTGAAGCGCTCATAAGCACGAGTTTTTGATAAAGTCGATTCACCGTAAGCCTTCTGTAACATTTGACTCCGAACAAGAAATTCCATTGGCGATGCAAAATTTAAGACAAACTCTTTGTTCGATATTTTTGTCCATTATGAAATTAGCAATACACACTATATATGATATTACTAAAACCAGCACTGTATTTAATATAAATAACAGATGCAACTCAAACTCCGCGCCAAAATGGAAAACAGTTGTGCCAATCTACAACTACAAAAAAAAAACAAAAATTTTAATTTGGAACCATAAACAAATCATCCATTCCCGATACTTTTTTGACTGAATGTATAATTAACTAGCTGGCGCCCGCAGCTTCGCCCGCGTTATATTCGAAGAAAAAGTATCATATGTGTTATTCCAAACTATATTCTACCTCTGTGATAATCGAAAAATAATATAGTTTTCTCCCCTTTTCTCACTTTTTTAGCCTATGTCCGTCTAAAGGGTCCCAACTATCTCTGTAACAACATTCATCAAATTCGGTTTGGCCATTTAGGCGTGAAGACGTAACAAACAAACAAACTCACTTTCAATTTTATAATAGTAGTAAGAATGGTGTCTCACAAAAGTTCTTATTGAGTATCTATTAATTTTCCATTGTCACTTAAAGTTCTTAGCAGATCATGTATTTAAATAAAATTGATATGGGACGACTTCCGGAATGAAACCAAACGATTACAAAAAAAAAAACAATATTGGACCACAATTGACGGAAAAATCAATCGTCATCTGTTTTCAACATATCAAAAGCGGTTTAAGCTGTACACCGTTTGCCACTAAATAAATGTATTTACAAAAAATATCGAATTCGGTAACCGTAAAGTTTAATTGCTTAAAAACAATGTTCTCAATTTAAAACTTCGGATCTCTTCGGAAAACTTCGCTAATGAGTCGCGCAGTACCAAAACAATAAAGTTAGCTGCACCATCTTTATGTTCCAGCTTTTCTCGTAGTTTCATAGAACACTCGTTCACAAAACTGAGATTTATAAAGACATCGTGGAAAAGTTTAGTCGCAACTTCTTGAATTTATGAAAATGAATGACTTTGCCTTGTTTGTTGAAAGTTTAGAGCGCAGCCAGTTTATAATTTTGGAAAAGTATGGATATAGTAAGTACATTGACGGCACGGTTGGCACAGTGGCTGAGCGATCGACTGCTGCGCTGCGTGTCGCGGGCGATTCCCTCACGAAATAAATATTAAGTATGATCTGCTGATAGTTGTTTCGGGTCTGTCTGTTTGTGTATGTGAGTTTAAATGTTTGTAAACGCACTCACGATACAGGAGAAATTCCTAGTGTGGGGAAAAGGTTATTTTTTTAAAGAAAAAAAAAGAAACATTTTGAATCAAGAGAGAATATTTTGTCATTGCAGTTGAGGCAGATTTATCGATGTTATAGAGCCGAGACGAGTAGTGACAAATTCTCAAGTGAATCAAACGACGTTTTTAAAACAAAATATACTTTGTCATTAATCACTTGGAAACTATGATTTAATTTGTTTTTTTTTCAGCGATTTGTAATTTCAGGCTGAATCGCTAAAAAGCCTAATGTTAAAAATAAAAAGACACTCATTTTTTAATTTAGAACTCAAATAAATGTGTTATGAGCACATAATTTTATAAATGATCATGTTTATCAAAATAAAATATAAATTGTATTAAATAATAAGGCCTTTAAAACATGCGCTTTCTTACACTAAATATATATTATATTTATATACAGGTATATATCTATAGGGATTTGAACTGTTGTTTATTGTCCCGTAGGTACTCCGTATCCGTGGTGATTGTGATAAATGAGAAAAAAGCATGCTTGTGAAATACACATGATACATTCTGAACCTAATTGTAGTGTAATAAGAACCAGTTTTCTAGGAAGTGTATTGAAAAATATGTATCTATAGTACGGCCAACGAGAAGCGATACCAAATGTAAACAAAACCCATGCTAAAACCCCATCTAAAATGGCCGCCCGAATTTTGGCGAACCCGTCTTAACGTTGTCATGTTTTTGCCGGGAGAACGAGATATTACGACAAAGGCACAAGATGGAAAGAGCTAAATATTAGATTGTCAACGCCACAGTTGTTCTTTAGGTTAATGACCTTTCGTATCGCTTCTCGTTGGCCGTACTATACATTAAAAGATTAAGGGCAAATCCCACATATGTACCTTTCGAGAGCAGCTGTCGATGTCATTTTTCGTGTGGTTTAGCGCCAAACCTGTTGACAGGGTTTTATGCCGCCTCTAAGATATGTCAGCGAAGCAGAAGGATCTGCCAGGGCCCCCGCTTGGCGGGGTTGCGGGTTGTTCGAAAGATATACCACGGTCCTAGAACATAAAGGACAAAAGAAGGAACATGGGTGGGTTTTACATAGCAAAAGTCTGATACTTCCCCCTGTTCCGCCCAGAGCGGGGGGAAGTCTTTTATAAGTATATTTTTTGCTGATATCCCATCTGCAAAAAAAAAACAAATCATTTACTTCAATAAGACCATTACAGGCACTTTTGAATGTCATGAAAATAAAAAAAAGATGCTGCTACAGTCCCAGTCACAAGACATAATAACTTGTAAAAGTACTGTAGTTGCCCATTCCACAGCGTAGATCTCTATGGAGAAGAATGGGCAAGAAACTCAATGGACACTCTTTTAAATCATAATATTTTTACAAAACCATGGATACATCATTCATGTTGAGATTATAAATAAACAAAACGAGCACATTAAGAGCGTCCAGAATAAAAGCCTGTTGACCTATTGTAAATTTTGATATTCGTAAAAATTCAAATAGATATCACAGTTCTTATATACGTAATATTTTTTACCGAAAACTCTGGTTTACAAATATCCGGAATATAGAGTGCATTGAAGGGATTGTAGTGAGCCGAAATTATTTTTTGCTTTCGCCTGTACACGAAAAGTATTATTTTTCAATCAAGCTATTAATACTCCTGTTCGTAAACAGTGGCTTTTCATTTTTAATCAAGCCCAAAACTTTTATTCCAACTGCAAATGTAATTAAAATTATTTAACAAATAGCTAGCTAGTATTTATCATCCAGTCAGACTGTGGAAGCCGACCTTTTTCAAAGGCATCTCTCAGGTCATCCTATGAGTTTGTTAGCTGTAGGTCTACTATGACATCTTAAAGCAGAACTTATTCCACTGAGTGAAAGAGATGGTGCTAGACACCCTGTATAGCTCTGTCCCTTTCACTCAGTGGAATAAGATCTGCTTTAAGATGTCATAGTAGGCCTACTGATCAAGCGAACTATTCTGTTGGTGCCTTGAGAGTGAAGCCTCCATTTTGTTTTTTTATGATAGCATCTCGCAGTGCAACCTAGGAGGTGGTCGGCTGCTTAACCGGGTGATTCCTGTGGATGCCTTGAAATCATTATTTGACGGGCCTGTTGGTCTAGTGGTTAGTGGCCCTGACTGCTGAGCCGGAGGTTGTGGGTTCGATTCCCACCTAGGACAAACTTTGTGTGATGAGCATGATTGTTTGTTCTGTGTCTGGGTGTGATTTATCTATAACTAGCTGTTCCACGCGGTTTCACCCACGCTGCTCAGCACCTGTTGGTCGTAGCGTGATGTTATTTAGCCTATAGCCTTTCTCAAGAAATGGACTATCCAACACTAAAAGAATTTTCCAATTCCAAGCAGTAGTCCAAACAAACAAACTCTTCAGCTTTATAATATTATAGTCTATTAGTCTATAATATGTATGTATTTATAAATTATATAAGTATGTATATCAGTTGTCTGGTTACCATAACACAAGCTCTGCTTAGCTTGGGATCAGATAGCCGTGTGTGAGTTGTCCCAAGATATTTATTTAGTTATTAGTAGTTTCTTAGAAAAGCGCGTTCCACGAAACAAACTCCTCAGCTTTATAAAACTAGGATATATAAAAGAACATATTCGAAACATGATGAACGATCTTCTACGCATATTTCATGTTAATCATCATCTATTATAAACAGGTAATATTTACAAAAAAAACATCTTCAAAACACGCTCCGTCCCGGTTACCTCACTTCCGAATCTAATAACAGTGGGGTTACCGTGATGTCTTTCACCATATTTTAACCGACTTCAAAAAAGGAGGAGGTTCTCCATTCGTCAGAATCTTTTTAGGGTTCCGTAGTCAACTAGGAACCCTTATAGTTTCGCCATGTCTGTCTGTCCGTCCGTCCGTCCGTCCGTCCGTCCGTCCTCGCTTTATCTCTGTGACCGTTAGCACTAGAAAGCTGAAATTTAGTACCAATATGTATATCAGTCACGCCGAAAAAGTGGTAAAATAAAAATTGGAAAAAAATGTTTTATTAGGGTAGCCACCCTATATGTAAAGTGGGAAGTGTTTTTTTTTTATTTCAACCCTAACGTGTGATATATTGTTGGAAAGGTATTTAAAAATGAATAGGGGTTTACTAAAATCATTTTTTAATAATGTTAATAATTTCGGAAATAATCGCTCCAAAAGTAAAAAACAATGTGTCCCCCCTCCCTCTAACTTTTGAACCATAAGTTTAGAAAATATGAAAAACCTCTGAAAAGTAGAACTTTATAAGGTCTTTCTAGGAAAATTATTTTGAACTTGATTGACACAACAGTTTTTGTACAAAAAAGACAAAAAGTTGTACAAAATAATTTCTGGACTAAGTGTGTAGTATAATCGTAGCGTGTACCTTTAAACTCATAAGTGGGAACACTTATTGTGACGGACGGGAAACTACGGAACCCTACACTGAGCGTGGCTCGACACGCTCTTGGCCGGTTTTTTTATGTATGTTCACCGATTACTCAAAGACGCCTCGACCGATATGCAATTTTTTTTTTGTTTGATTGGGTAGGTACTTCCCAGGTGGTTTCATATCAATTTTATTTATATTGCTTAGGTAGTTATGAGTTATCTTCTATAATACATATTCTTTGCTTCTGTCTATATACATAGATGATCTGCTATTTTTTTAGTAACAATAGAAAATTAATACTCGATTAAAAAATGGGATAATATACCATGACTTAAAATGCTGAAATAAAAATTAGAGGTGTCAAGGGACACCCGGATGGAACGAAGTTCTTATAGAAATGAAAATTTCTGGCTTGCTTTCTATAAGAGAGAGAGAGAGACAGACAGACAGACAGAGAAACATGCGACGCCGCACAGCTTACAATAGCTTACTATAGCAAAAAGTGTCGTGACAACTTTTCGTAAGAATTTTTTCCGTCTAGCCCCTTTTCACAACGCGCTATAAGGAACTTCGTTTCAAAAACACGTGTTTTGCAAAAAAAAAGTCAACGAAACCAACAAAAGTCACCGACTTCCGAAAGTAATTTTCCACATTTTAGTGTTTTTGGGAGTTGGTTTTAATTTGTAATCTTTATGCAATGTTGGAAAGACATGGCGCTACATATGAAAGCACGGTTCCCGTAGTGGCAGAGCGATCAACTACTGCTCTGCGTGTTGCAAGTTCGATCCCCGCACAGAACAAATATTTGTATGACTTACAGTGGTTGTTTTACGTCTTGCTGTTTGCGTATGTGAGTTTAAATGTTAGTACCTAAACGCACCCACGAAACAGGAGAAATTTCTATTGTGGGACAACGTTTCTTTTAACAAAAGAAACAATGACATGTATAGTTCGTCTCTTTCTCACACCGGAATAACATTTAAAAAAATCTTTCTTTTAAACGTCATGGTGACCCCACAGTTCGATCCATCACCTCCTTCTAAGATCAACTGGTCTCTATATTTGCCAAAAGATGATTGATAGTCGTAAACATACTTATGATAGATCAAACAGCTTCCGATGGACCGATCAATCAATATTACTTCTGTAAGATTTCATCCAATTGATTTTGAAGGAAACTACTTGTTTTGTCTTTTTTTTTGGGTGGGAAATCATTAAACAACTTCCCGCGCTCTGGGTGGACAGGGGGAGTGTCAGACTTGTACTGATTAAAACCCACCCATGTTCCTTCTATTGCCCTTAACGTTCCGGGGCCGCGGTATCTCTTTCGAACAACCCGCAACCCCGGCAGGCGGTGGCCCTGGCAGGCCCCTCCGCTTTGCTGACATCTCTTTGGGGCGCGCGTGAAACACTAACGCGCCGCGCCGCCGCCGTCGACACAACTTGTTTGTGAGGATGGATGGATTGTGATGTTTGTTACTCTTTCACGTCAAAACGGCTGAACGGGTCTTGATAAAATTTGGCACAGAGGTAGATTATGGTCTTCAGATATGGCGCGCGCGAAGCCGTGGGCGCCAGCTAGTACACAATATAGGTATTGTGGTACCTACTCATAAATATTTAAAAGGTATTATAAACTGCCTCAATCAATTTAAGCTTTTAATGCTCCAACAAGATTAGTTGAAAACAAGGTTGAATACTCTTTAATTAAAAACACCTTTTTAAAGATTCATAACAGTTAAGATAAAGAGAAAGGAGAAGTAGTCATGACGTCTGAAAGAAGAGAATTGAAGAAGAAAACGTGTTGCGCCGACCACATAATAGCATGTGATGGGAGAAGGTCACTAATATGACGTCATTAAATGAAAGATTATACCTGAGTAGTAGTAGAGATACCTTAATAAGACATGAAACGCATTTTTTTTTTAAAACCTTGTGCCACACTCGGAATTTCTCCTGTACCATGCGTGTAAACATACAATCACCGTAATAAACAAACATTTAAACTCACATACACAAACAGCCAGACCCGAAACAACTATCTGCAGGTCATACAAATATTTGTTCCGTGCGGGCATCGAACCCGTCGAATTCGTCAAAATCGGTTTTGCCATTTAGACGTGAAGACGTAACAAACAAACATACTCAGTTTTGCTTTTATAATATTAGTAAGGATATGACCACCGTGACCAACAGCTTAACGTAAGCACTTTCCAAGGCACGGAGAAAACTCAAACACTGGCCCATCGATCCTAGTGGCTGTTTTTAGCCACAAGCTTTTTAGGGTTCCGTAGTCAACTAGGAACCCTTATAGTTTCGCCATGTCTGTCTGTCCGTCCGTCCGTCCGTCCGTCCTCGCTTAATCTCTGTGACCGTTAGCACTAGAAAGCTGAAATTTGGTACCAATATGTATATCAATCACGCCGACAAAGTGGTAAAATAAAAAGTGGAAAAAAAAGTTTTATTAAGGTAGCCACCCTATATGTAAAGTGGGAAGTGATTTTTTTTTTAATTTCAACCCTAACGTGTGATATATTGTTGGAAAGGTATTTAAAAATGAATAGGGGTTTACTAAAATCATTTTTTGATAATGTCAATAATTTCGGAAATAATCGCTCCAAAAGTAAAAAACAATGTGTCCCCCCCCCCTCTAACTTTTGAACCATAAGTTTAGAAAATATGAAAAAAATCTGAAAAGTAGAACTTTATAAGGACTTTCTATGAAAATTATTTTAAACTTGATTGACACAACAGTTTTTGTACAAAAAAGACAAAAAGTTTTACAAAATAATTTCTGGACTGAGTTTGTAGTATAATCGTATATACAAGATTTTTTTGTAACTTTGTTTACATATTTTATTAACCTGAACGTATCTTTTTTCAAACAAAAAAAGAATTATTGAAATCGGTTCTCGCAATCCAAAATTACCACCGAAATTGCACGTCTTTGTATTAATTAGTAACCCAATTCCCCGAGAGATGGCGCTGTAGGTACTTATTACATTGGATCGGGTATTACCGAATTGTTCGGTTGGCCTCATAACTGGGAACACTTATTGTGACGGACGGGAAACTACGGAACCCTACACTGAGCGTGTCCCGACACGCTCTTGGCCGGTTTTTTATTTAAACTAAACTCCCCTAATTACTGAACCTAGCAAAGCGTTTAGTGATCACACAAAGAGAAGGAATACCACGACCCAAGGTCTCAAAATATAATAGCGATCAAATTTTTCAATGTTCACACCTGTTTATGTATACCCTCACATGTTTGACGTTTAATATCCGCCACTGTGCAATACAAACAAACACAGTGACCGTAATTCCGATTACCTCTGTTTACCTGTACCTTTACGGTATTCCGTCATACGTCACGTTCAGTACACCTGCAGGGAAAAGTGGGTCAAAGTCGCGCTCGATACACTCAAGGTTGACCATCGTCTAACCGTACGATTAGTTATAGGTGTACATTATCGGGAATGGAGAAATGACATTTTATAGACGGAATAAGATAAAGTTTCGAGGCAACTGATAATTTATAGAGAAGTTCTTTAATCGGACTACGACGATTAGTTCGTTAATTGGGTAGTTATTTTATATTTAAACTATCTTTCGCCCGCGAAAGAGCGATGTATTTGTATGTGATTTTAGTGTGAGGAGCTCGTGGCTAAATGATAGCAGCCCCTCGGGTCGATCTTTAGGTTAAGCTGCGCTTGCCTAGGTTGGTCTGTGGATGGGTGACCACCTGTTACATACCGAGTTTCCTCCGTGCCTCGGAAAGCACGTTAAGCCGTTGGTCCCGACTGTCATTTGTAGATCTTTGACAGTCGTTACAGGTAGTCAATGTTCCGAAAGTCTGATAACCAGTCTTACCGAGGGGTATCGCATTACCCAGTACTAACTGGGTTCTGGAGGTCAGATAGGCAGTCGCTCCATGTAAAATACTGATATTCTGATTATTGGTAAGGCTAGACGCCGACCCCAATTTAGTTGGGAAAAGGCTAGGCAGATGATGAGCTCTCGCCCGCGACTTTGTTTGCGTGGCAGTTTGGGTTAACGCTAACTTTAACCTCCTCGTTACTAGAGATAACGAGTTGAAATTTAAACCATATTATACACTCAAGTCTATTGTCCCTTGGAGTTGTGGACCATATCTCTAAATCTAAGAAATCAAAAGATATGGCCTTTTATGTCGCAAGTCTGTACGGAACCCTCGGTGTTCTAGTCCGATTCGCACTTGCCACGGTTTTTTTTTTGGACCGGGCTGAGGTTCCGTACCTACCTACATTGTTGCAATTGCTAATTATTAACTTGATAATATCTTATAGAACAGAATAGAACAGAAAAATATTTATTCGAAACAGACACAACACAACAGCAAAAGAAAAAGATGGTACACAGAACGGAAAAACATGGACAAGGTTGCGTTGAGCGTGCCCATAACGAAAGTGACAATGACACAGACACAGACAATGTTCGACATATTTAAGTTCATTAAATATGACAGACATTGAAAACTTAAAATTAACTCAAAACCCAAGAATATACATAAATTTTTTTTGGGACTCCTTTGGGTTTATAACTTTTAAATTACAAATAATAATTTTGAAAATCGGCATACATAAATTTTTTTTGGGACTTCTTTGGGTTTATAACTTTTAAATTACAAATAATAATTTTGAAAATCGGCCTACAGTCGACGGAGAATTCGCGTAACAAACATACAAAAAAAAACATACAGTCGAATTGAAATCGAGATTATTAATGGTGGTCTCATTGACACTATTCTTCAATTGGATGGTCTAGTTTTGAACACCGCTTCCTGAAACACACTGGTTATGTGAACAGCACAATCGCAGCGAAATCAAAGCTTTTCTGAGAAAGCACTAGCGTCATTAGCTTACTACAAAACCAAAACATTATTCACATCTGTGAGATTTAAGCAACATCGCCAAACTTTTGCATTAATTGGCAAACAAATCAGCTAAGCGGGAGCTAGCGAGTAAGTTTGGCAGTAGAAGCTAACTCACATATTATTAAATTGTTATCACATGTCTATTGATGTGGCAACATAAACAGAACTCTATGTTAGCTTTGGTTACGACTTCAGGTTATTCCAGGAATGTGTTTATGCACTAAAAACCTTTGCCCAACCTTAGTTTCGTTCGAGGAATACCTACTTAGTATCGATATTATGATTTCGATAGTGAGAATCGATTTCGATCAGTAATAATATTGTCTATGCTCGTCGTAACTTTTAGAAAGATCGTACGTTGTTTTGATTTGATAGGTAGGTACACGAACAACAAAGCTACCTAGGTACAATATATCAAAGTTAAGCTAATAAGTGACGAGAATAGTGCTTTGTAACTTAAGTCAAGGTAAAGTTATTACTTCAGTTTAAGCAATTACTTATGCAACAGACAGGAATTTGAAATAAGAAAGCAAAGCTTACCCCAATGCCACGACATCACCGCCTGAGCGACCGCCACTCGTGGCACGCTCAAACAACTTCCATAGATTTGTTCTCTCCGCGATCGCAGGACGCTAGATACGGTCGCTTGGGCAGTGATGTCGTGGCTATAGGGTTTTTTACGTTTGGTAATTATTGGACGTAGCGGGGGGAGTGTCATACTTTTAGTGACTAGCTTAGCTTGACTGACTTAGTAAAAGCAAAAACAAGAGTTTAATAGATGAATTAAAACAAACCGTGGCGGCTAAGAGATGACCAGTCAGAACTGACACCTGTTCACGAACATGACGCATGTATCAGCCGCATTCAACTCAACTATTTTGAAGGCAACTAAATGACCCGACACACACGACACCATCAGCAAGACATTTTCCGGTTGATGGCAAGAAGTTAATCCCCAACATAACTGGAGAAATTATGCATCAAGCTAGCACTCCTTCCACAACTAAAATAACACTGTTGTACTGACGAACATGACGCCTGACTCTTCACCCTTATGTACTGAGTTATAAGGTTGATAAATGGTCAGCAGTAATTTTTTTCGGTAGTACAGTCACGAGGTAAAACATGTTTACACTAACCAAAATGAAAAACTATTTTCTCGTTACAAAACGGTTTCTACTTTGACATAAGACTTATTTCGCAATTGTATGGCTTCGAATACTATGTACTATGTTGAAACCGTACAACGTTAACACTAAAATACTATACTAAATACAATAGGAGACATATAATACATACATCCTTACTAATAAGCTTTTTTACACCAAAATTAAAATGCGATTTGCTCCTATTGTATTTAAAGTGAGTTTGTTTGTTTCGTATCCACGCCTAAATGGCCCAACCGATTTTGGTGAATTTTGGTGGAGAGATAGTTGGGACCCTGGAGACGGACATAGACTATTTTTTTTAAGTGAGATAAGGGTGAAAAAGAGGGAGAAAAAGATTTTTTTTTTTCGATCAAATTTAGCGTTAGCCCAAAGTAATTATCCCACACGAACGAAGTCGAGAGCGGAATCTAGTAGTGTTTACATGGGATAGCTAGTAACTGTACATCGGAGCAATCGTGCGCTATAAGATTGCAAAGTTATTAAGTAAGTATTTTAAAAATAGCAACTCTTATTCAAGACTACCTGAAAATATTGATTCTTTTATCCCTTCGCTATTCAACGTCCCAACACATTACTGAACAAACTACAAAGGGAGGACGTGACGGAGGCTTCTCTCCCAAGAGGGCTTTGTTTCCGACCAGACACCTCTAATAATGTATAAATATTTTACAACCGAGAGACTGAACGAGGCAAAACATAGTATATGTGAACGTTTGGTTTAGTACCTTCATAATTATAATATTGCTCCTTAATTCTAAGGAAGTCGTTTGTCTTGGTATGGGCTTGTAATGAGGAGGGATGAAGCACATGTGATGGATCTGAATGTTGATGGACGGAGAGCGAGAGGAAGTCCAAAGAAGTCCGCCCAGAGCGCGGGTAGTTATTTTATAATTTCCCATCAGGATTCCCAAGCTATGGGTACTATTATTTAATAATTGAATACTTTAAATATAGACGTATAGTTTGTAATAAATTACCTACTGGTTAGCTGATCACAATGTCCACCAATCTTACTGGCAAACCGTCGCCAAACAAACATCACAACCAATACCTATTAGTGGTAGTCACCGAACACGAATTTGAGGCTTTATAATGCCTTGCAGGTGATTGAAATTGAGCCAGCCAAGTTACCTTTGACTGTCTAAACTACTCTCATCTACTCTGGCTATTCAATGGTACTGTGTCCATTTAACGTATGAACAAAGCTTAATACCTTTCATTAAATGAATCACATAGGTAATCTATACTAATATTATAAAGCTGAAGAGTTTGTTTGTTTGTTTGAACGCGCTAATCTCAGGGACTACTGGTTGGAATTGGAAAATTCTTTTAGTGTTGGATAGTTCATTTCTTGAGGAAGGCTATAGGCTGTATAACATCACGCTGCGACCAACAGGTGCTGACCAGCGTCGGTGAAACCGCGTGGAACAGCTAGTTTCATAGGTAAAATCACAGTGACCATAAATAATAATTTATACCTAGTTGTTTTCAAAAATGATAGTGATTCTTATTCTCGTTGTCATAATGTTAGTATTGGATTGCGTTTGTCCGAAGTGTGTGAAAGGGCTGTATGTTTCATGCATCGCTTCAATGGCGGTAATCAAATTTAATATAATATGATATTCATTTTGCATGATAATTTAATTCCTGTTATTTTAAAAGGGACCGAGGCGTGTGTGGTTTAGGTACTTATTATGAATTTCTGGAGAGGGCGTAATATTTTTAGTTCTGTACATTTTAGAAAAAAAAAATAGTACCTACCTATATTAGTACTTATTGCACTTAATCGTAAAGTGCCTTCATCTCAGTCTTGATGGTATTTATTTTATGCCTTTGCGGGGTCCATATGAAATTATTGTTCTTATATAAAACACACCTCATTTTTCTTCATATTTCGACATATTCCCATCACCAAAAGTTGTGAAAAAATTTCATTAAATATTTTACGTGCAGCTAACATAAAATGATGACACCAGAGAATAATTTGAAGGTCTATAATAAAAGAAACCAAAATAGAATCCTAAACAAATATACCTATAGGTAGGTATTCTCTTTGAGGACGACAACTTCATAGTGTCCTTGGCCTGTCGTATTTTTACAGCAACCTTGTCACAAACAGACTGCTTGAGACAACGTAACGAACGAGAGAAAGATATGGGGCAAATACTTGGTTGCACAGCTATGGCTATTTTCTGTTCATTTTTAAGATAAGAATTAAGATCTGAAACGTTCTGAAATCAACCTAAGTACAATACCGTACCTAATATAGAAATCCTTACTAATATTATAAAAGCGAAAGTGAGTTTGTTTGTTGCGTCTTCACGCCTTAATGACTAACAAGTTTTGATGAACTTTGGTACAGAGATAGTTAGGGCCCTGAAGACGAACTATTTTAAAAAAAAGATTGAGATATGAGGGAGAAAAGGGGAAGAAAAGGGAAAACTTAGCATTGCTATTCCAATAATTTAGGCGCAAGGGCAAAAACTACAGGTAGCAGGTACCTATTAATCAGGAAAGGGGAACTATGTTACCTCGAATTTAACGCAAACGAAGCCGCGGGCAAAGCTAGTTTAAAGTTATAAAGTTAAGTTACCTACCTTTCTAGTACCTAACTTATTAAAACATAATTCTACAAATTTAGCGGTTGCATTTTGACCACAGTCATGTGTCTAAGTTGCAAAGTTTAAGTAGTCTGAGAGACGAACGTTTATAAATTATTTAGGTACGGTGGCCGCGGCCAGGCGGCCACAGTGCGCTAGAGAGCTAACATTTGAATTATTTCATTTTTTTTTTCTTTTATAAAGCTTAAGAAAATATTATGATAATACTTAAACTACTTTCCAACTCATTTTCGGTAGTTATCATCTATTTATCTTGACTTTTAAACATCCGCATATTTACAAGTCTCTAAACTGACATTTTCACTAACATTATTATTAACACTTAAAACAGGGTATTTATTTACTACTAGCTTTTGCCCGCTGCTTCGCTCCCGTTAAATTCGGGGTAACACAGTTCCCCTTGCGCCTTATTGATTTGTAATAGCAACGCTAAGTTTTCCCTTTTTTCCCTCTTTCTCCCTCACATCCCACTTTTTATATACCTAGCCCATGTCCGTCTCCTGGTTCCCAACTATCTCTGTACCAAAATTCATCAAAATCGGTTCAGCCATTAAAGCGTGAAGAGGTAACAAACAAACAAACAAACTCACTTTCGCTATTATAATATTAGTAAGGATGTTTGTTATTTATTTTGAGTTTCCGATATTTCGGCGATGTTGCAAACGCCATGATCACGGATCAGGGATGAACAAATAAATCACAAACGTATGAAATATCCCTTTTAACCCACCCATTTTCTTTCTATTGGTCTTGATGTTCGGGAGCCGCGGTATCTCTTTCGAACAACCCGCAACCCCGGCAGGCGGTGGCCCTGGGAAGCCTCTCTACTTTGCTGACTTCCTTATTAAATCACTCTATTTCAGTTTAGAAGCTCATAATCATAATATTTTTTTCTGTTTTGACAATAGGGTTCGTGAATATTGTTTTATATTTAAGAACAACAAACATGCAGGCAATCTTTTATGTGCGACGAAAAATAAAAGATGAAGAGACAAAATTACGAGTAGGTACCTACTGAAGGCTATATTGATTTATTAGAGTCAAAAAGTTAAGAGTATCGAAAATTATTAAGTATTTACAGTGTGTTTATTAGTAGCAGGTATTTTAATACCTATAAAAATGGTTAAAGACACATAAAGGAGAGTTTTGGCCGCAGGATGTCGTATATGGAGGTTTTCGTGAAAGAATACTGACCTAGGTAGCAGCGAAACCGCCGCCGCCGCGCAGGCTGGCATTCTTCAGACTTCATGTGCAATAAATACCTAGCTTTAATTTATAATATTATATAAAATTAAAACTAGGTATTGCACACGAAGTGCCCGGCGTAATGTGTGTGTGTATAAATAAATAAAAATTATTTACTTATAAATCAAGATAATGAAGCCGAAAATTATATTGTGTTCTTCAAATGAACTAATAAAGTCAGCAAAAAGTGGAAATAATAATGAAAGGGTTTTCATCCTACCAAGTAGGTACCTACCTGCGTAAACCACAAAGGTATAGTGAAGGTCACATTATTACCCGCGTGGAAATTCTACGAGTCTGTAACTTTGTCTGTGCCTTCCGTCAAGGGCCCTCGAGGTCCGCTTCCGCGACAATAACGACTCTCCAACACACCCTTAACGAGGATCCTCGAAAGTAGACCTTGAATAATTAATTCAAAGAAGAAAAAGTGACGAATGATGCTTACTTGGATTATTAAAAATTCAGCGTTTTATGTTACGAATCTCATGAGGAAACGAAGCAAAGTAGAGTTTTAGTTGGTTTAAATTCTAGTGACAGTAGATATTTTACTAGCTATTAATTTAATTACGACACCTTTTTAAAATGTTCTAATTCTACAAAGTCTAACGGTATTTGTGTAAAGTGTGGCTTGATGATAGTTATGGAAATACTTTGCTAGTTCCTAGATTATACTAAATCTACAGTAGATAGATTTCATTACTCCGCACGCAGGCAAAGTTTTGTGAAAGGTCTCATTAACAATTATGTGCTTACTATGTTACATCTAGTATTACCGAAGCATTAAATAAATCCGCTGTTCGCTTCACCTGCATCTGCAACGATTTTTCCGAAGCCATTGATATTGCCGTTTCAGTGGCAGAGTTATCGACCCGACGACAAACAAAAAATAAACCATTAATCTCGCCATAAAGATACAGTATAAAATGTAAATAAATATTTAGATAAATCCTTCACTTTTCTGGACGAAATAAATGGCACCTGGCAGCACTATTTGGTATATATGGCAAACCCAGGCACTGCCGTCAGCGTTAAACGTCAATCAATCCAGTGTCAAAACCATGCGTATTTGCTGTTTACAAAACGTGTGTGTGTATTTGTAAGTTTTAATGAATAAATCAAGATAAACCTCCAACATAATGGATTTCATTGTCGACACTGTTGGAGATGAAGATCTCCAAGTAAAGACAGAATTAATTGACGATGCCGAGAAACCATACTTTATAGGTTAGTTCTTATGTTTATGTTTGAAGAATTTAAGTAAACTTATATTTTTGGACCCTTTGTTTCAAATAAATACAGGTTATTTCCTGCCCTAACAGATTGTTAGATCGGAAAAATTCTCTCGGCATTATTATTGTGCTAGATGTGTCCCACTGAAGGGCAAGGGCCTGCGTTTCTTCCTCTCATTTATTCCTGTCACTTGCTGTTTGGGCCCAATGCTTTTTGTTATGTCCACCTTGTCCCACCGTCTCTCTCCTTCACAGATTTTCGAATCGATAACATTCTTACCTGCCTCCCTCAATCAAGCTAGCGTTGTTTACAATGTAGGTTCGAAAATACACCTTGCTATCATCATTCTCTGCTTAACTCTATTTTTATCATATTTTACAGACAAAGAAGATAGACAAGCAGCAATTCTAGAACTATTTGACAAAAAGAAACAAGAATTGGACACAAAGTTATCTACAGAAGATGAAGTAAACACAAAGCTGAAAAACTTAAAAATAGATAGTTTATTCGATGAGTTCTTCACAGAAATGGGATGGTCACAGTCCATCATCATTAAAAAGGAACAGAAAAGGAGGTTGTTTCATTTTGATCAGCTGGATTTAGAGACTGGTAAATTGAAGTCAAACCTTGGTGGTGTGGATGTTGAGAAGGAGATGAGGAACAGTGTACTGAAGCCAGGTATTGAGAAGGAGCATGAAATGCCTAGTTATGATGTTAGCAAGAACAAACTTAAGGCAATAAGAAGGGTGTGTATATTCATCTATTATAATAATATATGCAAAAGCAGATCAGTCTGTCTGTTATCTGTTCATAGCTTACTGGTATAATACAATTCGAAAATGACCTGTTTTGAGATATACCTTGTTGAATGTCGCAAAAAACGCATGAAAACACTCCTAAAATAGTTGAATTTATGAGTAACATTTTAGTGAGGTAGGCCTTTAGAAAAACCAAGATGTTACACCAATAGCTACACCGTGTAAAGTTCCTCCTTTAGTACTTAAAACACTTGTGGCATTGTCTTATGTTAACAACATTCAACAAGTTAAAATATAACAAAATCCTAAACATTAAAAACATTAATAAAGACATACAATACTTTTAATCCTGTAATGAAGTTGTAATAATTATGGAATTATAATTATGATGATCATGAATGGATTAAAAACATGAGGTACAGGTTTACCATCGCCATCAACACTGAATATAATAAAAAACCTATTCTTTTGGTCAAACATATCACTCCAGATTACCCAAATAAGGATGTCTCAGAAGCTCCAATCTACTTATTTCAATTGACGGTAATCATTGCAGAAAGAACGAGAAAAGACCAAAGGACCTGGTTGGTTTAACTTGCCAGCACCAGAGGTAACTGAGGAGCTGAAGAATGACCTTCAAGTGCTGAAGATGAGGTCAGCACTGGACCCTAAACACTTCTACAAGAAGAATGACATGGAAGTGCTGCCTAAGTACTTTCAGGTAAGAAAATAAGTTACACCTAATTTTGAAACACACCACAAACACACACTATAAATTTGAGTGACAATCCCACAGTGCTGTGCCTGCATGGACGTAGACGAGACAGCACCTCACATGCTTCTGCACTGAACAGAGATTGACAAAGTACTTACCCAGGTACTCTTCGCGAGATCGTCAGAAACAACAAGGCGCTGCTGGTGTTTCTCGTGGAGCTGGGGTGGATCGAATAATATTCCCGCCCATACGCAAAATACGTGGACTTACAGACATGAGCCTGTTATACAATACAGTGCCAATCAAATTGAGTCACTCTTGGCAAATCTTAATGTTCCCCCTGTGTCCTTTGTAATTGGCCTATGTTGAATTTAAGTACACTAAATTTTAAAAGTTTCAATACCAAGTTAAGCTACCTTTTATCAATAAACAAATAAACATCGGCTATCAACTGGCTTTTGCTGTATTACCTACCCAAATTTTGTATGATCCAGGAGTAACAATACACTGCACACTTGTGCTACGGTTTGTATTCATTTGTTTTTTGGTAATCATTTTTATTTTTCTTATTCCAGGTGGGTCGCATTATGGATTCAGCCCTAGACCATGTGAATGAGAGATTGACTAAAAAGCAAAGAAAGAGGACTATGGTGGATGAACTTCTAGCCGATGCAGAGTTCCAAAAGTACAATAAGAAGAAATACAAAGAAATTGTAGACGAAAAGAGAAGGACAGAGTACAGAACCTTCATGAGAGACAAGAGGCAGAAGAATAAAGCGGATTTGAAGAAGAATAAATTAAAATCTAAGAAGGCATAGTTAATAAATAAGTTGTAATTATTAAAAATGTTTTTTTTTTTGTTTTCGTACCAGGTACATATAATTTGGTAAAATAAAACACTACATTGATCATTCACCCATTTATTTAAATTTAAGTATCTTGCACAATAAGTTTCGTAAAATTTGAAGATAAATATTATTTTTATATTACAAGGAAAATATCACAGGTGTAGAAGACACTTAGTAGCTGTGTAGACTGAAAATATCAGCAGAGCAGTCATAGCACCAATATCGTAAGAGACATTGAACATGCTGTTGAATTTTCAACTCTCGGCGCTGAACCAAATGTTGCAAATCGAACATCACACTCAGCATCCCTTAATGTATTACAAATATCCATTATTTAACAATAAAAAAAAATATATTATGCAAAAAAACTGAGCTAACGACTAGAACTATTTTTAAACGAGTATTGTATAGCTGAAAAAATATTTCAACAATGCCCCAATGCAATGTCGCGCATGACCAATGCAAAAAAAACCTTATGAGAACTTATTTTCTTTTTGCATTATATGCTATATGGCAGTGGATACAAATGTATATTAATATTTAAGTATCTGAGCGACAAGATTATAAATTGTATTGTAATATTCGGCCACTTAATCTAAGGTTCAAAATGTCTTAAAAATAATCCAAATTACAACATTCTTTGTAACACCTACCTATTCGAACCCATGAACCACCTAGTACTTATATAAACAAGTTTAAATCGTAAATTCACGACTACAGTCCTTTCACAAACGTTTTACACCGCTGTCAAAAACATAGTAACTTTTATTCTAGTATTTTTAAGGTAGCTTTTGAGTAGCTGCCACAAAAAGTATTTTAAAATTACAGTGGTCTTTATTCTCGTTACGTAAAGTTGCTATTGGGTTGCCACGGTAAAATGAATACTGTGAAAAGACTGGCATCTGCTACTGTATTAGCCGTATATCTGGTTAGAAGCCACCAGTGACGTCAATGGCCGCTCCCGTCATAAACGAACTCTTATCGGAGCTCAAGAAAGCTATCACCTCAGCTAATTCTGAAAAATAAATAAATATTATAGTAATACATATTAATAAACGGCCATACCTTCTGAATGTGATGTTTTTACGGCACAAAGGGACTTCAGACTTGAGTATCCTTACTAATATTATAAAACCGAAAGAGAATTTGTTTGATTGTTACGTCTTCACGCCTAAATGGCTAAACCGATTTTGATGAATTTTGCTAAAGAGATAGTTGGGACCCTGTAGACGGAAATTGGCTAAAAAAGTGGGATAGGGGGAAGAAAAGGGGAGGGTAATATTTTTTTTTCGATCATCACGCGGGTTAAAGTTAGCGTTCGCCGAGCGAAGTCGCGGGCTAAAGCTAGTATGGTTATAATTTCAAGTCGATACCTCCACGCGTTCCCGTGATAAAGGGTCTTGACAGACAGATGAACAACAAAGTGATCCTTGTGAACCTTAAAAGTAACAAAAAGACAAATTCCCCGACTATGCCAACGCCAAAAGGAAGGGTTATGATTTTTCATCATACCTGATGAAGGGCCTGCTCTTAAATAGTAATAAGTAATCACTGACTGTATACTTCAATGTTGTTCTCAGATCAGTTAAATTCTTTTTTGATTTCTTTCTTTTTAAAATAAACGTTGCCCCACACTAAGAATTTCTCTCACATACGCAAACAGCCAGACCCGAAACAACATTTGTATGACCATTTGTTTGCAGATAGTGCAGGTCATACAAATATTTGTTCCGTGCGGGAATCGAACACGCAGCGCAGCAGTCGATCGCTCAGTCACTGCGCCAACCGTGCCGTCTTTAGTCTAATAAGGTAACTATGATTTGGTCATACTCACCGCTAGGCTGCCCGAGTCTTCCTAGAGGCACCAGCTTCAACATGCCTTGCAGCACCTTATCTGGGACCGTCTTTACCATAGGAGTTTCTATGAAGCCTGGCAAAATCGCGTTTACCCTGAAATTTTGGAATTATTATCTGAAATTATTAAGGAAATTAAGAAATCGCTGTCTCATTGGTCACTTATGAAGTAAGTACTATATTGCGCAAATTATTTATTTCAATTAAAATATGAAGGTGACTAAACGTATTACAGCGCCATCTATCCGACCACTGAAGAACTACCTGCGCATTCCTACATCTCGCAAGCAGAGTTACCCGCGAGTTACGTCACTAGACACGACACCTCCTACGAGGATCCTCCCTTTTCTCTAGGGCCTAGGGGATGAAGAGCTATACACCCTGTTCTTCATACCTCTAAAACACCATTACCAGCACTTTTGAATGTTAAGAAACAAAATGATAAAGCTATATTCCCGGTCACAAGGCATAATAACTTGTAAAAGCACTATAGTTACTGTAGTCGCCCATTCCAACGCGTTGAATAGGCAACGCTACTTTTCGATTATTCCAACGGGAATTTCTCAGTTGTACCCCTAGAGTCAGGATCTGTGACCTGTCTATGGCAATAGGCTTAGCCCATACCTATTACATGGGAATAACAACAGACTCGCTGAATGGTAAAATGTGTGTACAATGTAGGTACGTACTGTAAGAGGTTGTTTAACTAAACAAAACCTGAATACAGGCTGTTTGGCTAGACTGACTTTCCAATACTCAACATTTTTAAATTAAGAAGAAGAGTAGAGAATGGCGTAGGAAGTGTGTGAGATGTATCTTTCAAATCATCATTTTCCTGCCCTTGTCCCATTCTATTTAGGGTCGGCGCAATACGTTTTCTTCTTCTATTCTCCCCTATCAGACGTCACAGCATCATTCACTCCTTTCTCCTTCATATCATTCCTTACACAAACCATCCATCTTTTCTTTGGCCTTCCTCTATCTTTCAAGTATACCTAATATAAAAATATAATCTTTTCTTGGATTTCATGCGCTTTTTCCTGTACTATATTAGCGCATTCCTCACAGTACGTACACTACCTAAACCGTCGGGGATTCCAAACGTTTTATTATATGATACTTACCTAATATTGAATTTGCCTAATTCCTTAGCAGCAGACTGAGTCATTCCAATCACCCCAGCTTTGCTGCCAGCATAGTTAGTTTGACCTGAAACAGATTGCAAAATTACTATCAGCATAAAATTTTCTTCGTAAAGTACCTACTAGCAGTGCCCGGCGTTGCGATGCACCTTTAACTACCTAACGGAATAAAAGTCCTATTCTATGTCCGTCTCCTGCTACCCATTTCCATCCACCATCCCCACCAATTTTTAGCCACATCGGTTCAGCCGTTCTTGAGTTATAAATAGTGTAACTAACACGACTTTATTTTTATATTTTGTTTTCATTTATTTTCGGGATAACAAACGACTACAACACATAACTTAAAAATATAAAATTGCGAAACTTAACAATGTTGAAGCCTACTACATTACCACCATATAAATTATATTTGAATAAAAGAATGTTGTATTCTTTTTTTTATAATTTGCATTGGATTACATTACCTACCTTTTTTATTTTTCAATTTATATCATCTACAGGCTGTAAACGAACCTTTTCACAAAGTTGTTACAAAGCCAACATGCATATTACATAATATGTAACATCAGACTACTTAAGTAACTATGCAAAATGGAAATGAAAAGAGAAAGATGGAAAAGACCACTGAGAAAATTTTTATATTAACGATAATAAATACCATACCCATATTTCCATATTTGCCCACAATACTAGAAAGATTTACAATTGAGCCGGGCAGTCCTGCTTCCGTCATGGCCTTTGCGAATGTTTGCATGACTAGGAATGTTCCCTGAAACAGACAAAAGCGTTAAAACATAAAGTAACTCTCATTTTACCATTACTAATTAACTAATATAGAACAGTGCAAGCTAAGCTCTAGGTAAGCGTTGTTTTTCTCCAAAACCCTTCACTTCTTGTTTACCTTTAAATTAGTGTTAACAACACTATCATAATCTTCCTCTGACATTTTCAGAAGCCAGTTGTCTCTGGTGATACCAGCAGAGTTAACAATTATTGTTGGAGGTGCCTTGTACTGTTTTAAAGTGGTTTGCAGAAGATTCCTGACTGCAGTTGAATCAGACACGTCTAGTTCCACTGCCATGTGATCCGCATCTGAAATTTTATTTTATTAGTTACTAGCTGTGCCCAGCGGTTTCACCCGCTGCTCACTTAGGGGTATGAAAAATAGATGTTGGCCGATTCTCAGACCTACCCGATATGTATGTACACAAAATTTCGTTTAAATCGGTCCAGCCGTTTCGGAGGAGTATGGGAACGAAAACACACGAGAATTTTATTTATTAGAAGATTGTGCGGTTTCACCCACATCTTTAGTTGCTACCCTGCTCTGGGTAGCAGCGTAATATTGTATAGCCTTTATGTTACTTCCTGATAATGTAGCTTCCTATTCGTGAAAAAAAAAACGGTCAAGTTGTTATGAAGTCTATTCTATTTAAATAAAAAAAAAAACAAATCTTTCCTCTTTATAATATTTTGTTTTTGAGAATTAGATGTGTGTTAAACTAACATGTAATATTTTATTCGTACAAACCATTTTGTCCGGAAGCTAAAGTTGTATGTGTCTTGATAGTTTCTACAGCTGCGTCATAGTTTTTGTCTGCAGCTATGACTATAGCACCCTCTTTGGAGAGCACCTGGCATGCTGCACGACCTAGACCAGATCCAGCACCTATGAAAATTAAAATATTTGCAATACATATTTGCAAATATAATAATAATAAAATATTTGCAATACATAGTATTAGAGTTAGGCAGTCAGCCCATGAATATTAGTGGCATCCGGCATTTACATCAGATTAGACTGAATGATGACCCCAACTTCGGTGGGAAAAGACAAGCAGATGATGTGATACTAAAATCCAGGTTATAAATTGTTATCTGTGTGCCAAATTTTATCAGAATTCAGTAAGTAGTTTTTGAATGAAAGAGTTACAAATATGTATGTACTTATGGATGTTTGTAATATTGGTAGGATGTATTACTTGTACTTTTGACATCTGGTTATCCACAATATCTAAGGTACTACATAGTAGTAGCAACAGTTTGGAGATGCCAAGAAAAAGGACATGCATGTTTTTTTTTTTACCCAAATTGGAATGGGATATAATAGATTCTTAAAAATGCCGTTATTCTCGTGTGTGACGGCAAAGCTAAGAATATTAAGGTCGATTTACAGAACCTATTTTGATACTTAACTATCAAAAATCATGACCACTTAGTTTATCACTTGGAAAAAATATTTTAGAAGTTTCACGGTTATTTTCTGTCATCAATATTGATTAGCAACTGCCATAAAATGTAGTTAATCCAGCTTACCACATGAACTTATCTTCTTTTCGAAGGTAATGTTAATATTCTAAAGGGATTTTGAAATAAATACTTACCAGTTACTAATGCTAGCCTTCCTGCAACTATTCCTGACACCATTTTCACAGATTTTTATTAAATAAATAAGGTCTGAAATAATATAGTCGATTATCTATCGTATGTTTAGAAAGTTTGACTTTGAACTTTCTATCTACTAAAGTCTTATCAGTTTTATCAAACAACTGTAAACTCTGTTATCATTATGACGTTTATACATTCGTTCGGAAACGCAAACGTCTAAAATTGATTAAAATTTCGAAAACATGATTTATAAATAATGAACCGTGAAAAACCCGCTTAAAAGTTAAAAGTAAATAGGTACTCAGATCAAAATATTTATTAATAAAAAATACATCAATGATTTTATTTGCATTTATATTAGGAGTTTCATAGCTTTTTGCATCTTCCAACATACCTAAGAGAAGAGTTCAGCTGTACATGGTTGTGGACTACAGAATGCAGCCAGTGTAAGGCATAGAGAAAAGTAATATATCGGGGTGTAAGGACAGATGAGCACAGACTAGACAGGTTATAAGGTTTAGTGGTGACAAAAGGAGTTAAAATTATTATTGGACTAATATAACATTAGTGATGGGCTCTATCTGTATGGGCTGCCACAAGTTATCTAGGAGAAGTTGCCTTCATCATTAGCAGCACCACAGTTTACATCAGTTTATGCATACTTACCTACATAAATTTCTCTTATTAGGATATGAAAACTCTATTGTTTTACAAGTTATTAAACATTTATTGACACTGGTACATGTAACAAAATTATAGAACCTTCTAATAATGCTTATAAAACTAAGTAAATATTAAAAAAATACGAGCATTAAACACATTTAAAATGAACTTATTAACTGTCATTATCACTTTTTTTTGTCATTACTTTACATACATTATTAAAATTTACTTAAATTGATGGCAGCATCAATTTAAGTAAATTTTAACCAACCAATTCTAACCAACTAAGTTAGTTGAGCTAGGTTGGTCTATTAATGGGTTGGGTGACCATTGGGTTTCCTCAACTGTTTTGATTTAGTAAACCATTGTTAAATAAATAAACCTGAAATTTTGGTTTTAACGAAAGAGGTCTTGTATTACACAGTATGGACTGGGTTGTGAAAACTACCAACTAGATGACTATATCGTGATGGCATCCAGTTAGATAGGAACCCAACCCAACCTAAACATAATCATGAAAAGGATAGGCAGGTGAAAAAATTGCATTGTTAGTTACCCACACAAAACTTAATAGTAATCTAGCATTTGCCTAAAATCCACCTTCTCATAGAGCTCCATAGTTATAACAATAACTGAATCACCAATTCAAATACTTATTTCTTACACTTGACTACAAGTTTCACAGTACTTTGTCGGGTTAATCTTTCAGGTCTAAAGTATGACCTATGTGAGAACATTTTTATCTATGAAATGATTTACTTAGACCCTAAAATTATAGAAATCAATCATTCTTGCATTGACATTTTTAATCTTTTTGGGTACCTACTACCTACATGCTGCTTTAGACTATTGTCACATTTTCAAAACAAATAAAATAAATGCATTCAATTAAAAAAAAACAAACCTTTTCTCTACAACAGACCTAAATATCACTAATAATGTAATTTCTATTGGAGTCTGTGACTGTGTGGTTTTAGAAATTTTGTACTGCTTTAATATTAAGAAAAATATGTTTCAATAACTAAAGTATTTCTTTCTTTCTCCATAGAGGAGGCATAGAGTAAATTTTGACACAAAACAAAAAAAAACTCTTTAAGTAATTAGAAGAACTACAATGAGAATAAACTTAAAAGTAATAGTAAAACAGTTTTACTGTTCAAACTTACTCTATACTTAATCTACAATTGGTTTAAAAAGAATCCAAAGCCTCTCAAACTCTTGCTTGTATTGATCTATTAGTTGCTTCTGTGAAGTCACAAGGCAGTCCTCAAAGTTACCAGACAAGGCTTGATTGGTCCAGTTTAATGAGCCTGCCATCACAAATGGTGTCAAAAGAGGGTTTTCACTCTGAGTGTCTGCTAAACAGAATTTGTGATGCATCAAAGTCGTTGACTTCATCCAACGAACTGGCATCAGCTTTTGTACCCTTCTTATTCCTGACCCAGTAGCATACGCCATATCAGCATCCACTATCACTCGTATCTTTACGCCTCTTTGATGTAACCTTAGTATAACGTTGGTTATATCCGTATTAGTCCACAGATACATACAGATATCCAAACTATATTGAGGTTGGTTTAAATAATATAATAATCTGTCCATACTTTTCGTTATCATACAGCGCGAATATTTACTCTTCTTAAGTTCCTCGACTCCATAGGAAAACATAATCACTTCGTGTATCTCTTTGGCTTTGTATTTTTCTTGTTTCTTCTTTTTTGTTAAATAATTGTAGGCAAAACGAGAAGCAAATCCAAATGATAGCAAAATAAACAAAGTTTTGCTCAAAGTTTTTAACGACATGTTATTTTGTTTTTAGTAAGTACAATACTTAAAAATCTCAGGTCTTGCTCGTTATAAACTTATATATTTGCATTAAAATTAATCAGTATCGGTGTACCTTGTCAATTAATACGAAAGTCGAAAATGCATGTTTCAGCTTTTACCAGTTGCATGCAAAATAAATTGCAAATGAGATTGACGTTTTCCCGCTTGTCAAGTGTCAATGTCAAAGTTCCCGCGTCACTTTTTTTTCGTCTGGAACCTAGGACTTTGAGAAAAATATATTATCAAGACTACCTCGACTTCCTCGAAAACTGACTCTTATTGCAATACAATTAAGTTCTTTTCTGATTTCACCTTGGATAAAAATAAACAATGTTTATATCAGGGCAGAGATTTTTTTATTCGCACCTTATTGTGGTCATAAATTAAGTAAAAAATAAATAAATTGTATTTATCCACAGAATATCATAAACAGATATAACCATTTATAAAATAACCAGTGAAGCCGCGGTCGCTGAACTAAATTCGGGGTAACACTATTCCCCTTTCCTGATTTGCAGGTACTTGCTACCTGTAGTTTTTACCCTTGCGCCTTATTTATTGTAATAGCAAAGCTAAGTTTTTCCTTTTCTTCCCTCGTTCTCCCTCAATTCTCCCTTTTTAAATAAAAAATACCCTATGTCCATCTCCAGGGTCCCAACTACCTCTGTACCAAAATTCACCAAAATCGGTTTAGCCATTTAGGCGTGAAGACGTAACAAACAAACAAACTCACTTTCGCTTTTATAATATTAGTAAGGAGTAAGGATTAGGATATAATATGGCTGAACAGGTTTAATATCAGTTATAATGCTTATCGTCAAATGGCTGTGCAGATTTTCATAAATATACCTAAGAACACTCTCAATTAAGTTAAGACACGTTTCAATAAAAAATATGTAATCAAGATAGATCCATCTATTCAGTAGCTAAGATGCAACAGACAGACACACAGATATGCTCAACTCATTTCAAACTTATACTAAACTCGACGTTGTATTCTTAGAGAATATCAATACAATGCTTTATCTAGAATGATACGTGCAGGACCCATTTAAAAGAAGATTTGAGCCGGTCTAGATTTTTATTTTAGGCCCTTTAGTTAAATGTACAGAGGTAAAATTATTGTAGATACAAAGGGAATTATTTATGATTTTTCATACGATTCACATTATTTCTGGTGTAATTAAAAGTACCTAACGCTTTAGTTAGGTGAAGGTAGTTAAATAAATCTCATGAGGTGATGGTTGGTGATTACAAACATTTTTAAATATAAGTTTTCCTTCGCCACTTTTTTCAATGTCCAAGATTTTAGAAAGTACAATATGAATTGAAAAAGTCACGGGGGTAATTGCCCGGATTCGAAACCAAAACCTTCGTTTAAGATACCGCATTTTTCTAAAAAAGTGTATAATTATTTACGAAAAGAAAAAGCAAGGCCAATAAACAATAATCCATGGAACTAAAAACAACTAATAAAGGCGAAAAATTTGGTAACTTACTGAAGGTACACCTTTATCTAACCACATGAAGAGCACACAAATAAATAAATGTAAAAGTTAATACAAATTTAATTTTTGAAATACACATTATTTAATATCTAAACATAAGGTACACAAGTCATGTGTTGCCATGTCATAACGTGATGTTGTTTATGCTGAAGTCATGAGGTCTTAATCTTAAGTTTAAATTATAAGAGCTGTGATGTGCTGGCTGTAGAGATCCGCTGTATCCACCAATAAGACCGCAGGACCCGTAGCCGTTGTCGGTCGTACTGCCATAACCCACCACACTTTGGCCCATGAGACCGTTAGAGTTTGGGACGTATTGTCTATTGCCCACATTCTGCATCATTAAGGAGTAATCGTTTTGGTATAACCCTGTGTTCGCTATGGGGATCCCTAGATTTAAATTCAGATTGTTTGCTTGAAAATGATGGAGCCATGGTTCTTTGGAGTTACGGGCAAAGTCCTGTCTAGGGTCTTGGTGTGGAATCCCGATGGGTACGGCGATGGGTTCTGGTGACCCCTGACTGGTTGAACTTCTGTGAGTAGACAGTGCAGATCTCTCGTTCCTTCGGAATTTTGCTCGACGGTTTTGGAACCATACCTGATGAACAAAATACAAGATTAAGCTTGAAATTATGTAATACTACTAGATATACTAACGTAAAAATACTGCAAGTAGTGAGGAAAACCAACTATGAATCAATACGGAATATTTCCACAGCCGACAGTTGACTGTTGAGCCTGTTGAATATTAAGAAATATACAAAATACATTTATTTGGCTCATGCCACAAGTGCACGCAGTTTAAAACGATAAAAAAACCTTAAAACTAAACAATACAATCAGAAACTTTTTGATTATTAATAATTAGTAAATCAACGAATCTTTGAACCTTACTAAATAATCGAGTTTGGACTCTTTTAAAACTGTAATACTTAGGTCAAAAAAGAAAAGAGCCACAGAGATTAGATTTTGAAAAGACTTATCGGACATAGGATAATATTTTCCGACAAAAATTTTGATCCCGAACATTTTCGATTTTCACGCGAATGCTCCCTGACAAACAGATCGATTTGTTACCAAATAGTAACAAGTATTGCTTTACGATTATTTCGTTTTGTCCCGTCTGATAATCCCGATTGTTATATTTCATGAAATACTATTTCATCTTTAGGATCATATATTTCTTTATTGGCTATTATATTTATCTTAATTATTATCACTCGTAATTATTTGAATATCTTTAGCTCTACCTCACCCCTATAGCGAACACACAGGGTCTAAAATCGCCACTTAAAATGGTCAAAAATAGTGACGAGTTTTGGATTATGATTTTTCGTTTCTTCTATCGCTTGAGAATAAATTATTGTATTTTTTATATGAGAGAGGGCAAAGAAGCAAGCGGTTCACCGAGGAAAATACCACCGCCCACAGACACACCCGGGGAGGGTTGCATTGCGCTTTTGTAATTATAGCAAATAAATCTATTTTCGTTCCTTCAATTAAATATGCATATACATCAAAATAACCTATATATCTTACCTGCACTCTGGCTTCAGTCAGGTTAACCCTCGCAGCGAGGTCCTCTCTAACAAAAGCATCAGGATAATGAGTCTTCTCAAACACCTTCTCCAAAGCAGCAAGCTGCTGACTTGTAAACGTGGTCCTATTCCTCCTAGGTTTCTTCCTATCATCAGATTTTACATCTCTTTCTTCCTCAGACTCTTTCTGGTTATCTCTCTCTTTCACACCCTTGTCTTCGTACTTCCGTCTCATGTCTTCGTATGCTAGGTAGTCGACTGGTTTGATGTAAGGTCTTTGCAGGTCTTTTGGGTACCAAGTTATGTCGTTCTGGTAATTAGGTTCGTAGGTGCTGTTGATCTGACGGCCGGCTGTTAAATGATGCAGCCTAAGTAAGCTGTCCTCATGACATTTGATCATTTGGAAGAGGTTATGATTGTTCTCTGGGTAGGCTCCGGGATTCCCGTTGTAATTAGCAGTATTTTGAGCTTTCGGGTCGTAGTTCTTCGTAATGGGTTGTCGTGTGTTTGGGAGATCTGCGAAACAAATATTTTAAATTATTCTTGTATCTTCATCTTTAGTTTTCGTGAGGCTATTTGCAATAAACTTCAAATGTAATGTTTCTTTGATCCTAAACGCAATTGCTGTTTTTGGAGGTCTGAGTAGACTCGATTTCCGATTTATGTAAACTAGGAATTTCTCCTGTATCATGGGTGCGTTTACAAACATTTAAACCCACATACACAAACAACTAGACCCTAAACAGCTATCTGCAGGTCATACAAATATTTGTTCCGCGGGAATCGAACCCGCGACACGCAGTGCGGCGGTCGATCGCTCAGCCACTGCGCCAACCGTGGCCGTACCTACCCCGAAACTCGAAGCCTGAATGTATTTGCACTAGTTAATAATAGTAATAGCCAAAAAACTAAACTAGTAAAAAACTGGCGACGTGAGCGTCACATCTCTACCTATTCCTTGAAGATATAAAAGCATTATGAAGTTTTTAGGGTTCAGTGCCTCAGGATAGGATCACTTAGTTTTCCGTCTGTCTGCCTGTATGTTAAGACCCTTTATCTCGAAAACGCGTGGAGGTATCGAGTTGAAGTTAAAACCCTTGGAAAAACTACTACTACTCTCTACATGTACTCAGTCAAAAGATATGGCCGTCTATGTCGCAAGTTTGTACGGAACCCTCGGTGTGTGGCACTCTCCACATCGACTCGCATACAAAACAACACCAAAACATCCAACATTCAACACAAAAGCCCGTTTGTTGAACAGATCGCACACGCACCGGCGGCTAATGTCTGTAGATCGTTGTTGCGCAGACGGCGTGCGCATACGCAAGCCTATCGGTTACTTCACAATGCGAGCACGTGGAAACTGTTGCTCATGGTCCTTTGAACTTCACGAAGGTTATGTTGTGTATACACCTACCTACCTTCATAATACAGTGTGTATTAGAAAGGCGTGATCAGATTTTGGAGGACAGTCAAAAACTACAAATGCTAGTGATAATGGAAGGGTCACAAGTGAAAAAGATGGATAGATCACAAGTTCCTTAGGTCCGTCCGTTCGTCTAGTGACGTGTTTCACGCATCAAAGATATGTCAGCAAAGCATAAGGATAAAGAGCGGAAGGGAGGTAGTAACCCCATGATATAATACATACATGCAAATGATATAATAATCTATTCGATCATCGCGCTGGTTTAATGTTAGCGTTAGCCCAAAGTAACTATGCCGCGCGGCGACAACCCACTTATCACACCAACAGACTAAAAAGATTAAAATTAAGTAAAAGATTGAAAAGACCTTCTTGATTAATTCAATATTATGTAGTTCCATTTTTGGACCTTATCTGTTTGTTCACTAGTCTTAAAATCATGTACTTAACTGAACAAATTATGAAAATGTCGTGAAAAGTTCCCAAGTACACACATCAAAAGTGTCAAGGGATCAAGTATGTTTTTGAGCAACGCCGCAAATGAGAATTACCTAATGTGTAACTTTTTTGGATCGTTCGTGATTAGGTATTTTTAGTATATTATTTCACTATTGGAATAAACAATAGGTAGGTACTTTAAATTTTGTGAATTTACACTATTTACAGTCACTGACAATAATCGACACCTGAAACTGCTCCCAAAATAGTAGGTAAGTACGGGTTCGTTATTTGAAATCCTACAAAATTAACTCCACTGACATTTGCAGCCTTTTAGACGTACAGCATGACGTAAGTAGTAGGTTGTCTAGCAGAAATTAAGAAAAACTGACTGATGGTAATTAATTTATGATAAATACGGACTTACCTTTATTTTGCTCCATACTAACGGCTAATTTTTCACACCAAACGGTTTAGAAAATAGGATTTGATTTTAATTTACTCAAATATTTCGTAAACACTGTCACATTTGTTTTGTATCAAATCCGCGTCCAGTCCGGCGCCGATCGAACGCGGCCAAAGCGAATAATTGTTATTAATTCGACCTCTTATTGAATTACTTTATTTAATTAAATAATTCGACTAACTCATACTAATGTGCGAACTAATGGAGTCTGTGCCGCGATCTGGCTGCTTTGCTACTTCATCTCAAAAACAACATGTGTGTGTTGGTACAAAAAAATGCTCTGAAAACGTCCCCAATCTGAACACACCCAATAGATTTCAATGAATTATGGTGGTAATATAGTCTCTATGTTCACCACCATAGATTTCAAATCGCAAGCCTGCAGTCTTTTAGTTTAGCAAAGGAAATTAACACTTTATAATAACAGCTTCAAGATTAGTTTTGTATTGGTTGTTAAAAGTGGGAGTTACACACAGAGTTCTAATTTTGAAATTGGTTTCAAAGGCCGTGAGGCGTGGTTTGCTTTGGCCCGCCTGACGCCTGCGGGTGAAAAAAAAAGTAAAATATTTTGAGCGGGAAACGATTCAGGCAATAATTGACACGTCAACAAATATTATTTATAGCGTTTGGGAGAAAATGAATATAAAGTTTTTAAGTAATTGGATGTGATAAGTTTATGTTGTTGAAGTCTTGTGGTGCGGAAGTGAAAATTAGATTTTTATTAACAGAGAGGAAGATGTCAGTGCAAACCAGTTTACGCATTAAGAGGTGTGTTGCGAGATTCTAAGAGCCCAGGGATTGTGTGAAAGATTATACGGCTGGAAAGGAGATGACGACGAGTAATCCAGAAATATGGAATAAAAAGTCCCCAAATAGATTGCGTTAAGGGCAGGAGAATAATGAGGTAAACTGCACATTTTTTTTTATTTATTTAAGCAGGTAGGTAACCTAGTCAAAAAATGTTGCTTGTCTTTAACCGTATAGTTCGGTACGGACCCCTTCGGGGGCTCGACATTCAATCCTCCGCTGGCTCGGTACTGGCCCCGAAAGGGGTCGGACATTTAAGTCATATGACCTCCTCATTATTTTTGTAAATATTTTATTTTCTGGTTAATAAATAATATGGGTGTGCATTCATTAAGATAGCAGAATAAAAAACTCAAATGTAAACGTCATTAGAAGTTCTTTAATTATTGAAGAAGTTTCTTATTTAAGTCTTATAAAATCCAAATGCGTAAATTACGATCATCGCCATTTTGATGGCAGTGTAGGTCGACGCTAAAAATCATAAAAAAATAGGTTTTCGGACATTTAAACTCCACATTATTGGGCATGATTAACGTGTCCTTTTATTACGTGAAGAAATCATTCGTAATTGAACTTATATTAGTAGTGGTAATGATACATTTTGAAATCTAAAGTCGAAGTTTCGCGCCAATCGTGCTTGTTTACATTTTTAATTCCACATTAGGTATATCATATATTCACGAATAGATTCTATAACAACTGACACAAATATCATTTCAAATATTATAAATAACATGACAGTGCCCAGATCTTATCGTAATTTGCAATAATAGGACCAATAACACGGAATATTCATAACCACTACTAAATTCACTTTCGAAATTGACGTCCATTTCTTTTTTTTTTAATTTTGTGATGTGTAAATGCGATTATTTCAATCGATTATTTTCTTGTAAATCAATCAACTCGAATAATTAAATTAAGGAATATCAGAAATTGATAGATGAAAATAAAAATTAATTTTGTAATACGTGTAAAATACTACAAATATTGATTATAATATTTTTTACGCCACTAAAACCGATTCAACAACAAACAGTACAAACTGATCTATGGCTAAATTCGCGCCAATTTTATTTTCAGATAAAAATTCAAAAAAGGAATGCGCTCGCTGTTCAAATTTATATTAAGATGTTTATTTGCTATTTTATTAAAAATTTGGTTTTGTACGTAGGTACAAAACCAATTTTTTTCTATTTGAATGTGAATTGCAAATAGAAATAAATAAGGTTGAATGTAGAACGCGCCAATTATGATCTTGGTAAGCATATTAAAAAAATCAGCTAAGATAAATTACATTTGTTCGACAAAATTGTTTGGTTGGATTGGTTATTTGAAAAGCGTATTCATTCTTTCCTAAAACATGGCTCGTAGGCCAAAGTGTTCTTGGAGTGGAAGCCTTGGGGTAAAAATGGCCTATAGAGGAAGAGCACAATTGAGATGGAAACACGACACCAAGAAATCTTCTGAAAAATCCAGGTTGAAAATGGACTCATTTTGAACCTGATTTTTCTTGATGTCGTGTACCGGGGTTTTTTTTTGGGTGGGAAATCGTCAAATAACTTCCCCTGCTCTGGGCAGAACGGGGGGGGGGGGGTGTGTCAGACTACTACTGACTAAAACCCACCCATGTTTCTTCTATTGCATAACCCTGACACTCCACCCCGCTTCGTCTAGAGCGGGGGAAGTGAGGCGCTCCTCAAACCGCTACAGGCATCGGGCGTCGGGCGTCGGTTGTCGGGCCCCGATGTGTGCGGAGTCCCTGTCCATCTATAACAAGGCTCTACTGCGGAGGCATGGCTTTCTAGGTGCGGTACGGTATGGTTGTGCCGGCTGGGGTGCCTGACTAGTTACCTACAGAATTAGCATGACCTCCTACAAAAATGGCCGCCATTTTCATTCATCGTCATTCAAGAAAACAGCCAAATTCTTATACCGCGAAACCGTTTGACAGCAAAATGTACCTCAAATCTTGGCGCATAAGAAAATAATTATAGCATAACAAAAAAGCACGTGACAAAATGTTGTTGTTTTTCTTTTCTTATCGATATCATAGATATTTGAACAACTATAATATCAACAGTAGAATAATATGCAATCTCCATAGGTAAATTCCTCAATGGTCCCACAACTTTTTTTTAAAGTTTACTCCATTACGATTATCGATTAGGTTGAATGCAACTTTTTAATCGTAATGATGAAACTTAGATTTACGGTCAGCACTAAGAAATGTCATGTTGCAACACAGTTTTTAGAATTTTTTGTCGAGATTAGTATCGTGTTTTATTTTGAATTTATATGTAAAATGGCAAAAATAAGAATGCAGATGGAATGTCACTGTTTTTGTTTTGGATTTCCGATTTTATTATCAAAGGGTTGTCTTGTGTATGTGCATTATTTCCAGCGTTTTTAAAGTACCTAATTTTTGGAAGGGTGTAATAATATGTATTTTATACACATTTTACAATAGATTGACGCCGTTTTATCGACCTTATGAGGTTTTTGGAAATATAAACCTCAAACTTATCATATGAAACAGTCCCGGTGACTTATTTTTAATAACAAAATTGAATGCTATAAATTGATGAAAATTCTTGAATTTCATGACAATTCGCGTCACCCCACCGATTCAGCTGATGTGTCATGTGTCAAAATCCTGTCGTGCAGAGTGGTTAATCAAAAAACGTTAAGTACATTTTGTTGATAATTCAAGCAATTATCCAACAAAACGCAAGTTTATTTTGCTATATCCATGAATTATTATTTTATTTTAGGAGTTTATTGTTTGAGCATTTTGTGGCTTTATTATAGCAACCGCTCAGGCCAATCTTTATGTTTAGTCGCGCTTGCCTAGGTTACTCTGTGGATGGGTGGCCAACCGTTACATACCGAATTTCTTCCGTGCCTCGAAAATCACGTTAAGGTGTTGGTCGCGGCTGTCAGATAGGCTCCATGTAAAATACTGAGATTCAGCTGCATCTGGATTCCGGTTAGACTGCAAGCCGACGCTTACAAAGTTGGGAAAAGGCTAGGCAAATGATGATTTTATTCTTACCTTAAAAGTACACAATCTGTGAAAATGGCATGTATCTACCTATTATGAAAAACCCCGTGACAGTAAAGGAACCGTAGACGACAGGGGAGCCATATTATCCATAGGGTTTCCATAAGTTCTGTTGACACCATTTGGTAGGGAAACCTAATCTGTCGACCTTGAACTCAGAATGACCCTCTCAGTTATTATCATCAACTTAGTTACGAGTAGGTACTCTCCACGTGCTATGTCATCACAGTTTTGCCAAGCTTGTCATCACGAAATGATGATTAGAGCTGGCAGACAGTTGGCGTAGTCACTATTGGCACCAATTTGTGACAAAATGTTTATCATTAACCAATCTATTGGACATGACAAGGATAATGGGGATAATGGTGGTGATTTTAAAAGTTGGATGGTTATGGCTTTTCAAGAGGTACGAAAGGCTGCGTGTCACTATCAAAATCAGTGTAGGCAAGCCTCATTATATTGGAACTCCGTAAATTGGCTAAGCCAGCTGATGATTAAAGTGTTACCATCAACTGAACAGAGTCGGTTTAACAACGCTGGTAATAATATGTAATTCCAATTTTTTCGAATGGGAAATCATCAAACTCAAAAAACAAAACTAAACATCACTTTCCGGGTCCGCGGTACCTCTTTGGGAACAACCCGCAAACCCAAATAGGTAATGCCTTACATTATCTCTTTCGAACAATCTGCAACCCCGGCAGGCGGTGGCCGTGGCGCGCGTGGAACACTAACGCGCCGTTACGCCGACACGGCCTGTCGTCAATAGACGGACGTCCACAGGCCGGCATAGGAGGACTCCTTGCGTAAACTGATAAATATATTTTATACTAGCTGTGCCCAGAGGTTTCATCTGCTAATCAGCTTTTAAGTGTCGTAGCGTGATGTTATATAGTCTATTAATTTCGTGATAGAATGCCTATGCTTAATTTTAAGTCCATCCGGCCAGGAAATCGCGTTCTCCCATACAAACTTTGCCACCCTGTTTAACCTTAGGAGTAAAATTTTGCAAAACCCTGGCTTAGTAAGCACCTACGTCGTACAAGTATAATTTTAGGGTTTCCAACACTTGTAGTTTTTGTGATGATTGAATCAGTGATTTTGTCTTGGAAAAATAAGTTGGGCCCTAGAGGAATTTGGCTCACTTTACTTAAAGGATAGGAAGATATTCCTTTATTTTTAAATTTTACTCAAAGGAGATATTCCTTTATTAAAAAAAAAAGACATAACTACATTCAAAGATTTTCTAAAACTCGCTTGCCTCTCCTGTATATATTATTATCTGCCTATAGATTTCGATGCGTGAACAATTTCTAAAACTATAGTCGCCGCCAGATAAGAAAAAAATAAAGGTCGTTAACCCCCGTGTACCAATGTATTCAAACGATACGAATAATTGTAAAGTGTAGTAGTAAAAAGTGTCGCCACACGATGTAAACAAACGTATCGCGGTACGGGGCGTCCTTGATGACATGAATTACAAACCTTTTGGCCAAAACTATAATTATTATTCAATCATATTTATTTTGGAAGGTACCTACTATGTAGTACTAATGAAACCCTTAAACCAAATTCGAATCATTTATTTCAAATAAAAGCAAAAATAGGCACATAGTGTCGTAACGAATTACATATTTTTTAATAATAATGGAACACACAACAGTCACTCTAGCACTTTCCATTTCGTGCCTAACTTAATCAAAATCAAAATATTTTTATAGCACATAGGCCTACATGGGCACTTATAAAACGACGAGAAAAGATGCACGGTTCGGGTTGGTCGTTTCCTATGGAGAAGAACCGGCAAGAATCTCCATTGTTACTCTTTTAAAATCATATGGTTTTGGAATGGAATTGTGTGGCATTGATCGCAAAAAACGAACAAGAAAGAGGGTGGACCGTTTCGTCTGCACATAAACATCCACCCGCAATTACTTCAGTTCATCCGTGATAGTATAAGAATGTATGTAGTTATAGAATTATAATCATCCAAAGCATCAATACAATCCTCCAAGTTCATAAGGGTCTAGCAATAACTTTGACGTTGTAAAAATAGTTCCTCGACCTTTAGTAACTCAATTACTTAACTTGGTCTATCATTTCATAGGTAAATTGCATAGGTACATTAAAAATAAATTAACCAACCTGCTTGAGGTTCAACGATTCTCTGTCGTCGCCTTTTTTGGGTTGTTCGTGGATCCATACTCACTTCCTCACTCTTGATAAACAATGATAACAAAAATAAAACAAAACAGTATCAAACTAACAAAACAAAACACTAGAACAATTAACAGCAAGATAACAAATGCAAAGTTTTCGAGTATGAGTTCGCTCAGTCAATCCCATGCGCAAACCAATTTGGAATGACACTCGAGACGAAGGACGCGATAGGTACTTTATTACAAAATGGTGGATAGGTAATGCACCCCTGACTTACTCTGACGTCACACTCAGCGCATGAGTATGAGGGCATAACCTAAAAAATTAGATTTTTTGGTATGAACTTTAAAATTCGGTTATTTACATTCATTGTATACTTCTATGAGTATGAGTTAAAGCTGGATGAATAAATCCAATTATTGCATGTTCTGTTATTGAAATATAAGTTGAAAACGTAAGAAATATCGAAAAATAAAAATACACCAAGGAAATTATTTTTGAAATGCATAGACCACAGCAATTACATATTTCAATGTATGACATGTATTTTTTGAAGCTTAAAAAAATACCACAATTTATTCTTCAAATTTACGTATTTCTACTTATTTCCGTTGGGATGAGTGTTTGGTATTATGAAACTCGACCGGTGCAGTATTGCCGACAGTTTTGAATGGCGAGCGATCGCTAATGAAGTTTTGTGGAGTTTTTTGGTACAAGTCGGGTCAATGACTTTTAATTTTTTCTTATCTGGCGGAGACTATAAACGGATCTTGTCGCCCAAAACATAAAAATATCATCCAACAATTCTGTATCGAAATAATAAATTGTATTAATCGAATTATTTATATATTTGTACTAAATTCGTGTGTAATTTCGTAGCCATCCCGCCGTACCTTCCCGTCTGCCCGGAATAGAACCGGCGACCCGTCGCATCGAATTAGTGTGAAATGTTGAAAAACGCCTGAAGCGTACCGTGGCGCTCCACAGGCGTTGCCAGATGCCATAGACTAGTTAAAATAGTATTTTATTTAGTCGAAGAGAAAGGTAATAATATTAGTTTAGATTAATTTAGCATTTTGAAGAGTTTTTTGGTTGCACGCGCTAATCTCAGAAATGCCTGGTTTAAATTGATAAATATTTATTTTATCGAGCAAGGCTATATGCTATTAAAATAAGGCGGAAACCGCTGGGCAAAGCTAGTAAAAAGGTAAAGCTTAAAAACGTCCCACGAGTCTGGGTAAGAATGTATGCTGCAAATAGAGGTCAGGTTTTTGAGGCGTAGCCCGAGAGAGACGTATGTCCATCTGTATACTGTGATAGGCCAAGTTAATTATTGACTGCAATAAAAAGCTCTTTATCGCTTATAAGCTTTGTGAATTAAGTTAAAAACCTAATTTTTTTTTTGGCAGTCGGGTAATTAGCTGTCAGATGGTAGTAGAAGAAGACAAGCTTTCAAGATAGAAATTACTGGCTATCATGGTGCCAGGAGTAAAAATTCAAAATAAAAAAAAAAGTTTAAAACAATAGACTTTAAAAAAATGGAAACGAGCCTTTAATAAGCTACTGCATAGAGCTGATAGGGATTTTGCAATAAATATAAATATTCGTACAAAAATCGGTAGGTATACTGATATTCTTTTAAATGACCGACCAGCACCGTAAGATCATACTAGAACACGTGAACATTATAAAGTTTCTATTCCTAGTTTTCCAGATAATTCAAAACAGCGATTTGTACGAATTTATTTCGTAAATAGGTAATAAAATTAATAATTTCATGACGATAGTTTACGATTTCTTTGAACCTGATGAAATGTTTACAATATGAAGACGTATTTAATTGATTATTTACAAGGAATACACATTTTGAAATCAAAAACGAAATATTAAAACTTGGATTCCTTTGAAGCAAACGTTCTATATTCAAATGCAAGCGCGCCAAGGTGTCATGGCGGCCATAATTGGGGGTGACAGTTGTCGGCGGGAACGCGCGCGACTCGGCCGCAAGACAGCTCGTTTGCGCCTGAGCATAACGAGACTGTACTAATCTTGTCTTGTTCTTTAGTAATAATATTACTGATCAGCAAAGAGCAACGTAATTGAATTTTAATGTTTCCAATATTGTTGCTGCCCTACAGGCTAGAGATTCCTTGGCTTGGCCGCATTTGCTATTGGGAAATTTTTAGTTCAGTAGTTTAGTTTCGATTTGAAATAACATTTCAAACCTGCCTAAGTGTAGGTATTGTTTTCATACTGAGATTTTAATTTCACTCTTTATAAGGAGGAGGTCGACAAGGATAAATCATAAGCGTCGCACGAGTCGGTCAAGTTAAGCTTTGCATTCCTAGTTTGATCCGTAAATGAGCGACCACCATTACATTCGGAGTTTCCTCCGTGTCTCGGAAAGCACGGGTATGGCTGTTTTTTGTAGATCTTTGACACGAGGTTACAAGTGGTCAGAACCGCAGAAATCTGTCAACCAATCTTACTTTCAAAAATCACATTAAGGATATTACTCCTACCTAAACTAAATATGATAACTAAAAGAACCAAAAGTCTGACACTCCCTCCCGCTCCGTTCAGAGCGGGAGAAGTTAATGGATGGATGATAGGTGCTGGTGTACTTTTATAGACACCAAGAATTAGCTAACTGACATATTGTACCTTACTTCTAAATTAATCCATTTTATGAGTCTTTGTTTCGTTTCGCACCAATTAAACGTTCAAAACAGATATTTCACAAAACTAATACATCATTTCTGACGTTAATTTGTGGAAGTTCAGTAAAAACGTAATAATAATTAATTTGGCCACGGTGTGGTCTAACCTGACGTGTACGTGTTCATTCTGAGGGGATGGTGACTCAATAACCCGTGAACATAGTCATTTGTCACCACATCATCCGGTATGGTGGCCATAAATGGCTATGTTCAGAGGATAAACTGAAAAAAAGCACTGGGACCGCCCTGTAGTACACGGACAGTTTTTTTGCAGTTTGTAACGAAAAGTTTGTAATGCCTAGAATTTTATTTTGCTAATTGATTTGATGTAGTAGATTTACATACTTTTTAATAAGCTGGCACTTTATATGTAAGTTTAAAAGTCTAATTAGTTGTAAAACTCTGAAATAGATAGTTGATTTTCGAACCAATTTTTTTTTTAATAATAATAATCTTTATTTACTAAAAATTAGCTAGTTACAAATATTGAATTTATGTATAGGCATACAGTTACAGCTTACATAATTGTTGTTATTGTATTGCTTCACTAAGTAGTGGAATAGAATATACTCAACTTGTTTTTTTTAAATGTTATTATGTTTTTAAATGAACGCACTGCACTTGAATACCAAAGTAAGCCTTTGTATCCTACTTACTAAATAGTTTAGCTCTTCATCCCAAATCTTCAGCAAAATATGGCGAGCATCTTGCTCACGCGCATGACAATTACCTCAAATCAGTGAAGCCATTACTCACGTCGCATCCACGCAACACTTGGTCCCAACGATTAATTAACGAAACAGTTTTAGCACTTACAACGAAAAATACTAAAACAATTAAATGTTGAACGCAAATAGAGACGCGTAATTGATGATGGATTACCGCTCTGATTTGGAAGCAAGACTTTAGACTAAGTTATGCAAAAACAAAGAAACTGCAGTTTTATGTATGTGAAAGATTGTTTTGGAAGTACTAACTTTGTTTGCGTTGCATTGCGACCTACAGAAGAAAGCAAGCTAAGTAGGCCGGGAAGACGAAGGGTATGGAAACAAGTACAATCATTTAAAATTAAACAAGAGCCGTTTAATATTACCATACAAAGCATGTTAGTAAGTAGATCATACTTAATTCCGTGTATCCTGACATTAAAATGGAAATGGTCCGGATATGGTACATATCCAAAGAGTAACTGATGAAAGATGGTCACAATTAATGACAAATTGGTACCCGATATACAAGATAAGAAAGAAAGATAGGTCACCAAAAAAGAGATGGAGTGGCGACATTGTGGAAATAGCTGGCAACATATGATCTAGAGTGGCACAGGATAGAGCTACTTGGTTTCGATTGGAGAAGGCTTTTACCGCAAAAGGCAGACCTTACAACGGAACATCACCTTACAAGCGGACCTTACCTTACATACTAATATAAATATTACACAAATTGCAAACTTTAAATTCTAACGAATAACATAAAAAACTAAAGTTAAAGAATCTACTGGTAAGTACAAATTGTAAGAAATAGTAAGCTAATAAATAAATAAAATCCGTGTAAGTATAGTGCCAATACCTATAAACACAACCAAATCTTTCACAGAACACGAGTGCTTCAAATGATAGGGTTCCGTTCATGGCATTTGGCTACGAAACCCAAAAATTCCGACTTGCATACCAAACACACCATCTGTAAACTTAAAAATATTTGGCATAATGGTAATTAATCACCGAAACATAATTATAGGTTGCGGCACATCGCCGACCACTCTTGTGTTGACGTGTTCGCCAAATTAATGGGCTCCCAAGCTAACGAGTCGTGCGATTCGCGGCGCAAGCGCATCCGGAAGGATGCCACCACGGAGGTAAGCGCCGCCGTAAAAAAAGAGCTCTAATTTCTGACATTGTGCAACACTACGTGTTCGTGTAAACTAATACACTTTTTTTGAGGATGTTTCGTCTAAAAAGCTTAAAGGTATCCGATATCTTACTTTATATGATATTCCCATATATTTCTTTGTCCGGGTTCAAAAATTTGAGAGATATTTGTATAGCTTTGAAAAAGAAATGAAAAACAAGTCTTCATTATTTGTGATGGCGATTAAGTTCTGATTGAAAGAAATATACGCAATTTGAAAAAAATGACTTTTGGAGCCACTGCGCCACGGTTGGCGCAGTGGCTGCGCGATCGAATACTGCGTTGCGTGCGTGTCAGTTCAATCCCCGCCCGGAACAAATATTTTTATGACCTACAGTAGTTGTTTCGGGTCTGGCTGTTTGTGTATGTGATTTCAAATGTTCGTAAACGCACCCACGATACTTGAGAGATTCCTTGTGTGGAGCAACGTTTTAAAAAAAGAAGTGATTATTTTTTGGACATAAAAAGTTAAAGCTAACGCTAGTCTTGCACAGTCTCTTTTGTGTTTTTATAAAAAACACTAGCTTTTGCCCGCAGCTTCGCTCGCGTTAAATTCGGGGCAACACAGTTCCCCTTGCGCCTTATGGATTTGTAATAGCAACGCTAAGTTTTCCCTTTTCTTCCCTCTATCTCCCTCACATCCTACTTTAAAAAAATAGCCCAAGTCCGTCTCATGGTTCCCATCTATCTCTGTACCAAAATTCATCAAAATCGGTTTAGCCATTAAAGCGTGAAGAAGTAACAAACAAACTCAATTTCGCTTTTATAATATTAGTGAGGACATTTTGCAATCAAGTGTACCTTACCAATCTAAATATTGCACCTCAACCGAAGATTTTTTTAAGTCGGACCTGAAGATGTTTGTGTAGAAATCTGTCATAACATATTAAGTCATCGGGGCCGACTTGCTCGTAAACCTACAAATAATTCTCGAGATAAAAATAATAGATAATCAGATATTTCCTCAGGAAATTAATAATTTGTGGCCGTTACCGTAATCTTAATTGAAAACATTCGTACAGAAATAGTTCGCTCTTTGACGGCTTTTAACTTTTTTACGTCGATAATGTCGTTAAACTTTGACACTTTTTTACGTAGACACTCTTATAGTTTTTTTTACTGAATTCTCTAAGTGCCTGTCACTAAACTTTTCATAGGTTACTGGTGTATTCGTTTGTTTGTAGCCGATTTTGCTCCCTTGGGGTTTTAAGTCATCACCGTTTTTGACATGTCCTTTTTTGGCAACTCCTCTTTAGTTTGTTTTTAGGCTGAAGATAAAACACATGCTACAAAAAACCTGAACAGTTTAGCAAGCGAACTTTTTTTTGTGGCACCATCTCTTTCAGTTTTATGAGCATAGGTGCCTGGCCTTAAAGTTTATGATTCACTATGGTCTGGCGCAGACTTATGCAGTCGCTTGTTATTTTATATCTAAAGGCACACTAAAAGATCCTCCTACCCAAAGAAAATTTAAACTAAAAAATGTCAGAGACTGAGGCTCAATTATTTTATAACTCAATTCGATAAAAACCTACATGAACATGAACTATATCCTAGTAAGAGTAACATAATACTTTCGGCATGTTCCGTCGAATTTCCGCGAAACTTCGTAAATAACCGACCACCGCGCCTGCGCCGATGGCGGTAGCGGGGTATCGGTTTCAACTCCTGCGCATCAATGTCGGCGTTACAGCTGTCAACAGTCGCGTCACCAGACCGTGACCTGTCAAGGTTTAGTGACGGGTTTCATATCTGGATGTGGATAGGTCAATATTAATTAGATGTAAAAGGTTAGTTAGAATAATTACCTATGTAACAAAACGGGGAAAAATCATGCCTGAGATTATCGCTTTAAGAAGAAAAAATCAAAAAACAAAGTAGGCCGACATTCTTACAAAGAAGGTTCGCCATAACAAGAGTTTATTTTCTTCAAACAGAACGCTAAAGCTGCAATAACTGCCATCTGAAGCAATTTACTTACCAATCAAAACACCTACATTATAGCTGACTACAGCACTTATTCATTCTTGTAGTTAAAACCTAATAAATCTGATTAAATCAGCGCCCGTTGCGTTTAAATCTCAACAATTTCAAAGAGTCGAAATTTGTCCTGACAAAATTTACTGCGACAGTGTACGAGCGGCGCGGGCGCATGATTCGTCGAGATCAAAGCCGCAGACGCATCGTCATGTGTTCCCGACAACATGTAGGTCGGCGAAACCCCTCGGGAGCACTTACAAAAAGTCAGCTTGTGTGTTTTGTAAATAATATCTTGCTGGTCTGTTGATTTCTTTTGCTTGTACCCAAGTTGTCACTGACGGCACCGACATTTTTGAGAACTTTTTATTCAGAAGCTCTTGCAACTTAATTAGGTCGATAATACAGTCAATTGATTAATTATTTGATGACAGGCACATGATGACGACACGGTAGGCGTAATGGCTAAGCGTTTGACTGTTGCGTAACGTATTTCGAGTTCGATCCCCGCACAGAACAAATATTTGTACGATCTACAGATAGTTGTACCGGGTCTGGCTGTTTGTGTATGCGAGTTTACCTAGTTAGGAAACGCACCCACGGGCCACGATACAAGAGAATTTCCTAGAGTGGGGCAACATTGTTTTTTTAAATACCTTTCGCACTATCTCGTTGGTTATTTTTCCACACATCTTTTTTTTGAATTTGAAGACATAGAAGAAATAATAAAGTAAAAGATATTTATGGTTTTATAAAAAAGCGTATAATAATAAAAAAATAATACTCATTCAAATTATTCATAGTAAAGCTGTGCGTACAATTTACTAAGCGTTATAAGTAGGTTAGATTTAGGTTGAAAGTAATTAGGTAAAGATCAGTTCCATGCGCCTGGGCAGTTGTAATATCTGTTGATGCGAAGCCAGTCACTATCGGTGATGTAGTCGCGCTGGCCCATGTTGCCGACGTTTCTCTGAAGGAAGAAAAACAAAAAGTCAAAATCCATGCATTCATAATATTAATCAAAACTCTGAGACACGAAACAAAAACAATTTAGAACATAAAAATGAAAATGACCAATTCTTTATAACAACAAGGTATATCTATCCCTCTAAATAGAAAAATAACACTAAAATTTGACAACACGATTGGGGTAGTGGCTGAGCGATCGACTGCTGCGCTGCGTGTCGCGGATTCGATCTCCGCACGGAACAAATATTTGTATGGCCTACAGATAGTTGTTCCGAGTGGTTGTGGATGTTTGTGTATGTAAGTTTAAATATTTGTGAACGCATCCACTTTACAGGAGAAATTCCCAGTGTGGGACAACGTTTTAAAAACATAAACAAAATGTTGCTCTTTAAAGAAGTATCAAAATATACAAACCTGCCGAGGTTCAATAGTCGGTGCTCCGTTAGCGGTAAAGGAATAAGGTCCATAGTGCATGCAGCTGACGTAGTCGTAGTCTATTCCTAAGTTATCAACATTGGAAGGTCCGTACAGTACGTCAAAGTTGTGTTCACTGCCTGGAAATTACAATGAAAGAATCCATAGATCATAATTTCTTGTACATTATGCGTCTTGGTGGAAAAGCAAAAACAAACAACTCTACATACCTATATATCTATATTTTAGAGAATACCTTGCAATGAACACTTGACAAGCCAAAAGAAAGACCTTGAAATTAAAATTCAGGATTTGATTTTAACCAAACCCTGTCCTAAATACTTGAAACGCATAGTTATCAGATCAATAAATAAAAAAAAACTTGGTCCTCTTAACAACTTTGTCCCTTGCTCTGTTCCCATGTTATTTGGGTCAACCAATTCAGTAACTCTTGTCTAAATTTTTCCACACTTACCAGGAGCAATGTTCTGTTCATGAATCTTGACGTACTGGTCCCTGTCGAAGGTGGTATGCATATGGAGGAAGCCGAGGATGTGCATAAACTCGTGGACGATGGTAGCGTGTATGAAGCAGCCTTCGCCGACGGCGCTGCGGGCCAGGTTCAGTAGATGAGCCCCGCGAGAGATCCTATGGCCTACGTTCGCGTAGCATCCACTTGGTTCACCCTGTGGAAATGATAAAGAGTAATTATAGCCATATTTTACCCATGGCTATGCCCGTGTTCAGGGCGGAAAAAATATTGTCCTCCTAACTCAGGTCATAATCTACACATGTCACATATAGGCTTGGTAACGACGAATATTTATGCAATTATTTTTATCTTCGTCGAGACAATATAGGGTGCAATTGAAGTCATGGGCATTATTTTAAAAGGCTCTACACACGATACTAAGTGCATTAGGGCTACTATAATGCAAATCAAATTGCTACTTCTAAGCCGCGCGCGTGCCGATTGCCGCAATAACTAGTTTGCATTAATAATATTTTTGATTGGCGTTATAGTAGCCCTAATGCACTTAGTATCGTGAGTGGAGCCTTAGTTCAAAATAATGCCCATGACTTCAATTGCACCCTGTATATATACTCGATGTGTGTTTCTAGTGCAGTTTTTGTTTCTAAAAATAATGCTTTCACGAACTCCTGAATCGATAAGATATTAGGTCAATATTGTTATCAAAATATTGAAAGGTAATTCGTGATTTTTATTGCCAGGATTGTGCTATTTAAGTCTTTAATTCCACTGGAATCGTGTTAAAACGATATCTCCTAATTCATTAAGCTTGTTAAATCTTACTTAAGCTCTTCTGATATAGTGCATTATGTTTTATATTTGCGGCTTTATGTATGTATTCATTAATGATTTATAGTTTTGTTATAATTCAACATGAATTGGTATTTACTGTTAATCTTGCAAAAACAGTGTCCGATGGCGTCGTGTACCGGAATTTGACGCAGGTATGTGCTTCAATATCTCTAATTGCTTCCCAAACAGCTGCTTGTTGTTCAGCATCTGTAAGCAACAACATTTTGTTAGTGACTTTTCTCGCAGCAGTTGAAACTTCTTTACCTGCGTATGATCTCGGTCTTCACAGACTTTTTAGAGTGATAACAACGCCATATTAATAATCCCTTTATTTTTTTTAAACTAACTGTCTTGTACGGTTTCACCCGCGTATTTAATTGCTGCCCCGCTCCCGTGGGTAGTAGCGTGATATTGGATAGCCTATGTTACTTTTTGATGATGTAAATTCGAGTTTAGTGAAAAAAAGGTTAAAATCGGTCCAATAGTTTTGGAGCCTAATCGATGCAAACAATCAAACCTTCTCACTTTATAATATTGGTATAGATTCATTCTACAGTATATTACCACTCACTGTCACTTATTTCGGTGAACAAAAACATCGTGAGGAAACCAGCATAAAGCCAAGGGCACAGACGGTATAAAAACTAACACCGGGTTATAAACTGACCACACGATAAAATATAAGTATTTCTAATATAATTATTTAGTTATTTTAAGTATTTCGTTCAAATATCTTAAAAAAAAAACTTAAAAAAACCTTTGTTATAGAATTTTATTTGTTTTTTTTTCTGTCTTGTCTTCCATGTGAACAAAAATCATAAATAGATACGGATATATTATAAGTAAATACTTAATAGACAAACAAACAAAATTGCGTTGTTCTTTATCATACTATATGTAAAAGTTTTGCAAACTTAGAACGCAAGCAGTACTTTAAATTTTTCACATTGCATTTTATTTTATCTTTGATTGCATGTACACATAATATATAAATGTCGATTTTATCTACATCTTTTGACATGTTTATTTGTTAAACATCAATGATAATGATCAGTGTCGATGAAACCCTTTGATAAACTTCTTATTGACGAAATGACTCAGTTTAGTGACACATTTGTTGTGTGTACAATAACCTTTTTGTGTATATTTTTAATCTTGAAATAGTAGTAATATTATTTAGAGACTTTTGTAATTAAATGTCTTGAATGTAGTCTCATATTTTTGCTTCATATACACACAAACACATCAAAATATAAATTGCCCGTAAAACAAGGCCTGGCTTTTTATAGATATCCTTCACAATTAGAAATCCGCAAAAGCTGCTTTTGTATAGTTTGATCGGTCGCTATGCGCACGTTTATTATTTGAAGAAACTTTATCTTAAATGCGGAATTTATTTAGACTACAAACTAAATATGACGATGATAAAGTAAAGGGCAAGGTAATTCCGCATATCTTGACGTCGAAGACCAATAAAATAGTTCGTCGATAATGATGATAAAATATGGTTACGCTATTCTTAATATTATATTTCGTCAGCATTACGATTTTTTTAAGACTCTTTAATTAACGTCTAATTTCTCACAATGTAATACAATCTCAGAAGTTAAAGGCCCTCTCCCAGTGTACGATTGATCCACTGTTTTTTTTTCATAATGTTCAATTTTGATGACAATGCTAGAACTTAAGTAACGGTAACCTAAATCCAATATGGCGCACTCTCAAAGATGGCGAATTAATTATTTGTCATGCACTCCCTCACATGATATCTGTTTTAAATGAAAGTGAAATTTGAGAAACAGTATTTTTTACCATAATATACATATATTTGGTGCATCCTGATACTGCCTAATTGGACACACTAAATGCCCTCAATTATTTCCAGTACTTTAATTTAACCAAACAAGAAATTATATAAGATCAACTTACTAAATTCTCCGTTGCCAAACTCAAAAACGACGGTGTTGCTAGGCCAAGGGCCGATGGAATTCGAGGTGTAGGCGCTGCGACCTACAGCATACTCTTGCAGCAAATCCTGATAATCCTCATCGTCCAGGACTATATCACCCTGGAACTTGCCGCTTAGTTCCTCAGCGTTGGCTTGTGGGAGACTCTGCTTTCTTGCTTGGAATCGCTCAGCGTTTCCATTTCCTATTATGAAAGAAATAAGATTGGAATTTGCTAAAAAAAAAAACTTAAGAAAAATCTTAAAGCAGCATATCCTTTGCTATCAAAGCCTGCCTGCCGGGGTAACGGGTTGTTCGAAAGAGATACCGCGGCCCCGGAACATAAAGTGTAGTAAAAGGAACATGGGTGCGTTTTAGTCAATAAAAGTCTGACAGTCTTCCCGCTTCGCCCAGAGCCCCCGCTCTCAGTGAAGTTATCTAATTTCTATATGGGAAAATTCTTTGTTACTATAAAATAATAAAGACCCCTTTGAGTTCGAGGTGTTTCGAGATGAGGATAAGTTTATCACCCACTTCGTTCCATCTTCTCTTTGTATCATTATTATGATTGACAAGATATTTGCCTTCATTTGGATAAACTAACTTACCTAACTACCTAGCGATAACTTTGTTATTGTTGTTTGCTACACAATTTTTTTTGTCAAAGTCATACTTTTCAAATATTTACAGTTTACATAGCGGAAACAAGGGATATTAGGTTTATTGAAAGGATAGACTCGGGTCAATGACTTTTTTAAAGTTATAAAACGAAAAACTTTTTTTTTCTGTATATGGTCGTACTAACTTATCCGATGCCATCATCTGCCTAGCCTTTTCCCAACTATGTTGGGGTCGGCTTCCAGTCTAACCGGATGCAGCTGAATATCAGTATTTTACATGGAGCGACTGCCTATCTGACCTCCACAACCCAGTTAATACTGGGTAATACGATACGCCTTGGTAAGACTGGTTGTCAGACTTTCGGAACACTGACTAACCTGTAACGACTGTCAAAGATCTACAAATGACAGCCGGGACCAACGGCTTAACGTGCTTTCCGAGGCACGGAGGAAACTCGGTATGTAACGGGTGGTCACCCATCCACAGACCAACCTAAGCAAGCGCGGCTTAACCTTAAGATCGACCCGAGCGGCTGCTATTATTTAGCCACGAGCTCCTCAAACTTATCCGACTTATCTTATATTAACTTATCCGATGCCATAGAGCTTCAAACCTTTTTTTGTCGTTCCATTGACTAGACGGGGTTTTTACAGTTTACAAGTCAGTGATCGGTGGTATGTTCATTAAAATAGGATTCGCGACCGAAATACATATGGATTAACAGAATTATAATCTTTAAACTGACACGGTTACTAACATTATAATTAATGGCGTTTGCAACATCGCCGGAATATCGGAAACTAGAAATTAATAAAACCAAACATGGTAAATATCCCGTTTCAAGTGTTAATTATGAAATTATAATCGTTAAAATTCAATAACATATTCTAGAAATTAAAATATAAAAACATAAAATATATTTTGAAAAAGCAAAACTAGGTGAAATTAGTATTTCATTTATGTCAAGTTTTTCAGTTTAGAATTTAAAAATCGAAATGTATGTAATACTTTCATGAAATATAAGGCGATTTTTTATTTTATTAATCGCTATAATTATTATCAATAAAAGCCTCCCCTCGTATGAATCCCATGTAATTCTTGTAACTATTTCATGAAAAACTCATTGTATGGAATTAAATAAACTTAGCGAGTTGTACTGATCATATTAATGATTATAATTCTGTAAACAAGGGATATTCGGTTCATTGAAAGGACACACTAGGGCCAATGACTTTTTTAAAGTTATAAAACGAAAACCTTTTTTTTCTGTAGTTGGTCGTACTAACTTATCGGAAGACATAGAGCTTCAAACCTTTTTTTGTTGTTCCTCTGACTAAACGGGGCTTTTACAGTTTACAAGTCAGTGATCGGTGGTATGTTCATTAAAATATGATTAGCGACCGAAATACATATGGATTAACAGAATTATAATCTTTAAACTGACATGGTTACTAACATTATAATTATTGGCGTTTGCAACATCGCCGAAATATCGATAACTCGAAATTAATAAAAACAAACATGGTAAATATCCCGTTTCAACTGTTAGTTATCAAATTATAATCGTTAAAATTCAACAACATATTCTAGAAATTAAAATGTATGTATAAAAACATCAAATATATTTTGAAAAAGCAAAACTAGGTGGAATTAGTATTTCATTTATGTCAAGTTTTTCAGTTTAGAATTTAAAATCGAAATTTATGTAATACTGTCATGAAATATAAGGCGATTTTTTTTTTTTATTTATTTACTAGCTTTCGCCCGCGGCTTCGCCCGCGTTAAATTTGGGGTAACACAGTTCTCCTTGCGCCTTATTGATTTGTAATAGCAACACTAAGTTTTCCCTTTTCTTCCCTCTTTCTCCCTCACATCCCACTTTTTTTAAATAAAAATTAGCCTGTGTCCGTCTCCTGGTTCCCAACTATCTATGTACCAAAATTTATTACAATCGGTTTATCCATTAAAGCGTGAAGAGGTAACAAACAAACAAACAAACTCACTTTCGCTTTTATAATATTAGTAAGGATTAGTAAGGATTTAATCGCTAAAATCATCAATACAACCCTCCCCTCGCATGTTCATGTAATCCCTATAGTGACTATTTCATGAAAAACTCATTGTATGGAATTAAATAAACTTACCGAGTTGTACTGATCATATTAATGATTATAATTCTGTAAATACAAACGTTTTACGGAGGCGAATCATATAGTATATTTCAAGTTACAGCCTGCCTGATATTGACCTGCAAATCGCGTGCTACACTGACTCTTTCACCTTAAGAAGGCTTTCAAATTATACAAATAATAGTCATTTATAATGTTTATATGGGTTTGGGGACAAATATCTTTGTGTTGACATTCAGCTTTTGGACAAAATTAGGAAGATTGTATGGTATATTATAATCTTCAGAATTGGGTCATAATTTTAATAACTTTCAAGTCAGTAACTTAACAGATTACCTTTGGATAATAATATTTATTTCGTTTATTTATTTTCACACATATTTTTAAAATCAAATAAAACAAAAAACATTTAAAAATACAAAAAGTAGTAGTGGTCATACTATGGGGTTCTAGAGAAAGGAATCTCCTAACAATACGAGCCATAACCGAAAGTACCGCTTTTTATATCAAGCCCTTTTTGCCCGGTCGAGGCTAATGGCATGAAAGCCATTGGCCGATACGACCATTGGCACAATGATCGCTGTTAAATAATAACTTATCAAGTTTTTATTTTATTGTAAACCGAACTTTATTATAATGTTGAATTTAAAAGAAAGAAAAAAAAGATTAACATACCATTCCTGATATTCTCCAAATATTGTCTGAAATCTTCAATATCTTTCCTAGACCTCACTGTGGCGGGGCTGGCCGCCACCCAACTAACTAGACCAAGCGCCACGAAAACAACGCAATTTCGGAACATACTGATTCCCGAGAACCTATAGCAGTAACATACACATACAACTCAGGACCCAGCTTTTTATTCAAACAATTATCTGCATCTATATAGATAAACTGTAGTTTTTATCAATTTATAACTCAGTACTTTGGTGACTCGGATTTGATCTGCAATAAAATCGATTGTTTATTCTTGTTTTTTGTGTTAAGTGCTAATTTTTTTTTATCTGTTTATTAGACTTAGGTATATCGGGTGTTGTTTGCTAAATATTCATGTGCCAATTCATCAACTCTACTTTTTTGTTTTTAAAAAAAATCATTGGTCCACACTAGGAATTTCTCCTGTGGGTGCGATTACAAGATCTAACTCATGTACACAAACAGCCAGACCCAGAACAACAACCTGTCGGTAAGAAAAATATTTTTTCTGTGCGGGGATCAAACCCAGCGAGACGCAGCATTATTTATTTATTTATTTTATCGTATAAATGTCGCATACACGACTACTGAGCTTGGAATTCAGTTCCCAGTTTGACTTCCATTACCAAAAATGGTCACGATATGTGCCTACCATAATATATTATGTGCAATTGAGTTCCACCATGATGTTGATTTTTTTGATTTATTTTAATACCCATTACTTTTATCTTTGTTTTTAACCGACTTCAAAAAAAGGAGTTTTTCAATTCGGCTGTTTTTTTGTATGTTTGTTAATCGATTTCTTCGTCAAATGTGGACCGATTTTCAAAATTCATCCAAAACTCCCGAAGGAGTCCCATCTATATTACATATTTATTATTCTCATGTAAAACTATGCTTAAGTATATATTTTTTAGTAGCACTGGAAAATTAAAACTCGATTAGAATTTGTACGAAATACCATCATACTACAACAAAAAAACAATGAATTAAAAATAAAGTCACCGATTCCCGTACCTAAGTAAAAAAACTCGGGTTTTTTTAGCAAAAAGTTATTCTCCAATCCTCAGCCGTTGCGCAGCAAGTTTCTTCTTCCTTCCCATTTGATTAAATTACGTTTATTAGTAGTAGTCTGTAGTAGTCTCCTTTCGAGCCGTATCTTCTTTTTTAGTTTTTAGTAATTTTCTACGTGTTTTCTTCTTTGTCACAATCACATGCTTATATTTATGAATTGTGACTTTATAATCATTAGGCCGGTAAACATTTTGGTAAGCTCAGGTGTGTGTTTTCGTTTATTCTTAGAAATATTATTCTTAGAAATAATAGGGAAATGCATGATGTCACTTTTTTCTTGTTATTTGTTTTTACGTACCTATACATTCAAATCGATTACATATAAAATCGAAATTAAGTGTGTCGAAAACTCGAAATGTGTAGTATATGAATATAATTACAAATATTATATAATTTGTATCATTAGATATTTATTTACAGATTTTATCATCAAATACGTACCTTCATGGTGGTCGGTTTTATTTAAACTAATCGTTTCCTTAGATTAGGAATTTCTCCTGTATCGTGTGCCAATTCATCATCAATTTTTTTTTTGTTTTATGTAGATGCAATGCAAGATATGCGGTGCGGGCGAGATGAAGTCGGGTCGGAGGCGAGGTGAAGGCGAGGCGGACGCAAGGTGCAGGCGTAGGAGGGGCGCTCAAGTGTGCCCCAGTCACGGCTCCACCGCCATTTTGTCACTTGGTTTCCGAAAAACCCAAATCCCAACCCAAAAACTCCTTCTATTTAAATTAAGAACTTGTATCAGTGCGAGTACGTCTTCGTCTTCTGATGACGACATGGTGAATGAATGAATTATGTGAAGAAAGCAAGGCGGCTGCCTGCGCCTCCTCCTACGCAGAGGCCTATCCTCGTCCGTGCTGCGACGCCGCACCGCTGCTGATGCGACGTCGCCTCGACTTACCAATGAGCGACGCGCCTAAATATCTTACTAAATCTGTTGCTTATTGATATTGTCTTGTGGACAATGGTGGAGGGACCGTGTGACTTTTTTTTAATATCTTGATAGTTAATCAAGGTCGGTCTGTGGAGTCAGTCCATTCCGAGTTTCTTTCGGGTCTCGGAAATCACGTCAAGCCGTTTGTCATGAATGCCATTTTTATTTCTTGAAACTTGAAAGTTTGACAACCCAGACACTAGGTTGTAGAGGTCAGGCAATCTGTCGTTTCATGTTAACAGGGGTATTCAGCCACTTCTTGTAAGAGGAGAACCCGACCCCAACTACTTATTGACAACTATTCAAAAATTAGGCAAATAATAAAAGTTGATGTAGAATTTTAAAAGCGATTACCACTTCACTTGGCCGGAAAAGTTCTTATCATGCTAATGCATAAAGTTTACAAACTTAATATTAGGATTCACGCTAGCATTACTAGAAGTGGTTCTCAATAGGAGATTTGACTTGAGAATAAACCATAATACAGAATTACAATAATTTCTAGCGTTTCTGCCCGGAAAAACTTAAAATATGAAACTATAATAAAGTTGACGCAATTTGAGTAATAAATATATTTTGCGTATGACTAGTATTTTTCAGGGAAAAACCTATTATGAGGTACAATTTTACGAACTCACATATTTCTGTTTTATGATAGAGATTACATATAAATATTTTTAGCACTGATTATTTATTTATACATGTTCTTAAGGGCGCGGTGACAATATTTAGTATACGGCAGATTTATTCATATCATCCAATTTTGCTTCAGCTGTTTAAACATTTTGCTACCACTGTTGCCATGCTGTCACGCTATCATTTACACCTTTTTCTTTCATATCGTTTCTAATACAAACACAAATTTAAGCGCATAAAAATAAAACATCTTGGTTGAAATGAATTTATAACTGTATTTATTAACAAATAATATTTTAAGTTTTGTTTGTCAGTTTTCATATTTTTGTAAAATTCTTTTAGAAAGTAAATTCATAAAATCTTTGTTTATTTATTTATTTACATATTTTATTTGTGAAGTTCAGAAGGTATTTAATATTAGTCCTGAGAAGCATCTTCAACGAAGGACACTCCATCAGCGATGATCTCTTTTTGGGGCATATCGGTAACAAGGACGTTTTCTTGGAGCATTTCGGCAACAAGGACTTTTTCTTTGGGCATATCTTCGGCAACTTTCTTTTGTATGTTTTCGGCTACGGTATCATCTTTGGGTAAGGACTCGTATTCATAAGAAATACCCTTGGAGAGTTCCTAAGTGTTGATTTCTGCGCTCCATGCTCTGGGGCAGTTGTAAAGCCTGTTGACTCTGAGCCAGTCCCTGCCGGTCACGAATTGCCGCTGACCCATAAGACCGTTGTCGTTCTAGACAAAAAAAAATATTACTAGAAAACCTTAAAATAGGCATACAAGTAAATTATTGCCTCAATAGGAATTAAGACATACTGACGTTATTCCTGCTGACAAATATTTAGAACCTTCCACTTGTTTTTTTAGAATGGTTTGAAAGACTCTTCTTTAGTGTTAATTTTTCTATGAGCTGAGTGGTAAGTAAAAACAGGAGTATTACAGAACGCTTCCTTAAAAAAGGAACAAAATGCCACATGTCTGACGGAAGCAACGATTTAAGAAACGAACCTTTATCTAACTAATTTTATAAATTCTATAAGATAAAGTTACTGCTAAAAGACTACGTATCCTGTTACTTACGAAGATGGGCAACATTGTGGGTTGTCCGTTGATGCTGAAGCTGCAGCTGGTGTATTCGTAGGGGAGACCCATGTTGTGGACTAAATTATTTCCGTATTTGTCAAAGTTGTGTTCCATTCCTGTAGGAATAAAGCCAATGTAGCATCAGAAACTCAGACACATACAAAAGAAACAACAGATACTGTCGAATTCAGGCAACTATCTTATGTAGACACTAAGTAATCTGCGTAATTGATAATATAAACTAAGGAGACAGAGGAAACTGACCACTAAATAATGTACTGAACTCATTTTCATCAGGTATAACAAATAAACCTTATCGAATATTTATGAATGAAAAATATGTTGCAAATAAAATTGCAATAAACATACAAATATATGGCAAAGGTTATCATTAAGAACAATTTTAACTTATCAGTTTAAAACAATCAGCTAAGTTATCTAAATCCTATAATCTACATTAATATGAATAACATAATTCTATAAACTTTTGTTGTCTGCGGCTTCACTCCAACATCTTTGATGTTTCAAATCGTTCTCAATACAGGAAAATCCTACGTAATCTTTATTGAACATATAAATTGTTTGCATTATAATGACGAACTATGCAATTCGTCACACTGGTCATAAATAAACAAAGGTTGATTCATATATCAGAGATCATTTCCGTAATATTTCGCAAGTTGTGATGAGTTAAAATGAATGGTATTATTGAGAACAGCATGGAGATTCTTGTCCGTTCTTCTCCTTAGAGATCTACACTTTAGAAAAAGCAACTTTAACTTTAATTATAATGTTGTTTATTTGTTTTGTCAAATAAAACAGTGTCTGTCTGTATGTTACTGATCTACTTGAACAAAAAGCTTTGATTTTAAAATTGTGACTATCGTCATTATCATCCACAGTCCAGGTACCATCAATCATCTCCAATGTATGCTGCAACAGCCCTCTATTTCACCTATTATCCTCAAGAACAGTATATCTAATCCTTTGACTGTACCAGTCTTTACAATCACCTTCATTGTGTTCTTCCGAAATATGGAAGACAGATTTTATAAAGAATCACTTCTTAACTGGCCGGATGTTTTGCCACATGATGCGAACCCAGTCGTGTCTATTGTACGTGGATTGCATATGGAAGAAGCCAATGACGTGGAGCCACTTGTGGATGATGACAGCGTGGCGGAAGCAACCGTGGCCGGGATTGTTGCGTGCCAAGTTCATGGTGTGGACTCCCAATGTGTGCTAGAAGCCAACGTTGGCGTAGCAGCCGTTGGCACTACCCTGGAAATTGATGGCAATAGTGGTTTAGACCAGGTATTAAACGCAATATTATATGCCAGGTTAGGAGCTAATGACCTCACATAAGAAATGGTATTGATGCATGGAGTAGGAGAGGAAAACAAATAAAATACTACATGGTAGTTTCATAGTGAAATGAAAATGAATGACGTAGAAGATCTATTTCAAGAAAGAGATTGCTAGAATACATTGATAGTGGTTTTATTATCTTTAAACCAAACCGATTAGAGCTTAGAAGGATATAAGAAAGGTATCTTTGGTATTTTTATGGCAGCAGATTATTTATTTACCGACAAGACATACAAAACATGGGCCGGTGTATTGAATGGGGTATTTGTTCCCAACTGTGACTGAACAAAAAACACACCCAGATTGATATCTAATCGTTTTTAACAAATCTAAAGCTCAATTAAATTCATAAAACCGTAAAGTGACAAAGTAAGTTACGGTTACAATGACAAAAAAAAACAACAAACAAATAGCATCTAGAAAATATTTATGGTCTTATTCGGCCGCGTTTTTTAATCAAATATAAATAAAATAACTTTAGTTGGTTTTGTTGCCTTTTTTGCCTAAGTTATTTTCCAAAGTTTAGTTTATTTTTTTTTATTTTTTACAAATCAGTGTTTTATTTCAGGATTTTTAGTGATGGATGGTATATATCACATAACTTTTATCAAGTATTAATTTTCCATTGTTCCTAAAAGATCATCCATATAGACAAATGGAGAAAAAAATATGTATTGTAGACGATAACTCAAAAACTACCTGAGCAATATAAATAAAATTGATATGAGACCTGGAAAGTAAACCATCAAGCAAAAAAAGTTTGCAAACCATTCAAGTCGTCTTTGAGTAATCGGTGAACATACACAAAAAACAAGATTACGACGAATTGCAGAGAACCTTCTTCATTTTTTAAGGTTTAAAAAGGAGGTGAATTCTTAGATCCATGACATGCTGCTCAGACCCCAGCTAAATATGTTTATTTATTTATTCAGGCAAACCAACTAAATACATACAAAATCATTCGTAGTGAGTAACATCTACAATTACAATAGAATTTCATGCATCTAAATTAAAGGTGAGCACAGCATTTTATATAGATCACACTATACAATAATAATCAATAAAAGGATCTTTAACAATTATTAATATGGTCTATTATACTTAAAACTAAATTAATTAGACTGGGGTAAAATAAAATAAAATTTAAATTAAATTAGATAAAATTGTGCTAATGTGCTACAACTAATATGCTACATAATATTATAAATGCAAAAATTTAATTAAATAACAAAACATAATACAAACACACATAAGATAAAGAAAATAATATAATAAGGCAAAAATTACATCTTATTGAGCACAGCTCTTTTAAAGTTAGTGATGCTGCCTGAAAATATGTCTAACTCACAGTCGTGAAATATGTCGTTACACCTTCTGAGAATGTAGGAGAGAGGGGCATTTCTCCCGTACTTCGGTTTGCGGCTACCAGGAGCAAAAGGTTTAAAATTATGAAGTCTAGCTGATGACCGGGGCGCGTTAATATTAATTGATGACAGAAGCTGTGAGGATCTCACGCAACAATTAAACAAAAATGTTTCTAATGAACAAACGAATTTATAATTTACTTAATGAGTTTCTCATTAAAACTTTATAATAGTTCATGCGATTATCTGACTGCTATTTTTCTTTGGTATTTGTAAGCGCGCCACGAACTGAAAATGTTTGAGGTTCCCTGCCACAAGCGTTAAACAGCGAGCCAAAGTCGAAATGCGCAGTACAAAAATAGTGTTGCTCTATTTGGACTTAAACAAGGCTTTCGAATGAGTTGACCATAATCATTCAACATACGTGTATGTGAGTTTGAAATACTTTATTAAATCTGTTGTTTATTGACATTGTCCTTATAGTACCGTAGTGGTAGAACCCGTGTGACTTTTTTATAATATCTTCAAGGTTAAGCAGGGTTTGTCAAGGTCGGTCTATGGAGATAGTTCATACCGAGTTTTCTTCGTGTTCGGGAACCACGTAAAGCCGTTTGTATCGACTGTCACTTTATAATCTTTGACAATTAATTAGACGCTCGAAAGTCCGACAACCAGTCGGAATAGTTTCGTATTACTTAAATTCTGGGTTGTGGAGGTCAGGCAGGTGTTGCTCCAGGTTAACAAGGGTATTCAGCTACTTCTAGAGAGACGACACGACCCTAACAAAATTCTCAAAAGGTTAACCAAATAATTAAAGTCGATGTTGAATTTTAAAACGATTTTAAAGCGATTGCCACTTTTCTTGGCCCAATTACTAAAAGTTATTACCATTCCCATGCATCAAGTTCGCAAGCTTAAGATGAGAGTCATGCTTGCAACACCTAAACTGGTTCTCGATGGGAGATTTGCCTATCGAGAAAATACCATAATACAAATCTGTATAATTATGTACGTGTGTACAACAATGAAACAACAAAGAAAGGCTTTATATATGAAACTACAATGGTGTTGACGTAATTCAGGTAATCATGCTCATATTTTGTGTGTGACAAGTATTTTTTACGGGAAAACCAATTATAAGGTATAATTTTATGAACTCACGTTTCTGTTGTAGGGCTATCGGGCAAAAAAGCACAATTATCACAATATAGCACAATATTCGACATCCAATTTTACTTCAGCAACTTAAAAATTTTGCCACCACTGTTGCCATGCTGTCACGCTGTCATTTACTCCTTTTTCTTTCATATCATTCCTAATACAAACACAACTTAAGTCCCATGCGTTTCATCCCTTCTCAGTCAAGAAGACTAAGTCAGGCATGTCATATTAAATATCATTATGTGGATGATTTGATGTGATTATAAAAAGGCGCATAAAAAAAAACATCTTAGTTAAAATAAATTTATAACTGTATTTAATACGGATCATATTGTTAGTACTGTTTATTAATTTTCACACTTTTGTAAAATTCCTTTGGAAGGAAATAAATAAAAACTTTGTTCTTACATATTTTTATTTGCAAATCAGTCTGTTTTCAAAAGGTACTTAGTTTAGTATTGGTCTTGAGGAGCATCGTCAACGAAGGACACTTCATCAGCAAGGATCTCTTCTTGGGGCATATCGGCAACAAGGACCTCTTCTTGGGGCATATCTGCAACAAGGACCTCTTCTTGGGGCAAATCTTCGACAACTTCCTCTTGGAGGTCTTCGGCTACAGTATCATCTTCTGGCACGTGCTCGTATTCATAAGAAACACCCTTGGAGAGTTCCTCAGCGTTGATTTCTGCGCTCCACGCTCCGGGGCAGTTGTAATGCCTGTTGGCCCTGAGCCAGTCCCAGCCGGTCACGAACTGCTGCTGGCCCATGAGACCGTTGTCGTTCTGGAAAAAAATGAATATTACTAGAAATTCTTGAAATAGGCACATATAAGTAAACTATTACCTCAATGTGTAATTAGATATACTGACGCAATTCCTGCTGACAAAAATTTGGAACCCTCCGCTTATTTTTTTTATAAAGGATCTTTGGTGTTTTTTTTTCCATGAGCTGAGTGGTAAGTAAGACCAGCAATATTACAGTACGCTTCTTTGTAGAAGGCACACAATGTTTAAGACACATAAACTGCCATATGAGTGACGGAACCAAACTTTACAAAACAAACCTGTATCTAAATATTTTTATGAATAATTTAAAGTAACTGCTAAAACGCTCTACTGTTACTTACGAAGATGGGCAACATGGTAGGTTGTCCGTTGGTGCTGAAGCCATATCTGCCGTAGTGCATGTTGCTGGCGTATTCGTAGGGGAGACCCAAGTTGTTGACGATGTTGGTTCCGTATTTGTCGAAGTTGTGTTCCATACCTGTAGGAATAAAGCCAATGAAGCAGAAAGTCAGATACATAAATCCAGAAGAAAAACAACACATACTGTGGGATTCACGCAACTATCATAATGTGGACAAATAAGAAATCAGTGAAATTGAGTAATGAGAGAGAATAGGAAAATTTATGAACTAACAAGACGTATTTAGTAGTCAAAATAATGCACCAAACTCATTATCATCGGCTATAAAATGCTTTATAGGACGATTTATCAAATTCGTCACACTGGTCATAAATATCATTTTTTTTCTTAAAGTTATAAGTAAAGTTATAATGCAGTTTCTTATCCGTTAGTCTCCTAAGAGATCTACCCTTTGAAATGGGCAACTTTCACAGTTTCTATGTGACTGTGTCTGTTTAAATGTTGACTATTTGTTTTGTAAACTTTTTTAAATTTCAAAATCAAAGCATTAGTTCAATTAGGACAACTGGCCAAATTGTTACTTTCGTCATCATTATCCACGGCCTAGGTACCATCAATCATCTCCAATTCACGCCGCAACAGCCGTCTCTTTCACAGTGCCAATCTCCAAGGAAGTTAAATCCTTTGACTGTACCAGTCTTTACAATCACCTTTATGGTGTTCTTCCTAAATATGGAAGTCTATTTATAAAGAAGCACTTCTTCACCTGGCCAGATGTTCTGCCACATGATGCGAACCCAGTCGTCTCTGTTGTGTGTGGACTGCATGTGGAAAAAGCCGACAACGTGGAGCCACTCGTGGATAATGACAGTGTGGTGGAAGCAACCGCGGCCGGGGGTGTCGCGGGCCAAGTTCAGGGTGTGGACTCCCCATGTGTGCCAGAAGCCAACGTTGGCGTAGCAACCGTCGGCTCTACCCTGGAAATTGATGAGAATAGTGGTTTAAACCAGGTATTAAACGCAATCATATAGGTAACACACGGTTACGTACTAACGACTTCACAAAAATATGGTATTGATGATTGGAGCAGGAGAGGAAGACAAATAAAAGGTGATGAAAAAAAACCAACATAGAAGTTAAGATTTCTAGTATACATTGGTAACGAATTTTCAATAATTAACATGTTTGCAGAAGTCGTCTGCACAGTTTCACTAGCTGATTAAATTTGTCCTAACATACATGTGGGCACACTTACAGTGATCCTGACGTAGTTGAACTCATTGGCGTTACGGCGACGGAACCGGATGCAGGTTCTTGAGGAGATTTCCCTCATACCGGCGTAGATGGCGTTGATTTGGGCGGTGGCTGGAATGATGCAGAGAAGTGTCATTAGGACGATTAGTTAAGAGGGTAGAAGGGACATATTCACTACATCGTTGTAAACCCCCACATATTTTTTTTCGACTGTTATAAAAAAAAAACAGCATCCGTCTGGAGCTCCTTTAAATGTTTTGTTTATCTTGTTGTTACAGAAATACACCATTTCAACTGTCTAACACAGTTCATCAGCTAAGTGCCAAAAGATCGCAATACAGCTATAATTTACTCACTAAATTCATTGTTGAATTCATAGACGATGGTGTTCGAAGGCCACTTGGTGTTGGGCCAGATGTACGCGTTTCTTCCTTCAGCATACTGCTGGAGCATCAACTCAGCCTGCTCATCAGTGAGGAGGATGTCGCCCTGGAGCTTGCCGCTGTTCTCCCAGACCGAGGCCTTGGGGTTGGCGAGCATACGGGACTCGAGCCTGATGCCATCCTCTGTTGAAGAATAAATGGATGAGTGAAATCTCGAATAAAAAGTAAACATTTTAACATGACGTTTTTAATCCTGAAAGGTTGAACAGGTGTACCTTACAGTATCTACACCAGTTTTGTATATGTATAACATGTAATATGCCGATTACCATGATCAGGACACAAATCCAATCGCCATGAATTTGCTTATAACAAGAAATTTACGTTTATGAGTGAGAATTTAAATTCGAGAATATATGAATTTCTTATTTTCAATATAAGGCTGTGTGTCGATGTCTTGCCTTTGTTTCTCCTTCGGTATGACAAGACAAAGCGCGGGAAAAATCAAATTAAATCAGAGTTACATATTGATTAATGACAAAAGTAATTTTTTCTATTTAATTTTTCCGAAGTGTTTTGAACAAATCGTTTAGTTTATGTGAGAATTTGTTCTGCTGCTTTACTGCTTTTTTCTGCTCTAAAACACTCTCGCCTCTCGTGAGTAAAATCCGCCTTGTATGCAATGACAAAGTTTCCTCACTTAATGCGAAATGTACTTTTTTTTCTTATTAGTTCCTCGCCATAAGCTTGCCCTATTTATTATTTATTTATTTAACATTTTAAGCACAAAGTACAGAGGCGGTCTTAATGCCATAGGCTTTTTCTACCAATCAACCTTTGGGTGATGCATAAACAAACAGTGGTAGGTGTAAAACAGAAAATGAATCACATTATCAGCGTTTATCATAAGCTGTATGGCGTTTAATTGAAAAATTATTACCTAACGTTCATGAACCTACAATCAGTTTTTCAAATCTCTCAGGGATTAGTGCTTATCTTAAAATTACTTATTTGTAATCATTGCGTGTAGGATTTTTTTTAGTATTAATTGTTTACAAAATAAAGTTACCTGATTAAAAAGATAGGTGGCACGTACCAATACAAAAAAAAAAAACGAATATCTCTAATAACCATTTGGCATCACTCGTTTGTCTACAAGAAATCCATGAAGATTTTCATAAACCCAGTCTGTCCTTGTTGAAATCTTCGATAAGAAAATCGTCTAAAGGTAAAATAATACCTCTATGCAGATTTTGAAAATGGAATGTTTGACTTTGTTTGCAATATTAAACAGCAATTTTAAAATTCGAACGAACTTTAGGAACATTTTTATCGACAGATTTTATTTAATAATACAGTATTATATTATCTGTGGTATTACTTTCTTTACGTACCTAAATGTGTAATAATGGCGTATCAAGGACAATTCAATTTATAAGAAGCTTACTTCAAGAACTACGATTTAGCTCTGCGTTGGCATCGCGTGTGGTATCCTGAGACAACTACCATCTAGAAAAGTTTTGTCGTGAAACGAGGGGGCTCATTTCGAACAATTTATCAGTACTTCACGCGCTTATGACCACAAAACCAACTTGGTAGAAAACAACATTATGTTCAATGTTGTTCTCTACCATTCTATCTTATAAATATGGGAACCAGCACTTTATATTCGATGCCCAGAACTTTAACCCCATCTTACTAATATTATAAATGCGAATATTGGTGAGGATGGATGTATCGATGTTTGTTACTCTTTCACGTCAAAACGGCTGAACGTATCTTGATGAAATTTGGCACAGAGGCAGGTTATAGTCTGGAATAACACATAGGATACTTTTTTTTCAATATCACGTGAGTGAGGCCGTGGGTGCCAGCTAGTCTTCTTCTTATATATTAAATTCTCGTGTCACAGTTTTCGTTCCCATACTCCTCCAAAACGACTGGACCGATTTGAACGAAATTTTGTGTGCATATCAGGTAGGTCTGAGAATCGGCTAACATCTATTTTTCATACCCCTCAGCGGGTGAAACCGCTGGGCACAGCTAGTTGTATATAAATACCTCTTGAGCCTTTGGTGCCCTAAGTCTATCGGAACATCTCAATCATCATTATTCTCCCTTATTCGGGGTCGGCGCAGCATGTCTTCTCCTTCCATACTTCTAAATTACATGTCATCTGATCAGACACCTCCATCTCTATCGAGACTATAGATACAAATAAGCACTAACCTTGTCTACTCCTCTCCAAGAAGGCCTTGAAAGATTCAATGTCACTCCTGGACCTGCTGACTGATGGCCCCGCCAACGCACACCCAACTACCGACAATATCACTAAAGCAGACCACATCTTGCTCTTTCAATCAATCAGAAACTTCCAGCCTTATATATTAATCGTATTATCTCATTAATTACTTAATTACAGATACGGGAGCGCACCCAAGCTCATTAAATAAACGTAATTACTTTGTTATTAGATGATAGAGCGATAATAACATTGATTTTGTTTTTTTTTACCTTTGTTGCGTTCCCAAAGGGTAACATGGTACCCTTTTATTCAGAGTCCGCTGTTGAACCGTCTGTCGCCAGACTGTATCTTATGCACCATGATAGTAAGAATTTATAACTAGAATTTACTGATGATGTATTTCTGTTGCCGCTATAACAACAAATAAGTACTAAAACACAAAATAAAATAAATATTTCAGGGGCTCCTATTCAACAAACATGATTGTTTTGGCCTTTTTTATAGATAACTGGCTTCGCTCGCGTAAAATTCGGTAGCGCCATATTGATTTGTAATAGCAACGCTAACTTTTCCCGTTTCTTCCCTCTTTCTCCCTCACATCCCACTTTTTTCATCATCAAAAAAATATTAGCCTATGTCTCCTGGTTCCCAACTATTTCTGTACCAAAATTCATCAAAATCGGTTTAGCCATTAAAGTGTGAAGAGGTAAAAAACAACAGGATGATACGGAACCCTTCGTACGCGAGTCTGACTCGCACTTAGTCGGTTTTTTTTTTTGATAACTGTCACGGTCTTTCCTAAGTGTGTACTTACACAAAGTTTGATATTAGTCGATAAGTTTGGATTTAGATTGACAACGGACACGTGTTAATACTGCACTGAAACGGCATCGCTTCGATTTAAACTGTAAGCGGTAAAAGCCTTTTATTTCATGCAAATTAAATTAAATAACAGTTTGATTCATTCATTATTTAATTAACAAGAACCCCTTCGCAAGTGAAGGTCTCCAAAAATGCGCATGTCTATCTTAGGGTTCTTCTAAAGCTAGACAGTGAGGGCCAGCCATTTTTGTAACGTCATCAGCCATGTGTCTTTTGTGTTTCTAACAATTATTGCAACTAGCTGCGCCCTGCAGTTTCCCCTGCATAGACCGGATGTGTTATTGATTGATTATTTTTTAAGTCTGTTTGTTAACCTCACTGAGAATGCGTCAGTGTCAAGCTTTCTGCCGAGACTGTCCATAGTCCGAAAGAGATACCACGACTCCGTCACGCAAAGGGTAAAGAATATTTCATTTATCTACTCTAGGAATTTCTCCTGTATAGTGGGTGCGTTTACAAACATTCAAACTCACATACAAAAACAGCCAGACCTGAAACAACTATTTGTATAACCTACAAATAGTTGTTTCGTGCGAGAATCGAACCCGCGACACGCAGCGCAGCAGTTTACCGCTCAGCCACTGCGCCAACAGTGCCGTCGAACTAATAACTAACTATTAAAGCCCTAAGTATATCAACCAATGGCACAGGTATCATTGTTTTGTTAGAAGAAGAAGCAGATTTAGTGTCATAGGAAGCTATGACACTAAATCTGCTTCTTGGGTAAAATCTGGGAATAAATAAAAATCCCACAATTTCCGGTTTTTCTACGGATAAGATTAGCTTTACCCTTGATTAGATCGATTACTTTTAATAGATATCACTGATATACCGACAGTACACTAATGATAAGATTTAGGTTTTCTACTTTTTGTGTAATTAGTAATTAGTTTGTAATCTCTCAGGGCTGCGAGTTCCCGGCCCTGGTTCAGTCCATGGTCCGGGCCGAGAGGCAATGGAAAGCGGTCACTTCCTTCTGCAGAGCAGTCATGCTAGCAATGGAGGTGGCTAGACGTTTGAGGGAGAGAACCTCAAACCAAACCCAGCCGCTGCGGGAGACGAGATGACTCCCGGCCACCGTAGGTGCGTTTCTGTGGACGGTGAGCATTGTAGTTCACCGTCCGTCTGTCCAGTGACGACAACATGTGTCGACGGGCGCGTTCGTGTTCCACGCGCGCCTTAAGGTGCTCCCACACCTTGAGCATTTTTTAATCTTAGGCGGTACATCACATTTACATGTAATGTACCGCCTAAGATTCACTTGCTTGTGTACGAAATCGAATCTTGGATTGTTACATTACAGGCGAATGCTCCCGGTGTGGGAGAGCACCTTTAAAGAGATGTCATCAAAATCGAGAGAAATGTCGTCAAAGCAGAGAGGCGTACCATGGCTTTCAGGGTTGCGGGTGAAGTCAATTGACTACACATCCGAAAAAAACCGACCAATTGCGAGTAAGACTCGCGCACCTAGGTTTCCGTACAACATTGCGACGTAAACGGCCATCTTTTAACTACTTAGACTTGAGGGTTATTTTCATGGACCACAAACTTGAGTATATGGTTTGAATTTCAATTTGAGTGCTTAGACTTAGAGAGTCATTTTCAGGGACCATAAACCTAAGTAGGTATATGGTTTGGCTTTCAATGCGATACAAGACTTACATGCGTTCCCAAAATTAAAGGTCGCTGCACACAGCGGGCGCGACGCGGCGGGACGGGACGGCGACGCGACACTGAGCAGTTGTTATGTACTAGATATTACGGACGACGCCACACAGAGCCGTCCCGCTCGACGCGACGGTAACCGTCGCGCCACGCCGCCGCCGCGCCGAGCGGGAATACAAGTCAGAAGCGGCGGGGACGGGCGCGGCGGGACGCGAGCGGCATAGGCAGTATAAAAACAGTATACGTTCGGCGTGAATGGGCGCGACGGGACGGGACGTTATCGCGCCCGCAGTGTGACCGATGCCGCCGCGCCAGCGCCGCGTCGCCGCCCCGTCCCGTCGCGCCCCGTCACGCCACGCCGGCTGTGTGCAGAGACCTTTAGGTTCTTGACAGACATATAGACAGACGGACAACATAGTGAAATGAAAGTTTCGTTTTTTCCTTTTGAGGTACGGAAGCCTAAAAAGAGGTTTGAGTTCTAAAGTACGGCCAACGAGAAGCGATACGAAAGGTCATTAACCTAAAGAACAACTGTGGCGTTTACAATCTCATTTTTAGCTCTTTCCATCTTGTGCCTTTGTCGTAATGTCTCGTTCTCCCGGCAAAAACATGACAACGTTAAGACGGGTTCGCCAACATTCGGGCGGCCATTTTAGATGGGGTTTTAGCATGGGTTTTGTTTACATTTGGTATCGCTTCTCGTTGGCCGTACTGTAAACACATTATACCATTCCTTAACGCCCGGTTCCAATAAACAAAAACGACTCGTTTTGCTTAGGTACGGATGGTAGTACCTATTTTGACATAAGTTCTATGAGATGTATGTCAAAATACTACCATCCGTATAAGCAAAACGAGTCGTTTTTGTTGGAACCGGGCGTTAATCTATATTGTTGAATCGGCAACTTTTGATCGGCATCTACCTTTGTTAAATTATGGTCGGTTCAGTCCGAACAATTTGACAGCACCGTTGACGCAGTGGCTGAGCAATCGATTGCTGCGCAGCGTGTCGCGGTTTCGATACCCGAAATATTTGTATGACCTGTTTATGCGATAGTCATGCAATACAACAATGTAAGGGATCCCACACAAAATTATTTTACATATTTTATTTTTGGACCGGCTCGCCACTCGCCCAAACCAGTGCTACTTCTTAAAGCCAGAATCAACCATTGCGGCAACCAGAAAAGCGGAGAGACGATGAAGCGCGACGCTATCCCAAGCAGACAATATAACTATCAGATTTTGACACCGGCTGGCAAAAAGCTTTTTTTTTATATCGTAACTTTGTAAATATAAAACGTTGTGTGGACAAGAACAGAAATTTCTAGGTGACGATTTTATATTGTATCGTGGGTGCGTTTATAAACATATATAAGTACCTACTCACATAAGTACACAAACAGCCAGACCCGAAAAAATATCTGTAGGCCATACAAATACTCGTTCCGTGCGGGGATCGAACACGCAGCGCAGCAGTCGATTGCTCAGCCACTGCGCCAAACGTGTTGACAGCAATTTTCAATTGCTACTAAAAGTAATAAGCTGTTATCCACATAGGACATTAGAAAAAAAATATGTACACTCATAAACTACTGAAGAAATATACCTAGATATGGGAACCCCTTTGGGAGTATTGCCTTTCAATTATAAAAATAATCTGGAAAATCAACACACAGTTGACGGAGCATAGCGTTTGTATTTGGATATTTGTTAACAGAGGCGGCGCTAGTCCAAATGCGAAGGTCGGCGACAAAAGCTTTGCGTTTCCCCTTTCAGTTCCAGATTATATCATAGCTAACACCAGCCGCTGTTTCCGCATTCTTTTAAGTCTTTACGGTTCTGTACTTCAACAGGAAAAAACGGACCCCTTATAGGATCACATTGGTGTCCGTCTGTCTGTCTGTCAAGACCCATTATACCCTTTGTGACCCTAATCGGAACATTTTTGGCCCTCTATGCGCGAGGCCGTCAGCGGTAGCCGACGTCGCTAACGCCGCCACTGTTTGTAAAACATAATAATAAATAAAAAGATACAATTGAATTTCCTCCTTTTTGCAAGTCGGTTAAAAACACTAAAGTGCAAATAGCTGACAGCTTTTACCTTTACCCTTTACCGCGATAATAAAAATAAAAAAAAAAACAAATTGTTTTGGATTATGATTAATAACTGAGATAGAACTATATTATATCATGCCTACGTCTTCAGTTCTGATGCACAATTCCGATAAGTTAGTTGGGACGTGTAATAAATAGATACAAATCGGAATAACTACTTAATGACAACCGCACCCACGATTAACGAAACATTGTTTATTACAGACATTCAAATATTTACGAATAATAGACGGAACAAGACGAAAAAAATCGTAATCCAATACTTGTTACCACTTGGTAATAAAACGTTCTCACTTACGCTTGTCAAGTAGCATTTGTAGTCAAAATCGAAAATTTTTTGGATGAAAAAAAAATGTATGAAAATTATCCAAATGTCCACTCTAAAAGTCTTTTGAATCTATTTGTTGGATTAATATTTTACTAGCTTATGCCCGCGGCTTCGCTTGCGCATAATTCGGGGTGTAACACAGTTCCGCTTTCCTGATATGTAGCTACCTGTAGTTTTTGTTTTTGTAATAGCAAAGCTAAGTTTTCGCTTTTCTTCCCCCTTCTCACTCATTTCTCACTTAAAAAAAACCGGCCAAGAGCGTGTCGGGCCACGCTCAGTGTAGGGTTCCGTAGTTTCCCGTCCGTCACAATAAGTCTTCCCAGTTATGAGGCCAACCGAACAATTCGGTAATACCCGATCCAATGTAATAAGTACCTACAGCGCCATCCCTTGGGGAATTGGGTTACTAATTAATACAAAGACGTGCAATTTCGATGGTAATTTTGGATTGCGAGAACCGATTTCAATAGTTCTTTTTTTGTTTGAAAAAAGATACGTTCAGGATAATAAAATATGTAAACAAAGTTACAAAAAATGCTTGCATATACGATTATACTACAAACTTAGTGCAGAAATTATTTTGTACAACTTTTTGTCTTTGGACAAAAACTGTTGTGTCAATCAAGTTCAAAATAATTTTCATAGAAAGTCCTTATAAAGTTCTACTTTTCAGATTTTTTTCAAATTTTCTAAACTTATGGTTCAAAAGTTAGAGGGGGGGGGACACATTGTTTTTTACTTTTGGAGCGATTATTTACGAAATTAATGACATTATCAAAAAATGATCTTAGTAAACCCCTATTCATTTTTAAATACCTTTCCAACAATATATCACACGTTAGGGTTGAAATTAAAAAAAAAATCACTTCCCACTTTACATATAGGGTGGCTACCCTAATAAAACATTTTTTTCAATTTTTTATTTTACCACTTTGTCGGCGTGATTGATATACATATTGGTACCAAATTTCAGCTTTCTAGTGCTAACGGTCACAGAGATTAAGCGAGGACGGACGGACGGACGGACGGACGGACGGACGGACGGACAGACAGACATGGCGAAACTATAAGGGTTCCTAGTTGACTACGGAACCCTAAAAAAACATCAAAATCAGTTTAGCCATTTAGGCGTGAGTTTTGATCTGACCCTCTTCGGTCTCCCGTCTTTTTCTCACTCGCTATTAAAGGATTGAGACGACCCTATGTTGTGAGTTACGCCAACTAAGTTATACGAAGGGTGACATAATAAAAGGAGCAACTCTGTTATCATTGTGCCGATTGTAGTAACGGCCAATGACTTAATTGCCAGAGTCTCGACGAACATCTGTCGAAGCTCTCCTTAGGTGGTTAGATCAAGGGCCTGATTCAGAAGGCAGTACTCCTCGATACGGCCCGCATTGTGAGGAAATTCCCGTCTCTGAAGCCCTAACCACCGGTAGCTTGGACCCTGCTCCCGTTACCGGCGGAAAAATATTTTTATGTTTTTTTTTAGGGTTCCGTAGTCAACTAGGAACCCTTATAGTTTCGCCATGTCTGTCTGTCCGTCCGTCCGTCCGTCCGTCCGTCCGTCCTCGCTTAATCTCTGTGACCGTTAGCGCTAGAAAGCTGAAATTTGGTACCAATATGTATATCAATCACGCCGACAAAGTGGTAAAATCAAAATTTGAAAAAAATGTTTTATTAGGGTAGCCACCCCATATGTAAAGTGGGAAGTGATTTTTTTTTAATTTCAACCCTAACGTGTGATATATTGTTGGAAAGGTATTTAAAAATAAATAGGGGTTTACTAAGATCATTTTTTGATAATGTCAATAATTTCGGAAATAATCGCTCCAAAAGTAAAAAACAATGTGTCCCCCCCCCTCTAACTTTTGAACCATAAGTCTAAAAAATATGAAAAAAATCTGAAAAGTAGAACTTTATAAGGACTTTCTATGAAAATTATTTTGAACTTGATTGACACAACAGTTTTTGTACAAAAAAGACAAAAAGTTGTACAAAATAATTTCTGGACTAAGTTTGTAGTATAATCGTATATGCAAGCTTTTTTTGTAACTTTGTTTACATATTTTATTATCCTGAACGTATCTTCTTTCAAACAAAAAAAGAATTATTGAAATCGGTTCTCGCAATCCAAAATTATTCTTTGTATGTATTAGTCTTTGTATTAATTAGTAACACAATTCCTCGAGAGATGGCGCTGTAGGTACTTATTACATTGGATCGGGTATTACCGAATTGTTCGGTTGGCCTCATAACTGGGAACACTTATTGTGACGGACGGGAAACTACGGAACCCTACACTGAGCGTGTCCCGACACGCTCTTGGCCGGTTTTTTACTTATTTTCTAAGAAATATTTAAAAATGTAAGCATAAAATTTAAAGTAAATAAAGGAGAAAAAATTCAAAGAAAATCAAGTTTAAATCAAAATCATATTTATTCATTTTGCGCTATATATAAAAAAAAAATCTTTATAATTCTACAAAATAAAGAAGAATACAATATCACTATAATACTTATGTATAAAATAATAACATTAAACATGGACGCCATACCACTCTTACGCTCCTTCTAATTTTTAATATAAAAATTATTCGGACCTCACAATCATACCATCTTTGCCGCACACATCTGCTACTTTACTGAATATAAAAATATAATCTAACGTACTAACTTCTTAACATTATCAGTTCAGTAAAGAGTCTACACAACTATAAATAGATGCCACTATTAATCGTAATTATTGGCAAAAACACGAAGAAAATACAATCACATAAAAATCTCAATGAAAAAAAAAATATTACATTTTTCATGTGGCACATTTTATTAACATAATTCAATTCTAAAGTATGAGCTCTGATATATTAATTAAACGATTACTGAAGTACTATTGCCCATCTGATATAATAAAACCTAGTAACTATGCAATTATATTTGTTTACGTCTTTCATTTTCATGAGTCATGGAGAAAAAACTGTACCTGCAGCCATAGACACACTGTGATATTATTTTTAATTTCAAAATCACCCACATGGCGCTGCTATATTTTTTTCAATGGCAACAAAAACAAGATATAATTATTTTTTCGGCCAACAATGGCGCTACGAGTGATTATTACTAAAATTAAAGAAAGTAGGGGACAACTGAATATTGGTGAACCTTTTTATGGAATGTAATAACACGTTCTAGGCTATGCTTTTCATCATAACTATGGGAACCTATGTCTGTCACATTTTTTTAGTCCACGAAAGGATTAAAAAAAAGTTTTATAAAATACAAATCAAATCTAAAATATTAGGCGAACCTTATGATTTCTTGATCATCTAACATTATTTATGTAACAAATTTAAGGCATTTCTAAGCTTTATTTATAAACACTACGTACTAAACTTTAATACTAAATCTATAATATACTTAATTGAGAATATTTTCTTTATAAAAATAATAAGTATTGCAATAAAGAGAGTTTTGCTCATAGCAATGTCTTATTTTACAAATCGGCAGTGAATGACTGGTTTTACAAAGCTGTTTTTTGCCAGCTTTGTCGAAAAAGGGGCGAAGACATAGCATAAAGGTAGCGAGAATTTAAACATTTTAAATCAGTTTTTTTTTTAAGAATTAAAGCTAAGAAAATACACTTTATGCTAAGTATTGCACCAACACCTTATTTAAAAAATAGCGAAAAAAATATATCAAACGATAATAATACGAAAATTTTAAATGAACAAACGAATTTATAACTTACAAATGAGTTTTTCATAAAAACTTTATAATTAATTCGATTTTCTGAAAGTTTCACCCCCAGAAAAATCTAGAAAATGTCTAATTTTAATTCTAAGCTGCACATATCAACAACTCTATACACTAATATTAAGTAACTTAATCAAAATGGCAATGATTACAAAGACATCCTATACTTAACGGATTCTTTTATTCAAATTCATAATAAATAATTATGAAATAAATGGTTTTAAAAACATCGTCGTATCAAAACTTGCGCTCGCAATATAATATACCAAAATAGGTAATCGTTGTAATTTTATCATATATTTTTTACATAATAATATTCAATTGGCATGGCCACAATCGAAAAATATACATTTAAAATTCAATAAAATGTTTATAAAATGCAGAGGCAAGAGTCAGTTTTCGACCATAGTTGAACACTAATTTTTTTTCGTACTATCTCTGAACTCATAGAATACTTGCATAATAGTAAAGGGCGTGAAATACTATCAACTAGGGTTGCCAGGTGTTAGGATAAAGCAGGACATACGTAGGATTTTTGATTGCTTGTCCGGCCAAAATAAGCGGCATCCGGCCTGTTAGGATTTAGGTAGGATTTTTCAATTTCGAAATTGATTGGCCAACAGTGGACCAAACAAAGAAACAAGCTAAACGTTGACACAATTTCCAAAATTTTAATTGTAGAGAATAATTTAAAACACATGTCATGCAAAGATTTTCATGATAACATATTAAAAGAAAAAGAAGTTTTAAAGCAAATTTCTGCTAACGAAACATATTAGGTTATTAGTTGTTGTCATACTTGTCATACAAGCTTTTAAAGTTTAAAAGTTTAGTTTTGTTTAAATAACGGAGAAGTTATGTTTTGTTTTGTTTAAATAAAGGAGAAGATATATGTTTTGTTTCGCTTACGTTACGTTGATTTTTTTTTTTTGTTGTTATGTTAATTTTGATAATGTTAAGTAAGAAAATAATTTTTGTTTTGTTATAATATAACGACTGATGATTAAGAGAGTTAGAGACTGATTTATAATAAATTTTGTTAATAATAAATTTCCATTTTTTTTAAGTAACACCAAAATTTTTCAAAATTGTGAGGCGTCTGGTTTTTTCGACCAAATGTTAGAACAAAAAAAAATAGTTTTACACTTTTTATAAAAAAATGGACAAAAAAAACAAGATGTCCGGATTTTTTACCCAAATGTCAGGACAAACTCACAGGTCTGTCCGGCTTTTGCGTCTGAGGACCTGGCAACCCTACTATCAACGATACTTAAAGATCTTTCTCGATCGAGGATGATATCCATCTGTCGTGAAGTATTTATACTATTATAAATAATTAATTGCCTTTGAGTCCATTTCGATGAGTGCTATTTAAAAAAGGACCAACCTTACACAGATAAAAAAAATGTCATGTCATTTACAAAAACATGGTGTCATTCTATTTGTATTTAAATTATTCCGTACCTTATCTAACCATTGTTCCCCTGGCCTTATATTTATTTAATATTACATAAATACAAATATAAAAGCAAATTGTGGCAGTGATACTTCAATTTGTCATGTCGTTGGAAAGCATTCGTTTTTATGTAACGGGCAACACTTTAAGATACTACAACGAGAATGGTTGGCAAGTTAAGAAGCTGTAATTATTTATAATCTTGATTTAAAAAGAAAAGTAATTATTTCACAAATATTTTTCGTTAGGAAAACTGTTCATTCACAGTGTTGCCCTTAACAAAATTGACTATAAAAGTAGAAAAATAGTTGAGTAGTTTTAGGAGAGCTAAACACAGACAAAAATAAATGCATTATTATTAGCTACATTGGCACTTACTTGATACAAATTATGAAACGAATGATTAAATCTTATTTTTATCAAATTAATAAATTGATTAATGACCAAAACTAAGCTCATTAATGGTCTTAAGCCATATAGGACATTATCTATTTGATTAAATTTGATAAAAAAAAAATACACATGATGCACAATAATACGAATGATGATGACTTTATCAAAAGCAGTCTTTTCACGTGTTTTAAGGCCAACAAGTAATGATTTATGATCGATTAAAATGTTAGATTAGGTAAAAGTAAAGTTTGATGACCGCCATAAAAATGCGCATAATATTTTTCAAGGCTTTCTAAGGCGTGGCGGTGTAAGGATCGCAGACTAGCTATAATTGAATGACTGATGAAAATACAAAAATATAGGATTAAAATCAACTCAATCCATGTCATTGTAGAGAGAATTCACTTAATATATTCTTGAGCAATGTATGAAGTTCATGACCTTGGAGGTCGTTGTGAAGTGACCTTGAAGGTCGATGTGAGGTCAAGGTCAATGGTCGCCGCGCAACAGTTCCATGAGTAGGTTGAAGCTTGGGCCGTCGCCATCTTTGCTTTTGTTGGCTGGGTTCAGCATTTCTTTGCCGACTTGCATGAAGAACTGTGAAATAGAAATCGTACTGTTAAAATGGGTCCTGCAAGAAACACGTTATATATGCTTACATAATTATTAGAATTCTAATTTTCTCCTTTAAATTTAAATTTCTCCTCCGAGATTATTAGTGTATTGTTTTATCTCTTGATTGCGAACTTTACCTATTAAATAACAAAGTTCAAATTCAAATCTCTAATCACAAGATCGATTTACGGAAAGCATATAACTCAAATTATAAATCAAGGAAGTGGTTTATGTAGAGTGCACATCAAGTCTCCTTCGTTTATTTAGAAAAAAACTACCTCAAAGAACAAGAAAAGTGACATAACTTTCAGAACATTAACTTTAGCTCAAACTAGCTGTTCCTCGCGGTTTCACCCACGCTGCTCAGCACCTGTTGGTCGTAGCGTGATGTTATATAGCCTATAGCCTTCCTCAAGAAATGGACTATCCAACACTTAAAGAATTTTCCAATTCCAACCAGTAGTCCCTGAGATTAGAACCGCGTTCAAACAAACAAACTCTTCAGCTTTATAATATTAGTATAGATTTCAAAAGCGGATATACTTTGTTGACTGATGCAGTTTTGAGGAAGTCATTCGTTTATGAGCTATCAGAGAAGTGAAAGTGTAACAAACATCCATCCATCTATCTATACTCACAAACATTCGCATTTATAATATTAGTAGGATATAGTAAGATGTGTTCATCAAGTTTACATATGGCAAACAAAATTGAACTTTATCATTCAAAGAACAATGTAGTTTCTCACCTGACAAGTCCTCTGCAGCTCAGGAATACGCAGCAATAGTTCTCCAAACTTGGCTGGAGTGCCAGGAGAGTGTGTCGCGATGTACGCCTGCAGTGCTGCCAACGCCTTCTCTTGGGAAGCTCGTACTTTCTCTACTTCACGTAAATCTGGGGCATCTGTGTGAAAAAGTTTGGACAATAAACACACATGGCAACACTTTTCTTTATATTTTTTTTTCATAACCATAGATAGAGAGATATAAAAAGGGTTTTATTCGCATTTGCTAACAACTGTTTTTTTTATAAATAAATATTGTTATTTTTATTTACTTAATTAGTTATTGTTATATTGCCTAAATGTCATGTTCTCAACGAAATGGTGTTGTTAGAAATTTTTTTATTGATGTACACACAAAACATTTTATAAAAAAGTAGATAAGGAAAAAATAGCACAAAGATACTGCTTATTTCATCAAGAAATCTCTTCCAGCAGACCTTAAGAAAATTCTTAAGATTGTTAAAATATCTGTCTGACTTTACTTCTAATTACTTTTTGTATTGCCATGGCGTATCAATGTTAACTAATGGATAAAGCTTTGACCATAGACAACGCTAAAGCGAAATAATAAACAAAAAATAATACAAAAAAAAATGCTGGGTAAAGACTTTTTTTTTGGTGTGAAATTTCACGTTTACGGTAGAAGCCAATGTTCCCCACTCAAATCTTTGTGCTGATAGATGCAATGATTGATTGAACGGGTGTCAGGGAGGTATTTATAGTAAAGTAATGACATAAAACAAAATTAAGTAAAAAAAAACTTGTGAAAAGGTTGGTACTATGGCTCCCAATAACTCCAAAACTAGAACTCGTGCCTTTCGGCTACGTAAAGGAGTACCCTTTATTTACAACTAGCTGTTCCCCACGGTTTCACCCGCGCTGCTCAGCACCTGTTGGTCGTAGCGTGATGTTATATAACCTATAGCCTTCCTCAAGAAATGGACTATCCAACACTAAAAGAATTTTCGAATTCCAACTAGTAGTCTCTGAGATTAGCGGGTTCAAACAAACAAACAAACTCTTCAGCTTTATAATATTAGTATAGGAATTTAATAACGTTCTACTCTTCCTAATTATTAAGAAGACTGGAGAATTCCTGCGGGTTCTAAAGAAATACCGCAGGCCCGGAACACAAAGGGTAAAAGAAGAGACTTGGGTGGGTTTTAGTCAGTAAAATGTCACTCCCCCGGTCCACCCAGAACGGGGGAAGTTATTTGATGATTTCATTTCCTATCCCTAAAAAAATCTTGGCGGAGAATGATGAAGACAGATACAGAATTAGACTGCACTTGTATTGACTTAGCTTCCATATTCGTTTACTAGCTGTTCCCCACGGTTTCACCCGCGCTACTCAGCACCTGTTGGTCGTAGCGTGATGTTATATAGCCTATAGCCTTCCTCAAGAAATGGAGTATCCAACACTAAAAGAATTTTCCAATTCCAACCAGTAGTCCCTGAGATTAGCGCGTTCAAACAAACAAACAAACTCTTCAGCTTTATAATATTAGTATAGATTACAAAGATACGGCACTTACCTGAAGTGAGTAGTACGATCACTTTGAGCGCGACGTATTCGTATCGGTCGACGCGAAGCCGCCGTAGATGGTCCGTGAAGCTCAACATGCGCTCGATGCACGGCGTCAGACCCAGTCTGGAGACAAGTGGATATAATGTTAGTATTCTTACAACTTCTATGACCCGGGTAAAAGCAACTTTATCTTTAACTGTATCATTAAAAAATAAGCTTTACTTTCGTGTAAATAAGTTTGAATTCAGAATGACTGATGTGACAAGTAGACTTCTAGTGTAAGCATAGAAGTTCCTGTTTCCGAACGTAGGTACAGTCAGCAAAAGAGGTAAGTAACCAGGTATAAACAGTAGAAATTTTCATCTATTATATATTTTAATATTTAATTTTTTATCTATTACAATATTTTTTGATTTATTTGATAGTAAAAAAAAACAGTTCATTAAACAAATTCTAAGAAAAGTATATCCAACGAGTCTATCTCTTTTACTTTTTTATTTATTAAACATGGATGACTTAAAGCTAAAGAGATAATAACAAAACTTTGCAAAAAAACTGAAAGCCAATAACAAGGCTTCACTTATACACACTTGAACAAAACTTAATTCTATGGACATTACAGTAGCATACGAAAACAAAACACGAAAAAAAAACAGCTGAATGCTTTTGTTGAAAGTACACACGACGGCACATCAACCTACAAAAACCATTTTAACCTGATCTCTCTACTACAGTGTGCGATCCATAGAAGAGAGACCAAGTTATAATAGTTAAGTATATGATAACCTGCCGTCGTGTGTACCAGCATAAATGATTGTACTTACTTAGCGCTCTGATGTAGCGTGATGCCTCTCCCTCCTCCCACTCGCACCTCGCCCGGAGTACTCACGCCGCGGTAACAACACGATAGTACTAGAAGTTCGCACCAGCTGTTGATCAGCAGGCAGATTTGATCATCGATCTTTAAATAAAAAGAAAACTCAATTAAATTTCACTTCTAAACTCTTTTAAATTAGGTTCAGATTATAATTTCAACATGAATGATGTAAATACGACTTTGTAATATAATATAATTTAAAAGAGTGTCCATGGAGTTTCTTGCCCATTCTTCTCCATAGAGATAAACGCTTTGGAATGGGCAATTGCAGTTCTTTCACAAGTTATTATGCGTTGTGACCGGGACTGTAGCTTCAACATTTTATTTCTTTACATTCAAAAGTGCCTGTAATGGTCTAATTTCTAAATAAATCCTTTAAGTTTGAGTTTACAGAATTTCGGGAGCCATCGTCATCAGGCTATTATTATTCTTAGTATTTCATTGAAACTCTCAATTAACTATCCGGTCCACCTAAATGCAGCTAATTACCAGTATTTTACAGGGAGTGACTGCCTATCTGACCTCCACAAACCAGTTAGTATACGGTAGTTCGATACCGCTTGGTAAGACTGGTTGTCAGACTTTCAGGAGAAAGTCTATCTGTAACGACTGTCAAAAATCTACAAATGACGGGACCAACAGCATAACGAGTAACTGTAACGGGTGGCCACCCTTCCAGAGATTAACCTAGGCAAGCGCGGCTTAACCTTACGATCCACCCGAGCGGCTGCTATTATTTAGCCACGAGCTCTTTCGTAAGTGTACAATAGTACATTTTGATTCAAGTGAGGCCGAGGAGAATTTATATTCAAATATTTGTTATAAGCAAATTATTTTATAAATGGTCTTATTTTTTAATTAAAATATAAATATTTTATTTCAATTAGACCATTACAGGCACTTTTGAATGTCAAAAAAAACAAAATGTTAAAGCTACAAGCTGTCTTGTGACCGGGACCACAAGACAATAACTTTTAAAAGTACTGTAATTGCCTAGTTAAATATGAATGAAACAAAAATATTCGCCTCTTTGCTCTAAAAAAAAATCGCTACCGGCCTTAAAAAAAGATTTGAACAGTTGTTTATTGTTATCTGTGGTGAAAACAGAACATTTTGAACCTAATCAAATGCAATTAGAGCCAGTTTTCGAGGAAGCTACTCACCGAAATATTCTTAAAGAGCGGCAAGCTCTTGCACCATTTGACAATCTTGTAGAGGCGATGGTCAGCGATATTGCACAGGTCAGCCAGGAAGTCGGGGCTGGAGTTGTGTGCCGTGATCCCGCTGGCGGCCAGCAGAGGGTTGGCAGAGGGACTGCCGCCGGTAGACTTGCCCAACCGGCTCAGTTCAGATTCGTTGTATTGCCACAGATGTTCCACATCCATTATTTCCTGACGAGTTTGGATAGTTTAGTTTGCGTTTAATTCAGATATTATGTTAAGATTTGAGACGATAGGGTCATAGTAACAATGGAAAATGAAAAAATACTAGATCAAAAATATGTGCAAATCAGCATGCCATGACTAAAAATCTGTATTTTTTTTTTAATCGGCATACTGACGTTCACACCGTAAGCGCGTGCTAGGGTCCGCTAGAGACCCTCAACCACCTCAAATTTATTGTATAGAATTATACTAATTATTATTCATACTAAATATATTTTACTGTCGTTACCAGAGTTTTTACCCTAACTATTCTGAGCTGGGAGTCTTCCAAGAACTTGAAATATTACCAGAAATAGCTATAATTACCTGTAATAACGGCGGTATATCTGGTGTAACTTGACTGTTACTGGACTCCCCTCTGCTGCTGTATGACCCGGGACCGTTTACCTGCGAAAGTAATATTTATATTTAATAAATTATTTCGGCGACATGGCAGCCATGTCGCAGCGCTGATATTCTGATAAAATACATAACAAGAATAAACAAAAATGAAATACAAATGTGGGTGTACTCATAAGCACTCTGCCTAATGTTGAACGCCATTGTGAATTTATATTTAGACATTGTTTTTCTTTAAATTATCTGTATTGTATTACTTTAATCAATAATGTACTAATTCACTTTTACTAAAATTGTTTGTGATTTCTGCATATAATTATGTTTTAGTAAGTCGTTGAAGTATATGTAAATCAGATATTATGATCGGATCAGATAATATGTGAGCACTAAGTCACTTAGTACATTTGTCAAAACATTCGCGTTACTTCAGTATTATGAAATGCACTCGTATAGTTATTGAAATAAAGTAAAGTTTCCAACTGACACAAGTGAGGCTGGAGGCGTGTCGCAGCGTGGTGGGCGCGTGCGCAGACAGCAGCGAGCCCGTGGACGCCGCGCCCGACAGCGTGTACGAGCACTGGTACGTCGAGCGCCCGCCGCGGGTACGGTCTTCTCTGATAGCTATGGACAAACACGAACAAAATTTATTTATTATCAATAAAAACATATTTTTTGTGACAAAGTAAAACCGCTAAAAACACGCTCATTACTTACTGTACAAAACTGTCTCAACGAAAGAAGTTCGTATATACCGTTCGATGACTCGAGGTAGCCCGCGAAATTCAAAATTTTCTTTTGTTATTGGTATTTCAGTGTCAGATTGTATGTTTATGAAATTATAAATCGCGAATCACCCAGAACCGGTTCCTTCTTTTGCCTTATAAACAACCCGCAAGCTGACAGGCAGAGACCCTGACAGGCCCCTCAAATTTTCGGACATCTCTTTGACACGCGCATACAATACGACGCAAAGTCAACATAGGTAAGTACGTCGCAAAGCCAACAGTTTTTTATTATTATAAACCATTTATTTCAGTTATAAATTGGGAATAATTGCATAAAACTTGTTCTACTTAATATTGATTGAGCATACCTTCAAGTTTCATCCCGCACCCAAGACACTTGTCAAACCGGCACGCGGGACACTTCTTCCTGGTGGTCACGGTGACGGGACAGTTCCCTCCCCGCAGACACATGTAGTTCTTGCGGTTCTGAACGGTGCGCTTGAAGAACCCCTTACACGACTCGCACGAGAAGATACCGTAGTGGAAGCCGCTGATCTTGTCGCCGCAGATTGGACATGGACTGGCCAAACAAATAATTATGTTATTATACGTTGAGCAGCCGCCATTTTAAATTGCACTATTGTTTTTAGTCGCCTCTAAATTACTCTGCCTATTCTATAAATTTTCGTGGCTAAATAATATCAGCCGCTAGGGTGGATCTTAAGGTTAAGCTGCGCTTGCCTAGGTTAGTCTCTGGATGGCTGGCCAACCGTTACATAGCTAGTTTTCTCCGTGCCTCGGAAAGCACGTTAAGCCGTTAGTCCCGGCTGTCATTTGTAGATCTTTGACAGTCGTTACAGATAGTCAGTGTTCCGAAAGTCTGACAACTAGTCTTACCAAGGGGTATCGTATTACCCAGTACTAACTGGGTTGTAGAGGTCAAATAGGCAGTCGTTCCATGTAAAATACTGGTATTTAGTTGCATCCGGTTAGACTGGAAGCCGATCCCAACAAAGTTGGGAAAAGGCTAAGCAGATGATGATGATACGTTGGGCATCCGCCATTTTAAATTGGACTTTGCTTTGCTGAAAATTCATCAAAATCGGTTTAGCCATTAACACGTGAAGAGGTAACAAACAAAAAAACTCACTTTCGCTTTTATAATATTAGTAAGGATTCCTGGATTTGAGCTGAATATACTAGGGGTGTTTTATTGGTATCCTCGGCAAATAATGTTTCATAGTGATACTGATTGCTGTGAAAATTCTGAAGCTCTTAATTTTTTTTAATTTAATTTTTTAATTTTATCTTGGGATAACTCATACACGTCTATCTGATCCCAAGCTAAGCAGAGCTTGTGTTATGGTAACCAGACAACTGATATACATACTTATATAATTTATAAATACATACATATTATAGATAAATCACACCCAGACACAGAACAAACAATCATGCTCATCACACAAAGTTTGTCCTGGGTGGGAATCGAACCCACGACCTCCGGCTCAGCAGTCAGGGCCACTAACCACTAGACCAACAGGCCCGTCCGTTAAATACTCCTTTAGACACCAGAACTTGGACAAAGAAGTAGAAGTTACCTGTTGATGAGCTGCTGTCTGCTGATACCCTGGTGGTGATGCAGTCGGTCCTCAGGCGCGTCGGGCTCGTCGTCGTGCGCGGCGTCGTACGCGGCCGCGGCCTCGCGGTACATCACGTGCGGGTGACGACCCTGGAATGGACACTACAGTTACAATTGGATGCTAAATCTGTGGTATTCCGAAACAAGAATGATTTATTCTTCGTTTAGCCCACTATATATTGTCATTTTTGCTTTTACTCTGGACGGTCTTAATGTGCATCGTTCTCACATATTTGTATAATCCTACTAATATTATAAATGCAAATTTTTGTGAGGATGGATGGATGTATGGACGTTTGTCACTCTTTCACGTCAATGAAATTTGGCAAAGAGGTAGATTTAGTCTGGAATAACACATAGGATACTTTTTTTCGATATCACGCGTTATCATTAGTCTCAATATGAATAATTTAACCATGACCTTGTAAAATTATTATGATTTAAAAGAGTGTCCATGGAGCTTCTTCCCCATACTTCTCGATAGAGATCAACGCTTTGGAATTGGCAACTACAGTACTTTCACAAGTTATTATATCTTGTGACTGGGACTGTAGCGTCATTCTTTTGTTTCTTGACATTCTAAAGTGCTAATTGAAATAAATGCTTTAAATTTGAGTCCACTCGTTCCCAAGATAAAAAGTCTTGACAGACAGCCAGACGGACAACAAAGTGATCCAATAAGGGTTTTTCCTTTTGAGATACGGAACCCTAAAAATAAAATATTACCTGTACTGGCGAGTGTGTGGGCGAGAACTCGGAGCTATAAGAGTAGCAAGAGGAGTGTGACGCGTCACTGTTGTTGCGAGACAAGGATGGAGTATAGTGCCGGGACGCTCGAGGACTTGCTGATGGACTACTGTATACGCTGCCAACAAACAAAAATATTATATCTAACAGAATTGGGTAGTTGACACCTTTAACCAATAATTTAAAAACACAATTTTTCTGAAAGAACACCTTATTCTAGACCTGAGAACTCCATTCATTTCAAAATAACTTAAAATTCGATTTTTAGTTGCTTTTAAATAAATAAATAGTTGCATCATTGACTTGACAACTTAGTGACGTCATCGGTTGCGAGTTTCATACAGAATCTATGGGGGAAGCGCGTTTTGACAGCTCATAAAAAGTATATCAATTGATTGGTGGTGTCAACTACCCTATTGGCAGAATTGCTTAGCTTAGCTTGCCTTTGGAACATAATTTCTAAGCAAATGAAATTATTATTCATCTTATTTGTATACATATTTTTTATATTTTTACATATTCCTTAGCAAAACAAAAAACATTTAAAAATAGTATCCAACCGGTATCGGGAACGATACAATAGACGAGCCGTGTCCAGGAGTACCGCTTTCTGTATCAAGCCCTTGATCCAGCTGCCTAACGAGAGCCTTCTCAGGTGTTGGTGGAGGCTCTTGGCAGCTAAGCCATTGGCTGTAATGACTATCGGCACAATGATCGCTGAGTCCACGTCCAGACGTAGGGACCGTCGTAAGTAAGCTCACCTGTGCGTATACATGGAATGTACTGCAGAGTCTGTGCTGGCACTGGACTGCACGCGCGGCAGACGTCCCAGCAGTGGGGAGCCGTGCAACGCACCGATCAGCTTGTCCATGCCCACTGACTGCTCGCATTTTAATTCTGTGGAAAAATGGATAAGTTTTCATTTTCAATATTAATGCATGGACACAGTTAGTGAATAAACCTGAGGTAATGCAAATGTTCGATCACTACACGGAACAAATATTTGTATTACCTATAGGTAGTTGTTTCCGCCGGAAACTTTCCGGGTCTGACTGTGTGTTTGCCCAACGTTTTACTAAAAAAACTTGTTTAAGTGTAGAACTATTAACATTTCCTTGAACTAATTTATCAATGTTACAAGCGATAAATAAAGTAGGCTCTTTAAACATTCGCAAACTATCAAAGATTAATTTGTTTGCTATGATAGACGACCGAATTCACTCAGTTAAGTTATTACAGACAACAATAAGTGTGAGTCAGAATCGGGCATCGAGGATTCCGTACATTTGCGACATTAATGGCCGTCATCTTTTTATTGCGTATGCTTAGAGGCTTGATTATTCCACAGCTCTAAGGAACTGCAAACTTGAGTATAATGGTTTTAATTTCAACTCGATACCTCCACGAATTCCTGAGATGTCTTGACAGACAGACAGATGAATAACAAAATGATTCTAGAATGTTCCGTTCTTTTTCATTGAGGTAGTGAATCCTAAAATAAACTTAGAATTTGAAACTTTCCAAAACCAACTCAATATGTAGCAAATTATGAATGGCTATTTTTTAAAGACTTACCGGATAACTGCGTCTCTTTCTTAATGGTCAGATTCTGTACTTGGTCCAATCCAGTATGTGGCATATGGGTGGACCCCTGGTCACTAAGTGCGAGGGACTTCGCACTGCTGGTCGGAGAAGAGGGTCGTCTTGCTAGAGAGAGGGATGTTCCATCTGTTAGCACTGATATCTGGAATAGAAAGATGGAAAAATAAATATTTGTATCTTTTGAACTAAATATGTGCTATAAATGTTTTTGCTTTCCAAAGACGAGCGCAATACAGGGTGATAAAGAGATACCGTGGCCCCGGAACATAAAGGGCAAAAAAAGGAACTTTATTTAGTTCATAAAAGCCTGCACATTCCCCCTTTTGCAAAAATTTGTAGAAGAGATTCTACAGTTTCAGACTTCCGTAAGTAAAGTTTTTTTGTTGTTATTTCTATGCATCTTGTGTTTTTATTTCAGTAGTTTTAGTTATGTATGATGATATGTCCAATTTTTTATCGATTATTCATTTTCTATGGCTACTAATCTAGATTAGCAGATTATCCATACAGCCGTAGAAGAAAATTATGTTGCCCCACACTGGGAATTTCACCTGTTTCGTGGGTGCGACTACCTCGGAAGTATAACTTTCCAACAAAAAAGAAATGAAAATCGGTCCACAGTTGGCGGAGTAATCGATGAACATAAAAAAAAATCGGTCGCACATAGAACCTCCTCATTTTTAAAGTCAATTAAAAAGCAGCATTCTCTTACCCGGTTCATGCTGAGACTCCTCTGATGCGGTTGCAGCGGCGCGCTATACTTGAGGTCCAGCACTCTCTGCTCGTCCACGCTGTGGAAGCCCTCGGTCTTCACGGGCTCCGTCTTGATGCTCACGTTTCGGAGCGTGTCGATCGAGTCCCTGGATGATTGCAGGTCTAGGGAGCTGTTGGTTTCGTCTGTGGAGACAAATGGCTAGGTAAGATTTGGATAATGTTATTAATGTTGCAGATAGGACGCCATTTTGAAATAAGAACTCAAAAAATAAAACATTCAATTTTAACATTGCTTGCGCAATGTAAGATTACGATGTTAGTTCTTCACTTGTATCATAGATGGCGTTATTGTACTTTTTGCTGCAGTACTTAACTGCTTGTTGTAGTGTCGCTACATACTTTTTAGGGTTCCGTAGTCAACTAGGAACCCTTATAGTTTCGCCATGTCTGTCTGTCCGTCCGTCCGTCCGTCCGTCCTCGCTTAATCTCTGTGACCGTTAGCACTAGAAAGCTGAAATTTGGTACCTATTTGCATATCAATCACGCCGACAAAGTGGTAAAATAAAAATTTGAAAAAAATGTTTTATTAGGGTAGCCACCCTATATGTAAAGTGGGAAGTGATTTTTTTTTTAATTTCAACCCTAACGTGTGATATATTGTTGGAAAGGTATTTAAAAATGAATAGGGTTTTACTAAGATCATTTTTTGATAATGTCAATAATTTCGAAAATAATCGCTCCAAAAGTAAAAAACAATGTGTCCCCCCCCCCTCTAACTTTTGAACCATAAATCTAAAAAATATGAAAAAAATCTGAAAAGTAGAACTTTATAAGGACTTTCTATGAAAATTATTTTGAACTTGATTGACACAACAGTTTTTGTACAAAAAAGACAAAAAGTTGTACAAAATAATTTCTGGACTAAGTTAGTAGTATAATCGTATATGCAAGCTTTTTTTGTAACTTTGTTTACATATTTTATTATTCTGAACGTATCTTTTTTCAAACAAAAAAAGAATTATTGAAATCGGTTCTCGCAATCCAAAATTACCACCAAAATTGCACGTCTGTGTATTAATTACTAACCCAATTCCTGGAGAGATAGCGCTGTAGGTACTTATTACATTGGATCGGGTATTACCGAATTGTTCGGTTGGCCTTATAACTGGGAACACTTATTGTGACGGACGGGAAACTACGGAACCCTACACTGAGCGTGTCCCGACACGCTCTTGGCCGGTTTTTTTAATTTTTGGTTCGAGGGCTTAAAAGTCAAACATGGCCGGTCATAGGTAGAGAAGTTAACCATGGTTGATAAATGGCTTTCTAGAAAGTTGTGTTGCTTCGATGTCGAATTGGTAAGTTTTGTTGTTCTAACCATCGCAAAGACTTGATCAAAATAATTATGTTAATAACAATTACCTGAATCCAGAATAAACATTTATTACCTATAATATGTTAATAACAATTACCTGAATCCAGACAACCAATCTATATAATATTGGGTATATAAAATGATGAATTGCTGTAAGACATTGGGCCATTCAACTTATAACAACAGAAGGGCTACTATGACATCTTATAGCAATTCTTATTCCACTGAGTGAAAGAGATGGTGCTAGACACCCTGTATAGCTCTGTCCCTTTCCCTCAGCGGAATAAGAATTGCTTTAAGAGGTCATAGTAGGGCTACTGAACTAGGAAGTGGCGATGGGTGGGCGTTTTTGGTGACAGTCTTACTGTCTTGTGTAATGGCGTTCAAAAAGTGCTGATCATCAGCCTTGTTTGAATAATTGACTTTTGATTTTGAGCCGAAGTTCGTTAAACCGATATGAGACGCTTAAATTTTCGTAATTTCTTTGTGTATCATTCGGTGGCGGCATCTTTTACTCAAAATGAATGAAAACCTTCTTGTGCCAGCCTCACTCAAGGTATTCCCGCGATAGAAGCAATGTCGTCTACCCATCTCAACGAATAAATCAATACTGACCATTATTAACACTGGTGTCTATGACCATCTCAGAGTCTGACAGCTCGCCCTCCCAGGACATGGGTCGTTCGCGCTCATTGCTGGCCATCTCTTGCGCGCCGCTTAATGAACGCTTCTTCTTGTTGCGCATGTTCACCTGGAAAACAAGATGGCGATTTTAAGGTTTACTCATTGCAAAGATCTGTGAACTTCCTGATAAAACTTCTAACGTGATTTCGTTGCGTAAAGTGGTAATTTCTCTAGAAAATAAGGAAATGCAGCGAGACAGCAGTGCCCAGATTTTTTTTTATCTCTGTTTTCATAATTGTGGATGATAATTGTATTGTTTCTATTTAATAGATATGTAAACACTGTATCACAGCCACAGGAGGTCAGATAGCTGTCAGTAATATCAACTGTCAGTACTAAAGTCAACTATTGGAAGGTAGAAGTCAAAGCATTTATTGTAATAAGACCATTACATGCACTTTTGAATGTCAAGAAACAAAATGAAGCTACAGTCCCGGTCACAAAGAATAATAGCTTGTGAAAGTACTGTAGTTGTATGTGTACCCTTAACTGGGGATTGGTGATGCTACAAGCGTATAATACAATAATGTGTTCCTGATATATCCCAATCCATACAGAAGACGTCATTTGAAAAGCTTTGCATTTTAACTTTCACTAATGACTACAAATTAGTGATTAATTGGATGAACAAAGTATCCTGTCTACTTTCTTTTGTTTTTCTCTTAACCACCACGGATTCAGCCAATTGACTGATACATTGAGGAAATACTTCTTAGACCCGCATGGATTCAAGATAAGTTGTACATTGCGATCATTTATACCAGGGTTGTCCAACCTTTAGACTCTGAGCCTCACACAACTTAATGCTAAAATACCAATTTGTCTGTTAAGTTTTTTTTTATTTCTTGGGAAGAGGGGCCGAAATGGAACATCGATAACAAAACAAAAATTACGACAATTTTTTTCTGGTTATTTAATTCCGATTGTAGTTTAAATCTGGTGCCGCACAGCGCGCCCTTTTAGGTCACCCTGCGCCTCCAAGTGGACGCCCCACTGGTTGTGAATCCCTGATCCCTGCTTTAGCGCACATATTGACTGACTGTATCCGTTCGTAAATGCAGCTTAATGTGTAAGTAGTGATCTTGCTATCCATGTATAGTCCTCTTTAGAAAGACATACAATGTGTCCGGTCACGTACTAGCGATATTCTATGTAATTATATAACAAACATTCTAGTACCTACTCAATTAAATTATTTTTTTATAAAATACTACCATTTTATTTTTCACAATAGTGTTTACAAAATTTTTGTTGATTTGCATATTACTTTGGACTTTAATTTTGTTTTCTAAAATTACGAAAATTTAAGCTCATCATTTCTTAATACAAACGATAGACATTATTGTTGCCCTCTGAATAAACCTATTTTCGTCTCAGTAAGACCAAAACTTTGAGAGATATGATTATTTTTTGTACACGCACAGAGAATATTTCAAAATGGCTGCCAAAAAGCGGGCAAGTGAATTAGACCCAAGTGTGTATCGTAATAGTATATTAAAACACTCTTTACATAAGTATCTAGAATATCGCTAGTTCATGACCGGACACATTGTATATATCAGAATCAAAAAGGAAAGAGCCTGGTTGGTGAACCCTAAGAATTACAACTGTTACGATCACCGTTTTCAGGGTTCCTGACATCAAAATAAAAAACCGGAAACCTTATAGAATCACTTTGTTGTTCGTCTGTCTGTTAAGGCCATTTATCTCGGTAACTCGTGGAGATATCGACTTGCAATAAAACCATATACTCAAATCTGTGGTCTCAAGCTGTGAAAAAATCAACCTTCAAGTGTATGGAGTCAAAAGCGTTCAAACTTGCGTCATAAACAGCCGTATCTTTTGACTGCATGGACTCAGAGGGTTGATTTCACAGCACAAAGGGGCCACAGAGTTAAGTAAGTATATGGTTTTAATTTCAACTTGATCCACGCCGATCCAGCCTGTCCCTTGCTGTCCCTCAGCGACGTCCTAAGCCGAGGCCCGTACCCCACAAGGGTTGCCCTTAGCGTGTAGTCGCTTAGTTTGTAAGTTTTTACCCTGGCTGGAGGTCTTAATTTTTAAGGCATCCACAGGAGTCGCCCCGTTAAGCAGACGACAACCTCCTTGGTTGAACTACGAGATGCCATTCATAAAAAAAAAAACAATAATCCCAGTGTGCAACCAGCTATCCGTCGTTTCACTTGTCCTCAGTACGCATCAAGGGCGTCGCCAGCCGATGGCGCAGGGGGGGGCAAATTGACTTTACCTAGGTACTAAAATTCATACTTTCTCATTCTCTATGAATGAGAAAAGTAGGTATGAATTGTAGCTAAAGTCGACAGCACATGAAGCTTTTCATTTGTACTACGAGCCTTACATCTACAGCGATTGTAATACCAACAGTATCTCAGTACTATATGAATACTAGCTGTACCCAGCGGTTTCACCCGCTGCTCACATAGGGGTTTGAAAAATAGATGTTGGCCGATTGTCAGACCTACCCGATATGTACACAAAGTTTCATTTGAATCGGTCCAGCCGTTTCGGAAGAGTATGGGAACGAAAACTGTGACACGAGAATTTTATATATTAGATATATGTATTCTGTGACAGTACAGAGTCCAATGTGTAAAGCTACACGAGCACGAGCTCTTGACTATGCAATAAAAAACTTGTAAATAAGTTATAATAACATTTATTAGAAAAATAGAATAAAAAGGAATTTGAATAAGTGTACAGCGTATTTTTTTTAAATTAGCATTTTTTAATATTATAGTGGTCGTTGTTTGTTTATATTAGGTTAATTAAAACATAATTTTCGGGGATTCATTGTAAACTTCTCGACCACTTTATTATTAAAATCTTGTAAGTTTCCATGTATAAGTTTACGGTGCACACTCATCATGGCCAAACCATTGAGGCGATTTTCACTAATAGTGCTTCTTAGCCAGGTTTTTAGTCTCCTGAGGCTGCTAAACGATCGCTCTACCGTACACGTCGTGCATGGAAGAGCGATCAAAACTTTCAACGCTTTTTCCGTGTCGGGAAATAAGGTTTTTGCTTCTTTTAGGATATCAACAACGGTTTGATCTGTTGAGTTTGGTTTATTATGCCAGAATTGCTGCCAAAGCTCGACTTCAATTTTTATGTTTGGTAAATTATAAAACTGAGCGATAGTTTCACAAGTTTCTGTGAGACTTTCGACTGACATCGCAACTATTTAGATGTGATAATAGCGCACAAAACAAACGTAAAAGCGGGCAGTGGCAACGCTAACGCACGAATAAATGACAGACAGCCGCTAAAACAAAGGCGGCTGTGCGGGGGGCGCGAGCGCCGCGCGGTTACATGTTGCTTCCCTACTCCCGCTCTCCCGCTTTAACGATAGAGTAGATTAGGAGTAGAATTGGTGCATTCATTCGAGTTTCGACATACGGGAATGATTGTTCAAGGCTTGAACTTCAAGCAAATTAACTCAAAGACTTAGGACTTTGGTTGCATTATATTTGATAAGTTTTTTAGAATCTCTAGGGGGGGGGCAGCTGCCCCTCCCTGCCCCCCCTTGGCGACGCCCTTGGTACGCATACTTATCAGATAGTAGGATTAGAACAATAAGGATTCAATATTTACCTCGTACTGATGTTGTGAGAAGTCGATCTTGGAGATTTCGGCATCAGTGGAGTCTTCATCATGAGGCACTGAAGACACGCTGATGCGCACGCCGCTCGAGCTGTATGAGAACTGACCTGGAAGCAGAAATTCTAAGGTTATTATACTAGCTAGTTTCAGCCCGCGGTTTCGATCGCGTTCTTCTCACCCGTGGTGATATTATAGCTTCAATTCATGAAATAGTGGAACAGGAGAACTGAAAAGTATCCCCTACATCAATTGTCATAACATTTTGACGAAATGGTTGTCTCAATGGCTGAATGATCGACTGCATGTCGCGGGATCGATCCTAACACGGAACAAATATTTGAATGGCCTACAGATAGTCGTTCCAGGTGTGGCTGATGTGTATGTCAGTTTAAAATGTTTATAATTATATGCATCCACGATACAAGAGAAATTTCTAGTGTGGGTCAAAGTTAAAAAATAAAACGTGTGTACCTGTTTATAATATTAATGTCAAGGTTTAGGATTTTAAAATCCTTACAAATATTATAAATGCGAAAATGAATTTGTTTGTTACGTCTTCACGCCTAAATGGCCAAACCGATTTTGGTGAATTTTGTTACAGAGAGAGCTGAGACCCTGGAGACGGACATAGGCTGTTATAAAAAAAAAGTGAGATAAGGGGGAGAAAGAGGAAAGACAAGGGGCGAAAGCTAAATTATAATAAACTAGCTTCCGCCTTCCCCTTTTCTTCGCTTCTATAATATTAGGAAAGATGTGCAGGAGCATACGAAAAAAATCGTCAAGTGTGTTTTCGTATAATACATTGGTAACCGAAACCGCTAAAATTGTGTCTCGCATAATTGACGCTAGTAGGTACAGTCAACAAACTTAAGCTCTGTCTTAAATTCCAAACATCTTACTGCTAACTAAACAAAAATTAATTCTTGAAATTAATCGTAATAAGTAGCTAACTGGTGGCCGTGGTTTAGTCTAATTAAACTTGTCGCCAAATAAGCTACATCAGTAATTAATAAGAATTGTACAGACGCCTGCAGGTCAAGCTACCCGAAACTGTCAATTTTTCCCAATGAACCTTGAACTTTAGAAATAAAGTCGAAAATCTATCAAAGAAATCTGACAGATTGTGGTAGCTTGATGTGCAGGCGTCTGTACCTGAATTAACTGAACTGAAGGAACTATTTCAGTTTCTTCGTAAAAAGTCGGCAGTATCGTTAATGTTTACCCCATTTTTTATTTAGTGTATCTGTGTATCTATACTTTGATATATGTATTTATAGTACTTTGTTTTATATTAATAGTATTTTATATATCCATAAAGTATTTTTTTTCTGTTTTACACCTGCCACTGTTTGTCTATGCATCACCCAAAGGTTGAGTGCTAGAAAATGCCTATGGCATTAAGTCCGCCTCTGTACTTTGTACTTGAAGTGTTAAATAAATTACTGTGCAAATTGAATTGTTTTAGCTACCTATATTAGGCGCGAACAGCTACCCTAACATGAAGTGTTAAAGCAGAACTTATTCCGCTGAGGGAAAGGGACAAAGCTATACAGGGTGTCTAGCACCATCTTTTTCACTCAGTGGAATAAGTTCTGCTTTAAGATGTCATAGTAGGCCTACTGTACATTAATAAAGCGCGCGATGCAAAATTACCGAGAAACATATTCAATCTTTAAATACGTGCAGCGCTTTTTAAGCTCTTCGCAAGGAGCGCTGGAATTCTTGGAATGCATTTTTCAAGTGCGTTTAGCATTAAGATTTCCGGCTTGCAAATGGACAGCACTTTAAAATGCTAATGTCTCTTTTCGCTAACACCTAAATGCACTGTTGGAATTTTGTCTCACAGTCGGATTTAGGCATTAATATAGAAATCGCCGAGGGTTACTGAAAACGGGCATTAACACGATCTATGCATAATACCATGTATTTTATCGTATCAGACCTTGCCTGCACTTGCTTGGGCCCTATCAGAATATACCTTGGCGCTGTGCTGCCATATTGCAGCACCATGCTAAGATGGGGGGGGGTCTTTTAGCCTCGTACAGGACTATTTTTTTTATTTATTTATATTGTTTTTAGGTTTTGCTATTATTTTTATTTATTAACTTTCTTGTATACGTATACGTTAAAGCGAGGGTCTTTTATGATGAATTAGTTTTTGCCCGCAGCTTAAAAAATAGCCTATGTCCGGCTCCAAGGTCCCAACTATCTCTGTAACAAAATTCATCAAATTCGGTTTAGCCATTTAGGCGTGAAGACATAACACACATACAAACAAACTCACTTTCGCTTTTATAATATTAGTAAGGATTTGCACATTTAGTATAGCAACTTAAATGAAATACAAAAATAAATAAATTACTCTTGGATCTAGTTTTACTTCCATCAAAACGATTCTGTCAGTTAAATATTGCATATTTAATATTAGTGAAGATTTTAGAACATTATAGTCATGTTCACAAGGCAAATGTGATCTGAAGCTATGCAATACAGAGAGGTTTGGCAGACGCAAGGGGAGGCTTTTACCCAACATTGGGACACAATGTAGGCTACAAAAAACAACCGGTCAAGAGCGAGTCAGCCGCACCGAGGGTTCCGTACAAACTTGCGACATAAACAGCCATATCTTTTGACTGCGTATTTTTACACAGCGCAAAGGGACCACAGACTTGAATTTCAACTCGATAAATCTATACTATATGTATAACATTACTAGCTGTTCCCCACGGTTTCACCCGCGCTGCTCAGCACCTGTTGGTCGTAGTGTGATGTTATATAGCCTATAGCCTTCCTCAAGAAATGGACTATCCAACACTAAAAGAATTTTCCAATTCCATTGAGATTAGCGCGTTCAAACAAACAAACAAACAAACTCTTCAGCTTTATAATATTAGTATAGATAAAGCTGAAGAGTTTGTTTGTTTGAACGCGCTAATCTCAGGGACTACTGGTTGGAATTGGAAGAATCTTTTTTTGTTGGATAGTCCATTTCTTGAGGAAGGCTATAGGCTATATAACATCACACTACGACCAACAGGTGCTGAGCAGCGCGGGTGAAACCGCGGAGAACAGGTAGTAATATTATAAAGCTGAAGAGTTTGTTTGTTTGTTTGAACGCGCTAATCTCAGGGACTACTGGTTGGAATTAGAAAATTCTTTTAGTGTTGGATAGTCCATTTCTTGAGGAAGGCTATAGGCTATATAACATCACACTACGACCAACAGGTGCTGAGCAGCGCGGGTGAAACCGCGGAGAACAGGTAGTAATATTATAAAGCTGAAGAGTTTGTTTGTTTGTTTGAACGCGCTAATCTCAGGGACTACTGGTTGGAATTGGAAAATTCTTTTAGTGTTGGATAGTCCATTTCTTGAGGAAGGCTATAGGCTATATAACATCACGCTACGACCAACAGGTGCTGAGCAGCGTGGGTGAAATCGCGTGGAACAGCTAGTAATATGATAAAATACGTAATCCGGATCCAGACAGGATGTCCGGTTTACGTGGACGGAGCTTGCAAGCGGAAAAATTGTGCTATGGGCTCTCCCCTGGCACAGCATCATGCTGAGTGGTGACCTATCTGTCGCAGTCACGACGTGCAAGCTATTTTTATTTTGTCCCATAGGTAACATAATTATTATGTTTGCTGTAAGAAAACCCAATTCAGGGTTAAGCTCGCCGTTGTACATAAGCTACATATTGTAATTTGTGTGTTTATTATTGTTTTGTGTGCAATAACGAATAAGAATGTATTTGTAAATATTTGTGATGCTTTGCATGTTTCTATCAAATGGGTGGTTACCTATCCGAGGACTAACCCAGGCAAGCGTAGCTTAACCTGAAGTTCGAGCCTGGCTGTTATTATTTAGCTACGTGAAATAAATATAGTTTCCTATTATAGATTGGAATCATATAAGGAGATACAGACAACATAACGCTAAAGCATTTTGACATCAACAGAGTTCAGGTCCCCCGTGTTTGGTGCAATGACCCCGCTATCACCGTTTATTATTATAATTTTATTGCATGACGTGAATATTATTATTTTGCACGGCTTTACGTCTGTTTTTTTTCTACAGAAAACAGCATTTCAAAGTCAATTTTTTTAGATGTTATGGATACTATTTTGTCATTTTAATTTAATGTCAGCCTAATTCCGCCAAGCCCGTTCCATCATAGGACTACAAGACGTACGGCGATGCGCCACCGTTACATGGTAGACATCCCACCCACACGCACGAAGAGGTTTGGGAATACCTTCGTTGTGCGTACTGCTAAGGAGTGGAATTCCCTGCCGGAGTCTGTATTTCCTGACAGCTATAACCTGGGGGTCTTCAATTCAAGAGTGAATAGGTTATTTCTAGATAAGCGTGCTTCATCGTCGACCACATCATCACTTACCATCAGGTGAGATAGTGGTCAGACGCGAGCCTATCAATAATATAAAAAAATAAAAAAAGGGTATATTGGTTGGTTTAACTTAATAAATATGTCCTCCACAAGCTAAACAAAACATATTTTAATAACACATTTAAAAAAACTTTTTATTAATTATATTTACTTGTCAAGTATTCCATTCACAAAACACTCGTTGGTCTTTGTATTGTATACTTTATCTAATTAATCTTATTTAAATTCTCGTGTCAGTTTTAGTTCCCATACTCCTTCGAAACGGCTTGACCAATTTTTATGTTTTTTTATGTATTTTCGGTAGATCTGAGAAGTCGTTTTTTATTTTATTTTATCTGAACATTGGGAGAAACCGCTGGACACAGCTAGTACTAGTAAATACTTAGTAGCTAGAATTTTCGCGTTTATAATATTAGTAGGAACTATAATATATAAATATATATAAAGGCAAAAGTTTGGATGGATAGATGGATGTATAGATGTTTGTTACTCTTTCACGCAAAACTACTGAATTAATTTTAATGAAAATTACCAATAACTTAGCTCATACGTCAGAATATCACATAGGCTACAATTCATAAAGATATTATAATTAACACTTGAAACGGGATATTTACCATGTTTATTATTTATATTGAGTTTCCGATATTTCGGCGATGTTGCAAACGCCATGATCACGGATGAACTGAAGTTATTGCGGGTGGATGTTTACGAGCAGACAAAACGATCTACCCTCTTTCTTATTCGTTTTTTGCATTCGTTACCACTAACACTGTCACTCACAACTCGATTCTGCCCTTGACACACACACGCCGAAATATCGGAAACTCAATATAAATAATAAACATGGTAAATATCCCGTTTCAAGTGTTAATTATAATGTTAGTAACCATGTCAGTTTAAAGACTTATATCATAAAGATATTGTCCTAAAGATTTTTTTTTATATTACAAAAGCGAAAGTGAGTTTGTTTGTTTGTTACCTCTTCACGCTTTAATGGCTAAACCGATTTTGATGAATTTTAGTACAGAGATAGTTGAGAACCAGGAGACGGACATAGGCTTGAAAAAATGGGATGTGCTATTACAAATCAATAACGCGCAAGGGTAACTGTGTTACCCCGAATTTAACGCGAGCGAAGCCGCGGGGCGCAGCTGGTTGATAATAAAATAATACCTAATGCTAAGAGTTCGATCGTGATATCTATAGTATTTACGCAAGACACGTACTCGTTATCAATGAGGTAAACATAAACAGTACATACACGTGATTGCATGGAAACAAAAACAAATGACCCATATACATAATATAAATAATTAAATATACTAGCTGTGCCCCAGCGTATGCGTAGCAATGCAATTTTCTACTTTTCTATCTACCCTATCTTTCAAGTTGGATCTAACTGCACACGGTGTGTAAATTTAATTTAAATCGGTTAAGTAGTTTAGGAGTTCATCGCGGACAAACAACGTGACACGTGATTTATATATATTAAGAAGATATATATATATAATATATTTTTTAAAACGTTGCCCCACACCTGGCATTTGGCATTTCTCCTGTATCGTGGGTGCGTTTACAAACATTTAAACTCACATACACAAACAGCCAGACCCGGAACAACTATCTGTAGGCCATACAAATATTTGTTCCGTGCGGGATCGAACCCGCAACACGCAGCCCAACGATCGATCGCTCAGCGTCAAATGCCATGCTGATGAACTATTTCTCCTATAAAACCCCAGTAAACAACGGAAACTATAGAAGCCACAAAGTTTATTTACAAAAGAAACCCTTGGATTGATAATGAATTAAATTGAGATGATGGTCGACATCATCTCAATTTAATACATTGATAGAACCATGATGAACAAAAGTATACTCTGTATGGCTCCAAAAATCCTTTCTACTAATATTATTAATGCGAATGTTTGTGAGGATGGATGTATAAATGTTTGTTACTCTTTCACGTCAAAACGGCTGAATTTGACCCAGAGGTAGATTTCTAGACTAACACAAAGGATACTTTTTTTCGATATCACGCTAGCGAAACCGAGGGCGCCAGCTAGTATTTAATAGAATATCAAATGTAATTAAAAATTTAAACTTGACACAATCTTACTATAAGTCCTACTGTATCAACAAAAAGCACACCAATAAATACTTTGTCTTTTAAAAGTTTCATGCGATTAAAATTCATTGGAGTTTTTTTAATCGTATTTTAAGTTGTATTTTTATAAACGACTAGCTTCCGCCCGCAATTTCGTCCACGTGGTATGGTTACTTTGGGCTAACTGACTAACTCTAACTTTAACCCGCGTGATGATCAAAAATAAAATTATCTTTCTTTCCCCTTTTTTCCCTCTTTCTCCCCCTATCCTCACTTTTTTAGTCTATGTCCGTCTCCAGGGTCCCAAGTATCTCTGTACCAAAATTCATCAAAATCGGTTTGGCCATTTTTTGCGTAAGGGAAATCATCAAATATCTTCCCCCGCTCTAGGTGGAGCGGCAGGATTTTCAGACTTTTACTGACTAAAACCCACCTATGTTCCTTCTTTTCCTTTTATTTTGCGGGGCCGCCGTATCTCTTTCGAACATTCCACAACCCCGGATGAACCTCCCTTATGTTTCAATATTTCTGATATTTTACGAATTGTATTATCAAACTGGGGCACTAAAATGGCTTAAAAACTTATTTTGAGCCGCTTAAGAGGCCATTGTAGGGCCCCAGTTTGTAAAATAACGGTCAGCAAAGAAAGTTTAACAAGAGCTGGCAGTGTTTCATGTGCTATAGAATATTTAGATTGACAGCTGTTGAACTTTCGATATTCTGATCCTGTTCAGTCTCATTGATGAACACAATCACGTGTACCTACCAGGCACCTACTCTTTCTATCCCGAAGGATGGTATGGCAATAAGAGCTGCCATGAAAGATGTCGATTAATAAAGGATGGACGAAAAAGACATGCTACGCAGACACCTTTTATTAGTGTATGGGAAATCCTACTAATAATATTTAAAATGCGAATGTTTGTGAGGATGTACGGATGTTTGTTACTCTTTCACGTCAAAACATCTAAACGGATCTTGATGAAATTTGGTACAGAGGTAGATTATAGTCTGGAATGAAATGTCGCTATCAAATAATTTTCCCCGCACGGATGGCCTGATACACCTATCAGGCTTTTATTGACTAACTAAACAAATCAAATCATTTATTTTAATTAGACCATTACAGGCACTTTTGAATGTCAAGAAACAAAATTAATCTACAGTCCCGGTCAAAAGACATAATAACTTGTGAAAGTACTGTAGTTGTAAACTCCAACCATGTTCCTTTTTTGCCCTATATGTTCAGGGGCCGCCGTATCTTTTTCGGACGACCCGCGACGGTGGACAACCCGCAACCTCGGATGCCGACCCCTTAAGAATTGATTAAGGGCAGGAAAATGATGCCCATCATCATTTTATGTAAAATCTAATCTAAATTTATTGTCACAAATTATTAACTCACTAGTTTATTGTAGAATTAACAGTTCTAACTTTTTTTTTATCGAAAAGGAATTTGTTCTGCAATAATGCAAATACCTGTACAATATTATCAAAATCAACTGATATGCTTGCGTTTAAATACATGTGAGTTTTACAAATCTCTTAGATTAGATATATTTACTTAAAAACATGCAAATAAGTAGCATAATCTCTAAAAGGGAAAAGTAATTTTTTTCGTAAACAGAAAGATCAATGACTTCGTTCGGAAAGTTTCGCTATAAGTGCGAAGTAAATAGATGAGAAAACAAATAGAAGTAATGCCTTTTGTTGATAAAACAATACATCAAGCACACATATTGTATGTTGGCATAAGTTACCGAGGTATAGATATATAATATGATTAGTTGCCTAATTTTATGTTTTTAACTTTTCTGTATTTTTTTTAATTCATAATATATTGATATCGACATTATCCACCACCCATCTCTGTTTATTGCATACAAATAATGTTATATTATTAATACAAAATATTTCTATGTTTGTTTAAAGACACAGATTAAAAGATGTCTTCAAGGGAAAGAATGTACGATATTTATTTGGAAACGTATAAATATTTAAGTAATGTGAAGATCTTACCGTTGCTAGTCTCTGGGCCCGACATGCTGATAGTGGTGACAGACACGTGTCCCCCCTCCACCTTCACCGCGTCGCCCTCACTGCTCATCGCGGTGCTCATCACCATCCAACCCTCACACCATCCCCACAGTTCACCTCACTAACTATCGATACTTTTGTCCCAATCGATTTCACAACACTACACTATTATAGCACCACACTAAAGTTCGTCTACGATAATAGAAATAAATCTTCATAGAAAAATACAGTCCGAAAATTCTTCAAAAACTATTTTCTCTTTTCCGCATAATTTTTCACTACAAAAATATTTCTGAACGTTTTATCATCTTGTGTCGCCACTCATTTTTAAGGCAACTTTTAGGTTCAGTCTTGCTGTGTACGTGTTCCGTTTACATATTTTTCTTTCTGAATATTCGTCGAAAGACCAAGATGTTCGATTCGAAGTCAAATGTTGATGTGGAGGATTACAGCCAGATGATAAAACCAGCATCTTCGGTAACCTGAAACAAAAACAAATAAGAATTATTTATTGTTACTGTTGTCACAACCAATTAAATCACACCGCAAATGAATTAACACTGACCCAGGCTTATAAGCGACAATAACGAAGAACTTCAATTTAAATGAAAGTCCATATTATTTTCAGAGCTACCGACTGGTTTAAAAAAATATGCAATTAAAAATAAATTAAATTGAGGCCAAAACGACAAAGCTCTATCCGCGCGTGGCTGAGTTCGAATTTGGAATAAAGAGTCGGACGTTTCGAAACAGTGTGTTTGTGTACACGCACGAGACGTGGACGCGTCGCGCGGCCTTGCGAGCGCACCCAGTGCTGTGCGATAGCGCGCGGTATTATTATCGATACGCCTCTCGACCCCTCGTGTCATTGGCATTCTGTTTACGAGGGCGAAGCTCGGTCGCGATAGCGACGGAACGCGTCATACCCACTTACTGAATGAATTGCCGTTTTAACAATGCAACGTGATTTTTAGTCAGCTCACCTTCAAATTGTTTCGGACAATAGCCATGCTGATTAACTAATGGATAAATTATTTAACTGTTATTGACTAGCATAGCTTATCAGTTATAATAGATATCATTAGCAAATAAAAGGAAATACACACACTTTATCAGTATCAAATACCTGCTACTATTGTTCGGATTACACGGTTAGTTATCGATAAAACCAGTCACTAGTACAATTCAAAGAAGGGAGTGGGGGAGGGGCGTTGTGCGGCCTTCACGGAGCCGGTTGTAGCGACCGGCCGGCCGCGAGCATTTCGCCTTTCGCGCAGGACTGGTCCGCCGCTCCCAATACCGCGCCACGGCTGCATACTCGATAATGTGTGAGATGAGTGTATTATGTACCGAGTTAAGTAATTAAATACGAAACCTATTGCAAATGCTACAGACAAACATGAGTCACAATGTACCGTTGAATTTAAAGTCAACTCAATACCGCTGTGCACACTATCCATTCAATTTCATAAATCATTCGTACCGAATGTCGAAACGTTTATTTGATTCACAATGAAATGTATAATGCAGGATAGATATCAGTCACTACCGTCTGGCGAGCCAATTAGCGTCCAATAAAGTCCCTTGCCCCCAGACATTTCTCAGTTATCGCTATCAGACACCCAGACATGCTGCAGTGCAGTCGCCTTGGTAACGCAATTAACCGCCAATTACGCAACGTATATCTTGTCTAGGTTGCACCAATAACGAAGTGTTTAGAAACAGTTATTGTTGTATTCCTGTATAATTATTAAAAATTGTTTATTACTTACTTCACATTTATCCCATAAGACAAGCAATCCCCAGCTTTTGTTACACAGCTATCAAATTCAAACAAAGAAAAGATGAACTTTAAAAAAAAAATATTTATCTTAATCTATAGCGCTTGACGTGTATCTTGATCTATTAATAAATTCTGTTGAGATTGGAATCCTTCATCTCTTTCTTTTGGATAGTCAAATAGTATTTTAGAGCGAGACGAATATAATTTGGTGTCCCAATAAAAGGAGTTCATCCGCGAGCAAGATGGCGTCACCGTGGCCTAGACAAGGCCGAGCGGTCATTTGTACGATACGCCAGACGAGCTGCTTTGTCTGCCTCCTATTTATGGATTATCTTTCCAACGCAATATGGCGGATGCAAATTTTTACAAGGCTCTGTCAATATTTATTCTGAAATATTACCGGAAATGTTACAGAACAAGCCTATAACCACACGAACGACTGTAACTAATTCATTAAAACATAGGAAGAAAAAGTGTGTTTTTTCTAATATCTAGATCAGGATTTTCCGCATCCAGACCGGTTCGAAATGTTCAGCAATTACATTGGTACAGAACCAGTTTCGTAACGTTGCATTAAGTAACTAAAGATATCATGCACCAAGCCGAGATAATGATAATACTTTGACAGAAATATGCAGGCATTTACCGCGGTGCATAAACTGACACCAGTTGCCCAACCTTAAGCATTTAGTGGTTGCTGAAATACTTAAGTAACTCGGAAAAACCGTTGCGCATCAGATTACTTGGAACGGTATTTATAGGCTCGGCAATTGATGTCCTTGCTTTGTTGTAGTCAGTTATCGATAAGGCTACGTGAGACGAGGCGTCGACCGATAATTATCTTAAGGTCACAGCACTATCTGTGACGTAGACAATGTTCCATGCATTGTGATAGTGATGGATGGGCCAAACACTGATACAGGTGTACATGTATTATTTTCAATTGTATACAATTTAAACGGACAAAGTTTGGTATTTCTTTACTTTTGAAGGTTTGGGTGATCATATCAAAACAAACTTTCAATACAAAAAAGACAAGTCCATTTCGCCTCACTCAAAGAGTCCAAAGTCCAACTGCAAACAGTACAACATAATCACCCAACCAAAAAGACGAGTAGATCGTGACAAAGCAATACAATACAAGTGACGGTACGAATACCGTTGAGGAAAATTGTGAACGTTAATTTCCTACATCCTTGACCCCGATGGAGTGAGGTCGTCTTTGAGGGCGACGCACCCTATCGCCCACGAAGACTGAAATAGAAGAGGTTAAAGCCCCCTAGCACGCTTCTATTGCGAACAAAGAACTATGGGGTGGAGGTGTGACGGTAAACTATGATTATGGGTCTTTAATTGAACATGAATTGGTATTTCATGACTATTTTCAACAAAGGGGTATGAGGAAATAATGACAAATACGGTATTTTTTGGTACAAACATCTTTTTCTTAGAAAATCCAAAATATTATATTACCTGCTATGCAAGTTAAAGAATGTGTTGGTCATAACTTGCTGATTTCATAGAAATTTAATTTGATTGCATCATGATTTGATGAATCAAATTTAATGATAAATGTGCATGCAAGTACGTGATTTTTTTTTTGCAAATGCGTCGTTGTAAAAAAATCAGCACAAGAATGAATCCAAGTTTGCTCCAAAACAAGACCCGTTTATTCACTTACTAGAACATAGCTTTTCAGTCCATTATTCATAAACTAGACAAATATAAAAGTCTAGACTGTTAGAAACGTGACTGTATTAGTCATAGAAGAAAGTACCGGAGGTGAATGTCTGATCTTCCGGTATTATAGCAACGGCCTTCCCTGGTGCCACGCCAAAAGGTGTCACCCGAGTAATCACTCTGTAAACATCATGTGCCATAAATTAACAGTGAGGCTTTCCTCGTTTTTCGTGGTGAAAATCCGGAATTCAGATAAATATCAATGACGATTGAATCGCCCTGTGTCTATTTCGTACTAAAATAAAAGTTTATAAGTGTCGTTGGTCATATTTTTTTCGATATCGATAATTAGGAAATGTTATTGTACTTCATCCCTAGTGTATTTTGGTACATTTCTGAACATTGTGGTTATATTCTTGGACATGAATTCTTAATTTTCTTTTCTTTGGGGTAAGAAAGAAAAAGAGTCTTTTTGTCAGAATATAGTACTTACAAAATATCTAACAGTTATTACAGACTCATATATTCTACCATTTCTGGTGCAAATATTTGCATATACCCTATGTATCTAAATTCAATTATAATTATACCTATGTATCAAAAATCAGAGAGAACTAATTAGATTTGATGATATTTATTTTTCATTGAGGTACTCCATTGTAGAATAATAGCATTTACATAAAAATAATTCCAATAATCATCGCTTGAATGAGTTTAAATTAAGGCATTTAAATGGCAAATCACGATACAGTACGAGTTATTCCTAAACATATTGGTGAGCCAAGAATCCAAGAAGGGTTGTTGGTATTAGGTAAATAGATGGGAGAGCTAAGAACTTAGTATGTGCCAACGACCGTTCTCTTGGTAAAATGCCAATACGTGGATACTAGATTGTCATTAACTCATAATGACTAATCAACACCACTTAATAACATGAAATACGACGTTGTTTATTTTGGCAGCACGATAGTTTTGTGAATAGAAAAGTTCATAGACCGCTTATTCTTAAAAAAAAAGTGTGTGTGTCAGCTCCGACGCACGACTGGAGTTTACTCCTTAAGTACGAGTATCTAACCATACGCAAAAAGAGTTTATTCAACTGAGAAAAGATTAATATCACATGAAAGGGTAAATTCACAAATTAATGAAAAAAATTAGCAATACAAATACATCGACACTGATAGAAACAAACAAGCCCAATTACATATAGTATATAGGTATAGTCGCCTACAGCATACCATATGTACGTCTTAATACACTCACAGCCTAATTAGAAAGTTGCGCACTAAAGGTGCGCACCAAAACAAAGTGACACATTTTCGTTACTTTAGTAGGTTTTACCCCTCGAATTTTTCTCATACAGGGCGCCTTATATATATGAAAATCGATTCTTAAGGAGTAAACTCCAAAAATTTAACAAAAAAGTATTTACACAAAAAGAAAATGATAAACTAACATCAAAAAATCTTTCTCATTTAGGTACTCACTGTATGATATGACAGAATGAAATTCGAAATATGAATATTCAAAAATCTAATAATCAATATTAATGCTTAAAGAAAAAGGTTGAGGCAACAGAGGGGGTGGAATGCCCACTATTTTAAAGTACTATTATTTATTTGGTGACTTATTTCATAATATGCTTTCATCAGCACTAAAGCTTCGTAATCAGACAAGGAGCATAACTGTGACAGCTCTCTCCTAACACAAGATCAATTTATTAATACGGCCTTAGTACAAACTTCAGACGTCTGCAATAAATATTAATATGACTGGCTGGGTTTATTGATTGCCGGCTAAGGTCATGCCCTCACTCCCTCAGTCTGGCGCCAAGTGCCAACAGGTGGCATTTAGCGCACTACCGCCATTCTACCAAATTGATATTTATGAGCATTTCCTACTGTCTAGTCTGGTTGAAATATCGAACAGTACACCAAAGTGTGGTCTATGGTTACCTTACTTTACTGGGACTGAAATGTATGTTTAAGCTTCAATATTTCCGTAACTGATGGTTCCCAGGTATTGACCAAAAAATAAAACTTTTTTAGTAAAAAAAAAACAGACTTCAAATAAAATTAATAAGTGTAAAGTAAGTTTGCTTCCTGAATTCGGTGACTTTTGTTGTTTCATCGGTTTTTTGGTAGGTATCGACTTCCGATACCAAATAATGTAAGTAAGTAAGTTCTTTCCACTTTTTTGTATTTTTTGGAGGTCGGATTTTTATTTAGGGCAAAAGCTATAAGCAAATAATCCACATACAGTGGCAGAAAAATACGTATTATAGAAGATAACTCATAAACTATTCAAGCAATATAAATAAAATTGATATTCTAGGGACCATCTCGGGAAAATCAGCCTAAAACTAACGGAGAAATCACGTAACAAACCTACAAAAAAGCAGTCGAACTGAGGAAAATGGATGAAGTTATCCTTTTTTTAAGAACACGTCTCTCGTCTTTGTTAAGGGTTTTACACCTACTATATTTATATACATTATAATATATGATGTATACTTATAATATGTACATATTTATAAAAAAGAGAAACACAGATTTGTGTAGTTTTAGGAGTCTCAAATTGTGCATGGGGTATTCTTTTCGGACGTAGGTGCTCACTAAGACCAGATTTTGCAAAGTTCAACCCATAGTTCAACTCCTAAGAAGGAAACAGGGTGGCCAGTTTTGTATAGGAGAACGCGATTTCTTGGTCGGATTAACTTGAAAGTTGGTTGGCGGCTAGGCAGGCTTTCTCGAAAATAAAAACACTATATAACATCACATCGCTACAATACTTACAAGCTTTCCTGGAGACCTTAAATTCAAGGCATCCACAGGGATTGCCCGTTTAAGCAGACGACAACATAAAATAAAAACTTATAAGCTGAGCAGTGGGTGAAACAGTTGAGCACAGCTAGTGCAGAAATACTCGCGGAGAAGGCGCATTTTATGCTTCTGTAAGGTTTTATAACCATACCAATGCTGGCTGTTTTACCATAATGTTCAAATACTCAGGTCGTTTTAAAGTTAGAATAGAAAAAGTCATTAAAGAATAGTAGTATATATATTAGTCAATAAAGAATATTCTATCTATCTATCTATTCTAGCTTAGTGTTCACATTACTATAGCCAGCTTGCCTTACTAGTTTTCATTTTATTATTTATATATGTATCGTCTCTTTGTTTTTCATTCTTCAGCAAGTGGCTTTGAATTTGACTGTACAATGTAGACAACTTGTCCAATAAGACCTTCAACAGGAAGGTCGTATTCGACACATATTTATCTATCATTATGTGGTGTTCACTAAAACACTTGTTTGACTTTGGTGGTTTAGATGAATAAAACACTAAATGTACAGTAAGCAGTGTGCAAATCGAAGGGACCATCCAGTCGCCAGGAGGACTAGTTAAGACTGTGCAGACGTAGCCATCGAGTTTATTTGTTTACATCAATGTTGGTTTCCCAAGGATATTTCGCAAAAAAAAATTGTATTTGGTTAACAAGATTTCATTCTGTTTATACTAAGTAATTCAAAAATTCCTTAGATACATAACATGTTTTCTGCATACTTTTATTTCGCCACAAAGGTAAAATTACTTGGCCATGTTGTTTCCTCCCCCCTCATTACAATACATACAACTCCTTTTCAAAATTTCTGTAACAGGCGCAACTTTAAACGAAAACCTTTAGTACAAGAATTTAATTAACTCTAGGTCGTTATTCCTTCAAGTACTGGCATTTCCGTAAGCTCCCGCGCATGTATGTATATAATATTAGCACATAGTTATAAATATTTACTGGTTTTACGTCATATAGCATAACAACAGCTGTCCAAACTGCTTGGGTAATAAAATACGTAATTCTGAGTAAAAATGACTTACAATTAGCAATTATTGTTTCCATGTCCAATTGGTCTACACGTCATACTTTTTAACCACGATATTTGTTGAAGCTCAGGAAACTATCAGCAGTTATTATCACCTGGTATACCTTAGCCCACAGCTGGGCATAGTACGAAGCTTTTCGTGCAAAGACTTCGTGCGCATAATCAGCTTATTCAATACATCATCATCATCATTTTCCTACCCTTGTCCCTTTCCACGTTTTCTTTTTCTATTCTCCCCTCTCAGACGTCACGGCATCATTTACTCCTTTCTCCTTCATATCTTTCCTTACACAATTCATCCATCTTTTCTTTGGCCTTCCTCTCGCTCTTCGTCCATTCAGATTCATTACTCTTTTAGTCACATGTTCTTCGTCCCTCCTCATTATTATTACGTATCTTGAAAACTCGCATCATTACGTGTATCAAGATAATTACCTATGGTCTGTGGAATCACAAATATTCTCATTCGAATATGCGAAAATGAACTGTACTCTTGTACAGTATAAGAAATACACTCGGCTTTTCATCTCTAGGGAAGAAGAGGTCAGGCTAGGGGTCAGTGCAAAATACATGTTAGTTAGTTTTACCAACATGCCGCTGCAAATAAAGGAGGCTGCTCAATAAACCGTACTATGAACGTATTGACCGTGCTATAAACGTATTATTGACGGAAAGACATATTAAACGGATTGCTATGTCCACTACAATGTAATGGAATGGGCAACTACAGTACTTTCACAGTTATTGTGCCTTGTGGCTTCATTTATTGTTGTCAATGTTTCGACAGTTCAAAAGTGCCTGTAACTGGCCTACTTGAAAGAAATGATTTTGATTTGTATTTACAGCCTATCTTATCCGTTCTGTAGCCCTACTATGACCTCTTAAATTCTTATTCCGCTGAGGGAAAGAGACAGAGCTATACAGGGTGTCTAGCACCATCTCTTTCACTCAGTGGAATAAGAATTGCTATAAGATGTCATAGTAGCCCTTCTGGTTTAGAACGTTCAACTCGCCGCTAGACCGCTCCGTCACAAACCCACACCGTCGCGTGTCATGCACGGAGCGTCAACAACTGTCGGCGAGAATATTTTAAAAGTGCGAACACCATACGTGCATGGCACAAGTGACGACGCTGTTGGTCAGTGACAACGGTCTAGTGAACTTGGTCTCCTACTTTTCAATACAAAGAATATTATTTATCCCCTGACTAAACAAGAGAGGTAGTTATAAGTTTGTTGCCGGGCACGTTCCTAGTACAGTCAGTCGGGCATAGGTGAAGTGTGCAAACTCCTTAATCATTGGTCTTACCTGTGAATGATCTGTGGTGAAAGATCTCTTTGAACGCGGAACGTAGTTAGGTTATTAGTAGTGAGCATCAGAAATAATACTACAATCTGTGCAAAATGGCCCTAAATGGTGATAGTCTTCAAAAGTGATATAATGACGGATGTGAAAAAAGACACATGCAACAGATGACAAAATATGATTTATTTTCGTTGGATCCCAGTTTTTGATCCCATTTTTTAGGTATTAACGATAGGCCCCATTTCATATTACATACATGTTATTACAACATGTGTACATTTCAGAAGAAAAGTGATTTAATTTATCAAATATTTCAAAAGCACAGTGTGTGTCTATTTTCTATAAATGCAGGTCGTTTCTGGCACTCGCCGATAAAGTGGGATCAAAAAGTGGGATCCAACGAAAATAAACCCAAAATATTACAATACAGAAAAAAGAACCTATAAAAATCTATATATCCATAGATGCTGGATTTCGTACAACCGACGATATCCAGCATCTATAGGTAACACTATCTACCCCATAAGAGTCCTAAAACACAGGCTTCTGGTCTAGTTAAGGAGGCAGAAGTTCGCCTTTTTAACACGTTTTCACTGTACAACATTTATTCACTGTTTGCCTATAATATATAAAATTTCTGTCTTTATGTACAAATAAATTATTATTATAATAAAATTAAAAATGTAAAAAAATATCATGTAAATAGAATATTATACAAACATACTATATTGTGTAATATTTAAATATCATTTAAGTAAGTCAATAAGAGCGTAAATAAGCGTTACTTTATAAATAAAACTTACAAGAAAAAGAAACACTAACCACGACAAGTACAGCATTAAATCATTCATGAAAGGCGGTGTTGCATACAATTAAACGGTAAATCTAGAATAACCGCGGGTCAGACAAGTTGCTGTATAATGAGGAGGCTGGACCATAAACTATTTGGACACCGACAGGCGACAGCCTATCTATTGTCTCTCGTTAGTTAACGAACCGATGGTTATTTATTGAGAATTTATTTGGGTAAGGCTTTTGCATAATAAATGAAAGTATAGTAGTGTTAATTGGCTGTTCTTCCGAACGAAATGATGCTACAATCAAGCTGTTTTTACTGCTTAGATAAGAACCGCTTTAGTGTTCGAAAATCAATAAAAAAAAAAAAGAAAAACAATGTTCAGCAAAACAAACTGCCGTAAAGTTGTCTTTGGCAACAACAGACTAAGTTAAAAATCTAAAGTCAAATCAAATTATTTAATTTCAGGCACTTATACGTCGAGAAAAGGTGCACCGGGTTCGGGTTGATCGTTTCCTATGGAGAAGAACCGGGAAGAAACTTCATGGTAACTCTTTTAAAATCATTTGATTTTATAAAGTTATTTTAAAACGTAGAGCTCAGGCCTAGGTGAACCCCGGTGTCACCATTGTGACGATCGCCCGGAGGACACGGTGGAGCACACAGTGGCGGTCTGCCCAGCTTGGGGGGAGCACCGCCGTGCCCTCGTAGAGGCGATTTGCGGCGGCGATCTCTCGCGTCCGGCCCTGGTTCAGGCCATGGTCCGGAGCGAGAGGGAATGGGAAGCGGTCACCTCCTTCTGCGAAGCAGTAATGCTAGCAAAGGAGGAGGCCGGGCGTTTGAGGGAGAGAACATCAGGCCAACCCAGCCGCCGCGGGAGACGCCCAGGGCGCCGGGCGCCGCGAGACGACTCCCGGTCACCGTAGATGCGGGCCTGTGGACGGTGAGCAATGGGTAGCTCACCGTCTAGCGCCAATAGACGGACAGACGTCCGTCTATTGACGAACGACAGGCCTTTCGACGGCGCGTTCGTGTTTCACGCGCGCCTTAAAGAGAGTCAGCAAAGCAGAGGGGCTTGCCAGAGCCTCCGCCTGCCGGGGTTGCGGGTTGTTCGAAAGAGATACCGCGGCCTCGGACTGTAAAGGGCAACAGAAGGAACATGGGTGGGTTTTAGTCAGTACAAGTCTGACATGCCCCCCCGCTCCGCCCAGAGCGTGGGAAGTCATTGGATGATTTCCCACCCGAAAAAAAAGGCCTAGGTGAAAATCAAGCAACTGTTTCATTTAGTTGTAATAAACGAAGGAAGAACGGTAATTATTTGGTATTCACTGTCGTATGTGGATAGTGTAAACTTAAGTCAAGAGATTAAAGATAGAATGAGGAGTTCCGGACTCCATATTTTATGCAGCAATTCCAATGACTCTGAAACCGTACCATACAGAACATAGATCTAATCCACACGATACGCGCGTTCCAAGTTTCCTACCTCCGACACAAGTTGCTCAAAACTAGATAAGATCTAGCACAATCTTAACTGTAAATACCTTAGAAATATTTAGATCCTAGACAATTTTCCGTGGAGCAACGCTAGTTAAGTAATGCGATAATAATGTCGGCGGCGCAGGCGCAAGTAAACGTTGTACACCTTGATACTAACTGCGAGAATACGAGTTATGTTATTGCGGTCGCGCAGATTTGTTGCTCTGTCTGTAATGTTGATTGTATTCGTAAATGTATTTGTAATATTGGACAGTAAGTTGAGAGATAACGAAATAGCTAAAAAGGGTTGGTCTGCTGTGTGGTAAGTACTAATTTTGTTCATAATAAAATACTTGAACAATCTGCCGAACTCATTTTCAAAAAGTAAATCGATTGAATATTATAATTTAGAAATTAAAATAACCCGAGCAAAAACAATTGCTACTTTAAAAAAAATCTTTTTCACAGATGAAGAAGGTCGCGTTCACCAATGTTCCAATTTCAAAAGTCATCATTTCTCGCGACAGTCTCAATAAGGCCAAGGTCTCACCGTCTGGCCGTACGCAAATATCTGGAGTTAGCGACCTCGGCGTTCTATCTGACTAGCTATTAAATGTATCAATCATAATTTTGTAATGTTATTGGTTGTTTGGGTTTCCCAATTTAAGAGCAATTATGTTATTGACAGAAAAAAAAACTTGTTCCAAATCCGTAAAGAAAGTCAACTATTAAGCAAAAGTCAACTGAAAAGTAATAGGATAGCCTTAGGTAGGTCCCCTAAGGCTATCCTATACAATTTATAAAAAAAGGGTTATGTTCCGTGGGGCTGCTTGTTATGTTTTAGAAAAAGGATAATTTGGTATTGCTTTCCAATAATTTTAAGCCGCAGTCCTACACAGGTCTAAATAACTGACCATGAGTCAACATTTAGATTGTTCAAATCATAGATACGTGCGTGAAGTTTGATTTTTTTTCCTGATATTTTTAGTTTCGCGCCGATTCTGCGAGCAACTCGCTTCGATGAAGGTAAAGACAAAACTTTTTTTTTATTCGTAGGCTTTTAGGAATTCATAGGAAAAACTCATCTATCTAGTGTTTACGTACGTTTAATTAATTGGAATGTTTTTATAGGTTTTATTCCCACGTTAGCAAAGGTCGTTGTTTATTTATCAATGAGTAATTAATGTCAGGCATGATATTTCTTTTAATTCCATTCAACGAAGACGGATCTTAGGATAATTGAAGATTATTTTGCATTTAATTTGCAAAATAATCATTAGGCGAAACTAAACAGGTCGTTTAATGCTACTGATGCATCAATCACAAACTTATAATTATTTTTAAATATTGAAAACTCCCACTGTCAAAATATTGAATATTATAAATTTATAAGTACTTTTAATTCTATGCATGAAATGCGTTGACAGAATAACCTTGTCGATACAGCACAGATATAATTATAAATCACGGAGAATGGAAATTCTTAGCATACCTGTTCCTTATTCCGTTACTCTGGTGCAAAAATAAACTTGTTGCCAATGGAAACATTCTTTTCGAAAAGCCTATGGTATTAAATAATTAAGAAAAAAAATACATTATTTTATTTTGCACAGACTGAGACACACATTCTGCAATATACACACACGAAATTTGGACATGAAAGAAAGAAAAGTACCAACTATTTATTTAACATACAACCTAACACAAATCTGCAAATAAAAAAAAATCGCGGTCACTCTGGCGCTTCTCCTTAACAGCGTAAGAAATATAGTTATTTTGTTGTCAAGAGTTGTTTTGGTAAGTTTAATATACCTGTCGTAGGCTCAACTTGCTGCTTAAATTATGCTGCAACGAAAATAGAAATTTATAAAAAAGCCGCAACACTATGTTAATTCTCCATTGGTAATTATTTTACACCGGAATGAATCTTTCTTTTTTTTAGCCAAATCTTTGATTCCGTCACATTTTTACTTTTGATGATCATGTCTCAAAATAACTTCCTTACCTCATTATTCTGCATAGCTAATTGATATTTCATGAACTAGATAGGCACAGCGATTACTAAAAACATGTTTAGCAATACAGCCTTCGATGTCAACTACGCAATTTCGTGACTAAACATCAAGTAATTAATTTATAAGGACTTCACATGCAAATGTTATGCAAAAACGCAATCTTGATTAAATGTTTGCCCCAAAATGGAACTCAGAATTAATTAAATGCAATTTACTAACCACAACATTTGTAGAACAAAACTTTGAATATTTGAATATGGTAACATTAAACATTTTAACCCTCACCAGCCAGGCTTGCTTTACCAAAAAGGTTTTAATTTAAACTCTAACCTGATCGTCATTAAATATAAAATAAATCTTGAGAGAACAAAATAAAAATATATACATTCGCGACTTCCCCCATAGGGTAAACAGAAACTGCTACGATCTAAAGATCTATTAGAGAACAAATTACTTGTACTAGCGAAAAATCAATTAACCACTAGACGTGGTCAAAACACAACTCACGATCTGCAGATTGATCAGTTGATCACGAATCTCTTGATTGGAGGTCCTGAAGGATGCGTGACCAATCAGGCGCAGGCATGGCTAATCAGAAATTAATCAGTTGATTAGAACGATCTGCGATTAGCGCTCAACGCATGAGAATTTTAGTTCTTCCCTTTGGTTCCTTGATGGCAATGACGCGAAAATGTTTATGGTTAAAATTGGTATTTCATGTGTAGAAAAGTTCTTTTAAAAAAAATAACCGACTTTTACAACTGACTTTTTTGGCATCGAAATCCGGGGTCAAGTTATTTACGACTTTTTCTTGGATGTCAGTTTTTTTTTTTAATTCAGCTTTCTTAGTTATGGTATGATGGTTTCTCACACTAATGGAGTATTCTTATAAGCTACCCCTTAATATAGTAGATAGGGAGCATACCATTTCGATTATAAAATAACTCTGAAAAAATATACAAAAAAAATACAGTCCAATCGATATCCTTCTTTTTGTTGGATTCGGGTAAAAATTAATACATTTGCAATTCAAAGAAGTCTTAACTTGGCATAATGATTCATGGTGCGTATGAAACTGAATTCTATCGGGACGATAATGACGCTTTTTCCAACGAAACTGCCAGAGTACGTGTGCAAATACACGTGTAGCATTTATTTGATTCTTTACTAAAACATTAGAACAAAAGGCCGCATTATTACGCATTTTTACTTCTAGACAACCGTAAGATGGAAAAGAATCACGAGAATTTTAAGAAAGAACAGTCAATAACTCACACTGTCAGTAAGTTTACAACAGCATCAAAGCAAAACGTATTTCACACAAACGTTTTGCAACACGGAATCAACGCATCGAGGGCACGCAGGACCGGTACCCACCCACCACTGGTCGGGGAGGTGAGGGTTGCAGAGGGGGGGTAAATGGGTCGCCGCAGCCGCATTCCGTGGCGGTTGACATTTCACAGGAAAGCAGAACTCAGCAATGGTGTGTTTGTGGGAAACAGCGGGTTAAGATCAACTTTGAATGTGGAATAACGGTTTTCGATGTTCGCAGGGATGGAACGCGCTCGATTTTGTGTGTGATGTGTTGAAATTCTAACTAGATGCCCATGTATAGACAAGGGCGTTGCTAGAAATAGCTTTATCAATGATGAATAAATAGTTTATTCCTGTACCACTTACGTAGTAGCATATCAATGACATACGAAGGTTGTTTGCAGTAGGTATTGCTTCACATTTCCCTAACGAAATTCTGCTATAAATATAAATGCAATGTAACAGTGGATATAAACAAGAATACCGAGATATCCTTACTATAATATTATAAAAGCGAAAGTGAGTTTGTTTGTTTGTTACCTCTTCACGCTTTAATGGCTAAACCGATTTTGATGAATTTTGATACATAGATAGTTGGGAACCAGGAGACGGACAAAGGCTAATTTAAATTAAAAAATATATATTATTTTTATTTAAAAAAAGTGGGATGTGAGGGAGAAAGAGGGAAGAAAAGGGAAAACTTAGCGTTGCTATTACAAATCAATAACTGAACTGTGTTACCCCAAATTTAACGCGGGCGAAGCCGCGGGCGAAAGCTAGTAAGGCTATAAATGTCACAATGCTGGATTCACGGTTGGATTAGTCACGTAACAGTCCCACGTGACAAAGTTCACCTGTTTTACTACTGCCTTTCAGTACAGAACAGTCTCCAAAGAAGGCCAAATATATCTTGTGAATGTAAAAAATATCCTTCGCACCAAATGCGTCTAGTCGGACCGGTTCAACCGTCACTGGCTGTTTTCCTGTGCCGAAATTAAAGCGACTTAATTGACGCTCGAATATATGAATAAAAAAAACCACTCCGGAAATTACTATGCGATGCCTCATGCTGTAGAACTTGTCTTAAGATCATCCATTGACGGCTCGGTGTGATGAACTCAGATATGCACACCCGTTCCGCAGGTATTGTAATGGAGTCGTCGAGTGTTACAGTTGCTAACGTAAGTGCTTTTGAATCTTTCTCCCTCTCTCCCAAAATTAAGATTTTCGAACAACAAAAACAGTTGGCCAATGAGTCAAAGCTACCTAAGCTGGGTATGGCGGCTTAAGACCCGTTCCAGACAGAACCCTGCGCTGACTCACGCAGTAATGGTTTCTCAGAATCATTCTGTATCGAGGCGAGTTGCGAAACCTGCAAGGATGTCTCATGGTTTCGGCGCGCAATCACTTACGTGGGAACTGGCGGTACGCTGGAGAAAGTTCGAGGCTGAAGCCATTATTGAAAAGAATTGAACGAAACCTCCAAGTCATTGTTTGAAAAAGCAATTGGAACACGTGGCGGCAATTTCAATCATAAAATTTAATACACAACACAGTACGTAGTTACACCAGCTAAAGTTTAAAAACCAAGTGCCGAACAAAGCTCTTCATAGCATCTCTTAGAAGCCATGTGCGGCTTACCTGACACGAGGAAACCACACGGTCCAAAGACACCACGCTGTAGACTATAAATCGCACTTAATTAGAGACAAGACACAAGCTCGTCAGTCATTACGGTAAAACAGGAATTCAGAACTGGAAACTTCTAACGAGTTGACGGTCAGACGTCACTTGGAAATCAAGAATGCGTAGTTTTAATCTGCATTTCATCATCATCCTACATCTTCCCGCATTACAGTGCATTTCATGTCATAAAGAGGTGGTCTGTGTCCGCTTATGGTACACTTCATTCATTAGTTATTAGACCAGTTATTAAATTATGGCTTTTTGATTTTGATAGCTTACGATTTATAGAGGATTTCAAGACCATTCAAATAGAAATATAGCAAGAAGTATCACTGGTGACTCACAAGCGCTGACGAATAAAAGCTTAGGCGCCTCATTCGCTGCCTTTTAAGTTCTATATAAGGACTTTTCGTAATCGCATACAATTAAGTATGAGGTTCACTGACGTGGAAACAAGATATCTTAGAATTATGTGAGTGTTTATCGTTCTTCTCATTCGTCAATAAAACCAAGAAATTACAAAACAAATACCTTTGTCTGTACTGTAAGGTATGCCAGTGGCGGTACCGTCATACAAGCTTAAAAGCTTGGCTTTCCCTTATGAACTAATACTCTTAATGATGTTAGGGTTTCTGAACGATCTGCTATCTTTACGGGCTTGTCCCATTGTTGACCATTAGGCACGCCACTGGTGTGCATAGGATACTGGACGAGCAAATGACAATTTCGAGTTTCAAATTGTCATTATTATTATTGTCACTGCCGTATTGAACAGTATCGTTGTTGGTCCATCTGATCAGCAAAGGAGCCTTCGGTGCTTCTCTATAAGTAAGCACCCAAAAAACCTCGTAAAATTCCTCCATTCGTTAAGTTTGTTGCCGACACATTCGTTTCAAAAGTGTGAGGTCTGTTCACCGTTCTCCGGTCGGCCATGCATCCAAGCCTTTTACTTTTGTTGCGACACCCGCCTCCCGGGGTCAAGTCGCTGCCGGCGGTTCAAATTCAAATGTTACGAATCACCTGCTGGTTGGCTTTCGAACATTTTTTTTAAATTATGATTTTGTCTATGTTTTACAATATTAAACTTACCTTGTGTAAAGTTATTTCGCTTAGTCAGTTCTCCAAACATCACAATTGTTTTTTTTTTTTGTACGAAAGATGTTATGACTTTGTTTTCATTTATTTCTTACGACTCTTAGGTTGTGACGGATTGATCTTGTTGTTAAATGGTGAGCCATTGAAACCATTACAAACGCTAGGTTAGTATTTGCTGATAATTTCTGTAGCGTGACTGTCTCTCAATCAAATTTCAAATATGTCAGCAAAGCAGAGGGGCCTGCCAGGGCCACCGCCTGCCGGGGTTGCGCGTTGTTTTGTTCGAAAGAGATACCGCGGCCCCGGAACGTAGGTAACGAACAATAGAAGAAGCATGCGTGGGTTTTAGTCAGTACAAGTCTGACACTCCCTCCCGCTCCGCCCAGAGCGAGGAAAGTTATTTAATAATTGTCCATCCGCAAAAAAAAAAATCAAATCCCTCAAATATACACATGAATTGGCCACATATAAAGTCAATAGCTCATTTAAAGATATCTCCACATATACAATTCTAGCCTCAAATGCGAATCCTCTCCCCAATTAAAACAGACACAAATTAATAAAGTTGACACTTCAAATTGTTCAGTTCACACCCAATGGTTCTTGTTTGTACAGCAATTCATCAAGAATCAAGATAACACAGAGGCATTGAAAGGGTAACCTTGACGCGTAGTATAGCGCTGAATCGCGATCGTGTGATGTCACGAATTCGATCCCGAGTGTTACAACAGGTAGAACCACGGTTAACAACTTTGCACCTGTCATTATGGAACAAGACCTTTTAACGTGTCGTAACTTCATTCATTGTGCATAAAACTTGCGGCATTTAAAGACCAATTAGTTTGGTAACAACTTCGGTTTTTTTGTTGAACTTCTTAGGACTATGGGGGCAAAATTAGGTTATACTAGCTTCCGCCCGCGAATTCGTCCGCGTGGCTTAGTTACTTTGGGCTAAAGGTAACTTAAACCCACGCAGGTTTTAGACGTAACAAACAAACTAACGTACGCTTTTATAATATTATTAAGGATTTTTTATTATATAGTTGTATACATATACATTTTTATTATTTTTCTTAAAAAAAACTATTATTTGTCTTATATTTATAATCCAATTATAGACCATTTATTGTTTTCTTTACATAAAATTATATTTAATATTTATTATCCAATAATTATATATTATTACAATAACCGTCAACGTTTGACTGTATCCAAACTACGATAACTAGTTTTGAAATATTTTAGGACGGCTACCAACTAGATTAAACTAGCCAGAACTAGGTGCAGTCTTAGAATTACTAAAAAGGTACCTACACCCTGTTCTTGCGCAATAATGTTGTGTCGTAAAAACTGTTCAAATAAGAGTAACCACAATAAACTTTTTTTCCCTCTCAGGTGGACACAGAAAATACTACTAGAATGGATTCTAAAATAAACAAAGGCTCATCTCAACTATGTTGGGGTCGGCTTCCAGTCTTACCGGATGACTAGGTACCAGTATTTTACATGGAGCGACTGCCTATATAACTTCCATAACACAGTCAGTACTGGATAATACGATACCCCTTGGTAAGACTGGTTGTCAGACTTTCGGGAACACTGACTACCTGTAACGACTGTCAAAGATCTACAAATAACAGCAGGGACCAACGCCTTAACGTGTTTTCCGAGGCGCGGAGGAAACTCGGTATGTAACGGGTGGTCACCCATCCACAGACCAACTTAGGCAATCGTTGCTTAACCTAAGCGAGCGGCTGCTATTATTTAGCCACGAGCTCCTCTAAAATAAACAACAGGCTACGGAACCATAAATTTAATATTATCGCTAAGGTACCAAGAGTATCGCGTAACGGTTAGGGAAGCGAAATATCGTATGATCTTGCCAGTATCTATGTCGTATACGGGAACTGTGTCACAGCACTACCGCTAGGGTCATAGTGATGTGCTCTATTACGCGCGTGAGATTGTCTCTGGTCGTCACAGGCTGAGTTCTGAACTTGAGATGAATAATAATATTTTTGAAAGCTCTTGATGGACTGAGATTGTGAATACCTTTTCTGCTTTCATATTATATTTAAGTTGGTGGTACACTATAGGTGCCTACATACTTGTTGAAGTAAAATTTGTTTCGCTAGAACGAAGACAGAACAACTTGAAATTGTAGTTTTCCAATGGCCAATATTTTACTAGTATAAGTACTTTTAAGCGTTGTTTGAATTCAGATAAACCTGTTTCATATTCAACAGTAGTTGATGACTAATTTTAAGACACCTTTGTTTTCTGTAGACACCTTTTGAAACATTGTTTGAATGATGACAAAGTACTGATTAGTAGGTATGTATAATATTATTACACAATATAAGTAAATACCTATCTAATGTATCATACAACAACGTCGTACCACCCGACTTGATTTTGAACGCACATAGTTCATGCGAGGTTATTTAAAGAACTTAATTTCCATATACGCGTCATGGTTGCTACTTATCAAGGCTACAGGCATTAGTACAATAGACACTTATTACAATACTGGAAGAAAGAAGGCTTTCGTTCGAGCGACCTGCAGGTTGCCTGGGTGACGTCATGAAACAAGATGGCCGACGAAGTTCAAACGTTTGACTTTTGGATTTCGAACAGAGGGATATGAAAACGCATTTCTGCAGACAGCTATTGACAGTAGGCTGTGCTGCTGCTGTGCTAAGAGCATGGAATTAATAAGTAAGTACTAAGTAGGTACCAACAACGCTAAGAGACCTTTGCTTTCTTTGACAGAAGAAAAAATAGGTAAGTAGGTACCTAGATGTGTTGTTGATGGAGAAAGCCTCAGGTAAAGTCAAATTGTTGCTTGTTATACTAACCAAATTAATTGCACACTTTTCTTAAATATTAAAACCCGTCATCAAAATTCAAATAAATAAGAAAAGAAAAAGGAATTCTAACAACATGACGGAGGACATCCAAAGAGAAACAGCCTGTTAAAACAACAGCATTCAGCATTCCCTCCGACAAATAAAAAAAAAATCGAACAAAGAGAACCTCTTTTTGGTACACTACACAATGGAACATGCGACGGTCTGTTATACGATGCTCATATTTACCAAGCCAAGTTTAAAAAGGCTAAGAATAATCCTACTACGATAAAATTCTCACTAAGGGTTAAACCTGATTTCAGTATTTTTTTTACAATGCTAAAATAAAATCATAAGACTATGATTTTATTTCGGCATGGTAAAAAAAAACTGTAATATGTTTATGTTCGCGCGCTATAGGTACGTCCGTCGATGACGCGTCCAACGCCATAAAGAATAATAGAGCTTCCAAGTTTGAAAATCGAACAAAGGCAGAAGGGGGCCGAAAAAACTCGTTGGCTTGGTACTCAATGGAACATGGCTGCATGATAGTATAGACGTTACGCGAAGGTCTCTGCTCCCTCGGCAGACGCGCGCTGAGTCACGCGTCCGCGCGCTTCCGCCTGATAGCAAGGTCACCGGCCGAGAGCGAGACGCACACTACCAACGACACTCACACAACCACACGTGAAAGTAGTGAGAGTACAGTCACTGCCAAACCCCACCTTTTATTTTTATTTTTTGTCCGAACTTGGAAAAAAAAAGTTCGTTATTTGCCAAATGTATGACGCTAATGAACTTTCGAACTTTAAACTCCGCGATAACAAATCATAACAAGGTAGTAGAATAACTAAAACATTTGTTTGTTTTTAATCATTTTATTCACGTTCGCGTTCTGTAAAAATCGTGCATGAATAGAATGCGTCATACACATGCGTCTCAACAATTCCAGATAAAACTTTAAGCCATTTTTATAGTTTACATTGTTTCATGCATTTAATATTGTTTAGTAGAGGTAAAACAAATGTTTACCTCCAGTCTAAATGTTAAATTATGCAGTAATTCTTTATTCAGTAAACGATACTTGGTATCAATAAGCTTGTTGAAGGAATAACAAGCGTTTGTCAACAAAACAAGTCGATTTTAAGTTAACTTCGAGGTTTACTAAAAATCGACTTGTTTTGTCAAGTATTGAAAACAGTTACGAATCACGCTTACGGTTGCAAAGTGCGTTATTATTAACCTCTAAGTGCTTTTTCGTATCACAGCATGTTAAAACCTGCTGTGCAGTTATTTACGAATTCAGATCTATTCATGACTGTAAAGTTCCTGGTTAATAAATGTATTTTAAACGCGGCGTGCTCATTTATCTATATTTAAAAAAGTTGTTTGTCTGATCTTTACAGCTGTGCATTGGCTAAAAGTCAATAACATTATGAACAACTCGGCCTGACCGCTAACTGTAAAGTTAATGGTTAATTACTGCAGTAGTTCAGCGATTAATCAATTCCATCCGGCTTAGTACAAACAATGAGCTAGCTCAGATCCTATTTCGACATTCATTTTGAAATTAAACAGGCAGTGTTGTCGGAGACCGGTCCGTAGATGCAGACAAGATAACAATAATTGTTGCCAAACAACTAGGACCACAATTTATGAACATTACCATAATAATAACATCGTCTGTAATGAATTACAATGTTTTACATTATTCATAACTATTACTCGGCTGTGTTTTATCCATATTGTTGATATGTTTATTCAGTACAAGACAATCTACTTATCAAATAGAAAGGTAATGATATAGATGCTGGTTTTTCATTGCTATTTTCAAAATAAATAATGTGGATTGTTATCGTAAAGCCTTCAGTCAGGCAGGAAATATTACCAGACTGTGTTCTTGTGTTATGTTTCTTTTTCACCCTTCAAGCACACTATCGTCAAGGAAAGTACTCAAGGCAGCTGCAACAAAGTTCAAATTCCTCTGCGATTACCTTAAAAGTACCTACTTTCCCGCTAAGAATTAAATGTTACTTTAATTACATCGACGGAGGTGAATGCAATACCAATAAGTAATAACTAATTTATATGCAGACAGTTGCTTAACGTTCGACCATGTACCGTAATGCCGTTGTATTAATTAATGTAAATCTAACAGTGTATTATATTTAGTTAATCCGATACCGATCACCAATAGGTACAATTACCACCCACAGAATATTTGTGACGAAATTCTTTAAGACCGAAGGCGTGTCAGCCCGAATTGGCAATAAAGGTATCTTTAAGGTAATGTAAATATGCATTTATGACAAAGCAGAATTGGGTACGTTTTTTGAAATACGTATTCCGAAAAATATCGTTGTTTGTAAGTTGTTTTTAAATTATCAAGGCTTTTGTTTTACGTGTAATAAGGCATTCAGTATTTTTAACTGAGGTTATTTTTATTGTAATAGAATAATAATCTTTTGATCACAATTTAATTTATATTGCTTGCATTTTTTATGTTTTCCGCAGTAGATTTGATTCACCGAATTCGTTTGATTAAAGTGGCATTACCCGATTATTTATGTGGAATCAAATGTCTGCCGTCGAATTAATAATACCTATAAAGCTGTAGTTACATTGATATGCAACTTTTTGTCGAGCGTCAGCTTCGTGATCGCAGTCAAGTCGTGGGGCCTGGCTTTATTGGCATTCGTAGATCACGATTCACGAGGCCAAATACTTCACAAAAAGATGCAGTTATATCTAACACATATATAACAACTCGCAAGGTCATCTTGAACTTTAAAAAGTTTCATCGGTAGACGAAACAACGATTAAACTGACGTGAATGTTGAAAAACAAAAAAAAATGCATTTTAAATCTTTTGGAATGCGCTATAAAATTAGTCATTTCAGATTTTTATGAGCGCCAGACATAGGAATGATTTTTTGCGTGTTAATAAATGTTTCAGGAAGTTTGAATTCAGTGAGTCCTTGAAGCTAAGATGTTATTCGATTATCCCGAAAAATATTCTAAAGGAACGCATGGTGATAAATAGTTTATGACCGTCGACGTTTAGACTACATTAGTTTGTTTCTACAACTTACGACCTATACAATACGCGTAGCCACACATTGTATCAAAATTCGTGTTATCCATCGGCAGTTGTAGACATCACATTCACAACAGATAAAATCTGTGATAAAGACCGCTGCATACCAACCTAAATACGTACCTACCTTTATCAATTGTCACGTAACATCGTGCACGTTTATTTTAGCACGTTCAGAAATTTGAAACTGCAAATATGTCCGCCGACCCAAAGGTTTGTTTATGAAACTAGTGCCAGAATGTCAGATTCATATCACCATTATTAAACACCTATTATTTATGGAATACCTAATCGCAGGTTCATCACACAGATGCCTGGCTTCGTTTTATAAACCGTTAGTTGAATGCATGCGTTACCGAGGCATGAGACAATGCGATTTAAAAATAGAAGCTAGTGCCTATCTATTTGTCATTTTGTTAGCATGTCCGTTACCTGTGCCGACTGTTTGTTATTGTTTTTTTTTTTACATTAGAATCTAATAGGAAGTCAGAAAACTAGACGAACACCTTGAAAATTAAATGAACTAGTTCGATCCTATTTATTTTTACCCGACTGCCAAAGAAGGAGGGTAATGTTTTTTTTCGAGTGTATGTAAGTATGTATGTATGTCTTTTCCTTTGTGACCACCTGTAGCCTAAACGGCTTGATGGATTTTGATGTATGAGGTATCGTTAGATTTGTCTTGATTACGGGAGTGTCATAGGATACATTTTATCCTAAAAGTCCCACGGGATAAAGACATAATAATATTTTTTCTAAATTTCCCTTTAAAAAAATATGTATGCGGTATCATGGTACTTACATATACATAGTCTTCTACATCTACAACATTTTCGTTAAATAAAAACAGCTAAAAAGTTATAAATAAAAAAATTATTATTAAAAAAACAAAATACCCGACTGCACACTAAAAAAAGAGTAAAACAAGCCCCACAATAATATTGATCAATCAAATGCTAAAAACTAATTATGTAATACCGTTTAAACAATACCTATATTAAAATACACTACAATATGTGTTCGTAATCGATAGTTAAATAAACAGAAACTTATTTTGAATACAAATTTACTGAATATAATTTATAAATGTTGATGGAAAGCATCGCAGGCGGGGACCACCTTGACCGCCACCAACGAAAATTCTGCTAAATGGTGCACAACCGAAATGACTTAGTACGAGATCCGGCTGCAGAATCAGTGTACCTATCGAGTATTTGCTGAAAACCAAATTTTTACACATATTCATGATTAGGAGAATTTATATCCACCAGGTTGCCTATCAAAATGTGGCCGCTAGTATTTTTAATTAAATTATTAATAATTCATAATCCGTAAGAAATTTCATTGACTTTTTTTTTCAATGAAATGTCGTCTACTTTACGGCAACATCTATAAAGACTCTGAAAAATTATGGTTGCCGTTGCGCACCTGGCCGCACCTCTTCGCAGCCAGGTATACACAGGTATGAATTTGTTACATTTATACACCCACAACGTACATTTATAATTTATATATCAAATTAAAGCTATTTTTTTTCTGTATATTATTATATACGGTTGCTTAATTAAATCTGGCCGCCAATAAGGGTTGCTGGCTAATAAATATAGTAAATATTAAAAGTAGAGTGAAAGAGAGCTAGCGCGTAACACCACTGTCTAGTCAGACGAAGATAGCGATTGCCAGCTGTCGGACGGTTTAAAGCCATTGCGCATGCGTCAGATGTTAGTGTTCTCAACGGATCAGTTGTGATTTTTATTTTAAGTTCGAAACCACGCTGTTTGGAGTACGTAATACACAACATAATATATTGCTGTTTTATTTGTGCATCGAAAAATTATCAATCTCGCACATTCCACCATGCTGGAAATCTTTAAAGGAAAAATTATTGCGGACCATCTTTGTTAATTCGATGTGGTTAAATGCTACTGAGCGGGATTGCATCAAGTTCAGCGCGGAAAATAATGGCTGGCTGCTGTTAGATGGTTTTTTAAAACCAACATGGTTCCTGGGAGATTCAACTCCAGCGCAAGTTGAGAATGTGCTGTGTGATTCCACGAACAAGCCTTCCGATAATAATGACGATACCGATATTTCTGATGAAAGTGATACCTGCGATGATAGTGTGACTGAGAGCTCCGATGATTCAGATTTTTAAAAAAGAGTCATGGAAGTATAAAATACATTTTAAAAATTCATAATTTGCTTAAACTGATGATTGATGAATATGTAAAATAAATGTAATACTTGAATAAAATTAAATCTTTTTTCATACAGTACTTGTACAACACAATGTTTTTACATAAGTAACCTTGATTTTATTCATCATCAATATTCATTTTTTTTTGTAATTTTTAAATTTGTCATTGACTTTTTAATTTTTATTTTAGAAAAGAAAGACGTTTCTTTTGGAGTATTTATTATTTTGAGTCGTACCTACTATTGTTTGAATCGGAGGTTGAGAACACTAACATCTGACGCATGCGCAATGGCTTTAAACCGTCCGACAGCTGGCAATCGCAGCGCTATCCTCGTCTGACTAGTGGTGTTACGCGCTAGCTCTCTTTCAATCTACTTTTAATATTTACTATATTTATTAGCCAGCAACCCTTATTGGCGGCCAGATTTAATTAAGCAACCGTATATAATAATATACAGAAAAAAATTAGCTTTAATTTGATATATAAATTATAAATGTACGTTGTGGGTGTATAAATGTAACAAATTCATACCTGTGTATACCTGGCTGCGAAGAGGTGCGGCCAGGTGCGCAACGGCAACCATAATTTTTCAGAGTCTTTATAGATGTTGCCGTAAAGTAGACGACATTTCATTGAAAAAAAAAGTCAATGAAATTTCTTACGGATTATGAATTATTAATAATTTAATTAAAAATACTAGCGGCCACATTTTGATAGGCAACCTGGTGGATATAAATTCTCCTAATCATGAATATGTGTAAAAATTTGGTTTTCAGCAAATACTCGATAGGTACACTGATTCTGCAGCCGGATCTTAGACTAACTATAAATAAGCCTCTGTTGGTCCCCGCCTGCGATGCTTTCCATCAACATTTATAAATTATATTCAGTAAATTTGTATTCAAAATAAGTTTCTGTTTATTTAACTATCGATTACGAACACATATTGTAGTGTATTTTAATATAGGTATTGTTTAAACGGTATTACATAATTAGTTTTTAGCATTTGATTGATCAATATTATTGTGGGGCTTGTTTTACTCTTTTTTTAGTGTGCAGTCGGGTATTTTTTAATTTCCTAATGTTGGTTGCATTTATTTTGTCGGAATGATTAAGCTATTTTAAAGTTGAATGTCCTTGACGAATACAAAAACCCCAGCTGGTAGTAACTGCCGAGGTACTAATAAATTAACGTGCTAAGTTTAGCGCGAAATAATAATCCACGTTTGATTGCGTTGGCTAACACTTGAGTACGCGAGTGTCAACACAAACGCGGTAGGGGCGGCAGGCGCGAGGGGCAGGGGTGTGCACCCTCCGCGTCACGTGACGAGCGACCTTCAGGCGGCGCACCGACCTTGAGCGCCGCTCGCCCCGCGCGCGGGTCAGAGGTGAATGCACGACGCCGCGCGCCCCGCGTCCCTTGCCCGCTGCTACAACGAAAACCATGAAACTTTACTACTTACCTCGATCCTATCTACGACTCCATGGCGCTGACGAGGCGGCCGCCGCTAACTTAGCAGCCACTATCCCGGCCTCGAGCACCCACCCGTCGAGAACAGGTACCAGCGCGACGCGGCACACCTTTCCCATAAAATACAACCGACAAGTTTATTGACATCAAGTCTCACCAACGATTGCGCAAATGTAGCGATCTTTCACCTACTGAAACACATGCACAGTCTTCGTTCGAATATAAAAACACTTTTGATTTAAAACTATTATGTCTATTCACTCAATAAATACTTTTTAATAAGAAAAACATTGAACACAACGCACAAACTCGAGCGATAGCTACACCATGTCCTCTCACCTCCGCAAAACAAAGCGGAATAAAGTTGTATCGCGCGGCCGAGTGAGCGTGACATCTCGCGACTACTCGCGACTCGAGGTCGTCAAAACAAAAGGTAAATATTATCGACACCTGGCGGTTTCTGAACACAATAGTTGTTTCGTAGTTTATTATATTGAATTCATAAATATTTATAATAGATGTCGCTATGCACTGTAGGAACTTAAATGAAACGTCGTTCAATTATAAAATGTAAAGAAAACACCTCTAGCATGCGTCGAATGAAATAATCAACACTAAGAAAGAAAACACCCCTTGTGATGATGTTTGTAATGGACTAATAATACAATCATTTTTATCTATTTCAAATAGCTTTTCATAAGTTGCTAAAAAAATTGTTCATAGATGGCTCTGTTCAAAAAGTTGTTTTGATTTATTTCTAAACCGTTTTAGGTAAACTCCTTGACAAAAGATGGCGTAGTCTTACAACTGTCAAACCACTATTTGTCTAAATGTCTGTACTCTGTAATCACCCCAAACATTTCAAACAATGTGGTCAGTAGATTGTTCTCATTTTACCACAGCATTTTACACAGTAAAAATGAAAAATAAAGGATCACATTTTTATTGTTGCCATATAAAAATATTAATTATGATTTTAATTTAACATTAGTTCAACTAGAAGTTGGAATAGTCCATAATGAATTGAAAATCGATGCTTTTCAGATTTTCTCCTTGCCGAAAAAAGAAACTGATTCAAAAGAAAACAAGAGATCTTACCTTCTCCTTTTGAAAATCCTATTGGACTAAATTTTCATTTTAGGTTTAAAACATGGTATAAATATGTACCATTCAAAAACACCAAAAGTGTATTCATAACAGCTAGATAAATTAATTGTAAAATTGTACGAGAATAAATCTACTAACTAATATTTATATAGTAACATTTTCGATGCACTGATTCGTGTTGACTGACTGACAGTGACAATTTCAGCTATTATTTGACATTTGATTTACAAATTCGTTGAAACAGCTGTGTGCAATTGTCGTGCGAGAATATTTACAAATAACAATAATTCCTTGAGTTTTTTAAACGTATATCTAACATTTCTATTATTAACTAGCAAAGTTAGTTAATTAGTAGTAACATTGGTGGTTAAGTTGTATCAAATCAGTTCGAAAAATGAGTCATTAATTAAACAGAGTAATTTTGCGCTCTTATTTAACTCAAGGCTGCGGTAATAAAGAAACGTTTGGTGAATATAATGTATGGTTCGACATAATGGTGGAAGATAATGATCGTGGTTACGGGAGGACTGCCAACAAGAGCACTTTGTTGAAGATTGTGATTTTAGGAGAAGGTGGTGTTGGAAAGTCATGCTTGATGAGCAGATTTATATCGAATCATTTCGATGATCACAGTTTTCATACCATTGGTGTAGAGTTTATGAACAAAACCATCGAAGTTAATGGAAAGCCGTATACATTACAGGTATTTTTCTTAATAAAAAACTTAAGATTTCATTGAAGAGTTTTATAATGAACAATTGTCATAGAGTTGTTTTCTGTTTTGTTTTTTTTATCTAAGACACAAGCTTCAAGGTCCCTCGTAAAGTATAGTAAAATAACTAACTTTTTATCAAGGAGGCTCTTTGTAGTTCTGTTTTCTTCTAGCTATTTCCTGTTTATTGGCTTGTTTGCCTTGAATAAATGCAAGTTTACAGAGAATTTGTACAAAGTTAAGACTTTTGTTCATTTTTAACTAAATGATTTAATTAAAGGCAAGGAAAAGAAAGTTTTAAAATCTTGGTGGTTTGTTTTTTTTTAAGTAAGTTTGATTTTGGAACAAAAACTCATAAATTGTCTAAATAGGTACTTTTTTTAATTCCGGAAGACGTGGGTTGTATGCAGTAGCGTAATAAGGTCAGATTTAAATCTGGCGAAATAACTGTTAGATCAAATTGACCTTCAGATTTTATCTCCTGTAAGAATTAAGTGGTTTAATAATTTATAATGGGCAATTGTAAGTATTAGTTCTTTTATTTATGATTGTATTTTATCCTTGAACAGAAACAAATTTATTCCCTTATCTATAATTATAGACTTTCCTATGAGCACAGGACATTTCTCAAATACCAACTTGATCATTAAAACTTGATTCAACCAATCAATACACACTCAAGACCAAAAGATGTTTGAGAATTGTTTTTGTTTTTTTAATTAATATGGCACTTATTATAAATATACATATTTAAAATGGTGCTACAAAGATTGATTCACCCATAATTAGTATAATTATTCATAAACATTGCAAAAGTAATCATAATTATACTCAGCTTAATTATAATCCCTACATGAAGCAGAAAAATTACATAAATTGCTCAATTATGTTATAAAAAAGAACATAGAATCTTTGTTTGGAATGGGCTGCTATTTACAATAACCGTCACCTTCAAAATGAAGGTTGTGTTATCTGCAAGGAGGCAGAAAATTTGTATAAGGCTAACTTACTTAGCATATTGCATAAGGTAGTGACTATGTAAAAATACTGTTTGCACACACATAACTGATAAAAGAAGTGCACAGAAACTCATATAATTCACTCATTTTGAAATCGCCAAGTGACTGGCCTGTTTTTTGCACAAAAAAGCATTGCCATCCAACGCGGTAATGCTGCCAGACTTCTGGGCACTTTTCCTGTTGACTGTGATGCGGACGATTTTTTTTGACGCCCTGTAATTTACCATTTTTAACTTGTACATGTCTTTAGTATTAGTGAAAGTGAATATGGTCATTTAGTTGGAAAATGTAACCTTTGGACATGAAGTTGCCAACACCAGTCCAATATGGAATGACTAATCGACTTTCTCCTGTATCGTGGGTGCGTTTACAAACATATAAACTCACATACACAAACGGCCAGATCTTTGTATATTTTCTGTATTTTATTTCAATTTATAACATCCATGTTCATTATATACTAACTATACAGTAAAACTATAGGCTAGCCCTGGTACCACAAATAGTCACTAAACTGCTGGGCGATATCTAAGACAAATTACCCTCCTTTGCGGTGCGCAGTCGGGTAAAAAAGATGGGTGACGGACCCCAAAACCATAGAGTTTCAACCCCAAACAACTCAAGCACAGAACCACCAAGAAAGATACTTTATATGCGCAGTATCTGAATTTAAATCTATTGTATAAACAATATTAAGACATAAAGCTAGTTACAGAATTAACTGAATCAGTCATTGTTGTTAAATAAAGAATGTAAGCAAACAACATTTTTTATTTAATGTAATGTCATATCAATAAAATAATGAATCAGACAGTTCATGCTTGCTATTGTAAATTATTTTAAACAAAGTAAATGTAAACAAAACCCACATGCTAAACTAGACTAGGTCAGGCTACATAGACTGGTAGAAAATATGTAAAGCATTCAATCTGACTTTGTGTAGTCATTATGAGCTCACACTTGGTGTGTCCTGTGCAGGTTAACCTTTGTCTTTGATTCTTGTACCACCCCCTTGGTTAGTAGTGTGATTTTGTGTAGCCTATATCACTCACTGAAAATGTAGGTCTATAATGGCAAAAGAATTTTTAAAATTGGCCCTTTAGTTTTTGAATTTATTTTGTTTTTATTTATGCAACAACATACAACAAACCACAAATCCTTCCTCTTTATAATATAATATTGTGTGAAAGTGAAGATAACAAAGAAAAATAAAAAACATGTATAATAAAGCAAATGCTTTATTTCTAAATAAATGTATTCTAGTAAAAGGAGGATAGTTTAAAAAGAAGGTAGGCACAGTGTATGAGAGCAGAAACAAAATTATCTGAATACCAAAAAAAAAACTAAAATCTGAATTTTTAAAATTTTTATTTATATTATGTGTTATGTAGCTATATGTGTTGTGTTAGCTTAATGTATGTATTAGTGAATACTCAATTACATAGGTTTAAATTAATTAAATACTGTTATTACCTAGCAAACAGGAACCAGCTAGGTAAGCAGGAAAGCAGGTGCAAAATAAATTAAGAAACAATAAATTGATAAGAACTATCAGATAACAGTCTTATCGTAAAGGTCACTTGAAGTTGATAAGATGAAGATACATTTAAAATTAATTTTATTTTAATGTATTCTTGTATGTTGATTAGTAGTTTGCCGAGTCGTATGTACCTATAACTAGCTGCGCCCCGCGGTTTCACGATTTGCAGGATATAAAGTAGCCTGTGTTAATCCAGCGTTAAGTTAACTACACTACATCAAATTTCATTTAAATCGGTCTAAACGTTTGAGCGTGAAAGAGTAACAAACATACACAAACGCATACAAACTTTCGTCTTTACAATATTAGTGTGATTGTCTCGCTAATAATCGCATAGTTGTTTGTATAATTGCCTCGTTGGTCGAGTGATCGCAAGCGCAACTGCTGAGCTTGACGTGCTGTACTCGATTCCCGGATCGGGACGCAACCCGCAACTTTGTTCCACTTAAATTATTATAAATAGCTGTTCCTCGCGGTTTCACCCTCGCTGCTCAGCACCTGTTGGTCGTAGCGTGATGTTATATAGCCTATAGCCTTCCTCAAGAAATGGACTATCCAACACTAAAAGAATTTTTCAATTTGAACCAGTACTTCCTGAGATTAGCACGTTCAAACAAACAAACAAACTCTTCAGCTTTATAATATTAGTATAGATAAACCCAGTAAATTATTTAAATAAATAAATAATAATAATGGATTTTGTATTTTTTTTACTGGGTTTTCACATTTACAAACATTTAAACTCACATACACAAACAGCCAGACCCGGAATAACTAACTGTAGGCCATAAAAATATTTGCTCTGTGCGGGGATCGAACCCGCGACACGCAGCGCACCAGTCGATCATTCAGCCATTTCGCCAACCGTGTTAAAACAATTTTATGGGTACGTACACGTAAACCACATACTTTAATGTAAGTTACTCCTTAAAACATTACCTATGTGCGGCATGGGTCCCGTCAAAATAGGTCTAGCCGTTTCGGAGATTGGCCAGAATAGACAGACATTTTTGTACAGTCACACTTTCACAAACATTCAGTAAAAAGCTTTTATTTTGAAGTCACAAACACTATTGTCTCCAGGTATGGGACACAGCAGGCCAGGAGCGCTTCAAGTCGCTCCGGACACCCTTCTACAGGGGCTCCGACATTTGTATCCTGGCGTACGCCATCGACGACCGAAGCTCCTTCAACAATATCAAGATGTGGCTCAACGAGTTCCTGCATTACGCTGGCGTCAAGAATGGCATCGACAGATATCCTTTCATGGTTGTTGGGAATAAGGTATGTCTCGATAACTGACAAATGCTTGCACTGACTGGACAGGTCCACTCAATCTGTGTGGTGCTTTCTTAAAAAGACCATTTCAGACACTATCTGCATAGTCCTCATGTAAGTTGACCAAGATTATTTTGTCTGGACTTTAAAAGAGACTATGACCTCTGAGTTTGTTTCGGCTGTTTCTTTTCAGAGTAGTCGGGTACGAAACACCGGCCTCATCTAGGTTTAAAAAAAGATGACGTGTAAAAGTGTTTGTGAAAACCTACTTGCAAAATAAACATCATTTATCATTTATCAATGCAGTTCAGTATTTACGTTGCAAAGGCCATTTTTGGATACGCTTTTATTTAATGGTAACCAACAATGTTTAAAAAAATCTGAAAAGTTAAACGCAAGATCTTATTTAAGATCTCTTTGTGTGCAAAGGTTCTGGTATAAAACACATTCAAATAAAATAGGCCTAGCAGCATCATCAAAATTAGTATCCTTACTAAAGCGTTTTCTTTGTTCTTTTATAAACTACTAGCTGTGCCCAGCGGTTTCACCCGCTGCTCACTTAGGGGTATAAAAAATAGATGTTGGCCGATTCTTAGACCTACCCGATATGCACACAAAATTTCGTTCAAATCGGTCCAGACGTTTAGGAGGAGTATGGGAACGAAAACTGTGACACGAGAATTTTATATATTAGACTAGCTGTGCCCAGCGGTTTCACCCGCTGCTCACTTAGGGGTATGAAAAATAGATGTTTTGGCCGATTTTTAGACTTACCCGATATGCACACAAAATTTCGTTCAAATCGGTCCAGCCGTTTCGGAGGAGTATGGTAACTAACATTTTAAATAATTTTATTAGAACATACATTATTCAATTGTAGGCCATTGACAAAGTGTTGCGGGTTGTTCGAAAGAGATACCGCGGCCCAGGAACATGAAGGGCAAAGGAAGAAATATGTGTGGGTTTTAGTCAGTAAAAGTCTAAAAATCCCTCCCGCTCCGCCCAGTGCGGGGGAAGTTATTTGATGATTTCCAAAAAAAAAAATTTACTAACAGCACTTTTTCACATGGAGGCGCAATCGTTACTATTATATTATATTAGCAGTATACTGACAATGGCCCAAATTACAAAAAAAGACTGCTGTCTGCGTTTGAGCACTGATCTAAATGTCACGGGCACAAAATCTGATACTAACAACAAAACAAAGGTTAATCATAACCTACCTTTGTTTTTAGTAAACTAGCTTCCGCTCGCGACTTCGTCCGCGTGGCATAGTTACTTTGGGCTAACGCTAACTTTAATACGCGTGATGATCGAAAAAAAAAACCTCTCCCCTATTCTTTCCTCGTTCTCGACCTTTTCTCACTTTTTTATGTCCGTCTCCAAGGTCCTAACTATCTCTGTAAGTACCAAAATTCATCAAAATCGGTAACAAACCAACAAACAAACTTACTTTTGCTTTTATAATATTAGCAAGGAAGTAAGGACTAACGACCCGACTCATTATTGCGGGTGGGTTTATTGGTAACTGAAGTTACTGAAGTACTTGGCACACGAAACTCACTGCTTTTATGGCACTTTTTGGTGTTTTAGAGTTCCGTACTTCAAAAGAAAAAACATAACCCTTATTGGATCACTTAGTTGTCCGTCTGTCTGTCTATCAAGATCCTTTATATCGGAAACGCGTGGAGGTATCGAGTTGACACTTTGGAATTTCGTGGAACATTTCCGACGTTTGTCTCCCAAACTCGAGCAGGCCGGGGCTGCTTTCAAGCGGCTCCTGCCCAATCTGAGGGGGCCAAACGCCTACTGCCATAGGCTCTATGAGTTGTGCGGTCCATGGCCCTTTACGGGGCCCCGGTATGGGCGCGTTCTGTAGTCGTTGACCATATTGTCAACTCTGTAGTCCCTTAGTGCTGTGAAAATATGAACCCTCTACAGTACGGCCAACGAGAAGCGATACCAAATGTAAACAAAACCCATGCTAAAACCCCATCTAAAATGGCCGCCCGAATGTTGGCGAATCCGTCTTAACGTTGTCATGTTTTTGCCGGGAGAACGAGACATTACGACAAAGGCACAAGATGGAAAGAGCTATTATTAGATTGTCAATGCCACAGTTGTTCTTTATGTTAATGACCTTTCGTATCGCTTCTCGTTGGCCGTACTTTAAGTCCAGGCAGTAAAAATATATGGCCGTTTATATCGCAAGTTTGTATGGAAACCTCGGTGTGCGACTAGGTATGACTAGCTCTTGGCCGGTTTAACAACATTAGGTTTATCCGTCATCAATGCGTTTGCAATTGCCCCTAAATAAGAAAACATAAAATTAAACAAACATGGTGAATAATCCGTTTCGAATCGAATTATTTAATAATGTTAGTGACCATGTCGGCCTAACATCTTGTCCTGGTCGAGCCGTCCTCAAGCGATGCTCCGTAATTCATGTGGCAATTGACATTTTAACCCCAGACCCAAAAAAGGGGTGTTTTAAGTTTGAAAATAAATAAATATAAATATCTTGCTTGGGACAACTCACACACGGCTATCTGATCCCAAGCTAAGCAGAGCTTGTGTTATGGTAACCAGACAACTGATATATCGACACCTCTGGGCTCAAAGGTCGTAAAGGACATTATGGCGAAAATGACTTTTTGATACAGTTTTACTAATTTTTTAATTCTCTATCGATCTGTATATTCCGTTTTACGAAATTCGCAAAAAAAATGCCTTTACGACCCACATAATTTAAGACGTTAAACAAAATGTACCGTTAAAATATGGAAGTAAATAACACTTAGTTACCAGAGCGAACTCATTTTGGTAGTAAAGCAAAATAAAAAAACAACTTTAGGGGTTAAAATAAATTTAAAATGTCAATTGTCCTTTACCTCCTTTGGTGGTTAATATAAGTCATTTTAAAAATTTTGATGTAAAGGGCATCTTCTTTGCAAATTGCCCTTTACACCCTTACAAGTTAAAATAAAGGAACGTAAAGTGTCCTTTACTACCTAGTTTCTTTTCAATTATGTGCTTCCACTAAGGGCGTATTATAAATTTAAGTGAGAAATTGTCCAATAAATCCTAGATATTCCGAATTTAATCTCAACCTACCAACTTAAAATTAAACAAAACTATGAACTCACGATCTCGTAATATGTAGGTAGGTATTAATAAACCGATTATTATCAAAATTACAAGGATTTTTACCCTACCCTATTAAAATGACTCTAATACATGTGTATTCAACAAATAATAACACATACATGGCTCATGAGGGGGCTAGAGTCGTATAAAGTTAATGCAACTCTACGCACCTTCCTGATCTCGTGTATGAGGCAATGGAGTACAGTCCTTTGCTATCCAGGATGTCGGCAGATTCAGAGAAATATTGAACCGATAAGGATAGAGCGAGGTATATTCCAGGGCGATAGTTTGAGTCCACTTTGGTTCTGCTTAGCCTTGAATCCTCTAAGCACGTTGCTGGAGAATTCAGGTCTGGACTATTGATTGAGGAGAAGTGGGCATTTTATATCTTACCTTCTTTACATGGATGACCAGAAACTCATTGCCCCCAACGATTTGCAGCTGATGGAGCTACTGAAGGTAACTGAAACTTTCAGTAGCGCCATCAGGATGGAATTTGGTGTAGACAAATATGCGGTCATGCATGTAAAGCGAGGGGAAATTGTGGAATCTGTGGGAACTCAGCTCTCAGATTCCATAAACCTTAGACCCCTCTCTGCAACCGAAACCTACAAGTACTTGGGGATGTCGGAAGCGCTGGGCATCAATATTGCTAACGCAACGTTGCTGAAGCAATCGTTGAAGGAGCGCTTCTTTGGCCGCCTGAGAAAAGTATTTAATAGTCTTTTATCAGGCGGAAACTGGCATGACCCAACCGTTGAAAACACGCACCTTGGTGCGTGCTTCAACGGTTGGGTCATGCCAGTTTTAAAGTACTCTTTCGGCAAACTCAAATGGACTCAAACAGAACTGGACGCCTTGGCTAGGAAGGTCCGTACATTGTTAACGGCATTTCGTATGCATCACCTACGTTATGAGACTGTATATCCCGCGGAGTTGTGGAGGTTGAGGCTTTTTAAATACCAAGACTCCACAATCGCGAGATATGCATTCTCAGGGAATATTTCCTAGAAACCGACGTGGGAATACATCGGGATGTGGTTGCAGTGGCAAAGGCCTCACTCCGCTCTCCTTAGCTAAAGAGAACAGACGCAAATCTGTAGTGCTTGACACTAATGACCGCAAGGAGGTATGGCACAGTAAGGAGCTTCACGGACGCTTTTTCCGAGCTCTACACGAACCCGATGTAGATCAATCAGCGTCCGTAGCCTGGCTACGTTCCGGGGATCTCTTTGGAGAAACCGAAGATTTTATCTGTGCAATTATGGATGAAGTTATGATGACAAATAACTACCGGAGATTTATTGTGAAGGACGGCACGGTTGACAAATGTCGGGCATGCCACCGTCCGGGTGAATCAATTCGACACATTATCTCCAGTTGTTCTCGTCTAGCTAACGGAGAGCACTTACATAGACACATCCTTGTAGCCAGGATTATCCATCAGCAACTTGCTCTAAAATATAACCTTGTGGAATCGGAAGTGCCGTACTACAGGTATGAGCCCGACCCAGTACTCGAATATGGCAATATCACATTGTACTGGGATCGATCCATTATCACTGACAGGACTATTGTTGCCAACAAGCCCGATATAGTGGTGGTGGATCGATCAGAGCGGCGCGCAATGATTGTTGACACAACAGTCCCGCATGATGACAACCTCGAGAAAGCCGAGAAAGATAAGTAAATCAAGTATATTGACTTGACTCGCGAGGTTGTCGACATGTGGAATGTAGACTCAGGTATCATTGTGCCGATAGTCATATCTGCCAATGGCTTAATTGCTAAGAGCCTCGACTAATACCTGAGGAGGCTCTCGTTAGGCAGCTGGATCAAAGGTTTGATACAGAACGCGGTACTCCTGGACACGGCTCGTATTGTTAGGAGGTTCCTTTCTCTGGACCCCTGACCGCCGGTAGCTTGGATCCTGTCCCCGATACCGGTGGTCTACAATTTTTTTTAATGTTTTTTTTTATTAAGAAATATTTAATAATGTAATTGTATGTAAAAAAAATGAACATAAAAATATAATAAATACATACAATTACGTGATCCATTTAATTATTAAGTTTAATTATCAATTAATCCTTTTAGAATACCTTAGCGGGTGATCCTTTAGAACCTAAAAAATATTGCACTTGTCCATTATTTCCATAATTTGATTAATTTTGCACAGTAAAGTAGATTTACGCCCTAAACTAAAATCATAAGATGAAAATTTTAGGGGGGTAAAGGACATTTATTTTTAAATTTGTGGTCGTAAAGGAAATCTATCTCGACAAATAAAGCATTAGGGTAAAATTGTAACACTGCTTAAGAAAGTACTATGAATTCTAAGCACTTTCCCAAAGTTTCATTTAAATAGCTCAAGAAACAAAAAAGTTAGAGTAAAAATACGATTTTTTTTTCAGTTTTTTGCTTCTCCTGAAAAGTTGCATTTTGTCCTTTACGACCTTTGAGCCCAGAGGTGTCGATATGTACATCCTTACTTCCTTACTAATCCTTACTTCCTTACTAATATTATAAAAGCGAAAGTGAGTTTGTTTGTTTATTTGTTTGTTTGTTACCTCTTCACGCTTTAATGGCTAAACCGATTGTGATGAATTTTGGTACACAAATAGTTGGGAACCAGGAGACGGACATAGGCTAATTTTTATTTAAAAAAAGTGGGATGAGAGGGACAAAGAGGGAAGAAAGGGGAAAACTTAGCGTTGCTATTACAAATCAATAAGGCGCAAGGAGGACTGTGCGGGCGAAGCCGCGGACGAAAGCTAGTACTTATATAATTTATAAATACATACATCTAATATATACAATTCTCGTGTCAAAGTTTTAGTTCCCATACTCCTCCGAAACGGCTGGACCGATTTAAACGAAATTTTGTGTACATACATATCGGGTAGGTCTGAGAATCGGCCAACATCTATTTTTCATAGCCATAAGTGAGCAGCGGGTGAAACCGCTGGGCACAGCTAGTATTATAGATAAATCACACTATTAATGAAGTGTGTCTGTCTGTAGCATCGTAGCTCTTGAATGGGTGAACCGAATTTGATCAAAGTTTTTTATTATTATTAATAAAGATACCATACTTTACTATAAACATACATAAACTCACGCCTTTTTTCCATGCGAGTGTAGATAAACACATAACACAAACATACTCTTTTCGCCTTTATGGTAATTTCAAGGGGTCATTGACTGAGGTTCATTAAAACTAAACTAGAACAAATGGTTGCGTGATTTGGTGCGTACGAATGAACATCAAACATCCCTTAAATAAGGGTGTGTGCTGTGTGTACCGGCGAGGATTTTAACACGAAATAAAATTAGTGCCCACACCTGTGTTTAACCAGCTACCCTACCATGACGTGTTAAAGCAGAACTTATTCCGCTGAGGGAAAGAGACAGAGCTATACAGGGTGTCTAGCACCATCTCTTTCACTCAGTGGAATAAGTTCTGCTTTAAGATGTCATAGTAAGCCTACAGTTTGAATATCTTACTAATATTATAAATGCGAATGTTTGTGGGGATGGATGGATGTAGGGATGTTTGTTACTCTTTTACGTCAAAACGGCTGAACGGATCTTGATGAAATTTGGCACAGAGGTAGATTGTAGTCTGGAATAACACATAGGATACTTTTTTCCGATAAAACGCGGGAGGCAGCTAGTTATTTTAATAAGGATAGATTACTAGTTTGTAGAACATTTATAAGAGTAGAACAGGCAATTAATGTCTGAATTTAGAAATCGTATCTTTACTTATTTTTTTCCTTCTTCTGCGCAGCAAATAGTTATTCCAGGTCATTGATCTTGAAATCTCATACAAACATTTATTTTCCTTATGTAGATGAAAAACTGACTGGTGCGACTGTCTTGTCGGTCAGCGGTCGTAAGCGCGACTCCTGGGATTCCCCAGTCGGGAAAAGTTTAATTGCGTTTTAACCGACTTCAAAAAAGGAGGTCCATATTCGTCGGAATCTTTTTTTAATGTATGTTCACCGATTACTCAAAGACGCCTGTACCGATTTGCAAAATTCTTTTTTTGTTTGAAAGGGTATACTTTCCAACTACCGACTGTTCGTTTCCCGCACGGAACAAATATTTGTATGACCTGCAGATAGTTGTTTCGGGTCTGGCTGTTCGTGTATTAAAAAAAAATATAGCAATCCTTTCGAGCATTTAATTCGTGATGTTATAAGTATATGAAAAAACTGAACAACACCAAAATTGTATACCTACTCAAATGTTATACAATAATGCGTTAGGTTACATAAAAAACATTATACAACAGTCGTTAGTTATTGCAAAATGAAATCAGTTATTATTATAGTATAGTATATAATTATTATATAGTTTTTCTCGTCGATTTAATTGTTATTCAATGCAGGCAATTTACGTGGAACCGCATAAATGTAGTTTATTCTAACTGTAGGTAGTGCTAATCATTATAATTAATGTTATAAATGAGTCATGTCATAATCTTTGCTAATACTATAAAGAGGAAGGATTCTTTTGTTAATACTGAATATGCTTCGAAACGACTGATCGATTTTAACCACTTCTTCGTAAATGGAAAGTACTATAAATGTATTTGACGACACGGTTGGCGCAGTGGCTGAGCAATCGACTGCTACGCTGCGTGTCGCGGGTTCGATATCCGCACGGAACAAATATTTTTATGGCCTACAGATATTTGTTCCGGGTCTGGCTGTTTCTGTTTGCGACTCAGAAGTTATTCCTAGTGTGTGGAAACGATTAAAAAAATGGCTGTATAACATCACACTACGACACTTAGTAGGTGAGCAGCGGCTGAAACCGCTGGGCACAACTAGCAAAGAATAAACCTTAATTTGATACTAAGTACTTGTATTGCGTTTGCTAACCATACTTGGGTAAACTGCGGTTTTCAAATGACATTTATTTTTTACTAGCTGTTGCACGCGGTTTCACTCACGCTGCTCAGCACCTGTTGGTCGCAGCGTGATGTTATATAGCCTATAGCCTTCCTCAAGAAATGGACTATCCAACACTAAAAGAATTTTCCAATTCCAACCAGTAGTCCCTGAGATTAGCGCGTTCAAACAAACAAACAAACTCTTCAGCTTTATAATATTAGTATAGATTTGTGAATACAAGTTATAGTCTATCTATTATGGTTTTCATAATAGATAGACTATAACTAGTAGGTATTCTCTAGAAATTACCATAAACACGCCATTTTAACAGTGAAAACGATATAGACAGGTATGCGTCACAATAATTTGAACACAAAGAGAAATACGTGCATGATTTCTATTTTAAACTAAAGCCGTGATCTTTAAACGTTTATTAGCACGTAGTTTGACAGTTGTGCGTTAATGGCACTCGTAACTCGCTTAGCCAAAATCGTCATCAAATTTAAAACATACCGTTACAAGCACTTTTGAAAGTCAAAAACCATGGATTAATTGACAGTCTTAGTCACAAGGCATAATAACTTGTGAAAGTACTGTAAGTCTAACCTGATGAAACTGAATAATACCAAAGAGGAAACTCGGTATTTAATGATTGTACATCCACGGACCAACCTAGGCAAACGCGGCTTAACCGAAGACCATCCATGGTAGCTGTTATTATTAAGCGACACGAGCTCCTCACGCTTAGCCATAATAATATGTTTAAGTAACGTTTATAAATCTCGGCCTAAGACAATAACCATTAAAATTTTTGCATTGGTCACTTTATGGTACTTTCTATTTAAACATTGTTTTTACTTATTTTGCTATTTTACCAACAAGCCTTCAAATACGAAAAAGTGTTTAGTTATAAGTAGAATAATCATGAATGAAGACTCGATATAGGTAGTACTGCGTCCCAAAACAAGATAAAACATTTTATTTTGAAAATGGAACTAATAGTACGGTCTCTTCGGTAGAATGCGTGCACTGCGTTGAGACCACAGAAGAAATAGATAAAAAATGGCATTAGCGAAATCTATAGTTTCCTTTCTAAATTGAATAGATGATCGCAATTTATTTTATTTTATCGAAATGGTTGTGAAAAGTACAGTGTAAAACACGACAAAAGAAAAAACCATTATAACTCGGTTTCTATGTACTCGTAAAACAACTACGTATATGGGCCATTTTAGCCCTTCGTATAACAATCTTCAATTTTTTCATTGTTTCACTTCGGGATCTCCCAAAGACGTTGGTACGGGGAAAACCACATAACGCTCTCACGAAGCTAAACAATACCAGTTTACGCAGATCTTTCATTGCACAGGTAATCTACACAAAGCGATGCCATGTTATATTGGAAATGTAAACCTTGATGTGTCGTGCATACCTACGTAACTGCTGAACTGGTTATGAAATAAAACGTTAACTGGTTATACTTATAATGTGACGTCACGATTGCTTAATTCCCCTGCTGGCTTGACTCATACTTACTTAATACACGTTCATGTTGAAAGACGATGGGAAGATCGTTACTTAGAAAAAAAACTTTTTATACGAAAAAGTTTGCTTTAAGACGCATTCGGAAAATATCGCCAAATATCGGAATTCATATCACAATATTCCAAAGGTTCAAGAAAAGTTCAAAATTGGTAAAACCTCACCTTAAGTATTGAAGAATAGCTTTGGCTGGACATTTTTTTTATTTCAGTTTTATATTTAAGACAGGGGTTCTTTAGGGTTGTTGTACCCACAACAACCCTAAAAAAACCCTGTCTTAAATATTATGATATTTTTTTGCACTGGAAAGCTTCATAATACATTTTCTAATATTTGAGGCAGGGTTATTTAATCATAGATTATAATTGTAGACGTCGCGACGTGTTACGTAAGCCTCGCTATGTTAAGTCGCTTAGATTAGGCGATGTCATTAATAAAATGTGATTAGACTACAAAACGAATAAATTAATTGAGGCCAGTTGTTGCATCTCACGATGACGTGTGCAGCATTTGAATTTGAACCTTATTGTCATTATCACGTGATTTTAAAGATCACTTGTCTCTTTGTCCTATGGGTCCCATTCTTCATTTGTTTAAATCAAAAACGTTCCACCCTAGGCCCGCGGACCACAATATGGCCGACCAACGCAATTAAATTGGCGCGTTAAAAGTGGCCAACTGATGAACAAATGTTGTGTTGGTCTTCTGAAAATAAGGATAGTAAAAAAAAAAATTCTACTTATGAAAAAACTTTTAGTATCTAGCCAATTTCTACCTAGAAATTAATTACACAGAGTATTTATCATAAATTGGTTCAATAAAATCACGTACTTACTAGATGGCCCGCTGGATCAATATGTGGGCCTACCTTCAGAGTAAGTTGAGCAGCCTAAGTTACGAAAGAATTATCAACCTCTTTTGAATTTCAATTTGTAATAGACAAACCCCTATATTTTCCTTTTATCTTTTTCAGTCAGACGTATCTTCGAAAGATAGAGAGGTGTCCTACGACCAGCTGAAGCAGTGGTGCGAAGAGAACAAGATCGCGACGTACATCGAGACGTCAGCGAAGAACGACAATAATGTCATCGAAGCATTCTCTATGGCTGTACTAAGGTGAGATAAAAACTTTTCAAAAAAGGAATAGGTTCTCAATTCGACTGTATTGTTTTTGGATGTATGGTAAGCGATTTTTTTTTTATTTTCGAAAGGGGTGGTCCTATATCATTTTTATTTATATTGCTTGGGTAGTTTATGAGTTATCTTTTCTATTACATATTTTTTCTTCTACTGAATGTGGATGATCTGCTTATAACTTGAAGTAGCAATGGAAAATAGAATTTTGAAAAGAATTTACGTGAGATACCATAGCTAAAAACGATGAAATAAAAACTATTTTTCAAAAAAAAATCCCGTCTTCCAAAAAACAAACTTCCGGAAGTTGGTGGAACAAACAAAAGTCATTCATTTCAGGAACAGTGCGGCAGTTTGTTCTTGAGCCGTTCTAGCGTAGTACGGAGTTTCAATAGACTGCGAGGCCAGCGTATACTTCTTTTGTTACAAGTCACGTGCGTCTTAGGGTCCGTGCTGCCGAGCGTATCGTCGATGCTGACGCAGTTTCACTATCAACTGACTGTTCTGGACGAAGAAAAATCGATTTCGTGTTAATGTTGTTCCTCTCTAACTGTCCTTATTTAATAACTTCCTACTTTTGAAAAGAAAACAATCATTGGATGTCTGCCTTTTTGGCAGCACGCGCACCTCCTGGGCCCGATTCCGAGATCGGCCAAAATGGGAATTTCCATTCGAATTTTTGCCCGGATTTGTCCCCGGTCGGTGGAAATAACTCGCTACGGGGTATCTATTACATTAGGCTTAACCTTGACCTTGTCTCTCCCGCATAGGGTTGTTCGTTCAAATCCGGGTACCAGAACAGAGAAATGATTTCTCTTAGTCTCATATATAAAATTCTCGTGTCACAGTTTTCGTTCCCATACTCCTCCGAAACGGCTGGACCGATTTAAACGAAATTTTGTGTATATATTGGGTAGGTCTGAGAATCGGCCAACATCTATTTTTTATACCCCTAAGTGAGCAGCGGATGAAACCGCTGGGCACAGCTAGTAGTATATATAATAGTTTATTTGGGAAGGACATGTTGGTGACGATGACGGAACTACATGTAGCATCTTATCTCCTGTTTGCGAAACAGTTTAACGAGGCTTATCCATAGCTGTAAACACTGGTTGACATTGTTATTGCGTGTATAATGTGGTTTTTTCCAAGCCAAGTGTGTGAAATAGAATCTTTTGGATTTGATTATCGGTTCCCTAGAAATAACACTGGAAGTTACATTTAAAATTATTCATTACTAGCTCTTGCCCGCGACTTCGTCCGCGTGGATTAATAGTTCCCGTTCCCGGGGATTTCCGGGATGAAAACTATCCTACGTCCTTTCTCGAGTCCCAGACTATATCTGTACCAAATTTCATTGAAGTCGGTTCAGTGGTTTAGGCGTGAAGAAGAGACAGACAGACAGTTACTTTCGCATTTATAATATTAGTACGGATGTCAAGTAAGTACTGAGGTCTGTAGCAGGGACTGCGCACCTTAAGGGGTGGTTAAACCACAAAGGTCCACAAGGGCTTCTGATGGCCAGGTGAAGTTTTGATGCCTTAATGCAACCTTTGGATGATGCAGAGACAGCTTCAGATTCGGTGAGGACGAAATTTGGCAATGATAATGGTATAATCACGTTAGTGATTTCCCAGTCGCTTATGAAAACATGAGAAGAAATAATGAAATAAACTCCCAGATTACAGTCTCTTACAATTATATGCCCAGAATATAAAGACGCCGGTGATGAGTCGTCGATGATCTTTCGACCAATAGATGATGATGCAGTTATTGTACTTATTAAGTACTAGCTTTCGCCCGCGTTAAATTTGGGGTAACACAGTTCCCCTTGCGCCTTATTGATTTGTAATAGCAACGCTAAGTTTTCCCTTTTCATCCCTCTTTCTCCCTCACATCCCATAGCCTGTGTTCGTCTCCTGGTTTCCAACTATCTCTGTACCAAAATTTATCAAAATCGGTTTAGCCATTAAAGCATGAAGAGGTAACAAACAAACAAACTCACTTTCGCTTTTATAATATTAGTAAGGATTGATAGCCCTGTGGTTAGACCGTCGGATTCCCAAGTCAGGTCTTCAGTATGCTTATATATAAAATTGTCGTGTCAGTTAAAGTTGTCAGTTGTTACTCCTCCGAAACGTGTTGACCGATTTTTATGAAATTTTATATGCATATTTGGTAGGTCTGAGAATCGATCTTAATTTAGTTTTCAAACCCATAAGAGATAAGGGTGGCTGTTCTCTTCAAAAATTGAGCAGAGCAGCGGGCGAAATCTCTGGCCACAGCTAGTCTTACTTAATATTATAAATGAATGTTTGTGAGAATGGATGGCTGTATGGATGTTTGTTACTCCTTCACGTCAAAACTGCTGAACGGATTTTAATAAAATTTGGCACAGAGGTAGATTATAGTCTGGAATAACATAGAGGATACTTTTTTATCATCACGCGGAGAAGCCGCGGGCGCCAGCTAGTGTTATATAATTATTGCTTGCTCAGTGAAAAAAAAATCCTGAGAAAATCTAAGAGATAGAAAGTCTTTGGGCGCTTAAAAATCTCTCGACACTAAGTATCGCACTAACTACATGAAAAAGATGACATACTTATAGCATTTCTTCTTTTCAGATGGGTGGAACTAGAGCAGAAAGCAGAAAAGGAGCTTGGCTTACTCCACCATCCTGACACGGTGACTCTGCACGGTTCCTCCACCTCAGCGTCCAGCATTCGAGCAACCTGCTGTTCCAGATTCACTGAAGTATGAGGCACTGGTGCTATTATCAGGTTTATAAACCTTATGAGAAGAGGTATATTGGTAACTGACAAAGCAATGATTTCTCAAACCGTTTTGGTACTTATTTGGCTTCGAGTAGAGTTGCCTTTCCTTGCAAAACTAAGTTTCGTTTGTTCATAGTTTTCTATAGACTTGTGCGAGCTCTATTTTTAAAGTTTGTATAAGGTTTTAAACCTGAAAAAACAGCGTAATATAATGCAACATTCTTTTGTTTTCGGGCTTGGGTTATATTATGAGGGCGCTGTTAGAAAATATTTGTCAGCGGAAAAAACAAGATGGCCGCGTTAGTTCCAAGATTGACCACGGGTTTGAAAAACCATGTCGCACTATAAAAAGTTGCCGGTTTGTTGCAATCTCAAGTGAATTCTAAACATTGTCTGTTGTTAATATACCTCACAATACCTTTTGTACTAATTACGATACTACGTAATTTTCTACTTTATCATGGTATGTGATAAGTATTCTAAAGTTTTTTCATGTAAATATTTTTTTTATTGAATTTGGATTGGTTAGGAAACAATCGCACCAATGTTTAAACGTAGTTTAGTTTGCACAGACAAGTTATTTTTAGGCACATATTTAACTACTTAAAAAGTTTGATGCTAAAAGTATAAATTCTAGAAAATTTTGACGCTTGTGCATAATGAATTTTATAAGTCTTGATTTGAGGGACGATTCACTTAAAATCTCTTAAAATAATGTAAATGTAATTGCATAGTTTTACGCGTATTTAAATATACTAAACAAAGAGTATACGTAAAATACACAGATGGATTGTGAATGTTCCAATAATGTGCAATTTGGTTGTGGGAATAGTTATATTAAACAGGAAATAATGCAGGCTGAAAATTTCAATATGCTAAAGTTATAATATGAACACAAAACATAATATTTTTGCTTTGTCAAGTGTTTTTAGCTTATGTCAACTTACATATTGTTTTTTGACACTATTTATTAACGTAATTGGATTTAATTTACGTTCTAAAGCGTCTTTAATGGGATCAATAACCGCTAGTAAAACTTGTGCATTTTTTTTTATAAAATTTATTGAAGATAAAAAAAAACAAGTTTGTGGTTAGTTCCAATAATCACCACACTCCCAAGGATCTTTGTACAGATATAATAATTTTATTTATTATCTTTTAACTCTTTCTTAGAGGCATGTTTTTATTTAATTTGCATAATAAATCAGCCAGGTTGTTTCTATGTATATGTTCCATTGTAGAAAACCAAAGATCTATGAAATGAGTTTTTATGTGACCTTAGAAAATTAAATACTCCACTCTGAAGCCTGTATATTATATATAGGTGTAATGAAAACTCGGTCTAAACTTTTGTACATAGGGTTTAATATCGCATGTATGAAGTATGTATTGTTGTATGATTTATATATGTATACTTTCCTAAGGTTTTCCAGTTTTTTCAATATTATAAATGATTGGTAGTATTTGTAAAACTTGTTTAAAAGAAAAAACAGATGTAGTTGCCGTCCTTTTTAGAGTTGTGTGATATTTATTGTCTTTTAAACATGCTATTTAATTATGTACTCGTACTTTTGTTACTCAGTCAGCATACAAGATTTTAGATAGCCTCTTACCTACATTAGTATTAGTGAAACTACTAAATGTCGGCCCTGCTACCTTACCATGACGTCTTAAAGTAGAACTTATTCCACTGAGGGAAATAGACAGAGCTATACAGGATGTCTAGCACCATCTCTTTTCACACAGGAATAAGAGCTGCCATAAGATGTCACGGTAACCCGACTATACAGGGAAGAACAAGGCTCTATAATTGAAAAGGTACCCTTTACGTAGCTGAAAGGCACTAGTTCTTTCGCGGTTCATTAGAATCGGCAGCAATGATTACTTCTATTCTTTAAAAAGTTTGTACTCGCATTTGTATAAATGCTTCAACTGTAACTTAGTAAGTTTTCGCTCTAAGGATCTATATTTAAAGAATATTATGGAAAAATAACCCATTGTAAAAAAAAAATACTTGTATGTAAGTACTCGAAACATGATATTATAGAAGCATTATTCCTATAAACGGGTTGTATCTTATCTCTCATAGTAGAATGCCTTATATAATAAATAATTAATAATTGAATAGATAATTTATTACTAAGGCAACATTCCATGCATATCATATCCAGTCATGTAGAAAAACCTTTGCAACATTTTATCTAATATTAATCAAATTTTAAATGGGATATTTAAATATAGGCATGGTAAATATCGCGTTTCAAATATTGTTAATGAAAGTAACCATGTCAGTTAAAAAACTTATATTTTTTTCCAATGTTTGGTGTGTTGTAACTGAGAAGTTTTATGTAAATGTGTATTTATATATTTTTATGAACGTTTTAGAGGTTATATCATAAGAACGCGTATATTTCATGATGTTTATTCATTTATTAATGTTCATGATTAAATAAACGTAATTGCTCATATACCAATTCTCTGCATAGATTTACTTGAAGATGGATCTTAAAAGATCTAACTCAGAATGTAATGTGTTACTTGGAAATTGATACTTTTTGTATATATTTTTAAAATCGCAATTTGGAATTGAGGCTTTTTTTATTGTTAATTGTCTTTGTTACTCAATGATGTCTAGACAAGATTGAGGTCAAGATTGGGAGAGAGATGATATCGACGATTGGACTACAAAAAAGACTACAGGTAATCCAAAAAAGCTCTCCACTTAAATAGCGGATCTATGGAGAGCTTTTTTGGCTATAGGAATTTAGAAGCACAGAGCAAACTGCATAGCTATTCACAATCACTCGATTGCAATCGTGCCGTGAGTATAATAGTCAAACGTTTTGCACAACCGTGTTACGATATGAAGACGTCATCATACCAAAAAAAAAGTGTGTGTGTCAGCTCCGACGCACGACTGGAGTTTACTGTGTATAGGTATAGTCGCCTATACAGCATACCATATGTACGTCTTAATACACTCACAGCCAAATTAGAAAGTTGCGCACTATAGGTGCGCACCAAAAAGGTGACACATTTTCGTTACTTTAGTAGGTTTTACCCCTCGGATTTTTCTCATACCGGGCGCCTTATATATGAAAATCGATTCTTAAGGAGTAAACTCCAAAAATACAAATATCTGGTAAAATTATATATTTGTCACTTTAAATTTTCGAGCAACATTTGCTTGCTTTATGTAACGTACCCTGTTAAATATATCTTGCAATGTTAAAAAAAAAAACTCCACACGGATCAGTGTGTTTTGTCGGTTTGACGATTGGATTACGAGATCATAGACTAGTGTCGATTGTCGATTACGATTAGACTGTTTGTGAATAGTTATGCTGGATTAGTGTTTAATAAAAAAAAATACAAAAATATTTATTTTATCTTAAGCATTGTTTCATACATAAATTGAGGCAGCCCCAGTAAGTTGCAACAGTACTTGTGTTGGAGCTGAAATTCCATCAGGGATTCCTGTCTATCCATTTCTACTCCTATTTAATGTAATAATGGGTGATCATAGTTGAATTTTTGGAAACCTAGCCTTATATTACTCTTATCAATTAAAAATGTTACCATATTGAAAACTAAAACTATGCAAAAAGTATCAATTATCAAACTCTGTATTCATTTATAATGAATTGTATTTAAATATTTATACTAGAAATTAAATAGTTTAACATATTATAATTATGTAGTTGTAATGCTGATTCTCACTAAGTGCCTAGCTTTCTAGTTACCCTGTTATTTTAAAGCAGTGGAATTATAGATAAATTCTTGTTTATACTATGTCTTGAACAGAGGAATGTCATAATTCATAAGATTTATATTGTATTTTGTTAACGATTTATTTGCTTTGATGGTCAGATTACAAGCATAAAATATTATTGTTACATTTATTCTATAACCCTGCTGCGTTGGTCTAGTGGTTACAATCGTGGCTACTGAGCATAAGGAGGGTTCGATTCCGGGGTTGCACTGTCATATTGTTATTGGTTTTCCATGTAAACATGTCTGGCCAAAACATATATATTTATTTTTTTAAACACATTGCCCCACACTAGGAATTTCCCCTGTAACGTGAGTGCGTTTACAAAACATTTAAACTCACATACACAAACAGCCAGACCCGGAACAACTACCTGTAGGTCGTACAAATATTTCTTCCGTGTGGGGATCGAATCCGCTACACGCAGCGCAGCAGTCGATCGCTCTACTGCGCCCGCCATGCCGTCAAATATGGGTGTACTATAATATTAGTTACTGTACTATTAGTAGTTACACCTCTGCTACTCTGTAGGTATTACAAGCGGATAGTGTTATGCAATTGTATGATTGGTCACATTATCAACAATTAATTTTGTCGAATTGTTGGAAAACTAGATCTTTTTTCTTTGGGCCTTACAAGTAAATAAATCGCAAGAGTTAACACAGCTGGACTCATTTAAAATGCACTCCTTGTTGATAAATAGTTATATTTTGTTTGTAAACTAAATTAAGTAATGGTAGATTAATTATTGGCGCAATAACTGTCTGTCAGTCAAGAATTTTACCGTCTCGAAAGTCTACCTCAATGAGTGTTTGATGTAATAATTTATGTAACGCTAGTGGCTCTGACCTTATGGCTCCTGAATCCAAGAAAAAAAAAGAGATATTGTCTGTGGAGATTTCATATGAAAGGGAACATTTTGAAGTTTCTGAACTAAACATCTAAAGTCAAGAATAATGTTTTTTTTATAAATCCACATGTTTGACACCTGGTCTATGACTGCTCGTGGCAAAATAATTACAACCGCTTGGGGATTATCTTCAGGTTAAGCTGCATTTACCTAGGTTGGTCCACGGATGGGTGACCACCTTTCACCGAATTTTCTCTGTAACTCGGAAATCACGTTAACGCGTCATTCCCAGCTGTCTTTTGTAGATCAAACAGTGGTAGATAGGCAATCGCTTCATGTATAATACTGGAAGCTGATACCAATGTAGTTGAGGAAAGGCTAAGCAGGTGATGATGGGATGTCCAAGGTTGACTTGTACCTGTCTGGCAAAAATTGTTGATTTTGCTATTTTCATCACCCTTATCATATTCAAATTTTATGATAACTGATGGAATGGGGATGAAGGGACAGTTTTTACCAATTTTCGTTCCTGATCATGCCTTAACAGTTCCCAGTTTTGACTCGACAGAAACTAATGGATAGGGAGCCATTTTTATTATGTTGTTATGTTTAAAAAGCACATAGAATTAGAGGTGACCTCAGCGCCATTGTCATTGAGATTTACTCACAAAATGTAATAAAAAACTGATTACTTAAAAGCTTGATATTTTACAGTCGTGGTACCTAATAAAGGGTTTTAAAAAGTAATGTGTTTGATTAACGGATGGAACATCATTATATAACTTCCCTCGCTCTGGGCTTTTACTGACTAAAATTCATCCATGTTCCTTCTCTTTCGAAGAACCCGCAACCCTGGCAGGCTCTTCTGCTTTGATGACATATCTTTGAGGCGCGCAGGGAACACTAACGCGCCGTTGACACTGCCTGTTATCACTAGACGGACAGACGGTGAGCTACCCTCCTTTCTGTATTGAATAACTAAGTCGGGGCCATTTACAGATGTACAGGATGCTCGTTGTATACAAGATCCTTATCGGAAACAGAAATGCATTTTTACTTTCAGTCATTGCTATATCTTTTGTTCTAAACCATGCCTGGGAACCTTCAGAACTTTCTAGATCCGTAAATATTGAAGATTGGCCGTGAAAATGACCGAAAATAAACGAAAGCGCGTGTCCTACACGCCTAGAAACTGATTTTACTTACATTTTTGTCATAATTTGCGTCCAGGGCAAGGGCTTACTTGTCACATAATGTGACAATGGCGTTCACAAAGGTAATCTTACTCAGTTTATGTACAGAACTGCCTCGCATGCGAGTAGGGATAGCATATTGCGGGACATCTATAATATAAAAAAAAAACGCAAAATGGTGTTGGTAAGCGCATAACTCAGCAACGCCTGGACCAATTTTACCAATTCTTTTTTAATATCCGTTGAAGTCCAAGGATGGTTTTTACGGCGAGAAAAAAAAACCTAAAGGCAGTATAGGTTTTTGTGTAGGTAGGTAGAAAATTGCATTGCAACGCACACAAAAGCACAGCTACTAGTAATAGCAACGCTAAGTTTTGCCTTTTCTTCCCTCATATGCCACCATATTTTTTTAAAAATAAATAGCTTTTGACCGTCTCCTGGTTCCCAACTATCTCTGTACTAAAATTCATCAAAATCGGTTTAGGCATTAAAGCGTGAAGAGGTAACAAACAAACAAACTCACTTTTGCTTTTACAATATGTATTAGTAAGGATAAGTTAAGGGGGAAAATAAAACAAAAACTACCCATTTTAAAAATTATAATAAATATTTTACAGATATAATCCACATTTTCTATAAAACTAACCTACAAAGAAAAGTACCTATATCTACGATTGTATCCGAGTATCTTGAGATTATACATTACAAGTGACACAAGGATATTTTGGCCCTTGTAATTGACATTAGTGCAATGGGCGCTGTTGGTGAACATTTGTGACATTGTTTTGAGAAATGTATCCAAAGAACAATACGGCAACTTTAGTTCCTATTTCAACCACGCACCCAAAGATCTTTGTACAGCTATACTAGGAATTATTATGCTTTACAGTACCAACAACCTAACAGTAATCAACACAACCACAGCCATTTTCAAACTAGATGAAATATGGCAAACTATATCTACATTATTATAAGTAAGTCACAAATTGAATTTAAGTATCCTTATACATTGTATCGATACATATTTGTGGAAGAAAACATAAGGAAATTGAACTCTTAACAACAATAAATAATAGAAATATAGTTATGGCAAAATTCTTACCTGTTTTTTTTTATGTGTTTATATAAACTAATATTATAATCTAAACTATTTATAATATGTATTTGTTTGGTTGAACGCGCTAATCTCAGGAACTTTTGCTTCAAATTGAAAAAAATATTTGTGTAGGATTTTCCATTTATCGAGGAACGCTATATGCTATATAACATTACGCTATGACCCGAGTCTGCCTTAGGTGAAACTTAAGTTACAAGACTTAAACAGGGGAAATCCTAAATATTTGTGAAGGATTTTTCGTTTTTATCTAGCTAAATTCACACGCACGTTAAACGCAAGTATGAAAACAAACAAAAAAAAAACATTTTGCACAATTACCGTGTACAGTCGCGTACTAAAATACTTACCAGATTTCAAATGTGACGCTTTATCAACTATTTGAATGTACCATTTATTATTTTTATGAAAACTAAACAGCGATATCTAGGTTTATATTCTTGAATGCAAGCAATGCAAGCAATTGAAACACAGCAAACCGCTATTTTACAAAACTACCTAAAAAAAATCTAAAGGTACAATTCCGAAGGTGCGGGACGCAAACCACACAGGCAAAGCCAATCAATAATATAACATAACGCCTTGTAATCCCTGAAGGGGTGGATTGAAGTATATCTAATAGTAAACCCATATTAAGCCAGTTATGTTTAAGCACCATGTAAAAGGTACCAGGCCTATTGCTTTAAAAATTGTACCTTTATTGATAACATTTTTTACTGCGACTGTACGGCAATGCCACTAGACACCTAAACTATCTATTCCACGTTTAAGCTTCATAGCGGTTTCCTAGCCTTGACCAGTTCTTCGCTGACGCTCCACAGCTTGGCTTCCACGTCCTTATCAAAGTCATACTTTGAGGAGTATTCCGCGCAGTCCCGGTAGAACTTGCCGGTTTTGCCTTCGATGCTGTGATCTGTCGCGCAGAATACTACTGTTTCTGAGCCCTGGAAGAAATTTCAAGAATGATGTCAGTTAATTTCTGTAGTTGTTAACTTACAGCCGAATGTTACGTGCCAAAGTAATTCCTTGACTCCCAAAATACAGGATCACCTAGTTTGGGAGGCAGGGGTTTTATAATTTGTAAGCTGTAACTGTATGCTTACTTATACCTAAATTCAAATATTTGTAACTAGCTACTTTTTAGTAAATAAAGATTATTATTATGTTATGTTCCTAACACGTCATCATCTGTCTTGCCCTTTCCAAACTTTACGGTGGTACGCTTCAAGTCTTTTCGGATCTAGTTGCATCCAGTTTACATGGAGCGACTGCCTATCTGGACGATCCAGTTAAAAACTCAGTAACAACCGGGCCAATAACTACTTGTAATGATGACGATGGTTTAGCGTCCTTTTCCGAGGCACGGAGGCACAAACCGACCTTGGGGAAGGACGGTTTAACCTCAACGATCGACGCGTGCGACTGTTAATATCCATAACACGTAAACTAGCTAATAGTTTGCATCAGCATTTTCAATTTTGACGTCAAATGTTTAGCAGTGCATGATTTAGATAAGAACTAGTACTCAACACTTATTGTTCTCATATCAAACAATTGAGATAAGACTATTCGTTTGGCTCTGAGCGTCATCCGATTTGCAAAACGTCATGTTCAAAAAACTAAAAAAGATTCAAGATTCTCGTTTATATGTTAATGTTTAAAAATCCTTAATTACATGGGAACTTTATTATTATTTTGTAATTATTTATTTAAACTTCATGTACAAGTACAATAGCGGTACATAGGCGGACTTAATCTATATCTATACTAATATTATAAAGAGGAAAGATTTGTTTGTTTGTTTGTTTGTAATGAATAGGCTCCGAAACTACTGGACCGATTTCAAAAATTCTTTCACCTTTGGAAAGCTACATTATCCCCGAGTAACATAGGCTATATAACATCACGCTACGACCAACAGGTGCTGAGCAGCGCGGGTGAAACCGTGGGGAACAGCTAGTCCCATAATATTTTGATAGGATACAAAATTATATCTAAAAATTTACGTCCTTATTTAATTTTATTTACGTCAAGTTATACACTTATACAGTTACTATGACTACTACAAAAAAGTAATAAATGCATAACAAAAAAGAAAAAAAAAACAAGATAACTTAACAGTAATTACTATGACTATACATAGACTTCGTATGTCGTGGGAGCATCATTAAACCAAATGTTAAAATAAAACTATAATACTTACTTGTTTAGCAGACTTCATGAAGGTAATCAATATGGGCGCCATTAGTAAGTAGTGATACCATTTTATCGAGTACCTGGAATGCACAAGTATAGTTTTAAATATCGTCGTTTATTGTTACTACAAGGAATAATATTACTAATCTATCTATCTTCTGTAATATAAAAATGAATCTCTGAATATATTGCTGAACGCTAATCTCGAGAACAGCTGAACTGATTTCGCTACAAGTTTTTTTTGTTGTGTTTGTCAGAAAAGGGTTCTTATAAAAAATTGTGTATATAGGAATATACATACAGATAGAAAAATTGCATAACAATGCATTATATGACGTATTGGTATAGCTAGTATTACTATAACAACCCAGTGGGGGGGCTCAACCCCTATATCAAGATACTTAAACATAAATAAAGTAAATGAGGCGAAATATGGGTAATGTGATTTTCTCGTAAAAAACCTGCCAAGTGCGAGCCGGACTCGCGCAACGAGGTTTCCGTAAAAATAAGTTTAATTGGAGGGGGGGAGGAGATTACATAGACAAACATCTTTAGTGCTTGGCTTACCAAGCACTAAAGATGTTTGTCTATGTCATAAGCTTAGCTGTCGTGTCTAGGCTATACAAAACCAGAAGGAAAGAAGAGGAAGTAATATTACAAATTCATACATATGCTACCATTTAGTACTATGTATTTGGTTTGTAGGGTTTCAAATAATAGGGTAGTAATAGGGTATGTCAAATTTGCAAAAACAAAAAACAATTTTCGTCATGTCCATTCTCCACTTACTGTCAGTAAGTCGCAGCAATTTTTTATTTTATCTAATTCGCAAATGTCATGTAAATTGATTAACCGCTCTTGGCGGAACGTAAGTATCAGATTTGAACTGACTTAAACCCTTTCATGTTCCTTCTTTTGCTCTTTGCATTCCGGGTATCTCTTTCGAAAAACCCGCAACCCCGACTGGAACATACATAGATAGTTAGTATAATATAGTTTTAAAACCTACCTAAAAAGATTGGTAGCACAGAATCCAGGGCAGACCAGGTTGACATCAATGCCAGTGTTCCTCAGGTTACAAGCCAGAGCCTTAGCGAAGTACGCGTTCATCAGCTTAGAGTTGCAGTACCCTGGGTTATGACGGGGACTGCCGCCCTTTTTCTTCGCGAGTTCCACTTGCTGCTTCAAGTTCAGATCATCAAAGTCGATATTCCCGCGTTCGTGCAGTGTTGATGATACGACAACTATTCTGCAATGAATAAAGATAAGGGTATTGTTATTTTGTTCGTTTTTGCTGTTCTTAATATATCGTTTACTAGCTTTCGCCCGCGGCTTCGCACGCGTTAAATTTGGGGTAACACATTTCCCCTTGCGCCTTATTAATTTGTAATAGCAACGCTAACTTTTCCCTTTTCTTCCCTCTTTCTCCCTGACATCCCACTTTTTTAAAATAAAAATTAGCCTATGTCCGTCTCCTGGTTCCCAACTATCTATGTACCAAAATCCATCACAATCGGTTTAGCCATTAAAGCGTGAAGAGGTTACAAACAAACACACTCACTTTCGCTTTTATAATATTAAGTAAGGATAAGGATGCATAATGCGTTGCAATATGAAGACAGATTATCACACAGACGGTTAAGTTTATTTTGATGTAAAGTGAAAATAAAAATATTTTTTCTTGTCTAGACTTTTTTTTTTCCAAATCAAATCAAAAGCATTCATTCAAGTAGGCCAGTTACAGACACTTAAACAAAATGAAGCTACAGTCCAGTCCAGTCAAAGTACTGTAGCCGCCAATTCTAAAGCGTTGATCTCTATGGAGAAGAATGGGCAAGAAAATGGATCCATGGACACTATTTTTTCAGGATATTGTTACAAAACTTTGGTTACATCATTCATGCCGAGATTTACATGTGAGAACAAAGTAGCAAGACGTGCACATAGGCTGCTAGGTAAAAACAACCAGGTAGTTTTTAGGGGTCCCTACCTAGACAGACAGAAGGACAAAAAAGTGGTCCTATAAGGGTTCCGTCCACTTTTTTGTGCTTCCGTCTGTCTGTCAAGACCCTTTATCTCAGGAATACGTGAGGTTTCGAGTTGAAATCAAACCCTTTGCTTGAGTAGGTAAATGGTTTGATTTCAACTTGACAGAGACAGATTCAAATCTGGTCCCTTGGAGCTGTGAAAAAATAAACTCGCTACTTCTATGGAAACAAAAGAGAATGGCCGTTTATGTCGCAAGTTTGTATGGAACTCTTTTATCCGTTTTTATGGTTCCGTAGTCAACTAGGAACCCTTATAGTTTCGCCATGTCTGTCTGTCCGTCCGTCCGTCCGTCCGTCCTCGCTTAATCTCTGTGACCGTTAGCACTAAAAAGCTGAAATTTGGTACCAATATGTATATCAATCACGCCGACAAAGTGTTAAAATAAAAATTGGAAAAAATTGTTTTATTAGGGTAGCCACCCTATATGTAAAGTGGGAAGTGTTTTTTTTTTAATTTCAACCCTAACGTGTGATATATTGTTGGAAAGGTATTTAAAAATGAATAGGGGTTTAAACACTAAAATCATTTTTTGATAATGTCAATAATTTCGGAAATAATCGCTCCAAAACTAAAAAACAATGTGTCCCCCCCCCCTCTAACTTTTGAACCATAATTTTAGAAAATTTGAAAAAAAAACTGAAAAGTAGAACTTTATAATTAAGGACTTTCTATGAAAATTATTTTGAACTTGATTGACACAACAGTTTTTGTACAAAAAAGACAAAAAGTTTTACAAAATAATTTCTGGACTAAGTTTGTAGTATAATCGTATATGCAAGCATTTTTTTTAACTTCTTTTACATATTTTATTATCCTGAACGTATCTTTTTTCGAACAAAAAAAGAATTATTGAAATCCAAAATTATTAAAGAATATTAATTAGTAACCCAATTCCCCGAGAGATGGCGTTGTAGGTACTTATTACATTGGATCGGGTATTTTACCGAATTGTTCGGTTGGTCTCTCCTTGGCATTGGCGGTATCTTATAACTACATAAAACTTCTATTAAGAACATGCTAAGGCAATTTAGAACAAAACTAAAATTCATTTTTTAACACCATCAAATGTTAAGGTAAAAACCAGTTCATAAATAGTTCGATAGATGGCGTTGTGTAATGACGTCATTTTTTAAAAGTCGATGTTAAGATATGCCGTGCTTTCATGACCTACCGTGGTAAAGTAAGTTGCTCTTAAATATATTCGTAATTTTATTTATGAGTGCATAATCTAATTAGTTGTCGAGGTTTGATTTTGATTTGTCCGGTATTAAAATGTTCTCGTATATTTTGAACAGTGATAATCATGTTGAGGACGACGCTGTGCGCGCCTTTCATGATTTGTTATCCCAACAGGCCAACACACATCGTTTCGGCCTAGAGAAGTGTCTTTTTTCCTTTACCCGGAACTAATAGAGCCTGAGTGTCCTTTATAAATTATATATGGCGGAGAGAGAAGTCGGGTTTGTGGGGCATTGGATTTGCATTTATTACATCAATGGAATATTACGGGTCTATGATAGTTTATATAATAGTTTAAGTCATTCGCAGCACGTTTACGTTAACGCACTATTCCCATTCTTGGATAATAATAAAATACTATTCTCTAGTGTTCAACGTCAAACAAATAATAAACTCATAAGTGGGAACACTTATTGTGACGGACGGGAAACTACGGAACCCTACACTGAGCGTGGCCGGACACGCTCTTGGCCGGTTTTTTTTTTACCTGGAATGACTGCCTAACTGCCGTCCACAAACCAAGTTACACATTGGTAGCGCTGTTTTTTAGACTCTCGATCTTTTTTGCAAACAAATATTTCTCCAATCGCCTGTGTGTTTTTCAAAGATATAACCAAGTACTAACACAATAAAACCAGGTTTATGACACTGATTAATTTATTTTCAAATGAGCAGCCTGTAAGCAGTTGAGAAACTGCAACCTTGCAAGCAAGGTAGTTAATAATTATATAATCAATATTCATTACATACAGTTAAGTGTATAGTATGATTCTACGACTACTGGAGTACGTGTAGGTGCGTGGACGACGGGAAGTAGTAATTAGGTGAGGTTAAACCATTTTTTTTCTTGAAATGCTCAAAATTATTGAATTCATGTTGAACATTAATTACATACTATACTATACGCTTAGTGTATTTTTTTTTACGAATTGCCTTTCACAGTTCAACGTAGGAGGTTGTTGTCTGCTTAACCGGGCCATTCCTGTGGATGCTGTCAAATTAAGGCCTGCAGTCAGGGAAAAAAACTTACAAACTAAGACAGGCTGCATCTGAGTGATCCTTACTTAAATATTATAAAAGCGAAAGTGAGTTTGTTTGTTTGTTACCTCTTCACGCTTTAATGGCTAAACCGATTTTGATGAATTTTGGTACAGAGATAGTTGGGAACCAGGAGACGGACATAGGCTATTTTTATTTAAAAAAAGTGGGATGTGAGGGAGAAAGAGGGAAGAAAAGAGAAAACTTAGCGTTGCTATTACAAAACAATAAGGCGCAAGGGGAACTGTGTTACTAATTTAACGAGGGCGAAGCCGCGGGCGAAAGCTAGTATATCATATAATATGTGAAAATCAAAACATGAATAAACCAGTTAGGTCAATAGAAAACTCACGAATACGACTTACGATTTCAAATTGTTTTTCTATGAAATTATGTCTTGGAAAAGCATTTGAAAGTTACATAAAATAATAAAACTTCTTTTTAAAAATTGCTTGCTTGGCTTGGTGATTTGAATAAATTCTGAATAGGAACTAATTATGTATTTTTGAATAAAAACAAAACTGTTGTTTCGGGGATGCGACGACAACACACACCCGACCAATCGACCAATGGGCGCTGAGAAAAAAAACATCGCAGCAAAAGTTTTTCGCGCCTTTAGAATTGTAGCAGGTGGCGTTCTATAGTTACTGCCTGCCTCGTAATGGCGTGTAGGTTATGTATGTTTCTCATAATCGTGAGTGGAGATAAAAGTATCGATTCATTAGTTTATCTTTCGATGTTGTAGTTCGTTGACTTGCCCAACAATTTCATAATACTCTCTATTTTTATATTCTCAGTGTAGGTATACAGGGGCGTTAAAAGACGTCAAACATGCGTATGTATCTGTTTTCAATGTTGTTTATGGCCACCTGGCCTAGTTATAGCGGTAGGGAGTTCGAGTATGTTTATTTATTTATTATGAAGGTATTTTGGGCAGTCAGTGGGTTTCTGTTTGGAATAGGTACTCAGTTTAAGATGATTGATATTATACCACGCTAAATAGTTATTAACCGACTTCGAAAACTTAGTTCGACTATGTTTTTACGCGATTTCTCCGTAGATTGTGGGTCGTTTTTTTTATTCGAAATATAAACACAATCCAGAAGGTTCTATGTGACTTGGGTAATTTATAAGTTATCTGTACATATTTTTTTCTTCTAATGTATCTGAATGAACGATATGCTAATAATTATCTCTGAGTAGCAATTATTTTCTTTTTTGGTATTTTTTTTATTTAACAATGATCAAATTTAGACCTGTCGCACTGTATGGGTCTATGTATATGGTATGCTGGGCTGTGAAGAATGGGTGAAAAACAATTGCATGTAGCGGAGATGAGAATTCTGAGATGGATGAATAAAGTAATGAGTATATTGGAGGAAGTTTGACAGTTAAGCCAGTCACAAAAAATAAAATAAGGGAGTCATTTGTTTTGTTATAGACATGTAATGAGGAGGGTCGAAACGCATGTGACTATAAGGGTGATAATTATGTATGTTGATGGATAGAGAGGGAGAAGAAGGTCAAAGAAAATATAGATGGTAGATAGATAGATAGATAGAATATTCTTTATTATGTACACCATACAAGTTACAAGAATAACACTAGACAAACTTATAAATAAGGTGACACAATGGGCGGTCTTATCGCTAAAAGCGATCTTTTCAAGACAACCTTTGGATGGACTTAAGAAGAGGAGAAACAGTACTGTAGGTAGTCTGTGGCGTAACATTTTCAAAATTAATTATCAAACATTTTTTAAAAAAATTACAAGATCAAATACTTATATATAAATACATATAATATATACATATAAAATAATAATCATGAAGAGCAAAGAAATATTTCATGTTGTTGTTTAAGGAGAGAGGTAGTGCTTTTTAACCATAGTGGTTTGTGTAAGTTACGGTTTGAAGGAGAAAAGAGCAATTGATGCCGTGACGTCTGAGAGAAGAAAACGGGGGATAAGTGGAGGAAGATGATGACGACTTTCAAGTTACGATAAAAAATGGTTTTTCCTTAACAACACTCGATTTTGATGGAACAATAAGATAATCTTTGTAAACAATCACATAATTAATAACTATATCACTTTGATTGATGTATTGTTTTTATCAAATAGTAATAACTACTTATTAAATTGATATCTACGTAATTTTTGTTTATAAGTAGTCACCGTGATATGTTTAATAAGTATCAAATAGATTATTTAGGAATTCCTAGATTAACTAGTTGAATACCTGATATCAATACATTTCTCAGACATAATAGTGGGATGTTTTTTTTTTATTAATACACACATTATTCATAACCTACCAATAATAACAAAAATAAAAGTATTTAATTAAGGAAATAGTAACAGGGCCTCAAAAATACTTCTACATAGCTGTCAAAATGAAAAGTGACCAGGACACTGGCAACATCGCCACATTAAATGCCAAAGCTAATTCTTAAAAAAAAATACAATTTTAATAATAATATTTAAAATTATTTCTATAAGTTCTGAGGCATTTAAACTTAAACTGGCAATGTACAAGTTACAATGCAATCGCGTACTCATTGTTGAGTAGCCTAATATTAAATAATAAATAAATAAATAACTTCTATACGGTTTTCAGTAATGTCTCTCCTCCTCCATTAATGCCATCCAAAAAAATTGATAAGAACGCCCATTGTGTCACCCTATTTATAAGTTGTTTACTATAATTCTTGTAATTTGTATGTATAGATAATATCTATAATTCAGATTAGTAGGTAATCCTTGAACCCATTATCTACCTACAAAATATGATGAAACAAACATCATTTCTACCTTAATATCTTGACTAAATATAAATTTACTGCAGTAAGCATAGTACTAACAAAGTCTATTTTAATCACTTGTCCAAACATCGATTCTAAAGTTGAATGCAAGGCAAAGGTGTTAATGAACAGCTAAACGATGATAATGAGTTCTCAACATACCTGCTTGGTGTAGCCCTTTTTAAAAGATCCAAAAGTAAATTTGTGAGGTAGAAATGACCCAAATGGTTAACTCCGAAGTGTATTTCAAATCCTTCCTTTGTTTTAAGGTCTTTGTTCAACGGTACAACAACGCCAGCATTGTTGATAAGTACATCGATCTTGTGGAAGCCAGCCTTAACTACTTCCACAAAGTTATCAATAGACTCAAACGATGCTAGGTCAAGCTGCATGGGGATCTGAAAAAATACAACACAATTATAGTACATGAAAAATTTGGTTTTATAAGATATAGCAGGTCTTATTCCTGTGTAAGAAAGAGATGGTGCTAGACACCCTGTATAGCTCTGTCTATTTCCCTCAGTGGAATAAGTTCTGCTTTATGACGTCATGGTAGTGTAGCAGTTATCAGAGAAGTCTTTCTTGACTCAGTCTTGTAATAACAGTGATGTAGGAGCCAGTGGTTTTCATTTTTAGGGTTTGGTACATCAAATGGACAAAACGGAATTCTTATATGATCACCTTGTTATCCTTCTGTCTGTCAAGACCCTGTCTGTCTGTATGTCAGGAATGCGTTGAGGTGTCGAGTCAAAATTATAAGTTTGTAGTTCCTTTGTGCTATGAAAAAAACAACCCTAGTCTATGCAGTCAAAAGATGTGGCTGTTTATGTCGCAAGTTTGTATGGAACTCTTGGAATGTGAGTCTGACTGCTCTTCGCCAGTTTCTTTTATGCTTTTAAATTTTTATTGAGTGATCTAAATCAAAAGTCATTTGTTTAAATTAGTCTGAGAATCGAGTGTTTTAGGGTCTCCTCTTTTGATAGGTCACTGAGTTAAAGCAAACTTGATGACAAGGGTAAAAATATAATATAAAAACATTCATACCAAAGTGACCATGGTCTTGAATCAATTATTTACCTAATTTGATTTTTAGTGTTTTAATATATGATTTATGTATGAATTTGTAGCATTCATATATTTTATGAAAAACAATATTACTCTCAAAAATTATTAATGCTACAATTTCATCTCATTTATAATTATTGTTCAAATGATAACACATTGTAGGCATTTACATTACAAATGTTGATAACCTGTACATCTGCCAACAACAAATACATTTCCTCTCAACTTTATAGTATAGTTGATAAGAGCTAAAGTTGTACTATTATTAATCATCACATTTCTAAGCAATATTGAAGAGACTAACAAAATCTTAGTAGGAATTTGTTTTTGTTAATCCTACATAAAAAATCTTTTAGTTATTTAGGAACTTCCACTAAAAATATCTAAATATTTGTAACTGTTATGTTGCATATATAGTAAGCTGCCATTGCCAGCAAGCAGCGGCAAATACAGAATCCGATCTATATATTAATTATTTATTACTACTATATTTGTATTCACCTGCATTTTCATAAATAGCCCGTATTATTCAAGCCAAAGTCATCAGTATTAAAAATTTGCATCTCTATTGAGGGAAAACAGGTGCTCTTATACTACAAGATGCCAAATATAGACTTTGTTAAATTAACCTAGGAGAAAATTGACCGCATGTGCATCACAATAAGTAGGATGCATAAAAACTTGCCCTTATTACAAAATGATGTCAGATAACAAAAATAGAATATTTGCTACAAATTAAAGGTAGAGTAATGAAAATGATTAAAAATATAAATAAGCACTTTTACTCACCATCTCGCCCCCATTAGGCTGTTCCTTGCGAATATGAGCGATGGCTTCCTTGGCCTTACTAATATCCCTACAGGCGAATATAACCCGACCCTTTCTCCTGACTATGGTCTTGGCAGTTTCATACCCAATACCACTGTTTGCTCCGGTAATAAGGAAGGTTTTCCCCCTCAAACAAGTATTGCTTACACAGGTTGCCCATTTCCTAGACCTCCACTTCCGAAGCAAACCAAGAGCAACGATAACCGAGATTGGCACCGCCGCAACATACACCATAGTCGACGGCGCCATAATTATCATTTATTTAAAACAAATTAAACACAAAACTTTCGCAATAATTCCCGAGTGCGCGATTGATAATTACAGCACAGCTAAATTACTAGTCCGTATCCGTATTTTCGCCTGATTTCGCCAATCGCCAGAATTCAACTGATCAAATGTCATAATAATGTCACTCGGTCAAAGGTCAAGAACTTGATTTCGTTCGAAAATTTTACAGAAAAATCCGACCGAAAAGAAGACTGATATTCCCGACAACACTATAAACTGAAAAATTGCTGCTCGTATTTTAATGTTTGTTTTAAAGACCAAGAGCAGGCTAAATATTCAAACCTTCTGTTTTATTTCACCATGCTCTTTAACATACGTAATTAATAACAATAACTTGTCTATCTTAGTTTTTTTATTAATTTCTTCAAATGTCGAGAATAACACGCCAACCAATTTGGCGCCAAATCAAGTCACTGTAATATTTTAGTTTTAGCGCCAAATACAATTTTGACATTATTTTAACTTTTATTTGGACTATTATGGCTTGGTTTATACTGTTATACTCACACACTTATTTTGTAAACATCGTGCATCGTTCTATGCTACGAATGAAGTTTTTACAGGTTAGTCATTCGTTTAGTTTAGAAAGGCAAGAAAAATAAAACAAAATTAGTAGCTGGGCCGTTTATTTGAAATACATAAGGGACAACTAGATAAAAAATCTGGATTCCAGACTATGAAAAACAATTGATATGGCAACATTATGAATATAATAATGTATGAAAATCTTTATAGGCGTTTACAAGTAGGTAGTATAGTAGATTAGTTTTAAAAATGTCTAAATTATAATTTATTATAGAATTATATAGAAAAATGTTAAATGAGCGTTACTTTACATACCTACACGGGTCAAGACATTAATATTTACTCGAATCACCATGGGCCAAATTTATTAAGTATAATAAAATATGTTTTTTTCCATCACATTGGCTTAGGCAATAGTGATACATAAAAAAATATTTATACTGCCCAAGTTTTCGAAGGATCAATGAGAACATCGATTTTTGTCAACTGCGAGAAATGCGTAGAACTAAATATAAAAGGATGAGGCATTTAGATATCGACAGTTTGGGTTTATATGCAGACAACACAACATTCAAGATTTCTATTACTAAGGGCTACTTTATTTTGCGCTCAAAGAACCTTATCTTGTCCCTTAGTAGAAAACCAACTCACTATGAGTCAGGTAGTTACCTCATCCAATCCATCCATTTTACGAACGTCGTTCACACCGTGCGTGCCGTTACAATGAACACAAAATGAAGCAGAACCATAACATTAAACATCTGTATCTTGTCTTTTAAGTTACATAACAACGATATAAATAATTACACACAGCGTAGTCACGACTGAGAATGCTTTTATCGGAAGAATTGTTACTGCCGCAGCTAAGGGAAAATGTGTTTGTACGAAAGTTTCAACTTAGAAGGCTTTGATTGTTAGTCACAATTCTTTTGAATAATTATGTATTATAGTATCTTAATCAGAAAAAAAATATCAACGGCATTTGGAGTTTGTGGGTTACCACAAACTCCAAATACCGTTGATATTTTTTTTCTGACAGTTCATGATTTGGATCTTAGGTACTGGACGCCAAAAATGGAGTCACATTAATCATATAGGTTAAGTACCAATTAATCCCCTTTATCGCTTGCCTAATTTTTAAATTAAAACTTTCGTACCTACAAAAACAATTATTTTTATTACATTTGGTAAGAAATTTCTGGAAGAATCTGTAGAGCACATGCATGACCTCTCGTTATATGTTGGCACCATAACACATTAATTGTAAAATTATTTTATATTTGTGCCGTTTTTTTAATGGAATGTAAAGGGTTAGGAATATTTGACACTTGCATATCCATACTGTCCGTTCCCGCTCCAAACGATGGGAATTTAAAATGATGTGACGTATTATTGAGTTGGTTTTTGTCATTATCTTATACAGTAGTTTGAGCACCGATACCTGATGCTAGCTTGTAGTTAAGAGATATAATTATATGATAAGAATACTGATTAATTTCTCATTAGATATGCGATGTTCAAATTGCTATAGGTACAGGCGACATAGGTACATTTGGTTGCTTGACTACGTCACATCAGGTTCCAAAAGAGTCATTTTTCTAGAAACACAATCTCACTCATCCACAAAAACATTTACTACAAATTACCTAAACGTGTAAATCCATTAAAAATAATGTAATTGAATCATCTATCTAAAGACAAAACACTAGAATTGTTTTATGTTAGTTGTAATTCTCACTAATCGCTCGCATGCATTACAAGCTTACGTTTTGTATAAAAATCACTTTTTTTCTGAATAATAAAGCATACGCCATCTCTTTAAAAAAATCTTAAATACTCTGTGCCAATACAGGCTTTGCAATAAATATCATTTTAAATTTAAACTATTGTCAAATGCAGAAACAAGTTCTAAATCCTTAGAATAAAAAAATGTACTTTTATAACATACGTCACAACGTCTCATATTTTCTCTTAAATTAATATTTATCTAACTTAAGTGCACATTCATAGTAACGGAAAAAGTAACAAGAGGTAAATATATAATATTATAGGTAAGCACTACGTAGGGCACGCCATATTGTTTTGTGATTCAGTTTTTGGTAACTTTGTTCAAAAAATCTATTTAAACCCTCTACATGCCTCTTAATTATTTTAATAGCCATATAGATTGATGTTAACCTTTCATTTAATTGGCATCATCTGTTTTTATAAACATTAATTTTCTTCTCTTCTTTTGTACAAAGTTAGAAAAAACATTTTGAAGTTTAAGCTGTTCATTTTACACGCGTCCTAAATGTATTGAGAGTAAATGAGAATTCCTCCACATGGATATTATAGATGTCATAATTTAAATATATTTAAAGACCATGCGTGGTATAAAGACGCGTACAGCATAGCTTTACATTATTTATAGGTATCTAAATAATCATAATACAATTTTAAGGGCACGTCAACATTATACTTTTATTTCACACACGAGATTCATATTCGGAGATTAAAATTTAAATAATATTTAAGAAGAATTGGTATTGGGAAATACACCATCACCAATAACCATAATGTCTTTAAAGTTCTACCATAATCGGTAGGTGTTAACTGCCATCTTTACCGGCATTTCCTAACGACCTAAGATCTATATAATACTCTCACATGGGAGTAGACAGCTGGTGTCGTGACCGGTCTACGCCTATGTCTACCGTGGTTACTTTGCCATCTACTGGCGTACCACTTTCCACCTCACTGTCCGGCATGATCACGCACATAAAAGACCTCCCACTCGTCACATCTTTTGGGTAAATGGTCATAGGAATGAACCTATCGCTCGTACCATCCACATACGCCCCTAATCTTGAGTAAACTTCAGGGAAATGCTTTTTTAAATTCACTCCTCTGCTCTCGAGCTCTTTCGATATGTTTTGGAAACATATTTGTCTAAACTTGTGCGCTGTGGCTGCGTTCTTTTCTCCCGCGTTACTTAATTTAGACGTCAGAATAAGAGTTTCTCTATCCTCTGGCGTAGACTTGCTATCCCTTCTATGTCTTCTTCTATTTTGTTCTTGAATTGCAGCGGTTACTGTTTTACTGAGACGTAGTTTTGCGCACCTCGACACCATCTGTCTTTCCCATTTGACGGCACCTTTCGTCGGCACTTCACTGATAATACACACAGCCACGTACAAAATTACTCTTGTCTCAGGATTGTAAGCTTTACATAGTTTCACCACCTCAGTGTATAATTCTACACCCATTTCATTTGGCTGAAGAGACGTCCACTTCATGAACTCCGGCTCACTTAAATATTGAAAACCGTGAGTGGTAAACTTTTCGGCCGACTCAGGACTTGTGAAGAATACTTTGACAACGCCTCTTCCAAGGGCCAGATAGCCTTTGTGTGCGATGGTGCTAATTTGATGCAAGGCGTCGGCGTCTTCCTTGGCCGCTGATATGATCTGTCTGCACAGAGTACTCGCTCGGGTGTGCAAGCAAACTTTTCTGTGTTTCTCCCAATGTGCCCTGCGGCATTCCTTTGAGCAATACATTGTGGTGCAATTGTGGCAAGTCTTATAGTGTCGTTTGGCATCGGGTAATGGGGCTCGGGAGGGACATTTTGGAAACTTGCATCTGACGAAGGCCTCGTCTGTGCTGTTTTCAGTCTGTAGAGAAGCTAGGGAAGCTCGGGAATCATGGTGAATTAAGTGAGTATCGGAAGGGCGAAGGGCTGCGGCATCGAGACTGGTGCGGCGGTCAAGGGAGACACTCGTTTGGACGAAGGGCTCACTTCTCCTGCGGGAATGTTCGCCCTGCGCCGAACGCGGCCTCCTCGACTCTTGCATGGCGCCAAGATTATCAACTGTATCCTTGCCTGAAATAGTATAGGGCATAGATTAATATCCCTTTGAATTGATTTTAGTAGATGAACCTTATGCTAATGGATTAACATCAAGAAACTTAGTAAGACTCAGAACCAACGTTGATAAGAACACCGGAAAATTAAAAACAACCATGCCGCGAAGGACACTTCATGCTGCCTACTCGATAAACAACAAGGTAATATCAAAAGAGAACCATTTACACAATACGCCTAGACACTATACAGGATACCTGATGAGTCCGTCAGAGAGCGTAACAGATGAATAATAAGCAAAAACAACTGATTACTGGTGCTTAGTGTAAGATAGATATGGGCCTAGTCTTTTGTGGAGGTGTGGTAATGTAATAGAAAAATTGGAACGGCTCAGACTTACATATCGTTCCTACCTGGTCGCTCGTGTTCGGGACTGTCCGTGACGGAGCTGCGGCCCTCGCTGGGCGTGCCGAGGAAGCGCGACGCGGGGGAGGCGCTGCTGTGCCCGCTACTGGCCAGTTGTTCGTACCGGGGACTCTGAGGACGGTTATTCAGGACTGGTAGGACCATTTTGGGATTTCGTACCAGTAAAACTTGAATACTTTTTCGAAATATTGAATTTATTGTTTGTATCATGACTTTGATAGTATCCCTTAAATTCAGCTTTGTCCATTAACAGGTGTTGTATTATCACCTGACTTGTACCAAGAGATGTTTTTACTAAGAGGCTCATAATTATCATCGAAAATTCGCCTCGATTAGATTGAAACTTTCATAAGCCGATAGAAAAAGAATTTACCTAGCTAAAATACAAATTTTATTTACATATTTATCATTGTACAAAATAGTCATAAGTAAAAAAACTTATGTACCTTGCCGCCCATAAAATAATAGGGGCTTGAACCCTTCCTAGGACTGGGCTGAGGCGTGGGTATCCTCGCCGGCTGCGATGGCAACCCCAAGAGTGAGTCCAGCACGTCTTCAAGAGTGGTGGAGCCTGGAGACGGGCGCGTGATACCTAAGTTCAGGGAACGTTGGGAATCTTGCCAGTCTGGAAGTCGGTATCAATGATTCATTAGAATGGTCAAAGGTCAGGTGCTTCGTGGAGACGTGTAGCTTTGGACGTTTGGTTTTGTTGAAAGACAATTACTAGTGTATTGTATGTTGGACTTACCTTGTCCTATAAAAAAGTTCTCATTGACCATGATACCGTACCATGTCGAAGTGGTAAGGGAAACAAGCGATTCTTTTGTTTTCATGTGTGTTGATACATTTAAATATCGAATCGACAAATTAAAATGGGCGATCGTAATTTTGTCTTTGTGTCTGGATTGCATAGAAGCAAAATAAAAACTTGAATTTAAAAAAGTGCTATTGCAGTTAGATAAAAAAGCTGTGATAATTGCCAATAAATATTCGCTTGACTTTCTCTTAAAGCAATAACAAGTAATAACATAAATGTAACTCACATACACAGAAATAAAAAATAAAACAAAAAATATAAAATAAAAATGAATATATTCAATAATCATTATGATTAAAACGTAACTAAAAGTACAATATTGAAATGATAATGAAGACAAATTCTGAAGTCTTCGTTATAAACATGAACAAGGTACCGAGATTCTAACATACAAATATTATACCCTATAACTACGTATCGATATTACATTTTCTTTTAGGTACTTCTTATTTGGAATTTATTAGATTGTAGAGAGCTGCAGTAAAAGTAAAGAGTACTGTTTTGGCGCCATGTCAATGTTATAAAATATAGGCGGCCATTACAAACTGTCATAGACATTTTATTTTTTTATTTTAATAACATACTTCTTCGTCTTGTTCGTGACGCTTTCGTAGTTCGGCTGTGCGAATTTTGAACGCAAAAATGATTTTGTATTTTTTCTAACCTAATCAGAACCTGTATAATTTACTTAGGAGCTTGGCCCCAACATAAATTACGAGGTGATTTAAGTAGAAGGAACATGAAATTTTCTAGATTTCAGACTTATACCGTCACTTCTCACCACCACATTTCATTATGGTTCTGATAACTGTTGGCAATATTTAAAAAAATATTTATAAAATATTATGTGAACAACATAATTGTTTTACGTTATTCAAATATTTTGTGACATTTATTAAAGCCTGTGATAACGAATTTAGAACTGAAAATATAGGTTTGAAAGCAGGTAGAAACTGATTTAGCACCTAAAATAAAACATAGCAACATAATATTTTATTTACAAAACTATTTATATTAACTAGCCATTAAACTAATTACTAGAGATTTGCATTAAAATAAACACACAAACAAAAATAATTTAATCTGTACATCGGACGAAATTATAACTAAAAGATATTACTGGTTCGTGTCAGATTACTATTGAAATTATAATTATGGCAATATCTAAAACAAAAATAAAATCTTAACTATGACTATTTCATTTATAATCATATATATTTGATTTAGGTACCAGAATATTAATGGAAACTGTATTTCCGTAACAATGATTATAAAATTAATTAGTGTGAAACTTCTAAACAGAAATGCATTAATAGTAAACATTGCATTATATTAATGTAGGTACCTTTTTATATGTTTTATATGCACGTTATAACAATTAACTAGGCGGCTATTGTCATACTTATACCATACATAATAATATTGGTAAGCTGCATCGTTTTTTTGAAAATCATAGATCGACTCACCGCCATGATGAAATACATACAAAGCTGCGTGTGACAAACACATAAATTAAAAATAAGCGTCTACAAGCCAGTGCTTCTTCCACAATGCGAAAAATTAAAAACACTCGACACAATATTGCTATCGGGAGTCCAAAAATAGTGCATTAATTGACACAAATAATAATTAATAATATATAATAATGGTCCTGAGTCTTACACACAGTCTATAAAGCTCTATTACACATAGGTTTTCACAAAATGAAATCATTCAGTCGCTGAGATCTGAACGAGTTCATTTCACAAATAACTAAATACACAGAACAGCACAAAAATTAACGCACAGAGTATTAACGTAACATAAAAATTAACAAAGTGGACACTGCAGGTTCAGATTCTTAAAACATAAATGCAATTTTCATGATTTTTCGCAACTATCAAATTCTGTATCGAGAGAACTTTGAAGTTCAAAAAGGCCGAATGGCAAAACCGCGCGTTGCGTTCGTCGTGTCGAATAGTTTCGTCGCGAGCATGTCAGATGCTGCTGGCACACGGAATGTGTCGTTAGTGTGGGGAACCTGCAGTGTGTTTGGTGGAGTGGAGTGGTCACGCGGGCTCACCGGGCGCGGCGCGGTGGTCGAGCCGCAGCGACGAGGGCGGGCGCGGGTGCGGCGGGAGGGGGGGCAGCGCCTCCGACACCACCAGCGGCGTCTGCGGGGAGTCCAGCGGCTTCGTGCCTGGAACGTGAAGGGGGGAATGTAGGACAGATTGTCGTTGACTACTTTTCGCGTCTAACTTATCGAATTCAAGACCGTACAAAATCACAAAAAAAGCATAGTCGATTTACTGTTTCAAATTGTAATCGTGACTGAATAGCTTAATGTCAAGAATGCTTGATCGAACGACATTAACCATTAACATTGTTGAAGGTTTTCATAATCTTTCACAGTAAAAACGAAGACTATAATAATATTTTGTATTCTAAAATTGAATTGCTCACGAAAGGTACACTTTCTTTATAGAAGTTTCTTGTTAAACTTACCAACAAAAGAGCTTTCGAGCCAGTACAACTTCTGACTGGACCTTGGCGAGGGTTGCCGGTCAATGTCACCGTTAGCTGGCTCCAACCCGGACACGTAGTGAACGATTGCGGACGTCACTTCCTTGATCGACGTCTGGATCTCTTCCGACGCTTTTGACGCCTCAGACGCCTCTGATTTGGGTGTCGACTGGAGGAGGGACGATGCTAGCCTGGAGTATAGACATGAATAACAGTTATTTATAGAATAGAATATATTTTATTGCAATCAAATGGCGGTGTTATCGCTGATAGCGATCTTCTAGTCAGCCTTTGGATGAACTGTACGAATATAAAAATATATCGGGGAGTAGTCAATGGTGTAACTACTGCGAATACTACACAAACAATTAAAATATAACATGATATATAACTATTAGAGTTTATCTATGAATGCTGAAAGTTGTAACGGCACATTTGGCGCAGTGGCTGAGCGATTGACTGCCGCGTGTTGCGGATCATATCCCCGCACACACGGAACAAATGTTTGTACGGCCTACAAATAGTTGTATAGGCCTACTATGACATCTTAAAGCAGAACTTATTCCACTGAGTGAAAGAGATGGTGCTAGACACCCTGTATAGCTCTGTCCCTTTCCCTCAGCGGAATAAGTTCTCCTTTAACACGTCATGGTAGGGTAGCTGGTCTCGCTGTTTAGGTATGTGAGTTTAAATATTTGTAAAAGCACTCAAGAATCCCACGATACAGGTGAATTTCATACAGCGTTTTAAAAAAAATGAGGAAAAAAGTATCGTTGAACAGACTTTAACCATAAGATTACTACGTGTAGATATGCAGTGTTAATCAGTGAACCCATTAAACCGTAAACAGCTAACATGAGTTTGTAGATAACACTCAAATCAATAATAACAGATACAGGTGCTAATTCACATCATAATCTTATATAGAGAAAGGTATCTGAAGGAATATAGTCCTCAAGATAGTCCTCCGGGGTTGCAGGTTGTCCCGGGGTTGCGGATTATAAATAAATAAATACATATCTTGGGACAACTCACAAATGGCTATCTGATCCCAAGCTAAGCAGAGCTTGTGTTATGGTAACCAGACAACTAATATACATACTTATATCTAATATATATAATTCTCGTGTCACAGTTTTCGTTCCCATACTCCTCCGAAACGGCTGGACCGATTTAAACGAAATTTTGTGTACATAGGTATCGGGTAGGTCTGAGAATCGACCAACATCTATTTTTCATACCCCTAAGTGAGCAGCGGGTGAAACCGCTGGGCACAGCTAGTAATTTATGAATACATACATATTATAGATAAATCAAACCCAGACACAGAACAAACAATCATGCTCATCACACAAAGTTTGTCCTGGGTGGGAATCGAACCCACGACCTAGCTCAGCAATCAGGGCCACTAACCACTAGACCAACACGCCCGTGATTATTCGATAGAGATACCACGGCCCCGGAACATAAAGGGAAATTGAAGGAACATGGGAGGGTTTTAGTCAGTACAAGTCTGGCAAATAACTTCTGAAGTTATTTGATGACATTTCATACGCAAAAAACGTAGTATGGTCCTCAGGCACAGATCACCTTTCCGGCTTAGATTTAATATTTAAGTTTAGGAAAAAGTTAGGTCAAGATATTGAACTAGTGTAGATAAGTACGTCTATTAAATAAATACTATTTCACAATCTCATTCTATGTTTTTCGCGGACATTAATGAAACTCAATAAGCACCAAAATAGAAGGAGCATTTTTTTCTGATACCACAGTATTTAGTACCATTTCTATTCTTCTCTTTCGTCCTTACCTCTCATGTGGCGTTCGCGGGGTACTATTGAGCCGTTCCTGACTCCTCCAACCGAGGTAGGGTTGCCGCGCGCTGAACGATGATCGTGCTGACGGAGAGCATAGAGGACTGGTACCCCTGATGCTGCTGCGGGTTGAAGAGCACGGTGACGTCTGTGGTAGGAAACATGTAGTTAAATGATTGAGCACAATCACGCTTGCAATCCCTGAAAGGTTATGCAAAGTTGTAGCACATAGTAAGTTCACCAGTTATGTTTCAGTCTCCTATAAATGACAAATGATGCTATTTTGCATGTAGGTTGTCACAAACACTTTTACACGTCATTTTTTGAAAACTTGATGAGGCCGGTGTTTCTTTCCCGACTACTCTGAGAAGAAACAGCCGAAACAAACTCCGAGGTCTCTTTAAGGACCAGACAAAAAATCTTGGTCAACTTACATGGGGACTATGCAGATTAGTGTCTGAAATGGTCTTTTTAAGAAAGCACAGATTGAGTGGACCTGTCCAGTCAGTGCAAGCATTTGTCAGTTATCGTGTAGCACGACTCATAACCCAAGGAGTATTTAAGTAGCATTGTTCGTCGTGTCGTTGCACACGACGAACAATGCCAAAAAAAGACATTTGTGCAGGTCCTTTATAGTACTCAAATTGCCAGACAATCGTCAAAAACAAACTAACTAAATAAAAATTATGATCCACATGGTCCTCACATTTACAATAACCAAATAAAAGACTGGAAAATATTTACAAAATTATCATAAAAGTGGGTTACCCTATATACACCAATCGGGCACAAACCTAGGCTCCAAGACAGAAATTCTTGAATGAAAAATCTGGACCTTATGCTTAGCATTGTCGCTAGCGACAAATCTCTTACGAGATGAGGCCTATGTTTCAGCCGTCAAAATATTGACTGACTTGGTGAAGTGTTTGAATTGAGCGAGAGAATCTTCGGTACAAGAAACAGCGATTGTAACCAATTTTACACTCCGATAAACTCATGAGTCTAAAACGTTACATCATTTGAATGAGCACTCATTCTGTCATAATAGGTATTATACTTCGTCAATTACTTAAATCACTGGATTATGATAACTTTGACAGACAGCTTCGTTTATAAGCAGATAAGTATCCACTAAACGATATGTTAATCAACTGTAGTACCTGGATTCAGTAATAAGTAGGTCAACGAGTAGTGCTATGTCCATTAAGTAATCTGATTCCAATCCAATATAATCGATCACTTAAGCCCTGTCGTTAATTTGTTCTACTACAAGAGATAAAAATTCCGACCAAGCGCGAGTCGACTCACAAACTCGCGCACCGAGGGTTCCGTACAAACGAAATAAACAGCCATGAATTTATCCATTACGGAATCCTAAAAATATCTCGCTAGTAATCCACGAAATGAATCACATTGTCTATGCAAGGAAGTATTGCCATGCTTCATTAGTTCCAAATGTTTCCTTGACCATTTAAATTCTGGTCATTTTACGGTCGATTTGCCAGTCACCATCAAAATTCTAACAACACAATCAAGTATTAGTACAATAGTGTCGTTTACATAACAATAATAAATCGGTGACTGAACTGTTAGGTACCATTTTAATGACGGGAGAAGCCATTTAGGTGCCTAGCGAACGAAGAGACAGTCTTAGAAGTAGGTCCTAGATTACGGTTGACAAAGGTTGGTGAACTTGCAGATATTGGTCATACCAACTATAATTTGATTGATTACATTTGTATAATTTAGCATGTTTCGTAAAGGCGTCGCTAGTAACTGAAGAAGACACAGATCATTTGATCTTCTATGTATCTATAGAAAATATAGAAAGGGAAATTATCTTATGCGAAAGGGAGTTTTAAAAAGAGAACACAAAGGGCAAAACAAGGAACTTGGATGGGTTTTCGTCACTACAAGACTGACACTCCCTTCCGACTCGGCCAGAATGAGAGAAGGCATTTGATCATTGCCTACGGCAAAAAAACAGAGTCAATGGTAACACATTTTACGATTTAGTAGGTACAATAACTTATCTTTTAATGTCGCGTCTTTGTATCATAAGTCAAAAGAAGAGAACTTAAAATAATTTATACCAACACCAAGATACAAAACTTACTTGGTTGGAATTAAGCCGGCTAGTAGACCACCTGCCGAAGCTAGTGGTGTGCGGCGACAGTTGAGGGGGCGGCGGCTGCGGGTTACCACCGAGGCTGCCCAGTGAGGTGGTCTTCGAGTTGAGGCCGCTCCAGCGAGCTGCCGAGGCGGATGCGTCAGACAGACGCTTGCGGAGAAGGAAGCCCTCTCGGGGCGCGGGGGCGTTCTTGTACCTGAAAATGGAGAAGAATTACGTTAATTTCCGTTGATCTATATATGGTAGTATTAAAAGCTAGTAGTATTAGTGGCTTCGATTCATGACAAAGCATAGTTTTGAAAACGTTCTAGAACGATAACTAGTCATGGAACGTGATGAAGTTTGATTTGAGTCGCGATTTATCGTAGCTGTCAGTTTCAAATTTAAATTCATGACTTAAAGTAGTTCTAGAATAGGTCCGTGTTTGAAACAAGCTATAATTAATCAGAGTAGGTACTGGCTGATAAAGTTAGGTACGAACAGCTAAGTAGGAAATGTTATATAAAGTGATCACTAACACATCGCTAATCACGTTGATGGATAATGTAATAAATATGATAATATGATGTTTAGGAATATTTGTATAATATAGGTAACTAATTCAACGAAAGGTTTCGAAAGGTCCTAAGTAAACGGTATATCGGAAAATCCAGACGAAGTTCTCTTAGCGCTAACCAAAACAGATAAAATTACTGAATGTTGGGATTTAGTGTTAAGTCACTTTTTGGTTAATTATTTACAAAACTCGTGGACAAGTAAACACAAACATAAACATAAGTTGTAAAGTTAATTGGCTTATGAACAAAAAACACGTTTCCAAATGACTAATTAAAACCTTTTAATTAAGAAACAAAGTCAATAGGTTAACTACCGTGTAATTAATTGACAGAAACCGGCTGGTTGAAGATAATGCTTAACGGAGGATTACAGAAAGGTAACGTGGATTAAATGTATTAGAAAACCTAATGTATTAGAAAATTTTATTGAGGCATAAACTACGGTAAGTAAAGGAAAGAAACCAGTTACGGTTCAGTTAAAACGAGTTAAGGGTTGGACGGTATTTACAATTACTGTAATAGCATTTAAGACCATTGTAATCTTAAGATTCGTTTTAATTGCTTGAGATAAAATACAGACATAGACAAAATTACAGTCAAATCAAAGAACGATGTCAATAACTTTACAATGTAAGTAATTGGGAAATTATTTAAAAACATTGCGATTCTATCAGTCACCTAGACTTGCGTGTAGGCTGAAAGAAGACATAGGTAAGTACACTCCTTTCAGTGGCAACGTTAGAGTAGAGGGGCAGGCAATCACCCACGACGACGCGACGCGAGTAGCCGAGACATGACAGTTTTTTTTCGACTCGTACCTAATTTTCTTGAGTAAAAAAAGCAGGAACAGTATTCGCCCGAAGCTGCAAAACCCGCCACTACCATGAAAAATTTAAGAACGTTGCTTTTAGAAAAAGTCAGCTTGAAAAATTCGCAATAAGCAGCTTTAAAGGATTGGTTTTTATGACTTTATTTTCCACATAATACTACAGGATGGTTGAGAAAATAAATAAGCACATTAAGTAGATATTACCACAAACAAGCTTCATAAAAGGTTAGCTTAGGTCACATGTAGTCCAGCTAGACGAGATGCAATTAGGACATCGTTAATTACAATAAAGACCGACCAGAGACTCATTATTGCGAGCCTGGGAGACAGTTATGAGCATTAAGCATGAAACTTGTCCATTATCGTGTATGAACATCTTTATACGTATACTACGGGTTTATGACTCGAAACGTTAAACCTAGTCGTTGAGGGGATCAAAATCGTAATTTAAACTAAACATTAAAACTAAAAGTTTCTAGATTACCCGATGTTCAAACAGATGAAAGCAAAAAGTCGACAGGCAAACATCGACGTTGCCAACAAAAACTACAAACAATTGAAGACAGCTAGAAGAAAAATATAACAAAAAGTATTTGTTAGGAAAACTTTACAGTTTTTGTTTTGTGTAAAAAGTTGTAACTATATGGGAACCTTGCAGCATAACTAATGAGATTTACGTGCACATTGATTTAAAAAACCCTGTCAAGGTTTTAATCCGGATCTGTGGTCTAAAAAAATACTAGGATTGTATAAAACACGAACGAATGTTGGTAGTTTTAAATGTAGTTCGGATAAAGTCGTGCTATAATTCATCGAACGCCTTTCTTAAAGCCTTGACATGAATTGTAGTGAAGCGAGACGTGCCTGTAGGTTTAATACTCATGTTATTGGATATCTATTTAGAAAAAGGCCTATATTTTCTTCGTGTGTTTCTAGTTGTATTACCTGATTAGCTGCAATTATAGAATGTAAGCTAAAGATTTTATGTAATATAACAAACACGCGGAACACATTTTATCCTTAATTTAATGCCTCAAGTTAATATAGGACGTTGTTAGAAAGCCGTGACTAATCTAGTATAACATCAAAGTGCAGGTTATATTTGTCATTACCCTACATAGCTCGGCTAGATGTTGATTGCCCTTTCGATAACCTATAGTGGTCTGGCCTATATGTTAGAAGATATGATTTATTAGGTATTTAACACTCACCATTCTGGTACATTGAGCTTTTGCAAAGATCTCTGGACTCGCAACTCGTGCTCAGAAAGCACACGATCTGAATTCTTCTGCAGTTCGTTCTCTGGAGGCTGCAACAAATTAAATTGCATCACAAATCTGATCGCGTCTGTTTTGTTTCAATCAGAACACAAAGAAAATATACAGTCTTCAAAAAGCGCACTTGACACAAAGGCATGTTCTATAAAATTAGCATATTTTACTGTAACAATTCGCAAAATCTACGTATTTTGAAAAGGAAATGAGATAATGGAATTAGCAAATAATGTAGCACGAATATTAGAACGTATATTTATTTAAGTTTCCTATGAAATTACAGAATTCATAAATACACGCAATATTTATATTCACGTACTTGATGGTGTGTTATTTACCAAGTCTTGAATATCGTCACACGAATTAGGAGCTAATCGGTACACTGTTCCAAAAAATAAAGGATCTTTGTGTGTTTGATTGATTAAATTGCAGTCACTTTCACTTAGGTCCTTCATAGACGACGAATCGAGCATGTTGCCTAGGTTTTTTATAGTTTGATGTATTTTATAAATAGCAAATCTAGCGTATCCAGTTTCATCGTCGCTGATTTCATCAAATCCCAATTCGTGAATTGTAGCATCTGCACAATGGGAGCGACTAATGACCTCCTCAGTGGCAATCAAAGATTCTTTGCTTTTGACAATACTATCATTTACTTCACACTCGATCAATATTTCAGACCAAGATAGAAAATTATCTTCGTCATCAGCATCGTCAATTCTGTTATATGTATTTTCGAAATCCAAAATTAAATTTTCTCCTGAAGTCGACATTATTATGTCGGATACACCATAGATAGAATCATACCAAGATTCATTGCTTTCAAATTCAGCTTTTGATGTGTTTAAATTAAAGCTGACTTTCCGCTGGGACTTCTTTAGAGTAGAAGTTGCTGGTAATAAGCGGTGTTCGTTTTCAGTTTGTAGGATTTTATCATTTTCAAAATCTGCATATCCAGGTATTTCGATGTCATTAAATTCTTTGTCATCTTTTGGTTGTTCTACGATGGAACACGAATGAATATCTGCTTCTGAGTCTTGCAAATCTTGTAGAGGTGGCGGAGGCACACTTTCTAGTAAACGTTTGAAAAAATCTTGTACTCTTTCGTCGTGACTTTTTATGGTTATTGGCTGGTTTTCACTATTGTTGTAGTTCTTCGAAGTTTGGAGAATGTCGTAACATGGTTTTTCTGTCAAAGAAGTTGATTTTCTAGGTTCTTTATTAAGCGAGCCACTGCTAGTCGTTCTAATCCCGTTCAAACTTAAATGCGATTGTCTCAAATTACGTCGTTGCGCATCAAATCTTTTCACGCAGATCTTGGATTTCCATTCTTCGTGTTTACTTATAAACCCGTTTATGTTCAAAGAGTTCTCATCCTCTGATTCACTTCTGGGTATATCTGGGAATTTCGCGTAATAGAAGTCTCTTGACAATGGTTTGATAAACATATGTTCACGTTTGACTTCTTCAAACGGTTCTAATTCTTCGGTAACCCATACTGTATCCAAGCAGTACCAAAAAACATTTCTTTGAAGAACCTCTTCAGTAGTCAGAAGCACTATCGACACCATTTTCACTGAACACTTCACTAGAAGCGGGTTCGAATATAACTGGAACTTCTCATAATTAAGAGAGTTCATTAGGAATTAGGGATTTGTTTTCAAAAACAATCGCTTACTAATCAAATGTTATTAAATGCTAAATACTGGTTGTATTTAGCATTTAATAACATTTGATTAGTAAGCGATTGTTTTTGAAAACAAATCCCTAATTAGTTAATCACGATGTGATTAACATATAACCAAAACAAAAATATTGTTTACTGCGCAAAGCATTAAGAATCTTAATGAAGTCTTAATAAATCACTGACATTGTTCTATCTCCAAACTTATTATAAAAGTGGTGTTCATTGAATTAGAAAATTACATCTAGTTCAATTTCAAGGGTCAGTTGAGCTTCTTGCTTAGATACGGAACTTTTTATTAAAGGATAGTGAACAGATCGAATATTATTAATCCACGGAATAAGAATATTTGGTGACAATGATTGCCTTGGGGATCGCACTCACCCTGACGTCTGACGAGGCGAGGAGCGCACATGGCCCCAGCAGTCCTACACTCTCCCAGCAAGTCATGTCCACTAACTGTTAACCACTCACGTCCAGTGCCCGCTCAACGCTACACTCGTGTGCCGATCTTACAATCGCATCGCGATGCACCAGTGACTCCGTACTACGAAGTTACGTAAGTCGTCATATCACATTCGATACGAAACAAATTGTTTCGATACATACAAAGCGGCTACACTTAAAGCTACGAGAGACTCCGGAGGAAGTGAAAGAAGCAAGCTGCAATATCGAAGCGGAAAGCGTTCGCCAATCAAATCAGAATAACGTTGCTTATCGAACGACAAAATCCAATTACAAGACTGAATCGGAGCGACCGCGGGGCTTCCGAGCTTAAGGTCGCTCTGCGGGCCGGTGCCGGGTCTCGGGCTGGGTCTGGCATGCGGTGTTCGGGTCGGACTTACGCGTCGGCCACTGCGGCACTCCGCATCGTGGGACATGGAGGAGGTGTCCGAGAGGGCAGGCGGCCGCGGCGCTGCCTCCCGCCAGACTGAGGCGCGGCGCGTGTCCTTGGTGAGCGCGCATGCTCCGCTCACACACCCTTACTATCAGATTCTAGTGGCTTCAACAATCATTTTGTTACGATGACACATTTCATCTTTGCTCTATCCAAGTTTCGCTTTTTCAGATGAAAATGTCTGTTGTAAGCATGACTTTCACGAAATTCGTTTGAATCTTGAACAGGTTGTAGTACATTGCTGGCTTGGGGGCGTTTGTTTGATTTATTGCGTTGGAAAAGAGCGATGGATGCGTGTCGCGTCGATTGGCACAGGGAGGCTGATCAGCTGATGTGCACTTGTTCGAGGCTAGCTCAAGTGGAGCGTTTGTTTAGTGTGGGTGTGGCATAGCGTGACAGGTTGGTCCTAGTTACCGGCATTGCCAATTACTACTCGAGTATCGATAATTAACGTTTGTTGTAATTAATCAATATGTGAAGACTAGTTAACTAAGAATAGTTTCAATTTCAGCTAGTAGAGTGTGTTACTATGTAGTTTTCAGTATTTTAACATGGCAACTAAAAACACTTTGCTCTATTTTGTAAATAGCAACTTAGTAACCAACTGTATTTCAAATTCATGTTTATTAGGTACTCATTTGACTTTTACCCAAGAGTGTTGTAAAATACATTTCAATAATTACATTATTTAGTAAGTAATGTAAAGTAATAAAGCAAATACATACCAACACGGAAAAATATTAACCAAAAAATCGATACTTCAAGCTTTCATCCTCCTAATTACAGTCACGCATAAACATAACATTCTAAAACTTTGTGCACGCAGTCATTTTGCTCATAAAACACATACCAGAATTTGCAAAGTTTAATATTGCCCATAAAAATGTAGGGAGACGAAACCGTGACCCGAATTTGGGCCACGAAATGTCCTCACGTAAATACAGGAGGCAAATGGGACAATATTTCGTGTCTCTATAGGGTTATGAGAAAAATAAAATGTTGGAATGTATGTATGACAGCAATCGGAGGTTTGGAAGATATTTCAGTCCAAATGGATGGATGTGGCCGATTAGACCTTTATAGTGCCAAGAATGTCTTATCTACGAAGGAAGGCAGTAGTGAACGGTTTCCTTCAGTTGATTCAGATCATGCGCAGGATGACTGCATTCAATCACACTATTTTTAAACTGACTTCAAGGAGGTTCTTAATTTGAATGCAATCTCTTTCGTACGATCGAAGCCGTTTAATAGTTTTTTTTCTTTTTCATTCGCTCATGGCTACTTAAATTTCGAATTACAATTTGTCACACGCGTCATTTTTGGAACAAAAGGTAGGTCACGTTTTGGGATGACCTTCTTGATAACGCGTTATAAACATTAGTCGAACCGCTGAGGTCGAATTGAACAAATAAATATAAAAAACCATGTCCGGCGCGACATGCCATTTACACATTAATGCCGTAAAATACGCGTGGGTGAATGTTATTATCGTTTTTATTAATTCCGGTAATAGACCATTATTTTTTTGTTTAAAAATTAGATTATGCCTAAGGGTGGTGAAATTTACATTTACACAATTGTTATAGCGTTTTTGTTGTCAATTAAATGTAACAGTTAAGCATGCATTTATTTTTGTGTACTAACACAAATAAAACTACTGAATTATAAATTACTACCTTCCGCCCGCGACTTCGTACGCGTGGGATAGTTACTTTGGGCTAACGCTAACTTTAACCCGCGTGATAATCGAAAAAAAAATCTCTCCGCTTTTTTTTCCTCTTTCTCCCTCATTTCTCACTTTAAAAATATCTATGTCCGTCTCCAGGGTCTTTTAGGCGTGAAGACGTAACAAACAAACAAACTCACTTTCGCTTTTATAGTAAGGATAAAAAAAATTTAGGAGAAAACTGCATTGTTTTTTTTATTATTGTATAAGTTCCACGAATATCAACTTGAAACATTCCTATTTCCGCATCGGTGTTACAAACAGCTAACAAATAATATCATCCGCCAATTAAAATGCATAACCTCAAGATACACTGTGGCAATTTCCATGAACATACATACATACACAGTATAGCACAGCGAATGCGTGTTAATGACAGTACGTTTACGTCGTCCCTCTGCTAATAGCTATACTGTGACTCCTAATTGACACTTGGTAGCACCTCGTAAGCAACATTAGCGTCTTCGTGAGAAAAGAAGAATTAGGTCAAGTTCAGACATATCAGATTATCGTGGAATTGCTTCGAGAGTTCGGGACTCGGGGTTCGTCGTGATTCTCGGGGGTGTAGTTGCTAATCACGGAAGAACGGCCCATAGCGGCTATATGAAGATAAATTGCGAGGATTTTTGTTAATGCGGTCGTGATTTTCCCGATTTTCTGTGTGTGTAGGTTTTTATTTTGCTGGGAATATTGATAAAAACATAATATTCTGTAATAAAACCTACTAATTATACTACATAACCTAATTGGAGTGCTGCACTCAAATTAAATTATGTATTTAGATACAACAGAATAGATAGATTAGAACAAATTACATAAGCTAATTGCAATTATCGAATGTAACCGACAAGCTGTGCCTCCGACCTCATCGGTTGCCAACAGAACCAGTCCCTTCAAAAAACCCCTTTTCCCGCCATTTTTCACGCGCTCCAGCTTTTATCCATAGATAACAATTTTTCCGTTCCGGTGTTGCCTGCACTTTAAGTCGATTGCAATAAATATTCGCTTAAAAAAAAAAATGTTAAAATCTTATTCGGAATAAATCTCATGAAACCGGTATTTTTCATATAAGAACCTAACAATTTCTTGTTTGGGCAGTGGTGTGAATAAAGGGTGTCAAAAAATCATTAACGAATAAATGCAGCCTGTCTTCTTCCCGTCATTGCGGCTTTTTTTTCTTCTGGACCATACCTGGGGAAGTTACGAAGATATTGAAGGTCACAGCCATTCATGTCCAAAACAAGTGTGAGTTGGACTCGCGAAGGGGTTTCTTACAGCAACATAAACGGCCACATTTTTTGACTGTGTAGATTTGTTTGAGGGAGTATTTTTCACACCTTCAAGGGACCACAGAATTGAGTATAGGGTTTAAATTTCAACTCGATACCTCCACACATTCCCTATACAAAGGGCCTTGACAGACAGACGGACTGACAACAAAGTGATCCTATAAGGTTTCCGTTTTTACCTTTTGAGGTACGGAACTCTAAAAAAAAATGAGTTTCACGATAGCTGTCGAAGAAAACTTTACCGAAACATTTAGGTAATAGGACGTAGGTCACTCTTTAGAGAATTCCTCGTTCGAATCTTTCAATGGGCTCTTATAGATTCTTTACTTATTCACGCGCACTTACTCAGATCTTCAACTAACGGAAAGTGCTGAATAAACAAGGAGTGTCTGGGAAAACAAGCTAAGCGCCAAAGACGATGCGGACGTCATAGACTGGCATCGCTTATCTCAAATCTATATAGACTCCCGTGTGCCACATTATATTGTATTGCTTTGAAGAAAATAGAACTGAAGAATATTGAGAACTTTTGAAAAGTCCTTTTTTTATAACAGGACTTTCGGCTGATGGAAATTTGGCGAAGGTTTGATCTTATTTCTTCATTGTCGTGAGAAGCACCTACTTTACCTGAATTGTCGAATGAAAATAAACCACGATCAGCGTTGGCAGTATTTTTTACAAGTTGGCTTTATGCTCAGAATTTTTTAAATTTTTATTTGAGTTTAAAATTAGGTACGTTAACGTAACCATAGATAGCAAAAATAGTCATAGAAAATGTTATTTTAAAAAGAATATGATATTTTAAATTAGATTTCTCATATCGTAAGGTAGTTGACTGTATGACAGTTGAGTCTACCCGGCCACGCTTTTTGAGCACGAGTATGCACGATCGAGTTATCATTATGTTAAAAGTGTGACTGTATCTGGCCCGCGCGGGACATTTTATTTTGATTTAAAAATCCTGACGTTGACGTATGGCAAAGCTGACCACGACGTACATAATAACATAGTATGATGCAGCTTAACTACAGACATTTTAAAATCTTTGAATTTTCCCTTTAAACTCGCATAAGAACTTTTTATACCGTCTCCAGGGGTAATAAAGATATTTTATTTTAAAAAAATCCTGGCCGTCAAGAAAAGAGTTCTAAACTTTTCCATTTTCAAACGAAGCCAGACAAATGAAAACTTGTGAACTTTCCAACTTTTTCTGTAATTTTGAGACTGGCGACCAATTTAGCAAAGAAAGATGGCCGGAATAATACCCCTCGGGAATTACCATCTACAGGTCCCACGTCTACTTACTTATCTGTTAGATTTCAGTGATTTAGACTTAAAATGGTGGTAGAAAGGCTTACTTTCGCGTTTAAAATATTTAGTACTAATTTCATTTTCCGTTATGGCAACCCCGGAACCATTACCCCACAGATGCTCCTTTGAGTTCAATACCACATTATGCAGGAATCTAGCGGAAGATACATCAAAGGACGTTGTGCACAAGGAATACTGGCTAAATGCATTTAATTGCAGCCATATTGCGTTTCAGATGCGCCTTGTATGTACTTACGATTCCAAGAGATGCTCGGCTGCCTTTGTGCAGTGCCAATTAACATCATAATACGGTATTGTGGTGATAATAAGATTTAAGTATTAATGTTCATTTTGTGGTGTGAGCACGTGTAATACAGGGTTATAATATTACGCCTGTATTCCACGACGATTTAGGCAGAGGTTTCGAACCCGACCGGCTCCTATGGTTTTGACCGACTTCAAAAAAAGACGATTCTCAGGTGATCGATGAGCCTTTCTAATTGTGGTATGATGATATCTCACACAAAATCTTATCGAGTATTTATTTTTCATTGCTACTAAAAGATATATTATCCGTGTAAATTAGAAGAAAAAAATATGTAGGTACTATATAAGATAACTCATTAATTATCCAATCTTTATAGATAAAATTCATATTATGGTACTAACAAAATTTTTTTTTTACAAAAATAGTTTTGAAAACCAGCCCACAATTGACGGAGAAATAGCGTAACAAACATCCATAGTCAAATTAAGAACCTGTTCCTTTTTCGAAATCGGTAAAAAAGTGTTAAAAAGTTGGAATATCGATCTTCAATATAAATATAATTAAAAGGTCCCCGGTATGATAAAGGGCAAATAAATTATCGCAATGACTGGCGGATGTGCCCTTCGCCTTAGTTTAGGGTATTTTGAAACCCTTTAATTGCCTTTCAATCATCGTTTTCTATTATAGATTGTCACTCTGTCTAGACCTCTTTGTATACAATAGAATGGAGTCAAGGCAATTTATTAAGGATGGTATTTAAAAGTACTTCAATTTATTCCCATTTCGTTTACCTAATTTTGCCTGTGTTGCAACAAATATACTAAATGTGCACCAAAATATGTTAATTAAAATATGTCATAACGAGCATCAGGAAAAAGACAGCACCACAATAAAAAAAGTGTTATATCTTTATCCATTTTCTATGAATGCAAGTCGTTACTGGCGTAGGGGGTCGCAGTTTTAACCTTAACCTAACCTACGCATTTTTTTTGCATTCAGGAAAGAATATTTGGTGCACGATCAGTATTTTTGGTGAACACAAAATTTTTTCCCATTTATTAATGTCACAGTTTTCGGATAAAGACAAATGGATTGGGAATCGAAATAGAAACAGTTTGTAGGTTTATTTCAAGTCCACGCATTAAAAATAGCTCTTCTCTATTTAAAAAAAAAAACAATCCAAAAATACTTTGACCTTAGGTATATTATAATCGACGCTCTTTACCTACATCGTTCTCACATATTTGTTCAATCAACATGAATGTGTAACCTTGAGAGGAGTTTCCCATTCTTCTCCATAGAGATTTCTTTTGTTTCTTGACATTCAAAAGTGCCTGTAATGGTCTACTTGAAATTAATGCTTTGATTTTTTTTTATAAGCTAGACTACTAAATCTGTTACGAGTACATCTGACGCGTATACCGTGCTCTCTCAACCTCATAACCAGTTACCTCTATTTATTCCATTGTTTTCACAAAAAAACATTATTTGTATTTAGTTAAAAAAGTTAATATTGATGATGTGTAGGTACCTACATCATCGCATTAGCTAACACTGCCCTGTAATGATAATCGTAAAATGGAAAAAAATCCTACTAATATTATAAATGCGAAGGTTTGTGTATGGATGTTTGTTACTCTAACATCAAAACGGCTGGATGGATCTTGATGAAATTTTGGCACAAAGGTAGATTATAGTCTGAAATTCGCGGGCGAAACCGCGGGCGCAAGCTAGTTTACAATAAATGTTTAAATGATGGAGCTACTTTTAAAAGTGAAATCCTCCCACGGTATTGGTTGCAATTTCGTGGTGTAACGAATAAATTAATCAGTTTATGTTTTTTTTATTATTATTAAATGGCCCTACTCTGGGTAATTTTTTTTTCTAAAAAAACAAATGAGGTCGACGACGGAACGAGCTAATTCAAAAGAAGCGTATTAATTCGCGATATTATTTGATAGTTGGAATCGCTTTTAAGTTTCGCTAAGTGTACCTACCTATGCAAGATAGCGATCGTGGCTGTAAATGTTAAGGTCAAATCCCATCAATCAGGGCAAAGGTAAGTAATGCAAATACTGCACTTGACATTTAGAGGAGACTGAATAACTTACGTTTTTTTCGATATCTTTCTGATTGTTGAAAATCAAAATTATATTCTGAGGATGATGTTTGTTGATACAATTATTTTCTACCAGAAAGTTGTCTATCAATTCGTTTATTTTTAGGGTTCCGTAGTTAATTAGGAACCCTTATAGTTTCGCCATGTCTGTCTGTCCGTCCGTCCGTCCGTCCGTCCGTCCTCGCTTAATCTCTGTGACCGTTAGCACTAGAAAGCTGAAATTTGGTACCAATATGTATATCAATCACGCCGACAAAGTGGTAAAATAAAAATTGGAAAAAAATGTTTTATTAGGGTAGCCACCCTATATGTAAAGTGGGGAGTGATTTTTTTTTTAATTTCAACCCTAACGTGTGATATATTGTTGGAAAGGTATTTAAAAATGAATAGGGGTTTACTAAAATCATTTTTTGATATTGTCAATAATTTCGGAAATAATCGCTCCAAAAGTAAAAAACAATGTGTCCCCCCCTCTCTAACTTTTGAACCATAAGTTTAGAAAATATGAAAAAAATCTGAAAAGTAGAACTTTATAAGGACTTTCTATGAAAATTATTTTGAACTTGATTGACACAACAGTTTTTGTACAAAAAAGACAAAAAGTTTTACAAAATAATTTCTGGACTAAGTTTGTAGTATAATCGTATATGCAAGCATTTTTTTATCTTCGTTTACATATTTTATTATCCTGAACGTATCTTTTTTCAAACAAAAAAAAGAATTATTGAAATCGGTTCTCGCAATCCAAAATTATTAAAAAAAGTATTAATTAGGAAATACAATTCTCTAGTGTTCAACGTCAAACAAATAATAAACTCATAAGTGGGAACACTTATTGTGACGGACGAGAAACTACGGAACCCTACACTGAGCGTGGCCCGACACGCTCTTGGCCGGTTTTTTTTAGTACGGAAGTAATCGACTGGATAATCTTGTTCAACACCACAAGCCATAAGTTACGATCAAAAGCTCCGAGCAGACTTAAAAAAATAAACCTATAAAACAAACTCTACGTTATCCCAATCATATTATAGCCTACTAGGTTGCCTACCTTAAATATTGTATATTTAGACTGCGAATATTACTAAAAGTTTGGACATATTAAGTATTAGTGTCGGCTTTTGGGTAACCGCAAAGGTTTAGTGTGGCAACACTGTTATATGAGCCCCTCTTACTTTGAGATATACGTGTCAAACGTATGAGTTTGTGCATTTAGTTTTAGGCATATGCTTTTAATGAAATATTATTTGAAATTCATTTTTGAAAACTTTTTTAGGCATTAGACTATTTTTAGACAATAGGGTATGTAACTTTAGTTAACACTTTAAAGTGTTTTTTTAATTAAAAAAATAATAAAAAAAACCCAATCTTAGAGCCGATGTATATTTAGGATTAATTGCAATAATTACAGTAAAATAAAGTAACCGCGAGATCGAGTCGTAAGCAGACCTATATTAAATTTAATGGATACCTGTACAGTAATATACTAATCTAATCTACTAAATAGTTGATCCATATAATAAAATAACAGTAGAAAAGAAAACTCTGTATGAAATTATGAACTCGCCCTAGGCATGTGAAATGTTTCAGCTAGCGACGAGTTAGTTCCGCGTCATGTTGATAGATGGCGCTACTGCAGAGAATTATAATAAACTCTACAGGCAGTGTTGCAAACTGGCTGGTAGGTTTTCTTTGTTTTTTTTAAGAAAAAATAGGTACGCCTGAATTAAAAAGTTAAGAAACAAGTTCCTGATATAAAATGGAAACTCTCCATGCACTGCGGGCGGGGCATGCTTATTTGTTTACAAATCAAACTGTCAATGAGCAAAGCTTGGCGACTTGTATGTAAACAACAAATATTTATTTTTATCTAGCCCTACTTCGTAACGGTAATTAACATATTCCTTCATTCGAATGCGCTGGCTGTAAGCCAACACTACCCGTGCACTTTTCTGTATTTATATTTTTATTCATACTGACGGTTTGTCTATGCGTGGAAGATGGATGACTAGTTTAAATTTCCAACGTTCTTTTCTATTTTTGAATATTATTTTCTACCATGATTTATTTTTGTTTTTATTGGTGTTCTGTTTTCTAGTTTTGCAAAAGTTTGTGAAGGTTTGCGAATGCAAATTGTTTTTGCTGTTTATTTTTATGGGAATGAGTTATGTTTTCATATTAAAAGTTTTTTGTATTAAGTATTTGTATTTTATTCATGTTAGTTCACAACATTTAAATTAGGCTTGAATATTATTACTTAATACATTTAATTTACTTATTAGTAATACAAGCTGGCGCCCGCGGCTTCGCCTACTTGATACCGAAAAAAAGTATCCTAATGTGTTATTCCAGACTATAATTTAACTCTGTGCCAAAATTCATCAAGATCCGTTCAGTCGTTTTGACGTGAACAAGTAACAAACATCCATACATCCACGCCTTCACGCCTTAATGGCTAAACCGATTAAACCGATTTTGATTAATTTTGGTACAGAGATAAGTAGTTGGGACCCTGGAGACGGACGGACTAACTTTTTTTTAGGGAAGAAAAGGGAAAACTTAGATTTGCCATTACAATAAATAAGGCGCAAGGGCAAAAACTACAGGTAGCAGGTACCTGCAAATCAGGAAAGGGGAACTGTGCTACCCCAAATTTAACGCGAGCGAAGCTGCGGGCAAAAGCCAGTACAACATAAAAGGGCTTATCTATCAAACTACCGATATACAACAACAGTGAATGAGTCATATTACTCCCTTATCTACACCATTCATTCGTTCACTCGTTCCGCAGTGAACGTTAACCACACGTAATGTACAGTCTTATCACACGCTATCCGTTGAGCAACAAAACGAAACTCCAATTAAATTAAATTTAAACCGGCTATTGTTCAATTAAGGGGTTCAATGACATTTTGTTTATAAGAATTAAATTGTTAAATGGAGGTTCGTTTACCTGGGTATTTAATAAAATGAAATGTTAGCGATAGTCTGAAGCCTTGGGCTTAATCAATCTTCATCTTCGTTTTCCAAGAAAATTGGATTCTGTCTCAATGCTTTGCAAAGAACACCTTGAGGCGTTGGTAATATTATTTACTAGCTGTTCCTCGCGGTTTCACCCACGCTGCTCAGCACTTGTTGGTCGTAGCGTGATGTTATATAGCATATAGCCTTCTTCAAGAAATGGACTATCCATCACTAAAAGAATTTTTCAATTCGAACCAGTACTTCCTGAGATTAGCGCGTTCAAACAAACAAACAAACTCTTCAGCTTTATAATATTAAGTATAGATTTTGTGCCCCAAATATTAAAAAAAAAACAGCCAAGACCGAGTCTGTCTAACTGCGTGTTTTTTTCACACCACGATGGGACAACCAACTTGGGTATATGGTTTAAACGCGTTCCCTTTATCGCGTTGCCGAGATAAAGGGTCTTGACAGACAGAAGGACAACAAAGTGATACAATTCCGTTTTTTTTCTTTAGAGGTTCGGAGCCCCAAAAAATTTTTAAAAACCATAGTAGCAATATAAAATCGGTAGCAAGAGTGCTACGCTTTTCGTAGCAAATTGCTACAAATTCGTAGACCCTAAAAAAATCTCAAAGCTTCGTACTTTGGTCACTACGCTGATTCAATAGATTTTGTTATGTTTGTATGTACACAATATTTTTATAAACTCAATAACTATGTTTTCTTATTGCTAACAACACTGACACTAATCCTAGTAACTTATTTTTTTTTGTTTTTCTTAAAAAAGGAAAACGTTAGCCCACACTAGTAATTTCTGGGTGGTTTTACAAACATTTAAACTCAACAGCCATACCCGGAACAAATACTAACAAATATTTATTCCGTGCGACGATCGAACCGTGAATACTGGTATTCATCTGCATCCGGTAAGACTGGAAGCCGATCCTAACATAGTTGGGAAAGGGCTAGGAAGATGATGATGATGCGAGGATCGAACCCGGGATACGCAGCGCAGCAGTCGATCGCTCAGCCACTGCGCTAACCGTGCAGTCAAATTTATTGAGAAAGGTGCTATAACTATAACTTCTTGTCAACTCTTGTTATTATTGAATCGGAGTTTGAAAATAAACACACATCAAAATTCAAACATTAACTCAGAATGCGTATGAAATCTCTAGGTCATACAAATATTTGCACAAGCCCAAGTACTAAGAATCTATTGGTTATACTTACAACAAATGTTTGTCAATTATTCCGCGACTCGCAAGTTTACAACGCAGTAACTAAACGTTTTTAGCTACTGCGCAAATTGAGTCATCGTTGCCACTTTTAACGATTACTGACAAGATTGCAGTGTGCATTTTCCAGTAGTTGGTGTTTATCAATGTGCTATATGATCTCAAATGGTACCACGATTGAGGGATTTTTTTTTTTTTTTCGTGTGGGAAATCATCCAATGACTTTCCCCGCTCTGGGAGGAGCGGGAGCGGGGCATGTCAGACTTGTACTGACTAAAACCCACCCATGTTTCTTCTTTTGCCCTTTACGTTCCGAGGCCGCGGTATCTCTTTCGAACAACCCGCAACCCCGGCAGGCAGAGGCTCTGGCAAGCCCCTCTGCTTTGCTGACTCTCTTTGAGGCGCGCGTGAAACACGAACGCGCCGTCGACACGGCCTGTCGTCAATCGACGGACGGACGGTGAACTACCCATTGCTCACCGCCCACAGGCCCGCATCTACGGTGGCCGGAAGTCGTCTCACGGCGCCCGGCGCCATGGGCGTCTCCCGCGGCGGCTGGGTTGCGCAGATGTTCTCTCCCTCAAACGCCCGGCCACCTCCTTCGCTAACATTACTGCTTCGCAGAAGGTGGTGACCGCTTACGATTGAGGCTTAAAGGGAGTTTCATTGGGAATTCCCAATAACGGGGTTCTTTAACAAGAATGGCCCAACTTCCATCTTGCTCTGAATGCCCTTTTTTGCGGATAGGAAATCTTCGGATACCTTCTCGCGCTCTGGGTGGACCTGGAGTGTTAAGCTTTTACTGACTAAAACCCATTCAAATTCCTTATTTATGTTAATTCCGAGGCCACGGTATCTCTTTTGCACAACCCGCAACCCCGGCAGGCTTTGCAGCCCCCAACATCTGCATTTGCATTTACATTTCTTACGACTGGTCTAAATGTATGTAGAAGAAGATAGTTTGTTTCTAGATATTTACTTAAGCTTCATGTACAATAGTGGTACATAGGCGGACTTAATGCCATAAGGCATTCTTAACTAGTCAGCCTTTGGGTAAAATGCGACAACACGGTTTAAAAAAAACTATATATAACTATTTGTTTGTATTTAGATATTGATTTCTGTATTCAAAATAAAGTGCTGTTTTTAAAGGTTATCATAAATTTTGAGAATAACCCTAACTGTTACCTACGTTTCTTAGAACGATAACAAAACACAACAAAAGATGCGTTCATTAAAGTTATGAATGCATTCTTTTGTCTTTGAATGATTTATCTCTACATGAATTAATTGACTTTTCCGTAATATTTAGGCACTCAGTGTCTTATCAACCCTGCCGGGGTTGCGGGTTGTGGGAACGTAAAGGGCAATAGAAGGAACATGGGTGGGTTATAACTACATATAACCTACGCTTTTAGACTACATATACTAATATGTAGTGTTACAAGCACATATTGATCATATATATTTTTCCGGCTATGTTGGGGCCGGCTACGAATCCAACCAAATCAGACAAAAACGTTGGTACTGGGTAATACGATATCCCTTGGTAAAGGCTTGGGAAGACTGGTTGTCAGACTTTAGGATCACTGATAAGATTGACGACACGGTTGGCGCAATAGTTGAGCGATCGACTCGTGCGCTGCGTATCGTGGGATCGATTCCCGCACGGAACAAATATTTGTATGACCTGCAGATAGTTGTTTCGTGTCTGGCTGTTTGTGTATGTGAGTTTAAATGTTTGTGAATGCACCCAAAATACAGGAGAAATTCCTAGAGTGGGGTAACGTATTAAAAAATATATCTAATATATAAAATTCTCGTGTCACAGTTTTCGTTCCCATACTCCTCCGAAACGGCTGGACCGATTTAAACGAAATTTTGTGTACATATCGGGTACGTCTGAGAATCGGCCAACATCTATTTTTCAAACCCCTAAATCAGTAGCGGGTGAAACCGCTGGCCACAGCTAGTATCACTTAACATTTTAAGTAAGAATCCGCCGGGACAGTTTAAATACGTGTTATATGGATTGCGTGAACGATGATATGGATGGCTTTAACAGGCTGAATACATACTGAATCTGATATGACGGCTACTGTACAAGTGTACATGTCGAGAAGTACTTAAAGTTATGCTGTCTCCGAGTTTTTAAGATAAGGGCAGAAGGATGATGTTAATGATGATGAAGATGAACAACTAAGACGTTTTACCTACAATTGAGATCGCAATGCAGTCCTCCCACAATAATATATGGCAATGAATATAATCTTTTAATCTTCATTGGCGTCTTGGTTTGTCATTAATGATGATGACTCTTTTAAGTATTAAGTACTAGATTGCAAGGATGATAGTGCAGATTAATGGTACAGCGACAAGGTATAGCGTGGATAGCTCTATAAATTGATATTTATGGGATACTAGCTTTCGCCCGCGGCTTCGCCCGCATTAAATTTGGGGTATCACATTTCCCCTTGCGCCTTATTGATTTGTAATAGCAACGCTAAGTTTTCCCTTTTCATCCCTCTTTCTCCCTCACATCCCACTTTTTTTCCTAAAAAATATTAGCCTATGTACGTCTCCTGGTTCCCAACTATCTCTGTACCAAAATTTATCAAAATCGGTTTAGCCGTTAAAGCGTGAAGAGGTAACAAACAAACAAACTCACTTTCGCTTTTATAATATTAGTAAGGATTATCGATATTTTGGGATAGGATGGATATTTGGGACGGCGTAGCATGTGTACTTCTTTCATACTCCTTTATTATTCGTAATTTCATCAGACACCTCTCTTGTCATATCATCCATCACACAGTCCATCCATCGTTTCTCTGGCATTTCTCTTCTACTATAACCATCCACATTAATACTCAAAACTTTCCTCACGAAATTTTCGTCATTCATACACATGCGCATACAAACTTTTCAGCCACCGGCATTACTTTCAGACTTCTATATAAATATAACATAGAAAAAAACAGCAATTGACTTTATAAGTAACGAATTATGCCATGAAACAGATCACATTAATATTTTTTCACTACGACAAATACAACTCATCTTTGCTATCATTGAAGTTTTTTTTTTAACTACATCAATTCGTTACCATAGACACTAGATACACAACAAAGCATAGACACCTAATGCATTAATCCACACACATCCTGCCATCTGTCAGCGCCAATAGACCATAAGTGGTGGCTGCGGCGATCGCATAAATTGGATAAAATTGACCGCTAGCTAGCTATACAATGAACAATTTGTGAACTAAATCCTCTGGCTAACGATGACTGATGGCTATTGGCCTACAGTCCTTTCACAGATTATATTTTATCTCTGGTCTAAACCTTACGGCAACGAGAATAAAGGTCACTCTATCTCTGGTATAAAGCGAAGGTATAATGAATGGACTGAGGATATCAGTGATATGGCGGGTAGATTCGCTCTTGACGATAATCGGTAGGCTGGCTGGTTCAAACCCGTATGGGGTTCAAGGTGCCCCCTTTAGAATGTCTATTAATAAAAATTTAGACGATTGTAATTCATAGAGACGGGAATGGGAATAGTTTGTCTCTGGGTGGTGTGAATGCATTTGTAAATGTTTTGAAGTTTCAGTTACATGTGTAAAGATAGATAACGTCATGTTTGTAATCCCCGAAGGATTTGGCAGACCTCTACCCACTTTTGCCAGTTTTGATTAAGTCCCATGTAATGATGGGTGAGCTTATTGACATTAATCGGGTACAATTCTAGTCTCTGTGGCTACTAATGACAAATTCCAGATTTAAAATCCAATAACACTGCCAGATTAGGGAATTGAATCTAGAACCTCAAGTTCAGAAGTCGGGCTCAGAAAGAAATCGTCGTATAAATAGCAGCTAAGTAAAAATTACGAAGGAATATAAACGAAGCAAAAGAAGTATGCTATGGGAAAAAACCGGACAAGTTCAAGTAGGGCTTGCGACGTAAACGGCCATATCTTTTGACTGCGAGTCCTTAGAGCTATGATTTACAACCCCAAGGGTCTACAGATTTCCCACCCGGAAAAAAAAGAGGGTCTACAGACTGGAGTATATGGTTATAATATCAACTTCTAACTTTTACGCGTTCCCAAGAAAAGGGGTTTTGACAGATAGACAGACAAAGTGATCCAATAAGAGCTCCTTTTTTTCCTTTAGTTTACAGAACCCTAAAAGTGTAGAATTTAGCACATGGTGTTTTTTAGTTCTGCCTACTCCCATGGGATTCAAAGTACAAGGTTAAGTCGTCATTAACATAGTCGGAAACAAATAAATTACCGATATTACATGTCAAAGAGCTTTTTTTTTTAAATAAACAGTAAACATTGAGCTTGTTCATAAATAAGTTCCCTTTTATCACTCCATTAACATAATAAGCTGTCATCGGAACACCACTTGTGAAGTTGTTAAAAGTTATTATAAACATGACGGAGTCTATGGTAATAATAGGGCGGGAAAAATGTGGCGCCATTAAAAAAAAACAGAAATACCTATCTGTTACAAAATACTTTTTCAGGATTTATTTAGTTATTTGTGTTGTTTTAGTTTATAACTTACTGTAACTAAATTATAGGTAGGTACTTAATATTAAAAAACATTGTTTTCAATCAGAAATATTTCTTCGGTTTTAATATTTAGCGAATAAGACTATCATTTTTACGTACGGGTATCGTGTAATCCAGTACCTACTAACTGAATTGTGAAGATCAGATAGGCAGTCGCTCCATGTAAAGCATTCAGCATTCAGCTGCATCAGGTTACACTATAAGCCGACATCAAAAAAGTTGGAAAAGGCTGATAACATGATGCTTAGTGAATAAGACTGCTAATTTAGTCTTTGCACAGTTGTTCAATCGCCAAAAATAAAGTTAAATTACGTTGTTATCAAGAGATTTACACCTTTTCCGACGAAATTTTCCGAACTCATTAAAGTGAACGAGATATTTTTGGCGTAATGCACTTTGGCAACGATGTGCAGTACTGTTGCAGTTCTATTTTCAATTATACGGCTGTAACAATAAAGTTCTATTTTAAAAATCACGAATCCCATAATCACGCGATAACTCAAAGCAAGTATACAAAGCGTCCTTTTCTATCCTATCTATACACCACAAACGTAGACGCTTCAAAATAACATTTCAAAGAAGAAAAGCAGATTAACTGACAACAATAACTATTATACAGTTGTCGCTAGAAAGCCAGCTTGCCGCAGCCTAGTACGAACTCCTTTATACCTCATATATGGCGGATTGAAAAGCGTATCCTTTCAATGCAGGCTGCCTTTGCCTGAGAAATGAAAGAGCGATGAAATGAACGCTCCTGAATGGCTAATGCTTCACTCAGATGAATGGAACGAGTGCAGGGTTGCTATGCTATTTTTAAAAACCGAAGGAATTAAATGTTTTGTAGAAATGCATATGAATTTTCTGTTGGATGTTATTTAGAGTGGAAAGCGGAGAGTTGAGATAAAATTGCAGAAAAATACTTTATTAAAACATTGTTTAGCTGACTAGTAATAAAGTAATGGTTATAACGATATAAAATAAGTATGAATAATTTTCCTCAAGTCTTTTATAATAGATGCAACTTAGAATCAAGACACTTTTCAAAATAATTTTCCGAAGAAAAGGTCATGTGAACCCTACACGGTTCGCTTCAAGCTTCAGGGATATCATCAGCCACAAGTGTGAGTGACCTCCTTTCGCGTCAAATATAACTCAACGTGATAATTTCAAGAAAATTGCAGCAACGATTGCACAATTCGTTGCACGTGGGTGAAAACCTCAAGTGTTCGACCTCATTTTGAAGATTAAATTGTCTATGAAAATCAAAGTTTATGGTTTTCAAAGTAAACAGTATTTTCTTAAACGAAATAAGCGACTCAAATACCGCTGTAATTTTCACAGAGAATTTCACTTTGCACGGAGCAAAGTGACATTCTGCTTATTTTAATATTTGGTATCTTCGAAAAGGGTATTTTCCCTGCAGAAACACGTAAGCATAAATTTAATATAATTTAACAAAGTTAACTGTGATACGTCCGTAGGTAACCTATCTATCGTAATGCATTTATCCTTCCGCAGCAAATTCAATGATGCAATAAGTCTGCCTCCTGGTAAAAATGATACAGATAATAAATTGCGGACGCGGCTCCCTAAAATAATAGATAATGAAGTACCTGTCAGTGTTCGATGTCCGCAGCGAGTCCAAAATCTATCCATACTATTTAGACCTAAACTATTTTTAGCTTGATGTAATACAGTTCTCTATATGCACGGTGCGTACTTAATTGAATTAAAGAGCACTCAATAATGAGGTGAACTAGAAAAAAAATAACCTTTGTCGATGGGCGCTAATTGAAGATTTGGTTTGGTGTTTACCTGAAACAATTAAAAATGGAACATCAGTATTGCATTGATTATTAAAAACACATTTATTTTTAAACATTCGGTTCGTTGTTTCCAAGTCTGAGCTACGACGCTAAATTGATTTTTAAACAGAGCAACATTTTTATTTGGGAAAATCTAATATGTCCGCAGTCCACTGACTATGATTTACCAATTATTAAACCAAAACAAACAATCCCACAGTATCATAAAAGAGCTGAAGTCATAAGGAAATACAAGATCCAAATCGAGCGTCGAACCGATTCGAGTAGATACCGCGATGGTACGAAAGTAATCGAATACTTCCTTTCTCGACGGATCATTTTCTACTCTGGCTAATGGTAATGACTAACGATGTTCACAGCTACGTACTTTGTTTATCCAATAGATCGTTTGTAAAGCCGGTAAATTATTTGAATATCCTGTCAAATTTAATCGGGTATCAACAGCTGAGAACTTTAATTTCTAGGCGTGTAACAAGAATCTGTTTCCGTTGATTCCATGATTTTAAATAGAGATAGATAGAATATTCTTCATTATGTACACCATAAAAATTACAATAATACCTAACAGTTTACAACTTATAAATAGGGTGACACAATGGGCGGTCTTATCGCTAAAAGCGATGTTTTCAAGACAACCTTTGACTGGATTTAAAGGAGGAGAGACAGTATCGTAACTGTGGACTGTTACGTCTGTTTCATTTAACAAAACGAAAAACTACTATGAAAAACATGATTGTACTAATACCTATGTAGACACTATCCTTTATGTAGTGTAAAATAGTAACAACGTCGTAGTGGAGTCGAGATTCAGGTTAAGCTGAATCTGGTAAGACTGGAGACCGACCCTAATATCGCACAATAAAGTTTGGAATATTGGTTTGTGTTTCACAGAAACAATGTATAAGTTTCTCTAGTAGACTAAGCTATCTGAAATATGAGAAAATTACTGTTATAAAACCAGTTTGTTATTCCATCAATTTTTCGATACTTATTCAAATAATTATTATGACTAAATTACCCATAAAACAATTTGCAATCGGCACTCTTTTCGCTAGTTCATTATTCTACCGTAAAAAGCATGACCTAAAACTCAATTTCCACAAATAAAATTAAAATGAACTCTCACAATACCACTTAACCAAATAGAAAACTCAAAGAGAAACTTTGATAGCCATTAAGTTGATTTTCCAATAGGAAAACGCTGTCTCCGTCAATTAACACATAGTTTTGTCACTTCGTATCCGGCCTTCAATACGGCATATCGAGCTTTTGAAAGAGACGCAATTATGTGTGAAAGAGACAGTGCTCTACAAAACGGAATTATAGGCAGGTTCTGACTAAAACTTAGAACAGAAGATCTCTTATCCGTCTTTCGGAATTCTTAATTAATGCATAACCAGCGACCCGTGTCTGTTTTCAGCGTCCATTTGTCTGCACTCCCAGTTCTTAAAGAGAATTGTTTAATGCGTTTAGACTTGTCTGAAGTCTGCTAAATTATGTTTATCTTTGTAGCTTATTTAGAGCATTAATAAAATTAATTTGTGGTCAACATTTAAGATAGCTAAAGTCTTACAGTGTGAAGTCATTATCAGTTCCACTCAAGACCGGGTAGGGCATCATTTTCACCAAGAAGACGTTCGTTATGTTGACTTTAATCAGGAAGTTCCAAAGTTGTACTATTAAAACCATTAACAACCAATACAGTTATTACGACAAAAAACCATGAGAATTTTACCTATTGGGTACGTTAATATTTTATTTAGGTCGCATTGCTTATATTTAAACAAGTTTGGAAGATGCACCACGCCAACCGGAAAACAACATCTGCCGAAATCAAGAAGTAATGAAGATATGGAGAATTTATCTCAACAATATATCACATCCATATGGAATTGATGTATAGTGTGCATAGTTACGCTTAACGTTGCGTCTGCGCACCATATGGCGTGGTTGCGAAGTAGTTGGTCGGCAATGCAAGCTAGTACCGGACGTGGGAAGTCACGTTTAACTATGAATTTGGCTTTAGCGCAGCCAAAGGTGGGTACTATATTTTTTCTATGTATTGTAAAGATAAAGATATATTTATTGCGTAACTGTGTACATGAAGTTCTTATTAATAAACATTACATTTTTGGTTCCAACAGTCTACCCAAGTCGGATATGCAATAGTATTTTATTAGATTTAGTGACGTACAAAATATTATTTTTTAGCAAAAAATTCATTCAGATTATAAAATACATTATCAATTAACATTTTTTTCAATTTATTTTTAAACATATTTCCATTCAATTGCTTAATAGCTGGTGGTAAATGGTTGTAAACTCGAATAACGGTTACATAGGTACTTTTATAATATATCATATTGTTGATGGCTGGTAAATTAATATCATATTTATATTGTTTCCGAATGTTTCTTTTAGATTTAGATTTAAAATTAAAATATTGCATATTGTTTTTAACAAATAAACATAATTCAAGTATATAAACACCAGTCAGTGTCAGGAAACCCTCCGTTTTAAAAACATCTCTCAATGAATCGGTACTGTACATGTTATACATTGTTTTTAGACATTTTTTCTGGAGAATGAATGTAGATTGTACGTTTGTCGAGTTCCCCCAATATATTATACCATAAGTTAACAGTGGGTATACATTTCCAAAATAAGCACTTCTGGTAACAGTTAAATTCGTAGTTTCTGCCAGAACTGACAATGCGTAACAAGCACTGGATATTTTTGTATTAATTCTTTCTATATGTGCCTTCCAGTTTAAATGTGTAGTAATGAATTAACTGTTTACGTGCCCACAATGGACAAAACAAAAAAAAACGCTCCACATCAGGCGAATTGCGATCAAATGCTAGCTTAAAATAATAATACCAGATTATAATTGTCCCATTTCTAGGCAGAGGCGTCTTCTCATACCATTACTACGCTTGCTCAAGACCTGTTGGTGATTTCAGTCTTATATTAATTATAATGTCCAGGTTTCCTTACGATGTTTACCTTTAACGATGTCTTTGATGTCTAAGATAAACTTAGAAAAATAAATATTATAAATTGATAAAGTCATTCAGTCCTTGGAACTTGAATCTACAATCTCGGCCATAATAGACGAGGCCTTAACATCTGGGCCATCACGACATATAAACGCAAGCCAATTTAGTTTAAAAAAGATTGTAAATAAAAGATTGAAAAAATAACGAAAGAATTTAAAAAGCTGTTTTTGTAGTTCCTTTTTCATGTTTTCTATAAATAAACAATTGATAGCGGACTATCCTTTCTTGGTATTTATTCATGGCGTTTAGAAATGTTGGATATGACAAGTGTTATGATAATAATAGTAAATGATAGCGCCTTTTGATAGCCCAATCACCTCTTTGTGTAATTAACTTTTTATAGTTCTAGTGACAGTATCTAGTGCTGTCCATTATACTAAATTACTAACGTGGTGTTACTAGTCTAAATATTATTGAAAACTACCAAAAAAGTACAAAGTTTTTTTTAGAGCAGTGCAGAGAAATCGATTCGATATCTCCTTGGCTACTGGCCAGTTTCACTTAAGATTTTTCTTGTACACACCTCTTTTTCTGTAGAACTTTATTTTTAAGTGTCTATTTTCACGTGTTGTGTTTACCATTCAAAAATTCAATTTTGGAACATCAAATTTATTTAACTGACGTTGGTAGCACGAGCTATTTGAGATACTACAGCTTCAATTAGCCACTAAATGTCTAGTGTTTGCGGGGTTGCACGTCCGGTTAGCTGTGTCTACGAATAAATTATCCTAACCACGTTTGGCAAACTGAATTTGGCTTTAGAGGAATTAGGAAAGCAAATTGATCTACTTCCAAGTGAATTCTTAATCGATTTATTCTGTTTTTTTACCAGATTACAAGATCATTCGGTTCCTAATTTGGCTGTAATTTGTCTAAACTTATGTGCAAAGGTTTAGTTCATTCAAATTCAAACCACAAGATGGCGCTACAACGTTTCAGCATTACATAAAACGAGTTTAATTACGTCTCTTGTCTATTTGACAAGGGTTTATTTTTCTAATAATAACTTTGCAATGCGACTTATATGCGCGGCAACACTGAAAGTATTTTGTATTTCGATAACACTTTCGACTCGTTTGACATTTCGGTAGTAAATGTCAATGCAATACATTTAAGACTTTCCACTACCGATTGTTGATAGAACATCACTTTATCTAGATCCACGAGATTATTTGTACAACAAGCTATTTGTGAGCTAGATAACAAGATCTAACATAACAATTACATCCTCCACTTTGTAAACTGGCTTTACTGCCACATTATGTAGTAGTAGAGCCTACAGCCAAGATTTACGGCCGCCATTCACAACGATGTATATGCTAATCTGCCAACATTATCGCTTTTAGATATATTGTTTTGCTATCAAGTTACAGCCACGGTAACTAGTGTTACAAAATACTACATCAATCAATCAGTTTTGGTCTGAATGTTGGTAATGGATTGGGATTTTGATGAAGTTGACGTTGATAAGAAGTTGAGGTGACGTAAGCAAGCTTTAAATTCTATCTGCTAACTTAATTGGAACTTACTACTAACCTACCATACTTTTTAACCGACTTCATAAAAAGGAGGAAGTTCTTAATTTGTTACGCGATTCCTCTGTCACTTGTGGGCCGATTTATAATATTCTTTTATATTCGAAAGGGTCTCCCGAAGGGGTCTCATATCAATTGTATCTATATTTAATCTGTAGTTTATGAGTCATCTTCAATAAAACACATTTTTTCTTTCAATGTATGTGGATGATATGCTTATATTTTTAGTAGCAATGGAAAATGAATACTCCATAAGAATTTGTGTGAGATAGCATCATTTTTTTATTTATTACCCTGTCAAGTGTTGGTTTCTCCTTCCAAATCTCTTCATGTTCGTCTCACAAACAAGACCAGATCGTTACACCACCTTCGCAAATTAAATGATAAAATGCCACGAAACGCTTTGTTTTTGTTCAATATCAAAAATAAAATATCAAAAACGAAGACAGCGTCTCTAAACCTTATTACTTTCTATAACGTTGTCTATGGTTATAATTATAAATTTTTAAACTGGCATGTTCACTAACAGTATATTTATAACATTTAAAACGGGATTTTCATCATGTTAATTATTTAATATGAATTCAATCATGTTGTCTATGTTTTTGTCATCAGCTTCCAATGTTTTGAAAACTAGTATGATCACTATCTTCAGTATCTCGGCCTCTTGGCTTTTTGCCAATATTCACTTAGCAGTTTGCGTATCTGAATCTTCGTTCGTCTTAATTTATGTTGTGAACTCTCGGGATTGCATTAGCGATCGATTACTTTGGAATTTGTGTTTTCTTTTTGTTTTTTTAAGATGACTTCATCACCGATACTGAAGAAGCCATCTAGTTGTAGTTGGTACTCAGTGAACGATCTAATGTCTGTTTGTATGTGAATCTTTGCGTATGTTTCTGCGCTTATAATTCGAAAACAACTACGTCAATTTTGGATTCATAAACAATTCTTCACCTAGATTTCCTCCACGCTAGGTTTTAACACAAAGATGTCTATAGGATACAGCTTGACATTATTGTTATTAATGTATGTACATATGTACATAATTTCTATAATTTAAATAATAAAGAAATAACTTGTGGGTAAGTATGCAACATACATTTTCATTGAAAACTGCATGACAACACAAACATGATCTATGGGACCTTGAATACTATTTACAGCCAGACTGTGTCACGTTGTGTTTTATAAGCCGTTAACAATAGAATCTTATTAGGTACTATAATTATAACAATAGATTTAAATGTCATGCGATAATTATGACAGTGACATTTAGAAAATAGATCACACCGTTCACTTTAAACATATATACTTAATATAATATGATGATAAATATAATAATCTCTTTGAGTGAAATACTTCTTTAAAAAGAATTAAAAAAAAAACGTCATTTCCATATTTATATTACTAAATAAACAATAATAATGATGATAGACAAACCGTCCAAAGCCGTCAGATTGGTACCCTGAAATCTGGAGAAGGATATAATACTGTTTTTTTATCCCAAATCGGGTCACACAAATCATACATAACTAAAATACATAACAAGCTTTTTTCAACTTATGATCAAGCAGTTTGTCTTAAATAGTCTTTTAGTAAATATTTGTATGGCCTACAAATAATAGTTTCGGGTCTGACTGTTTGTGTATGTGAGTTCAAATGTTTGATTATACAGGAGAAATTCCCAGTGAGAAGCAATGTTTAAAAAAGAAATTGGTACGAATAAAGCCTACTTCACCGTATCAAGACATAACGCATACTGCATTACTAGCAAACTGATTACGTCACGGACATGTTCAAAGAATCTAATCCAGCGGAATGCATTGATAACAGCATGGGAGGTCTCGGAAGACTGCCAAGATAAATCTGTATGGTCAACCGCACTTGAACTACGAAAACCGCTCTTAAAGCAACGAAGTAGAGAGCTGTCAATGTCAATTTGTTAGTGTCGTGCGGCTGAGTGTACGAGGATTAAGTGCTTGGTAAAGGTAATAGAGTTATTGTTAGATAAAGTTGTAGGTTCTTTATTAAGATTGAGTTTAGTTTAGGGGCAATGGACTTGAATATCTAAGTCTGTTGCGTTTGGCATTGAAGGGAGTGCCTATCCAGGGTTGCAGGTTGTTCAAAAGGGATACCGCGGACCCGGAACGTAAAGGGCAATAGAAGGAACATGGGTGGGTTTTAGTCAGTACAAATCTGACACTCCCTCCGGGAAGTTATTTGATGATTTGGCACCCAAAAAAAAGGGAGTGCCTATCGTTTTTAAAACGTTTTGTATTTCTATAACATAAGTTTTCACCAGCTAATGTCAATTCAATTTCCGACAGCTTATGTCATTCCTATGCATAATTTTGGGCAACTTATATCAATAGATCGTTTTCTACAGCATATGTCAATCCAATACATAGTTTTCGTTAAGAGACTAACACTATTTTAAGCCCTCTACTCTCTATCTATTTTTTAATAAGTTTTAAATTAATGATTTGTATTTATTGCATGTAATGTTTTTTGCAAACATTGAATGAATTGAAGCAGATTGTGACTTGTACATTTACTTTTACCAATAAATATGTTTAATGTTTAATCATAACCCTGTGTATTTCATATCGTAAGAAACTATTTTCATTACAGAATTTAACCGCAAAAATTGATTTGCTCTAGATTTCAAGCAAAAACCGCCCTAAATCTACAACTGACCTTTTCTACAATAAATAAATGTGAACATTTTATCACGAATAGGTCAACCCTCCCTATTCCGTAGGTGTAACCCAGGCCTAAAATATCATACTGCGTCAACCTGGCTTGGCTCAAAGGTCAATCAATCGATAGCTCACTTAAAAGAGACATCGCAGAAAATGAAATAAGAATGAAGAAAGACACGTTTGAGCTTTTAAAAGAAAGTAATTTCGTTCCTATTTCCTTGAAAAAAATACTGTTAAAGAAAAATGCTAAGGAAAGTAAAAATAGAAAGATTTTCTTGGTTATAGGAGATAAAATGACGACACGGTTGGCGCAGTGGGTGAGCGATCGACTGCTGCACTGCGTGTCGCGGGTTAGATTCCCACACGGAACAAATATTTGGATGGCTTACAGATAGTTGTTCCGGGTGTGGCTGTTTGTGTATGTGAGTTTAAATGTGTGTAAACACACTCACGATACAGAAGAAATTCCTAATGTTTAAAAAAAGACCACGTTTAAGCGACAGATATGCTGCCTGAGCTTAATGTTTTCAAGTTGGACTTTTGGAATGGATTACTCAATTTGTAGGTACAAAGATATATGTAATCTTAAGGTAACAGCTAACATGGTCACTTAGTTATAGACTAAGTATATTGACAGATCACCAGCATTTAGTTTTAGCTCGTAAATAATAGCAATCACTTGGGTCGATAGTCAGGTTAAGCCTCGCTTGCCTTGGTGTAAGCCATTATACCGAATCATTACTTAGAGTTTCTTAAACCTCGGAAAACTCGTTGGTCTCGAGGGGGCTGCCAAGGCTACCTCCTGCCAGGTTGCGGGTTGTTCGAAAGACATACCGCGGCCCCGGAACATAAAGAGCAATAGAAGGAACATGGGTGGGTTTTAGTAAGTGCAAGTCTGACACTACCCCCGCTCCACCCTGACTGATAATACCCCATCCCTAAAAAATTGGTGTACCTACCACACCACCACCATCCACATTTCGCCAGTAATGTTAGAAAACGTATACATAATAGTGCGGCCGGATATATCATTTCAATTTATCTTTACATATCCCTAATAAGACTCACTTTCGCATTTTTTTTTATATACAAGCGGCTGACCTTTTCGATACCCTTTTCACAAGTTTGACACTGTATCCTATCCTTTGGGGAACACCTTTATATCATGTCCTCCTTAGTGAAAGGGAATTGCTAACAAATCTATTATAAGTTTAGGGGTGACCTTCCGCTGTGTTGCCTTGAAGTAGAAGAGGGTACGACATAACTACTACTAATATAAAAAAAGATATTAAATGAAAGTGTTATTTAAAGGTTTCCTTTTTTAAACGACTTCAAAAATGAGGAGGTTTTCAATTCATCAGAATCTTTTTGTTTCTATGTATGTTTACCGATTACTCGAAGACGCCAGGATCGACTAAAACTCTTTTTTTTGTTTATACTGCTTAGGTAGTTTATAATACATATTTTTTTCTGTATATGGATAATCCACTAAGCGACGCGAGTGTTCCACGCGCGCCTCAAAGAGATCAGCAAAGCAGAGTGCCAACGCCTGCCGGGGTTGCGGGTTGTTCGAAAGAGATACCGCGGCCCCGGAACATAGAGGCAATAGAAGGAACATGGGTGAGTTTTAGTCAGTACTAGTCTGACTCTCCTCGCCGCTGCGCACAGAGCGGGGGAAGTTATTTGATGGTTTAAAAAATGGTCTGGACAGAGAGACAGACAGAATAAAGGTTCCGTATTTTCCTTTTCAGGTACGAAACCCTAAAACTGGACGAGTTACCATTTGGACTGTAGTTTTAATCAAAACCATGCCTGGCCGTGCTAACAATCTACAAACAAAACCCAGACAATGCTAACAAAAGCTGAACGTGTTCTATATCCGTGAAACAAGGGCGGGGCGGGGGAGGGGGGAACAAACGTGGCGTAAACCTGGATAATGGAACGGCCGTATGTTGGAAACCAGCACAGAATTCTGTGATTCTACAAGTATGACTGATGCAGAGAGCAAGTATGACAATAGTAACTACGACTGGTACAGACTTCACCGCTCAACAGTCCCATACCATCCTTACTAATATTAAAAAAGCAAAAGTGAGTTTGTTTGTTTGTTCACGCCTTAATGGCTAAACTAGTAATTTATTTAAAATGGCAAAATAATCATGTTTGTTGTATGGGAGCCCCCTTAAATATTCATTTTATTCTGCTATTTTTGTATTTGCTATTATAGCAGCAACAAGAACACACCATCTGTGAAATATTTCGTTCATAAAGTGCTGATCATCAGCCTAGTTTGAATAATCAGCCTAGGTCGTGCGTGATGTTAGCCTATAGCCTTCCTCATGAAATGGACTATCCAACACTAAAAGAATTTTCCAATTCCAACCAGTAGTCCCTGAGATTAGCGCGTTCAAACAAACAATCAAACAAACAAACTCTTCAGCTTTATAATATTAAGTAAAGATGTGTCACCATGTGTGCATTTATTTTGGTTCGATGTTTTCCTATTTGCAAAAATAAGTTGTTATTGAGGTAGATCGTTTCATAATCTAAAATGTACGGAGGCAAATTCAGCTTTAAAACAATTTAGAATCAAACTACAACAAATTTAAATCTAGATGAACATAGTACCAACATCCAAACATCAAACATCCAGTGCAAGACGAAAACTAGTTCATAAATGTTCCTGAAAACGCGTAAATCTTGCAGTTTAGTTCAGGACGGAAACCGCAGATCAGTGCGGGCGCCGGTTATAAATACGTTGCGCACACGTGTGATCTATGGATCTCTCATATGGGTCAAGTCATAACACTTCGGTATAATTCTGGCCATAGAGAATATTGTTGTTTTTTATTGATCGATGATTTTTGCTTGCAGCTCGTTTGGGTGAAATGGCTTTGATGTGTCAAGAATTTAGGGAATAATGGATTCTTCCTGGCGCCATTGTATGTTTATTGTTTGTACAGCAAGTAAGTGTGTAGGTACAATATAGGTTGTGGAATTTTTTTGTTGAACTCCTTTTTTATTTGTTAGGTATAGAGCATTTTGCTAGGTTTGCGGGTTGTTCGATAGAGATACCGCGACCCCGTAACACAAAGGGCAAAAGAAGGAATATGAAGGGATTTGAGTCAGTCTAAGTCAAGTCAGTGCACTCCCCCCGGTTCCGCCCCGATCGGGGGAAGTCATTTGACGATATTCCATCCGAAAAAAAAAAGATCCTATTGAAGTTCACTTAGTCTTCTAAATTAAAAACAAAAATCATCAGTAGCCAGTAGTAGTGACTGGGTTGTACTTAGAGGTCAGATAGGCAGTCGCTCCATGTAAAATACTGGAATTCGGCTGCATCCGATTAGATTGGAAGCCAACCCTTACGTAGTAGGGAAAAAGGCTAAGCAGATGATGAAACTCTTAAACTACCTCAGTATTAAATTCTGCTAATATATCTGCTACGAGCTACGCACTTAACTTGAATACAACACAAAACATTAAGGCAATAATTTCAGAAATATTTGACGAATATAATTAATTCGAAGTTATGACGAATTTCCCATTGTTCTTGAAGGTTCTTTGAACGAAAATAGATACTCATATAAAAGGTATTGTTTGCTTAAATCATCTCACAATATAATATATCTACCTCTTGTCAGTAGGTACATACATACCTAGTGATTAAAAGTATATTTTTAATTAGATGTTATTTCATTCAAGACAATAATGATCATTGTTTGAGTCTTTGTAGGTAACTAAAGTTTCGCTGAATAATACATTTTGTGTTTATGTGCGTATTTTCCATTTTGTCCATGAATTTCCTTGTCTGTTCTTGTAGACTTTTATGAGCAAAAAGCCTTCTGTCTAAGCATAAATACGATGATGACATTTGAACTTGGACTGGCCTTTCAAAATGATCTGAATGGTATCTCTTTCATTTTATAAATAGAAGTTAGTCTGTTTAAGATCATCGATCGGAAACTCGATAAATAAATTATGAATCACCAAAAGCCACACCAAAAGAAAAAAAAATCTGTATGCAAATATCGTATAAATTATGATAATCAAAAACGCCGCTCCCGCATTTTTATTCGATGTTCAGTCACTCATAAATCGATTTGTAATTATTCGACTACCTCATTATACGATTATGACTATGAGTCACACCAACACACTTGGCACAAAAACAAATGAATTTACCTACAACATATTATTATTTTAATTTGTTGTGTATAACCTTAACCTTACTGACTTCTAGTTATATGACATCAACATGGTTAATATAGGAAGAAATATAAATAATAATCGTAAACTATGCTTAGAATTCAATTAATTATTAAGAATTTAATTAAATGAAGAGAAGCTTACTCGACGAAGAGAAAGATTCAATTTAAAAAAGCTTTTATTAAGAAGTGGAAATGTTCGAAAGAAGCAAATGAAATGTAGCAGTTTAATAGAAAATAATCTCTACCAGACGTTATTAACAGTAGCTTGGTAATTATATTTACGAGAAGAATTAATTATCCGTAGCACTATCTTCAACAATAAAATAAAAGAAACGATAAGGCAACAACGCATCAATTGAAACCAAAAAGTTGTCCAATTGTCCATGTCCAACCACACCTGCCCATAAATAAGCAATTCGAATTCCAATAGCTGTCGAATCGATTCGATTGAATGCTATTCGATCATTAATCGAGAGAGAGCGTGCTGGCCACAAATAGATGAACTCGTGATCAAGGTGGCCATCGAATCGAATGAAGGCCGAAAACTTTGGCAAACACTATATCAACATGTAGGCTGAATGGATTTGATTCTGGTGCATTTAAATTTAGAATTACTCGATGGTAAGTGAAAGAGCTCTTTGAAGATGCAGATGAGAGATTACATGACCCATCTTTGATTAAAACTCTTTGCTTATTTTGTTATGCGTTTGGAGAAACTCAAGTTTGTTTTACTTGATAGGGCATTATGGATCTTTTGGCGATAAAGTTACATTATCATTAAGACGCTGTCAATAAACATTTGCGAAATAAAAAAAAAGTGTGGTATTAAATCAAAGATGGCGGCGTTAGATCCGATTAAGGCAACGCGCCAAAATAACCATCCCATAATAATAACGAACCTAGTTAACGTTAGTTTTTATCGCAAAGGCAATTTTACATGACTTGTGTCATTTCAGTGACATACGAACAGACGTCCGTAATTTGAGGTCGCTTCATGTGTCACGCATTCGCAATGTTTCAGCATTAAAACAAGTACTTAATTTCATTTTAATTTGTAATAGTTCATACGTATTGCAATATTATGAAATCGACGCATAAATAAGTTTTCCTTTAAAAGCAGCCTACATATAATAACGTATATTTTGGCACGTGTAATGTTAAACCAAAAGGAAAACTCAGATGGAGTTTCCCAAAACAACGATGAAGGTCGGTACTCCCGGCAACTGTTCTTAAAACAAAGTTTATTGTTTTTGGTAGCTAGTTAGTCATGTCAACACCCAATAGTCAGAAATTTATCGATAGTGATCCGTAAAATAAACTTCGTTAACAATTTATTGTTGGCAGTAAATCTTCAGCTAGTTATTCTTCTTTGGCAACTGTAGAAGAGCCGTTTCAATTATATTGAACTGACTAGTGTTTCAAATAGTTAAGCTGTTTTTAACGTTTTCTTGAAACCATTTTGTTATAGATGCTGTGTCCGCTAAGCCTGCATATTTAAAATACGATGACATTTATTACCCTGACTGCATTGAAAATTCATTAAAATAGTGTTCACTGCCTTGAAACAGACTTTCAAGTAGGCACAACCAACCATAGACAAACTACAACAAAGAAATACTAAATATAATAAAGGCGACCACAAAACCACAGATAAACTAAATTCTACAGCCGAGAATTGAAAGCACTGCAAACAGTAGTGGTTCCAATCTGAAGCGCGTGTTTGTATATGGCTAAGCACCGTAAAAGCTGCGTTCAAAAGAAATGGCCAGCAATAAACGTTGCGGCTTTCTCCGCAAATACTGGCAGTAAACAATAAGCCAGACGCGGTGGCTGTAGAGCTGAATTATCTGTGCTTTAGTTTGATTGCTTCGCTTGTTAAATTGCAAGGGAATTGCTTGGAATATGGTTAAGCAATTTCATTAAAACTGTAGAGGAAATATTGATTAAAACTTTCATAAAATAAAGGTAGTAATAGAAGGAGTGCAAAACGGATGATGGAGTTTTTAAAATATTTGAAAAACCCCAATTTTTCATAGAATAGTCTAGAATAGTCTTACTATACCATTTTATAAACTATCATAGATGCAATACTTCCTGCTAAGGATTTAATGAAAAAGTATCTATTGCAATGAGCCTCCTGGCTGGTTTATTTCTTTATAAAGTTAGATTCAATACAATTTACACAAACTGTCCACATAAATAAACCTGTCTCAGTCAGTTAGAATCAATAACATTGCAATTGTCGTGAATAATTAACAAGCTGTTCAACATTTCAATAACCTAAACCGTACCATTTTATTATCCGAACTATTTGAATTAGGAATGTCAGAATGTCAATCGTCTGTGGTTTTTGTTTAAATATTCTAGTACATTTTGTGTTAATGAATACGAAAATACTAATTGTATACTAAAATATCTGATTGGTTTATGTCAGTTTTTCAAATAGGTACTTTACTTTTATGTATGACTAGCTTTTGCCCGCGGCTTCGCTCGCGTTAAATTCGAGGTAACACAGTTCCCCTTGCGCCTTATTGATTTATAATAGCAACGCTAAGTTTTCCCTTTTCTTCCCTCTTTCTCCCTCACATCCCATTTTTTTCAAAAAAATATTAGCTGCTGAGATGTCCGTCTCCTGGTTCCCAACTATCTCTGTACCAGTTTAGCCATTAAAGCGTGAAGAGGTAACAAACAAACAAACAAACTCACTTTCGCTTATATAATATTAGTAAGGATTGTACGATGGATGGTCAATTAGATTGGATTCTCGTATTAGAACAAATCAATTTTGTGAGTCGGTTTTCATTTTTCATTCTTCCCAAGTATGGTTACGGTACGGTTATTAGTAAGTACATATTGGCAAATAAGACACAGAGAGATCTATAAAACTTCCATGGAACGAGTATTTATTATTGCACGAAAACGGAAACTGGTTCTTATTGCTCCGAATTAGGGTTACAATTTTCTGTAACTACAGGATACAAGCATGTTAACCCTACAAGTGCGCTTCCACTGCAGAACACTGCACTGTTGACCCTTCCTTCGCTGCTCATCGGTCCTACATCAAAGGGTTCACGCATGTGCGGACAATTCCGTCGGATGGCTGCGAAGCCAACGAAGTGGACGCTTCACGAAAGCCATTAGCTTTTCTTCTTATATCCCGTAAATAACCGACTGTTTCTGATCCAGTGACTTTTTCGACGAGTTCGTTAGAGCTATTTTTGGACGGCTATTAAGTAAAATGTTGTGTAGAATATTTTTGAGTTGACACTTTAGTCTCTTTCATACCTCTATTAAATTTTTTATACTACGTCATGCATTAATATGCTACTTACTCGTGTAAGTTAATTAGAAAAATCCCCAGAACGTGTTGCTGTTAAAGTATCCTATTAGCAGTTCTAATTGTTTCCCCAATTTAACCTTTAAGTACTTAGGTAACATTAGAAAGTATTGAAATTGCAACACAAAAGCATACATTCATTTACATTGGGTGCGCGGTGCATCTAACACCTACCTCACGTTCGGAAATGCCTATGTTAATATGGCGGGCAAACAGTTGGCTTGCTGGAATGCGACCGATCCAACGTTTAAACTATTTTCGGACGAACACGGAACTGCACTGTTCGGCGTTTGAAATCTATGGTACATAGTTTATCACGATTTTATGGCATTTGTGGGAATCTAGGCCGGATTGTTTGGCGAGATAATAATCTGTAAACGTCAGTTTTGTTTAACGATTAAAAGGAAGACATACATGTGTGCTGTCAAATGAGTCATTATATATCCAAATGTTCATGTTTACAAAACAGACAAAACAAAATTCAAAGTTGTCAACGTGAAAAATAGTGTGTGTTGCTTGGATGTTTTTCTTAATTTTCCCAATTTTGTGGATGACTACCGTCTTAATAACGAAACTTGTAATTACTTTTAATGAAATATGTAGTCAATAAAATAACATAAACGAGTTAGCAATAAAGCAAATGGTTCGTGGCCTACTTACTACTACACGAAGTTGTAAAAAGTAGTTACAAAGAAAAATAAAAGCGCGCCGGATTAGCTGTTAAGCTCTTGAACATTTTTATATATCCAGGAAACTCGTGAATGTTGGTCTTTACGACTTTTACATCATAGTGTGACATTACGGGGCGCCTACTGTCATTATGTGGCACTGTAACACTGAAAATAACGACGTCATTGTAGCTAGTATAAACTTGATATGGCTACTTTGTCCTGAGTTTAATTATTATGAGGCGGTCGAAAAAAGTTTTAATGAAAAAACCTTATTTTCTAACTATAATTCTTGGCCTCAAGTACATTTCACAAATTAAATCAACAGTTCACTTTGTTATTAACAGGCCAAAAGTTCAGAACCGCCTAAAAATCAGTAGCCAACATAATAACACAAACAAAAAGGTTTTGATTCACAATAGACCTCATTAAAACGTACAACCAACGTTAATGAAAGCTTCATGTTCTACAATGGCTGCTTGTTCGTTGGCAGATATATTTTTAATTTGAACTGGAACGCCTTCCTGGTAACTACACTTCGTAATTAAATGATTGATTGGGATCTTTGATTAACTGCTTTCATTTTGTCGTACATTTTGACAGCAGCTTCATCGTTCGCCGCTGGCGGACAAGTCAATCTATATGAATTCTAAATTCAATCGAGGCGCGCAGCGAGCCATAGACACAAAAAAGTCGAACGTTAGTTTTATTATAAACGAACATATTGGAAGTTTTTTCAGCATCAAATGCAGTGATATTATAAACAACTGCACGTTCGCTATTGTAACTTAGGTAATAAAGTTGTAAAGATAAATGTAGAATAGAATTATTCCTGTCTGAGTCATTGTTTCAGCCGGCATTCCTCCCTTGTTTATTGCGTCATGCATAAGCACTGCTCAATGAGATGGGGCTTGAAAATCAAGGGGCTAAGGTGAGTAAAGGGGAAGGGTGAGTGTAGGTTCAAGGACTAATAATACTTCAAAAGAGGTTTGTATTTTTAGCAAGAGCATTCTGTCGACTGTTGCTCATTTTTGAAGATATTTTGAGAGGTTCTCAGTAAGTCAAACAAAACCTGTCACGCTAGAGAAAATTCCATTTAGCTTTCGCTTATCAAGATTAAGTACTTGCGCAATATTCCGGCAAAAAATAATTACTGAGGTCATTCCACTCATCATTCGAAAATCAAAATGCCGTTCGCATCACTGCGGATGGGCGCCATGATTGTTTTTCCAAATGACGTATCAATATCATCATAACTGACATCCTTATTCTGGAATGCTCGCAGCATTTTAATTAGACTCGTTCGAATTACGTAACGTGAAACGTGAGTTGACATACATTGTAGAGTTTAAATATTTGCTATGCTCTTCAAATGACAAACAAGTAAATATGTGCATCGTTTGTAGTCATAATTGCAAACAAATCATACATTGTATGCTCGTGTATTTTTACAATAATTAAACATTCATTTAATTTTTGCTGTTTATTTTCATGACCTTTTAAAATTTGCATGCATTAAGAATTCTGACCCTAAAAAAACAAAGTCTTTCCACTCCCCGGTCAAGGAAGTCAGGATAATACTTTTTTAATTAAAATAATATTGGCACAGGCAACTCCTGTAAATAGCCAGCCTGTTATAAAATATTATAAACTCTGCTCATTACTCGCGGTAGAGCTGACGCAAATGCTTAGCGTACCGGCGAGGTGCTTAGAACTGGAAAATTGGGAACGAAAATGCATTGGAGAGCACTCGCCGACCGAATTCAAATTTCCTATTTGGAAAATTGCCAAACTTCTGTGGCTCTCAAATACTTAGCAGCCTTCGTTAGTTTCGTGACCAACCTTTTCGAGTTAGAAGTGTTTACTGTCCAAATTAGGTAATTTGTGTCATAAAGTATCTGAATATTTAATAAGAATTCCGAAACGTATCTTGAGTTTTAATGGCAATTCTCTTTAAAACCGCCTTTTTCATTTATATTAAAACGCTCTCGCACGCTCTTCAATATTCCTCAAAACTCTTAACACAATCAACTCCATCTATAAACAAAAACCTGACACAGATTAAAAATACCAGTCCGCCTGTTCCATTCTCTATTTGCGTTCCATTTCACGATGCACGTAAAACTTTTATCTACACTTTATGGAATACGCTTTAGCTCTGCAAGTGAACATTCCGGGATAGGAAACAAGGTGACCTAAAAACAAACACGAACTGATATGAAAGGGGTTGTCTGGCGTACGTTTATTGGAATATATTTGCTTACGTCACGTAAATGATAACCCTTTTATTTATGAGAGTTCGTGATGGTAACGTGTTTTTGAAAATGTAATGTAATATGTGAGATTTCATAGATGTTTAGGAGGACAATAATTAGGTTACACATAGGAATGTAATTAATATGTAGACATCAAGTACCTACCTAAAAACTGCAATAAAACTAGAACAGATTATGACAACGATTATAAAATACAAGTCTGACAATATCTTGCTTTTTGTCTTTTCAAGAAGCTTTCTAAATGGAAACAGCCAAGTTTTATCCCATTATTTTACAACTTTTGTGAACCTTAATCGTTTGAACAAAGCCAAAAACAAAGTGTACCGCTGTCTCTCAAATTACACGCTGTGGTTCAAGTGACACAAAATAATTCTCGAAAATGTTTACCTGCTTCTGGTAGGGTAAAAGCTTTAATGACAGTTTTATGACGTCAGAGGAATAATCTCGGCGATTAAATACTTGAGAGCGAAGAGTGGTCGTAACTTTTTTATCGCTGCGTGAAACAGCTGACTCGAGATTTGCGCAGATTGTAAAGAACGATATGAATCAGCGCGTTGGCAGACTGCAATCTTTTCTACGCTGTGTTTTATCTTTGCCGCGTAAATAAACTGCTTGTATAAATCCACGTCAATCATACGAAGGTCAAAGTTTAATAAAAATGTAGACAGATGAGTTGTTTAGTATTTCATAAATTAGACAAGTTTGTTTGTAATATCGTCTAAAGTTAGAATTGTCTATGGAGGTGGTTTTTAATCAGACTTCTTATTAGATCACATTGAACCTCGTTTAACACTTTTTGTCGCTTTTAAGTAACTCCGCAATGAGATTGTTCCATTTCCTTATTAGCATAAACGATGACTTTCGCAAAGGAAGAGTTTAAAATGAAATTACGGTCAGTTTCTACAGGATTAACAGTAACTGGATCCCCGCTCATCCCACAGTCCATGATACGACTATTGTTAATGCAATTTAAAATGGACGTCACATAAATTGAAAAATGGCTGCCGACCGCTTGTGTAAGCCGTTTGGAGAGAGTGAATATGAATTAAAGTGTCGTCAAAAGCAAGTCAATTTTTAAAGTTGATTTAATAATGGTAATCTTAACTTGAATACTTACAATTTGTACATTGTTAGGTAAACAACGGTTTGATGTACATAATAAAAATATTTGTTTCAATGTCAGCATTTAAGACAGGCTAAATAGGTATTGTGATTGAAATACAGGCGCTGTACCTAGGTACATGGCATACCTACTACGTACAACATCTAAGACCAAGGATTACGCCTCATCTTGAAGCACGGTATCGCATTTTTCCATGCTCCTATAAATTTTATTTGCACAAAAGCGTCCTCTAACCTTAATTAACCCAGCTCTATCTAAAACTGATTTAAATCGCACTTTAGCTACGTTTCGCAGCGCAGTACCACGAATCTATAATAATATGTATCATATGTTCTGGCTTAATCTTAAAATTAAAGTTAAAAAGTAAAAGATGCATTTTAACAAATAATCTGCTTTTGGAAATCAAAGCAGATTCTTCGAATTAAAGCTTAGCCCCTTTTGCATCATACGCCATACTAAGAACATCGTTCATCGGGAACGTTCCAAATTCAAATGGGATAGTTGTAGAATTAGCATTCGACGATCGTCTGCGTGGTTACGATGTTATTCCAAATTTAAACCGTAGCTTCCGCCAACGTTACTGAATATGGCTGCCACATTCCGCTAGTGAAGTAACCCATACTTGATAATGAAAGGCCAATTGGAAACATGAAACAGAATGAAAATAAATTCGCAGAAGTATTTGTTAGGATTGAGAAGATTTTTTTTAGATCTTATAGATATGGTGGGCATAAAACTAGATAGGTAGCTACTATAACCAATTGGTTATAGAGTTTTCGTCACAACTTTAAAACTAATTGGTCATGCAAAAATTAGTAGATAAGTAGGCACCCAGTTACTCATTTTATTTATGTACTTACATCCGTGTAATAAATCTACCTTAATCCTCTTACATCATGTAAGGATAAATCTGTATTAGTCATATTTTTCCATGCGTAATGCATAAATCTTCGAGAAAGAAACCGACGTACAACTACTAACTTTAAACAAACGTTCCAGTGTTATAATATTAGGTACCTAATCTCATCATGGGATAATCATAACTTTCTCTTAACGTAAGCACGCGTAAAGCTGTCAAAAGATAATTTAGTTCGGCCTTTAAAGTTTAAATTGAAGATGGCGACTATGGCGAGAGTTTAATATCACGAATTCACGATGCACGCATCACGCATGGGTTCTTGAAAGGTTTTCATATAATTAATGGATCAAATAAATTCTCATTTAAGCTTAGGGCAATTAAGAGGTTAACTCTTGAGAAATTTAAGTATATTACATGAATAGCCGCCATATAAATTCGATAAACTATTATCATAGATTACGTCCCTTGTAAAGCCCAAAAGATAATTTAATAAACAATTACATATATTCAGATCCAAGGACTTCAATTTTATTTTCGAAAGGCTACGTACTTAAACATAAAAATCAAATAAGTATACGCAAGCTACAATATATACCGACGCACAACCCATATCTGAAATACAGGGAAAACAAGAGGAAAATAGACGATGATACTTAAAAAAATAACGTTCATGACAAATAAGCAAAATTACCAACATCGGTTTTGTTAGATCGTAAAGTAACAGGAAATTAACTCAATTGGCGGCAAATTGACAGGTGACGATCTGCTTCCCGCCATTCTTATTAGCTGTCAAACGACATGTCACGAAATAGCGCGTCTGCTAGCGGAAAACGTTTACGGCTCTGTTATGGGAAACTAAACCAATTTAAAACGCCTCTGCTGCTCTTGTAATAAAGTCCAATTTCTAGTAGAACCGTAGGCAAATCGTGTTCGACGTTCAAATTCTGTAGCAAAGACATGAACTGAAGTACGTCAATAGAGGTGGAAGTAACGCGTAAAGCAAGTTCTTATCGATATTTATGGCGTAATATTTACTTCTCCGGGTTTGAATTACAATGAAGCACAGGCAATTGAGCTTTCAAAAGACTTCCCACGCTCCTTTGAGTTGATATTTATGGGTCAAACAAGAATATTATTAGGAAATGCCTACGATATCCTTAGAGCTGGTACTTTAGTAGGATAACGTGGGTTCTTCTATTCATTGCAATTTTATGGCTCGCAGAAAATATAAACTCTTTGGAACAGTGCGAAGAGTGAAGAGTTCGGCTTTTCCAGGAATGTTTTGGAAAGAAATAACAAATTCGTTTAACAAGTTTACGTTACTTTCAACACGTTAATCAAACATAACATTCAGTGGAATTCAAGGATAGCAAGCAAACATACCTACTGGAAATGTTTACAAGAGTGGGCTCAAAAATAGAAATTGTTCAGAGCTTTGAAATGCTAAAGTTGTTCACTATATTGCACGGTTAAATGCTCACTCAGGAACTGTCATATGTTACTTATATCACATTTGTGGAATGCTAAGACATGTTATATTTCCTTGAAAAGCTTGCAGTGATTATTACTACTCATAACAAAAATATTAATGGGACGTTTTCCTTAATTGAAATATTAGACGTAATCAGTTAGATTAGAGGTCTCAGCACACATATGGGATCGGAAAGGGATCGTCACCGTATCGCCTCGAGCCGTTCAGAATGGTTTGTATTAAACTCCCTACTGCAACGCACACTAATCGGAATAATAACGTAATCGCCTCGCCTCGGAACAGGCTCCGAACTTGAATTCCCGCGCTTACGGCTCATCGTCGCCGCGCTTACGTTTCTCCGTCCCCGCGCTTACGTCTCTCCGTACCCGAGCTCACATCTCTTCGTCCACCCTTTCATAATTCAAACTGATCTGGTGCCAACCAGGTCAGCCAGGGGGCGGCGAGGCGTAAGCGCGGTGTCGCCTAGCCGTAGCCGAGTTGACGTACAGGCGCTGCTGATACGCTTTCGTTACGTGCATACGGTAGGTTGACGCCTGGTTGACAGCGAGGCGAAAGGCGTTACGGTTACGATCCCTTTCCGATCCCATATGTGTGCTGAGACCCTAATTCGGCATTTCATTCCTTTGAGTGATTTACGCTGTGAGTGTGTGTAGAGTTAAATTCAGTTCGACGATAAAGTCAGAAACACCTCATTTGAAAGTCTAAGTATTATATACTTTGGGAAAAAATAATTAATTTAATTCATAATTTTGAGTCAAGAAAAAATATCACCAAAAACAAAAAAAAATTGGTCTGTCCGTTATTCATACAAGACAAACAAAAACGTTTTTTGTTTTTGGTTGCACACTGTTTTTTGTGTATGTTTGATACTCTCCTTTAAAACGTCTGTACCGATTTGGTCAAAATATGTTATGTAAATAGCGCATAACCAGGATTAACACAGGGTTAATACTTTTTATCCATAATTCGCGGGGGAAATTACGGGGCGCAGCTAGTAAGTTATACTTTCATAAGGATTCACTAAAAAACTGTTTCTGAAATTACAAACATACACATCGATTGTATTTATTTGTATAGTTGTTCTGTTTTTTTACTGAAAATCAAAGTAGGTAACACTGCAGTACTGTCCACAGCTTCACAATGCTTATTATACTACAGATGAGCCAGATATTACCAGATAAGCAGGTCCGGATAACCGGCTCAATGGTCCCGCCCGGATATGCTCGCTACCTACATCTGAAAGTAGGACGCGTAGATATACCTATTGTGGCCATTTTAAATTAATACTGTCTAATGAAAACCTTAATTGGATAGCCTTTTAATTAACGTGTAGAATGGGTTTTTTGTTTCAACGTTATAAAATTAGACAAAGCTGATAAAGGTTACGAGGGCTCTTTTCAGAGCATGCGCGTTGTGGCAGATTTAAAGAGGGTAACATTTTCACTTAATCCTTTTCGTTTTAACTTTACTTGGCAAAAATACTGCTGAAATTATTTGACAGGTTTGTTCAAAATCCTCATCTCTAAAACTCATTTTTATCTATCTTTTTCTAGCTGGTAATGGCCTTCCCCCATGCCTATCTTTCCAGAATACTTTTAAATTTTAAGTAAAAAATTATCTTGTTGAAACAAGAACTAATGAGGGAAAAATATTTTAATAAAAACAATTGCTATCTATTCGAAATTTCCCAAAGTCGTACGACCATAGTCACAATTCAATTACGTCACACAAATCCATGGCTGAAAATGCCATAACCACTACAAAAGAGGCCATAATATACCTACGTAGAAAACCACAGACAATATAGTAGACTCTTTTAAAAAAATGGAGTGAGTGACACGCTGTGTTTATGTCGTTCTGGAAGATGAGTCAGTGAGTCATCGCAGTGTATCCCGATTGTAACATCATCCCAACATGTGGCTGCTGTGCAAAGATCTTTTAAAGTATGACTAGTATTATGACGTAAATATTTAAAGGTATTAGAAGAAGTTCTTAGTTAGAGCTCATTGCAGAGATATTTACTTGCGTTGTTTACGTAAAAAAACAAGGATATTTCTGCTATTATTATATACTAGCTGTTCCACGCGGTTTCACCCACGCTCCTCAGCACCTGTTGGTCGTAGCGTGATGTTATATAGCCTATAGCCTTCCTCAAGAAATGGGCTATCCAACACTAAAAGAATTTTCCAATTCCAACCAGTAGGCCCTGAGATTAGCGCGTTCAAACAAACAAACAAACAAACAAACTCTTCAGCTTTATAATATTAGTATAGATGACGCTATCTGGCCCTGTAGGGGGAATCCCTGGTGTCCTAAAATAGGCCACGGCTTAGTTTAGGCAGCAGTCTCCCACAAATGAACATTAGATGCTTACTGTACTTACTGTTGTTATCTTTTAAGTTTTAACCTATAAGTGTTGTTTGTGGAGGAAAAATAAAGATTTTTTATATTTCGTATTCCTTTTTAGGTGTCAATATGTTGTGGTGTACCTATTACCTGTTTGTATCTACAACATCAGAATTGTTATTTGTAAACGAAATAATTGGTTTTCATACATTAGCATTTCCTAAGAGGTATTGCGTAAACAGTATACCACTTCCAATGATATTGTCAAACATGACACGAATAAGCTATACCAGTATATTTGCCTATTCAAATAATATATCCGTTTCCCTCCAAACAAGTCAATGACCTCCTAGTTCCGACCAAATTCGATTCAATAAATTCATAGAGTAATATTTCCTCTCTATATTTCGAATACACCAGTATCTTACATCTGTGGGAGTCAGTGCAGAGCGCAGGATACACTGGATTTAATTTAACCGCCACCGTCCGGGCAGGTAGTCGGATATCCGCAGAATAGTCGGACATATGCGGATATGTCCGACTATTCTGCGGATATCCGACTATAAATCCCAATAAATTCATAGAGTAATATTTCCTCTCTATATTTCGAATACACCAGTATCTTACATCTGTGGGAGTCAGTCCAGAGCGCAGGATACACTGGATTTAATTTAACCGCCACCGTCCGGGCAGGTAGTCGGATATCCGCAGAATAGTCGGATATATCCGCGCTTTGGCCTTTAGGATGAATATGTTACGTATTGATATTAGATTATTTGAGCGAAAAGCAAGGATGGGAAAAGTTTCAGTATTCTTTTAGATTACTTTAATGAGATTTATTTAACACATGTTGTAAAAAATTACTTTTACATGACCATCTGTTGTGGCTGACTCCATTTATGCCCCGTTCTAATAAACAAAAACGACTCGTTTTGCTTATGGATAGTTGTATTTTGACATAAGAACTTATTACTTAGTCAACATTGCAAAGTACGATCGCATGTGTGAATAGAAAGTGTCATTAAAGTGCTATAAAAGCTGCCACATAACAATTTATACACATTCACACGAGAAAAAGTAAAAGAAAAGACAAAACACGACCTACAATGAGTTTGCTTAAAGAAAAATGAAAGTACCTATAAACCTGAGCTACAATTGGGTAACGAAAAATTTACTTTTGAACCCGTTTGTACAAAAAATACAAATAAACTAGGTCGAATAAATACACTGAAAAATGAATACCATATTTCAAACAAACATCATATTCCTATGAGAGGATAACAACGTTCGTGGAACCCGTTCTGGATTTTATTCGTTATTTATAAAGAAATAACAACGGTTACTCACAGTCGTTATTTTAACAATAACTTCCATGCGCCAACTTCAAATGTAACAGGTGCTTATGTCGAGTAATGAAACTATTGAGGTTTATGATTCTATTATTACCGAACTCTATTGAATTTGATAACAACTTTATTGAGGTAAGTACGTACAGTGTGTCGAGCTACACGATAACTGACAAATGCTTGCACTGACTGGACTGGTCCATTCAAATTGTGTGTGAATTTTTTTTTCTTAAAAAGACCATCTCAGAAAATAATCTGCATAGTCCTCATGTACGTAGATCAAGTATTTGTTTGGACTTTTAAAGAGACCTCTGAGTTTGTTTCGGCTGTTTCTTCTCAGAGTAGTCGGGTAGGAAACACCCGCCTAATCTGTTTTTTTTTTAAAAAAAAACGACGTGTAAAGGTGTTAGTAGAAAACTACTTGCAAAATAAATATCATTTATCATCTACAAAAGTCTGTACTGAGAGTTTTACGAGTGTTTTGGTTGGTTCTGAACTAGGAACATTATTTTAGTCAGCAAGTCTGCTCTAATGTTTTGGAGACCACAGACAAACATCACAAAATGATTATTGCTACATCTTGCTTTGTCGTTACGCAAGTGGACGGAGAGTATCACAGAACAGATAAATATGTTCTGTGGAGAGTATAACAAACATAACTTCCAATATTTAGGTCTATGTACAGTCTATTTTACACCCAAGATTAAAATGTCACAGATACGTAAGTTTTAAAAAAATACCATAGACTTACGCTGACAAAATAAAGCTATGGCCTAGTTTTACTCATTTAAAAAATTTGAATATCATTTTGACCCCCCACAGCGCCCAACTATGCAACAAACAATGTTGCCAGTGAAACGACGGTATCTTTAATTAACCACACAGCTGGTACCATAACATCACGAGCGATCCAGAGTTATGCAGTATTCCGTTTGTATGACTAACATACATACATTCATACATAATCGCAGCAGTGTTCTCTGCTGTCGGAATGACGACACTGCTGACCTCTGACGGGTTAAACGTTTTTGTTCTGTTTCTTTTTGACGTTTGTAAAGTGGTGTCTGTTTTTGTGACCGCGCAGTGTTTGCAGTTTGATGTAGATACGCTGGTGTCGAATGAATGAAACTCGTCAATATATTTGTATATTATTAAAACTTTGTGCAAACAAGCTATATTCGTGTATGATCATGTTGAATTGTGATTCTGTAAGCAAAAGGTTCCTATTATCGTTGCGAAGGATTCGGGGGAGCACAAACAGTATTAGGGTGATAGTTGGTAAGCCGGAATGCCCGTTCTTGGGGCACTGGTCTCGTATGCACAACTGAAGGTCTGGTGCAGCGAGAAGCGGTCACAGTATAGTTATAAGTTTACTAATTAAAATTTATGTTTTATTTTATTTATTTTTGGGAGAAATATCACTAGGTAACAATTTTGTAAGTGTTACTAACAAGAATAAATAAATAATCCTTACTTAATATTATAAAAGCGAAAGTGAGTTTGTTTGTTACATCATCACGCCTAAATGGCCAAACCAATTTTGATGAATTTTGGTACAGCGATAGTTGGGACCCTGGAGACGGACATAGGCTAAAAGGAAGGGAAAGAGGGAAGAAAAGGGGAGTGAAAAAAATATTTTTTATCATCGCGCGGGATACAATTAGCGTTAGCCCACAGTAACTATGCCACGCGCACAAAGCCGCGAGCGGAAGCTAGTAATATTATATTTCATCAATAATGAGAAAGCGATTACTGTTGCAATATTCCATTTTCTAAAAGAACCCACAGAAGTACTGCACTTCATAATTTTACAATCCATAATCGACAATCAGTTCTCTAATCTCAAATCGAAATGTTACTTAATAAGAGCGCCACGTAACCTATTGTTTCTACAGCATGAGCAGCCACAATGATTGCAACAGCTCGTCTATCTGCAAAAAATCTCACGGTTGTCGTGCAATTGCCAGCAAGGTCACTAAATAAAACGTTCTGTGCTGTGACCCGACCGGTTGTAATATATCTGGTCCTGTTTGACCTAGCTGACATAACAAGCTTTGATGTAATTTGTCTGGTGCATCCTGAGCAAATGGTTCTTGTTTATCGGGCTAGTTTCTGGCACTCTACGCCTTGTATTTTAGGCTCCCTGGGAAAGCTCAGCAAAAAGCCCTTGCAGTATTAATATTTTTTTTTTTAAAGCCGTCTTCCACCGACAGCAAAGTTTTCTTTGATTTTTTGTTTTCTTTATTATTTTCCGAATTACCAGGTTTATTTTAAAGTCGTTTGTTTTATTTTAGCCATTTCAGTTGTGTGTGGTACGGTATCTAAGACAATTTTTTATCGAGTATTCATTTTCTGTTGCTATTAAGATATATTAGCATATCGTCCATATACATTAGAAGAAATATTTAAGACTTGTATGGTGTCAGAATTGGACCAAATTGAAATTGGACCACACGGGAAGTGGCCGCTTCCAAAAAGAAGAAGAATCAAAACAATCGGTTCACACTGTCGAAAGTTGTGAGGGAACTTATAACATTAAAACAAAAAACAAAACAGTCGAATTGATAACGCGCTTCTTTATTTGAAGTCGATTAAAATATAGTTGTTCATGGAAGAGACAGAGACGCTTTCACTGTTCGTAAAGCGGACAATGGATAAACAATCGTCACGTGCCATATGTGGCTCAAAAGACTGTGAAAAGGCTAAGAATTCTTGGGTGACCCCTGTCGAAATGACAAGGGACAATGCCATTGAAGATTTTAATTTCGAGAGTCTCTTTTATAAGGATCTTCCAATTGAAACCCTTTTATAACAATGCAGAGAGAATATTCCATTGAAGATTTGAATTTCGAACGTAATGTAATTTTAATGTTGTTTAATAGTCTATAAATCTATGTACAGATAGAAGACTTTTTTTTTTTACGAATGGCATCTCGCAGTTCAACCAAGGAGGTTGTCGTCTGCTTAACCGGGCGAATCCTGTGGGTGCCTTAAAAATTAAGACCTCCAGCCAGGGTAAAAACTTACAAACTAAGCGACTACACGCTAAGGGCACCCCCTGTGGGGTACGAGCCTCGGCTTAGGGCGTCGCTGAGGGACAGCAAGGGACAGGCTGGATCTGAGTGAATGTATAGATAGAAGACTGCACCATCTGTACACCATATTGATTTCCTCATTAAAGCTTTTAGCGTTGAAACTAGAAACGGGCATCAAAGGAGCGAGACAGCTCAAAGCTTTGAATATTCAATGTTGAATAAATTTTCAGATTACAAATAAGTTTCTTGAATATTTTAAGCGGACTTTCACAGCACTGTAACATTGATGGAGACTATTCAACTCCTCTTCGTTGTTTTCTGGAACGTATCTTAAAGGACTGATATGGTGAGCAGATTCTATACAAAATCTAATACAGAAAACGTTGTAGATGCAATATGGCTGAAAGATGAACGTGAATATATTGCTTGTCGAGCTAAATTTAATATCACTTTGGTGATATTGCGGGTAGAGACCGTAGTTTTGTCTGGTGCAAGTAATACATTATATGGGGGTATTCGTGTATTTTTTGTGTATTATATTGATCCTTTTGCTTTCATAAATGCAAAATAATTAAATATATAAATATTAGCTTCCGCCCGCGACTTCGTCCACGTGGCATAGTTACTTTGGGCTAACGCTAACTGACCCGCGTGATTATCGAAAAAAAGCCTATTAGCTATATAATTTGTTAGCCTTTGTCCGTCTCCAGGTTTCCAACTAACTATGTACCAAAATTCATCAAAATCGGTTTGGTCATTTAGGCGTGAAGACGTAACAAACAAGCAAACTCACTTTCGCTTTTATAATATTAGTAAGAATCAATAATAATTTAGGCAATGGCTTAATTGCTAAGAGCCTCGACCAACACCTGAGAAGGCTCTCGTTAGGCAGCTGGATCAAGGGCTTGATACAGAAAGCGGTACTCCTGGACACGGCTCGTATAGTTAGAAGGTTCCTTTCTCTGGAGCCCTGACCGCCGGTAGCTTGGATCCTGTTCCCGATACCGGTGGGCTACTATTTTTATATTTTTAAATGTTTATTTCTGCTTTTTTTTAATATTTAAAAATGTAATAATATGTATAAAAACCAATAAATGAACTAAAAATAGGCAACAACATTTGATGAGAATAAAAAGAAAAGGAATCGCAAAATTCAGTTCTGTTACCAATTTTTTGTTGAGCCCTATTTTTATCCGTCGCTACTCAATCAATTAGAAAGTCTCCTGAGTAAAACTGATTGATTGATGGAGCGAATAACGTGATTTGTTTTTATCTTCTTTTCTGTAAAAAGTTACCTTGATCAAGTGTTATCCGTAGTCTGCTGGGGTTGCTAGTTGTTCGAAAGACATACCGCGACCCCAAAACACAAAGGGTAAAACGAAATGAAGGAACATGGACGGCTTTTAGCCAGTAAAAGTCTGACACTCCCCCAGCACCCAGAGTGGGGGGAGTTATTTGATTATTTCCATTCCGAAAAAGGGTTATCCGTATCTAACGGAATATTTTTGTAACCGTATTTGGTAAACCAACGAGTATATTCGCGAAACCGCAAACTTTTTTATTTCAAGGTCTAATGCTAGTTAATTATTGCGTAAATTCATATTGACAGTTCCATTTATCTAGAGGCGTCCGAGGTCAGATTTGGTGAAGTCGGACGAGGCCAGTAGAAGTTCATACTAATTCTCATGAATGGCTAAAAATGTCAATGGCCGTACTGCTATGGTGGTTAAGAGAAACAAAAGCCCAGTTTCGTATTTGGCCGTGTGATTTATTTGGAAGTAATTGGGGTAACAAAATTTAGGCCATTGTGCAACTTTTGTTATTTCGTTTTTGTGGTTATAGACTTATTGAATTTTCTACAGCTGTTCTTCAAATTGTGTGATGTTTATGTAATTTCTTGCTTTGGTTCTAGTATGGTTACCTGTGTGTTAATTTTATCAACGTTAACTTTGAATCTCAAATAACCGTTTTTGTTTTTTTTTAAGGATTCCGTATCTCATAAAAAAACGGATCCCTTATAGGATCACTTTCTTGTTCGTCGTTGTTTCAAGTTTCTAGGGACTACGTAGAGGTACTGACTTGAAATTAAAACAATATTTACTTTTTGGAGCTGTGGAAAAAATTACAAACCAACCCATAACGGATGGTTGTATTTTGACATAAGTCTCATAGAACTTATGTCAAAATCCGTAAGCAAAACGAGTCGTTTGTTTTGTTTATTGGAACGGGGCATTATGTCTATACAGTAAAGAGATATGGTCGTTTAAGTAATAAGTTTTTACAAAACTATCGGTGCGCGAATCCGACTCGAACGTGGCCGGTTATTTTTATTAGAAATGCTAATCCTAAACTCAATTGAGTCATCGTGAATCAAATTGCGTTCTTGAACACACCTTACAATACCTCAAGAACGTTTCTCGAATTAACAACATCAATAAAGTATCGACACAGTACACATTCAGCTCCCTCGAGATGTTTGAATAACCTTAAGGAAATAAACTGTATATTGCATAGGAATTATTCACGACAGTATACAGTGACATCATGTATAATACGATTACTATGTCATGGGCAGAAATTACCTAAGTGTTCCGACTAAGACCTGTCACTGAATAGGTAACAGTGCAACTGTGCATTCGTGCCCTCATTTTCCAACTACGCGACTCCGTGTCACTTCTTCAATGGAATATGTTAAACTCATCACTCTTATAGCGGTTCTTTACTCTTATAGCGGTTCTTTTACTCTTATAGCGGTTCTTTACTCTTATAGCGGTTCTTAAGGGACTGGAATCTAGCACAATTGACACCACTACTGTATTAAACAAATATATTGAGCATGTTATTTTACGAGTACCGAGCGCGACGAGGGGTAAATATAATATTATATGCTCAGCATATATTCCACCTAAAACACCAGAAAGTGTCTATGTTGCATATTTGGAGCTTTTGCAAGAGGTGGTTGAGAATGGGGAAGTCCAAAATTTCTATCTTTTTGGTGATTACAATCTCCCCGATATAGTTTGGCTAACTGCTAGTAGTGGTTGTTCTACCGTACAACAATTAAATGGCAGTAACTGTCCTATTTGTAGTCATTTAAGTGTATTTATGTCCGTCCTTAATGCCTACCAGTATAATAATATTACAAATACGACTGGCAAGATTTTGGATTTGGTGATTAGTAATATTGACTGTTCTGTCGTTGCACCCACTGACACACTTTTACCAATAGACCCTTATCATCCACCCTTATGTATATTGGCGTCTTTTAACTTTACTAACCAAACCATGCGACGTAAATCTGAACAGAGATACAATTACTATAAGGCAAATTATGAACAAATTAATGGTGACCTGGATAGAGTTGACTGGGGCGAATTATTACATGGGCAATCTGGAGAGGAGGCTGTAAACACATTTTATGAGGTTATTTTTGGGGTTATTAAAGCTCATGTCCCTTTAACAACGATCAAGTCTTCTAAATATCCGGTTTGGTTTTCACCTGCGTTGATACATATATTCAAAAATAAAACTAAAGCGTGGTATAAGTGGAAAGTGTATCAGAATATATCAGACTATGAGCAATTTTCTCTATTTAGATCGAGATTTCAAACCGAATCTGAAATTTGTTATTCTCGATACATACAGTCAGTTGAGGATAGCATAAAAATTAATAGTAAATATTTCTGGACATTTGTATCCAACCGTAAATCCACAGCTTCTATTCCTTCAACTATGCATTATGAGGGACAGTCATCAAACGATCCAGAAGAAATTTGTAATCTCTTTTTAAACTTCTTTCATTCTGTTTATGAGCCTTCCACTCTAAACAATATGCAACATCAGACCTTCGACGATTCTATGAATAGTTGTCTGGTTACCAATCTTGTGCTCGGTATTGATCAGGTAAACTTTGCCCTGAAATCTTTAGATTGTTCTAAAGGTCCCGGACCTGATGGTATACCGCCACTTTTCTTTAAGCGTACCGCTGGTGCTTTAACTCTCCCTCTGCATATTATTTATAATAGATGTTTAAGCCAGGGAACGTTCCCTGAAGTATGGAAACGGGCGAATGTAACCCCTGTTCACAAATCTGGTCCAAAACATGACATTGAGAACTACCGGCCTATTTCTATTTTGTCCATCTTGTCGAAACTTTTTGAAAGACTTGTCCATAACCAGCTCTACCCTATTATTAAAAACCAGATTATTAAGCAGCAGCATGGATTCGTCAAAAAAAGGTCTACCACTACTAATTTGGTTGAATATACCGATTATTTATTTAATAATTTAGACAGGCGTGTACAGGTGGATTCCGTATACACTGATTTCCGTAAAGCATTTGACAAGGTCGATCATAACCTACTTTTAGGGAAAATAGCATTTAACGGTATTCGTGGGGATTTGTTCCGTTGGTTTACATCCTATGTTTCAAATAGAACACAAAAAGTGGTAGTTAATGGGTACCATTCCAACTCCATAACTGTTACTTCAGGGGTGCCTCAAGGGTCAATACTCGGTCCTTTATTATTTATTTTATTTATCAATGATATTGACATGTGTTTCCATAATTCCAAATTCTTACTTTACGCAGATGATCTTAAAATCTTCAGACCTATCAAAACTATGCTTGACTGTCAACTCCTTCAACAAGACCTCAATCGTCTGTCCAATTATTGCTCTAAAAACAAGCTCCAACTTAGCCTTCCTAAATGTTGTTGTATCAGCTTCACGAAAAACAAAAATATATTTAAATATCCTTATGCAATACAAAGTGAAACTCTGGCTAGGGAGAGCTTGATTCGTGACCTGGGAATATTACTAGATGATAAACTGCATATGGACGCACATGTTAATAAAATTGTTAATAATGCTTATCGCATGTACGGTTTTGTGCTAAGATCATCCACAGAATTTAAGCACCCTAGTACGTATCTATATCTATATAAATCTCTAATAAGGTCTCAACTAGAATATGCAGTACCGGTGTGGAATCCCTATTATAACAAATATAATGAGTATGTAGAATGTTTACAACGTAAATTTTTAAAGTCTATGCACTATCGCTGTTTCAAAAGTTGTTATCTCTCTTATAGTGAGTTACTTATAAAATTTAACCTGCTTTCTCTAAATGCAAGGCGTACCTTTCTTGAAACTACATTTCTCTATGACATATGCAATAACTCGTATGATTGTTTGGATATCATTAACAAATTGTACTACATAGTTCCTAGAACATGCCCGGGACGCGAGGTGCGCGCACGACCTGTATTTGCCACTTCTGCCACTCGCACAAATGCTGGCTTGCGTGCCCCTCTTCGTCGCCTCATGAGCAGTTTTAATAAGAATTTTAGTAATTTAGATCTGTTTTCTTTACCTAAAAGAAAATTCAGACTAACGTTACTCAACATGTTAAGTAATAATTAATCATTGCCAGTAATGAATTTTTATTATGTGTTTTTGTTGATGCTTTTATTTATGTTTTTAATTATGGTTTTATTTTATGTTTTAAATGATGCTTTTATTTATGTTTTTAACGATGCTTTTTTTATGTTTTAATAATGCCTTTATTTTATGTTTTTATGATGCTTTTGTTTTATCTTTTTAATTATGGTTTAATTTTATGTTTTAATGATGCTTTTATTTTATGTTTTAATGATGCTTATATTTTATGTTTTTAATGATGCTTTCATTTGATTTGTTTTGGAGATGCTTTCATTTTGTGTTTTAATGGTGTTTTAATGCATGTTTTTAATGATGCCTTTATTTTATGTTTTTAACCATGCTTTTGTTTTATGTTTTTAATGATGCTTTAATTTCATTTGTTTTGTTGTAGCTTTAATTTTGTGTTTTTAATTATGCTTTTATTTTATGTACTTAATGATGCTTTTGCTAACATTTTTGTAATTAATTTTATCAAGATTTTCTTTTATTATTACAACGCTTGTCAAACCAAAATGTCTCATGGTTTTATCTGTGGAAAACGTTGTTGATATCACATTTGTAAATCTATTGTTATTTTTTATTATGCTTTATATTTAATGTGTTATTGTTTGTTTTTCCCAATAAATAAAATAAAATAAAAATAAAACTCATGACGTGATTATGTCATGCGTGTTATTAAGTGGCACCAAATTACCGCTGATTGCCGTGAGAAGCATGTAGAATAGTTTTTGTGGAATGTAATGCTCCCCGTTGTATTGTTTGTTGCGGTAGTAGCGACGCTATTCAAAGAATAGGAAGAGATATAGAAATCGCTAGCCGTGTCTAAGGTTGCATTGGGATGTCTGCGTCTTTCATTTCTTTAGGAGTGGCATGAAATGCTTGTCTGGGTGTAATTCAATGCTTTGCGATAGACGACGCCTTTTCAATGCAAGCTTTATGAGCCGCATCGCATCTAACAGCTGAGACAACACATTTCTACTTAAAGTAAATTATTTGTTGTTGGTTATATAACAAGACCTTTGGTTTGTCTGGCGCTGCGCGCTTGACGATCTAATTCCAGAAGTCGTTGTTATCTCCTCCCTTTGTTCCTTTTGTTATCTTATCTGACGTTGCTAAGCTCGGTAGCTTTATATACCTACTTTGCGTTATTATCTCGGCGGAAGGGGTGATGGATGGCGGAAGGAAACTCGTACACGAGAAGTTATTGATGGACGAAAATCGATTAGTGAGCGCGCTGTTGCGGATATTCATAGTTGGCTTGTGTCACACTTTGATACATTTACAAAGAGGTACGCCCACCGTTGTTATTGCGACGGATATGGAGTGCGAACATAATGACTAGCGACAGTGCAGATGTGCGCACTTTCACCTCCGCCCTGCTCGATGTATCGCGTGTGATCCGACCCGCATAGTGGCGTAATGTCCCTCCGGGGATAGTGGCCGCCGGTAATTTATTACGCAGTTAACGGAATTGATGCATTGTGCTTATTAAGTCGCTTAGACGAGTACCAAGGGGTCTTCGTGAGACCGACATTGAATGGTCGGTCGAGGACGGTTTCTAAGCTCGCCCCGGCCTACATTATTGTGGTGTCAGAAGCACGTACCGAGAAGGCGCGTGACACTATGTACGCTTTCGCTACCAGTATCTAACATTTAGCCGAAATACGTGTATTAGAGTGCAATACATAACGATGTCATACGGTACATCGCCGGGGAAGGGGAGGCGTCGCCGGCCGGTCGTCGCCCGGCATCGATCGCGCTGTTTGTAAACATTGCAGCTCGAGCTGTCGCGTCGCGAACGATAAGCTGAGGGTGTCAAGTGTAGGGTAATGGGACTCACCTGTACGATCTGCACGTTGTCCTTGTCGAGCAGGAACTCCATGGACTTGTGGGGGCGCGGTGCGCGCTGGTCAGGCGGCGCCAGCGCGAGCAGCGAGCGCGCGTGCAGCACGGTGCGCTGAGTGTCCACGTCGGTCTCCAGCACGCCGGCGGGCGGCGCGGGCGGCGCGCGCGGCCGGGGTGGCTTGTGCGCCACGCCGCCCGCCACCGGGGGCCCCGGCGCCCGCGACACACCCTCCTCCTTCAGCGGGATGCGCACATACTGCGGCCCGGCGGCCGGCCCGCGCGGTCCCTGCCCCGCATCTGCCGCCGTCGCCGCACCGTTCGTAGAGGGTCGTATATTCGCGCCTGCGCCCCTTGATTTTTTCTCCTTGCGCCCCGAGAATCGGAAGTTCGCGAATCGCGAGAGGAAGCCGGCAATGCGGCTGCGCGGCGCGCGCGCGCCCGCTTCCGTCATGGCGGCAGCGCGCTCTGCGGCCGGCGCGCGCGGCTCCTCGCCTCCCCCCTCCACTACCACCACTTCGGCGTCGTCCGCGTCGTCGCTCGCGGTCGTTTCGCTCTCCGTGGTGCTCGTACTTGTCTCTCGCCAACTCACTTCTGCGACTACCGGCGAGAACGTCACTCCCTTGGAACCCGCGGACACAGAGCGCACTGGCGGTGCAGCACCGGGCGGGGGTGGCGCCACCAGCTGTAGGGACGCGCGCAGTTCTTCCGGCGTCTCCCTGTGAGGGGTGGCTCGTGCGCGCAACTCCGGTGTTGATCTCACTCTAGCGTCGCACGACGATCTCAGCGGTGTGGATGTAAACACTGGTTCTCTGAGTGGGTCGGGGGAGGGAGTACGCGGCGGTGAGGGGGAGGGAGAGGGGCCGTCCATGCGCCGGCGCAGCTCATCCAGCACATCGTCCCAGGCGCCCCATGAGTCATGTAGTCGTCTCGCTGTCATCACTGACAGTTCACGGTCGTAGTTTTCACTTTCAGCGAGCGCTCGCCGCGCTGTCTCGTCCAGCCTGCGCGCCGTCGCTTCCATCTCTCTGGCGAAGGCCTGCTCTGACTCGGTAGTGGAATCACTGCCGGCACTAGGTTCTCGTACGGGAGACTCGGTGGGTTGTCGGACAACCACCTCAACCGGGGGTGGCGGTTGTGGTACATTCCGGGGCGTCCGGGGAGGTGGTGGCGGGGGTGGCAGGCGCGGGCGCCGCGGCCCCCCCCGGTAGTCCAGCGCGGTGAGGTCGGCCACGCTGACGGTGAGGCTGTCGGAAACTTCAAAGCTCTGCCGGAAGCGCGCGCGGTGCGCCGCGTGCCGGCGCGGCTCGGCGCACACGTCGAGCTCGGCGGGGAGAGAGAGAGCGCGCGCGGCGCGGGGCGGGCGGCGCTCGGCACTGGGCGAGTTGGGCGACGCGGCCAGGCAGGGTGCGCTGCCGGCGGCCGCCCGGTGCGCTATTTCGGGCGGGCGGCAAGCCGCGGGCGGGGGCGGCCGGCGCGAACGCTCGCTGTAGCCGCTGTCTTCGCTGAGGTTTTCGGCAGACAGGTGGGTGCGCACCGCGGCCACACGTGTGGGCGGCGGGGAAGGCGGCGGAGACTCCAGGGAGTCCGGTGAGAGGCTGGGTGAGGCGGGCGCGGCGCAAGACCTCTCCAACGATTCAAACTGCGCGAGGCTGGAAGAGCGCGAGAGCGAGCCCGAGCTGGCGGGTGAGGTGGCGCGCTCGCGCCGCCTGCGCTTCGCCGGGCACGCCCACTCGCGCTCTGACTCGCTGTCGCACTCCGACCCTGATGGGAAACAAACTCTGTCAAGCACTGAACACGTTACACTGAAACTCTCCCGAAACGCGGCACGTCGCCACGTCCAGACGGCGACAATGACAATGACCGAATAGAAATCAGTATTCTTTCTACTACTTGGAACAAGTCCAAGAGATATGTAGGATAACATTCTATGTACTTGCCAAAGCCGGTCTAGACACAATGAAGGACTCGGTCTAATATTTACGTTGTTTAATGTAATTACTCTAGTCTTGGATGTGAAGTAATCCTTATATATTTTTAAATTTGACGCAGCGCCATCTGTACGCGTAAACATAAATGTGTTGGTCAATGCATGGTAACAAAAGTATAGCTACTGCCCTATAGATGGCGTTAAATAAAATGTTCACTTTTAAGTTCTAAATACAAAATTAAACAATCTGAAAATATTCTTCGATGACAGTATTAATCAGAATTACCTTGAGTACCCCGCACATGGATGACAGAATCTGCATCTGAATCTGAGAGCCATGTTGCAGCAGAAGAACGTTCGGAGCGCAAGTCATCGCTCGTTTCCTCAACTATCGTTTCGAGGTATAAAGCGTGAGTGCTGCCATTATCACCTGTGGGAAGAAATAAAATGATTTAGATAAGATAAAGAAAATACCAAAATAAATAAAGCGAAAGTATTAAAGTAACAACTTTTTTTTACTTTAGCTATTCAATACTAGATGGCGCTGCGCGTCGCTACATTGAATAAAACAATCTTTGTCGTTTTGCTTTCTGCATTAAAAAATAAACAAACTATGTTTTAATTATACCTGATTTATTAAATATTCTAGTTAAATAAACAACATCGAAACAGTCACTGTAAAGTTGGATCGGAACCTACTTTAAGTTAAAAATCCCAAGCATTTTTCCTCAAGTAAAAGCACACATCCGTTTACAATACTGCCCTCGTAACAGCAAATGCAGTACTTGCAAAATGGCGGTTTCGAGAAAAACGCGGTTAAGTGTTTTTTTTGAATCTCTACTAAAACTGATCAAAAAACTCAAATTTTTTGTTACAGAACAAGTACAAAAAATACAAGTTACTATTTAGTTTGATTTTGACAGTATTTTATCTAATGTAAGTCTTTATAAACGTGGATACTGCATTTATACCTTGTGTCGCCATTAACAAATAAATCAAAGTAGTGCAGTAAAATGCAGTACTCGTGTTTGTTACTGCATTTGTTTCTACGAAATACATTAACTGCATTTAGTATTAGCAAAGTTAATAATTGAAGACGACTGAAATAATAGACTAAAATGCAGTGTAAATAAGTCTTGTCCCATAATTTAAAAAAATAAAATAGGAAGAAAAAGGAAATACCTCGGTATTATGAAAATCTTTTATTTTATAATAAATTTAAACAGTCTTTATGTTGCGACATAGAGTAATAAAAATATATTGGACGTTGTTTAACTAAAATAATAGAACATGTATCTTTTCGTACCACTTGCTCAAAAAAGTGACATTCCACAAAAAGCGAACATAACAATAGTCATTTTTAATCTGTCAAAAACAGGGAAAGAAAATTGTACTAAATTTCATTCATGCCCTAGGGAGAGAATGTGATTTAAAATTGGAATACTTAATACTGAACTACATCTGTGTTTACACAATTGAGTTTGTAGGTATATAAAGCATTAAGCATCTTTTTTAAAAAGGAACACGCAATTAATATGCAGTTATGATTATTAAATAAAATTACCAAAACCGACGAGGTCATATGAGCTTGATGCCTTTGCTTTTCCGACAATAGTAGATTATTAACCAAGGGGATAAAGCAGTGTCTTCTGTCGTGGGTGACGATTTAAATCGCGAGTGTAACGAAGGACTCGAGGTTAACTCCCGAGCGTAGCGAGGGTGTTAAAAACTTAAATCACGAGCGAAGCGATGGATTTAAGACGAGTCCTGAGTGTAGCGAGAGATTTAAGTTTACCCAAGACTAAGACAGCTTTATCACCGAGGAAAATACTCTACTTTTCGTACCATTTACGAAAAAATTAATACAGTAATAATATGAGATAAGCATTTATTAGAGATAATGACATTAAAAGTAAAAGTTAAGATTCGAACATTGGTCCAATTATTTATAGCTACACTTTTGTTTTGTACATTTATTGTTGATGAGTATGATTACGGTAGCATTTGCACTGATGGAATCCGACAATACACTGTCACTGTCGCTTTGATTTAACAATGTATTTTATAAAACATTAACTTATTTATAAAAATAAACTTATCGTTTATGTATTTGAAGAAAACAAAATCGCGGCAAATTCCTAGACTAATATGTTTTGTCGGAAAAGCAAAGGCATCAAGCTCATACAACCTCGTCGGTTTTGGTAATTTTATTTAATAATCATAACTGCATATTAATTGCGTGTTCCTTTTTAAAAAAAAGATGCTTAATGCTTTATATACCTACAAACTCAATGGTGTAAACACAGATGTAGTTCAGTATTAAGTATTCCAATTTTAAATCACATTCTCTCCCTAGGGGATGAATGAAATTCAGTACAATTTTCTTTCCCCGTTTTTGACAGATTAAAAATGACTATTGTTATGTTCGCTTTTTGTGGCATAGAAGTCACTTTTTTGAGCAAGTGGTACGAAAAACATATTATATGTCTAGGAATTTGCCGCGATTTTGTTTTCTTCAAATACATAAACGTTAAGTTTATTTTTATAAATAAGTTAATGTTTTAAAAATACGTTGTTAAATCAAAGCGACAGTGAGTATTGTCGGATTCCATCAGTGCAAATGCTGCCGCAATCATACTCATCAACAATAAATGTACCAAACAAAAGTGTAGCTCTCTTTATAAATAATTGGACCAATGTTCGAATCTTAACTTTTACTTTTAATGTCATTATCTTTAATAAATGCTTATCTCATATTATTACTGTGTTAATTTTTTCGCAAATGGTACGAAAAGTAGAGTATTTTCCTCGGTGATAAAGCAGTCTTAGTTTTGGGTAAACTTAAATCTCTCGCTACACTCAGGACTCGTCTTAAATCCCTCGCTTCGCTCGTGATTTAAGTTTTTAACACCCTCGCTACGCTCGGGAGTAAACCTCGAGTCCTTCGTTACACTCGCGATTTAAATCGTCACCCACGACAGAAGACACTGCTTTATCCCCTTGGTTAATAATCTACTATTATTGGGGTCAGCCGCTGACAATACAACATCTTCTAGATACAACTTTCGGGCTTTTTTGTATCTTACTTGGTGGTTTATATAGGAAATACAAACATCACAGGATACTGGTTCTTTGCAAGTAGGTTGATGTAACTTATACCCTTCGCATTCTTCACATTCTTCGTTTCCCAATTGCGTAAACGAAATGTTCATGTCAATCCGTAAGATATTTTTATTGCAGGATGTTTTTCTTTAAAATCATTAAACATAAAAGTTGCGCTTAAGTCGCTTGGAAGGTATCTTCTGTTGGGTGCGTGTTTTCTCCTGTATCGTAGGCGTATGCACGCGCGGCTGCTACACGTCCCACCACTGCGACGAGCACAGACTGCGGCACTAATGTAAAACGCAGTATGCGCTATAAGAATGCAGCAATTTGACATAATTTTGTTTTATAATACTAGGTTGAATCGCAGTATAAACCAATACTGCATTTCACCTTAGAAAGCAATGAATAACCAAATATACGAATGTACTAAAATAAAATGCAGCCAAAATGCGAGTGCTGCGTTTCTTACTAGTATTTAGACGAATACTGCATTCTAACTTGGTACTAAATACGTGATTACTGCATTTTAGTCTAGTTTATGATCATTGCTGCATTCATACTAACAATATTAGATAATTTCACAGGAAATACTGCATTTTTCCTTGTTGTTTCACCATGTTCCTGTACGAAAAAAAAAAAAAAAAAATTCTACGTGTAGCTGAAAGCATCCAGATTGATTTTTTGAAAAAAACGAGAAACCAAAAAAATGTCGATTACTGCATTTGCTACTACGAGGGCAGAATAGTTGTTGTATTTTTCAAATCATTTTTGTATCAATATCATTTTTGTAAAATATCTTTGAAAATGTTGATTCTTACAAAACTACAAATCAAAGTGTGGTTGTATACTGCGTATAATTTTTTCTCCCTCTTTTTACGGTATCGCGGAAATTTAAATACCAAATGAGATTTAACTCATCACCAATTAGCATTACAATTAAATAACGTAGTTGTATTGAGTACAAAAGATTTTTAGAATTGTCGTCTGCATGCTTATGCAAATTTCATAGTCTGAAACGGCTTCACAACCATAGTTTTCTAGTACTTTTTTTATTGTGGTTTTGATCTCACTATCTAACCTTACTATGAAACACATACAGATGTTGTTTATTTCCTAGATTATTTGAAAAATAGGTACCTATATATGTGACGTTTTGGCAGAATGTGTAACTGTCAAAATGACTAATTTAAAACCTGGCCATTGAAATACGGGCTATAAAATACATTGCGATGAGTGTGTGTTTGATTGTTTCACAACTTTTAGCAAATTATTTCCATCCCTACACATTATTTTTCGAGTTTGTTCGGATCATTTTTTATCCGGACTTATAATTGTATTAATCTAATTACAGCTTTCAATATGTTACAGAACACGAAGACGGTAACTTGTCTATGGTCCACGTATTATGATAAACTACATTCCGCCCCCAGTTTAGCTATGATATTAATTTCTCGCATAAAATTACAACAGTAAGTAGTTTAGTGCCCACTTAGTTGGGTATGTGTTGGACAACAATAGAACTTTCTCTCGTTGCCTCATTGCATGATGTAACTATTTTGATACAAATCGTTGCTTGTAAATTCTACACCATATGGTAAACCATATATATATCTATGCTAAAGCATAGATAGGTTATCTATATGTTATAAATATCCACCTTATGATTATACGGTTAATAAACAATTGGAATTAATATGCTTTTAGGAAGGTACGGCCAAGGATGAGATTTTTCGTTTTGTATAGAACGTAACAACAGATTATAATTCTTAAAGAAAGCAATTGAAACTGATTACAAGATTTCAAACAAAATAAGACGTGTAGTTCGGGATTTTAAAATCTACTTACGAAGATTTTTAAGAAAACATTTTAATCACTAATAACTCCACATTTTAGTGCCATAAGACGTTTTAAAAAACTATGTTACTCATTTTAAGCACGGCTATAGCAATCATGGTTAATTAACTGGTAGAAAAGGCCCAAAAAATGCAAAAAAATATACCAAAGCATCAAGACTGCCTTTGTACATTTTTTTTATACATGAGCATGAAGTTTTAATAAATATATAAAATGATTAAAAAATATATGAATGAAATTATGTTTTTGATTAAATACGCCCTGTATGCGACTACGCGTCAATTCCATAAGTAAGTAGATTGTTTTTGCAATCAAATAATTTGTTAGGTTTAACAAGTTTTTCTTTTTTAAACAAACAAAAAAACTGCTACTACTGCATCAGATAACATAAATAGCAATTGGCGAGTCAGTCTAGAATCTAGATTGAGTCTAGCGAATCGGTGCTATTGTAAAAAATAATTGTAGCAGCTAACTGTTCAGCTAAAGAGTTCTTTAATTAAACAGTTAGCGATTTAGGGGTTTTGCACATTGAGCAACTTAAGTTGAGGCAACTATCATTTTTTTTAAACAGTTGATAGTTGTAAATTAGAGGTCTTGGGTTCAAACTCGAGGCATTTACCTCAGCGGTCACACCACCATCCGGGGTCGCGGGTTGTTCAAAAGAGATACCGCGGCCCGGAACATAAAGGGCAAAAGAACACACTCCACCGTCTCCGGATAGAGTGGGGAAAAATAAATAAAAGCGGTTACACCACTGGGCTATCCCTGTTGTTTGTGTGTGCATAAATAAATACATAATATTTTCGTAATTTTAAGAATTTCTTAATAACTATGGATCATAAACTGAAATGCTACAGGATACTTGTATTTTTGGATAAAAAAAATCGTCGTATTCACTCGACGTTTGCGTGGCGTCTGTTTCCTATTCGTTGATACATTGTTGACGTTATATGCCGATTATACTTATCAATACAAAATGTTATCGTATTTAACCCGAAAATGAACTTTTAAGTACTTACCCAGAATATGGTTATCGCTAGTTAAGGTCAAGAACTCAAATTGGGTGTGTTTAAACTTACATAAAAAAACGATAAATGCTATGTAATACATAATTATATATATTAGAACAACATACATAATCATGTTCACTGATAAATGGTATCAGAATGTAAATATTTATGTGATACTAGCTGGCGCCCGCGGCTTCGCCCGCGTGTCTCCTATGTGTTATTCCAGACTATAATCTACCTCTGTGCCAAATTTCATCAAGATCCGTTCAGCCGTTCTGACGTAAAAGAGTAACACAAACATCATACATCCATCCTCACAAACATTCGCATTTATAATTTTAGTAAGATATATTTTAAGGAGGTACTTAGGTACTTTATGTACAAGGCGTTTTGAAAAAAAATGTGTAGTATTACACATTAAATAAGTGCTAACGCACACGCTAGCACACTTAAAAAAGGGGGTCTAAAGCAGAATACAAACATAATTATATTTACACAGCGTCGTTGACCTTTCGTCATTCAGATTATTATCCTATTTTGATTATGCTGTAGCGCCCATTTTAGACCCCCTAGTGTATTTTGTCTTTGAACCGGCTTTGTGGCGTAGCGTCGTAGACCGCGTAGTGGCGTAGCCGCGTATTTGCGACAACAAGGCTGTAAAGTACCAATACTTTTCAACCATTATCCTCAATATCTTCAGCTTCTCTTTAGTCAAATTAGGAAATTATTATCCACGTTATTTTATTTTTGATGTGTAGGAACATGGTAGCGCATGGCAGGTCGGGGTCATTGACCAGCAGGTGCGCTCAGCTGACCGCGGGCACTCGGCCACGGAACTGCGCATGCGTGCCCACAACTTAAATATTGCTAGTGTTAAAATTAACGCCGTTTAGCGTAAACTTAGTTTAAACGACGTGTTTAATGTCACCTACTTTAGGTTAAGTAGCTAATTATTTGTATGTTGCTTTGTTTATTGAGTGTTGCACTTGTGAGGCGGAATATTTTGTGAGTGCATGATATTATACTGTTATCAGTAATCTGTCTGTCGAATTGTGGGTAGGTATCAACTTGTTTGTATATGACATCATCGGAACGGGTTTGTAGTAAGTGTAGCTACCCTACCATCTGAAGCAGAACTTATTACACCATCTCTTTCCCTCAGTGGAATAAGTTCTGCTTTAAGATGTCATGGTAGGCCTACAGGTAGTCTATGGTGAAGTAAATAGACAGGGTATATATATAATAGATAGGGGATAGGTAGATGTAAGAAGATCTAAGTACACCTTGTACAACTAGTGCCCGTTATCACTAAAAACTAGGCGTCTCTTAATTAAAGCTTAAATAAAAGTATGCTGTTGAATTTTTAACGTTAGGTTCAGCGTCTAGAGTTGTAAATCGCACACTGCAGAACGCTTTAATTAGATGACGCTTATGTGTGACAGAAATAATGGAATTTTCGTCTGTGTTTAGTGAAGACTGAAAATTACAATTCACGCCTGTAATTGACTTTTTTTCTAGCCTAATCTAACCTAACCCTAAGTAACTAGCGAAAGGGTGCACTATACATACATTGTACTTACATCTAAATTTTACCAGTTCCGTTTAAATCCCATGTAAAAGGGGTGAGCCTTATGGCAACAATCGAACATAATTCGAAACTCAGTGGCTGCTACAAAACAGTACCTAAACCTATAGCAATAGCATTTTGTCCAAAAAATACAGTATAAGAGATTACAATTGGGTAGTTGACACCATTACCCAATAATTTAAAAACATATTTTTTCTGAAAGAACACCTTAATCGAGACCGGAGAACTCCATTCATTTCAAAATAACTTTAAAATTCGATTTTTAGTTGCTTTTAAATCAATAAATAGTTGCATCATTGACTTGACAACTTCGTGACGTCATCGGTTGCGAGTCTCATACAAAATCTATGGGGGAAGCGCGTTTTGACAGCTCATAAAAAGTATATCAATTGATTGGTGGTGTCAACTACCCTATTATATTAAATGTCAAAGATAAAAAATAAACTACAAAAATAGGATTTCAAATATAAAAATAAAAAATGTGCAAGCAGGGATATTATCTTGAAGCCCGATAAATTCGTAAACATTTTGTAACAAATAGAAAGGCAATTAGAAAAACAAATGAAATCGTCTGACGAATGTAAAATTAAAAGAAACACGTTATGTTTATTTACACCTTGATAAAACGCTGACATTGAATATAAACGCACGTTCTTTTTTCTCAGTGAAAAATGCGTAATTTTATTTCTTATTTACACATTCATATTCACGTGTTTGTCAAAAACAAATGATCTTGAATTCTTGAGAGTAAAAATGGCATTTCTTGTTTGAGGTTGTTCACATGTGACGCTTGCTTCGTATTTGGTTGTTTGACTTGATAAATACTGGTTTTTGAGGTGAACAAAGGAAGCGAAATTATTTAAGGTACTAGCTGCGCCCCGCGGCTTCACGCGCGTGATGATAAAAAAAGTATCCTGTGTTTTACTTTAATCTACCTCCGTGCCAAATCTCATCAAGATCCGTTCAGTAGTTTTTTTAGTGATAGAGGATCAAACATTAATCCATACTCACAAACTTTCGTATTTATAATATTAGTAGGATAGGTAATTGTAGAAGGTATTTTTTGTTTAGCTACGATTTGCTAGGATAGGATAAAAAAATTAACTCGACGACGTTTGAAATGACTTTTGACTTTAGATCATACCAAAACTACAGTCCACAAAGAAAGTAACCAGGATAGTCAAGTCAAATTCCGTTGATTTTTTTTTAAAAATCCATGATTGTTTTCGAATACTCTTATTTGATAGAAGACAAATAGTTTACTTAATAAATTAAACTTATGTTGAAGACGTCTATCGGTTTCTAAGAATTTAACTATAACTGACGAATCTGATCACATTTCCTATGCTGGCCGTAAGAAAAATAACTGGGTATACTTAAATACCTACCAGCTACATTGATATGTCAGGTTTCGGAAATTCGGGGATATCACTACTTCCCTACTAATATTTAAATGCGAAAGTAACTCTGTCTGTCTGTGAAATGAAATTTGGTACAGAAATAGTCTGGGACCGAAAAAGGACATAGGATAGTTTTCATCCCGGAAATCCCCCGGGAATGGGATCTATTAATCCACGCGGACGAAGTCGCGAGCAAAAGCTAGTAAGACATAAATTGTGAAATCAGGTACAAATATGTAGTCGGATATGAGATAGTAATTAACGCCTTCAAAAGTTTACACTCATTTTAAGTCACATTAAAAGATTCTCAAGACCAAAAACTTAAAGATAAAAAGCACCAATTGAATTGTAACTTGTTATCCCATCCATAATGTACAACACTACTTGGGAAGCAAAACAACAGCACCTTAGGTCACAACACTAGTGTAGGTCAAACGTGTCCCAGCCCGCGGGTCTGGGTAGGGTTGCCAACTTTTATTTGGACGAAATAAATTGTGTGAAGAGGAAATATCAAAGACAGGCAAAATATATTAAAAATTAATGTCATTTATTCAAATTATGTAGGCTGATAATCAGCAGTTTTTATTACATGAGACAGTCCCTCAAACGGCTCGTTCTTCGCCAAATTCCAATTAAATCAAGCTATTTTTATTGCATAGGATTTTATATGAAACTTAACGAAACGCAACGAACTAAACGCAATATTAATTAAGTCTACAATACTTATTAGTACTATATATTTATTTTATTTATTTAATCGAGAAACGAAGGAAATGGCTGGGACGATCTAGATAAATGCTCATGTTTCAGGTTCACAGGAGAATGCGTGGAAGAGCGGTGAAAGAAGTGGAGGAAGGCATTTGCCCAGGAGTAGGCCAAGGTAGACTAGAAAAAAAAGTAACTTATTAATAAGTATTGAAGATTGTAAGTAGGCCTGACTGAAAAAAGGTGGAAAATTGGGAAGCCCATAGAAGCGTTGAATGGACTTTGTAAAGGAAATAATGGCTTGAAAGAAGATGACTGCCGAGAAGTCAAAAAGAATGGGAGAATATTCTCCCATTCTTCTTGACTTCTTGAAGACATGCTGCGCCGTCTCAAAATAAATTGTGATAAGGGCCTGTAACGACTGTCATAAAGATGACTCTACAAGACACTGATATATTATTTATGCGGTCTGGAAATCTGCTGGGTGATGGAGTGGGGGGGGGGTCAGACTTTTACTGACTAAAACCCGCCCATGCTCTTTCTTTTGCTCTTTATGTTCTTGGGCCGCGGTATCTCTTTCGAACAACCCGCAGCTCAAGATACTGAAATAAGAGTACATATTCATTGGTTGACAACCCTAGGACCACCTGACGGACATATCAACACGTGTTTCTAACGGTCGGCCCTCAGGCCCATGCCGGCTAGTTGCGTGCGGAATCCGTAATACCGTACCAAATGCGCCAATCACTTGATAGACATAATCAGACTCAGTAACTGGCTATTGGGTAAATCTGTGCTCCGTTTTATATTCAGCCAATCGTAGCCACGTATTTAGTACACGAAGTTCATGTAGTGTAGTGTGGTGTTACGACTAGTTTGTAAGTGTGTGACCTGGATATGTTATCCTACTATATTTGTGAGGATGGATGGATGTATGGATATTTGTTACTCTTTCACGTCAAGACGGCTGAACGGATCTTTATGAAATTTTGCACAGAGGTAGATTATAGTTTGGAATAACACATGGGATACTTCATCTTCGCGGCCTCCAGTTAGTAGTTCATAAAATTGCCTTTTATTTTCCTACAATTCAAAATTCTTTCATTTTTAAACTAAGCATGAGATGTCAGCAAAGCCCGCTAAGACCTACCCCACTTACGAGTAGTTTAAAAGAGATACCGCGGCCCCGGAACGCAAAAGGCAAAAAAGGAACATGGGTAGGTTTTAGTCACTAAAAATCTGAAATTCTCAAGAATACATTTTACTGACTAAAACCCACCCATGTTCCATTCTTTTTTATTTTGTCGTTCCGCGGTTTTTATTTCGAACAACCCGCAACCCCGGACTATGCACCAGCTTGGTCAACCTTTTTCGTTCACACTGCTTGGAAATTATGGATATTGGTTGATGTAACATATTGTCTTCAAATGTTTCCTTTTAGTACAATGTTTTACTATACGAATATACCAAATCTCGTATATATCTTCAATCCATAATTATGTCAACAAATCACACATTTCTATAAAAAATAATAATAGACAAACATGATTATCACATTCCTAGCATACTTCGGTCAAAATATTAGTATAGATAATATTTGATTAGTAGGCTCACTAAACAAACATTATCTATACTTACTGTTTAATAGGTAAATAGATAAGTATTTTCTATTTATGGATTACGACGCGTATGACACTGTAAACGCTAATCATTTGAACAGCATGCGCGTATAGTTTAAATAATAATTCCTGAAACTCTAATTTATGTTCTAAACTACATCTATCCAACTGTAGATTGTTGCCGTAAATTAAAAAAAGAACATACATTTATGGCTTCTTTTCTGTTCCAAATTCAAAATCACTGTTGTTTCTTTTTTACTTTTCCAGAATTAGTAAACTGCTCCAATTTACTCATTTACCAGTTTATAAGCTTACTTAACTACGGATTAAATACTAATTTAAGATTAGTAAACCTTAGTTTATTGCACGTTTAGTTTAGCTAAACGATAGTGGAACGGATAAGGCCCAGTTACTACAAATTGGTCCGACGATATCATAAGAACCGGTTTTCGATTATGTACGGTTTTTTGTTTATCATTCGTTTAGTGTGGGGCTTAGGTGTGGTTCGTCGACATCGATGATAGTCATGTGTGATGCCGCAATATCGTTCTCGTCATAGTGCAGGGACAGTAATACAGATCCGTGTTTGAGTTCATTTGCACTGAGGTCAAAAACCTAAAAAAAACAGTTAGATAGAACAATATGAGTGGCGATCGTTGTCACTATTGGATTTATAACGTATTAGCTGACGCCCGCGGCTTCGGCCGCTTGATATCGAAAAAAAGTATCCTTTGTGTTAGTCCAGACTATAATCTACCTCTGTGCCAAATTTCATCAAGATCCGCTTAGTAGATTTTTCGTGAAAGAGGATCAAACATACATCCATACTCACAAACTTTCACATTTATAATATTAGTAGGATAGGAAAGCTTGGGTTCACTAATCGTCAGTGAAAACTTTGTATATATATTTTTTTCCTAGCCTCCTCTGTTACACTCCTCTTTACATATCTCCTTTTAATTTTGATGGTACCTGTTCAATTCGTCTCGCCATCTCCTTGGTAGCCTGCCGCTTGGCCTCACTGTGTTAGGGTTATCATTTAGCTCACCGTCCGTCCGTCTATTGACGACAGGCCGTTTCGATGGCGAGTTAGTGTTTCACGCGCGCCTCAAAGAGATGTCAGCAAAGCTGAGGCCCCTGCCAGGGCATCCACCTGCCCGGGTTGCGGGAAGTGGAGGGCAATAGAAGGAACATGGGTGGGTTTTAGTCAATACAAGTGACACTCCCCCCCAGCAGGGGTAGTTATTTGATGACTTCCCACCCATAAAAAAGTGTTACCAGTTTTCTTCTATTTTGGCCCACAGTTTGCCCGGAATGCGGGAGACATGGCTTGCCCAGTCCCATTTGTAAAATACCGGCCAAGAGCGAGTCAGACTCGCACAGCGATGGTTCTTTAAAAACTTGCAACATAAACGGCCTTATCTTTTAACTGCGTAGATTTAGAAGGTATTTTTTTCACAGCATACGTGATACAGGGAGGGACCATAGATTTGAGTATATTATGGTTTTAATTTCAACTGCATACATCAACGTATTCTTAAGAGACAGACAGACGGACTACAATAAAGTGATCCTATAAGGGCTCCGTTTTTTTCCTTTTGAGATAGGGAACCCTAAAACTGGTAAATATATTGATGAGTAAATTTATAAATTTTTAAATGAAACTAAATACTTCACGAAATTTAGGTATTGTCATAACGTTTATCAACCACTTTCTGATATCTAATTATGTAGATCATTAACACTTTTCAAGTAGCTACAGTTAGAAGGTACACATGAGGGCACATCAACCTACACAAAACCATTTTAACCTGATCTGTCTACTACGGCGTGCGATCCGTAGTAGAGAGATCAGGTTTTATTAGTTTAGGATAGGTTGACCTGCCGCCGTGTGTACTATTACCGTACGTCTTTTTATCTGCAATGACTTTGTAGTTTTACTCATAGAATTGAATAATAAGTCGTATCGGGTAGCCTACTGTGTCTACAAATCAGATATCAACGGTAAATAATCCTAAATTGTGTGTTTATGATTACCACATTCATAACATACTTAGCTAATATGTTTTATGGATTTAATGTTTATATTTAACTAGCTTTTGCCCGCGGCTTCGCTCGCGTTAAATTCGGGGTAAGACATTTCCTCTAGCGCCTTATTGATTTGTAATAGCAACGCTAAGTTTTCCATTTTCTTCCCTCTTTCACATCACACTTTAAAAAAGAAATTACTCTTTTTTTTTAAAAGTTAGAATTCATCAAGATCGGTTTAGCCATTAAAGCGTGAAGAGGTAACAAACAAACTCACTTTCGCTTTTATAATATTAGTAAGGATTTAATAATATTAATCATATATATATTTGATTTAGTGAGCCTTACTTCCGTATAACAGGTAAATAGGCAGGTATTTATTTAAACACACACACACACACGTACAAAGCCGGACTTAATACCAAAGGCATTCTCGTTCTTGCCGGGGTTGCGGGTTGTGCGAAAGAGATACTACGGCCCCGGAACATAAAAGGCAAAAGAAGGAAAATGGGACGGTTGTAGTCAGCAAAAGTCTGACACTCGCTGCCGCTCCGCCCCGAGTGGGGGAAGTTATTTGAAGATTTCCCTTTCATAAAAAAGGCAGGCTAAGTCAGGCAACTTTTGCGAGATTCGAAGACAAATTTTACCTTCATTTAGCAGTAGATTTACGTGTCATCGACTTCTATAATCCCGGTTTTTCTCCGAAATGACTAACTTATTTTTAGGGTTCCGTAGTCAACTAGGAACCCTTATAGTTTCGCCATGTCTGTCTGTCCGTCCGTCCGTCCGTCCGTCCTCGCTTAATCTCTGTGACCGTTAGCACTAGAAAGCTGAAATTTGGTACCAATATGTATATCAATCACGCCGACAAAGTGGTAAAATAAAAATTTGAAAAAAATGATTTATTAGAGTAGCCACCCTATATGTAAAGTGGGAAGTGATTTTTTTTTTATTTCAACCCTAACGTGTGATATATTGTTGGAAAGGTATTTAAAAATGTATAGGGGTTTACTAAGATCATTTTTTGATAATGTCAATAATTTCGGAAATAATCGCTCCAAAAGTAAAAAACAATGTGTCCCCCCCCCTCTAACTTTTGAACCATAAGTATAGAAAATATGAAAAAAATCTGAAAAGTAGAACTTTATAAGGACTTTCTATGAAAATTATTTTGAACTTGATTGACACAACAGTTTTTGTACAAAAAAGACAAAAAGTTGTACAAAATAATTTCTGGACTAAGTTTGTAGTATAATCGTATATGCAAGCTTTTTTTGTAACTTTGTTTACATATTTTATTATCCTGAACGTATCTTTTTTCAAACAAAAAAAGAATTATTGAAATCGGTTCTCGCAATCCAAAATTACCACCGAAATTGCACGTCTTTGTATTAATTAGTAACACAATTCCCCGAGAGATGGCGCTGTAGGTACTTATTACATTGGATCGGGTATTTACCGAATTGTTCGGTTGGCCTCATAACTGGGAACACTTATTGTGACGGACGGGAACCTACGGAACCCTACACTGAGCGTGGCCCGACACGCTCTTGGCCGGTTTTTTATATTTATATCTAATGACGCAAACCTTTCTTTATCTAGCCTACGTGTTTTATAAATATACAATAATATTTATATTATAATATAACCTACAAAATAAATTGTCTTTATCAGGTCACTCAAGTACTTAAGTCATGATATTTGGTGTCGGTTATTTCGTCGGTCTTTCATTGCATTTATTAGACGTTCCAAAAACCGATAACATCACAAATCATATCAGTCAATTGAACATGCAAGTTGAACTGATATGATTTCGGATTAGATTACGTGATTGCACTTTTAATAGGTATGGTAAAACAATAGATAAAAATTATTAATTGTCAAGGTCTTAATACGATTAAACATTTAAAAATAATATACACAAGCTCACGCGTTTTTCCCAAGCGGGCAATTAAATAAATAGCAATCAGTGAAAATACAAGTATGAAATTATTATATCAGCCAAAACACGCATTTTTTGCCGTTGAGATATAACTAAATAACTTCCTCCGCTCTGGGTTGAGAAAAAAAAGCTAAAACCCAACCATGTTTCCTTCTTTTGCCCCCCAGACCCCATGTCTTAAGGCAAGTCCTTCGTCGTAAAGCGCTACCGCGGCCCCAGAATACAAAGAAAGAACATGGATGGGTTTCGGCCAGTTAAAGTCTGACACTTTCACCTCTCCACCCAGAGATCTACGTAGGTCTTCCCCCAAGCTTCGGCACAACCATACCGTGCTTTCTAACGTATAAATCGCGATCTTCTAGTCATCATAATTTTCCTGCCCTTGTCCCATTTTATTTGGGGTCGGCGCAACACGTTTTATTCTTCCATTCTAATCAGACGTTACGGTATCATTTACTCCTCTCTCTTCTTCATATCATTCCTTACACAATCCATCCATCTTTTCTTTGTTTTTCCTTTTGCTCTCCGTCCATCAACATTCAGAGCCATCATTCTTTTAGTCACATGTCCTATCGCGATTTTCTAGTAGTTTTTTTTTAAAAAACGTTGCCCCACTCTAGGAATTTCTCCTGTATCGTGGATGCGTTTACAAACATACAAAGTCAAATACACAAACAGCCCAGACCCGAAACAACTATCTGCAGGTCATACAAATATTTGTTCCGTGCGGGAATCGAACCCACGACACGCAGCGCAGCAGTCGATCGCTCAGCCACTGGGCCAACCGTGCCGTCCGTGCCGTAGTTGGTTTTTTAAAGAGTCACTTAGAGACGCTTTTAATCTGACCAAAGATGCACTTCTCCTCTTTGCCTCCACAGTGGTCTCTGAAACCGGTCTCGTTCCGGTTCGGTGGCAACACCGTCGATTAGTTCACGACTCGAACAGGATGCATGATGATCATTGATCACCCTGTATGGGTAACATTATATTCACACATAAATAAGCGTCATGCCTGCTGATTTCCAAAGGGATTCTGCAATGCACAGATCTTGTGTAAAATGGCGCCTTTTTGATGTCGATGATCTCTTTGATAATTTGTAGATCTCTGTATTTATGTATCTGTTCTAGATAAAGTACTTAGAGAGAACAGTAGCAGTCACAGAGTCCTATATGCGGAAGGGATATCAACCCACCCATGTTCCTACTATTGCCCTTTATGTTCCGAGGCCGCGGTATCTCATTCGAACAAACCGCAACCCCGGGTGTCGTTGGCCCTGGCAAGCCCCTCTGCTCTAGTCTGGATTTGTGCCCGGTTGATGGCAATAGGCTCGCTCCCTATTACATGGTGCTTATAACAACTGGCGAAATGTTGATAACTGTAATACCTTAGGAATATTGTCATGTCCCTTTGAAGACAAAGTTTTCTAATTTGCACCCAAACAACCACTTATTAAGGTTGTAATTAGAAAAGCACACACTTCACATATACCTGTCGTCAATAATTACACAAAAGGCTTATCATAATTATAAGGAATGTGAGCTACTGCCGCGGTGGTTGGTCGCACTAATTAGCTCATTGAACACTCTTCACGTGTTGTTGGCGACCAGCTACCAAACTTTTTAATAATTTTATATTTCTTCTTTTTAACTGTCATTGTTTTATGTTTTGTTTTAAGAAAAAGTCAGTCTGTGAAAAAACATGTGCTGCAATATATGAAAAGCTGAACTTGTGGTTTCATTGCTCTCTAAAATTATCCTGTTCTCAACATTGGTGTCAGAAGTGGGATGGTTAAATGCCCACCACAAGATCGCAGACAAAGGCAGCAATGGCGGAGACTGGTACAGCAGGTATCGTTTCAACAGGTGCTCTTCAAGAGGGTGGTGCTTCCACATTCGGTGCCATCGCGCCGGCGCCGCCCCGTACCAACCCTAACGAGACCTTACCACCCGCCAGCAGGACCTCGTCAAGCATCGTGCCTCAGAGTGCACGGTCAGGTCATTCTAGCAGCACATTAAAAGCACAAATCCTGACTGCAAAGGCGGAGCACGCTCGTCGGCTTGCGAACCTACAAGCGGAACGTGACCGCAGCCAAGCGGAACGTGACCGCAGCCAAGCGGAACGTGACCGCAGCCAAGCGGAACGTGAAACCGCCGTTGCGGAGTTGGAATTGCAGGCGAAGCTGGCCGTTATCCAGGCCAACTCTATAAGTGCAGGATCCCGCCATTCCGACAAGTCCCACTACACGAGACCACAGCGCAGAGTCGAAGATTGGTTAGCTGAATCACTTTCTATGTTTCCGAAGCAAGGTAACAAAGCGCATTCATTTGTTGACAGGACAGACAAGCCGAAGTTTTCTAACGTTGTACCGCAGGACCGTCCTCGTTCGACGCCCGCCACAGCCTACGGAGATGGTCCAGTGACAGTGACACATCCTCCCTTTGATGTACTGGACCGTACCCACGAGACACGCCCTGTCCTCACCTGCGCGCCACCTCGTCAGGCCCCCGCTCACCCGCCATCGCATCCGGCCCCAGCCGGCACGTTGACGCACCCGTTTCCCTGTGTCTGTACGCTCCCTGTGGGCGCGTACTCATCAGTTGAGCCAGCTGAACATACACAACATGCACTAGGTTTAGGCACACTTACTAATGATGACAATTGTTGCTACAAAAATAAAAATCATTGCCAAGATCTAAGTACATCATTTAATCAGCTGGTCGACGCTATTAGAGGCACAGGGAAGAAGACAATAAAGGTTTGTAATATAACTAAGTTTGATGGTCACGTCTGGGATCCCGGTAGGCTGGCGCCACTGAAACCCGTTTCAATCCCAAGATTGGAGCTCCAAGCTGCCCTGATCGCTTCGCGTTTTAGCGCGTACGTCACTGAAGCTCACAGACGACCACCCAATGAAGTTTATTTTTGGACGGATTCTCTAACCGTTTTAAAGTGGCTTCGTAGCGACGTTTGCACGTTTAAAGCCTTTGTTTCGTTTCGATTGGGAGAGATAGCTGAAACAACAAACATCCACAGTTGGAGATACGTCCCCACGGCTTTAAATGTCGCAGACGACGCTACGCGAGACATTCACAATTTCACGACTTCTTCACGTTGGTTCACAGGACCCGCATTTCTCTTGTCTCCACCCTCTGACTGGCCATGTGAACCGACGTGTGCCATCCCTCCGGTAACCGAAGAACTTAAACGAGCTTCGGAATCGGTGGGACTGATAGTTGCCTCACCGCGACAACTACCTTCACCGGTAGTAGCGGATCACCAACGCTTTAGCAGTTGGACCCGGTTACTTCGTGCCACAGCGCGAACCCATCAGTGTATTGACAAGTTTCGATCAATTTTGCACCCAAATTCCAAATTCACTCAAGAAGCACTTCGAGATGCTCGTAACCTTTTTGCCCTTTCCGTTGTAGACCTCAACGTTGCGGAGGTTCACTTATTTCGTAAAGTCCAAATAGATTCTTTTCACGAAGATTTGATGCACGTTCAAACAGCACGTCCCGTTTCGAATGATAGTAGGCTTCGGAACCTGTCGCTTTTGTTCGGTGAAGATGGGCTCCTACGCCTTTCTGGCCGCACTGCCGTCGCAGAGTATGTAGAGCCACGCCCGATTGTCCTGGATGGCCGACATCCTATCGTCAAGCTACTGATACACTCCTATCATGCCAGATACGCCCACGGACATAACGAGCTAGTGGTTAATGAACTGCGCCAGAGGTTCTACGTTCTAAGCCTCGGACCAGCCGTCAGAGGAACTTCACAAAGATGCCAGTTTTGCCGCAACCGGAAGGCTAAGCCGGAATCACCACCAGAGGGAGACTTGCCAAAAGCCAGATTAGCACATCACCAGCGCCCCTTCACATACGTAGGGCTGGATTATTTTGGCCCTCTGAACGTTGCTATTGGCAGACGCACTGCCAAGAGATGGATTGCCCTTTTTACATGTTTGACAGTCCGAGCTCTGCATTTAGAGATTGTGGAGACATTATCGTCGGACTCCGCCCTGATGGCACTCAGGCGGTTTATTGCGAGAAGGGGATGCCCGACTAGGATATACTCTGACAACGGAACGTCATTCATTGGCGCAGCAAAAATGCTGCCAGAGCTGTTCAACTTCTGCGCCAATAAAAGAATCGAATGGCGATTCATACCCCCGTCCGCGCCTTTTATGGGGGGCTGTTGGGAGCGGCTAGTCCGCTCGGTGAAAAATGCTATCGCAGTCACATTGAAGCAGCGGACTCCAAAGGAAGATGTGTTAAACACCCTGCTCTTAGAGGCCGAGTGCACTATCAACTCAAGACCACTGACGCACGTTTCTGTGGATGCAGACGCAGAGTACGCCCTGACTCCATTCACTTTTTTGATCGGAAGCCCAAGCAGCGAGCCAGACATTAATGTCTTCGACGACGCCGACTTGTTTCGACGTGCTAACTGGAGGAAAGCGCAGAGGCTGGCAGACCACTTCTGGCAGCGCTTCGTGCTCGAGTACCTACCCACGCTCACACCTAGAAGGCGGTTGCAGGAGTCTCGTCCGTTAAGGGTGGGCGATTTAGTCCTCATTGCAGATGGTACGCTACCCAGGAACCAATGGCCCCGAGGGCGAATCGCGGCAGTGCACCCGGGGAAAGACGGCATCGTCAGAGTTGTGGACGTCACCACGAAGGGGGGCGTGCTGCGACGACCCACTCGAAAGGTGGTATTGTTGGTCGCCGGCCAGTAAATTGGTGCTTCACACCGTCGGGGGCCATGTTGGCGACCAGCTACCAAACTTTTTAATAATTTTATATTTCTTCTTTTTAACTGTCATTGTTTTATGTTTTGTTTTAAGAAAAAGTCAGTCTGTGAAAAAACATGTGCTGCAATATATGAAAAGCTGAACTTGTGGTTTCATTGCTCTCTAAAATTATCCTGTTCTCAACACGTGTGACGGATTATGTTGAGGTAATAAATACTAAATACCACACTTTTTATTGGGTAAAAGTTGTGGTATTTATGGTGAAGTAATATCCGATGCGGGTTTTTTTGCGAATAGGAAATCACCTACCCCTGCTTAGGGCGGAGCAGAGGGAGGGTAAGTAAATATTATATTTATTGACTAAATCTCACCCATGTTCCTTCTATTGCCCTTTATATTCCGGGGCCGTGGTATGTCTTTCGAACTACCCGTATTTCTGACAGGCTGTGGCCCTGGCAGGACTCTTTGCGTTGCTGAAAGCTCTTTGAGGTGCGCGAGGAACATGAACGCGCCGTCCAAACGGCCTGTAATCACTAAACAGTGAGTTAACCAATGCTCACTTCTATAATGTATATGGACGATATAGGCTTATCTCTCTTAGTAGCAATGAAAAATTAATATTGTAAGAATTTGTGTGAAACACAATCAACCAACACACACACAGCCACACCACAACTAAAAAGGTTTGAAATAAAAAACTTTTTTTTTTAAGTTTCGGAAGTCGGTGGCAAATAAATATTTGAATCGAACGCAAGTAACCGACCGACGGGCCTGTTGGTCTAGTGGTTAGTGGCCCTGACTGCTGAGTCGGAGGTCGTGGGTTCGATTCCCACCCAGGACAAACTTTGTGTGATGAGCATGATTGTTTGTTCTGTGTCTGGGTGTGATTTATCTATTATATGTATGTATTTATAAATTATATATCAGTTGTCTGGTTACCATAACACAAGCTCAGCTTAGCTTGGGATCAGATAGCCGTGTGTGAGTTGTCCCAAGATATTTATTTATTTATTATTTATGACTATGTCAGCATTTTTTAGGCTTTCTTTCGCACAGTCTTACAATTGTTTTCATTGCATTCTGAATTTGTTGATAACGATGAAAATAAATGATAACTTTGAACAAATAGACGAATTATTTTCACATCGCCATTTAAACGCATTTCACACTAACGAAAAATGGATTACGATGTCAAATAATTTCACAGTAAATGAACGTGTTAAGTGGCTGTGATGTGAAAATAGTTAATTTAACGCTACGTTATTGAAATAGAAACACTTTACGATTGTAATGTATGCCAACAATTATGTTTAGTCAGTGTACAGACGCCTGCACATCAAGCTACGACAATCTGTCAGATTTCTTTGATAGATTTTCGACTTTATTTCTAAAGTATTAGGTTCACGGTTCATTGGGAAAAATTGACAGTTTCGGGTAGCTTGACCTGCTGGCGTCTGTACATAGTTTTGGCAAACTCATGTTAATAAAAACTTTTTAGTAAAAAAATAAAACCGACTTCTAAAAAAAACTGGAAAATAACTTTATTTCCGGAAGTCGGTGGCTTTTGTTGGTTTCGTTGACTTTATTGGCCACCGACTTCCGGAAATAAAGTTATTTTCCAGTTTTTTTTAGAAGTCGGTTTTATTTTTTTACTAAAAAGTTTTTATTTCAACATTTTTAGTTATAGTATTATGATATAATACGCAAACACGATTAAAAAGTTTTTCTTTTTAGCTTTAGTCCCGTCTTAGATACAATTTTTAGTTCCACATCAAGCTATAGATTAAATACTAAGTATCTATATTATGCTTTAGTATTAAACCAATTCAGAAATCATATGCATCATCCTCTAGGGGATACAGCTGATACTTGATCTGATGTTTATGTTTCTTAATGACTAGGTGAGGGGTGGGGAGGGGATACGGTCACCCTGCTCCCACTTGCCTGCCTACCCTGGCGAAACCCATACTTATACATGTGATTGCAGCAATCACGGCAGATTTGCTGTCATTTATTAAAGAGTGCCGTTGTATATCACTGAAGATCTATCACCAAATTACTGCGATGACCTTCCAAACCATAGTAGTATCTACATACCATTTTTTGATCATTTGTCTTCGACAACTTCTAAAATATAATCGACGAATGAGTATATCATCAACGTACACGAAGTCAAACTAATACGTATTATTAAAGATAACTCAAAAACTACTTGTCGGATCTTGATATTTTTTTTATGGGACCAAACGACAACTACCAGCTTTCGAATAAAAAAAGAATCATCAAAATCAGTTCACTCTGACCTGAGTTATGAGGTAACAAACACAAAAAAAAAAAAAAAAAAAAAAAAAATACAGACGAATTGAGAACCTCCTCCTTTTTTTGAAGTCGGTTAAAAACAGTGATGATTTTCTTACAAAACCTGCTGAATCATGTTTGTTTACGGTTTTTGAGATGATTTTCTCAGAATCGTCTTTACAAAGTTAACTTACTTTCTTAATGCATAATTTTAGTTTATTACTACACAGTATAAAACAAAGTCGCTTCCCGCTTTCTATGTGTCGCTATGTATGCTTAGTTCTATAAAACTAAGCAACCGATTTTGATGCGGGTTTTTTTCATAGATATAGAGATTTAAGAGGAAGGTTTTATTATAATATTAGTATTTACATTGCACCTGTGCAAACGGGTCGCTAGTTCACACAATAAAATAAAATTCACGAATATTGGATAGTAGAACTCCCTCTTACTTTTTACTAAGACTCTACATTAGACTACAATTTTACGTTCATAATTATTCAGAAGATGGCCGACTTTTTTCTGCGTTATGATCTTGTACAATTGTATTGCTTGATATTTTTTTTATTTAAAAGAATGTCCATGCATTTTCCTGCCCATTCTTTACAGTGGAGATCTACGCTTTGGAATGGGCAACTGTAGTACCTTTTGTTTTTGACAAACGTGCCTGTAATGATTTAAGTAATTGAAATAAATGCTTTGAGTTTACGCCCATGACAGAAAGAAACCCTACATATTTAAAGTGTAAGTGGATTTTTAGACACCCAGTATTGAGTCCAGAAGGGTTACTATGACATCTTATAGCAGTTCTTATTCCTGTGTGAGAAATAGATGGTGCTAGACACCCTGTATAGCTCTCTCTTTCCCTCAGTGGAATAAGTTCTGCTTTAAGATGTCATGGTAGGGTAGCAGTTTAATGTTTATTTGAAAAGTAGTCAAAGGAAACAAACATTATGCAAAGGAGCCTGCCAGGGCCACCGCCTGATTGTGTTGCGGTTTATTCGAAAGAGATACCGCGGTCCCGGAACACAAAGGGCAAGAGAAGGAACATAGATCAGTTTTAGTCAGTAAAAGTCTGACACTCCCCCGCGCTCCGCTCAGAGCAGGGGAAATTATAGGTAAAAAAACCTGCCAAGAGTGAGTCAGACTGGGGATATAAACAGCCATATCTTTTGACTGCGTAGACTTTTTTTTTTTCTTCGACTTTTTTTTTCGGGTGGGAAGTCATCCAATGACTTCCCCCACTCTGGGCGGAGCGGGGGAAGTCATTGGATGACTTGTACTGACTAAAACCCACCCATGTTCCTTCTATTGCCCTTTACGTTCCGAGGCCGCGGTATCTCTTTCGAACAACCCGCAACCCCGGCAGGCGGAGGCACTGGCAAGCCCCTCTGCTTTGCTGACTCTCTTTGAGGCGCGCGTGAAATACGAACGCGCCGTCGACACGGCCTGTCGTCAATCGACGGACGGACGGTGAACTACCCATTGCTCACCGCCCACAGGCCCGCATCTACGGTGGCCGGGAGTCGTCTCGCGGCGGCCAGCGGACTGCGTAGACTTTCTAGAGGATTGGCCACAAACTTAAGTACCTATTTGGTTTTAATTTCAACTCGATACGTCCACGCGTTCCCGAGATAAAAGGTCTTGACAGACAGAAAATAATGTGTTCCATTTTCTCCTTTTGAGGTAAGGAACCCTGAAAAGTTTAACACCTAATCCACAACGTTATTTTATAGTTTATCATCCGACTTAGATATCCCACCTCTTTTGTACAATGACCCACATAATTGTATAACAAGTATCACCTTATTGTTTAAGACGAACAATGTACAATGTAGTGCATAATTACTAATGTGATGTATGATTACGACTTCATTGAATATTGTTTATAACGGTTCGACCTGATAAATCGACCTACAAGTTAAGAAAAGATATTATTTAAGATCAGCATAATTATAATGTTTTGCTTAGGTTGAGGTACTTATATGTTGCACTAGGAATTACTCCTGTATCGTACAAGCAGCCAGACCCGGAACAACTGTCTGTAGGCCATACAAATATTTGTTCCGTGCGGGGATAGAACCCGCGACACGCAGCGTAGCAGTCGATCATTCAGCAACTGCGCTAACCGTGTCGTCTAGTTTAGGCTGTTAGTCACTACGCAGCCTTATGAGGGTTGGTGGATATCACGTTTCTTCGAGTTTTCGGGTTCTGTAACATTTTTTTCCATTTTGAGAGTAATGTATGCACTCTATACACGGAAAACGGTGAAAAATTGGGTCCAATCCTATGAATAACTACTCATTAGTCAGTTTCCACTATAATTCTCCTGCCTTTATCTCCAATTATTTGGGGTCGATACACATGTCTTCTTTTTCATTATTTCTCTTCATCTCAGCAGTCTTAGCTTCCTTATTTGCCATATCATCTTTCAGTACTTTATTCCATCCATCGTTCCTTTGGTCTTGGATCAATACGGTAGTTTCTAGGGTCGAAGTAATTACATTCTATTCTATTTTTATTCGTAAATTAGACCAGAAATGACAAAGATATAGCCCATTAAATTTACGTGTGACGGATTTCCCTTCTTTTTTTAAGTTAAAAAACAAATGACTTCCCCCGTTCTGGGCGGAGCGGGGTGGCATGTCAGACTTGTACTGACTATAACCCACCCATGTTCCTTCTATTGCCCTTTACGTTCCGGGGCCGCAGTATCTCTTTCGAACAAACCGCAACCCCGGACAGAAATCCCCTTGTTTTTGAATAATCTAAAAGACGGACTAACTAGCCTATTGTGGTACCCCGTTACAAAAACAACTATTGATTAAAAAAAAAACATTTATATATTTATACATAGTACGGCCAACGAGAAGCGATACGAAAGGTCATTAACCTAAAGAACAACTGTGGCGTTGACAATCTAATATTTAGCTCTTTCCATCTTGTGCCTTTGTCGTAATGTCTCGTTCTCTCGGAAAAAAACATAACAACTTTAAGACGGGTTCGCCAACATTCGGGCGGCCATTTTAGATGGGGTTTTAGCATGGGTTTTGTTTACATTTGGTATCGCTTCTCGTTGGCCGTACTGTAGAGAACTAAATATAAATGTATTTTTTTTTAAATCAGCTAAGTGCCAATCTTGATCAGCGTTAAATTTCTGAAGGACTTAAGCATCAATGTCGTCGAACCCTTATAATGACGATAGCCGACGATCGACGAGACACCTACGTAAGTTATATTTTTAGCCACTTAAGTAAATCAAAGTTGACCGTCTTCGTCACAGCCCTACTAAGGGCACCAGGGCCTAATTTTAAGGTTATTATTAAACATGTTTTTTTGCCGTTTTCTATAGACAATGGTAACTCTTAGTGCGCGTATCCGATTCGTAGTTTGCCGTTTTTTTTTTGTAAATGAAAGAATAAATAAATATCTTGGGACAACTCACACACGGCTATCTGATCCCAAGCTAAGCAGAGCTTGTGCTATGGTAACCAAACAACTGATGTAATTTATAAATACATACATATTAAAGATACTTAAACCACACCCAAACACAGAACAAACAATCATGCTCATCACACAAAGTTTGTCCTGGGTGGGAATCGAACCCACGACCTCCGGCTCAGCAGTCAGGGCCACTAACCGCTAGACCAACAGGCCCGTCAGAATGTTTGTTATACAGAGTGCAATTAAAGTCATGGGCAGTATTTTAAACTAAGGCTCTACTCACGATACTAAGTGCATTAGGGCTACTAATGCAAATAAAAGGTAAATCAAAAATATTATTAATGCTAACTAGTTATTGCGGCAACAGGCAAACGCGCGCGATTTGCGTTATAGTAGCCCTAATGCACTTAGTATCGTGAGTAGAGCCTTAGTTTAAAATAATGCCCATGACATCAATTCATCATCATCATCAGGCTATATTAGTCCACTGCTGGACATAGCCCTCCCCTAATGAGCGCCATAGCGCCCTGTCTTCAGCTTGCCGCATCCAGCATCTGCCTGCAGTCTTTCTTAGATCGTCATCCCACCTGGTCGGAGGGCGTGCCCATGGCTTCAATTGCACCCTGTATGAGTACATAGAATATCGCTAGTCCATAACCGAAAACATTGTGTACAACACAGCGTAGTTACAACGAGTAGTAGCAATATACTCAAGCAGCTGTATTGTTTTGACCGTGTTATTGTAAAACAAAGGCTCCGGTGATAACCACACAAGGTGCTGAATCAATTAAACATGTGTCAACCATCGATACATGTTAGTGTTACTAACTGTATTTATAAATATGTTTTTATATGAAATGTGTTCTAAAGTGAACCTACTTGGTGCGTTAGAGTTCGGCCACTGTCTGTGGAAGTTTGCGGATTGTTCGAAAAGATATCGCGGCCCCGGGATATAAAGAAAAGAAGAAACATGGATGGGTTTTGGTTAGTAAAAGTCTAACACTCCCTTTCAAACCAGCCAGAGAAAAAAAATAGGCCAGGCCAGGTAGAATAACTGACACTACCGTTATAGTATTTAACCTTTATGTATGCTAACTCATACACTTACTTATATTACAGTTGTTTTTCCAGGAATATTCTATATTATGTACACTATACAAATTAAAAGAATTACAATACCTACATAACTTCTTATAAATAGGGTGACACAATGAAAAGCGATATTTTCAAAACAACAATTTTTTTCGGCTATCTGACTGACGTGAAATGACTGACGTGACATGACTATCATGAAAAAACTTCCCCTGGGTCACACGTTTACTGAATAAAACCTCAACATCTTCCTTCTTTTGCTTTGCGTTAAGCAATCCACAATCGGGGCAAGTTTCAAAGCAACCTTTGGATGGATTTAAGGGAAGAGGAGAGATAATACTGTAGGCAGTCTGTGGTGTTCCATTGTTGAAATGAGTTTTTTTTTTATAAAACGTTGCCCCACTCTAGGATTTCTCCTGTATCGTGGGTGCGTTTACAAACATTTAAACTTATATGCACAAACAGCCAGACCCGGACATATATTTGCAGGCCATACGAATATTTGTTCCGTGCGGGGATCGAACCCGCGGCACGCAGTGCGAAAGTGTCGTCGAATTTGCCAGTAACCGGATACACTCCAGAATCAAAAAGTTTATTTAGTTATTTCAGCATTTAGAATTAGAGCAAATATTTTATTTGAAAGTTTATAACCCGGATTAGCCCGTAGGATACTTATGATCTAGGTAAATTGAAACTGAGGGATTATTACCGAACTTCCTTACCGACTTCAGCTATTAAACGATAAATCCACTTCAGATCATCAATTTCATAAGAAACAACAATATATTGTTCAACACTGATCCTACGCGGAAGGAGTTATGTTATTTATTACAACATACCTAATGGTTGCCCGGTAGCACATGATCAACCGTCGGATGTCCGCATGTTACATGCTGGTTTCTGCATAGTTGATCGACGGTGGAAATTATGAAATTATTATAAAAATATTGTGAAGTCACATGATGTAAGTCAATGTTTTACAAAATTGTGTTAAATTTGATTTGGACCATTTTAAAAAGCAAGGTTATGAATGTGAATATTTCTGCCGGAGTTGTGGGTTGTTCGAATGAGATACTGCGGCCTCAGAACATTAAAGGCAAAAGAAGGAACATGGGTGGGTTTAAGTCAGGACAAGTCTAACACTCTTCCTGCTCCTACCAGAGCGGGGGAAGTTATTTGATGATTTCCCATCTGCAAAAAAATAAGGAATATTTCACTACAGATCTTGGTTGCTTGTTTAAAAACTTCGGAGTTTGAACCTTAACTTAGCAAAGCATGCTGGTCCTTATTTATACTTATTTCAACATCTTTGTTTACCCTGTTTTGCTTGCAAATAAATATATTAATATTATGAAAACTAGTATTGTCTTTAGTGTAGTTTAACCTTTTTATACTAAATAGGCTTGCGGTTGGCTGCAACTCAAATATGTATAAGTATGCCTATGAGGAAACAGAGGAAGAAATTGGCGCGAGACCAAGGATTATAATAGCTTCATACTTCCTAAACAGGAAGAGATGCCGAGTGGACTTGTAGATTTAGTTTTATGATATTTAATGTATGACTATATTAAATTGACTAAATTTATGTTTAAAATACTCATCAAAATAAAATAGGTTTCATACCTATCCTCAGACCTACCGATATACATAAAAAACGGTCAAGCCATTTCGGAGGATTAGGGCAACTAAAACACGCTTTTTCGCATTCTTTTCAGCAGACCCTTTCATTTGACAATTCTGTCATGAAAATTATCTTTTTCAGCTCAATGGGATATCTGAGATATGTTGACCCCATTTTCGATTCAACTTCTAAATTTTTATTTATATAGTTACTGATGAAGCTCATAAAGCCGTTTTAGAAGAATAAGTAATTTGCAGCATGACGTGCTAAAACATGAGCCATTTTCTTTTGATAAGATCTGTTAAATGTTAATATTTAATAAATATTTACTTCCACGTTATATCTACCGAGCATGTTACTACATATCCATTAAAATGTTTTAAATAGACTCGTTTAGTAATAAAAAGTCGGCGCAGAAGATGACTATCTCTGACAAAATGGCTGCTTACAACATCAACACGTTCTTTATTTAAAACTATACGGTAGATCCGAAACATGGGAAATTATGGTTGTTTTTTTTCTTACTGGCCAGTGTTGTTGCGTTCCGTAGATATTTAATTTTAGAGTAGACGAAGACGGGTTTATGTAATTCGTGGTTATAGTTGATCAGCCAATTAAAATATGTAGCTATATTTTCGGATAGGAAATCATCAAATTTCTTAACCCGGTCTGGGCGTAGCGGGGGAGAGAGTCAGACTTTTACTGACTAAAACCCGTCCACATTCTTTTGTCCTTCGTGTTCCGGGGCTGGGGTAAATCGAACAACCCGCAACTCTAGCAGGCAGTCGTCCTAGCAGACCTCTGTGCTTTGCTGACATCTTTATAAGGCGCTCGTGAAACACGAACGCTCCGTCGACAGGGCCTGTCGTCAATAAATGGACGGCCGGTGAGCTACCCATTTCTCACCGTCCATAGACTACGGTGTCCGGGAGTCGTCTCGTGGCGCCCGACGCCCGGAGCATCTCCTGCGGCGGCTGGGTTGGTTTGCGGTTCAATTACAATAGCTTACAGAAGATTTGATAATTTTAATCCCTTAGAAGACTGACTCGACTTGATGTTGACTGCTTCGTTGGCTTAGAGGTCGCAAGTCACTGCTTAGGTCCTGGATTCACTTCCCAGATAAGGCCAAGTGTGTTCTATCAGAAATTTCTCAGTAGCAGCCAAAGAACCTGAACTTGTGACCGGAACCGGAACTTGAACATAGCTGGCAAAATCTGGGTGTACTGTTGGATACGATGCTGTCTAATCTTTGGGGATGAGAGGTATCTTATGTTAACTCTTTTTAGGAAGAAGAAAATTTCATCGGCAATAGGGTAGAGTTGACACCACCAATCAATTGATATACTTTTTATAAGCTGTCAAAACGCGCTCCTCCCATAGATTTTGTAAGAGACTGGCAAACGATGACGTCACTAAGTTGTCAAGTCAATGATGCCACTATTTATTGATTTAAAAGCAACTAAAACTCGAATCTTGAAGTTATTTTGAAATGAAAGGAGTTCTCAGGTCTAGAATAAGGTGTTCTTTCAGAAAACTTGTTTTTAAATTATTGGTTAATGGTGTCAACTACCCAATTTAATCTCAAAAAAATTTGAGACAATCGGAGCGTTACAGAACAGCCGTCAAAACATAGGGAACTCTAAAAGTCTTCTTATCTACATCTGCCAAGAAAACCGTTACGAAATATTCCTTAACCTACTTATAGAAACGTTTAGATTTATTAAGTTTGATGGGAACGTTTTTTATAGCCTCTCCTTCTTTCAAAACACGATCGAATGCACCTTTTGTTGTGAAAATTCCAGGAATTTGGGTGCATTTCTCAAATAGTTTTATTTTAAGATCGATCTTAGTCATGTTCTAAATTGAGCAATTTGGATTTGAGAAAGGAATTTAAATAAGGAAGTTTGATATGTATATAATAATTATTTTTCATACATTTTAAAATAATGGGTTTTTGTTTTGGTGTGTTTGTCGAACGTTATTTTTTTTATAATGATTAAAAATGTCAACTTTTGAGGCATTTTTACTATCCATTAATTATGTCCATCTTTATCAACTCAATTTTTATCTTCAATTACCACTTTTTTAAACATGTGGTTGTGTGTTCTCTCATTCATTTAGTTTAAAGCCGTAACAACAATCAATGTATCGACTAAAGATGACCGACGTTGAAAAGAAACAAACCATAATTTACGAACATTTTAAACAGTTGCTACATTTCTTGACAACCCTTTCATTACTGCCAGCAGTGTTCTTTAAAACAATGAATGTTTACTTAACTCTAAGAACCAATCAATCACCGATGGGTGTTGGTCAATTTGAAAATCGAAAGCGAACAATGACCATAGATAATTTGTTGTAGACAAGGAGGCGGTTATAGAACGCAGCTGTTTCTGGACTGACTGTGTCCTTTTGTGCATGAAATTGTGTTTTTTTTTTTTTAATTACTCTATGTTTTTTTTTTAAATGTCTGCAAAATAAAGGAAGATGTCTAGGAAGGAGGTGAATGATGAGATGACGAGATGATTATAAAAGTATGGAAGTAGAAGACATACTGTGTCGACCCAAAATAAAATGGAATACGGGATGATGGGTGCTAAATGATATCCCTCTCTTTAAACGTCTTTATATAAGCGCAGCGCAATGCACGTGGCGCAGATTACAAATAATATAAAAAATCCTTTTAAAACAAGACATAAAAATTCAGCACATGTTAGTACTTTACAATTGAATCGACGCGTGTTAACACTGAATGATTGGATGAATTGATGCTTATTAAGCGTTCATTCTTTCGTTCACTAAATATGAGTGACGGGAACAATCTACGCGTTCTGAGACTTTTTACCGGTCTAAGCGACCGACCGCTATGCCGTCACGGTTGGGAGAGGTCTTACTGTTTGCGGTAACCGCGTCAACCCCGAAAAAGCGCGAACGAGCGCAAAAGGTTACGGTTTTTTACCTACAGCAACCGGCGCATTCTGCAGGGTTAGCGAGCCTAGTTCTAGAAAGTTTTTTTGTCGCACTAGTGTGTGTTATGAAGTTTATGATCATTAAGTAAGCAAGCGACGAGGAAAGTAGGATATTTTTTCTTTATGAGAAAAACTGTGTGTGTTTAATTATGTATTGTGCAAAACTGGGTGGTGCTGTGTGGTCTCAACCATGAAATGACCACCCACTCTCTACGAATGGTGTGAAAAGCGATTACAGGATTGTATCAAGACGATTAGTAGACCTACCAATGCGTGCTTTGAATTGTTTTAAATACAAATGTTTTTTGCAAATATTGTCGGCCATTTTCTACCAGCATCATATGAATCGAGTCGAATTGTATTCACCTTGAATCGATCAGTAAGTCAATCGGCTGCGCGAGCGCAAGCAACACGTCAAACGTTTTAATTGTCAGCAGTTTCGTGAGTCGAACTGTTTTGATTGATATCGGTTGTGTCGGAAATGCCAGTCTAGTATTTCTGAATGTTTGTTGGTACAGGATATATTGAGAGATTTTTTATACTTTTCAATATTCTTGAGATCTCAGTTTTTTTATGGAAATCCTTCTGCATATCATCAACATCTTAATGCCCTTGTCCCATTCTATATGGAGTCGGAGCAACACGTTTTCTTTTCATGACGTGCCTCTTGGTCTAGTGGTTAGTGGCCCTGACTGCTGAGCCGGAGGTCGTGGGTTCAATCCCCACCCAGGACAAACTTTGTGTGATGAGCATGATTGTTTGTTCTGTGTCTGGGTGTGATTTATCTATAATATGTATGTATTTATAAATTATATAAGTATGTATATCAGTTGTCTGGTTACCATAACACAAGCTCTGCTTAGCTTGGGATCAGATAGCCGTGTGTGAGTTGTCCCAAGATATTTATTTTATTCTCCCCTGTCAGACGTCAGGGCGTGATTAACTAACTGATTTCTCTTTATATCATTCTTTACACAATCTCTCACCAATATTGTGGTTTTACAATAGCTAGGTACTATTATTGTTGTCGAGAAACATCTGATCTCTGAGTTCTGATATTGAACATACGGATACATAAATAAATTTAATAATAACTTACAGACTCAATACCAATTCATCTATTTTATTGACGTCATGGATAGTTGAATAATATTGCAACAATTTGCAACAAACAATTTATTATAAAACATTTATCACAAGAGAGATTGTACAAATTGAAAATGTCACGTAAACGCAATTTATTTGATGTAATTTTAATTCGCAGTGTAATTGCAATTGCCATGATTGCGAAGAATTTTAATCAAGTTTATTTTCACATACCAAATGTTCACTGTATCGATATCAGTAGTTGTTATAAACTGGTTCTTGGAATAATTACGACATGATTTGACAGGTACAAACTGAAAAAACATTCCATCGAATTTTTCATTCGTTCATTGCGCGCAATTAGGGTTGAACTGTCAAACTGACATTTGATTTCAAATGCATTCCATTAGGGATTCGAATGCGATATTACAATTGCTCAAGAATTGAGTACGATTTTCTTAGAAGCATTGCATACGCAACTATAGTAAATTGACAAACGATTCTACCTATCTACTGTACCTGATTTGTTTTTTTTTTTGTTACACCCACGGTATCAGCTATCATTCATCGTAGTCGTCCAATTTGTAGCCAGGCATAGTGATGTACACCTCATCACCTATAACCCTAATCTGCTACGTTGCACCACTAGGAAATGCGAAGTTGCGTGCTCGATTTGACCCCTCGATAACCTTACAGTCTCGCAATATTTCAATAATAGTCCTAATCATAAATGTTGCATGATGCTCATGCTTCACGTTACATCAAATATACAACTTCGGAGTTTTCAGAAAAGAACTTCAGAATTTTGACAGATTGTTTAGTTCACTGTAACGATTACTTTCATTATTTAGTTGTATTATCCAAGCATTATTATAGTTATATCGTTGCTAATTGCCTATACCAAATTTTAATTGAAGCAAAGTTATTGTGAATTCTGAGGTTGATAGTTTTCAACTTAATTTACCAACAAATTGGACCCTAAAAGAGTCTCCAAATATCAAAAATGGAATGATCCTCGTATAAAAATGCACTTCAGAAAGACTGACCATGTTCCCAAAGTCATGATAAAACGCCATAACAGCTAATAAATCAACAGCTAGCCTCCAGAGCACTTGTAATATAAATGGGTTTAATTAAGAAGCTGCGAGTCTTGTGGCTGTGTATGTTCCCATACGATTCGCGATGCTTCTAGTGGCACTCGTGCGACTATACGTACACAGGTTATTTTATAGCACTCAAGTGTTAACGAGCTTTTTTAACCACTATTTCTTAGTAATAAATAATCTATATTATGTGATGTTGTGAGATAGTAACAGAGAAGAGGCACGTCTGCTTCTTTAATATCTGTTGCGGAAAGTGTAATGGTAAATGAATATAAATGCAAATTGTGCAATAAAGTATTTTTTATAAAACATTGTCAATATTTGTAACTTTGCTGTATAGCTATCATGCAATGGAAATAAAAACGGCTGTTTTTTTTTGTTTTGAACGCATGATGTATCTAACCAGCAACATTGTAAGTGTTGCTATGAAAAAAAAACAAATTCATGCATTTTCTTATATATACAGGGTTATTTGTAAAACACCGGCACCCTCTCAGGACCATGTCACCAGCATCATAATCAACAACTTTTGTTCTATGACATTTAAACATTTATCATATTTTAGTTCATCAGATTTTCATACAAAAATAAAAATATTTAAATTGAACACTCTAAATATTACGAAATCTATGCGAAGCAACGTACCTACGGGGACAGTGCGCGGCAGGTGTAGCTATGTAGGTGCAGCAAAATACGGAGTTGAAATGTGTTAGATAGGACAACGAAATCTTGATGATTTGTTTTTGGCAAATGTATAAAATTTTGTAAAAAATCATAGAACAAAAGTTGTTGTTTATGATGATAGTAATACAGTCCTGCGAGGTTGTCGGTGTTTTACAAAAAACCCTGTATAGTATGTCCCTATTATCCATCGGTTTATTTAGTCTGTTTCCAATGTTTTTGCGCATGTCTTCAAAGGCATTGTTTATCGATCGCCACTTAGCCAATATTCTAACAAAGTTACAAAGGAAAATTTCATAATTACTCAGTGTTGATTGTATGATCATATTTCGCTAACAAATTGTCGGTGAACAAAGCGAGTGTAGTGTTCACATCCGCGTTTGTGTCCATGTCAGGAAGTTTGTTCTCGCTACCAATAATATCAATCATAGCGTCTGACAATGTGTGCATGTCTTTATTGTTACTGGCTTAAAAATTGTCTCTGTTCTAACCATATATTATTTTAAAAGATTCTTTGTCAGTCGATGGTCATGCATGATAATTTCTTTAATCTCAGTAAAAAGTTATGATCTTTTTTGTCGCAGTAAGCAATACGGACCATTCATCACTGCTCCACTGTAATTAAAGTACATGGAACTCTCTAACAGCCATGACAAAAAAGGCGGTACAATTTGAAAATCGAACGCTAGCCGCAACCAATCAAGGATGACGGTTGCAGCTGCGTTCAGGAATTCGTTGAGAAATCGCCGCGGTTTGAATAATTTATCATTAGAACGTCAACGCGTCTAGCGCTCCGTCAACGCGGGTTCAATGAGCATTTATTACTATTGCTTATGAATATTAAGTTGTAACTAGCCAGGAACCAGGCAACTCTCAAGTATCTTTATAAATTTGAAGTCTTTCAAAACAACACTGTTTCATGTACGTCTAATATTATGTACGAGTAGATATCATAGACTTATAAACCTGTCAGTACTTAAGTCAGGAACGTAAACTTTTAAATATGCGTTCGATCAAATACTGGAACGAATTACAAAAGAAAATGTATGTGAGTACTTTTTTCGTCCAACAATTTACATTGTGTGTAGAAACTGCGTTCATTTAATATTGAGTTTGTTTTTAAACGTTCAAAAAATATTCGAGCTGTAGTAGGTATCCTATTTTGGTGGCAAGAAAATGTAAGATCCTGTAAGTGGTTTGTGCGTCACCAAAATTGGCTAAGCGACCTTAATGGAATAATCTTGCAGCCGGTTCTTCGACATAAAAGGTGAGACCATTTCAATACTGCACCGCTGTGTACAAAATTTTCAACTGGACTGGATTTCTTTAGACCATAAGTCCTCACTCAAATAATGGAAACCGTCAGGGTGCTCTGTTTACTAACATTTCTTAATCAATCGTGTTAGGTTGAATTGGGTGGCTTGGTCTTGCATGTTGGTGACAACCAATCAGTAACCGCTTTTTTATAGGTTACATTTGAATCATTCAGCCTATATATTGTTTTCATCATCAGATCATCCTTCTGGCCTAGTGTCATTTAGGGTCCTCACAACTGTTTTTTTCTTCCATTCTCCCCTGTGAGAAAGTATTATTTACTCCTTTCTCTTTTATATCATTCCTTACTCAATCCATACATCTTTTCTTTGGCCTTCCTCTTACTATCCATCCAGCACAACATCATGTTCATCACTTTTTTTGTTGAGTCAATCTTAATTTTGCGCTCTCAGCACAATTATTTAATCCCAAGGCTCATACGTGATTAGCATAAAGCTTGTTTTAGCTAAGCTAGCTAGCGTGTGCTCAAAGGTCGTCGGATAGATTCCCACTTCGGAACAAATATTTGTATGGCCTACATTTATTTGTTCAAAGTCTGGCCATTTAAATATGTCGTTCGTGCGTTTAATGACTCACGAGTACTGCTGGCTTCTTTTTCAGTTCTTAAAAAAAGATAAAACTGTTTATTTTTCTCCAGAGCACAGATTACGGACCAATATGTCCCAAAATAGTTTAAGCTGTGGCAGAGAGTGTGCAGCAAGATTGGTGCCAGGTCTGTTATAAGGGGCCGATTATGGCTAAAGTTAAACATAGGAAAGCCTATAAAATAAACTACCTATAGAGCATTCCTCTATCGTAGCCAATGCCATTTACAAACTAACTTTGATCAAGGATAGTTTAGCAAAAACTTTTTTTTGGTCTAGGTCAAGTTGCTGACCGGTTTGGTCAGTTCTTCGTGCCAAAAGACTAGATCTTCAATAACATATTAGGTATGTGTTAGCGGAAGTAGAAAATGTATTTAATATCTGTTTATTTGAATTGGATTGCCGACTTCCTGGTCGTTTCCAATACAAATATTCTACGTTTACTTAATAATTACGCAAAATTAATTACTTTCTTACGACCTTCAGGTAAAGGTGGGTAACACAAAAGTTCAAAAAAATAAAAGAGCTTTCACATACCGGCAAAAGTATTCCATATACAAAATATACAAACAAAGACACGGCCTCAAAGGATGTAGAACCGGTTCCTTATATGTAATGGCAACTGATTCGTGATACCGCTCGGCATCCCAAGAATGCCGACGGGCAGTCGGCAATGCTGCCTGCTTTTATGATTAGAACGGATAATAACAACACGACTGCATTTTAAGATAACAATTTTACATTTGGAACTTTGCCATTCCATTTTTGAATAGGTCGAAGTTTATTTTTTAAGGTATTGCGTGACCGCTAAGGAATTTTTGGGTTGTTGTACATTCGTCACAAAGTAAATTCGTCACGAAAAAAAGTATGTGTAAATTTGCCACAATTCTAATTTATTTTCAATATATTAATTTTATTTATTGTAAATTCGTCACATAGCTTTTATTCGCACCGATAGCAAAAAAACTAAACAAGAAGTAGAATGAAATGTTGTATATTCTTCAGAATCACATCAAGTTTAATAATTTACCTCACATCTACTTAACAACAATCACAGTTCTCGAGTGAACGATTTGCCTAAAACTTAACAATAATAAGATAAACAATAGAAAAAAATTAAATCATAACAAAAATCATCTTTTTTTAATATAAATAAATATAATAACCTAACATCTACGTAAAAATCATAGTTCTCAAATGGCTGGTATGCCCGTAACATTACAAATAATAATAAAAAAACAGTTAAAATCAAAATCAAAATATTTTTATTTCACATAGGTCTACATGGGCACTTGTAAAACGTCGAGTAAAGATGGAAGTCTTTAATTAACCTAAAACCTACATAAAAATCACAGACACAGACAGCGGCTGATTTACGAACAACATTACAATTATAAGAAAAATATACATCATAGTTATAATAATTTTTTTTCTTAACCTAAGTAAAAATCACAGATTCTGAGTGGCTGACTTGTTTATCTATACTACTATTATAAAGCTGAAGAGTTTGTTTGTTTGTTTGTTTGAACGCGCTAATCTCAGGGACTACTGGTTGGAATTGGAAAATTCTTTTAGTGTTGGATAGTCCATTTTTTGAGGAAGGCTGTATGCTATATAACATCACGCTACGACCAACAGGTGCTGAGCAGCGTGGGTGAAACCGCGGAGAACAGCTAGTAACTATATAAAAATAATAGTTCTTATAAGTATAGAAACTATGTAAAAAAACTATATTTTAATGTAATATATTGATTGGCAATTAAATGTTAAGTACATGTTTTAAAATGCTGCAAAACAAAAAGTTTTTTTAAGAACTTCAACTTCACCAAAGACATGTTATCGTAATTGTCCAAAATAGTTTTTAATTCTTTATCATATGTTAAGTATCGACGTGTTCTCATCTTTAAGGATATATCAAATTTGAAATTCTTTAATTTCTGATCTATATATTCAGCCTTCTTTTTTAGAATATCAAGAAATTGAAACATTTTAAAAACATGTAACATTTACCAATCAATATAATATTACATGCGCTACAAACTTGCTTGCTATCGCTACTTAAAGAAAAAAATATGAACCTGTGACGAGTTTACACATATTTTTTATACATGTGACGAATTTACTTTCAATGTATGGATTTTTCAAAATATGACGAATTTACTTTGTGACGAATGTACAATAACCCGAATTTTTGTGTAGAGCCATTTGAAGATGGATGATTGAGTGTAAACTTTAACATCGCCTACAAAGGTATGTTCAGCGATTAATTAAGAGTTATAATACACAGTAAGGTTTTGCCAATTTTGTTGAATTTGGTAACATTAAACATATCCAAAATGCGCAACACCTAATCATTAAAGAGAAAGTATGCTGTGGATTATTTTTACGATTATTGTCACATTATATAATAAGGTTTAATAGCTGAAGCTGTAATACCGTCAATATCAACAATCTGACTGGTTTTACAGAAGATCTTGACTTCCTGATAAGAAAGGCAGTAATAGACAATAACAGTTTTAGTATGGCCAATTCGTTACTGGGCAAAAACAATGAACACATTCGCTACGTACATTGAACAATCAAATGGCATAGCACCATATGTCACGTATAGCACAGCCGACGCTTCCTTTATCTATCAGACACAACAAGTATATAATTGTCAAGAATATTTAAATTATATTAACTATCAATAAATGTAGAACTTGCCTAATCTCCGCCGGCCCGACATTTATCACAAATCACAGCACATCACATCACTAAAACCCGCGAAATACGACATCGTCTTCGATTTTCGAATTTATTTTTCGAATTATCATTTGGAGACAAAAGGCGTTCGTTCCTAGTCATACCTCGCGTTCGACTCATAAAGTAAATGGTTGAACTAAAGTGATGTGAATTGTGAATCACTTAGTCTATTAATATGCGTAGCGAGTGACCGAGTGTCAAGAGCAAGGCTCGACTGTTTGTGTACTAGTGATTGGACGCCCGTCACTAATGGTCTGTTATGTAAATCTTTTTGTAGGAGCCCAATGTGTTATACTTACGTCTTGTTATATAAGTTTTGTTATTAATGATTGAATATGCAAGCAACACGTGCTTGGAACATATGGTAAAAAGTTGAGAGTAGAACTTTTGATATTATAATAGCGACTTGGGAAGTGCATAATAATAAGCTACCTAACAATGCTATCTTAGGATGTGTTTATATAATAAATTAATTGTTAGTATTCCAGTACTTTAGCTTTCTACCGAGGTACCTTTAATTAATTTTACAACCAATAAGGTGATTTCGCATTAAAACGCTGTAAGAATCACTTGTTTTGTGTGTCTGCCTACCTTATTAGGTACTAGTAGTACTCACGTTTGTAAAAGTATGGCACAAATCTCTTATAGATTTGAACAAGAAACGAAGAGATCGTGGGATTCTGAGAGCAATGGGGGGGGGGGGTATAATGAGTATACATTTTGGATAATTTTGTACAAGACGAGAAGCCTACTCAAACTTAAATTAAATAAAGAACTGGAATACAGTACCACAAGGAAGTGTTTGAGGTCCGCTCTGGTCCCAGTATCATAGTCCATATCAGTGTTTCCTTGGATAAAAGTCACGAAGAAGAAGTAAAAATGACAGAAAATTCAAGCCAAAAGCAATGTAAAAAACAAAATGATGTACTGGTTGTCTGGAACGAAATCTACACAATCAATACGAAATCGTCAGACAATGCATCTGTTCTTAATTATGTGTTTAAAACGTGAAAATAGTATCACAGGCTGATATGTAGTTATGTGTTTAAGCCGTTTGGGGTTGAAATTGAAACACTAGTGCCATGGGGTCCGAGTGCCCTCCTAGTAAGTATTTTGAGATATCGCCAAACGGTTATTCGACTCTTTACATGACCAGAGGCCTGGCGTTTTTTTAACCAAAGAATTGTATTGCCAAACAACGTGGTAATGCTGCCAGTCTTCTGAGCATTCTTCCTGTTGACAGCAAGGCTGACGAATTTTTTTACGCTCTGTTATTATTTTACCATTTTTATGCTTGTATTTTTATGCTTGAATTGTCATACACGGTGCAAATACATAATAAATATACTGTTCCAACACTATCATGTTTAAATATTTAAATTGCTCTAAGCAAACCATCTTCAACCTCTATTCAACTTTCTTTACGCAACGTAACAATAACAAAAAAATAAATAAACAGTTATGCGGTTGTCTTTGGCGCGTAACTGTAAGATAGCGCTTGCAAAATAACCGCAACATCAGATCACGTACTACCAGTAATCGTTATTATATACCTGTTATTTTGTTGTACCTGTTATTTTTAACAGGTATCATGACGTGGTTGTTTCTTTAGAGCTGGTCAGTAAATAAATATGTGTCAGATAATTATGTTTATTAGATTTTTATTGAAAAACATGAAAGCAAATAACAGAGGCTACTGTTAATTTTTTATTTGTGGAGAAGTAGATATCTTCCGCTCTAAAAAAGACTTAGTAATATTCTTTTGATATTTGGACATAACTGAAAAGGAATTAAATAGGTAATATTTTTATATTTTGACAAGCTGTCAATTGAATCTGTCAAATAGAAAAATTGAGAATGAAATACTAGTTGAGAAAGCAAGTTTCGTAATTTAAAAAAAAAAAGCTATGAATGAAAGATGACTCAAGATTTACAAAGAATACAGTTATTTATTGTACAATTGATATAATAGTTTCACATCTTGTAAAATATGTACGTAATACCTTCTTACATACAACCTCAATCATTTTGTGTAATGTCAATCAGTTCAATGACCTCGCTTTCTCTCGGGGGCCATACAGACTTTCTGAATTACATTAATGTAGCATTAAACATAATATTAAACGGTTAATGCTTGTGTTTTCATACAGATAAACATTAAATTCATTGCACTGCATACTTTTAGAAAGATAAGAAAGCATTTTAAGTTAAATCGCTTTCTTCTGAAACGAAATTATAAATGGTGGAACTAAGTCAGACACGGTAAAATGACGCGTTCTAAACATTGATTCTACAATTTTCTATTGTATTGACAGTATCAAAATACAGTTTATAGGATAGTTTTCTTTAAAACTTTTGATTCATTACAAACATCCATTTCCAAACAGCAATACTTCATCTTTCAGTACTTGTTTATTATTTTGTGTCGGCACAACACTTTTTCTTCTATTCTTCCTAGTCAATCGCCACGGTATTATTTACTCCTTTTTCCTTTATATCATTTCCTCACACAATCCACCGGTCTTTTCTTTACCCTGTCATTCCATGAATCAACTTAAATTCATTATTCTTATTGTCATATTTACTGCATCCCTCCTCATCACATGTGCATACCAAGACAGACGACTCCCTTTCATCTCTTCTATAACAAGCGCAACTCAAAAAACGCCCTTATTTCCCTCATTTCTTACTTTATTCTTTTACCTATAGTTACTCTACAGATCCAACACATTCTCATATTTGAAACTAAAACCAGAATATTATACAGAAAAAAAAACGTTTTTTTTTTTTTACGAAAGTGTAATGTTAAACGCATCAAATAATTTGTAACGCATTCATGAGTTAGTGAACGCATCATTAGACCGGTTTCCTAACTATTGGTCGATACTTTACGTTAAGCAATTGAGAATAATAATTCACACACAAACATCGACATACATAGCTACATGACATTCACGTTACCTCCTTAGTTAATTGATGAAGGAAAAGTGAATTTAATTCGCATTGTTATTTCGATTGGTTCAAGTAGTAACTACATTCAATGTTATTCTTGCTGATTGTTTTTTAGGATTCCGTAACTTAAAAGAAATAAACGGAACCCTTATAGGATCACTTTTTTATCCGTCTGTCTGTATGTCTGTCTGTCAAGTGCATTTATCTTGGGAACTCAAGTCTGTGGTCCGTTGCAGCAGTGAAATCAACCCTCTAAGACTACGCAGTCAAAAGATATGACCGTCTATGTCCCAAGTTTGTACGGAATCCTCGGTGCGCTAGAACGACTCGCACTTGGCAGGTTTTTTTATGTAAGAATTTCATTTAGTGGTTCATTTAACACAGTTTTCATTTAACTATATTGATCCTTCATTGTACAAAAAGACATGAACATACACATTTTCAAAATTTGTGTGAAAATTACCGGATGTCAGTAATAATCGAATCATTGAAGATGCATGTAGGTATTACAGCAATATTATGTGTGGTATAAAAGTAGGTATGTTCTTGTATCTCCGGGCACGTGGTACTAGTAGACTGCTCGGGGTTGGTCTCGGTAAAACGGTACCCTATTACTAAGACTCTTCTGTCTGTCCGTCCGTCTGTCACCAGGCCGTATCTCATAAACCGTGATAGATAGACAGTTGAAATTTTCACAGATAATGTATTTCTGTTGCTGCTATGACAATCTTATAAAAATCAGAATAAAATATATATTAAAGGCAGCTCCCATACAACTAACATGATTATTTTGGCCGGTTTTTCGCATCATATAAGGTAGCGCGGTTTTTTTTTTGTGACCTCTTTAATCATTTTTTTTTTTGCAATAGTTGTCAATTTACATATTTATATCACCCTTGTTCTGAATAGTTACAGTACTGATAGCAACATCTGTGAGACTCGTCTCTTAGTTATTATTTTGTTTTTGCATTTTTTTTTCTCTCTTACGTTTGTATAGATTATTTTCTACCAATTCGTTGTGAATGAGTGGACATGGTTGGTCTTGTAGATTCTTGGACGCTTGTTAACTTATGTTAACGTATTATTTTATTTTACTTTTTGTAAAGTAAGCAATGACTTATTGTCGGGCCTACGCTGTCCTCTCATACTTAAGTGCTAACGCTGTAACAACAACATTGTAAAACCAAATGATTTTAAAAGAGTAACTATGGAGTTTCTTGCCGGTTCTTCTCCATAGAAAACGACCAACCCGAACCGTACATCTTTTCTCGACGTTTTATAAGTGCCCATGTAGGCCTATATGAAATAAAAAGATTTTGATTATGAGCGCTAAAAATTTACGAACTTACTAGTCTAACTAGTCTCAAACACTCAAATCAAGTTCATAAAGTCACATCATTTTATGGAGGCCTAAGAACTCGCCCGCCCACGTTCAGGACATAAACGGCGAGAAGTGGCAGCACGTATTAAAACTACACTAGTATACTAAAACTCTCGGCATGGCGACCGGAATTAATAAACAACGTTAATTTAATTCTTGTATCTTATTTTATCACTTCGTGGTTACAACTTTCATTCATATTTTACTAGCTTCCGCCTGCGACTTCGTCCGCGTGGCTTATTTACTTTGGGCTAACGATAACTTTAACACGCGCGATGATAAAAAAAAAATCTTTCTCTCCTCTTGTCAAAAAGGGTGAGAAAGAAGAAATTCTCTCACACTTTTTACAATTAAAAAAAATAGCCTATATCCGTCTTCAGGGTCCCAACTATCTCTGTACCAAAATTCATTAAAATCGGTTAAGCCATTTAGGAGTGAAGACGTAACAAACAAACAAATTTACTTTCGCTTTAAAATAGCGGTGAAGGAGGATAGAGACCTACTGTCCCTATAACAAGGGTCGAGAAGACTACACTTCCAAATATGATTCAAAGGTTTTCAAAGGAGATTTCTTATCCATACCTTCATATATTATGTTTGAAAAAACCGTCTATGATATATGTTTTTGTACTGCCAATTAAAGTCATAACCAAAATCAATTTTGACAAGATCTTTTATTGCAATTTTTCCAACTCGACCCTTTTTTTTACGTGTGGAAATCCTCGATGGATGTCCTCCGCCATGGCGGAAGGGTCTGTCAGACTCCTACTGACTAAAATCACACGGTGTTCTTTCTCGTCACTTCTGGCTGGGGTAAGGGGACACAATCGCATTCTACACAATCACCCCATCGATACTAAATCAACTTTACACTTTCACAACAGCCAGAGGAAATAAAATCGCCTCTGCCACAACTTCGCTACACAGGATGTTGTGAAACAGAGAAAAATGTGTCAACCTACTTTGTAGCACGAGCGGAGACGCGAGCGAAAGTTAGATTATCTTAAAATAGCTCACATGCACTCACGTCCATTAGACCTGATTATAGCTCATTAATATGTCCGTTTTATTTAATTAATTACTTTAGAACTGACATAAAAAGTGAATTATTTACTCAATGAAAGAGATACAGTCACTTAAGATACAAAAAATTTCGCCTAATACAAATATGCTAGCCATACAGCAACAACTATATTTTACTAGCTTTTGCCCGCGGCTTCGCTCGCGTTTAATTGGGGGTAACACAGTTCCCCTTTGCTCATTGGCAGGTACCTGCTACTTGTAGTTTTTGTCCTAGCGCCTTATTTATTGTAGGTAGTAGTAATGCTATATAAGTTTTCTCCTTTTTCAGGGTCAGGGTCAGGCCCAGGGTCCTAACTACCTCTGTACCAAAATAATTCTTCAAAATCTCTTTAGCCATGTAGGTGTGAAGACGTAACAAACGAACAAACAAACTCATTTTCGCTTTTATAATATTAATAAAGTAAGGATTAAAACTTGAAATACCAGTTAATATTGTGGATTTAGAATTAAATCTTTTATGTAGTAAAATCTCACATTGCAAGCTATAAGAATCAACTAAAAGAAAGTGTTTCAACGTTCTTTAGAAATTCATAGGTATCAAAAGTCTTGTTACTACCAGCAATTTCGAATCCGACACGTTACACCTTTTCGTGCCAAGCTGCGCCGGCGCACCTGCCACAGTACTTACATAAGGTAAGAGTGCATTGTTCAATTTGTTTATTGTCACAGACATACTCCTGTACAATTATTTTTGTTTAATTTTGTTGCACGATCAAAGACAGTTGTATTTTTTGTCTGTGGCATCGTTAAGCTTCATTGTCTCTGCGCTTTTCTAGTAATCGCCATAGTTGATTCTGCTTTTCAGGATTTTCTGTGGTTTAGGAATAGCGAGGCAGGCTTGTCCCATTAACAAATAACCGACTTTCAATAACTCAACATTACATTTATTGGTTTTTTACTCCCGATCACAAGAGGGCAGCGCTTCTCCAAATTTTGTGTTTATAATAATTTTGTTTTTTTTTTTGTAGAATTCGGTTAAAAAAATCGTGCTTTCGGGCAGCACCAGATTAACAAGTCAGTTAGATATGAAGATAGATAGATAAATAGTTACTCTTCATTGTCCATCAAAAATGTATGTGTAAAATTCCACATGCAATTTTCCAGTTAAAATTTACTCAAAGAGACAATATTTTAGACATATTTTTTTCACGGTCCAAGTGAAAATGTATTTAAGAATAATGTCAAGAGTTTAAGAATTATGTCTAAAAGAAGGTGCCTACTTAGAACTAGAAAAGATAAGGCAGAAGAAATAAAAAAAAATCCCTTAATAAGCCAGAGGATAATAAATCCCATGCTATAAATACAGAGCAAGCTTTGCCATTGTATGTTGCATAACATGGAGTAAATGATTAATATCTCGGAGATGTAGATGTCGAAGTTGCCATGGGAACAGTCACGCAACCTTGCACACAATATGGAGGAGGAGCTTGGGAACCTTCGTGATAGAAACTGTATCTGTTCACGAGAATAGCGCCCGCGCATCCTACAGTAAAGTTGTTGTTAAATGATGTGATCGGGTTTATTGAGACGGTCGTGTGGTAATAAACTGTCATGATGTTCTCCTATTTGACATTATCTAATATATAAAATTCGACCGATTCTTATGAAATCTTTATACATATTCAGTAAGTCTGAGAATCAGCTAACATCTATTTTTCATACTCCTCTCCAGAAAAAGAGCTGAGCAGCGGGTGAAACCGCAGGGCACAGCTAGTCTAATATATACAATTCTCGTGTCACAACGTGAAACGGCTAGACCGATTCTTATGAAATTTTGTATGCATATTTACTAAGTCTGAGAATCGGCTCCTATCTATCTTTCAAACCCCTAAGTGATAAGGGTAGTAAGCAGCGGTGAAACCGCTGGGCACAGCTAGTAATACATATAATGAGGAGTGACGAAGCACATCTGCCTAAAAGAGTGATGGATCTGAAACTTGAAGGACGGAGGGCGAGAGCGAGAGAGAGAGAGAAGGCCAAAGAAAATTTGGATAGATTGTGTAAGGAATGATATGAAGGAGAAAGGAGTAAATGATGCCGTGACGTACGATAGGAGAGAATGGAAAGAGAAAAGTGTTGAGCCGACCCCAAATAGAATGGGACAAGGGCGGAAAAATTATGATGATGATGTTCTCTTATTTCTACTGTTGTTTTTCTTTGGTTTTTAGGGTTCCGTTCCCCAAAGGGAATAACGGAACCCTTATAGGATCACTTTGTTGAGCGTCACTATGTCTGTCTCTCTGTCTATCAATACCCTATAACTCGGAAACTCGTGGAGGATCGAGTGAAATTAAACCTATATACTTAAGTTTGTAGTCCCTCAGAACTGTGAAATATCAATCAAAAGATATGCCTAATTATATCCCAAATTTGTACGGAACCTTCGGTGCGGTTTTTTCTGATATGGAACATACAGAATTCTTATGAAATATTGTAAGTAAACTGCGGATGTTACGTCAAAATGAAAGTGATTATTGTCGACACTAAGGTGCCCATAGACTATCAAGGTTTACAAGACTCTTCTGAAACGTCGACATTCTTTCTTGAAAATTATGATGACAATCGCGATTTCACTTCGCGTTCTTAACTGACACTTACAAATCTATAAAAAAAACTTATATAGTTTCTTACCGTTTTTAGTTGGCTTGGCTAAAATCAGTGGCTGTGGAGTTTCCATCATGTTACAGTTATTTTGTTTCTGTTTCCGTAAAGGTTATTGCACTTTTCATTTCACATGGATCGTCTTTTGTTTTTTTATTGGAAAAAATCGATGTCGTAATGGAGTCGGAAACCTTAGGTAGGGGATGCAGGGAATCAATTCACACGGTTCAAGATCAGTTAAAAAAAACTCAGCAGCAAGTAATAATATTGTTAGTACGAACAACGTATCATGCTCAAGCTATTTTGTGCAATTTGTTTAAGTCGTATGTGTGCAAAACATACATAATTATTTTTGCAAACCACATATTTAATGCAAAATGCAACGCTACTTAATGAGGATTTATTTATTTTCCTATCAAAACCCCTTTTATTTGATAGTAGAATGTTTCTACTAATTAAGATAGGCTTCCCGCCCACTGCATAGTAACATTTTTATATTTATTATGATAATGTTCGACACGCGCAAAATATCGCGTAGATTTATTACTAACGCCTACAGACACGTCAATGGTATCTTTGGCCTTTTCATGTCGAATGGAAATAAAACCTAATCAATGTTCGGCCAATGAAACGCTAAAAATACGACTTAAATTAAAAGAGGGAAAAATATAAATTGATAGTTAAGTCTTATTATGTCTGGAAATATATTAGTAAATAGCTTATAACTAGCCGAGTTAACTTGATTTTGATAAAAATGATTTCGAAAGCAATTTGCCTGGCTGGAATATAGGAGCGATGTCTCTGCAAATATTTAAGTGTCTACGTCTATGTAAAATTAACACACTAAACAGTTTTTTTTTAAATAACAATAATATTTTTCCTAAAATCTTCCACAGTGAATTTCACGACATGCACAGAATCATCTGATCTCATACTTAGTCATCATCATATTCAATTCCGGTATCTCTATGATGTTGGTACTTAATTATGTTAATGATTAAGTAACACTAACAATTACTATCATTATATGAATCACAGTGAAGCTTAGTAACCGGATCCACGACTTACGGATTCTTCAGAAAATTACAATAATGATCAAGTTCCATCAAAGTCTACAATACAATCTGTAAATGACAACACGATATTAAAGTTCAACGCCATTACATTTCTGCAAATCTTAAGGAAGACAATCCGTTCATTGTGTTTCTATAACAGCCCACACGTGTGAACGTTACTTTCCACAGCAACATGCTAATTCGCTGATTGTAACAATTTCGCGTTTATAGGCCGCGTCGATCTCGCTCGATTTCCAACAAAGGCTCACCCACGTGTGTTTCTAGCTTTATAATTAGTCGAAAGTGGGTCATTACGAGAATCAACGTACCCTAAGTTCACGCTCAGTTGAGTACCCACATATCATCGTAAAGTTGAAAAAGTAATTCGTAAATTTGAATCGTAAAACCGGTCCAGTGTGTGATGTGGTTTAAGCAGTAAAAGTGGCGTTGCGCGGGAGTCTCCGAATAGAACCTGATGTGTTTTTGATGTGCTTGCTTTTGTTATTTCCGTCTTTTGTAATAGCTCTGATATCAGATGTACTAGATTGTTTACATTATGTAGATATATATACGGTGGATTGTATTATTTTATGAACAGCGGTTGGATACAGGAAGCAGCTCAAAACTGCGCGACTTCTAAGTACTACGAAATTTAATAGAATGTACACGCTATGTTCATCATCTGCCTAGCCTTTTCCCAACTATGTTGGGGTCGGCTTCCAGTCTAACCGGATGCAGCTGAATATCAGTATTTTACATGGAGCGACTGCCTATCTGACCTCCACAACCCAGCTAATACTGGGTAATACTATACCCCTTGGTAAGACTGGTTGTCAGACTTTCGGGACACTGACTACCTGTAACGACTGTCAAAGATCTACAAATGACAGCCGGGACCAACGGCTTAACGTGCTTTCCGAGGCACGGAGGAAACTCGGTATGTAACGGGTGGTCACCCATCCACAGACCAACCTAGGCAAGCGCGGCTTAACCTAAAGATCGACCCGAGCGGCTGCTATTATTTAGCCACGAGCTCCTCTAGAATGTACACGCTATGTTGGTGTAGATAAATCAAGACATCCTATTGAAATTGCAGGTGTTGAATATCAGAAGGGCATGTCAGGGCCACCGCATGCCTCGACTGCGGGATCTCAATTAATCTCAATTATTTAGATACGGTATTTGATAGAACCCTCGGAGGAGCTCGTGGCTAAATAATATTAGCCACTCAGGTCGATCTTTAGGTTAAGCCGCGCTTGCCTAGGTTGGTCTGTGGATGGGTGACCACCCGTTTAAGTCAGTGTTCCGAAAGTCTGACAATCAGTCTTACCAAGGGGTATAGTATTACCCAGTATTAACTGGGTTGTGGAGGTCAGATAGGCAGTCGCTCCATGTAAAATACTGATATTCAGCTGCATCCGGTTAGACTGGAAGCCGAACCCAACATAGTTGGGAAAAGGCTAGGCAAATGATGATTTGATAGAACCCTAATCTATTCCGAAATGTGGTCATCGTTTCAAGTGTCCTGAAAAATAATCGTATAAACGTATCTTAACATCTTCAAAATACTAGTTATACATTTTATATTCACATATCAAATCATATTCACAGACATTATTTGAAACAGTTAAATTAATATTAAGCGTCTAATCTGAACAGCCTTCAAAGCGAACAATTTTGCGATCGTTCCAACATGATGGCCGCTCAATGCGTAAGCGCAAAATATCCGTGAAATTAATTATTATTGTTTCGGCCACAATTGTTTTTGAGTCGTCGACACGTATTTTTCACTCATTCAGCAGATTATAACTGTTCTTATACAGCGCCGTATGGCTATTCTTTATCGTGGCCAGATTCGGAACTAAAGCTGTTATTTTGTTTCTACAATAGAATTACCCATCCTGTTCAAATCAGTTTGCCGACGATTGTTGCCTTATTTAAGTTTTCAGGCTTTTGAATCGTACACTTTATTTTCATACATTAATTTGCTCACTGAACTGATTCGTAATGTTCATAATAAAACGTTGTGGGAAACCTTATTTCGCATTTGATACGTTGTTTTTTTAATTGGTGTTAGGGCCTCTGCCCTTAAAAAAAACTGTGAAAAGTACAGATATATAACAGAGGTTCTTTCACAGATATTTATCCCATTTTTAAGGATGGGAATTCATCAAATAACTTCCCCCACTCTGGGCGGAGCGGGGGAATATCAGACATTTACTGACTAAAACCCACCCATGTCCTTCTTTTGGCCTTTATGTTCCGGGGCCACGGTATCTCTTTCGAACGACCCGCAACCCCGGGTTTCTTATACCTCACTTTGCATCATCATCAAAGTGACAATGATCTTTAAGTTCTTGTTATAAAGTTGCTTTTGCGTTTTTGCTGTAGATAATAACGTAACTCCTGCATAATGTGCTATATATAAGTGTCAAACCCCTTGAATCGTTCACTTTCTTTACTTTCGTCAACACTAGAACAGGTTTCTAGGACTTCTACTACCACAATGTATGATCTAAAGGCTCGGTAAGCGTTGAACCTTGAAAACGTTCAATTAGAAGTAGGTGCAGTTGTAATGGATGCATAATGACACTTTTTATAGAATAATTTTGTTATCGGAGGCCGAAGACCGAAGATTTTACCAAAAATCTTAATAAATGGGAAGAGAGATATTTTTAAAAAGGCAAGTCGGGAACATTACGACATTCAGTATTTTAGTAAAACGCAAACAACTAAAGATGATTTCCTTCAGGAGTTCAAATGACTTATGTGCTTTTGTTAATTAATGGGTAATCAGAAGTAATCACAGAAGAAGATGCAAATCATAATCTGTTTCCTTTTTCCTGCAAAATGACGTTTCGTTATACAGGGGAAAATTAAAATGCCGTAAGGGACATTTAGCGTGCTGTTCGATTTTCATCTTACATCGTATAGCTGAAAGACGCAAATTTGCATTTGAAATGTCATAAACGTTATGCAGGTTTTGACAGGATGCCTGCCTCGTTGCAGATATAACATAACCTATATGAACTAGATTCATATATTCCTGATAATTAAGAAAATGTCTTACTTCCCGTAATTTCTCGGTTAAACTAGTTTATTAACCAATTACCTACTTTAATTACTGCTATCTGATGAAACTGGGCGATTAAGTTTCTGAAGTATTAAAAGTGCTACTGGTATTGGTAGATAAGTCATTTACTAGACAGTAGTCATTTATTTTAAACTTGAATACTACGTAGCTTATCCTTACTAATATTATAAAAGCGAAAGTGAGTTTGTTTGTTTGATCATTTGTTACATCTTCATGCCTAATGACCAAACCGATTTTCATAAATTTTGGTTCAGAGATAGTTGGGACCCTAGAAAAAAAGTGAGAAAAGGCGGAGAAAGACGGAAGAAAAGGGGAGAGAAAGATATTTTTTTGTTTTCGATCATCACCCGGTTTAAACTTAGAGTTGGCCCAAAGTAGCTATGCCACGCGGACGAAGTCGCGGGTGGAAGCTAGTAAGCTTATACAGGCTGTAAACGGACCCTTTACAAATCTGTCAACTAAGCATTCGTCAGATGATATTAAAAAATAACTCTACGCGCAAAATTATTGCTTGGACTCAGTGTAACGCACTCTAAACATTGTGTTAATGAGTACATTCAATAGTACGTGGGGATCCTGAAAGTATTTGAAGTAAAGTTAAAAGCATTAGAACAATTTTGAGCCTCAATATTTCCTTACCTTGAAGGTTTCAAGGAAGATCTAGAATATATGATTCTATAGATTCAGAAAATGATCTAGAACAAAAAAGAAATCTCTACGAGATGGAGAACAATTTAAGGGTAATCATTTGGGGAATTAATACTCCCGGTATTTGATTTTGAATGTGGTGTTTAAATAATGGTTATAAAAGATTCATGTTACATTGGCATTTGGCACCTATGAACTGCTCCCTGAATAATAATTGAGGTTAAAAGTTTCATACACTAACAGGCGAGTATTGAGTCTGGTTGACTAGGGAGGAGACATTGTTCTCGCAACCTAACCACCCTAGCAAGCTACGACAATGACAGACGCGTATAATCCCAAATTCCGTCTTCCAAGTTTACTTACAACAAAAAACCATCTTATTAATATTAATTGAGTAACAAATGATCTCGACACAATCACCAAAACCTTGAATCGTCACTATTTTAGTCCAGCACTTCAACAATGTCTAAACGAAAACACCCAACTTAAGCTGACCTAGTGTAGTACGAAGATGCAGAAGAATACGAAACCGCCTTATACTGGTTTTCTGAACCATTGATGAACGGCTTACTGTAGATACGCATACTACATAAGAACTTGTCACGACTTCCTACTATATACCAGTAATCGATGTACAGACGCCTGTACATCAAGCTACTACAATCTGTCAGATTTCTTTGATAGATTTTCGACTTTATTTCTAAAGTATTAGGTTCAAGGTTCATTGGGAAAAATTAACAGTTTCGGGTAGCTTGACCTTCTGGCGTCTGTACTATTGTGAGAAGTTCTTTTGTTTTGTCATTCAGCCCTGAGAAGGACGGACGGACGTAAACTATTGCCTATAATAAATCCCTGTGCAATAGATGCTTTATCTATTACAGATAATTCGTCTTTAGTTTCATGGTTATCGTCAAGGAGACCACTGCTTCTGCGAGAGTTATGGTTATTGTTACTTAAATCTTAACCCTGTTTAAAGTCTAGTAAGGTTAACATTGCTTTGTGGCCGAGAAGAATGTTTTCGTGATTAAAATTAATGCGAAACAATTTTTCAGCGTTCATTTAGAGAACACCGAGCGATGTTATCGGTGCGTTGTAGAATTCTTAGAGAAATTGAAAATCTGGAACGTGAACAAAACGAGGCTATAGCATATTCTTAATGATTATGTCTGCCCCATAATAGCTGCTAAGTTTTCCATTAACTACGTAGTCTAAATTAGAATTAGTATTGTTTGTTAATAGTACCTATTGTTTTTAGCGTATGTAATCTAATAAATTGCATAAAGTCTTCGGTTTCCCCTTCATCCTGACTGAATTCAAGTTCTTTTTTTCTTTCTCCATCCAGAACTTCGTCTTCCTGACCTTCAACATCCTCCGTAGTAAAACTTAAACTTGCAAGCAATAACGTTTTGTTACTACTGCCTAAAGATAAAAATCTTTTGCATGTTCACGACAATGTAATTTGTGAACCTAGTTTATATTTATGTTCATTGTGTGCTGGGAGATCGTAAGGTTTCTACATGACGTGTTGAGGTGTTTGCCCTTGATACGGATTGTGTTGCAGATTTCTAAGTAAAAGGATGATGGGATATGCTTTCATTATTAATTTAGTAGTATCAGATTGCACAAACAATATAAGATAACGCCTGTAATCCCCATAAGGTTTGGCAGTACTAACGTTTACCCAGTTGTATTTAGGACTGTGTTGCCATTATCAATTATAAAATACAGAAGTCTAGCTGCTACTAAGAAACTTAAGACGAACTTGTTAGAAACGAAAATCGGGACAAATAACCTCATGATCAGCAGTAGAGTTTGTAACGACAAGACAACAGTAAACTCAGACGGCAGAAAATGTGCCAATCTAAGTATTACAATAAGTTAGTTTGATATAAAGACAATGATATTTTAAATTTGCAATACAAAACTGCAGTTGCACGTGGCTAATAATAGTGATTTCCAAACCGTACAAGACGGTGCAAGACAATCTAAATATCTTAAGATAAGATGAAGTTTTAATGTTATTACAACGAATTATCTTTGAAGATTTCATTCAATCAAAACAATTAAACAGTACACTCGGAATAAAAAGGGTTCCCTCTATCTGGCAGAATCTTGATGCTCCGAAACTTATTTGGCATAACACACTTGGCATAATTTTCTTTAAACGAACATTTCAAATGCATAAAAACTATTTGATATAATTATCGTTTTGCATAATGTTTAAAACTTCGAATCCACAATGGCATACGTTTACGATGGCAGAATTACATTTAGTATAATTACGAATGGCAGAGTTCAAATTTCGCATAATATCGTTTAGCATAATGTTCATTTAGAGCGATGATTATTTGGTATAATTTCACTTTGCATACTATGCAGATGGCAGAATTGGCTAGGTTAGGTTAGGTTAAAACTGTGACCTGCTACGCACGAGCCGAGCGAGCGAAGCGAGCGGTGCCGCGGCAGCGGCCGGCGAGTGCCAGAAACGACTTTCATTAATAGAAAAAAGAGATTGTTTTTAGTAGGTTACCCGGAACTAACTATTTAGATTAGGATAATAACTTATTGTACCTAATAAATGACATTATTTCAAACTCAATTAAATAATAACTAAAATAAATGACAACAAATAATGACCTTTGTCATTATTTGTTGTCATTTATTTTAGTTTGATGATGATGATGGTGATTCTAACTATAAACTTTCTGCGATATGTCAATTCTGCCGTTTAATGATTATCGATATGAAATATATGCCAAAAGACGATTCTGACTGTGAACTTTCTGCGATATGATGTTTCTACTTTTTAAATATTATGGATATGAATTTTATGTCAAGAGATGATTCTGACTTACAAAATTATGAGTTTTGAATGTATGACAAATGAGTGTCTGGTAAACAATTTTCTGCGAAATGAAGTTTATGCTATCCGTTGTTATGCAAAATAAAATTATGGCATAAAAAGTTCTGCTATAAAGGGTGGACCCGAATAAAAAACTATTTTGAAAGTAAAAGACTATTTTACATTTTTGAGGGATTAATTTTGAATGCAAAGCCGAAAATCAAGTCAATTCTGACGAAATAGTACACAAAGACTATAACGACTCATATCATAAACAATCGTCTGTAATTAGATCAATGCGAAATGAACCGGACCGGACAATACATATTAAATTTTAATGACAGTATCAATCTAATAACAGAGACTATTTTACTATATTTTATAATTATAATCTCAGGAAAGTAGTTATTACTATAAGGTCAGCTCAGATACGCAATAAAAACAAATAAGTAGTATTGACAAATCGTCACAAAAAGGATTACGCTTGGAAGTCAATGACCCGTAGACTTGCTGTGACTAAGACATACAATGAAATCTAAGACATACAATAAAATCTAAGACATACAATAAAATCTAAGACATACAAAATAATATACCTCCTATATATTTACTAACTTTTAATAATTTTAGTTCTTGAAGCATTAAAGATGAACGAGATCAAGTGGTAGATTATGCAGACAAAACACTGATCATAGAGGTCAACGACGAATTATGCGAAAAAGCTGGCCACAGGGAACAGTGAGATTAGAAACGCTTCACCGACAAAAAAGGATAGAAAATAACTACTGGTACTAAAAATAACAACAAGATCTTTTAGATGTTACGTGATGTGAGTATACCTAAGTAATATTAGTAGCATATCTTTATCTTCCTCAGCTCGTTATTTAGTAATAATCCCAAGTTATTTGGGGCGGCGCAGCATGACATTCTCTTCTTTCATACTTTTCTTTTACTAGCCATGTCATCAGAGACCTCCTTTTGCCATATCCTCCTTCACATAATCTATCCATCATTTCTTTGGTCTTCATCTACTCGTATACCACCCAAATTCAAATTCATGACTTTCTTTAGCTTAGTTTTCGCCTTTTTTGACTATACACTTAGATCTAGGTGAGCTAAGTGATTCCTTTGAGCGATCATGCTGTTAACAAAACGTTATGACTTGCATACTTTACCACCAACCAGCTGACGTTAACTAGACCTTCATTTGTCTAACTACACAGAATTGTTGCCGGTTCTCACATTCCTAGAACCAAGTGCTACCGTATGCCTAATGTGTGATTCATAAGAAGCGGTATTTTGTATTCGCATTCAGATCTTGTGCTTTGTGACATCCTTTCTCTTGAAATATATCGCATTAGAGTAGAATACGTCTTATCTCATTTTAAAGTAGGATTTGGAATTAATTTGTAATCTCTATACTGCCTATTTGAAGAAGAAGAAATTAAAGTAATATTTCTTTATGAATGCTAATTTGATGTGAACTCAAAAGATATCTCTAAAGTGAATTCAAATTATTTAAAAAAACACAATATAAAGGTAAAAATTTAAACTTCATCTAAAGATGACGAAGAAGTTAGTTTGATTGTAAAATATTAGTCATTCCCTAGAGGAAGTCCTCATCTTTATTACTGAAATAATCACTACTTACCTGAGTAATTAAATTTATAATGGGATTAAGTCAAATAAATTTATTGCACTCAATAAAAAGGTTGATTCCCTTTTCGCCACGGAAATATGGAGAGCCTTGTGTTTGCTAATGCAGTCATTTCCCACAGTTTAATAACTTATTAATTAACCTGGTAACAAAACCATCTGTTGCAGTATAGACGGCTCCAAACGCTTTCATATTCAAATTTTCGGTGTTATCACATACGTCATAGATAATTTCATCATTAACATTGTCAAGGTTAGATTAGTCACTTTAGATGTTAATATTTGAAGCAGATTATTTTAGATTGTTATCTGGTTTTTTCCTGTAGACTTTATAGGTAGAGTTTGGTCACAGTTACGAGTAACTCTTGGTCCGTCAAAATGATCTTTATTCTTATTGTTATAAAGATGCTGTTGGATTGCTGTCAAGAGGAGAGATAACTTTATGAATAAACTGGCTAGGTACTTCATCCTTGTCCAAGTCTATCTTGTCTATTGCCAAAGATCTCTTCGCAAGTCGTGCACTAACTGTCTCTGCTCTTTCATCCATGATGTCTATTATCTGCAATATCTTGATTATTTCATCAAACTATTGAGCAATAAGTACTTCCGAATGCGGCAATGTTTGTCTATCGTTAATTTTAATTGTATCTCTTAGAGAGGCAATTAAGGAACTCTTAAGAACAACTACATTAAGATTTCGCACAATGCAGATTTCAAAGGTTTTCTTTGGTAAGCGCTCTCATGAAAGGTCAAGGCTTTGAAATTGTTTTTTTTGCATTGTTTATTTGATACCTACCTAGTTATTTTAAATGAATATTATACTAGCAATTAAACGAAATCATTTTCATACATAAATTATTATGTTTTATTATTTGGACAGCAGCTTTACTGTTGGGCAACAGTGAACAGAATAAAAACGTTTCCTTTGCTTGACATCTACAGATTTTTTTTTTCGATTTCCATTGTGCTTCTTAATTTAAAATTATAAAATGTAGATACATACGATCTATTTTTCATATCTTTAAGAGATGTGCTGAAAACTGGGTGAAACTGCTGGCCACATCTAGTTTTGTTTTTTTTTTTTATAAAACGTTTTAGGATTGCAAATGTTTCCACTGAAAGTTTTATGCACTGATAAAAATAACGTGTTTGCTGACAGATAAGCGCAAATCTGATAAAAATAATCCAATGTACTGACCACTTAAAGTATTAAGATTTATAGTTTTGCGTGATAAACACAATATTATTCCATTTGAACCTAGGCCTTAGATGACCAATATATAGTTCATTTGAGTTTAACACGCAAATCGGTTTGGTCTGCATGCTAGCTTTATCTCGTTTATTAGTACTTATTTATAAAACATATTGATCATTGTTGTTTTGCGTGATAGCTATTACAATAACAGCGCTGAAAATACTGCGTTTGATAAACGACTGCATTAACCTGCCGACTAGGTTACTATCAGAAGGGCACTAGCTCGACTGTTTGCTAAGCTGGGCCTATTTGACGCTCCGTGAGACACACAACATTGTCTTTTTTTACTTTATTGTTTTTTTTTGTTGTGTGCACTTGTACGAACACACGAATGATGTAACCAAGGTTCTGTAACAATATTCTGATTTAAAATAGTGTCCATGGAGTTTCTTGCCCATTCTTCTCCATAGAGATCTACGCTTTGGAATGGGCAACTGCAGTACTTTCACAATTATTATGCCTTGTGACTGGGACTGTGGCTTAATTTTTATTGTTGTCAATGTTTCGACAGTTCAAAAGTGCCTGTAACTGGCCCACTTGAAATAAATGATTTTGATTGATTTTGTTTAGTGTCAAACAAACATGTTTTTTTTTTCTATTTAGATACTAATCGGGTACCGATTAATGTATGGTATAGTAGGTTTTAATTTCAACTTGATACCTCCACGCGCCCCCGCGATAAAGTCTTGGCAAAGACAGACGGACATCAAAGTGATCCTATAAGGGTTCCTTTATTTTCCTTTTGAGGCACGGAACCCTAAATATGGTCGAAATGTAGTTGTACTATGATATTAGTTCTACCTTACCTTTCGGGTACTTATTAGAAATGATAATATTATTATGCTGACATGATCCTACTAATCCTATTTCTACTAATATTATAAATGCGAATGTTTGTGAGGATGTATTGATGATGTACAGTTTCATAACACATAGGATGCTTTTTTCTCGAAATCGCTCAGATTGGGTAAATAAATTTTATGAAAAAATATTATCAACGTATAAGTAAGTAGGTACTTTAATTACGTTCCACAAATTGGACCAAAACAATTTTCTTCGCAACAATTTTGTACCGTGTAGCACAATTATTCGTGATTGATGTAATTCACTGGCCTAAATATTTACAATATTGTCACGATAGGTAATTTCTTCACGCAAAAATATACCTTTGATTCGATTCGGACAAATGGATCGATTAATTGCGTAATCGTTGAAATTACGCTATCGACTTTTTTAAATCGAGAGAACTTGCGTCGAATGATTTGAATCGAGTCATAAATAAAATAGTAGCCAAGGGTACCTAGTTAAAATCGTGTGTTTTCTATTGTGCGTTATAAAATAATCATGGTATTAGATAGTGTGTCAAGGGCCATTCCGATATACGTGCAATGAAAATGGATATAAGTAATAAGGCCGAACTGTAATTGCTGCCAATGAATTTAACAGTTTTATCCTGGGATACCATGACTTTATAAATAATGCAATGGAATTCTATGTATTTTATACGTTTTCTAAACTGTTACTAATGATAATATATAATATCTTATTTAACATATGAATAAGCATTTCGTCCAACATTCAGCATAAATTATAACTCACTAGCAGGTTCACCCTTATAAGAGGGCCACCCTTGAAAAATAGATTACAACCGATTATCAGACAAACCAAATATGCATATAAAATTTCATAAGAATCACTCAAGCCGTTTCGGAGGAGTATGGCAACAAAAACAATTACATTCATGAAGATTTAATTTTGTTCATGTCACTTCACATCAAATTAATTTTGTAATGTTTATTAATGAAACTTCGACTACAATTGACGTACATTGGTTCTAAATCGAGTACAACACCCACACACAATCTAATAAACTTGTAACCTCAAATCCACATGATAACGGTTAATTTTAGTTACAAGAAGAACAATGATTTCCATCGTAAAACGATGTAATTGGAAATCAAACAAAAGAAAAACGGAATTTAGAACTCAAACAAGCGTTTGAATAAGAACAGCACACTTACAAACAAATAATGTATAGATATTTCAATGAGCATACTTATTTATTGGCAATAAAACAACTTCTAGCACATTCACCTGCCCGCGTAAATATTAAGCGACTATATTGAAAACAAACTTTGGGAAATTAACTGTGAAGCTAAATAATCACCTATTAAACTTGGCTGCGTTATCACAAATTATCTCGTGTATGTTTTATCTTACAGTGAGAGACAACTCAAGGCCTACAATAATCTTGGCAAAAGTTAAACCGAGCGATAAAGTATTCGACTAATGAAAATAATCAAGACAGTATAGCGTTTGGTATTTGTTACTATTGACTCAAATGCTTTAGACAACGCGGTATGTAAGGAACGTAACCTTGACATTGAAATTATTAACAGAAAACGTTAGTACACTAGTTGTAAAAGAAAAAATACAGTGCGTAAACATTCTTACATTAATACTAGTACTTTTGCGAATGGACAATTGTTATTGCCCGCGTTGATAATCTGTGGTCAATACTAAAACTATAAACCTTCATTAAAACTCTGAAAGGTAACCTTACATATAGGAATTGGCAAGAACGAATTGTTTATAATAGCTACTACCAAATTTATGGACTGTTCTTCTCCAACGACCTTCCTTAAAAGTACTGTATATAATTCATCATAGTTTTGTTAATAAACAAAATAACTATACATATCAACAATAATACACCGATTTATTTTGCACAAAATCACAACAACATCAAATTAAAACATAATTCACAACTCGACATTCCCAAGTTCAGTTAGGTCCGAGAACGCATCCTTGTGGTATCCCACAATTTCTTAGAATTGACTCGGTGCTGTCCCAGGCATTCGATTCGCCTACGGATAAGAGATGACCTTTAGGGCGGGGGACTGGTCGGACCGCATGCTTCTGCACTCGGTCCCATGTGGAATTTATAACGCGTCGCCGGAGCCGGCTTGCCGTCATAAAAATTCAACGTTAAAATGTTTCTTTACGTTTTAATTGAAATACTCTTTGTTGCAAGTCTGTTTTAAAGTGTTTTGACTTCTTGTTGTTAGTATTTGTGTTGTTTTTGAAACACTAACTTTAGTATTTAATTTTTGTTGAACTCTCTAGACGTATCATGGAATCGCTATTATTATTAATATTTTGACCTGTAGTCGGTCTTTAACTCTGTGATAAATATGATTTCTCTCAATGTATTCGAAGTTAACATTTTAGTAATCTATGATTTGAAAACATAATTAACAAATTAAATTTTATACCTGTTCTAGCAGTGCAATTAAAACAATAACCTTACTTCGAATATTTTCTAAAAATCGTCTATTCTTATTCTTGTAGCAATTAGATATGTAAAGTGATATCCATTAGTATTCGAAAAAAATACTCAGGTAGGTAGGTAGGATATTCATATTATAGTGAAGGGCATTTTAAGTTCTAAGCAGGTTTACATAGAGTAACTTTGGTCGGAATTGTTACTAACAACGTGGGTCTTGCTTCAACTTAATAATAGGTCTTGTTATTCATGTTAACTTACAAGGATTTCCAGATATTGCAAGGTTCAAGTTGTAATTATGAACTGGCGCAAAAATAATATCTACTGAGTTATTTTATATAGAGATAGTGAAGTGTGGATACTATATGCTGCCTTCCTATGGAACAAGACCTAAGTCGAATGGCATAGTGGAAAAAGCCCATGGTGACGACGATAAGGATGGTAGAATCTCAGGAGACTTCACATTAATTTTGGATTACTGATAGCTCAAAAATAATAATTTTATATTACATCTCGGTATTCCAGAATTTATGGTTGGTAAACAATCAAATCAAAGGCTTTTTAAAAATTTTCAACGTGTTCAGGCAAAGCAATAATTGAAACCCTTTTATTTTCGCACCACAAATACGAACCTAAAAACGTATCATTTTCAGAAAACGGTTAACCCGTTTACATTACAAGCGAACAAAGAAATACGGATATAAATACAAGCTAAACACATAAACCTCCTATTGGGTTTTGCTGACGTCGGGTAAAAAAACAAAATGCAAAATTCTTACTCCGCCAAGTACACACCTCGAAGTAAAGAAAAGTATTCAGACATCCACGAATATCTCAAATACCAACAATCAAGCTACAGAGATATTTCTTTCTGTATGAGAAACTACTATAATACTGTCTTGGAGCATTATTAACTGTGAATAACATGAATATGAACGTGGAAAGTTGAGCGATGACGTCAGGCTAATCTCATCATTTATGTGTGATGTATGAATATGTTATGAGGACATTGGCTTAAGATGGCGTATTTTTTTGCTTTAATGGAAGTGCGGTTTATATATTTTGTTTGTATATTTGTAGAAGGCAAGTTCCTAGCGGTTACGGTAAGCCCAGAAGGCGTGCAGACTGTGCAGAAACTTTAATGTATAAGTAGTAGAAGGTTAAGGGCATGCCAAGCTTTAAGGCTTGTATGTGCGTACCCCTGCAGTTACTAGGCACGTGTCTCAAAGATACAAGCTCGGATAACTATCCGAGCTACTGTTTACTCCACCTTTGAAACTTCAAAGGTGGAGTAAACAGTAGCTTAAGAAACTACTTGAGCAAAGTTTTGTTTTTAATAAAGAAAACTATTTGAAGAAACTTTATGGGTACGATTGAACACATGTGTGATTGAACACAATGAAAATTATGAATAACTTTTTTGCTAGCCTCTCAATTGTACCATTTCGGCGCAAAGGCATCCTCTTTCTCCTTTCAAACTTCACTATTGTGTGCGATATCTGGTCATGTCCGCCCCGATATAAGACCAGATCGTACCATAACCTTCGCTGGGCAACCTTATTACCGACGGCAATTTCCACCATTAGCCGAATTAAATTATGTTAAAGTTTAACCAAAAACTGTTTGATTTAATCAATCACCACCTATATTAAACCTATAGATTTGCCTACCTTCATCAGTAGCCTCTTATAAAACATCGAAAGTAAGAAGTAAGACGATAGCCCTGTATGTAATTATAGATGCTTCTAAATCAAATGATTTGTAATAAAACTTCATACATCTAACATTACTAATTACACACTTTCTCCGCTTTTCTCCGCCAAGAGATTGGAACAAAAATGCAATCTGCTATTAAATTGAATGATCGCTGTATTTCCTTCGAAATATCAAGAAACGCTCTCTCTTTTGTGTTGATTGAGCTTGTTCTGATATTGGCGTAGATTTTAATTTGTGCTATTTTATTACTCCAATAGGTTCAACAGCGGCTATAAGGTTTCAGGTTGGAAATAATGTTTGCAGTGCCTATCCAGCGTAATGGAGATTTGGCGCGTTTTTCTGACTGAACGTGAGGGGTGATTCTCGTATTTTTAAGAACGGTCGCATTCTTAACTGGGTTTCATCTGTCAAAAGCACTTTTTTTCCTACCAATTTTTTGTTAAGTTTTCGGCACTGTTTTACGCCGAGACAAGATTGTCACTAGAATTTAGTTTTTTTTTACTAATACGGGTATTGGTCTTCTGGTATCTAGGTACCGTACTCATAATTTGGACCTCTGCTTTTTTAAAACTATATTTATGATTGTTTTGTTTTGGTGCTACCTCATACGATGCTTGTAAAAAGAAAACTTACGATTTACATATTATAACCATGCTTGGAACACATTTTTTATTGTGTCCAATACGAACGATAAATTCTAAATGAATTCCTTTATTAATATTAATGTCGGACTATTTACATTATTTTATAACTATCTAATGTTTGTTTAATACGATAACTTTCGGAGTTTCGGTTCAATCCGCAATGTGTACCATTGTATTGATCTCTCTTTACTTTGTGTGGGAATCTAAACATTTTCACACGGGTAATATATTTCGGTTTTGTCCGTTTACATCAAACGAAGACTATTGTTGTTATCTTGCATTATAATAGGTATTAGTTTCGGTAACAATACTTTAATCTGTTAGGTATAAGACTAACAATGAGTTACTTAACACCGTGTGTCCACGTAGAGTATTGTTTTTGCGACTAAGAGTCGTTTAATTGAACTTTTTGCCACTTTTGAATCGCAAAATTACTGAAGTAATTCTTCGAGCGACATCGACAGTATTATTTGCCTAACAGTAATGTAAAAGTCGACAGCAGGTAAATACTTCCTGACGTGACGGACAGTTAATGTGTTAGTTATAAAGAACAGATTCAACATTGAAATTTCTGCATAATGCAAGTGAGTCAACAAAACAACATGGCCACAAAAACGTTACGTTCGAACGAAGTCATTGTTTGTACCTTGACTGCCAGTTACTACAATACCAGTCGGTTAACTAAATTGACAAATACTGTTTTGGTTAAGATTGGGTCAGCAGCAGATCTGATAGCGATCCATTTTAATTGACGGAAACGAGTTACGGAACCTGCATGTACGTAGACCTTAAGTAGTTCTGGTCAGTTAATTACTGAAATGACTTCGTCCGAAAACCGTACCGTTAAAAGGCACAAACAAAGCAATCTGCCAAGCAGTTTAGCAAATCAAACAGCCTGTTTCATCACATCACAGTCACGACTATGTCGAACTTAACGACACGACATTCAGATTCCAACTTTTGAATGCACCAAAAGGTCTAGGCTATGCGGCATGGCACTCACCGTTGGTGCCAAAATAGTCATCCTTATCCGTTAAGTCATGCTGGAAACCATAAGCAGGGAGCCATGCATGGGAGCCCGGGGGCTCGGGCCAATCCGAAATCCGGACCTCCTCCATTTGGACATGAACACAACACTGCACTCCACCAGTAAGTTTACACTGTTAGCACGATCATGCATGGACTACCTCTTCGTTCGTCCATTAGGTGGTCATTTAGGGCGATAACGGTTGGTTGTGCGGCTGAGCACGAGCAGCGCGGCAGGTGTACTTGTCCTTTCACAGAGACGCGCGCGCGCGGCGGGGAACGGCGGCTGACTGGCGCGCGGCCGTCGTGGCGCGCGCGCTGCGATCTCTCCAACCGATATCTATTGCTGTAAAAAAAACGCCAGACGCCATCGTGCCGCGCCTCAGCTGTGCTTTTGCCTGCTGCCCCTTGAACGGAAACTGAATCGACAAACGCGAAACTAGATTTACGGGCTGGGAACCAGTTGTATGCGTGCTTGTCATTTGCTTGTCATTTGGTAACAATTAAGAGGACATTCTTGAGCCAAAACAGGCAACTTCGGAACCTGTCCAGACAGATGTTTTGTAGAATGCTTAGGTACCTGTTGTAGGGTCTTAAGACATTTTGGCGGCATGCCAATGTCATCCTCTGTACAATTTCATGTTCCCTAAAAACTTGACCACATTTTGGTTTTATTTACATCCTCCACAGTCTTTCCAACTATGATCCCGACGTCCCGTGGCTGCTGTCTCTATTGTAGAACTATAAATATTTTGGATTACTATCCCAATTAGACCCGTGTTTTATGAATTGTTGGAGAAAGGTGCAGATGTGTTTTTGGGTACCTTTTGGCATCATAATCAGGGTTGCCGTTAGCTGATGGGCTACGTATATTTATTCAGCACCTTCTAATAGACTACATTAATTAGTACAGGCCTACTCTTATATCCTTGACCACATCTCTTGAGCCTCTGAAATTAACATGTTCCTATAATAATTGTTTTTGTTCTGGACTCTGGGACTGCAAGATGTATTTATACCCTCCATACCTTGCCAATCAGTTATGTCTCAATGAATATCATTACTTTTATTATAACAAATCCTACTGAACAATATTCCTTATGTTACATCAGCGCGTAATAACACCAAAGCTTGACCTTTGACCGCTATTCAGTCAGTATACAGTTATTCAAAACATTCTCTCCATTAACTGTATAAGTGCCGAATTAATCGTCAAACAGATCACGATTACCTTACTTACATTGAATTACAGCACGCCATAGTAAATATAGAGAAAGTATGGCGGGACACAAAAAAGTGGTGCGTGAGTCTATGGCTAAATTTGAAATTAGAGTATTGTGAAAAAAAACAGAGCTGTAGATCACGTAGGACCGCTTTTACTTATAATATCAATTTCATACTTTTGATTGTACGATTTGAATCGTGAAATATTATTGTAATAGTTTCTAATATTAAGTTTCTTTTGTAGAGAAAGACTTCTTGCGAATGGATTTGCAAAAATACAGTATTGAAGACAGCAGTTTTCTGGTATATCATTTTGACTGTGTCAATAGTAACCGTTCACATTTATAACTTCTTATTTACAATAAGATTTAACAACACATAACTTTCGAGCATTGAAAGTTTTCCGAACAAATGACTGTTCCTGATAGTCTTTCTTCGTGCGCTCTATACCAAAGAACGTGTCTAAGAATCTAGAAATTCATTCACATACATTATAATTCCCGATTAGACGCGTAGTCATTAGATGGACATTAAATGATTCTACAATCAGGTTGTGCGATTATAAAAAAACAACATTTCCATTGTAAGAGTTAATGTAAAAATAATGTGTTGTGGAGCTTTCTTGCTTGTATTTTCTGTGGTTGCCGGTAACGGCTCTTGAGCGATAAACTTACTACTTTTGACCTTTTAGAAAAGTTCATGGTTCTAATTCTTTGGGTTGGTGTTCAACATTTTTCAGATGTTATTCTGAACTCATTATATTAATTAATCGTGCTAGTATGTAGAGCAAGCTCTAAGTATTACAATATTATTTTATTAGAAATAAGTTACACGTTACAATATTAATCTTTAGTTTATAATCTTATTTTTTTCCACGAAATAACAGAAGTATTACAAGAAAGAAATAAACAAACGTAAACGGAAAGGAAGGATAAACAATAAAAATAAACCTGAAATGTCATACTTACCAATTCTGGAAAGCGCTCCACGTCGTCATAGAACTTAGATCAACACAATAATCAGGCTCAAGTAATTTAATATACATTTTTTTTTATTTGTTCTCATTGAGTGCGAAAATATTTAAATTTGTAAAATGTGTATTGTAAGATTCTGATATTTTGCAAAGAGCCCGTTCCACAGCATTTGTTCTACACTTTTCTATGAAGAACAAGCGGGCACACGCACTTCCCGCAGTTAAACAGTCCTAAGTACTACTAATATTTTGAAATTAAATCATACATATATAAAATGAGCCACTAATTCCATAAACTATCCCATATAAGATTTTATCCTAAATTTCGCCACATTATTGGTAGCGACGCCGACGGTACCTAATTATTTCTATTAATATAAGGTAACAAGGTACTCTAACGATCTAAGAGTATTAGAATTATGACGTTATGAGCCAAATGACGAACTCACCGGCTTCAAACAGAAATATTAAAGGTTACTAGGACACGAATGACGATGGTAATAATTTGGGCAGAGTGTAATACGAGTAAATGCCACACAAATTTGGAAAAGATGGCCGTGTAGTCGACGCGTTCATGTACCACGCGCGGCACAAAGAGTTGTCAGCAAAGCAGAGGGGCTTGCCAGGGCCACTGCCTGCCGACGTTGCGGTTTATTCGAAGGAGATACCGCGGCTTCGGAACATATAGGGCAAAATAAGGAACATTGATAAGTTTTATTCAGTAAAAATTAGTCTGACGCTCCCTTCCACTCCACCCAGAGCGGGAGAAATTAGTTGATGATTTCCAATTCGAAAAAAAGAGTTGGAAATGATGATTATGTAAAACTTGCGAATAAAGAGCCCAGGCAGTGACTCTACCTGTAATAAAGATGAAATGTTTAAGCTACTGAAAAAATTACACGGATCCTGCTGAAATCCGCTTAAGAATTTTTAACATCCTCTAACGTTTTCAAGGAATTAAAGAAAATTAACATAAAGATTGAAAAAATAAGAAACAAAATGTCATGACACACATTTGATAAATAGTATTAAAGCTCCAACTATTTCTCAACATCACTTAATTAGGCACACAGCTATGCACCCAGAATCCAAGCCCATTTTTCACAAGAACCATTACAATACATTTCGAAACACGGAACTCGGTCATCTACATCTTACGTAACGTTAATAGCTCCTTATATTCCCTTTGCTGCGTAAAAAGTAGAATTTAAGAATATAAACAGCTTTTTGGCGAGATGCCAGCTTTCTAATATATTGTCCTAGAACTTATTTTAGGGATTCCACTATCAGACACGAACTAGAAACTATCATAACTGTGACTGAAAATTGGTGTGAAAATCTCAATTCGTGGTTTACTGAACATAGCATGAACAATGTGGACATGTGATGCAGAGGAATGTTAAAAAATATTGTGATATTTTGATACTATGATGTAAGTTTTCTTTTTTTAAGAGTAGAATGGCACAAATATTGATGCATTTACAGTAAAATTATATAGAAATAATGAATATCACGACGGCTACCAGCCCGTTTAGATTTAAGGTAAAAGATCGCGAACACTTACGTAAGAAGTTGACAGACTCATCTCAAAATTAATGTGTTGTCCGTTTTTCATCATATTTAGTAGCTTCTCCTTACTTTTGTATATTTTCTATGTATTAAATACGTAGTAGGTGCAATGTGTCAGGTAAGATATTTCCTGTTACATTGCACCTACAATGTTTTTGTCTCTGCATCACCCTAAGGTTGACTGGCAAAAAAATGCCTAAGGCATTAAGTCGCCTTAGTACAATGCGTTTTTACTTGTGCATGAAGTTTTTAATAAATAATAATAAAGGCAAGAATTGGGATGACTAATAAAATAGGGCTATAGAAGAAAAAAACATGTTACCGCTTCCCCACAGAAATGAGAAAAGGGCAGGATAATGATGATGATCCAAATAAAACATAACATTTTTGTTCTAGTATTTCAAAATTTTGTAAAATAGATTCAGTTAGTTGCAAATTTCTAGAGTCGGTCAGTAGGCCTACTATGATGTCTTAAAGCAGAACTTATTCCACTGAGTGAAAGAGATGGTGCTAGACACCCTGTATAGCTCTGTCTCTTTCCCTCAGCGGAATAAGTTCTGCTTTAACACGTCATGGTAGGTTAGCTGCTTGTAAATCTGGCACTCAATCGTTGCGCGCGTCTGTTGTATTTATCTTTCGTACGATATATCTTTTGTGTTTCAGTCAACTGTTTACGTTGGGACTGGCTGAAATAGACTGTCAGTCAGTCTATGATTGATCACCGCGGGAAACATTCGGGCTAAACTATTATTTGCTGCAATCACACGCCAATGACGTCCCAATGATGCGTCACTATTCTTATCTTCTCTGGACCAATCATAGTCTTAGTTATTTGTATTATAACTTCAGTGAGACTTTCATAAAGTAAAGACTTTTTTTGCTGGTAGGGTGTCCCAAAGTTCTATTTTTTAGGGTTCCGTACCTCAAATAAACAGAAAAAACGGAACCCTCATAGGATTACCTTGTTGTCCGTCTGTCAAGACCCTTTTACTCGGGAACGCGTGGAGGTATTGACTTGAAATTAAATCAAAACACTCAAGCCTGTGGTTTTATTGTTCTGTGAAAATCAACCCTCTATGTATACTCAGTCAAAAGATATGGCTGTTTATGTCGCATGTTGTACGGAACTCTCGGTGCGCGAGTCTGACTCGCTTTTGGCTGTTTTCTTTTAGATAACATTGCTTTTTGTGACTAACTTCTGGCTAGATATACTTTACCAAACTTCATAGGCCCACTGACTAAGCAGAATGATCTGTCAAATGAGATAGATGTATCTGATTATACTTACGATAAAATGGCACATACAACAACGTAGGGTAAAGAAGAAACTCACCATAATAAACGTACACATAATCCTGAAAGAGCAACATGTTCCAACAGCAAGAAGTTAGCTAAAAGCGAAACCGCTAAACACTTATTAAATCAAAACGAAGCATATTTACTAATGTTTCGGAAGCTTTGGAAAGAAACTGGCTATTACAATGATGCATTACGTTCCCACAGAATTGCTTCTGGCTCTACGCCAATGAATCCGACAAAGTATTTTGTAGTGTTTGTTTTGAACCATTCTTGAGTATAAACGACAACACATGAAGCTATAGTAACCAATTTATTCAGACATCTCATCGTACAGGAAATATGTACAAAACGAGGTTTTACTATACTGGAAATGTAAGCTTGATGTGTCTTACTATGTACGTTCTATCTTCTATGTAGCTTGGTGTAAGCAGAACGCTACTTGAATGCAAAGTCATCTTAACGGTATTTGGACTTGAAGTTGTAAACTTCATTCTGCATAAAATTGTAAGTATTCTAAGAACTATACACATTGACTACTGTGTTGATCATACGGTTAAAAATAGGTTTGTCATCGAGTTCAGTTTACTTTATAACATTTATTTGAAGCATTTTTTTCTGAGTTCGGAGTCCTGGGTTCGGTTGACGGGTAGGGCAAAGAGTGATATTGGGATTTTCCACTAAGAATTTTACAGTTCATGCCCGGAGTTTGGAAGTTGGGGGTACGATATCCACGTGCCTCGGAAAGGATGTAAAGCCAGTCATTCTGCGCCTTTTCTCTTTTCGATCGTGTCAGATTGCCGTCCCATCGGACTATGAGAGAGAGAACAGAGAGTGCACCTGTGCGCACACTCGCCTGTACTATAAATATCTCCTGCGCCAATGGCTAATCTACGCTGAGACTGGCAGCCTGCAAATATTGCTTCTTTTTAAATCCTAAACGTCATCCCGAACAAATTCTACCGCTTTTTCTTTGCTCAATATATCAGTAAGACCTTCAACACTGGCCATAATTTATTCCTCGGCTATTTTATCAACTGTCACATTCAAATAAAGAACAGCGCATTCTTTTGTTTTGTTTGCAGCTACGACTACTTGCAATGCTAGGATAAAGTCCATAATTCTGCATAAGTCAAAACGAGTTAGGGCTACGGGGACAGGCTTTAAGGCTAACCCTACTTGACTGCTTCGCGGGATGCAACTGCCTCATAAATATTTAGTATCACAATGCACCTTTTATTTGTTGTCATCTTAACTACATTATTGCAGAAGGCGATGTTACTTCACTGTTCGTTGGAGTCGAGTTAGAGTGTAAACCGCAGCTAGGAAATAACGTAGGCTTTGTCGATTAAGTCTTATTTATAAGATTGTGTTGCATGTAAGTTATGTTACGTTTGTGACTTTGTTATAACTTGTAGAAATTATGCATGTGGTTGATAGAAATATTGCATTTTTATTCATATAGGGTGTTTCACACCATCTTTATCGTCCATGTTCACAAATATGTCAGCCGCAATTTTCTCTCTTCAAATTGTTGATCATTGTTTGTCTAGAATCTTCTTTCTTTCTTCAAGACATTGTTTCTTTGATACAACGGAAAATATTGTAATATGTGGTAAATAAATAATTAAAAATAAAACACTTTGGATTACTTGCTTTAATGTGGGAACAATTTGTTTTCATTTTCTTTGAAAATTATTTTATTATGAACATGTCTTTATTGCTAATATCACTGCTTGTTTGTGGTTAAATCTAATGATAATAGAATGATTAAGGCAGTATTGTGCTGGTGTCAACTGGAATAAACCCACAAATGTGCAGCATTACCGGTAAGCCTAGAAACGCTGTGGTCGCGAATCACGCGGGAAAGTCAGGCGCCCCTATTCTGATGAGAATGAATCGTGACAAACGTTAAGTCGGCTTTTGATTCGAATGTGGATGTTTACTTAAACAGTACCCATAGAGAGTTTACGTAGAAGAATAGGATTAGTCAACAAAACTACGGTTTATGAAAAAAAGAATAACAAAGGTACAGACCGGCACATCAAGCTACTACAATCTGTCAGATTTCTTTGATAGATTTTCGACTTTATTTCTATAGTATTAGGTTCAAGGTTCTTTGGGAAAAATTGACAGTTTCGGGTAGCTTGACCGGCTGGCGTCTGTACATAACTAATTATTTGAAAGGTATAAATATCGGCATTTTTATAAAGAGGTTTCATTAGGTCAATAAATAGTGCTGTTTTTGATTACTACTCGGCAATTTTAAGTCGAGTTCACAACTACAAAACAAACAATACATGCGACGCTTAATTTTTAACCAATCATATCAAGTTACAACTCTCCAATCCTCTTCACACATTTCCCCTAATCCGTGAACAAATATTTAACGTATCACTTAACGTGTTCTAGTGGAATGTTACACCCAGAATAAGTCCGCAACAGTATTACGCTATGTCGTAAGGTTTCCGACCGACACGGAAAAAACTCGCAAGCCAACGGGAAAATGAGGAAACTATAATCCACTTTCGTTACGAAATCTACGGCGAATCAGAATAAGTACGTTTTTAATTAGTAATTAAATACACGCGTAGGTATGTCGGGCACACACATGTGTGGATCATTAAAGGGGTATTTAAGTGCGAATGCGTTCCATCGATCAGATTTTAACGACGCACTTCGGTGTTTTTAAATAGAGTTGTTAATGTACCTATATAATTAAATGTTACCATTTCGAAAAAATAAAAGTTGAAACTAAAAGGTTGGTCATTTCTGAAACATTTTTTTTTTTGTCAGAAATTCGGTCCCATATTAAAACGTCCGGACAGATGACTAGGCCGCTCGATCCGACCGGTCTAAGGACCTTTTGGCTGACCAGCTTGTCAATGTGCATGAGAATGCGAAAATGGGTTATCACATTTTTTTTAATAAATTATAATTTAATGAGACAAGTGATCAGATACAAAATAAATTGATTAGGTTCCGAACTACTTTTATAAAAAACTAGCTTTTGCCCGCGGCTTCGCTCGCGTTAAATTCGGGGTAACACAGTTCCCCTCCTGATTCGCAGAAACTTGCTACTTGTAGTGTTCGCCCTTGCGCCTTATTTATTGAAATAGCAAAGCTAAGTTTTCCCTTTTCATCCCTCTTTCTCCTTCATATCTCCATCTTTTTAAAAATATAGCCTATGTCCGTCTCCAGAGTCCCAACTGTTTGTACCAAAATTCATCAAAATCGGGTTAGCCATTTAGGCGAGAAGACGTAACAAACAAACAAACTCGCTTTCGCTTTTATAATATTAGTAAGGATTAGATTTTTCATCCATTGAAATGATTTCAATTAGAATTCGGTTATTTATCTCACCAATAAATATCTGTCGTTTTCTTTGAAATAATTCACGTCAAAATAAAAGGAATCGTAAAATCATCTAAATGTTGACAGTCTCTGCACTTTCTCGTAGTTTTTTTATTCTTCTTTTGCAGCTGAGCCGATGTCGACTATTCTGCCAGCGTTATTTGTAGTATTTATGAGTGATCCTTTCTCCTGTGTTTTCTCAGTTGAAATACTGATGGTAAAACAATAGAAGAATGGTTGTCACAACTGGCAAGCTCCTGTCAGAAGATAATGTTGATATCTATAAGTGGTAAGGCATTCACAATTTAAATCGTCAAATGAGCCTTCAATGCACTCATTTCGTGTCAAAAGAGTTAGTATAATGTTACCGACCTAACCAAAATTTAAGCTAAAATTGTTTTACCTAGGCTAAATTGGTGTACTTGTTTATTTTGATGGAATATGCTTACCCGAAGTATTTGGGATCAACTTGGATGTAGCGTTCGGCCCGCGCGGGGTCACAGTTCCAAACTTACTTGACCCATTCAGCTGAGGTGCATCATCATGGAACAATAGATGTGATATTTAATACAGCGATGCAATTTTATTGAAATGTATGAAGTGGTAAGGCAGATCTAGTGATATAAATATTTGATTGTTATAAAGTGGTTCGAAATAATGTAGGATTGTTGATGTAAATACAATAAATAATACTATGTGTGAGTGCAGAACTTAATTAAAGTTATTATTTTAGTTATCTTTACAATATCTTATCAGAATTGATACATGATTAACAAACAAGCTACTTGTAGAATAACACTAACAATGATCGTACAAACGACGGCAGGCCAACCTATACTTAACTATTATAACCTGATCTCTCTACTACGAATCGCACACCGCAGTAGAGAGATCAGGTTAAAATGGTTTTGTGTAGTTTGATGTGCCGTTGTCTGTACATTAAAGAACTTAAAAGTCGCATAAGGTCGTCATACTTATAAAACAATATCCTATTTATAACTGCATATGATACTGGTATGTAATTTAAACAAAGTGCGTCTCTCATAATATAATAAAGAGAACCGATCAGTCGATCATTGCAATCAGTAGGGTTACCATGACATCTTATAGCAGTTCTTATTCCTGTGTGAGAAAGACGATGTTGCTAGACACCCTGTATAGCTCTGTCTCTTTCCCTCGGTGTAATAAGTTCTGCTAAGACGTCATGGTAGGGTAGCTGGAAGTCATTCACCATAATGTCTTAAACTGCTCCGTTGCGTTAGTCTCGCGGACGTATGCGTGAATGCCAAGTAGCGTAGAGGGGCCTGCCAGGGCAACCGCCTGCCGGGGTTGCGGGTTGTTCGAAAGAGATACCGTGGCCCCGGAACGTAAAGAGTAAAAGAATGAACATGGATGGTTAGTCACTAAAAGTCAGACCCCCCCCCCCTATTTGATGATTACCCATCCATTAAAAAAAATGTTATGCATTCTATGTATGTAAAATAAATAAACTTGTTGAACGTTACAGATAATTTTAATGCAGACAAGATAAACTTAAACAATTAACACTTTAAACAAATACATCCAAAAAAACAAATACATCACAAACAAAACTCGGAAGCTTTCATATCTTTCTTCTATAAAACTAGTACCTATATAACCCGCCTAATCCTAATGGCTTGACATGTCAAAAAGAGAAAGGACGCGTTCATTTCAAATAATTCGTTGTAACTCCCTTATTATACGGCGGTGACAGCTGTCTTCAGATAACCGGGAAAACAATGCACGACTCGAAAATATCGCGTCATCAAGATTGGGAGATAATACGGAACGTGCACTGGGTTCCGTATTGGATGTTTATTTTTATGCTGAATCGTTTTTGTGAGCTTATTTTTATAGTTGTTATGATCTCTTTTTTTCTATCTTCTCCTCAACTCTTTGTCATGCTCACTAAATGTCTCGCTGATGGTGGCGTGTGTTGGGTCATTTAGTTCCCTTCAAAATGGAGCTTAATGGGGCTGATATATGCGTCATATTCGTGAACAGGCGCTGTCAGTCGGTGATGAATTCATCTATTAAACTCTCGTTTTGGTTTTACTCTGGACGCTCTTAATGTGCTCTTTTTTCTACATCTTGCTCACATATATGTATCATCTCAATATGAATGAGGTACCCATGATTTTGTAAAAGTATTATGATTTAAAAACAGTGTCGATGGAGTTTCTTGTCCATTCTTCTCCATAGAGATCTACGGTTTGGCTTTGAGTTTGAGTTTAATCCTGAATCTCAATTTACCATGCTAGTGAAATTTGTATAATTGTGTAAACGTACTAGCTGTGCCCAGCGGCTTCACCCGCTGCTCACTTAGGGGTATGAAAAATAGATGTTGGCCGATTCTCAGACCTACCCGATATGCACACAAAATTTCGTTCAAATCGGTCCAGCCGTTTCGGAGAAGTATGGGAACGAAAACTGTGACACGAGAATTGTATATATTAGACTAGCTGTGCCCAGCGGTTTTACCCGCTGCTCACTTAGGGGTACGAAAAATAGATGTTGGCCGATTCTCAGACCTACCCGATATGTACACAAAATTTCGTTTAAATCGGTCCAGCCGTTTCGAAGGAGTATGGGAACGAAAACTGTGACACGAGAATTTTATATATTAGATTTTAAACAAAACATAGGAGGTATTATATAGCAATTAAACACAAGGGATATAGTCGGTAATCGCTTCACTACGTATGTGGTATAAAATGCATCCAAATAGGAAGTTATCAAACATGATTCATCGGGGTTTACACATAACACAACACAACGGAATCCTAAAAATGAGTTGGGTATTATGTTCGAAACGAAAGTAGTGATCCATTTTGATAAAGTGAAATAGTTTATCATAAATAAGATTAACGTTAATACTTCAAGTGAAAGTTTAAGGTGTTGAAACTATAGATAGATCCCAAACATAGATGATTATAACGAATAGAAATAGGCACAATAGATAAAATTGCAGGAGCTCATGGCTAATAGCTGCTGTTCAGGTCGATCTTCGGTAACCCACACTTGCCTAGGTTGGTCAGTGGATGGGTGTGAGTGGATGGGACCACCCAAAACATACCTAGTTTATTCCGTGTCTCGGAAAGCATGTTAACCGTAAGTTCCAGCTATCATTTGTAGATCTTTGATAGTTGGCTCCAAAATGACCAGTCTTACCAGTATTCAGATAAATCCGGTAAGACTGGAAACTAACTGTATACAGTGGATTAGCTGAAATTGCTAAAACGTTGTTAAGCCTTTTTTTTGCGGATGTGTAATCAATAAATAACTTCCTCCGGTCTGGGCGAAATGGGGGGAATGTCAGACTAATACGTATGTCCCGGGGCTGCGGTGTCTCTTTCTTACATCCCGCAACCCCGGACGTTGTTAAGCATTGATTTATCACGGAAGAAGCGGAAAAAACCATTTTACAACAATCACCCTTATCAAAATGATTCTCCGACAATTATTCCAAATAATCATCATGTGATACATTATTTTTATTATTATAATACTTTCTTTATCACTGTCACGTTGTCGATGCACGTTCCTCTGAGCGTGGATCGTGAACCGCATCTGAAGACGTCACGGTATCAAGCTACAAGGCAAATCGGATCGAATCTGCGTAGTTTCGTACTGCTAAATTCCCAATTTAGTTCGGTTTTACGATGCCATGTAGCTTAATCTTAGAGTCGTTGAGTAATAAAGTCGATAAAGGAAATATTTCTAAGATGTGCTTTCCTGAAACGCATACTCCGCACGTTGTGTGTAAAAACACGTTTTTCTTTTTCAATCTAAATGATATCGGTGCTTATCTGGCTAATCTAAGAAGAAACAGCCGAAGAAAACGGAGGACACAGTGTCTTTTAAAGTCAGATAAAAAATTATTAAAATCATTTCATTTCGGGAATTATACATCCATATTTTATTAGTACTCCGTAACATGTAAGTTCGACAAGACACGAATAAACGGACAATCAAATTTCCCTGCAATGACATTCAGGAGAGTGTTGTAGCTGCCTCGGACCGTCTGGCCCGGACCCTCTGCAGCAGCAACGCGGCACGCTTACGTCTGATCGCTGCAAAACCATCAGTGTGGGCATCCGCAAACATTCCCGACGCACTGCAGAAGCGTGGCTGCCCTAGCAGCATCCTGAATGCATTGTCGTATTAAACTCGAAGAGCATTGGTTATATTATATACAGCATAGGTTACACGTTTAAAAAATATATTGTCTTGGTCAGAACATGCAGGCTAAACTTAGACTCCAGCTGCAACAATAACTATTTGAGTATTTGAGCACTGCGTCCAATTCTAATTCTAACAACAAAGTCCCGCAAGATGATTCGAGTTGGATATAAACAATTCAGTTGATCCAGTTAAGTGTCCTTAAAACATAATTTCGATATCTTATCGAGTTCTCGTGATGTCGTGACCGACGGCAGTTTGTAAATTTCAATCATCTGCTGTTTTTATCGATGATCTCATTTCAACAGGTGCCTTATGCGTATTGGAAAAGTGATGCAGCTACCCTACCATGACGTGTTAAAGCAGAACTTATTCCGCTGAGGGAAAGGGACAGAGCTATACAGGGTGTCTAGCACCATCTCTTTCACTCAGTGGAATAAGTTCTGCTTTAAGATGTCATAGTAGGCCTACAGTTAGACGAACGCTTTTATGAATAGTCGCTCTTATTTTGTGGGCTACTCTGCGGTAATGGACCGTTTTCAACACTTGTGCATAAAGATGGCTTTTATATTCGTTATTTTTGGAGGAACCTTTAGTCATTATAGTCTAGTAAGTGGGTAACCCAATGTTAATAACCAAAACTAACTTATGCCTGCGGCTTTGTTTATTAAATTGCATGTATCTTTGCAAGTTAATCTGAAAAAGGTTATGTTGGTCTCTTATACGCTGTTTTATTTGCCGAAGGGAAATTATCAAATCCCATCCCCCGCACTAGACCGAGCGGGAGGGGAGTGTCAGACTAGTACTGACTAAAACCCATCCATGTTCCTTCAACTGCCCTTTATGTTCCGGGGCCGCGGTATCTCTTTCGAACAATTCGCAACCTTGACAAGGTCTCTTATACCCTTAATCCCTGAGTGAACTTCCTTATTTAAGATGTCGAAAGAGATGTGTGAGAGTGGCTGTGATATCACCTTATCCAGGCAGTTTCAGCAAACTTTCCCTTTCAAAATAAGAAAAGGAAATCGCAAGGCAATCAAAACAACATCTTATAATAAAATCTACTACAAACAGTAGATTTTCTTGGAAATCTTATTTATAGAAAACGTTTATTACGTGTTTTTTTTTATAAAAGAAAACCGTACATTGCCTACGACAAAAAAGTTGAGAAATCATCGTACCGCTACGCTGTCTCTAGAACTAACACAATATACCAAGCCAGGTAATCTAGCTATAGGTATCTAATGCGACTATAATGTGTTTAGATATTAAAATTATGAATAATGTGCTTCTAGATTAGACCGTACTTACGGGTCATAATGGATAATCCATCACAGACTTTGTAGAATTACCCAGTAGCAAATGCGGCACTCACTAACTCACTATTTCCAAACCGATTTTAATGTGTGTTGGCAGACCACTTAAAATTTCGAAAACTTTTCGCATAGAAATATTAAACAGTGTGTGTGTTTTTTTCCTATATTCAGTAACTATCTTATTTATAAATATTTCTTTAAAAAAAAATTAAAGGTGTCAAGGGACACCCAGATGGAACGAAGTTATTATTTACTATGTACAAAAAATCTGTATACAATCACAAAAATAATCGTCGCGACACCAGACTGTTCAATGCGAAATAGAAAGACGAAACGAAAATATCTGGTTTGCTTTCTATGAGAGAGAGAAAGAGAGAGAGATAGACGGACAGAGAAACACGCGCACGCCGCACGGATTATAACTATAGCAAAAAGTGTCGTTACAACTTTCAGTCCTAATTTGTTCCGTCTAGCCCCCTTTCGCAACGCGCGATAAGGAACTTCGTTCCGCTAAATATTAACAAAAACATTTAATAATAAAAAAATAGTGGTCTACCGGTATCGGGAGTAGGGTCCAGGCTACCGGTGGTTAGGGCTCCAGAGACAGGAACCTCCTCACAATGCGGGCCGTATCGAGGAGTACTACAGTATTTTTGTTTTATTATAATTATTTAGTTTTCATATTCCGGCTGACATTAACTGTTTTTAAGAAAGTTTGAAATGGTTGGTTGTCTTAAATGCTCTAAATGAAAAAGATATAAGATAAACATCGATGATAAATGATTCAATAATCTAATATTTAAATTTACGACTAAAGAAACAGTAAAAAGACATCAGAAAACTCATCCTCAACGCTGTCAGATGGTAACGTGCCCAAGACAATGGCCACGTTGCCATGTTGTATTATGGCAACACTTAGCCTCTGACCAAGGTAAAAGTCAGCCTTTAGGCCACGGGAATTAATAGAATTCTTGGTAACTCTTTAAAAGTCTTAAACCACTACTACATGAAAGTCGTTAAACTATTTCATGTAATGAAAGTTAATTCAGGGTATCTCAATAAACCATGGTTACACCATCTGCACAAATTGGGGACAGTTTGTCACCCACTTGCGCAAACGCATACTAGAATCAAGATGGTGGTCTAATTAGCTGAGTGGAACGTTGGGAAACTGAGATTTTTTAAATGGAATCTTAATGTAAACAGTTTCTTAGATTTTGTAAGCGTATAGTTAAATACATATAATTGAGACATCAAAGGTGGATAAAGCAGAATGGATGTAAAAGGCAAAAGGCATGGTGCTGAGGCGTAGCTTAACAAAGGCCTATGCCCAGAAGATGGATGCGAAAAATTGATCGAAGGGAACTACTAAGGGAAGGGAACTGTAATTTGACATAAGTACCTAAATGTTCAGTTTGGATAACAACGCATGGTCAGCTAAATGCGTTGCGATCTAAATCCTATATTATGGACTCCCAAAGAGTTTGGACTAGTTATTTTTCATGATAAGGGTATCAAATTTAGCGCATAAGTACTGAGAAGATGCGACAAACAAAATGACGTCAAAAGCGTGTATTCTGTTTTTCAGGCTATAAAGAGTATTTATATTAAAGCCTGAAGCACAGGTCCAACCTAGTTCAGGTAAAAAGCAACTGTTTTATTTTATCGTGTTTGTGCCCCTTTTTATATATAAACGGTTTATTATTATTATTGACGACACGGTTAGCGCAGTGGCTGAGCGATCGAGTGCTGCGCTGTGAGCAGCGGGTTCGATCCCCGCACGGCACAAATATTTGTATGGCCTACAGATAGTTGTTTCGGGTCTGGCTGTTTGTGTATGGTATATAGTTTCTAAACGCACCCACGATTCACGAGAAATTCCTAGAACGGAGTAACGTTTTTTTTTTTTTTTTTATAATTCTAGTTATTTTTTAAGCAAAAAGATTTTTCATTGCAAAATTTGTGGAAATCTAAACTGGTATATTGTAAAAGATTGACCAATTTTGACAGACAACCTCCTTTCAAAGTCATGCCAGACAGTCGTAATTTAAAAGAAGCCACTGCAGCCCACATCTCCATCCAAGAGGTCAGCTGCTGATTGGCTCGACACATGCGACGTGTCAAAATTCGTCACACGTCATGTGCACGCGCATACGGCACGCAAATGGCACGGATTGCCTGTCGTGTCGGAATGATCATCAGGTCAGATTCACCGGGCTGGGACAATGACGAGGTTATGGTGTACTTTTAAATGTCACAAGCCAATGTGACATTTAAAAGTCTTCTTAATAAATTCTCATAGTTGCATGTGACAGTGCGCAGATGCGCTCTTGTGTCTAGAGCAGGGATGGCGAAATTGTGGGCACGCCATCGATCAACACGATTTGCAATTTTGTTACTACTTACAAGTGTAGTGTACAAGTGAGACTTATGTATTTTTTTTTATAGCAAATAATGAGATTTGATATCCACAAAAATCTGTGTGGATATTTAGTTTTATTATATTCTCAATAATCACTGAGTCAATGTTATTGACGGTACGTCTATGGCATCGTTTAAGATGTCTTTAGAAAAGATGCCACGCTCATCCGAAAAGGTTGGCCACCCCTGACCTAGAGCCAACCTTTTTATCTGCCATGGGCGGGACAGCAGATATATATTTTGGGTGTTTTTTTCATTATGGAAGTATTAACGCCTTCGTGGCGTCCATTCCCTAATAGCCTGACAGTCTGACTCAGGTCTTCAACGGAGTAAAAATGGGGTTATACCTTAACCGTGCTCCTCAACTTCACAATGATATGATGAACTAGAAGAAAGAAGAAGATTGATTCATTTCCATGCTCATGCCCACGATGCTTTCCAATTCAGTATTTGTCCATACGGGATTATTCCATTCGGATTAAAAATACTATGTCCACGTTAGAAACTATCTATATAATATGCAAAATTTCATCCAAGTCTGGTCTTTTCTTTTTTGCGTAAAAGAGTGGGTTAAATACATCCATCCCCACATACTTTCGTATTTATAACATTAGTAGGACTTATTTATTTTTAGGATACCGTACCTCAAAAAAAAAAAAACAAAACTTATAGGATCACTTTGCTGGCCGTCTGTCTGTCAAGACCATTTATCTCGGAAACGCGTGGAAATATCGAGTTGAAATTAAAAGCATATATTATATACTTTAGTTTGCGGCCCATTGGAGCTGTAAAAAAATCTACCGTCTAAGGCTTCGCAATGAAAACATATAGCCGTTTATGTCGCAAGTTTACACTGTACCCTCGATACGCGAAGACGACTCGCACTTGACTGGTTTTTCCAGATTAGAAGGCTATTCATATTTCGAGATAAGTTGCATTTCGTTATCAAGTGTTATCAGCTTAGTCCATCTTTATCTGATACATCGAATGATGTCTGAAGTTTTTCAGAAAGGTATCCCGATAAGCTGAATATTCAGAACTTAAGGAGTCATGAATAAGATTATACTCAACTGCCCGCGGCTTCGCTCGCGTTAAATTCGGGGTAACACAGTTCCCCTTGCGCGTTATTGATTTGTAATAGCAACGCTAAGTTTTCCCTTTTCTTCCCTCTTTCTCCCTCACATCGCACTTTAAAAAAAATTGCCTATGTCGTCTTCTGGTTCCCAACCATCTCTGTACCAAAATTCATCAAAATCGGTTTAGCCATTAAAGCGTGAAGAGGTAACAAACAAACAAACAAAAAGGAAGTAAGGATACACAGGTAACGATATCTTACACGTAGCATACGCAGTTATTTGAAGCCAAAGGTTGGAGGTCGGAGCAAAGCCGACCGGTCGTCATTTCATGTCGATTAACGCTTAGCTTTTAAGAAGTTGAAGCACAATTTGCGCACTATTTTCATTTTTATTTCAATATTTTTAATTTACTTTTTCGTACATTTATTTATTTTTAACATAAAATTACATTTTTAAATATTTCATAAAATCATAAAAAAATATATATATATATATATATATAAATTAAAAAAAAATATAAATTTCGTAGAGAGCCCCTTAAGCCGGAACACTAAAATTTAAAAGAAAACTAAAACAAAACAGCGTAATTATTATTGACCAGGCACAGTAATTGTAATTGATTAATTATTCATGTATTTTATGACCACGTCCTAAATTTACGCAAAACTGCACCTTGTAGAATGATTTTGATCGATCAATGCACAGTTTTCGTCAAAGTCATTTCACTTCTACCGGGCCACTAGAAACCTACCAACCCATTTAAAGGCGGCGGTACATTGTCCCACTTACTTCACCCACTGAGAGGCTTCATAGCTTTTGCCCCATTCATTGTTAGAGCCCAATGACCCGTGTCCACCAGTTGTAACACAATCGAGTGCGACTGCGACTGAGTTGCGTTCGCTTCCTGATTGTGTCGATGTGACGCAACTGGAACGGACCGACGATTAGGGTTGTCGCACGTCCGGAATTTCAGCTCAGTGTTCGGATTGTGGGACGAATTATAAAAGATTCGCTTTTAGGACAAATGAGAAAGCATAGATCGAGGTTATCGTACAAACTTGCGAAATAAACGGCCATGTCTTTTAACTGCGTAGACTTAGAGGGTTGAATTTTTCACAGCCTCAAGGGGGGGGGGGGGCAGCATTCACAGACAGACTATATGGGTTTAATTTAAACTCGAGACCTCCACACGTTGCCGAGTTAAAGGGTCTTGGCAGACAAACAGACAGACGGATAACAAAGTAATCCTATAAGGGTTCCATATTTTCCTTTTAAACTTATAACTTTAAACTTATTAAACATGTAATTTCCGCCGATTGTGTCCGATAGAAAACCATATTTTTCTTTTATTTAAGCTAGAGAGTGTTATAAAAATACAATGCATAATTCAAAGAAAAGTAATCTTGAAATTATCTTCAAATGTCCAGTTTGTTCCAATGTAGTTATTCTCTGGAACAGTTTAATCTCAGTTCTGCCAACCCTACCGACATTGGTACTGGCAAATTGCTGTTATTATACTTCCGGAGATATTGGTTTCGGATTCGAAATAAATATTTTGACGAAGTAATGGGAGGTATTGCTTTAATTACGAAGCTGCCAAATGTACGGTCAACAAAAAAGTTATCATAGAAGATGAAGAAAAATAAAAGCTGAATTCATCTGGCTAGCCTTTTCCAATTGGGGTTGGCTTTCAGTCTAACCGGATGCAACTGAATACAGTATTTTACATGGAGCGACTGCCAATCATCCACAACGCAGTTTGTACTGGGTAATACGATATCCCTTGGTAAGACTGGTTTTCAGAATTTCTGAATACTGACTATCGGTAATGACTGTCAAAGATCTACAAATGACATCCGGGACCAACAGCTTAAAATCTGCTTTCATAGGCACAGGGGAATCTCTCTTCCCTATCACAATGTTGTCATATTTTACCCAAAGGTTGACTGGTAGAGAATGCCTTATGGCATTAAGTCCGCCTATGTACCATTATTGTACATGAAGATTAATTAAATAAATAAATTGATAAATTTTGCATGCAGTACGGCAGGTTTGGAGTTAATAGATGATTAAGGGGAATACCTAGTCATTAAGCTATACTCTAGCTAGGTCTATAAAGCAATTAAAATTATTATATTAATACCACATTATTATGGGAATTAGATTGGAACAGCGATAGAATTCAGAGAAATTCTCAAGTGTCAATTATATCGTGTTCATACTAACAATTTGATGATATTATCTGTTCACAGATAGCTGAGAAAGATTTGATGCGGAAACAAGAGGACAGTTTAATATGGTGTTCACGCAACGGCAACGTGGAAGACGCTTGTATCCATCATTAGATTTTATATTATACTAGCTTTTGCCCGCGGCTTTGCCTGCGTTAAATTCGGGGTAACACAGTTCCCTTTTTCTGATTTGCAGGTACCTGCTAGCTTTAGCTATTCCCCTAGCGCCTTATTTATTGTAATAGCAATGCTAATATTTTCCTTTTCTTGCCTCTATTACGATTGAGATATATAAGGGAGAACCCTTATATCTTAATCGTTTTTAAAAAACACCTATGTCCGTCTCCAGGGTCCCAACTATCTCTGTAACAAAATTGATCAAAATCGGTTTAGCCATTTAAACGTGAAGAGGTAACAAATAAACAAACTCACTTTCGCTTTTGTAATATTAGTAAGGATTAGTAAGGATTATTATATTTATATGCTCAGCACCTATAGCCTTCCTCAAGAAATGGACTATCCAACACTAAAAGAATTTTTCAATTCGAACCAGTACCACAGATTACTAAATAGCTACTACGTAGCCAGTACTTCCTGAGATTAGCGCGTTCAAACAAACAAACTCTTCAGCTTTATAATATTAGTATAGATTAGGTAGACAGTGCTAGACTGGAGTTACTTGTCGAGTAAGCAAACTAAAGTGACCGTAAGCCAGCTACCCTATTTTTTACCCTGCCGGGGTTGTGGGTTGTTCGAATAAGATACGACGACCCCAGAACATAAAGGGCAAAAAAAGGAACATGGGTAGGTTTTAATCAGTATGAGCCTTGCACTTCCTCCCGCTCCGAAGTTATTTTATGATTACCCATCACTTAAAAAATGCTAGCAACGTTTCACGCAGGACCATTGGAGTTAACTCGCCTGAAGTTAAAATCCGACCATCCGTGTGTGGGTCCAAGTGTTCAAATTTGGAAGGCAAAGGACGAAGGCATAGTGTTGTAGAGCAGCTTGGGGAACGCCTATGTAACAGTGAGGTGACGCGATGGAATTGGACTGAGCAGATTAGGATAACAATGGACCATCTGAGGAACTACTGAATACCTTATCTAGATAGTGTCTATATTGTAATTTAAACCCATTTTTGTGTCGTGTCGACGGTTCGTGTTTGGAACATAAAGGGCAAAAGAAGGAACATCGATGGGTATCCTACTCCTACTAACATTATAAATGCGAATGTTTGTGAGGATGTATAGATTGATGTATGGATGTTTGTTACTCTTTCACGTCAAAACGGCTGAACGGATCTTGATGAAATTTGTCACAGAGGTAGATTATAGTCTAAAATAACACATAGGATACTTTTTTTCGATATCACGCGGGCGATGCCGCGGGCGCCAGCTAGATAGTCAATAAAAGTCTGACCTGACACTAAAAATACTTATTATTGTCTGGTATTGTATCATGGGCTGGTGTCTGCAGTTCCACGTTGAGGCGCATACGAAGAAAGCGCGGGCGACCATACGATAAGCTGCATATATGGTACATTAAGTATATACATAATTATGTTGAGGGCCCTTCATTAAGGCCAATGAGATTTACAAGCTTGTCAGTATATGTTCACTGTTATTAGGCCTCATAAATTAGGGCCACCATACTCATCTTAATAAGACGAGAAAGTGAAATGTCACAAAGTACAAAACTATCTTTATTGAGTTCAAAACAAGAGAAAGAATAAAGGTAAACTTTCTTTTCAGAGTGACTAGGAGCGCAGCACAATGCAGCGGTTAAGTATCGTAATTGGTGTGTGAAAGGCCACACATGTCACTGTATGCATTGTTTGTAAGTACATACTCGAGCGTATGATCGCCTAGTAACGCTACTGCAACTTTTAGTATATCAGTTGCGTGGTCTTTTCTTTCTGCATCGCTTTGTTGTATTTGAAAGATAAACGTAAACCAACGTTGAGCCTTCTAATATTATATCCGCGAATGTTTGTGAAGATGGATGGATTTAAATTAAATGGATTGAAAGAGATACGGCGGCCCCGGAACATAAAGGGCAACAGAAGGAACACAAGACAACAAGTCTGAAACAACTCTGGGGAAAGTTTTTAATGTTTTTCCATCTACAGAAAAGGTCTATATGAGTTATTAGCGGAATAAAAACTCCTACACCAGGTTAGGCGCTGATTTATCGAAAAGGAACATAATCTTTCTAGTAAGATACTGTTTCCATTCAACTGAAATCTCAATGTGCCTTCCACATTATTTGTTGCACATCATCAAAATTTCTCTGTCTCTATGATATGCAACCTACATGATTGTACCAAGTATAAAAATATTTACACTACTTATAACTGCCTACGACGATTGTGCAATTCTCGAAAATATTATTTAACAAGGGTGGTTAATATAGGTATAACGTCATATTGAATCAAATACCGTTGAGGTCGTGTACCGCAGGAACATCATAACAGCGCGATTCAGAAAAGTCACGGCATTAAGTTAGTTTTTATTTAAACAGACAACGATTTTCATTATCAGAGGTCACCGTTGTTACCGTGCACGTATAGGAGTGTAGTACCACGTAATTACCAGTGAAATGGTAACATGGACGGTACAATGGGCATTGTTCCCGCGTCACACAGTCGCAGGAAGAGCTCGCAACCGCTGCCCATTGTCTGCCCGCCTGGTACCTGGTCGCGGTACTAACCGCTTTTTTTGTAGGAGAATGTGTTTGTAATCTGAAGTTATCTAATTGGTGATTATGAAATGTTAAACAACTTTCATTTAAAAGTTTAAATGGTTCATTTCGTCTCGTTTGACGAGCAAGCAGTAAGTTTAACACAGATAGTAAATCGTTATGTGGTGGCTTATCAACATCAACGTTTTTTTTATAATGTTGCTTGTCAGTCAATCTGTCTGTCAAGACCCTTTTTCTCGGAAACGAGTGGAGATATCAAGTCTGAGGTCCCTTGGAGCTATGAAAAAACTGTCGAAGTCTACGCTGTCAAAAGATATAGTTACAAGTTTGTACGGAACCCGTGGTGCACGAGTCCGACGCGCACTTAGCCAGTGTTTTTAGATATCATTTTTGTATTTTATCATCACAATGTTGTCGTAGTTCACACAAAGGTTGACTGGTAGAGAATGCGTTGTGGTATTAAGTCTGCCTATGAACCACTATTTTACATGAATTACAAAAATATATAGGTAACTAGCTTTTGCCCGCGACTTCGTACGCGTGGATTAATAGTCCCCGTTCCCGGGGGATTTCCGGGATGAAAACTATCCTATGTCCTTTCTCGGGTCCCAGACTTTATCTGTACCAAATTTCATTAAAATCGGTTCAGTGGTTTATGCGTGAAGAAGAGACAGATAGACAGACAGACAGAGTTACTTTCGCATTTATAATATTAGTTTAGATATAGATCTAATGAGATAAAAGATTATTATAAGACTCGAAGACCTTTTAGCCATGACAGCAAAGATACCTACCATTCAAGACAAAAATGGCTGAAGATAAGTTTAGTAGGCAGACCTTGATTCATACCTATTTATAAAAAAGAAGTTCATCGAGTGCATGACTGATATTACATTTCGTATCGGCGATTATCTTACTAATGATGTCATCTACATAATCATCACAAACCGCGTCACCTGCAACAACTATCGCTACTAATCGATACATCTTGCCATCTATGTCGGCATGTCATTAATAACACCTCTAAAATAATTTAAATCGATAGTACAGATTCTCAGAATCCATTGTCAACAGACACGTGCATTCTACAGAGAATCGATGCATTAGAACGCAACTCGATACACGGTATCGACTATCGAATGAACTATTTAAAGGGATCATTGCACTTGATTGACATAAGCAATCGAATTGTTTATCGATAATGTTTGACGTTGCTGTTGAATGTTATGCAAAAATGTTTATGGTATGATTCACAGGGTCTTGCCAAGTGTGTGTGAGTGAGTACTCGAATAGAAAGCTAGTAAGTACGGACCGATTGCGTGCCAACTCGGCTGAATACATCGTACTCATGTTAGAAAAGTGTTTAGTAAACAAATAGAGTTTAGCATCGATGCCGTTAGTCGTTGGAACTTTTTTATTTCTTTGTGAATCGGTGATGGTGAGTGTTGGCGACGAAAGTTTAACAAATAGTCTAGAACGTACTCAGTGCTGCCATTTTATTTGTACTTTTTTTCTTTGAAGAAGGACTGTGTTTTTAAAAAGGAAATCCATTGCAATGAAACCTGGAACACCGTTTTGTAACCAACCTTTCTCACAAATGATTCAAAATGTCTATCTTGTTCGTTTTTCGTAATGTCAAAAAGTTAATCATACAGTTATTAGTTATTAAATGTGATATTGGCAAAATTGTGGTGTCTCCTTCCACAAACGCCATTAAGTACATAAGTCAAGTCAAGTAGTTATTAAACCAACTCCCCGCCCCCCGCTCCGCCCAGGGCGGGGGGTGTTATTTCATGATACCACTTCCGCAAAACAAAAATATGACTTGATTGATTACTCGAATCGAAGTTTTAAATATGGAGGCTTAGGGGGGTTAGTATATCCAACTCTTCGATAAATTAACCTCCATATTGAGTGTAATTTCAAAGTTTTGTTCCCCTCCTCCTACAAATACTGACTCAATCAGACCTTCTTTCACAGCTACAGCAAACCAAGTTTTGATGCTAACTAACTAATTCCAAACAAGAAAACACTACTCTCTCTCATTTAAGTATCGTCTTGTTAAACTTAGACACATCCCACTAAAGAGTTCGCCATATTGCCAAAGATAGACAGAAATGACTCAACCCGCCAGATTTCTACTTAACCAACTTTTCTTTTTAAACTGCTAACTTCGACAAGCTTATACCACTGTCTACTAAAGTACTTACACATATTTAAAGCAAGTAATTTGCACACACACGATGTAAACGTAAAAATAAAGACAAGTGATACGAAAATGGCGCTTGTCAACGCCCACAGCGACGCCGGCGCAGGTCGCGCAGGGTGCTCTTTACCATAATTAGGAATTCAGCTATAAACATCCGCCAGACTCCGTTAACAACGTTATAAGTATAGTAAGGTTGGCAGTTTTGGAACATCGTTGAACTGACAACAATAAAATGAAGCTACAGTCCCAGTCACAAGACATAATAACTGTGAAAGTACTGTAGTAGTTCCTTTTTTCTGGCCTCTTGGGATAAGACGACTAAGATCATGTGGTAACGATTTTAATTAAGCCTAGTGGTGTGATAGTTGGAATGCCAAGTTATGTCAGCCCGACAGAATCTGACCCGAGTTCCAAGGTTCCAACAACTTATTTTTTTTGTCGGATGGTAATTCATCAAACAGGTTACTTCTCTAACTCTGGGGCTGGCAGAAGCGAATGTCAGACTGTGACTAAATTTGTTCCTTTTTTTGTCCTTTGTGTTCCGGGGCCGAGGTATCTCTTTCGAAAAACCCGCAACCCCGACAGGAGTTCGAACCTTTGACACGTATTTCTGATAGAGCATATAAAGTTATTAAAAAAAAATACTCAATTGGAGAAATTAGAAAAAAAACATCACATATTTTTTTCTTCACAGAATAATTAAATCGATTTAGAACGTACTGTTCTATCAAACAGCATCCATTGCCTTTAGACCACAGCATTTGGTCCTACACCATTGTCATTTCAAAGAGAGCATCATCACCATGAAACCGCTCCACATAAATTTCCATCAGTCGACAGCCCTAGTTCTACGGCATCATGTTGCCCCGACACAACTCTCACACTTTACCCGTTGTTTCAACATGATACCTACTTATCTTATCGAAGATGCTCGCACAAAATCTACTCCACTGACTTCATTACATCACCGTTACAACATATCCCAACAAAATTTATTGCTTACCAGCGCGAATCATAAATCTGTAACAATAATTTAGTGGGCTGTAAAGTTAGTATTTGATGGATGAGGTAACATTCTGAGGAAACTGGAGATTTTGATTGAACTGCGTTGGCTGACATTGCAAAACCATTCCTTGTTTATACTGCATCATAATCTAGATCTCCTGCCCTGCCATTTCCTTTGGTCATGTTTCGATCGATTTCTTCTTCTATTCTCCCCTATTTTTTGTGACACTACGTTGTCGTTTACTACTTTTATCTATTCTGTTTTAGACTTTTGGATGATAAAGAAATTTATCACCATCATCTTTTCTTCTTGGGACAGTTTCCAGCCTAATCAGATGCAGCTGAATATCCTTAATTTAGATTAAGCGACTGACGGAAGTTTTTTCAGTAAATAAATTAACCTGTTCAATAAAAATTATTTTGAATCTTTTTTTTGATGGATGGGAAATCATCAAAAAACGTCCCCCGCTCTGGGCGGAGCGGGGGGGAGTGTCAGACTTGCGCTGACTAAAACCCGCCCATATTTCTTCTATTGCCCTTTATGTTTCAGGCCGCGGTATCTCTTTCGAACAACCCGCAACCCCGGATCGTTTTGAATCTTATGTCTACCTTTTTAGAGCTGCATCCATAATGAAGTTACTTGTAGAAAACCTTTAACTGTGAGTTTTACTGTTAACCTATTTCATTCTACTGCCGGCTGCAGGCCTCTCCCCATGAGGAATTCACTAGCGTTGGTTCAAATCAGATCATCTTCGAACAGTCTAACGTCAAAATAACCACTACGTAGCGCCCAGCCAGAGGACAACAAAAAGGGTTAGGGCATTTACTTTTATAGCGTTTTATATAACTTTTTGTGAATCGTTGTTGGCGTTATTGCCGACATACAAACACTATAAAAATACAATCCTGATTAGATGCATCTTAATATCAATTTTAAATATCAGTGCTTCAGAAAGCACGTTAAGCCTTTGGTCCTGCGCCTAATCTCTAGTCCGGTCGTTTCGGAACAGATTGTGCACCTGAGCCTGCGCAGAAACTTGTGCGCTATAATATCTCCCGCGCCGATGGGTAATCTCCACTGAGATTGGCCGCCGTTTCCCAAAAACGGTCAGGAGGACTATAATACCATCAGAGTATTCAGAGTCACAACAAACAAAGCCCTTTCAACATTATTATTTGATCATCATCTGCCTAGCCTTTTCCCAACTATGTTGGAGTCGGCTTCCAGTCTTACCAGATGCAGCTGAATATCAGTATTTTACATGGAGCGACTGCCTATCTGACCTCCACAACCCAGTTAGTACTGGGTAATACGATACCCCTTGGTAAGACTGGCTGTCAGACTTTCGGAACACTGACTACCTGTAACGACTGCCAGACTGAAATGACAGCCAGGACCAACGCTTTAACTTGCTTTCCAAGGCACGGAGGAAACTCGGTATGTAACGGGTCACCCATCCACAGACCAACCTAGGCAAGCGCGGCTTAACCTAAAGATCGACCCGAGCGGCTGCTATTATTTAGCGCCGAGTTCCTCAACATAATTATTTGATACGGAACTAAAATGTCATCACAACCACTTTGGTTTTATACCAACTCACATCTTTCAGAGATCTATTTCTGTCTAAACTCCCAGCCCGTTATTCTATTAGCATATAGAAACCACGTCTGAAACATAATAATATACGGATGCATATCAAAGAGCCGTAGGCGGCGCACGCGCATGCCTAATCGCTGATTGATAGATCAAAGGCGGCAACACTGTCCTTATTTAAACTATACTGCAGTGTGCACGATTTTGCTTGTAAAGTATTTTTCAGTCATGACAAGAACAGTTTAGTATTTTGATAGAGAAACGTGATTAGATTAGCACTGCTTAGTATGGACGTGGTAATGGTTTTAGACTAGATCCTTGGTCAAGCAGACTTGCTTATATGTTGCTTGCTTGCTGTATATCGCGGGTTCGATTCCAACACGGAACAAATATTTATTTGGCAGTTTGTGTATGTCACTATAAATGTTTGTAAACGCACCCACGATACAGGAGAACTTCCTAGTGTGGGGCAAAGTTAAAAAAAAACTTTATTGTCCGTCTGTCTGTCTATCTGTCAAGACCCTTTACCTCGGGAACGCGTACAGAAAATTATCGAGTTGAAATTAAAATCATATTCGCAGTCTACGCAGTTTAAAGATATGGCAGTTTATGTCACAAGTTGTTTACGAACCCTCGGTGCGCGAGTCTGACTCGCTCTTGACCGATTTTATTTTAATTAGCTGCTCTTATTCAGGCTGTATGTTAAACAAGTGACAACTGTACAGACGCCAGCAGGTCAAGCTACCCGAAACTGTCATTTTTCCCAATGAACCTTACACCTAAAACTTGAAATAAAGTCGAAAATCTATCAAAGAAATCTGACAGATTGTGGTAGCTTGATGTGCAGGCGTCTGTACAAAGGTGGACTTAATGTCTACCAGTATAGACCTTGAATAATATTGCCCTATTAATAGTGCACACAAAATTCAATTACCCAGTTCGTCCGTCTATTGACATGACATCGACACGGTCGTGTCGACGTCGCGTTACGTGTTTCACGCGCGCCTCAATGAGATGTCAGCAAAGCAGAGGGGCCTGCCAGGGCCTCCGCCTACCGGGGTTGCGGCTTGATCGAAAGAGATACCTCGGCCCCGGAATGTAAAGGGCAATAGAAGAAACATGGGTGGGTTTTATTCAGTACAAGTACTACTACCGGAGCGGGAGCGAAGTTATTTGGTGATTTCCCACCCCAAAAAAAACAGCTCTTCAGTAATTATCTTCAATAACATCTACATACCTAATCAGTTCTCCAGAATTGGAATCTCTCTCACACGACATATCAGCAAGTTGTTCATGCTTTTACATTATGTTAATGTCGGTCAAGTGTCTTCTACAAACGTCATCGTGCAGGGGAATGTGGTGTTTGTGGAGTTAAAAAAAAAGAATCATCAAAATCGGTTCACTCAGACCTGAGTTATGAGGTAACAAACACAAAAAAAAAAAAAAAAAAAAAAAAAAAAAAAACATACAGTCGAATTGAGAACCTCCTCCTTTTTTTGAAGTCGGTTAAAAACAAAGTTTATTTTAGGATGGTGGTGTGGTTTGTGGTGCATGATTCTTTGGAAGAGCATCTTGTTCACGATCGGTTGATGGAGTAAGCGTAGTCAATAAAAGTGTCAGTAATACAAAATTAATAATTATTGTAGTTGATATTATTGCATTGGATTTAATTATGAGTATTTGTGGCTCATATTGTGTATCTGTATTCGTGGTTCACCTGACGGGCCTCTGGTCTAGTGGTTAGTGGCCCTGACTGCTGAGCCGGAGGTTGTGGGTTCGATTCATACCCAGGACAAACGTTGTGTGATGAGCATGATTGTTTGTTCTGTGTCTGGGTGTGATTTATCTATAATATGTATGTATTTATAAATTATATAAGTATGTACATCAGTTGTCTGGTTACCATAATACAAGCTCTGCTTAGCTCGGGATCAGATAGCCGTGTGTGAGCTGTCCCAAGATATTTATTTATTTATATTAGTTTAACGATTGAGTTGAGGTACAAAAAAACAATCCTCTCTAATAAGAAACAACCAGACTCGCACATCGAGTGTTCTGTACATAAACAGCCATATCTTTTGACTGCGTAGACTTAGATGGTTGATTTTTTCACACTGCAAAGGGGCCATAGACTTGTATAAATGGTTTTATTTTCAACGCGATACGTCCACGCATTCTTGAGATAAAGGGTCTTGCCAGACAGACGGACAACAAAGTGTTACAATAAGGGTTCCGGTTTTTCCTTTTGAGATACCGAACCCTAATAATGGTTCCTTCAACTGTTCGCAGTGATAGCCTAGTGGTGTGGCCGTCTTACTGCCAAATCATAGGTCACCAGTTCAAACCCAAAGCAGTCAGGTGGCTCTTATTTTTGTATTCTTTTTCTTTTTTAATAAAACATTGCCCCTCTCTAGGCATTTCTCCTGAATCGTGGGTGCGTTTACAAACATTTAAACTCACATCCACAAACAGCCAGACCCGGAACAACTATCTGTAGGCCATACGAATATTTGTTCCGTGCGGGAATCGAACCCGCGACACGCAGCGCAGCAGTCGATCGCTCAGCCACTGCGCCAACCGCGTCGTCGAATATAACTCAAATGCGTTTTCTACTATTATCACTTGCTTCGTAAAACATGGGCCTAACTTGACTTACTGAATGTTCAAAGATACTGTGACTAGGGTCGTGAAATGTCTCACGCCATGCGATGACGTACTGATAAGTGCACGTCGACTTGAGAGACGGATGGAAGAAATAAAATGGCCATGTGCGACGTATTTATTACATACTAGCCCGTCATCATCCATTATCTTTCTCCCCCTTTTCTCACTTTTTTTAGCCTATATCCGTCTCCAGTGTCCCAACTATCTCTGTACCAAAATTCATCAAAATCGGTTTAGCCATTTAGGCGTGAAGACGTAACAAACAAACAAACTCACTTTCACAGATCTGTTGAATGACAAATCTACGGGTATCAAAGATAAAAAAAAAATGTGGTGACAAGCTTGGTTTTGTTCCCATCATCGAACTGCAATATCTTCAAAATGCCTGGCTCACATTAAATATGTATCGAAACAGACTCGGGGTTGAGAATCCTGACGGAAAGTTAGCCAACTAAGCAGCTGTTCAACTACCGACAAAATAATCTGCAGGTCGACATCATTCTTCTGCCCTAATCCCAATTTATTTGTGATCAGCATGTCTTCTTATCCCATTGTTCTCTAGTACTCGTGATCTCCTCAGACACTCTCTCTTGTCATATGCTTCACACTGTCCATCCATCATTTGCTGGTCTCGCCATCCTTACTAATAATGGTTATAAAAGCGAAAGTGAGTTTGTTACATTTTCATACCTAAACGGCGCAACCGATTTAGAAGAATTTTGGTATATGATACGATAGATATCTCAGGGTCACCCTGGAGACGTACAGAGGCTAAAAAAGTGAGAAAAGGGGGAAAAAGGGGATAGAAAGATATTTCTTTCGATCATCACGCGGGTCAAAGTAACTATGCCACGCGGACGAAGTCGCGGGCGGAAGCTAGTTATTAAATAAAAGCTATATCTACATGTTTATATCGTTCAAATAAACACCAGAGAATTTTTGTCTGCTTGGGACCACAGTTTGGTAAGCCACTAGGATCCATAATCAACAATTAGATTGTTGATTTGCTAGTTGACCTTCCATTAGCCACTACCGCATTTCCCGTACTTGACATACAAATTGTGCGAAGTAAATGAATACATCCTATGTTTTCCATAATGACCAAGTCAGTGTGACAATCAGAGGCGGATTTGGATCATGAGAGGTCTGAAGACGCGGTATGAAATTGGAAGTCCGCTACATGACCTCGAAATGTCAAACAAAGAAAGAAAACGACAAGTGTAACAACGAATTCACATTCACAGTCTCAATAAAGAATAGCTAAGAAATATTGATGAACATCTCTGGAAAGGCTTTCATCTAATAGTATAACGCTACAGATACATATAACCGCTATTATGAAAAACACAACTTAGCCAAGTGAGAAGATGGTAAGAAATCATAAAAGTGATTGTTCAAATTAACTTGCTAGAAGTCGTTATTGTGCAAATCTATTTGCACCCTGAAATCACTGCTAACGTTATCGAAATAGCGGAATTCTGAAATCCTACAATACTAAAACAAAATGATAATGGGATGATAATATGGATAACCTATGTTACAATAACAAATGTGGCCTTTTTTTGGAGGTGGAAAATCATCAAATAACTTCCCCCGCTCTGGGCGGAGCGGGTGAGAGTGTCAGACTTGTACTGACTAAACCCACCCATGATCCTTCTATTTGCCCTTTACGTTCCGGGGCCGCGTTATCTCTTTCGAACAACCCGCAACCCCGGCAGAAAAATGGTCTCAGAGTGACAATTGATAAATATATACTGGGTAGGTGACCCTAAGCAGAATCTAACTAACTAAACCTACATTTTTCCAGAGAAAGGTGCTACATAATTTGTTATTGCAACTCTTTCCTATCTGGGATCGACAACGTGGATCAACTTTCTGCTCGTTGTATAACACGGGGATATTATTTATAAATAATAGTCTTCAAATCAGGCCTGTCGGATTAGAACGGCGCTGTTCCATTCTCTAGACATCTGGCAAAGTGTAACAATATTGAGCTTGAGAGATTGGTTCGATGTTACAATAACATTTGTTGTAAAATGGGGTTAGAAAATGGAACAGTAAAATCCGATTGATCGTTAAAACGCTAGATACAAATGAAAATGTATTACCTACACGTAGCTGTTCCAGGTGTGGCCGTTTGTGTATGTCAGTTTAAATATTTTTAAACGCATCTACGATACAGAATAAAATACAAGTGTGGCAAGGTTAACTTAAAAAAAAGTATGAATCTTTTGTGGTAAAGATATGACTACTTCTTGGCGCAGTTATCATCCCGTTATTGGGAATAAAGGACATCCTAGTAATAATTTCATCAAATGCAGCAACTTTAGCGTATCGGGTAATACGGGCTAATCACGTGTAAACTTTTTGCAAATAAATTCCCCCGCTCTGGGCGAAGCAGGGAGGAGGTGTCATACTTCTACTGATTAAAACCCACTTATGTTCCTTCCTTCCTTTATGACTAGGCGCCACGGTATCGCTTTCGAATAACCCGCAACCCCGGGTCATCGCTACGCTTAGAAGAAGATTACATATTCCAACGTAAAACTAATTAGAAATAACAATGATGTCGCAAATAACAGCAATCAAAAGAGGTTACCGTAACTACCACTTTCAGGTCAACAACAAAACAAAATACTTCGCATAATGAAAAACTGTTATCGCTATAATCGTGAACAAGAAATAGAGCAACCGAACCATTTCTTAGAACAATCGTACTAACGTTCATTTCTTGGTAACCATTGGTTGCTCTTACTGTTGGTTGTCGGTTACGATAACCACTGTTCCGCTCTCGACTCATTGTTCTAAAGACGTGGTCTAATTAACGGAGTAATGAAAACTAATGCCTTGCTTTTTATTATCTGTGAGTTTAATTGGCTTATCGTGACTTCCTGAGGGTATTTCTATAGTTAGGTAAAGGGATATTAAAGGTAGCAGTCGGACTTAGAAATCATAGGTCTCGAGTTTGAGACCTCTCAGACGGGCCTGTCAGGACCACCGCCTGCAGGGGTTGCTGGTTGTTCGAAAAGCATAAAGAGCAAAAAGAAGGAACATGGATGGGTTTTAGTTAGTACACGTGTGACACTCCCCCTCGCTCCGTCAAGAGCGGGGGAAGTTATTTGATGATTTCCAATCCGCAAAAAAGACAAACTTTTTGAGATTCGTATGCGTTTTATTTAATTATCATTCGCTTCAGTAAAGGAAAACATTGTGATGCCTCAGAGATATTTATGGAAGGTATGTTATTGTACAGGTAGGCCAAAGACCCATGAGCGGAATACAAACTCAGCAAATGACTCTAAAATCAAAAGACTCAAATGACAACAGGTGAGGCATTAACAACACGACAAAGAAAGAAGAATTTATTACAAGAAGCTATATTCTTGGTGCTATAAGTTGGTCCTAATATTAATGCAGGACCATTATTGATGGGTGTGTGCACAGTGAAGATGGTTAATACAAACACCGCGTTGGCTTGGAATCAAATCTATAAACCAATCGCTATATCTAACGACATAGCTACTATATGGCTGCCAATCAACTGACATGTACCAATAGCATCTTTTGACGACATTCGTTGTGATTGCAGAAGGTAGTTATGTATCTATTGCCACTTATAAAACACAAAAAGTTTGCATACCAGCCTTCTAAAAGGTAGCCCATAGACAATCTCTTCAAGTTTTAACAAAGCCCTCGCCCCCCATAGAGCGATAGAAATATTATCAAACCATAGACCAGTAAGTAACATTCCTTCCTTCTCTTACGAAATCGGAACAAGTGCGATTCGTTTCTTAACTATTACTCTATTATAATTACGATTATGTACCGTGAATGGAATATTTCGCAAGATATCCGAATGATTTTATCTTTCAAATCGATTGTCAATCATTTCTTGTGGGATTATGTAAACTAATTGTTTTACCGTCTCTTTAGGATTATTAACTTCTAGGAAGCGTTTAAGGTTATGTCCGATCTACCGGTTTTTTGGTAACCATCGACCTGCAAAAGCTTTTGAACAATTATTCATTTGTGAACGTAACAATTTATATCTGTGTTACTTCCTTTTCTTCAATTACAGGTGATCAGACTAACTACTGGTCTTATTGATTTTGGTACAAACGAGGCTATCAAGAGAATTAAAACAGGTGATTTTTATAGACAAAAACTACTTCGCAAATTGTGGATTATACGTCAACGCAAAACGACGACTTCAAGTGCGGTACTCCTGACTTATTGAAGTGTCTAAAGTCCCCTTACTCCTTTGCACATTTGAGGACGTGTTAAACGAATTATAACCTCTCAAAAGAAATTCAAACCAACTTTAAACAAGAAATATAATCGGACCAAATAAACTAAAACACAATCGACCTTCCAAACCAAACGAATGGTCTAATCTCGTCATAAACAGTGCATTTGATTCATGCACCAATTATAAAGCTAAGTAACGATTATTGAAATCTAACAAACAGATATCGGCAAGATTGTAGTACTATTTGCATGCTAAAATATAGCACGGTACAGGTCGTTTCGCATAGCAAACACTTGCTATCATAGCTAATGTAGAAGGGTGGGCCAACCTTTGGTAGTTACACTAGAAACTAATCCTTACTAATAGCATAAAAGCGAAAGTGGGTTTGTTTGTTAGTTACGTCTCCACGCCTAAATGGCGAAACCAATTTTGATGAATTTTGGTACAGAAATAGTTGAAGCCCTGGAGACAGACATAGGCTACTTTTCGTCACTTTCTGAACCCCCCCCCCCACTTCCCTAAAATAGGGGATGGAAGTTTGTATGGAGCATTCCGCAATTTTCAAGGTAGGTAACTAAAAATTGGTATGCGAACTATTTGTCACTAACAAAAACATCGTGCATAATTTTTTTTGTTTGCCAAAACACCCGCTTTCACCAGAAGCTGATTCTGAGGCGACCTGTATGCAAGTCCTGAGACCTAAGTCTGCTATTACAATAGTGTCCGAATGGTCGGTCACTGATCGCATAATGGTTAATTTCGTTAATTTTGGTAATCTACTACATACTAAACTTGTCAAAATCAACCATTATGCTATCAGTGATCGACCATTCTGACACTATTGTAATAGCAGACTTACGCCCCTGTTAGTCCAGTGGGACCTGTCTTAACATGATTACCAAGAAATTATGAGAGCTGTCAGATTTGTGTATGTAATTAGATGGAATATAAAATAAAAAAAAATGAAAATTCTGTATGCATTCCAATGGCTTTAGTTGGATACAGCACGGTAAAGAAACATGATGGACATTAGGCATAAAACTTCAAAATAACGACGTAATAAATATTTTAATGTTTCTTTGCGCCTAATTAGGCACACACAACGAAGGCCCAATTAGCAACAACCAAAGCTCTACGCAAGTCCTTAAATGCCAAATCATCGCGTGCTGTGACCAAATATGCCAGCCGACTTGCCGTGCCAAGTGTTCACGACCCCTGACCCACGGAATGCGTAGCTGACAGTATAAGTGCCGATTGCGAACACGGCCAATTTGCATACCACACCGTCTCTTTCTGACTTGTAGAATAAGAAAGAGACATCCATATAAAAGTTGGTCAAAGTCGTATTGTGCATTAAGGGTAATGTCGATCATATCCGCCCAATTCGATGATGGCAAAGTTCTCGGTTTGAGTAAATGATGAACGTTTTTGTCTGTGTTTCTCATGATTTTCTATGAGCGATAAACCATGTTGATGGTTTGAAAACCCACATTGGGCCCTATTCTAATTTACAATTTGTATGTGGTTGTGGAAGGGTGACCACCCGCGGTTACATACCGAGTATCCTCCATACGTCGGAAAGCACGTTAAGCAGTTGGTCCTGGCTGTCAATTGTAGATCTTTGACAGTCGTTACAGCTAGTCAATGTGTCTAAAGTCTGACAAGCAATCTTATCAAGGGACATCGTATTACCAAGTACTAACTGGGTTGTGGAGGTCAGATAGGCAGTTGCTCCATGTAAAATACTGATATTCAGCTGCATCCGGTAAGACTGGAAGCCGACCCCAACATAGTTGGGAAAAGGCTGGGAAAAGAGGAGGAGTGGGAATAATATCCAAGAGGATTGTTAGGTAAAACATAATTAATCATTTACGTTTAAGTCACGATTTAAAATGACAAAAAAAAACCATGGGTTAGCTAACTTTTGTATGGGAAATCATGAAATAAAACTTCCCGCTCTAGAGCGAAAGGGAGTGTCGAACTTATATTGACTAAAACCCATCTATATACCTTCGTTTGCCCTTTATATTTCGAGGCCGCGGTATCTCTTTCGAACAACCCGCAGCTTTTCAGGCAGTGGCCCTAGCAAGCCCCTCTGCCGTGCTGACATATCTTGGAGACGTGGGTGGAACACTAGCGCGTCGTCGACACGGCCTGACTTCACTAGATGGACGGACGGTGAACTAGCTAGCTTTTGTATATTTTTTATGTATGTATTCATGTATGTATTTATTATGATATATTATTTTTTTCTGAAATTTTCTGTCACATTGGACCTACTATGTGTTTGTCTTTGCATCTATGGTTGACCAGTGGAAAATGCCCAAGGCCACAATGTCCGCCTTTGTATAGTGTGTTTTTGTTTTTTATTAACAAATAAATGCTGAAATTAAACCTTTTTCGTTTGACTCATCGTCGCGTCGTCATAAATGCCTGCGTGGGAGATGTTGAAGCTATAATAACTATTCATTTAAGACAGCGGTCGGCAACCTCTTGGCAAGCAAGGGCCACAAGGTGACAAATTAAACTAAAGGCGGGCCGCAGTCATTTTACTCGCATTAACCCAAGAAGCCCAATATACCTGCTCATTGAAAATTGTTAAACATAGGGAATTTAATTCGTACACGTAATACGTTTTTTGGTTTTGGGGTGGGAAATCATCCAATAAGTTCCGCTGCTCTGGGCGGAGCGGGGGGTGTGTCAGACTTGTACAGACTAAAACCAACCCATGTTCCTTCTATTGACCTTTGTGTTCCGCGGCCGCGGTATCTCTTTCGAACAACCCGCAAACCCGGCAGGCGAAAGCCCTGGCAGGCCTCTCTGTTTTGCTGACATCTCTTTGAGGCGCGCGTGAAACAAACGCGCCGTCGACACGGCCGGTCGTCAATAGACGGACGAACGGTGAGCATTGCGACCGCAGGCCCGCATCTACAGTGGCCGGGAGTCGTCTCGCGGCGCACGGCGCCTGGGGCGACTCCCGCGGGCTGGATTGGTTTGAGGTTCTCTCCCTCAAACGCCCGGCCAACTCCTTTGCTAGCATTACTGCTTCGCAGAAGGAGGTGACCGCTTCCCATTCCCTCTCACTCCGGACTATGGAATAAATCAGGGCTGGACGCGAGAGATCGCCGCCGCTGGAAGTGCTCCACGAAATTCCAGCGGCTGTCGAGGACGATTCCCAGGAACTTCATCGTCGACCCGACACCGATGCGAACCCCTCATATCATCAGATGGGATCCCGACGGTGGCGTATTCCCGCGGCCATAAAAGACCGTGTCCTCGGATTTGTGCAATGCCATGACCTAGTAGCCGGATCCTCTCCGCGACTATCGCAACCCCGCGTGTCATTGTTTCGAGAAGTGAGGCGGAGAGGAGGAATGGCCCCAAGGCCGATTTCTGTGGGCCACCGCACGACATGTCTCGCCGGTTTTACTCTTCAGAGCGACCGGGGTAGATGCATGATGGCGTCGAGCGCCTTCTGCAGAAACCATACTCTCCGCAAGATCCGGCCCCGTCCCCACAAGGTACCCGATGAGGCGGTTTGCAATTACTCTTTCAAAGAGCTTACCCACCTCGTCGACCACAATGAGCCGGAATGCGGACGGCGAGTCCGCAAGGCGCCCCGGCTCCTGTATAAGGACCAGCTTCCCCGACTTCCAACGAAGTGGGAACTGGCCCCTCTCCAAGCATGCAAGCATCTTAGGAGTCCTAGTAGTCGGGGCCCGAGAGCCTCCAAGGCCAGGACCCAGGCTTTGCCGACCGGCTTTGTAGACTGGGGTGGTATTTTTGGCTGTAGAATAGTGTTCAAATGCTCATCTGTAAGGCGAGAAGCAGATTTATTTTTTCTATTATTGACAATAAAAAAATTGTGAAGAAAGCAAACTTTTTCAACTCGTCAAAATCAGATGGCATTTAACTAGATTATTGGATTCATAGAAGGAGCTCTGATATTATCAGCTAGTATGACACATTTCAAAGTGTTGCCGAGCAGAGCGGTTAAAAGGCGCGCTTACTTAATGCGTTGATTTTGGTAATAATTAAACTTATTTGCTTAACATTCACGGGCCGCAAGGAAGACGTCCGCGGGTTGCCGACCCCTGATTTAAGATAAAAATCACTTTGCTTTTTATTATAGCTTTATTTTACAAGCTTACAATTATTAGGTTGCCCCTATTACAAAGGCCTTAATAATAACTGGTGAAATGTACTCTTAGGTACCTACACTTCTGGCTACAGCCAACCATTATGTAATGTAACATAAAATAATGTAAACATAACAATGCAATTGCGAAGTGTTCAGTTTGATTGTAAAGCATTCATTAAAACATGATTTATACCTTCCCGTGCCAGAAAAAAAATAATCAATCTCTTTATTTTCTTCATTGTTGCTATTACTAGTTTATTGATACATCACAACGCCTACAATACTTCTTTTAATCAGGCTTACATCGTTCTAAATATAAAAAAAAACATAGACAAAACAAATGACCGTCGAAATTCGAACACAAAGACTCATTTAGTCTAATTATTTCGATTCTCCAATTCATTATAGCGTTGATAAATCTTGAGAGTCATTTAAGAAACATTAACCTCGAGTTATTCGACCAGACGGGCCTATGTACAGATTTAGGAAACTCATCACAAATAAACCGAAGCAGTCTGTCTGTCTGGCTATTTACAGACATACTAATAAGCGAGATCAAAACGATTTGAATGGCTCACTGGGCTCCTTAAGGATCTAGTGGCTATAAGAATTATTTGATTGGAGTGTTTAGGTAAAGTTTAGATGAAGTTATGAAGACGTGAGACTGATAAAGTATTTATGAGTCGAGTTATGAGTGGCGGTGTCAGTGGTAAAGAACGCTAAAATCGAATAGGGAAGAGAGTAGATCGTTTTGTCTGCTCATAAACACCCACCTGCAATAACTTCAGTTCATTCGTGTTTATGGTGTTTGCAACATCGCCGAAATATCAGAAACTTGAAAAAAAAATAGTGCATGTTTACTATGTTTTTTATTTATTCGTTTTATAGGTTTTAATAAACCTATATATATATATATATATATATATTATATATATATATATATTATATATATATATATATATATATATATATTTATATATTATATTTTATATTTTTATATTATATTATAAAAGCGAAAGTGAGTTTGTTTGTTTGTTTGTTTATTTGTTTGTTTGTTTGTTTGTTACCTCTTCACGTTTTAATGGCTAAACCGATTGTGATGAATTTTGGTACATAGATAGTTAGGAACCAGGAGACGGACATAGGCTAATGTTTATTTAAAAAAAGTGGGATGTGAGGGAGAAAGAGGGAAGAAAAGGGAAAACTTAGCGTTGCTATTACAAATCAATAAGGCGCAAGGAGAACTGTGTTACCCCAAATTTAACGCGGGCGAAGCCGCGGGCGAAAGCTAGTAAACCTATAAAACACGAATAAAAATCACTATAATTCTTATCTTTCAAATAACTATAATTAGTGATTTGAAAGAGGATACTTATAGTTGAATCTTAGAAGATGTAATCACGATTTGCATTTATATGATCTCTTTTTAATATCGCGCACTTAATTATTATATAATGGTCTTGGCCCAATAAATTTCTTTCTTTCATTGCACTATATGATACGACATTGAATGCTCATAAGTGTCTAATAGGATGATTAACAAATACTTATATAACAACATTTTTCATTAGTAAATAAACATATTCTTAACAGCTGAGCTGGACTCACGATCTACAATAACCTACTGGGGTTGCGGGTTGTTCGTAAAAGATTCCGTGGGCCCCGTAACATAAAGGACATAAGAACATGGGTGGGTTTTAGTCTGTACAAGTCTAACACTCCCCCCGCTCCGCCCAGAGCGGGGGAAGTTATTTAATAGTTTCCCATCCGTTAAAAAATATCTTGGAACTTTAAATTAGTTAAATAGTTAGTAAAAAGGAAAACATGACTATTCTTAATATCGCAGTCACGCAAACAATTAACAATAAAATTACATCTGGCCATAAGTTCATAATACTACGCATTGTCTCGTGACTCCTTCATAACAAAACAAAAGGTGCCAACATAAAATGAATCAACTGTCAAAGGGTTCTCACTGTTTCACAAATAAACGAAGCCTTCATTTCACTAACAGGTGATAATATGAACGTGAGATAGTTACCCACAATTATACAATCAGTGACAACGGTTTCACTCGTGCGAACCACTAGTGAAATTATTCTACTTCCAGCTTCAATTGAAACGCGTTCAGATTTAGAACTACAGGAAAATGTTCTAAAATTGACATGAGGTTGTGCCAAGCAGCGCTAGAGTGAAGGGTCAAGATATACTGGCCATTCAGTTCCAGAAGGCGCAAATGACTGTATTATTATGTGAACTTGCTAATTTGCTTTACCTAGAAGACGAGGTAAAAGAAATGCAGTCACGCAAAGCATACAGCTCTGAAGACTGTAGTTAAAACCTCAATCAAATAAGTTAAAAACTTTTTTCAAAAAACATGCGTATTCGTAACATATGTTTACAAATAAAAGCAACACAATATGTGCTTCCCATGTGTGGGACCGAATGTATTGGAAGTATCGCCAATCGTCGATAATGCTTCCCGATCGGAAAGTACTAGGGTAGCATAAACGGTAGGTAGTGAACCGAACCGATCGATACTCCAATAACCCATGTCTATGGAGCGATAGGACGCACACATGCAGGATGCATTGTGTGCGTGGACTGTGAACGATTCTCTTCTCTTTCACGAATGGATTCGGGCTTCACTCGTGTAAACTCGTATTTTATCGAAGTGTTCGGACACGATCGGTTCGCCCGCCCTCTCGCATAACATGTACACATCTACCTTTGTAGTGATTTTCAGTCAGTTTCTGAAAAAGCAATGCAAAGTGCAAGCTACAGCAGCTTTCTATTTTGTTTTTCGGGGTTTAGATCCTTTTTATACATTTTATAATTATAACTTTCTACAGAGACGCGAGTTTGCTAAATGTAAGGCTCGAATTCCACCAATGGATTTTCTTTAAAAATACCCAGATATAAATAGATATTATGGGTCTTACCGTTGATGGTTTTCACATTTTGTTTTTAACCTACATTAAAACTATTTTCGTAAATCCTTTTTAGTTTCATTTTTTCATTCATTCAATTGCACAATCTCACTGGCTGCTACTGATTAAGAAACCTGAGATGCCATAAAAGATTTTTTTAAAATTTACTTTTCTTATAAATACTTAATGGTTTTATAGGATCGTTTGCTGTAATTTTGACCAGTGATTTTTTAACAGGTCTGACAACTTTTTAATGTTATACGTTTTTAAATATTGTGTTGAAAAAGGAACATTAACGTATCCTTTCTTTCTTTATAAATACATTCTCTATTAATGAATACATGATTATTTTCATTAACTGCCTAATGATGTATTAAAAACCTCTTCTAGTATTTTTGGGCAATAAGGTAAACTGTCCAAAACATTCTGCAATTAGACTGCCTCCACGCCATTTCATGGTTGACAAGTTGAAAGCTCAAGATCCAAAATGTTATTAAACCTGCAGTATTTTTTTTTGCTCCACAACTCGCATAATGTAAAGCGGTGTGACCCAGGGCGGAGCACGCGTGCCTATAAGAAACCGACTAACTGAAACTTTTAAGAGATTCAGATTATAATAAAATGAGAAAAGAGAAGCCGGCAGTGAATTCCTCAGACTGGCGTTTCACACAAACAATGAGGAAGGATACATGGAATACATCATCAGTAAACTGGTACTCTGTTGTTTGTTCCCAACTGATCTGAAACAAATTATAATTGAACAGCACGTTTGGCTGAGCGCTTGACTGAATGACGCAGATTCGATCGCCTGTAAATATTTGCATCGCCTTCGGGCAGTTGTTCAGAGTTTGTGTATGTGAGTTTAAATGTTTGTAACCGCACCCGCGATACAGGAGATATTCCTAGTGTTTTCAAAGTCTTAAACACACAAATAAGTGTACTTATATCAGCTAGGTTATCAGTCATATGACTCAGTAGCCGAGTAGCCGAGGTTAACAAGTGTGACATCGTTTCGTCAATACCTGTCAATGACAGCTTATCATCAGAAAATTCGTAAATCATTGTGTCGCAAGATGCAGGGTTACCAGAAAGTCAAAATGCACACTTCAAGTATCAAAATCGTTCTTATGATCGCCATCAAATTATACATGGTGTAAACAGGCCCTTAATAGAGCATTCTGAATTCTGAACAACAAACATTATTACATTAAAAATTCATTTTCGGTCGGACTCAAATTAAAGAACAAAACCGTTGTCGCAATGGATGCATGATGCTTAAGGATCATAGAAATATAAGACTTTTTTTTGGGGGGTGGAAAATCATCAAATAACCTCCCCCAAAAGGAGGTGACCGCTTCCCATTCCCTCATTCCCTCCGGACCATGGACTGGACCAGGGCCGACCGCAAGATATCGCCGCGCCGCAGCCGATCGGCTCTAGAAGAAATATTGGACCTTGAGACCTACTGTCTGATTTTTTGCGTATTTTTTAGCTAGTTATCATTAGCTTCAGTGATACTGGCTACTAGATGCTGGCAATGTCGAAGTCAAATTTAAAAACGGAACCCCTTTTTTTTTGGAACGAAGTTTTGGAACGAAGTTCCTTATCGCGCGTTGTGAAAGAGGGCTAGACGGAAAAAATTGACACGTTTTGCTATAGTAAGCTATTGTAAGCTGTGCGGCGTCGCATGTTTCTCTGTCTGTCTCTCTCTCTCTCTCTCTTATAGAAAGCAAGCCAGATATTTTCATTTCTATAGGAACTTCGTTCCATCGGGGTGTCCCTTGACACCTCTAATTTTTTTTTTATTTCGGGTGGGAAAAAAAAAGCGGCACCCTTACTGGAACACTTTGTTGTCTGTCTGTCTGTCTGTCTTGCTGCCAAGACCATTTGTCTCGGTAACGCGTGGAGGTATCGAGTTGAAATTAAAACCATATTCTCTTTCCATGGTCTGTGGTCCTTTTGTGCTGTGAGTGAAAAAAAAACCCTCTAAGTCAAAATATATGGCCGTTTATGTCGTAAGTTTGTACTGAACCTTCGGTATGCGAGTTTGATTCGCTCTTGGTCGGTTTCGTTTTTAGTTGGGATATCATAAAATTACTTTTCCTGCTCTGGGCGGAGCGGGTAGGAGTGTCAGAGATTTATTATTAGATTATTTTTCTCCCACTTTTACAATTTATGTTCCGGGGGGGCGGTTTCTCTTTCAATCAACCCGTAACCCCGGCAAGAACTTATAATACCTTGACAGTACTTACCTTTTACTTCACTGGAGTTTTTAAACTTTCTATCAAAATATTTCCATTAGCGTACCTTGTAATAAAGTAATCCATTATAGTTCTATTAGTTACATAATTCGCTATTATGTGAATAGGCACCTATCCTTACTAATATTATAAAAGCGAAAGTGAGCTTGTTTGTTTGTTACTTCTTCACGCTTTAAAGGCTAAACCGATTTTGATGAATTTTCGTATAGAGATAGTTGAGAACCAGGAGACGGATATGGGCCAATTTTTAAAAAAAGGAAGTTTAAAAAATGTGAGTTAAGAGGGAGAAAGAGGGAAGAAAAGGGAAAACTTAGCATTGCTTTTAAAAATCAATCAGGCGCAAGGGCAAAAACTGCAGGTAGCAGGTACCTGCAAATCAGGAAAGGGGAACTGTGTTACCCCGAATTTAACGCGAGCGAAGCCGCGGGAAAAGCTAGTTTCTAATAAATCCATTCTCTATTAGATCATAGAATGTACTATATTATGCACTTAGATAATATAATACTTACTTTTTACGGTATGCTACATGCTGGTACTTTATTGATCGATCAAATAGTTAAGTCTGTGCACAATAAAAAAAAACTGATTTTAAATTATGATTGTTGTTGAAAGTTCGCTTTATAAGATGGATGGAGCAAAAAGGCCAGGATTTATTATCTTTTTATTAAGACGTGCTTATTGCATGACGGTATAATGTATTGAGGAAGGAAAGTCGTTCATGTAATTTGAATTAAGAAGTGCTTTGTTCTTTTTCGGGTTCTGTACCTCAAAAGGAATTACCCCTTATAGATTACTTTGTTGTTCATCTGTCCGTCTGGCAAAGGCCTTTTATCTCGAGAACTCGTTGAGGTATCAAGACGTATGATATTAAAACTATATCTATACTTATAATATTATAAAGCTGAAGAGTTTGTTTGTTTGTTTGTTTGAACGCGCTAATCTCAGGGACTACTGGTTGGAATTGGAAAATTATTTTAGTGTTGGATAGTCCATTTCTTGAGGAAGGCTATAGGCTATATAACATCACGCTACGACCAACAGGTGCTGTGCAGCGTGGGTGAAACCGCGTGGAACAGCTAGTAGGTTATATTTGTGGTCCCCTGCTGTGAAAAAATCAACCCTCTTACAGTGCAACATATATGGCCGTCAGTCGCAAGTTTGACTCGGTTTTTATATTGTTTATATTTATTTGGTTGTGCCGTACTGAAAACCAACCTTTATTGCTTTTTCTAATGTAATTCCTTTCATCTGATATACCTACTAAAGATTTGATGCCCACTTACACACCAAATAAACAAAATAATGCAGTTAATACCAAACATCAATCTGACATTCATGTCATGCAAAGGCTTTCCCGTGGCGAATTAAGGGTTGGTATACCGTAGGTAAACCACTGCCTACCTTTCGGGAATATCAGGCGTGATGCTATGTGCCTGTGATAAACAGAAAGATACTAATGTTTAAATTCGTTTATTACAAACCGTAATTAATTATGCCTCGTTGGTATCTAGTGGTGGTAAGCGCGATTGAGGACCATGAAGTTTTGGATTCAAAATCCGGGTAGGGTAGAATGTTTTTGGGTGTTTTGACCAGGAACTTCTTAGTAGCAGCCAGTGGATTTGTGCCCGGTTAATGGGAATATGCTCTCATCCTATTATGGGACGTAACATTTTTTTTTTTTATAAAACGTTGCCCAACACTAGTAATTTCTCCTGTATCGTGGGTGCGTTTAAAACATTTAAATTCACATACACAAACAGCCAGACCCGGAACAATTATCTGTAGGCCATACAAATATTTGTTCCGTGCGGGGATCGAACCCGCGACACGCAGCGCAGCTGTCGATCACTCAGCCACTGCGCCAACCGGGTCGTCGAACATTTAACTAGCGAATGTAGATGTACTATTAAGTAAACCTCTGCTTGGCCCTTCGCAGATTAGAGGCGTGATGGTGATTTATGGTGCAAGCAAACTTAAATATAGTCTTACAGAATATAAGAACGTTATTTTTAAATTGTACAAAAACAAACAACATTAGCTGCGTCGAAGACAACTTGGCCTTCATGGTGTCTGAATTAAACCTATATTTAGATAAGCATTCACTTTAGGATGTAGATAAAACCATTCTTTTAATCAAACTGGAGGCTGAACTGTGAATCTACAATTCTACATAGCTAGAATATTCTTCATTATGTACACTATACAAATTACAAGTATGGATCTTATAGATACGTTGACACAATATCTTCACAAGGTCTTATCGTTAAGCGATCTTTTTAAGACAACCTTTGGATGGTTTTAAGGGAGGAGGAGAGACAGTAACATGGTCAATTTTGTGGGTTTTCAGAATGTTCACGAGCATCTCTGTTGTTCTGTAGCGGTTATTTTTTTTATCAAACTTAAACAAGGGACCTATACTTACTGAGACGAGCTCTTGTGAAAGCATAGTGTGTATCTTAAAAATCGTGTATCTCTCGTTTTCAGTGGGATGATTTTTAGGGTGCCCTACCCCAAAAAGTAAAAAACGGAGCCCTTATTGGATCACTTTGCTGTCCGTCTGTCTGTCATCGCGGGAACGCTTGAAGATATCGAGTTGAAATTCAAGTTGAAAACCATACACTCAACTTTGTAGTCCCCTTGTACTAGAAAAAAATCAACCCTCTAAGACTATGCAGTCAAAATATATAGACTGTTTATGACACAAGTCTGTACGGAACCCTCCGTGCGCGGGTCTGACTCCCTCTTGTCCGTTTTTTTTATTTGTCTGTGGTTTTCCTCTATCGTGCCCACTTATAATGTGAATTTAAGAAAAAAAATGTTTGGGAGCTAATCTAATCCGAAGCTTGTGTTGTTTTATCAGATTTCCTAATAGCTTGGCACGGTTGGCGCAGTGCCTGAGCGAATGGATTGCGTGAGTTGTGCGCTACAGGTCACGTATTCGAATACCGCTCGACACAATTATTTATGTGACCAACGGACAGTTCTGTTGGTAAACCGATACGCGGCTCCCAAATGAAGGAAAGATAATCCGTGGTAGTGGATTTTTTAAACGGGATGCTGCGAACAGATTACCGAAAGATATTTTCGAGAAGCTCATTTCTACAACGTCATAAACATAATATGTATCCGATCCGAGATATATATCCAATTGGTTATTTGTTAATAACTAGCTTTTTCTGTTTTATTTCGAAAATTAACTTCTCAATGGATGTCATCCGCTCTGGGGAGAGCGGACAGATGTGACAGACTCTTCTGACTGACCACACCGATGTTCCCTCTCACAGCATTGACTTCAAGTCACACGATCAGCTCGAATGTCCTTTAGATACTGATTTATTGAAATACATAAGTACCTACTGTGTTTTATCTTAATTAGGGAATGTTATTACTTGACAGACCAAACTCATATGATATTGTAAATGCGAATGTTTGTGAGGATGTATAATGGATGCATGTTTAGATGTTTGTTACTCGGTCACATCCAAACGGCTGAACGGATCTTGACAAAATTTGGCACAGAGGTAGATTATGGTCTGGAATAATACAAAGAATCGCGGGTGCAAGCTAGTACTTAGTTAAAATAATTCAATATTCTAGTAACTAAGTAACCCCCTAGTCGTTTCAGTCGAGTAGAGTATACCACCCGGAACGACTTCCGTTCACACGATCACAGCGAAGGGAGTACATCTGTTCAGAGACCGCGCAAGCGCACCTGCCCTTACTTTTTACGTAAACAAGCAAAAACACACGCTCCAAGTACTATGCAGTATTCTCACGCGTATAAAGGTCAAACACTTGGATAAATTAAAGGTTTGGCGTTATTATTTTTAATTATATATGTCGTTGTATGTATTTTTGGTGTTTTTTTTTATTACGTTAATTTGAAGATCACAATCGTAATTATGGTGCTTTGTTCTGTTTAATAATCTCGTTGCCAATGTCATTTGAATTAGTGCGTTGCCACACGGCTATAAGACATCACCTTATAGCCATCACCCGGCTATAAGGCGTCACCTTATAGCCAACACACGGCAATACGGCGGCGGCGTCACCTCATAACCAACACACGACAATAAGACATCACATTATAGTCAACCCAAGACTATAAGGTGTATAATTATGTATAAGCACATAAGGAAATTTGCGAGAATCACATTGAACAAAACAAACGTTGTCACATTATCGAACCAAAGCAGAAACAATACAACTCATATAAAATGTATGTATAATGTATTGTGGCACATCCCCTATGTAAGGGAAATATATAATATACTAGGTGTACCCAGCAGTTTCACTCGCCGTTGCTGAAATTTAGATGTTGGGCGATTCTCAGACCTACCCGATGTGCACACAACATACAAATCGGTCCAGCCGTTTCGGAGGAGTTTAGTAACAAGCTACACGACACGAGAATTTTATATGTTAGAAGAAAAATTAAGGAATCATACGATATTGACCTCATTCTAGATTACCACCGTGGTGCAACATTATAGGTAAAACATTCTGCAACAAAATCACAGGTAACATCTAAACCAAACGTTATAAAGCCAAATCGACTTTTAAGCTTTTAACGGTTAATCAAAAGTGTCTCGATTGAAATGTTGGCTGAAAATAATGTGCGTGTGTTTATTATCAAACGATTTGCGTCAGACACACCGCCGCCGCCGGCTGCCGGGGGCCTTAGTCTGCTATTACAATAGTGTCAGAATGGTCGATCACTGATCGCATAATGGTTAATTTTGACAAGTTTGGTAATCTGCTACATACTAAACTTGTCAAAATCAACCATTATCGACCATTCTGACACTGTCTGTTGTAATAGCAGACTAAGGCCCCTGGTTACACGTATGAAGCCGTTTTACGATATTTATTTATTTACTATCTACTAATATGGTGAAAAGTTTAGTTTAGATTTTTGAATCCCGTTCAGATTTGTTTGGACTTTTAATGACATTTGGTAGAAATTAAGCAAACAACTCATGCAATGATCATCGTTATCAATACATCTGCATTTTCTTCAAACCTATCAGACAGCTAAAATAAATGACTTTTGATTAATTTTGATTTTGCTAGATCAGATGAACGGAAGGGTCCGTAAGCATTGCCTCATGTGCCTCTACTTACTTACTCTGGATAGTCCATAAAACTCAAGGAATGCTTTTTTTCACAAGTATTTTTTTTTACCGAACGTTTCGAGCGCCAACCTGTCTTGAACAAGCATGGCGATCAATGTTTGTGTCTTCTCTGCTTGAGAAGAGGCCTTTGCCCAACAGTGGGATAATAATAGGCCCTATTATTATCCCACTGTTGGGCAATAGGCTACCTAGTATATTACCTACCTAGGATTAGTAGCAGTCACCAAACGAATCCGTGGTGCTAAAACTTACCTATTTATTATGATGCTATCACTATTTATAAAACATAATAAACATTGTTTTACGGCAATTTTCGTAAGCGGAAACTATCGTAGTAAGTTCTTCCGTAATAAAACGAAAGTGCTCGTTTCTTGGCACCATTCCTTCTATTTCGTAGACGCGAATGAATATTGTCTACAGTGTCATACCTACATACATTCTAGACTTATTTTTTATTTGTGGAGAATTTAATAAAATTTTGGACGCATACAGTCAAGTTTTAAAAAAATACCTTGCCTAAGTTCAGTGGGTTCGGTTTCCAGGCCGGGCAGTGTTATTTTTTTTTCATCTAGAGTTTCATAGCAACAGAGTAGGTAAAGCCTGTTACCTAATGAAAATAAATGAATGACGAATTGCAGCTAGTTATTAATTACCTGAAAAGTAAAGTTTTATAGGTTTCGGTGTGTGTTTGTGGCTTATTCATTATCACATCCCGCCTTTTGCCATAGAGCTGGGAAATTAAAGCCTGTTTTCTTTTTTGCTTACTGAACTCTGATTTAAGTTATAGGGGAAAATAATGTGTTGATTTATATAAGGGTGACATCTAGTTATGATACATGTTACTAGTAATTTTGCTACTTGCCGCTAGATGTCGCCACAAATACTACTCGATAATAGATGGCGCTGTTCTGTGTTGTGCAATTTTAACAACTATAAATAAATGATGTACATCCTTATTAATATTATAAAAGCGAAAGTGAGTTTGTTTGTTACCTCTTCACGCTTTAATGGCTAAACCGATTTTGCTGAATTTTGAAAAAAGTGGGATGTGAGAAAGAGGGAAGAAAAGGGAAAACTTAGCGTTGCTATTACAAATCAATAAGGCGCAAGGGGAACTGTGTTACCCCAAATTAAACGCGTGCGAAGCCGCAGGCGAAAGCTAGTTAAATAATAAAAAAAACAAATAATAGGTAACTAGAAGATTCCCAGGTTCAGAAATAAAAACACAAAGACGGGTCCGGGAGAGCAAGCACCTCTTAGTTTCGTTTGGATTTCTTATATCCACTACTACAGATCCGCCCCGGCTTCAAACTGGTGCAATGTAGAAGTAATATTATGCATATAAATAAACATATGCATATAACACAACATTTCTTGAATCACTCGTAGAAGAGAAAGAAGCATTAAAATCCGTTGCGTAGTTTTAAAGATCTAAGTATACAAGGGGACTGACAGACATAAGGAAGGGACTTTGTTTTACACTGCGTTATGATTGCTTAAACCAAATAAAACAAAAACAATCTTTGTAAAATGTTTATTTTCATAAATGACAGACTAAAACAACATTTCTCAGCGATTACAACTCACTCTAAACTTCACGTCACTAACTAATGATATCGGCGTTATTTATAAAGCTGTTATTGTTATGTAACTACAACACTATTCCAAAATAATCATCTACAACATTGCTAAGCATCTGTTTACACGTACAGGGTAGTTATGGCGAAGAAAAGTCAACGACAAACTTTATTTTTTCTAATATTTTCGCTCCATTTTTATAGGTTTGCCATCAACTAAAACTAAATTATCACAAATATTTTGACTAAAGACATTTGTAGCTATAGATACATTGGTGAAGTTTTAACTGCAAAGCAAGGTCGACATTTAAAATAAAGTCTCTTTTCATAATAAAGCAATCAAATATATATTAATTGAATAGGTATCATATTAATTTTATAATTTATATAATATATTTTCGAATTCTAATGAATACTTTTTTAATAATAAAAATAGAGATCAAAATAAGGTCTGTACAATAAGACTTGAACGAGGCATATCTAGATTATATTTCAATCATATACAAGGTGTAACTTTATTAACGCAAGACCTTTCGTGTGGTCTATGAAACCATGAAATTGAACAAATATTATACTAAAAAGTTCATGATTTCGGGATTCACGCGTTCATCTGCTTAGCCTTTTCTAAGCTATGTTGAGGTCGACGTCCAGTGTAACCGTATGCAGCTGAACACATGTATTTTACATGGACCATTCAGTATAACCCAGTTAGTTAGTTACTGGGTACTACAATACCCTTTGGTAAGACAGGTTGACTTCCGGGACACTGACAATCTGCAATAACCGTCAAAAATCTACAAATGACAGCCGGGACCAACAGCTTAACGTGTTTTCCGAGGAACGGAAAAAACTCTGTAGGTAACGAGTGGTCACCCATCCACAGAGCAACTGTTTTCGTTGTAGCATAGTGTGGGTGACATTAGTAAAAATGTACCATTTCTCTTCAATCTGGAACGTTACCTCAATTTCTGATCATGACTGAAAGCCTATTAGGCTTTACACTGAATTTTATAGGCGTATAGGACTTCCCACAGACATGTTTCGCCCGCGGGGGGTATTTATACATGCGCCACTGCTTAGCGTGCTCCTAGCAAAATTTCGACGATTGCGAACGACGCACAACCACACATTATTTAGGAACTAGATTTGTTAATAAATGTCTGCTCGTTCCTATTGGCAGTGGATATTTAACGGGCGCCCTGTTACTTCCAACAATATTTTTTAGTATTAAGTCTTGTACATATTCCTGCATAACGAGATATACCTAAGTACATCTGGAGTATAATTCCTACACGCCACTCAAGCGCCACAAAGCACTAAACATATAATTTTGTCACCTGCACCATGCTTCAGCGAAATTAGTATAGGCAAGCGCGCCTTTACCTAACGGGGGGGCTGATAATATTTAGCCACTAACTCATCTCACTTCACATGAATAAAAAAATAGTTATAAATTCCCAAAAGTTGTAGAACAAGAAATGTTCTACTTCAAGGTCTTACCCCCGAATATTGGAACGTCACTCAAAATTTGAGGGCTGCTTAACATTTGAGCAGCTCCTAAACTTTAGATTTCGTATTGTCAAACGTCACTTTTGAGTATCTGTTAAATTGAAATGGTACTTAAATTTTGAGTGACGTTTCAGTATTCGGGGGTTAGTCTCTTGACGAGAGGTCTTGTTTAATTATGTTACGGCTTGTTTTTTCCGCAAATCATAAGAAGTATGTACACCACATGACAGAGATAGATGACGATAATATTTAGGCTATAACACATTTTACTAAATCATCCCAAGCAAGTAACGATCTTATGACAATGGGGGTTCGGTTGTTTTTGCTAAATTTACTTTTGTTAGCTCCCCTACCATTTCATTTACAGCAACAAAAGTTAACGTTTCGTCATTAACTAAACAAAGGACTAATACCAGTTACAGTTCTTCATCATAAGATCACGCCTGTGTATCCCCAAAGGGCTGGGTAGAGAGAGATGTTCCTAGATACCAAGTACACAAATTCGATAGTTATGCTTAAGTCCAATGTAATAGGGGTCCGCCCTATTTGGCAACAACAGGCGATACCCACCGCGCTACTACTGTGAAATCCCTGGTGAAAAAAACCCCTTGAATAGTAGAAGCGCAGTTCTACACATTCCAAAAAATGCAAATATTAGGATTTAACTTGAATACTTTTAGAATGAATCATAAGTCTAAGAACTCAAGCTAGAAAATACCAAAAAAATCTGCAAGACATTAACAAATATACATATAACGGACACCAAAATATTATTGTCGATCAAATGATATATGTTGTGATATAATATCTTCAGGAAGCCTTATGAGCTAGTTCTTAAATTATGAGTAAACAATACATTTTCATCAGATAACTACAGGTACTGATTAGGGAATAACATATTTGGGAAAACATTTAATAAAGTACATTCACATTTATTTTACCTCCCATTTTGCAACCCCATTAGCATTACAAGTTATTGTATTCACATTGCAATAAGGTTGTAGAAGACAGAACTAAGATAAGTGTGAAAATACTGTAATCCTCTAAATATAATTTTGATATTCAGCTTTTAAGGCGTGAATCGGTGTTTTAAGTTCAACATTATCCGGATCTTACTTGAAATGTTTTCCCATTTCTTGTTAGTACACAAATAGCGAGCGTTAATACCATAAAGTCGAAAGAATATCAGCATAAAGTATTATTGGAAATAACCCAAAGATATAAATCATTAGATTCGCCCAACCGCGTCAATAAATGATCAATGTCATTGACAACAAATCAGCAAAATACTGTCAACGATCTATACTTCTTCTTAGCGTTTCGATGGCTCATACTGAAAATCGTATTTATCATTCCATACGAGATATGCAAGCTCCGCGCATAAAATATATTTGAGCGGCATTAATGCGGTCATCTAACAATATTAATCTTTGATATCTCTTTTAGCCTACTGTGACCGAACGAACATTAAATTAATCAATATACTTTCATAAGCGCTGTGATATTATCTTGCATTTTACTACTATTAATACAAACAGGTAACATTATTTACATTGTGAAGGGAATGTTTTGATGTAGATTAAAATAGTTATTGGGCGCTTTTTTTTCGTGAATTTATAACACTTTGAGTTTGTTTGTGTGAAGTGAATCCGATATATTGTTTGTTCAGTGTAAATTGAGCTTTATTTTTTTTAGAGTATCAGTAATCAGAAATTGTATCAGTAATTTTCTAGAGGTTAAAAATACACATAATTTAAAAAAAATATATAGTGTCAGTTACATCATGAAAGATTTTGTTTCAAGATCAATTCTTCCATACATTTTGAACATGTGAACATTGCATTTTTATATGGAACAGTTTTTTTTTACTTACTGATGAATTATTTAAATGCAAGATCTAAAATCATGTAGGTATTGGGCTCATTGGTAAAAATACTTCACGATGTCCCCTAGAATGTTGGACTAATATATTTATTGAGAGAATATGAATAATTTCGTTTTAACTATTATTTATGGCAGTTTAATAGTATAATATCTTGGACATGTTTCACTAATGTGAAATGGACAAAGCAATGTTTAATTTCGTTTATACGCAAAGTTTTTTTTAAATATACATTATATAATGTGATAAAGTATGTTTTATACGGAATTAAAAATTATAATAGGTTTCAAATATGTTTTTTCGATCGCCTCTAAAAACTTACAATTTCCTATAAGCGAAAAACTTACAAAGCATTTTTTATTCATGTTTATATGGTTTTTATTAAATACATCATTATATATTCTTTCACTTATAGATAAGTAATCGAATTATGTAAACATATTACAGATTTATTTTAAATATAATTTTGTATCCTATGACGATAAATAAAAGCTAAAAATTTTAACGAAAATAATTGATTGATTAACGGTAAATTAAATTAATTTATATATTCATAAGAAATTATAATGACAACCAAAATATAAAATAAATAATATAGGTAATAATATCGATCACTTCTGGTCCTCAAAATGATTTTCGTCTATTCTAATATCTACCCCATAACCACATAAGTAGTTGCTGAAATCAGTGATAGGTAATATTCAAAATATCTAGCACTACCTATAGGCTTATCAGAGACCACCTTTAGGTAGGTGGGTGGTGCGGGAGGGGTTATCTAACGTGTCGCTCAGCTTAGGGGCCCATATCATGATCTACCTAGCCTTTTGCCTATCTGGATCTAATCTCGGTCTGTATGGATTCTGGATGTAAGTGAATATCAGCATTTACACGGAGCGACAGCCTATCTGACCTCCACAACCCAGTTAGTAGCGAGTAATACGATGCCCCTTGGTAAGACTGGTTGGACTTTCGGGCACCTGACTACTTATAACGACCGTCAAAGATCTACAAATGACAACAGGGGACTTTTGGTGGTCACCCATGCAATGACCAACATAGGTAAGCGCAAGTTAGTAAATATCGTCCCGAGCGTTGTCATTATTTAGCCAAGTGCTCCTAAGTGACAATTCTTTATAACAACTGCTCAGGCAAAATTAATCTTTAATGCTTTAATGCCCCCAGTTATTGTTGCAGGTTCTTCGAAAGAGATACCGCGGCCCCGGAACGTAAAGGGCATTAGAAGCAACATGGGTTGGTTTTAATCAGTACAAGTCTGATACTCCCCCTCGCACCACCCAGAGCGGGGGATGTTATTTGATGATTTCCCACCCTAAAAAAAAGGCCCCCATTTATTCGCTTGCTTAATGACGTCAACACCCTCAGCCACCCCGCTTCGGAGATACCACATGCAACGTCAGAGTTGAATGATAGGCCTGTAGTAACAATATGTCGTATCGTCTCATATGTTGAAGTTTCCAAGCTTGTCCATTTATAAACTATTAGTACTGTTTTTTGGCAGTAGGAAAGTATTGTAAGAACTGTTGGTTGGTCTAGTTACATATCTATGAATCATGATAATAACAGCTGTTCACGGTACAGCGAGTCCCAAAAAGATGTAAACATGGATTAGGATCCATTGTATCGTATACATTATTGTTAAAGAAATGTTGTATACTTAAACTCTTGAATTGACTCAACCTTTAAGTTCTTTAAAACTCGTTTTTAAACGATTGTTGTTTACACAATTTGACGACACGATTGACGCATTGGCTGAGCGATCGACTGCAGCGCTGCGTGTCGCGGGTTCGATCCCCGCACGGATCTTGATCACGGATTTGTATGGCCTACAGAAAGTTGATCCGGGTCTGGCTGTTAGTGTACGTGAGTTTAAACCCACGATACAGGAGAAACTCCTAATGTGGAACAACGTTTAAATTTTTTATTAAATTAACTTACTAGTTTTTTACTTTTCTGTTACTGTTTCCAAAATTATTAATCAATGGTTGTAAACAATATAAAGGATCCTTGTCCGTGTTTATATCTTTTTGGGGCTGACTGTATTTTCATCATGTTAGCAACAGCATACTAATTCTCATCATGATAATAATAGTGTAGTATGATGTATTGCTTTGATCTGATATGTAATAAATATTTTGGAGATAAAATATAGAAACGAGAGTAGCTATATGCGGAATACTGAAAATTCTCAATAAATATCATGTCTTTAATATTACTTAACCTAAACTGGAAGGCACTCACTGAAGTTTGAATTTTAGAAATTGAAGCAAAATAAATACATCGAATTTTGGATACATTTTTATACCCTTCTTATTTGCAACTGCTAATAAAAATAACGTTGCATAAAAGAACTCAAATAATGAAAACTATATCAAAATTGGGTCATAAATATATTCTAATTAATATCAAAATGGATAACGTTACCTTGCCTTCGAGAATTGTATGTAATTGTAAGAGATTCATAAACTAATAATTTAATCACTGGAATGGTAGTAAAAAAAACTGTGACTTGTCTACTGGCATCAAAGGTAACCAATACATCTAGAATACTATCCAATCGGTAAACAATACGTTATGTGCTCGATTATATTACATTAATATGACTAGTGTTACGGTTATGCGCACTTGTACAAGCTGCGTCACAAGTTATACTTTGAAGTGACAACTTGCGCTGCAAACTGTACACTCGAAGCGCGCGCGTCATACCAAACGTTTCCTTTACAAATTCATTCACACCGAAATAATACGAAACATAATATAATCATCATTTCGTTCATAGTATCGTACTAACCGGAGTGTGTGAGCGGTTTTGTCAACCCATTGAGAGATTTTTCACGATGGTGACGTCATGGCTTCTCCGGTTGATTTCCTTTGCTTCCTTAGTGAGGTTTGATTCGACGAGCATGGAGTGTCGTTTCGTTGCGTTCAGGTCTTTCTTCCTCCGTACTACGTCGGGGCTGTAAGGTTCTGAGTCGCGACGGTGGAGGTTCGCGTGACTTTGACTGTGACTGCCGGAGAATGAGCCTTGTCTATGTAAGGGCGTCGCTGGCTGATCTGGAGTTATGGTCGGAAGGTATGTCTGGAAGGACGGCCGGTTCTGTGCAGCCTCCATGATGGAACCTATTTTGAAAACGGTATATTAGTATGTTTCTATCAAACATGTTCTGGAAATAGCGTATTATCTTGTAGCTTAGAAAACTTAGAAAGGACACAGTTTTTACCCTAGCTTAACCACAGTATAGAAAAAAGAAAGAAAAGAGGTTAGTTAGTACAGTCAGTTCCCAACATAACCTGACCCTTAATATCCTTCTGGCTTATTCTATCAGGAGATCAGAAGGGTTACCATGACACCTTATAGCAGTACTTATTTCTGTGTGAGAAAGAGATGGTACTAGACACCCTGTATAGCTCTGTCTCTTTCCCTCAGTGGAATAAGTTCTGCTTTAAGACTTCATGGTAGGGTAGCAGGTAATGAAAGGGACGGACCACGAGAAAAGATTTTTAAAAGGCACACAGACAGACAAACATACTATCACCAAAACACACATTTCTACAGTTCCCATTCCTTATGTTAACACATTTTTTAAAGATGAGATGTCCATGCAACCATAGATGGGTGTGTATGAAAATTGTAGTGTTTTTTTTTTAACGTAAGTAACGAAAAAGGTCTGAAACCACTAGATATTTTTAATTAATTATTCTAAAATAAAAGTTTAGGGCTGGACACATCTCCTTCAAGTACATACCAAAAGGCAAGAATCGACAATACGGCAGATCGAGAAGGAGACGGCAGGATAAACTACTCTTTCTAGAAAGATTGGCTTACAACAGCACTAGACTGCGGAAAGTGGGCAGAGGGAGGAGAGACCTTTGCCCTGCAGTGGCATATAGGCACTTAATAAAAAAAACTAAAATCAAATTATATTTAAAGCAAATAGAAAATACGAGAAAAGGGTTTGAAAATGTGACGTTTTTGACCGTCACATCTCTGGTCTAAACTGATGCTTCGGGCTGAAGTATTAAGTATAGTAGTAAAGGAGTTATCCATGGAGTTTATTGCCCGTTCTTCTCCATAGAGATTTACGTTTTGTAATCGGCATCTACAGTACTTTCACAGTTATTATGCCTTGTGACTGGGACTGTAGATTATTTTTTATTGTTTTCAAAGTATTGACAGTTCAAAAGTGCCTGTTACTGGCCAACTAGAAATAAATGCTTTTGATTTGAATATGAACAAGGTATACCTCTAGCTTATTTCTATCTTTTACTACAACATCAAGCGGTACAGAAGCACATATATTAATATGTAAGGCAATCACCTCCAAACTGGTAACTTGGTATTTCAGGTTAATGACCTACAACGAAGCAAAACAAACAATGTTTTTTTACAAATTCTCGGACATATCGTTACAGAGATGTAAATGGAAAAGAAATACATCGAAAACGAATTAAATGATAAAAAAAAAGAAGTGAAAATGACTGAACTGAAAGTGGTTCTACAGAAAAACAAATGAAAAACAGTCGGTCTGATGCCGGTTCGTTTAGGACTTATCAGACTTAAAACAAGGATGTCAAAAAACATTAATAAAAATAAAAAAAAGTACTGACGATTGCATTCATTGATTTTCCCCTTTTCTAAGGTTGTGTTTTTCAATCACAGGAGAATTCTTAACTTAAACAGTAAAATAAATAAGTACATTACAAGCTGCCTGTAGTGTAAACATCTCTTTAACGAATTGTCTTAAAGGAACTCAATCTGTTTTGCTGTAATGTCAGAATTATAAAAAAAAAAACAATAATTAAAAGCAAGTAGTGCGATATTAATTTAAAAGGGGCGTTTAGAATTATAACTGTTCAATGTGAGATACATACATACATAAACTAAAGCCTTTTTCCCAATGGGATAGGCAGAAACTATTCTGATGTGAGATCATGTCGTTCTGCCAAAAGCTCTATAGCCGGGTCTCCACCAAAGAGGAGAGCAGCAGGGTGGGGACATACAAGATTCGAACAATTCGGTACTAGAGTCGTTTTTCTTTTTTTTTTTACATATAGATTTATTTGGTCATTTTTTTTATTTCGAGCTGTGGTTAATTTAAAAAAAAAGCAATCAACTCTTTTACGTCGGGGATCGTTCGGCATCTTTGCCGCTTATAGTACAAGAATAAAACACCCAAATTGACATTGTTGATTTTTTGTAATAGAAACGTCAAATTTGACTTGTCAGATAAAATTACGTAGCTTCAATCAGTCCAACGTGTGACGTTATTTTGAGGTGAAATGAAAGTCAAGTATTTTTGCTTAAATAAATGGCTTCATAAGATTTTAAAAGCAGAAAATAGTAGAATAACATTAAGAAACCCAAATGCTGACTACGGCATCAATCATTTATTTAATTTCAGCTATTTGAGACTCGGGAGCTATTTGCAACCTTTGAAATATTTGATTGATTATTAATTTCGTCTGTGACATGGATATATTAGTTGTAATATTTTCTTTAAGTTTACATTTTTTTTTTTTTTTTTTTAATAAAACTAATATGTATAAATCTTTAATTGACAGGCCTTCAAACAGCGCCCGAGTATCAACAAGAACGTGATTTTTTTGTCTCCTGCACAAATTGTCTCCGCTTTGGTGGGAACAAGGTCAAATAGAAGCACAGTGTGCATCAGAACTATTGCGTAGATACTTCACAAACATTGTACACAGGGCGGCACATCAACCTTCAAAAAGCCATTTTAACCTGATCTCTCTTTTACGGTGTGCGATCCGTAGTAGAGATCAGGTTATAATAGTTTAGAATAGGATGACATGCCATCGTGTGCAAATCCGCAGAAAAAGCTAAGATTTACAGCATAAATTGTATTAGCATCGTTGACTCTTAGAAGTAAAGCTGCGAGTAATATATTGAGTTAATTATAGGTGGGAATGTAATGTTCCTTACCGAGCGTGCGCACTAGCCAGGGCGCTACGGACTGCTTCTGATTAACAGCTGACTGTACTTCGTTGAGAGCCACTGTCAGTTGATGGCTCAGCTCCTGGAGAAAAAAAACATTCGGTTGGATTAATAAAAGTCGATTTTGTGATATGGTGGTCGCGAGCTTCTTAGTATTCCGATTTCGTATATCCAAAATATCATAAAAGCTAAATCATACATAGCATATTGCCAACCTCAGGATTTTACATCTGGTAAGAACTGATTTTACCGATTTTTTTTTTACTATGGTTTGAATAGTCCACTTTATCACTAAAGGTTGGAATGGCTTTTGGAAAGTCAAAAGATACCTTGACTTTTCCAAAAAGTACAGGTCTGGTCGGCGTTACCATATTTTCAAATGTGAACACCGTTTATTAGGGTTCCGTACCTCAACAGGAAATAATGGTACCCTTATAAAATTACTGTTGTCACTATTGATAACAGTAATTTTATGGTTAGGTTGGCGCAGTGGCTGAGCGATTGCTGCGCAGCGTATCGCGGGTGGCGATCCCCGGACGGAACACATATTTGTATGACCTACAGGTAGTTGTTCCGGGTATGGATATATTAGTATGTGAGTTTAAATGTTTGAAAACGCACCCACGATACAGGTGAAATTCCTAGTGTGGAGCAACTTTTTTTTTTAATATATAGAATAAGAACCTTTTATCTCGGAACCGCGTGGAGGTATCGAATAGAAATTAAAACCATATACTCAAATCAATGGTTTCTTTGTGCTGTGAATCAACCTTCTAAGACTAATAAGGTTGATTCACAGCGTAGACAAGCAGTCTAAAGATATGGTATTGTATATGTAGCAAGTTTGTACGAAACCTACGGTGCGCGTGTCTGACTCACTGTCGGCCGGCTTTTTTTTAGAATACGTAGACACAGCTAACTAGTCAGTTACCTGGTTGCTGCACTGCGCCTGCACATGCGCCAGCTTCACCTGCGCCAGTTCCAGTTCAAGGTCGCGCACGCGCTGTCGTAGTCGCGCCTCCATCTCACTCGAGCCTTCCTTGTCGTCACCTTTCTGCTCTGACTCTGTAAGTTATTGTGAACTTTATTGTATGGGCAATAAGACTGGATTATAATAGTGGCTGGACTACAAATAATTGTGAACTTTATTTTGTGGTTTCTAAGTTTGGTTTCTTGTCGTCACTATTATATTCTAGGGTTGCAAGTAACTGTGGACTTTATTACCTGCAAATTATAATCTCTTTTGCTTTAAACGTTTATTACCTTCTTTATTATCCTTTTGCGCCAATTTCACACTGCAATTTACGCAGTCCTTCACGTAGTCCTGCAAAGAAAAATATGTCTTATTTACATTAAACGTATGTATGATATTGTTTGTCGCATGGCAGCATTTTGGCTGTTTAATTTGAACATGAGTTGGATTTTAGCCAGTACAAGCCTGCCACTACTTCCCGCTTGCCCGCCCAGAGTGGGGGAAGTTATTTGATGAGCTCCCATCCGCAAAAATAAAAGGCGTCACAGACTTCTCACTGTTGGGGTTAACCTCTCCTCTATAAAAGTTATTCATCACGCTGGCCCATAAGGAGTGGTTGTCCCATTACCATAGAGGCGGATTACAGTAGATACAAACCTGCATGATATGCAACTGCTTGTCAAGTCGTGCGCATATTTCGCGGTAATCCCTCGCTACAGCCGAGTAGTGGGACGCTTCCTTGCGGCTTTCATCGGACGAGGAACGAGCCTGCATAGAGATACAAATTAAAAGTACATCAAATCATCACGCTTTCAATCTCCTAAAGATTAGGCAGAAGTTTCGGAATCGCGCATCGAGGGTTCCGTACAAACTTGCGATATAAACAGCCATATCTTTTGACTGCGTAGACTTAGGGCGCTTTCAATTTAGACGTTTCGTGTCGGACCGCTACGGTGCCGAAGCGGTGCGTTTGTCGGACTGCACACGGACGGTTGTTTTTTTTCATACAGTTGACGCGTGGCGTTTGTCGTCCTGCCGTCGAGCGAGCGTAGTACTAACGCTGCCGCAGACGCCGCACCGCGCGCTTTGTATGAAAACAAACGACCGTCCGTGCGCTATACGACACACGCACCGCTTCGGCACCGTAGCGGTCCGACACGAAACGTCTAAATTGAAAGCGCCCCTAGAGGGTTGTTTTTTTACAGCACAATGGGACCACAAAGTTCAATATATGGTTTACTCGTTACCTTCATGCGTTACACGGACAGACGGACAAAAAAATCATTCAATAAGGGTTCCGATTACCATTCTTTTTTTTTAAGATTTTATATCAGCATGTTTAGTTAGTTATGGTATAATGATATTTCGCACAATTTTTTTTTCGAATATTCATTTTCCATAAAAGATTAGCAGATCATCCATATAGACAAAGAAGAAAAAATATATATCATAGACGATAACTCATAAACTAGCCAAGCAATATAAATAACTAGCTTTTGCCCGCGGCTTCGCTCGCGTTAAATTCGATAGCGCCTTATGGATTTGTAATAGCAACGCTAAGTTTTTCCGTTTCGTCCATTTTTCTCCCTCATATCCTACTCTTTTTTTAAAAAAAATAACCTATGTCCGTCTCCTGGTTCCCAACTATCGCTGTACCAAAATTCATCAAAATCGGTTTAGCCACAGCGCGCAGATGTTTGCGCTGAATCGGACTGACGACTTTTATGCGGTCATTCGAAAAAAAATCTCGTCCTTGATAACGAGATTGCGGGACAGTGACAACAGTATTCTGAGGACAGTGGCGGAGAATATCTACTCTCCTATTCTGGGACGTTTTGTGGGGGTGATGAATGAGTGAGTTTCCTTTCGCTTGTTCATCGTCCACATGAAGCGAACTAGGAGTGGGTATAGATATTAATTATGTAAGAGAGATAACTAATTTGTTACTAACACTAATTATAAGAATTTTTACTAACATGTTGGATCTTGTTGTCTGAGAATAAAGAATTTATTATTTACTAGCTTTCGCCCGCGGCTTCGCCCGCGTTAAATTTGGGGTAACATAGTTCCCCTTGCGCCTTAATGATTTGTAATAGCAACGCTAAGTTTTCCCTTTTCTTCCCTCTTTTTCCCTCACATCCCACTTTTTTCAACTATCTCTGTACCAAAATTCATCAAAATCGGTTTAGCCATTAAAGCGTGAAGAGGTAACAAACAAACAAACAAATAAACAAACTCACTTTCGCTTTTATAATATTAGTAAGGATTATTTTATAATATTAGTAAGGAAGTAAGGATTGATATGGCCTCTCTGAAGGTCGAACCCCTTCGAACAAAAAAAAAAAAATTATGAAATCGGTCCCCAGTTGGCGGAGTAAGCGGTGAACATCCTTACTAATATTATAAAAGCTAAAGTTTTTTGAAGTCGGATAAAAATGTTTTCCTTCTTCTCTTACCTCTGTTAACTGTGCTTCTAGCAACTCTTTCTCTTGTTGTAATTGTGTGTTGATAACCTTCAGCCTCTCAAGCTCCACGTTTATTTTCTCCTTTTCAGCAGATTCTGAAAGGACTGAATATTAAAATTAAACGCCTTTGGGACACGCGCAGGAATTCCCAATCTTTTAGCAGCCCTATTATATTTCATAAACTTTTCATCGTCACGGACTTCAATATCACTTCTTTACATGTTATAAAATGAAGTCGTTTCTACCGTCTGTTTGCTTAGATCTTTTAAACTACTCACGGATTTGGTTGCAGTTTTCAGCAGTAGTAGTGGTTCAACGAGTGATTCAAGAGGAAGGTTAATAATATGTATAATATTCCAGTCAAGTGGGTGAAACCACGGGGTGCAGCTAATATAATATAACTACTATTGAAGTCCGTGGCGCTTGAAGAGGATTACCACATTGAATCGATCGCGATTTCTATTAATGTCGAATTTAGTTAGGGCCTTATCATACTAGCGGATTGCGAGCGTCTTCAAAGCGAAGCGGGCGCGCAGCGAATGCGTCGCGAACACGCCGCGGCTACTGAGCGAAGACGTCGCGGACGTGCGGCAAATTCGCAACGTTTTCGTCGCGTGTTTGTAGCAAGTTAACGACGCAAAATACACTCAGTAACGTACGTCCACGGTGCTATTCGCGGCGAATTCGTTGCGCGTCCGCAATGAATTCGCAGCGCATGCGCGGCGTGTTCGTTGCGCGCCCGTAACGTATTCGTTGCGCGCCCGTTTCGCTTTGAAGACGCTCGCAATTCGCTAGTATGATAAGGCCCTAAGACTTAGATTCGCGTCCAAAGCATATTTTTCGGCATTGTTTTATGCTGCTGTTTTCGAACTGCGTAAGGCGATTGCTCATCGAAAAGTGTAGTCCCTCTCAAATTCATTTAGTTGTGAACATAAGTAAAAATATAGATGGTAAAATAAGAAAGTCAGAAACTATTTATGTTCCGTCGTTAGGCATTAAATTTTTACTCTAATATTATAATATACATTTATTACTCTAATATTATAATAATATAATTTTTACTCTCTATTCCTAACTGGAGTTTTATGGGTTATGGCAACCTGGGCCGACTTAATCAGACTCAAATACTAACCTTTAATAAATTTCTCGTACTCCTGTTGATATTTTGGTAGCCGCTTCACTTTGATACTGCACGCTAGTTTCACAATCTGACGGGAAGACTCCTCAGCGCGGCACTTCTTTGGTAATGTTACTCTGTGACAAACAACATAATAATATTGAGACGATGTAAAATCTTAAATTATTTAATTTACTTACAGCAAAAACCACTGCTTTTTATGAGCATGAAGTCTACAAGTGTTTTAATAAAGGTCAGTATTACTATTTATATTTAAAATTAACCCACTAAAGGGAATATCTAAGGTTGGCAGTTTATTTCTTTTTTTACATTGTTTTTTAGTTTTTGTTTAATTGTTCTGTTCTGTGCGAGGCTTATCAAAAGTTTTTCTTTCTTTCTTTCTTTAATTTGTTTTGTTTTTGTTGGACGGAAATTCTCCAACACGTGGGCAACTGTGCTCACTTAGTCTCGTAAATTTTATCATGCTTTCAAAATTTAATTCTAGGCCATATAACTTTTCTCACGATGACTTGAGATTAGATAAGATTTGAGAGCCTTTAAAACCAAAATATTATGTGGTGCATATTTACCTAAAATACTTGAGAACACCTTCAAAGTCGTGCGACAAGAGATCCTTCCGCGAGCGGGACAGCAGCGCCAGCGCCACTTGGAACAGCGTGTCGATGCCTTGCAGCAGGAACACGTCCAGGATATGGTACACCTGCAATTATAATATTGTCTTAGTAAAATGTACCCAAAATGGAAACAGCCGACTATTTACAGTTTATACTAGTATAGTCGTCAACGTAACCTCTTAAAGAAATTGTATTCATTGCCAAACATTACACATTAGATTAAGAGCATTTTTGTAAACTTTATGAGTGAAATAAACTTTCTATTTATAAAAAAAAATCGTAAACAACAATCATACAGGATAATCTTCTTAAACTACCCTAGACTGATAAAGTTTTAGATCTGCATTAATCACGTCATTATTTATTATGAGCCAGATGTGTCCCACTGCAGGGCAAAGGACTCCCTTCCTTCCTCCCTTTTCTGTCGTTTGCTGTTTTGGTCCAATCCTTTTCGAGGAAGTCCATTACACGCCTAAAGGATATTTAAAAAATAAAATTGTCTTACACTGGGAATTTCTTCTGTATCGTGGGTGCGTTAACAAACAATTAAATTCACATACACAAACAGCCGGAACAACTATCTGTAAGGCTATACAAATATTTTTTTCTGTCCGGGGATCGAATTCGCGCGCGTAACGCAGAGGTCAAAAGCTTAGCGCCTCTGCGCCAACCTTGTCGTGTATTTGATTTTACAAGAAGCTCCTCTAAGTATTCCTTCGCCATTTTTTTATTGGCATAAGTGAGGAAACAAAGTGACTTTGTGTTTGAAATCTAGATTTTCGCTACGTTGGCTTGCTACCTCTGCTCCCAGTCATGACACTCGACATCAAACTTTGTGTCGTTGTTTTAAGGTTAATTTTGCATCATTCCACATTCAAAACACGTATGTTAGAACAACATAAGTTACCAGAGGCAACGGGAACCGCGCAGTGAACACAGTGAGGAACCACTGAGACGCGAACATATGAGGTTCCACACCTAGCTCTTGGAAGTGAGCGCGCAGGTCTGTTAGTTGTTCCTGCAATTAAAGAATAAACATAGTACAATAAACTCAAATAAATGATGTTTTTTTTGCAAGTAGGTCTTTACTAACACATTTACAAATCTTTAAAAAACAAAAAACTTGATGAGGCCGGTGTTTCGTACCCGACTTCTTTGAGAAGAAACAGCCGAAACAAACTCAGAGGTCTCTTTTAAGGTCCAACCAAAAATCTTGGTCAACTTACATGAGGACTATGCACATAAGTGTATGTCTGGTCTGGTAATGCTCTTTTTAAGAAAGCATCAAACAGATTGAGTGGAAGGAAATAATAATAATAAAATATTTAACAAAGTAAATAGAAAATGATTAGCTGATAAGTCCTTAACTTATCAGTTTTGAACTAGTATTCTATGATCATTCATACTATACTGTTTTCACAAACTATGTGTTTATACAGCATGTACCAAAAAGGTGTGGTCATATTTCAGAGGTGTACCAAAATAAACCCTGAATATTAGAGTGAAAAACGACCACACATACCTATGTGAGCGACTGGTGTCTTTTTTGTAGGCATGGGAAATCATCAAATAACTTGTACTGATTAAAACCTATCCTCGTTTTCGCCCTTTTCCGGGGGTGCGGAATCTCTTTCGAACAACCTGCAACCCCGGCAGACTGGTGTCTACACTAGGAAATCCAGATCTTGTTTATGGAGGTTGACCAAAAAATTAAAATTAACCGTAACTGTATTGTATATCCTACGCATATCCATTTTTCGGCAATTTAAAAAAAAAAGGAAACACCTTAAAATTAAACTAAACAAAATGAATAACACCAAAAGGGCCCAGAACAAGATAAGATACAGCGACCATGAATTACACGTCAAATCTGTTACCCCAACTATGCTACGATCGGCTTCCAGTCTAACCAGATGAAAGTCTTTAAAATAATATTTACCTCCATTAATCTATCAAGTTGATGCAGCCTCATGTAGAGCGCTTCGAAGCCGTCTTTATACAGTTCACGTAACCCGTAGCCGTACATCAGCTTGACTAGCAGACAGAACGCTTGCTCTTCAGGCATCTGAAAATAATATAGTAATCTGTAAGGTCAGTGATACCACAGATGATATAACACTACGTCTAACACGAAGCCTGAGAATAGTTCTATTATTTTTAAGCATGACATTAGAAAATCTGGTTTCAGCTATGTTAACCCACGATGAATGGTCTCTATTAATAGGCATTTTTTTACAAGCCTAGCATTTTTTTTAAACAGTTACCCCCAACCAATTGAGCCGTAATTTTGGTTACATGTTTGCTTAGGATGACAATACATGGCTTGCTAAGTGACGCCATACTAAATCCAATATGGCGGTCTCTTAAATATCGCGTACTATTTATTATGCGCCACCATTTTATGGGTAAGGAAAAATCTAAAAGAGGAATGATTTGTATGTTTGTAACGAATAAACTTATTAACTACTGGACCAATTTCAAAAATTATTTTGCCTATTCTCATTATATATACACTCACGCTACTACCCATGGGAGCGGGGCAGTAAACAAAGAGGCGGGTAAAGAATACTACATTATTATTGAGGAAAATATGCTCTATATATGACGCTACATAACTTAGGACCTGAGTATCGGGTGAAATCATTGGGCACAGCTAGTTATAAATATAGTCACATGTAAGAGCAGCGTGGCAGCTAGGAAGCTGAGTCCCTGACAGTATCCCACTTCGTGGTCGTACACGGCGTATGCGCGCGCCATCCGCAGCAGCGAGTCTTGTCCCAGCCCGCCTGCCTCGCGGAAGAAGTCGTGTGCGGGGAACGTGCGGGCTATGTCGCGTTGGATTACCGCTTCGAAGGGACAGTCCTGCGAAAGAAAGAAATGAAAAATAGTTTATTTGGCACATGTCACAAGTGCACACAACAAATAAAAAAACTCAAAATATCTAAACACAAAACGGAGAAAATTATGGTGTCTCACGGCTGCGCCCAATAGGTCTAATTCAGCAAACTGCTGGCAACTAGTGTCCGACGCTGGTTTTCACCGAAGCTTAAGGATTGTTTAGTTTATTTATGATCTAAACTTTAGCTCATAAACAAGGACAAGGATAATCACTCTGGGAGTCCCAAAAGATGGGCGTGAGTATAACTCCCACGAATTGACCGGTTAAGTAGACGACAACCTACTAGATTGAACTGCGAGATACTATTCATAAAAAAAGTGAGTATAACTGACATCATACCAGCTTAAAGGCATCTACTGTACTGCCGAGTAGCAGCATTCCTAACTATCGGAACAGCACCTTTTTCAAAGTTATTGGCTAAACTGAGTTTAGGTTTGATTCCGCATGGTGCGTAATCGTTCGTTCTACTAGCAAAGTGGGGCCATTGTGATCGACTATTATCCTTCAAAGCTCTACGTTAGTCTTGGCAACACATTTCCAGTACGGGTAAGCCGCAGCGCAGTAAGTTTTTATGTATTTATAGTAAGTAACCTTGCTAATGAGCGTCCTGTAAGTCTCCATGAGCTTGTCGTTCTGGTCGACGCCCGCCAGTCGCAGCCACACCTCGCCCCGCAGCGCCTCGGGCACACCCACGCGGACCAAGTGGTTCAACGCACGAGGACGCGGCCCTGTCCAACTGGGAACGAACACGTACAATGATTTTAAAATGAAATATAATTATTTTTCTGGACCGAAATAGAAAGGGTAGCAAGAAGGATACAAGCTAGAAATTGATGGATATAAACTGAGAAGGCTGGGTAAATCGTACAATAAAAAGGTATATTTTACCTCCTTAGCACTTGAGCCCAGTTGACAAGCACGTCTTCACCACAATCTTTTGATACCTCGCCGGTTCCACTTAGAAGAGGCTCATCACCATCTGAAAAGAAGTGACTAGATCAATAAACTATTATTAGTTAAATAGAGAGAAATTGAGTGAATATAGAGAACACTAGACAGAAGAGCGCACATAAATCTTTCTTTCTACGATGAATGTTTAGTTAGGGCAAAAATAGTACTTTGCTATGCTTAGTCAGCAATTCATGCGAATATAAACCTTATTTTAGTGTTAATAACGTTAATTTGTCCTACATACCGGAGTCGGGCTCGGAAGGCGAGGGCGGCGCGGGCGCACTGGACAGCGGTGACGGCAACAAGCTGGACAGCGACAGCGGCAAGTTCAGGCGCGAGCGGTCCAGCTCGTCTGAAGGCTCGATACTTGCCACCTCGTACTGGAGCTGGCCGAGGGCGTCTACTGACTGGATAGAAAAAGAAAATAATCAGTGAACATACATAAAAAAATACAGGCGAATTGAGACCCTCCTCCTTTTTGAAGTCGTTTAATAATATTAAATGTTGAACTTTTAGGATTAAACAGATATTTACATACGGATAGGAAAATTTTGATCGTGAAACTGAGTTGGGCGTTAAGGTCGATCGCTGTGACCGCGTCCTATTCAATGCGGCTGTCACGTTCACGCGACAACAGTCGCAATAATTTTGTTCGGAAACCCTAAACCATAGACGCGCTGTCAGAGGGACCATCTTCCCGTTTTTTCAAACAAATGTATGACTGTTTATGATCGTAACTACCGATCGCCTTGGTTAGGATGCGGGGTACAAGTATTTTTTTTTTGTGTATTTAACCCTCAATTGGGTGCGCCTAAAAAGTTGCATAAGCGGTCGCGAGGGGTGTTGGCACCCCAGATTTAGGAAATTAAATAAAATACGATATTCATGCAAAATCAGACTTTTATTAATAAGAACATTTGAACTTGCATATTAATCACTTTTTAAACGTATTTTTAACATAATTAACTTTTTTTTAAATATGAAAAATATTTTTTACTAATCCTAGTTTTTATCGTCACAATTTCGACAGACTATATCCATATGGTCATTGCACACATGTTTTTGGCATTTCGAACATCATAACCTCAAAAATGTCGAAGTATTATAACGGAACACTTTTAACATTTATTACTTTTCAAATTACAATGTTTTAAAACGGATATAATGAAATTAACAATCATTCACTACCTCGGAATTTAGACCACACAAGCAGTCACCTGGGGTGTTGTGCACCCCAAACACGCTCTCCGAGCCCAACCGTCCACAACAGAGAGTCGCTCGCAACTTAATCGTGTACGTTTTACGTGTTTACGAAGCTACCTAGAAGGCCAACGCGCTAAATTCAAATTATAAAAAGTTGTGAGCCTGGAAACCTGCTCTGGGGTGCATGGCACCCCACGGGACCAATTAAGGGTTAAGCCAGATAAGCCCGAAACATTACACACACATTCTATTTATATGCTCACCCACCCACCCAACGTCCACCAAGCACTACCAACTTAGGGTCGGGAGGTTCAACTGAGTTAATTAAGGTACAAGGATAAGCGCCCAGGCTAGTTCGCGAAATTTATTATTATTACGTTTTGCAATATTCCGGTCAGTCCGATTATATCAAGAGAATTATAATAAACTAGCTGTGCCCAGCGGTTTCACCCGCTGCTCACTTAGGGGTATGAAAAATAGATGTTGGCCGATTCTCAGACCTACCCGATATGTACACAAAATTTCGTTTAAATCGGTCCAGCCGTTTCGGAGGAGTATGGGGACGAAAACTGTGACACGAGAATTTTATATATTAGATTAAACTTGCGACATATACGTACGTCAATATCTTTTGACTGAGACTTTTCACAACTATGAGAGACCAAAGACTTGATTATATGGTTTTGATTATACCTCGATACCTACACGCGTTTCTGAGATAAAGGGTCTTGACAGACAGAGGGAAGGACAACAAAGTGATCCTATTAGGGTTCCGTTTCTACGTTTTGAGGAACTGAACTCTAAAAATATCTTTAAAAACATCTAAGTTCATTACCAAATGGCAAGGTGCATTTAAATCATCACTATGGACTATAATATGTCTTTACGAAGGTATGAAATATGTGTGGAATGGTCTCTTACCTCTTTCAGATTAATATAGAACTGTTGAACCAGTGGCCTTTTGGAGTAATACCAGAACCTCTCCGTGGGCGGGAATATTTTGACAGGAGTCTCGATGACCAACCTGTGGACAGAACATTTTTGTCTGCAATTTTTGTCCTTGCGCCTTATTGATTTGTAACGGATGTCTCATTTATTTAATTTTCAATTGAATTAAAAAAAAAATCATTCAAATCAGTGTGTTTATTATATGTGTGAAAAAAAAGGTTTTGCGCCGACCCCAAAAAGAATGGGACAAGGGCAGAAAAATGATGATGAATGATGAAAACAGTGTGTATGTTCTTACCTCAGAGGGTCCGGTATCCCTCTTATAACGAGATCCAGTGCGAGTGACATGTAGGCCGGGGCTCCGTCGCCGCTGGCCACGTTGAAGGCGGCCAGCGCGGACTCGCCGGCGTTCCACAACGCACACACTGAACAACCTGACCCGCCTGATGAACCGCTTACCTGAACGTCAAAAACTTATTATATTATAGACTAGCTTCCGCCCGCGACTTCGTCGCGTGGCTTAGTTACTTTGGGCTAACGCTAACTTTGATCCGCGTGATGATAGAAAAAAAATACTAACTAAATACTACTCTTTTCTTGCCTCTTTCTCCCACTTTTTTTTTAGCCTATGTCCGTCTCCAGGGTCCCAACTATCTCTGTACTAATATTCATCAAAATCGGTTTGCCCATTTAGGCGTGAAGACGTAACAAACAAACAAACGCACTTTCGCTTTCTAATATTAGTGAGGATTGGTATAGATGAAAATTTGCCACCGACTTACTACGAAACAGAGTTAACATTATAGGCTGACCGTCTAAGACAAGATGCATTAAAGTAAACTTTATTGTAAAAGTAATAAAGTCTTCTCACCATTTCGAGTAGCCTCATATCTGAATGCTTCACGCTCCTTCCGGGAGCGAGCAGGATACCGAAACAGCGTTCAATGTATAATCCACCAGTGTAAGTTGACTGAAATAAATAAATAAATGGTTACTTATAAAAAAGGGGGACATGTGCAATAAAATTAAACATCTTAACAATCCATAGAGCAGTTTCTTATTTGCCTGAACTAGGTAGGACCGTAGGTGGAAACTGTGTTTCAGACTATAAAGCATTAATACTTAATTAAAATAAACAAATTGACAGTAAGGAGATTATAATACAAAAAAAAATGTAAATAAATAAATAAATATCTTGGGACAACTCACACACGGCTATCTGATCCCAAGCTAAGCAGAGCTTGTGTTATGGTAACCAGACAACTGATATACATACTTATATAATTTATAAATACATACATATTATAGATAAATCACACCCAGACACAAAACAAACAATCATGCTCATCACACAAAGTTTGTCCTGGGTGGGAATCGAACCCACGACCTCCGGCTCAACAGTCAGGGCCACTAACTACTAGACCAAGAGGCTCGTAAATAAGTACAGGACTTGATCAAAATCGGTCCACCCGTTCAGGAGCTATGAGCCAAACTCCCCAGTAACACATCTGTCAGTTAGGTTAGAAGCACAAATTACCATGAAAAAAGCTTGTGAAGAACATTGAACTAGCCTATTACTGTCCTTTTTACTCAACACAGATTGGGCATTTCAGCCTTAGATCAATTATAAGACCAGGTTTCCTCACGATGTTTTCCTTAACCGATGTTTGTGATGTCCAAGATAAACTTAGAAAGTACATATGAATTGTAAAAGACACCTTGGTACCCGTATTTGAACCCCCAACGGCCACAACCTTAAGTATTAGAGGTGAGGTCTTAACCTCTGGTACATAAAACGACAAATTTTACTCATAATTTCTTACCTGTGGATCATCAGATTCGAGTTGTATATTGTTGGTGACTTGTTTCACGTTGATTGTCACTTGTTTGTCAATGCCACCGCGCAACTTGAAGCCAAGCCGCTCCTTCGGAACATGGCTGAATGTACCCTGGAAAGAAAAAAATATATTGTTTAGTGAATAAAGTATTTTCATTGTTGGTTACTGTTGGCTTACCTAATTTACCCCGCTCTGGGCGGAGCGGGGGGAGAGTCAAACTTATACTGTCTTAAACTTATCCATGTTCCTTCTTTTGCCCTTTGTGTTCCGTCTTTTGTCCATAATATGTATTGTGTGTATAGAAAGAGGTTTTATACCTTAGCCAAACCCGAGTGCAGGCTGGTTTTACTATGAAATTCGAATAATCAAAGTTTTAAAATAAAGAATTAAAAAGAAGACTAGAAAATGGCGTGATTCTTGTGTGAGATGTATCGATGAAATACTTACTAATATTATAAAAGCGAAAGTGAGTTTGTTTGTTACCTATTCACGCCAAATGGCTAAACCGATTTTGATGAATTTTGGTACAGAAATAGTTGTGACCCTGGAGATGAACAAAGATAGACATTTAAAAAAAAAGAGTGGAAAATGAGGGAGAAAGAGGAAAAAAAGGGAAAACTTAGCATTGCTATTACAATAAGTAAGGCACTAGAGCAAAAACTACAGGTGGCAGGTACCTGCAAATCAGGAAAGAGGATCTGTCTATCTCGAATTTAATGCGGGCGAAAGCTAGTATTATTTAAAATATAATCTTGAGAGGATTTAATGCTTCTTTCATTGTAGTACATTTGTGTAAACGTTCATAAATAAATACTTAAACCTACCTTAGCATCAGTCTCCTTGATATCCACAGTGCACTCTAGTACATGCATGAGCGTCATCGGAGGTACGGCAGACCCAGTGCCCTCGGTCAGTGACCCCGTCATCGAGGGCGCCGCGCTCAGCTCACCTACCAGCGAAGACGCCATTGAGCGAGGGATCCGCTCGAATGCTTTTGCGAAGCAACCTGGTGAAAAGAGGTATTTTTATTTTTAAAGCTTTATGCCTAGGAATTCTATAAAGAAAAATTGTTTCAGGTCTGGCTGTTTGTGTATTTGAGATTAAATGTTTGTAAACGCACCCACGATACAACGTGGAAGAGACTGTGGGACAAGGTATTTTTTTAAAGTAATTTTTTTTTAGTGCCTATTTTGCATAAACTATTCTCTTTTGAAAGATTCATTTAGAAGGAGATTTGGAGGGCCGCATAGGAACACAAAAACCGTATTCGCCATACCTAAGCAATATTACATTTTCCTCAGAAAGCCTAAAATTACTGCTTAAACTGAATCATAAAATGATAATAATATGAATTACGTTATGATTAGTGACAATTCATAATATAGCTATTAATATTATGAATTTTCACTAGTCATAGTCGTCATAGTCTGTGGTCATATTTATGTTTAACGCAACCCCTATCTATATTTAGGGCCCCCAGGCCTATGACTAATGAAAGTTCATAAAATTCATTTGGTTTCACCCGCTGCTTAGGCCGTCCTTACCACTTAGGGGTTTGAAAGATAGATAATAGCCGAGATTCTCAGACTTAATGAATATGCATAAAAAAAATCATAAGAATCGGTCGAGCGGTTTCGGAGGAGTATGGGAACGAACATTGTGACACAAGAATTTTATATATTAGATAAGGAACTAATATGTTTTACAAAATAACACATATTCAATTAAAATCAATTGAATAGTGTCCCTAATTGACATACAATTAATGTCAAATCGTCGCAATCACCTCAATGCATCACGAGTCAGTACAATTGACCTCGTTGCGTAAACAATAACACTATTATCTCAACTGTTAACTACTCTACTCGGTTAGGCATATTCTTCCAAATATTACCGTTATTTTCCGAAAACAAATTACACCCTATTCCTTATGAAACAAAGTTCGTTTAACTATGGCAAATTAGCTGAAATATTCGAAAGAATGCAACATTAAGCTTGATAATCAAGACCATAGAGGAACGCGCTGTAATCAAACTTGGGTTAAGGATCTCGTCGGGGGCGATGTCAAGCGTCCGGCCCTGGTTCAGTCCATGGTCTGGGGAAATGATATCGAGGTTTCTAATATCATTATTTTCTCAATAATGTGGTTGATAATATATTTGTCTAATTGTTCCCTTCTTATTTTTAAAGTAAGAGAAGGAAAATTCAAAACAAAATAAGGTTTGTGCGTATAAACTTTCAACGAAAATTGGTTTGAACAAGATTTGATACTAAGTTTTTTTTAAGATATGAGAGGAGATAATCATCGGCACGGGAGATACTACAGTGTACAAGTGTATGCACTGGCACATTCTCTGTTCCATGCATCTTATAATGCGATAGATGGCAATTCGACACGTACGGAGAGAAATGAGGCGCAGGACCAAAGTCTTAAGGTTGAAGCGCCATAATATCCCGCGATATTCGTGTTTTCGCAATTTGCAGATCAATACATCAACAAATATGGCTTCACAGAAATTGAATAATTAAACTCATCAACAAAGTTATAATAATTTAAATCATCAATCGTTTTTTTTATATCAAAAATTAAAAAAAAAATAAACGAAATTTTTGAAGCATGTATACTTATTAGGTTTGTTGACTGTCCACACTCCCTACACTAAACAAAACAACAGTATATGACAATTTCAGCTACTTATAACAGATTTGTTCATATGCTCTCAGCATTATTTATCAAAAGTTATCCTTGTTGTTTAGCCTGAAGGGCACAGTATGAAACGAGGATAAATCCATCCATGCATTAGTATTTTAATCAATCAACAACGATTGCGACGTATCAAATGAGTGGGCGGAAACCAGATATAAATTAGAGTATTGTTTTCACAGACTAAATTGAATTTGTGATAGTTTAGGAAGTTAATAACTATATTACTATTTAAATTAGCCAAAGGTAATTAACTAATTAATGATAAACATTGATTTAGAGGCCGTTCTTGATGACTGAACCTAATCAAGACCAAATAGTAAAACAAATAGTTTTTGTTCGGAAAAGTTTGTTTTCATTATGCTACTACAGAAAAGACTCGCCCGCGAGATGTTTTACAGAAAAAAAATACCTTACCTTAAACTAAAAAGGTTTCAAATGAACTGAGTCACCCAAAAATCACATCACCGAACAATAATAAACTTTAAACACACAACACTACTCTAACACAAACATACATTTCCAATAGCCAATACACAGTTTATCCGTCGCCCTATTGACTTTGTCAATCAAAAAGTTTTTATGCAAGACTCAATATGAATTAAAAACAAAACACTGCAGTACATGCGCTGTCCACAAAAACAATAGAGTTAATGAATAACAGAAAACCGCGAGCGATCGAATCGAGTTGATAAGGAACAAATCGAACGGCAATCATATTCCGAATCAAAGCTAGCGATGTAGAAACTGCATTGTGGAAATAGAAACGTTTTGAACTTGGAACATAAACAGAAAATACTTTTTGAATTTAAAAATACATTCTGGTTATTGTTTTTTTTTTTAGAATGAATGAACAAGTATTCTGTATTGTAAACTTTCCAAAAATGAAAGATTTATTTTAAGAATGATCTCACAATTAAAGAACTTTATTTTTTTAAGTTCATTAAAAAACCAAAGATCAGCTGTGACACTGACAACCACTGCTTTATTTAGTTAGCATTGATGGAATATACTTTATTGCACACCAAATTTGATACTTATTTTAAAGATACAACAGCGGTCTTATCGCTAGCCACAAACTATAGCTCAACTTTTCATTTATTTCGATGGAGTTTGAGCTGCTCCCAACACAAAGTGACTAATGAATTCAACAAACGAACCAATAACAAAATATAAGCGAAGGCCTCAGCCTCGCGGCGCGTCAATCGGGTCATCGGGCAGCCTTGAGACCAGACAGACGTTCGAGTCCACCGACTTTTGTGACGTCACACGATCGATTGGAAGGAACTTTCGCCGAAATTATATTAGTATAGGAAAAGGGCTTTTCGGGCTAGTGTTAATAATAGTTTATTAGCCTGGCCGCGGTAACACCAAATCTTTTGGTCAAATCAGAACTATTACCACACAAAGTTTTTTCTTATTAATCTCAGAATTTCACAACATCAAACCTCTTATCTCGAAAGGGTTAGGTTAGAATCGCGAGCAACAAAATGAATACACTTCGTAACTTTTTTTTTTAAATAACTGTTTCTACAATAAAGAAAGACATCTCAAAGAGATGGTGCTAGACACCCTGTATAGCTCTGTCTCTTTCTCTCAGCGGAATAAGTTCTGCTTTAAGACGTCGTGGTAGGCCTACAGTTCAGCTGCGGAAAATTGCTTTTGACTGTGCACCCATTTCGCGAGTAATATTTTTTATGTTACGTTTTCAGGAAACTATTGCACTATTGTTTATAAACAAACCTCTTTGTGGTACATAATAGAGTGTACAAATGTTTACAGTGGCAAAGTTCAATATAGAATACATCTTTTTTACCTCTGGTGTAAGCGTGGGGTTAGAGTTCCAATAAATACAGCGCAAACCATTTGACGTCATATTTCATTTCAACCGTTTTCATGGACATTATATTGATTGAACAGAATGAAGACCAATTACCATGAATTACTGTGCATGTAAAACTAGGTCATAAATGGGGTGGGTTTAAGACGAAAATTGTGCAGTTTTGTCAGTGTACCTATATTTTGAGGCATATAATTTAGAATGTAGAACGCTCGCTTGCAAGATGGATTGAAAACTTCAATAAATAATAATAATAAATATCTCGGGACAACTCACACACGGCTATCTGATCCCAAGCTAAGCAGAGCTTGTGTTATGGTAACCAGTCAACTGATATACATACTTATATAATTTATAAATACATACATATTATAGATAAATCACACCCAGACACAGAACAAACAATCATGCTCATCACACAAAGTTTGTCCTGGGTGGGAATCGAACCCACGACCTCCGGCTCAGCAGTCAGGGCCACTAACCACTAGACCAACATGCCTGTCGTAGTATATATCGTCGTAAATATAGTTATTATAGTTAGAAAATCTAAAAAACACACTTTCTCGTATTCATATCAGCAAACCCTTTTATTCAATATTCATATCATGGGAAAGCATAAAAACGTCCGCAATCTTTGGGGACCGCCATATTGAATTTACGATTATAAAAAAATTTGCTAAACATGCTTTGTCAACATTATGTGCATTTTAGCTCAATTAGAAACCAGGAAATAGGTTAAATTTTACTTTTAAGTTTTTTTTACATCATTAACCACAGGTGAAGCTAATTAAAGCATTGCTCCTCACTAGGAATTTACCCTGTATCGTGGGTGCGTTTACAAACATTTAAACTCACATACACAAGCAGCCAAACCCGAAACAACTACCCATAGATCATACGAATGTTTGTTTCGTGCGGGGATCGAACCCGCGACACGCGGCGCAGCAGTCGATCGCTCAGCCACTGCGCCAAGCGTGTCGTCAAGTTTGATTACAGTTTGTTCTATGGCCTTGGCTATCATGCTTAGCTTTCTTTATAAGTACAGGCCTGCTGGTAGAAATTTCTTTAGAAATAAGCTGTGCCTTTGTACTCTTTGCTTTTTATGATGTTTTCCTGTGTTTTCTCTTGTGTGTACATAAATCATTAAATAAATAAATATATTTTTATAATCCGTGCCGTGAAAAGGGCGGGCGGGTGAGGAAAGCAATTTCCTACGTAATGTGGGACCCTATAGCCATCAATCGGATACAAAACCATGTTGACCATAACTGCAGAGGGGCCTGCCAGTACTAGCATAGCTAGTACCAAGCATCGTCATTGGATGAAAATCTACAACCAAGTGTGTTGGTTTGAATTTGAATGTCAATTTATATTTTACTAGCTTTTGCCCGCGGCTTCACTCGCGTTAAATTCGGGGTAACACAGTTCCCCTTTCCTGATTTGCAGGTAGCTGCTACCTGCAGTCTTTGCCCTTGCGCCTTATTGATTTGTTATAGCAAAGTTAAAATTTCCTCTTTTTCTTCCCTCTTTAAAAAAAAGATTCCTTCTAAAAAAAAGTGGGATATGAGGGAGTCATATCCCACTTTTTTTTTAAAATAGCCTTTGACCGTCTCCTGGGTCCCAACTATCTCTGTATCAAAATTCATCAAAATCGGTAACAAACAAACAGGTAGAGGGTAGTAAGGATAATAGCTTGATTTCATTGCTCTAACGAACATAATCCGCTTTGACTAGTCATCCCCATTATAGGAATGACGTTACAAATGTAGTGCCTTACAGCGAAGTCTATTTCAAGCAGGTAACTTCGATATTCCGAGTTGACATTTTTGTAAACAAAACAGTAACCCCGATAAAGTATTAACAGAATAATACAGCCGTAACTCGATACGTGAGTAGTTATCTCTACACAACATGTCGATGACTGTACCCGTGTACTGGCATTTGAGTCATTGGGTACTTAGAGGTTGTACCGACAAGCGCGCCTCAAAGAGATGTCGGCAAAGCAGAAGGGCCTGCCAGGGCCACCGCCTGTTGCGGGTTGTTCGATAGAGATACTGTGGCCCCGGAACATAAAGGGCAATAGAAGGAACATGGGTGGGTTTTAGTCGGTAAAAGTCTGACATGCCCCCCTGCTCCGTTAGTTATTTGATAATGTCCCACCCGAAAAAAAGAGCCACCGTCTGCCGGTATTGCGGGTTGTTCGAAAGAGATACCACGGCTCCGGAACATAAAGGGCGAAAGAAGGAACATGGGTGGGTTTTAGCCAGTAAAAGTCCGACCAGAGCGGTTTTTTGATGATTTCCCACACGCAAAAAAGAAGTTATACCAAATTATTATTATTTGTAGGTTTTTTGGGATTCCTGTCTGTCAAGACCCTTTATATTGGCAAATCGAGTTGAAATAAACACCATATACTCAAGTCTGTGGTCCCTTGAAGATATGAAGAAAACCCTCGTTTACGCAGTCAATAGATGTGGACTTTTATGTCGCGAGCGTGTACGGAACTTTCGGTGCGCGAGGCCGCAACTTGCCTGTTGTGAAGCGATGCTGCGGCCGAAGGTGGAGCACGCTTGCCTAGCTAGAAGACACCGATTCATTCGAACTTTGAAGAGCTCCAGGTTATTCTGATTAGGGAACAGAGCAATCAGCAGTGAGTTTCAGTCTGTCATCATTATCATTTTCCTGCCCTTGTTGCATCCTATATGGGGTTGGCGCAACACGCTTTCTTCTTCCATTTTCCTCCTGTCAGAAGTCATGGCATTTACTCCTTTCTCCTTTATATCATTCCTTACACAATCCATCCATCTTTTCTTTGGCCTTCCTCTTCCTCTCCATCAACCAACATTCAGATCCATCATTCTTTTTTTCACAGACTGTGGAAATGTTATTTTGAAGGACATCCCTATCAGTTGAAATGTCAAGTCGTAGATAATGAAGCATATCTTTGTGCTGTCAGTTCGAGATAAAATTCTTGATCTTTAGAGAAAAATAAATAGTGGCGTTTGATTCAAATAAAAAAACTATTGTTACAAAGGAATTAAATATCAGGTGAAATATTTATGCTCTCCGTTCTTTTGCACGACAGGGTGGAGTCGTGTAAATAAAACTTTTTGAAATATATTTTTTTATGATTTGTTTTCTGAAACTTTTCTTGATTTTTGTACATATAGATAACACGAATTTAAAAAATATGAATAAGAAATTCTTTTATACTATTTAATTTGTTTATCTTAGTAAGCTCATCACTATATTTAGTTTTGAATTTGAACGATTACTAAAATGTACCGAACAAATAACAATAATGTTAAAAATCTTACCTTTATTTTAATATACTACACAGAACAATTGCCTATAAACTTGTTTTATAAAAAAAACCTTAGTAACAATCACTTGACTTAACAATACACAACACAAATTACACTGTACAGCACTAAAAAACACACAGCATCATTCAAAAGGAAGTGAAAACCATCAACATTTTAACCACAAGACAACCAGACGTTACTAAGCAACTACATGACTTCTAATTTTATCTTTTAATGTTTATTTTGCACCGCAGTGTACCGCTCGCCGTTGCTGCTATATCAATCAACAGTACTATGAAAGGTGTTATCTCATTTATGTTAAGGAGTGTACTGACTGGGTGCTATGACATTTTGCTACCGGCTGTGTGTATTCACCCACTTTATTTAACAAAAAAGGAAATACGAGTTTGTAGTTTTCAAGTTAGTCGGATGTAGGTAAACCACTTTGTTATTATCTTTTTGTATATAAAACTAGCTTTTGCCCGCGGATTCGTTCCTGTCTACTCCTCGTTCTAAAAAAATGGGGGGTTAGAAAGAGACAAAAAGTAGCCAATGTCACTCTCCATCTGTTTAACTATCTCCAATTAAAAAATCACGTCAATTCGTCGCTCCGTTTTGCCGTGAAAGACGGACAAACAAACAAACACACACATACACTTTCTCCTCTTATTTCTCTTTTTTTTTAAATAGTCTATGTCCGTCTCCAGGGTCCCAACTATCTCTTGGCTATGGCTGAACCGATTTTGATGAATTTTAGTACATACGTACTAAAATTCATCAAAATCGGTTCAGCCATTTAGGCGTGAAGACGTAACAAACAAACTCACTTTCGCTTTCATAATATTAGTAAAGAAGTATTAAGGATTCTTGTGTCACAGTTTTAGTTGCCATACTCCTCCGAAACGGCTTGACCGAATTTTATGATATGTTATATATATATTGGGTAGGTTTGAGAAGCGGTGGTAATCTATTTTCCATACCCCAATGATGAAGGTGGCTCTCTTCACAAGAGGACCTGAGCAGCGGTTGAAACCGCTGGGTATAACTAGTCTACATTTATCAAAGAGGTATTCAGCTGCATCGGGTTCGACTGGATACCAACCCCAACATAGTAAGAAAAAGGCTAAACGGTATTACTCATAAACCATCCAGACGATCCTTACCGTCCCTTAGTGAGCATTTACTCCAAATTTCGTAAAGCGAATATTTGGGGTGGCTGCGAGAAGCAGTTGATAAATAAAACACAATTAAAAATCCTTACTAATATTTTAAAAGCGAAAGTGAGTTTGTTTGTTACGTCTTCACGCCTAAATAGCCAAACCGATTTTGATGAATTTTGGTACAGATATAGTTGGGACCCTGGAGACGGACATAGGCTATTATTTTTAAATTAGAAAAGGGGGGAAAGAGGTACGAAAAAGGGAGAGAAAAATATTTTTTTTTCGATCATCACGCGGGTTAAAGTTAGCGCTAGCCCAAAGTACCTATGCCACGCGGACGAAGTCGCGGGCGGAAGTTAGTGTAAAATAAAGCTCTAATTTACCTGTTCAGCTCAAAAACAAACAGTATATTATGTTCACTTTAGAATACACACAACGGTTATCTAATAAATAACAAAATACTATCACTTTCACTCATGATAAATGTTTACATTAGAGATTAAAATTTAAAACGTACGAATATTTTATTTAAACTTTTGTATTCAACATCACAATATTACGTAATTCGTGTAACACTCATCACTACAAAAGCAGACTAACATATTGTACAAGCGATTTTAGACTTTAAAGCATTCGTTTCACACGAAATAATGATTTGATTTGAAGAACTCATTCCAATCCATGGATGATATTAAATTATACTTGGCGCAGAAAATTTTATAAAAATACCTTAAGTTGTATATTGGTATCACATTTTTTTTTTCATATCTAATAATTATGTAACTGTGATTGTTACAGAAAATTGAACCAATATGCTGAACCAATAGTTGTATTTTCGATTCAAATTAGTATTTACGTTACGTTTACACCGCGTCTAAACGCGTACTGTCCGTCAATTATTTGGACAAGCCTTACTAATGTATGGTATAACCATCACAACAATTGGAAGGACACGTAAATTTGTGCAAGCAATTTAAATTCGTGTGAACTGATGATATTGTGCCTAGTTTTCATGTAATAATGTGTGTTTGAAGCGAAAATATTGTGTTTGCAGCAATCAAAAATCAAAATCATTTATTTCAAATAGACCATTACAGGTACTTTTGAATGTTAAAGCTACAGTCCCGGTCACAAGACATAATAGCTTGTGAAATTACTGTAGTTGCCTATGTAGTTTAATTTGTTGACATTTGTAATTTAATTTGTTGACATTTGTAGTTTAATTTGTTGTTATTTTTAATTTAATGTATTGACTATGTGCGAAGTGGGTGGTGGGGAACGGCAAATCGATCGTAGCGCACGACGTGGCAGAAATGTGAATTAATTCTGGGCTGTCATGTGTCAAATTGCTTTATTTTCATAACTTCTTTTATAATTTTAAGTAAAAACGTAAAAAATTGCGATATGGGTCATAGTACATGCTGTGTCGTAAATTGTAAAAACAATGAGAAAAACAGTTCGTGCAAGTTTTATTCGTTTCCAATATCAAAGTGGACATTACAGCAAAGACAAAAATGGATAGCTGCTGTGACTATAATAATAATAATAAGCGTTCCAAAATTACAGTCCTTTTTTATTTGGTTTAGTGCTGATGGGTCCCCATGGCACCCAAAAGGACATGATACAATATGCATTGAACATTTTATTGGAGGCAAAAAGTCAGTCGCTGAGGCGAGCCCTAGCTATATTCCAACAATATTCCCGTCAATATATCGGTGTAAGAAAATTGACCATTCTCAGGTCACTGCTAGATATAATCGTTTTATGACACGAAGAATTATCCGGATCAACAATTTATTGGAAAATACGAACAGAATCAGTTACCAATCGAAACAGTTACTAAAGTAAATGAAAGGGAATTTACTATGATGGCCGATAAAGGATGCCAAGCAGATATTTATAATTAGTTCGAGTTGAAAGAAACAACATTTATGTGTAATAGGTACGTTCAAAATAATAACTGAGATGCTGAGATCCAAGTAGAAATACCAACTACTACTGACAAGTCCTGAATAGTTGTGGCCACTAGGGGCGCTGTCATCGCGCACACAACGAATTGGAATATGATTTTTTTAAACTTAAATGTTTATGGTAAGTAAAAACTGTACAAAGGCGGACTTTGTAGTTTAGGCATTTTCTACGTTAGGGACAAAACACAGTCAGAAAAATAGAATATTAGAAAACAATTCTTTAAAAAACCGGCCAAGGGCGAATCAGACTAGCGCATCGAGGGTTTCGTACAAACTTCCGAAATAAACGAACACTTCCGCAACACCCAGCGTAGCAGTGGATCGCTCAGCCACTGCGCCAACTGTGTCGTTATTAACTGTTATTTTATAACATTTTTTTAGTCTGGTCGCAGTCGCTTCATTAAAATACTGGCATTCAGATGAATCCGGTAAGTCTGGAAGGCTAAGTTAATTATGAGAAAGGAATGTCCGAACTTATCCTTCCGATTGTAAGCAATACGACAAATTGTTGACGGACGTTGTTAAGACCTTGGTTTGCCAAACTATGTGATATTTCCATCAGTGCATAGTCTCATCAAATTATCTTTGGTATTCCGTATTCTACCGCTCACGCGTCGATTTTATTAATCACCACTTCAGTCTTCGTAAAATATGGAAGGGAAGTGATCTGCGAATCCCCAGTTGAAACATTATTGAATCGTAGAATCAAGATTCATGTTTGAATTTAAGAGTCTTTGAAATAGCAACGTTGCAATTCTAAACAAATATATAATGGCGCCGGAGATCTCCGAAAATGATAATACAGAACATCATTAACACTTGACTTCCGACTTAGAGCCTCAGCAATGTTAAAGAGGAACACATGACATCGGTATACCGCAGAATAATTGATCTCAACGTGCGACCAGGTAGCTTGGATGGAATTCCAACCAAGCGACCGACGAGCCTTCTAGCGTGAAACTGTACGTATACACAGCTTCAGCGATGTGACAACAAAACACATGGTGACTTAACACCGCAGACTCCTTGGTCTCGCCGTGCTACAACGTGAACTCGGACCACGAAGCGACCGACGTGAGGTCTAGGGTAGATCTGTATAACTTAAACAGAACCTCAGTGATGTGGCAGCAAAACACATTGTACCTATACACCGCAGACTCCTTGGTCTCGCCGTGCGACCAAGTGAGCTTAAACCACGAAGCGACAGACGTGCCTTCTAGCGTAGAACTGTACAACTTATACACTTACTTGACACCTGATTGACAGCTTTAGCGATGTGACAGCGGAACACATGGCACCTATACACCGCAGACTTTTCAGTCTCGCCGTGCGACCATGTGAGCTCGAACCACATAGCGACCGACGTGCCCACTAGCGTAGAACTGTACAACTTATACACTTACTTGACACCTGATTGACAGCTTCAGCGATGTGACAGCGGAACACATGGCACCTATACACCGCAGACTTTTCAGTCTCGCCGTGCGACCATGTGAGCTCGAACCACATAGCGACCGACGTGCCCACTAGCGTAGAACTGTACAACTTATACACTTACTTGACACCTGATTGACAGCCTCAGCGATGTGACAGCGGAACACATGGCACCTATACACCGCAGACTCCTTGGTCTCACCGTGCGACCAAGTGAGCTTAAACCACAAAGCGACCGACGTGCCCTCTAGCGTAGAACTGTACAACTTATACACTTACTTGAAACCTGATTGACAGCCTCAGCGATGTGACAGCGGAACACATGGCACCTATACACTGCAGACTCCTTGGTCTCACCGTGCGACCAAGTGAGCTTAAACCACAAAGCGACCGACGTGCCCTCTAGCGTAGAACTGTACAACTTATACACTTACTTGAAACCTGATTGACAGCCTCAGCGATGTGACAGCGGAACACATGGCACCTATACACCGCAGACTCCTTGGTCTCGCCGTGAGACCACGTGAACGCGAAGCACGAAGCGACCGGCGTGCTCTCTAGCGTAGAACTGTACAACTTATACACTTACTTGACACCTGATTGACAGCTTCAGCGATGTGACAGCGGAACACATGGCACCTATACACCGCAGACTCCTTGGTCTCACCGTGAGACCACGTGAACGCGAAGCACGAAGCGACCGGCGACCCGGCGGCTCCTCGGGCGTAGAACGAGATGCGGTTGACTGCATAACGTGTCATCACACTGTTTGAGTCTGCTTGGTAAAGCCTGGGGACAAAATAGCAGTGGGTTAGTGATTTAGTTATATGCATTTATCGTTCTCCTGTACTTATTCAAACATATTTGAGGTCGGCCCAGCATGTCTCCTTCTTCCATTTTTCTCTATTACTAGTCTTTTCATCAGACACCTCTCTTGCTTATCATCAATTCCTCCCATCATATAATTATTATTTATTTATTTTACAGACTACAATGTGGTCCAGTATGTGGTATGTTAGTATTTAACAACTAGAAGAGATCGAGTGCGATTAGTTAGCGCCCACATTAGCGGGCTGTCTGCCCGGTCAGCTATCGACTCAATATATAATCCTTCACACAGCCCATCCATCGGTTCTTTGGTCTACCCCTCTCTTGCCCGTCTACACCCATAGTCAAAACTTTCTTCACGACATACCTCATATGACAAAAGGGATCTCACAATGAGAACAATAGCAACATTTTTTTTAAATCATTACTAAATATGTGTTCATTTATTGGAGGGTAGTTTACAAAAAAAAAAATACTCGCATAATTTCAGTCACAAAACAATTCAATCCTTTTAGCAAAAACATCGGAAGAAAGTAATGGATTAAAAAAACAACATCAGTTTAAAGAAACCGAGGCCTTTGGCCGCACAGAGCGTGTCATTCAAACCACCTCTAACTTACCCACTCCCCATGAAGATAAGACAGTTTGTATAATGACAAAATCGATGGTTTTAAACGCCAATGATATACAAGGGCAAAACCCTGCCGCTCCCTTACTTAAGTTACCGTCCGTTATCGGGTTGCAAGATAAGCTTATTCAACTCTTAAAAAGACCATTTCAGACACTAATCTGCATGGTCCTCATGTAAGTTGACCAAGACTTTTTTGTCTGGACCTTAAAAGAGACTATGACCTTGAGTTTGTTTCGGCTGTTTCTTCTCAGAGTAGTAGGGTACGAAACACGGGCCTCATCTAGTTTTTAAAAAAGATGTTGCGCTTCGGCGTGAACATACCCTACGTTTACGCCCTTTACTTTACTATAAGACCTTTAACAAAACTGCTATTATTATGCGTATATGTAAAATGATGATCACAACACTACTTACACGACAAGTCCTTGCGAGCACACCGGTATCGATATCGATACGGCGATCCCATCCCTACTCTCGGGCATAGAGCTGAGCTCCTGCATGATGCGTTGTATGTCATTCTCGGACTTGGGATCCGATATGTTTTGTGCGCCCAAGTAGCTGACACCACTGAACACCGTGCATTCCTGGTCTACGTCTGAAACTGGAAAGTTTTCAATAAATATTCGGATCAAAAATAATGTAATGTTTTATACATTTTTTTTCAATCAGTATAGTAAGTAGGCATAAACGTTGCCTACTTACTATACTGATTTTATCATAACAACTATTATTTACAAACTACAAATAGACATATACATATATATAGACACAATAAAAATATGCACAAGTATAAAAATGGTAGAATAATTACAGGTAGTCAAAAACTTCGCCCGTATTGCTATCAACAGAAAAAGTGCCCAGAAGCTTGGTATAACCACGTTGGAAAATAAAAAAAAAAAATCTATAAGAATGATTTGTGGACCCTCTAAGGATTGATCGATTGTTATTTTAGGTAGTCCTCATCATATCTGCCTTGCCTTTTCCTAACCTGTTACATTTCAACTGGATGCAGCTTAATAACTGTATTTTATGTACCTATTACTACCTTTTTATATTTGATTAGTACTTATGTTTTATAAATATTTAATCATTACCAAAAAATCTGTAAGTCTCAAGATCTTACCAATACGATCCTGGCACAAACACGCGACTGTAGCACCCATTGTATTCGGGACACCTGGACGCGTTATCACTCCCAAAGGTTATCCGATAAAATGAGCGAAAAATTTATAAACCAATCGTTTTAGTAAGGTTTGAAGTTTATACCGGATTTTTGGTTTTATTATAGGGTTTCGTACGTCAAAAGGAAAAAACGGAACCCTTATTGGATTACTTTGTTGACCGTCTGTCTGCTTGTCGTCAATACCCTTTATCTGCGGAACGCGTACGAGTTGAAATTAACAACATATACTGAACTCATACATGTACGGAACTCTCGGTGCGCGGGTCCGACTCACACTTGTTTTTTTTTTATAAATTCGTTATGTTCTAAGCCAGGGGTCGGCAACCCGCGGCCCGCGGGCCGCATGCGGCCCGCGGACGTCTTCCTTGCGGCCCGTGAATGTTATGCAAATAACTTTAATTATTACCAAAATCAACGCAATTAAGTTAGCGTGCCTTTTAACCCCTCTGCTTGGCAACACTTTGAAATGTGTCATACTAGCTGATAATATCAGAGCTCCTTCTATGAATCCAATGATCTTGTTAAATGCCATCTGATTTTAACCAGTTGAAAAAGTTTGCTAAGCAGTTCATTAAAATTTTTTAATTGTCAATAATAAAAAAAAAAATATGCTTCTCGAATTACAGATGAGCATTTGAACACTATTCTACAGCCAAAAATACCACCCCGGGTCCCAATAGCTTGCACGGCAAAGCTTGGGTCCTGGCCTTGGAGGCTCGCGGGCCCCGACTACTACGACTCCTAAGATGCTTGCATGCTTGGACAGGGGCTAGTTCCCACTTCGTTGGAAGACGGGGAAGCTGGTCCTTATACCTAAGCCGGGGTCGCACAGAAATCGGCCTTGGGGCCGTTCCTCCTCTCCGCCTCACTCCTCGAAACAATGACACGCGGGGTTGCAATAGTCGCGAAGAGGATCCGGCTACTGGGTCCTGAGGTGGCATTGCACAAATCCGAGGACATGGTCTTATATGGCCGCAGGAATACGCCACCGTCGGGATCCGAGCTGATGGCATGAGGGGTTCGCATCGGTGTCAGGTCAACTATGAAGTTCCTGAGAATTGTCCTCGACAGCCGGTGGAATTTCGTGGAGCACTTCCGGCGGCGGCGATCTCTCGCGTCCGGCCCTGGTTTATTCCATAGTCCGGAGTGAGAGGAATAGGAAGCGGTCACCTCCTTCTGCGAAGCAGTAATGCTAGCAAAGGAGTTGGCCGGGCGTTTGAGGGAGAGAACCAACCCAGCCACCGCGGGAGTCGCCCCGGGCGCCGGGCGCCGCGAGACGACTCCCGGCCACCGTAGATGCGAGCCTGCGGACGCAATGCTCACCGTTCGTCCGTCTATTGAGGACCGGCCGTGTCGACGGCGCGCTTGTTTCACGCGCGCCTCAAAGAGATGTCAGCAAAGCAGAGGGGCCTGCCGGGTTTGCGGGTTGTTCGAAAGAGATACCGCGGCCGCGGAACACAAAGGGCAATAGAAGGAACAAGGGTCGGTTTTAGTCAGTACAAGTCTGACACACCCCCGCTCCGCCCAGAGCGGCGGAAGTTATTTGATGATTTCCCACCCCAAAAACAAAAAAAAGTATTACGTGAACGAATTAAATTCCCTATGTTTTAACAATTTTCAATGGCTTTTTTTTTATGGAATATGACCAATTATAATGAGCAGGTATATTGGGCTTCTTGGGTAAATGCGAGTAAAATGACTGCGGCCCGCCTTTAGTTTAATTTGTCACCTTGCGGCCCTTGCTTGCCAATAGGTTGCCGACCGCTGTTCTAAGCGCTTAGGTAGGTAAAAGATAAAGAAAAGCCGACCATATTGAGGATTAGCACGAAGCTATATGTTATTACCTATTTGAAGAAACTGCCGAAACGGACAATTTGCAAACTATTAGAAATATGACAACGTGGCAATCAAATGATAGAATTTATGTAAGCGGTAATTCAAAATTCAATAGGATTCACAGACAGCCCACTGTTCCGAGCCTGCATGGAGGTAGACGAGACAGCAGCCCACGTGCTTCTGTACTGCCCAGAGGTTGCCCCATACAGGGCAAAGTACTTCGGTAACCCAGGTACTCTTCGCGAGATCGTCAGCAACACCAAGGCGCTGCTGGCGTTTCTTGTGGAGCTGGGGTGGATCGAATAATATTCCCACCCATACGCAAATTACGCGCCTCAGACGTGGAGTTGCGGACATCAGCCCGTTATGCAATACAATACATGCGGTAATTCCTGCCCAGCCTACAAATAGTCCACCGTCATCTCATGACCTAAGGCAATACATGTGTTGTTTATAACAAGACCCTCACCTTCATCGTCGCTTTCCGTGGGCTTCATGTGGTCGTGTTTCTCAGTGGGAGACGGCGTGGACACGTCAGCCGACGTGGCACTGTCCATCATCTCGTAGAACTTCGAACCGCCGACCAGACGGCACGACTCCTGAAGATTAGGATAAATTACTTGAGTGAAAAAATATGCCAAGCTATCGTGGGTTTGGACGGGGCTTTTAGGCAGAATACACAGAGACAGACGGGAGAGGTTCATCACACAGTGCGTGCTAGAAGACCGTCACCACATCAAAAACCTCTTTTCTAGCAATTCCAGTCTTCAAACAGTCTATTCATCGTTTCTTTGGTCTTCCTCTCCTCTTATACCCATCCATATTCATACGCAGGGCTAACTTAATGTACAAGGCCAAATTAAACAAAACTCTATGAGTTACATAATACGGTATTACACCAATTTTTAAAAAGTATCTCATTTTGATCCTGGAGTCCTAGTAAACCACCAAAAAAAACAAAAAAAAAATATTCAATCGATAAGTGCCCTAAAACTGCATTTCAATTTTACAATTTTTTTTTTGCGCGTAAAATCAATCGCGTAAAACGCTTGACGCCATGTTACTCTGTGGTCATGACGTCAGTTGGTTATGTAAATAAATGCGCTGTTATTAGTCTTTCTGTTTAGTTGTATTTTTCACTATAGTTTATGGTATTATTATATGGTAGTATTTATTTCTTCCATGGTATTATTACTACTATTTTAATAAAAAATTAAATGTGAAGTTTTATAATACAAAAATAGTAATAGTTGCTTATTTGACAGTTGTCAGTTTTTTGTTTCCATGACCTTAAGACGTAATAATCATGGCGGACTCTGTTTGGCTTTTTAACAACAGACTAAAAAAAGTGAAAACTTTGAAATCAATTTAAAAATTTATTCAGTTATTTTATTAATTAAATTTAACATTTTCCGATTGCTTGTTGCCTAAGCTATCTGAATTGTATATTTTTAGAATTTCTTTCATATGGAGTAAAATACCCTATTATCTAAACATGATGAAATAAAAAAGTGCCTTTGTCGATGGTCTTGAGAGGATCCATAGAGAATCATTATGGTGAGAAGATTGACCACCTGGACTCTGCATTACCGTGTGCCAGATGTACGACGGACTTTTACTTATGATCTGGAAGTCGTTTGGGGAAACTACGCATGTACCCTAGTGCCTTGATGATGTTTTTATATCAACGACCATCATCTACCTAGTCTTGTACCAGCCATATCGGGGTCGGATTCCAGTCTTACTTGAATCAGCTGAATACTAGTATTTTTGGTATTAACGACCACACGTAGTTTGATAAAGCTTTATATGATATATATAAATGGTCCGGGAGCGAGAGGGAATGCGAAACGGTCACCTCCTTTTGCGAAGCAGTTATGCTAGCGAAGAAAGTGGCCGGACGTTTAAAGGAGACACTCAAACGAAACCAACCCGCAAAAAAATATTAGAAATAAGTACTTTAGGAATTCTACTTTAGATTTTCCTGTTTGCCAGATATCGCCGGCCCTTCACATCTGTTCAGTTTCGCTAGGTAATTTAACTGTTGATTTCCATCGACTAAAAGATGATGTATTCGGATCGGTAGTTGTGATGTCCTAAGTATTGAAGCGTTTAGTCTAATGGTAGTTGACCTAAACAGTTCAGGGTCGTTTAGAATGTTGATGAATCAACATTAACTAGTTTAGAGAATGCGGAAAAATGGGGACAAATAACTAAGTTATGTTGGTGGCTAGTCGGTAAACCACTTTTGTTGTTATGCCCTTTTTACTACGTGTAGTAATGTTTAAGTATAATGACTAGTCAAACTTAAAGCATTTATTTCAGTTAGACCATTACAGGCACATTTGAGTGTCAAAAACGAAAAGCCGAAGCTACAGTCCCAGTCACAAGGCATAATAACTTCGACATACATTTATTGGAGGTTCAGAGGGTAGAACTATAAAGGTCATCTTTATCCACAGGGCAAACTCAACGCGAGAAGTGGAGCCTAAAGAAAAATTAATCCTTCCAATTAGGGTTTAAAGGTTAAACCAATTAACTTTCCAAAAATAACACATTGTAAAAAAATACCTTCACTATTCAATTAACACTACGATTTTTTGACGCCCTGTAATTTACCATTTTTTACTTGTACATATTTTTATTATTAGTTTGTGTCTATTTATAGTTTGTATATAGTAACCCTTACTAATATTATAAAAGCGAAAATGAGTTTGCTTGTTTTTACGTCTTGACGCCTAAATGGCTAACGACTTTGATGAATTTTGGTACAGATATAGTTAGAACCCTGGAGACGGAAATAGGCTATTCTTTTTTTAAAAAGATTGAGAAATGAGGGAGAAAGAGGGAAGAAAAGGGAAAACTTAGCATTGCTATTACAATAAATAAGGCGCAAGGGCAAATTTATTTATCAGGAAAGGGTGTTATCCCGAATTTAACGCGAGGGAAGCCGCGGGAAAAAGCTAGTTAATTGAATAAAGCTAAATAAATAAAATAAAATTAAAATAAATAAAATTTTTTTTTAGTGCCTAATGTGGTGTCAATTTTTATAAGCCCATGGGCCTCTTTTTTTGCGGGTTGTTCGAAAGAGATACCTTGGCCGCGGAACATAAAGGGGGAAGTTATTTTTTTTTTTTTAAACATTGTCCCACACTTGGATTTTCTCCTGTGTCTTGCGTGCGTTTACAAACATTTAAACTCACATACACCAACAGGCAGACCCGAAATAACTATCTGCAGTTCACACAAATATTTGTTGATGATATCCTATCTGCCAAAAAAAGGCATGCTGGTTTCCTCACGATATTTTTCCTGCACCGAAACAAGTGATAATTATATAATACGCATATGAACCCGAAAAATCAAACGATTTGGATTCGATCTCAAGACCTAAGACTTCCTGCCGGGGTTGCAGGTTGTTCGAAAGAGATACCGCGGCCCCGGAACGTAAAGGGCAATAGAAGAAACATGGGTGGGTTTTAGACAGTAAAAGTCTGACACGCCCCCCCGCTCCGCCCAGAGCAGGGGAAGTTATTTGATAATTTCCCACCCGCAAAAAGACCTAAGACTTGACAGTGAGACGGTCACACAAACGTTTCATTTTTTTTTTTTTTTTTCATAGAAACGCGTTACTGTGTAAAGAATATTTCAATCAACTGACCGTCTTTCAAAGTAACCTTAAAAAACATCCCTTTACCACCCCTCCTACAGCAAATACTAAACAATAGTGTCTACAAACAATAGGGTAAGGGTATATAATCTAAAGGTCACTACAAAAAGGAAACCAAGAATTGGGGTCATTGCCTTTTGCCATTAGGCATTAGTTTTACAAGAAAAGAGGTTTTAACAATTATTTGAAGAGGTTTTAAGACTAACTTTATCAGAAGAAATCTAAACTTAGAAATAGCAAGGAATATCAGACCAATGCACAAGGTATTTCATTTAGAAAACTCTTATTTAGGGTTCCATACCTCTAAAGGTAAAAACAGTTCATCATCACTTTGTTTTCTATCTGTCTGCTAATGCCCTTTATCGGAAACGCTTGAAAGTATCGAGTTGAAATTCATTTAAATATTTTATTAAACCATATACTTAAGTCTGTAGCGGAGATGAGAATCTTGAGATGGATGTGTGGAGTGACAAGAATAGATAAAGTAAGGAAAGAGTATTTTAGAGGAAGTTTGAAAGTGTTACTGAAAAATTGAAACGGAGTCGTTTGTCATGGTATGGACATTTAATGAGGAGGGACAAAGCACATGTGACTAAAAGAGTGATGGATCTCATTGTTGAAGGACGGAGAGCGAGAGGAAGGCCAAAGAAAAGATGGATGGATTGTGTAAGGAATGATATGAAGGAGAAAGGAGTAAATGATGCCGTGACGTCTGATAGGGGAGAATGGAAGGAGAAAACGTGTTGCAGCGACTCCAAATAGAATGGGACAAGGGCAGGAAAATGATGATGATACTCAAGTCTGTGCTCTCTTGGAGTTGTGGAATAATCATATCTCTTAATCTACGCAGTCAAAAGATTATGGCCGTTTATGTCGCAAGTTTATACGGAACTCTCGGTGTGCAAGTCCGACTCGCACTTGCCCGGTTTTTTGTTTTAATAATAAAGCGCGAGTGTGTGAGTAAATACGTATATTTATCTAAATACAACTAGCTTTTGCCTGCAGCATCGCTCGCGTTAGATTCGGGGAACACAGTTTTCCTTTCCTGATTTGCAGGTACCTGCTACCTGTAGTTTTTGCCCTTGTGCCTAATTTATTGTAATATCAAAGCTAAGTTTTCCCTTTTCTTCCCTCGTTCTCTTTCAGATCTCACTTTAAAAAAAGAGAAGCCTTGGTCCGTCTCCAGAGTCCCAACTATATCTGTACCAAAATTCATCAAAATCGGTTTAGCCATTTAGGCGTGAAGACGTTACAAGCAAACTGACTTTCGCTTTTATAATGATACTATTATCTACAGATAATTATACTTTCATCTAATTATCAGTACAATTTACATAATTTCTATATTGAACGATAAACAATAACAGGCATGAATTAATAATTTTATAATGACTGTTTTACGTTCAGGAACTTTATATGGCACATACATTTATTTCGATTGTGACTCATTTATATTTATCATGGTTCGGTTTTGTTATTACATAAACCGACTGTAAATTATTCCTGAAATGGAAACTGACGAATCAGTTATTAAACTGACATGACAACACCAGCATTACCACTAAAAACGGGATATTTACCATGTATTTCTACTGATTTTGACTCTATTGCAAAAACCATCACGGATAAACTTAATGTGTTTATGAGCAGAAAAGGTCATTGTGCCGAAATATCAGGAACTCAATATAAATAGCAAACATGGTAAATTTCCCGTGTAAATGATAATAATATGACGAATCATTTATTTTATTGTAGCATTCTTAGCATTCGGCTTAAAGTTCAATGTTTGAATGCCACAAGACACATAACAACTTGGTTCTGGGTAAATGTCAGAGGAAGAAAACTTAGAAACAGACAATGAACGAACTTTTCCTTAGGTAAACAACTACGCTGTTTATGGTATGCAGAATAAAGGATGCTTACGGCTTATGATGTCTGCTAATAGAACGGATTAGCATTTCGTACTAGGCATTTGACTTTTAACACTGCATTGAACAATATTGTGGGGACAATCATTTGTAGGTATATGTTATGGGGTGGCACCTACCAAATTATTTCAAGTTTTCCAATAATTATATTGAATAATGTTTATACATTTAGGTTCCTATTCATTTTCCTTATACAAATCACTAATGAAAATGAAATTATTTTATCTTAATTACCTTTTCTATAATCTGGGAATATCTTCTTGTGTGCGTCATGTTTCGATGTTCACTTTAAACGAATCTAAATATTTTGTTTGATTATTTAAAAATATTTCAATAAACTTTTAATGTCAATGCATATAATTTTCAATACATTTGATACGTGTGCTTGCAAAAGGATTGCATATTAAACTGTTTATATTCCTTCATGATTCACGCAAACCACAACGTTTCTACATTTATATATAAACGCAACGGGTTCGTACAGTAACAAAAACATACTACATGTCTATATTATAAGGATTGAAATACACTGAAATATACAATCATTGACATATCGTGATATCATCTGGATAAAAACACGCCAATGACAAACGATTCTGACCCTTATTCTACTATCTTGAGTATAGACCAAACATAAAATACTCTTATATTTGAAATCATAGTAATAAACAGGAAAATAGAAACATGCAAAACAAGCGACTTTAACACTAAGTAATTAAACACAAAAATCGCGTGAACTCAATAAGTGACAGCAATAAAATCAGGTATCGATTGTTACCTTCCCACACACAATGATCGTTGCCATGTCCTTCGCTTTAATGGTAAACAAAACCCGGTCTTCTTCACTTAATTACATCGTCAAAAGGTCATTAGCACACCACTATAAGTTCACTTTTCAAGAACTGGTTAACACACAAAGATTCCACAGAAAGAAAAAGATAAAGGTATTTTTATGTTGTAATAAGAGTTACAGTGAGGCGATGTGTCGGAGTGACCCATCCAGGCGCTGGCAACAAGCTTAATGAACGCACAATGACTGGATACCAAAACAAGCCGGCGACAATTTATTATACATAGTACGCGAGCACCGATTGTAACACATAGGATACACTAGTGAAAATTAGAACACGAACATTGAATGACCGGCGAAAACATGACAAGAGATTAAATTAATATTACTTGCTCTAAGCAAGTAAAATTTGTTACATTTCTGTATCAGAACAAAATGTTGGTGGCGATAAATGTAGCAGATAAGACGTCAATGCAGCACGTGGGAGCAACTTAATCTACATGTGTTTTTATTTACAACACAAAACAATATTGGCATTTAGGCTTTGACCTCTGTTAGTCAAGCATCGGAGTATAAATCATTCATTCATATTTAAATTGTAATAATGTCTTAAGTAAATGAGATTTTGTGGAGATTGAGTGCATTTACGGAAGTAGATGAGATAACCTGACGCAGTGGTGAGTAAGAGGAATCGGGTTACGTCTGCTATGGGTTCGAAGTTCGAACCCAGGCAGACGCTTAGTTTGGAGTTGCATCAGGGAAAACCGGGATGTTTGAGAGCCAAATAATCGAAGACCTTCAGCCAACCGGCACTGGGCCCACCCTCTCATAAAGTAGAGGCCTGTGCCCCAGTGAGAACGTCATAGGCCTGATTATGCTGTCATTGATTTATTAATATTTATCGCAACGAAGTATAACCGGCATGATTGAGTCATAGCAACCGTCTACTGCTAAATAAGGGCCACCTCATACATATCGATACAATGCTCATAAAAATGTCATGGATTGTTACGTATAAGCTTAGAAACACCATTGGTGATTGGAATATTGTTATAAATATTCTAAATTCTCTTTGCATTCCCTTCACATAGACTGCGGTAAGAAGAGACAGGGCGTAGCCTATTTTTTGCAAAATTGAGTCATGGTCGGTCAAACGGACACAGTCACACAGATAATCCCATTCAGGAAGCTGCGCAAATGTGTGTTCTTGAATTACATTAATTTACGTTTTTTGCTGCACCACAGATTAAAAGGCTAGGCAAGATTAAGGTAATTGACCTCTCAGCCTTACTTTTTGGCAAAATTTTAACGTTTTACACTTCAGAAAATTCTATCAAGGACGCCCAATTGATATTTTAGTAGGTGTGCGACTAGTTGCTGTGTATTCATCGCCTAACTAATGTGAAGTTCAGTCTGATAACAGTGTTGATAGGCACTCGGTCTACATTATAAACTGACCCGTGATTAGTAAACGTTACGTAACTTTACGATCTCGTATAACATTTTATAGGTAGGTAATGAAACTTATTTTATCGATGGCCGATAAACCAATTAGGTAGTTTGTGGAGCCGATTAAGTAAACACAGGAAGTAAGGCGTTGGCATTTTTCTTGGTGCTCCTAAACGTTCGACGTCATAAGTATTGGAAATTCCTTTTTGAGTGTGGATTTTTGGTCTAATAATCGTAACCGCGACACTCGAGCGTAAGGTTCTGAATTAACTACAGTGTAGTGTTTTTACTTTTTACTCTTATCCATAAACATACTAGTCCCCAGTACCTGCATTTGTGCTTCGATAATACCAATAATAGATACATATTTTATTAATCGACTTCATACAAAAACAAGGAGGTTATCAAATCGACAGTTTTATTTTGTATGGTTGTAACTCGATTTCGCCGTCATTTTTATAATCGGAAGGGTGTGCTCCCGAGGTGGCCCCATATCTAGGTGGTGGTATCATGATGGTAGTCTAAGTATGAGTTATCTTCTATAATACATATTTTTTATTCTATTACTGTTGGTCTTGTATCATTTAGTAGCAATTGAAAATGAATACTCGATAAGTGTTTGTGAATAATGATATTAGCACAGAATTAGTTACTCGACGCAACTAGTGCCACACCAAAAAAAAAAAAAAAAAAAATTAGTTACTCTGTGTAAAGGCTGAAAAAGTAAATAAAACAAACATTAGTTATCAATTGCCGGAAGGGAAGATGGCCGGAAGATATTTCAATTTTTTTGTGTTTTTTAGAAGTCGTTTTTTTTCGTCTGACTTAGACCTGGCAAAACGCGGGCATAGATTAGGTACAAATCTGGATCTCCTTACGGTTCAGTTAATACAGATAGTACAGTAGTTTGATATTTTATTTCGTAAACATTCAAGGATTTTTGAAGACTAATGAAATCTACAAAAGCGAAAGTACTAATAAGTATATCTGCGGTAAAGTTTAAACTTCACAATCCGGAGTTATAACAGCCCTAACTTCTACGAAAACAAGATATACAACAAACAGTATTGATTCCTAAGCAAACATCACCCAAGGTGCAATTCTTCCTAGAATTTTTATATTTCATGTTATTTTATCATTTCTTTGCAGACATGTTTGCTGTATTGCAATGCAGACTACAGAAAGTCCCTTGTCACCATATCTTCAAGATGTTATTTATTCAAGATCCTGCGGATTGAAGATCCGTTCGTGAATGTGTGCCCTGCAAATATGTAAACATAGATACTGCATTTATTTACCTAATATTAAGTTTGTTCGGAGCTCTGACAGCCGGTAGCTTTGTTCCTGATACCGGTGGGCTACTATTTATTATTATTATTTATTTTTTTGTATTTATAAATGTTTTTTTTTTGTTTTATGTATAAGTACTTTAATAAGTAAAAATATAAAAAATGTGCCATTATGAGTAAAAAGAAAGTTTTTTTGGGTAAGACAGTGGGCAGCGCACGTTGCTTGTTGCAGGATTTGGCCGATGAAGATGAAAGGTTCTAGAAAGGAGACAATCTGACGTGTGGCACTAGCGGGATTCAGCAGAATACCAGCGTCAAGTATATTATTAGTCTAACTGGCATTATGCTGAGCTGCACTCCTATTTGGTGCAGTAGTGGGCGACCATTAAAAATGTATGTGATGTGTCTATGTAAATGTTTATGGGTCAATCTAACTTCTTACTTATTTTTATTTGTTTTAATCTTTTTTTATCTGAGTTTGATATTTTTTGTGTTAATTCCTGTATTGTGTCTTTTGTTTCATCAAATTAATGATCTATCTAATGGAAAACTCAAATTGGGAAGGCCAATATGGAGGACAGATGAACTGGAAGATCGCAGGACTGGGTGAAGTGTCGATGGAATTTAGGAAGAGCTGATGTCCAGCTGTGAATGTAGGTACTTCGGCAGATATGTTGATGGAGGGACTTACTTGAAAGAGGCTATGTCTTGCACTGCTCTGTGGTTGATTAATAATACAGGGAACAGTTTATGAACTTAGATTAATTAGAGTCAGTTTAAGAATTATTCGATCTTCAGCTATTAACCCAAAATTAAATGTGGACTTACCAGCATTATTTGTTAATGTGTTGTAATTTTAATAAATGTAATTTCTGAATGTAATTTTTGCGTCTGAATAAAGGCTATTTATTATTATACCTTGACCAGCATTATTACTAGTACTTCACTAGTGCATATACGCACATAGGACAGTCTAACCACAGGGTGAACACAATAAAGTTGTCCAGTTCGCCGCGCTAAACCAATTTACCGCGGGAATTGGTGCCCCACTTGCAAGTTTTACGGTCAAATAAACTCAAATAGTAGGTACACGTTATGTGGCCGCACTATCGCCGCGTTTGTTCGTTAGATTTATATTGCATTTTAACAATCCGTTTATGGGTATATACTTACGTAACAATACGTAGGAAAGGTAGGTAGGGCTATTTATTTCATTTAAGAGCATATTTCGATATGGAAATTAAGCACGTACGTAAGCGGTATGTTAGTAATAAACGTTTAAGTGGTTTTTCGCGAAGATCAAAAGATTTATTTAATTTCAATGCAGTAAGTACAAGTACCTATCTACACTTTCAAAATCAAATCATTTCTTTTTCAATTAGACCTTTACAGGCCCTTTTGAATTTCGAGAAACAAAATAATGAAGCTACAGTCCCAGACAAAATGCACAATAACTTGTGAAAGTACTGTAGTTGCCCATTCCAAAGCGTTGATCTCTATTCTCTATGGAAAAGAATGGGCAAGAAACTCCAAGGACACTCTTTTAAATCATATTAATTATACATATTCATGTTGAGATTATAAAAATATGTGAGAACGATCTACTTAAACGTCTACATTAAGAGCGTCCAGAGTAAAAGTAATCTAAATCTAAACTAATATTATAAATGCGAAAGTAACTCTGTCTGTCAGTCTCTTCTTCACGCCTAAACCAGTGAACCCATTTTAATGAAATTTGGTACAGATATAGTCTGGGACCCGAGAAAGGACATAGGATAGTTTTTATCCCGGAAATCCCCCGGGAACGGGAACTATTAATCCACGCGTACGAAGTCGCGGGCAAAAGCTAGTCTTAATCTTAATAATATATAAGCAACGCATGCGGGGCACAGCTAGTATATTCAAATAAACCGTGACAGCTAAGAGGTGACCAGTCCCAACTGACAGCGCCCGTTCAAAAACATTTCAAGTTTGTCAACGTAGTTAGTGTGTCTAATTTCACCCTTCCGATTGGCCTCAGTCGACTGCGCAGCCCTATGACGCCTATTAAGTAACCTTGTCCTGTCTATCAAGGACCTTGATTCAAGGTAGACCGCTGGCGTCGCTGTACTCATGTAGGTGTACACTTATGCATAATAGTGTTTAATCAATAATCAGCATTGATTATCAGAAGAAATAAACACTAACAATTAAGTTTCGCGAAAATATACCTAAGTATTTGTTTACTCATTGTTTTAATGACATAATATACTAATCAAAGGAAATAGCGATAAAAATCCGATACTAGACCACTCCCCTTTCTTGTATCTATAACTTTTTTCGTCTAATCTTTTGTGTTGAATATTGAGTCACGTCCTAAAACGAACCTAGCCGTCATGGTAACAAGTTTTTGCAATACTTCTATTAATGGAATCTGAAGTGGTGTAAGTATCTGGGGTCAGGAGATCGATTTCGTGATAAAAATGTATAAATGCTAAGTAAAATCCACCTTCTGACAAACCCAGTGCTCGAAAACGTGCATTTATCTGGCTAAACTGCTATTCACGAGGGCGTAGAAGCGGAAAAATTTGGTCCAACAAAAGCTGTTAATGGTGTACTTTTATTCTACAAGCTGTGCCCAGCGGTTTCATCCGCTGCTCCTCAGTGACGTAGCGTGATGTTATATAGTCTATTAATTTTATGAAAGCATGCCTATGCAAAATGTCAAGTCAATCCGGTCAAGGAATAGCGTTCTCCCATACAAACTTTGCCAACGTCACCCCCTGTCGGGGTTGACAATTGCAAAATATCGTCTAAGTAGGTACCCACGTTCTAAAAGAATGCCTTACGCAAAATTTGGGACTCCTAACACTTCTAGTTTCTGAGATGACATATCCTCTGAAGATGTCGTGCTAGCTCCACAAAGCAAGGTATAAATAAATCTAGATCATCTACCCATCGTTTCGAATTAATAGACCAGCCAATAAGAGCTTGCAACGGTTTAAAAATACTACGGAACACGTTAATATTTACTGAAGCAAAACATAGGACTGCCTGTTTCATGTTGATATCAAATGCATTGCATCTCAAATGAATCAAGCGGTATCCATGGTTCATGATTATCATGTAAATATGCTAAGGGATAACATGCAGATTGCAGAGTAAACAATACATAAACTCGGTTGAACTCTGAAGCAATGTAAGTAGGACGGAGAGCTGTGTCGACGGCGCTTTAGTGTCAGCGGGGCCTGCCAGAGCCTGCCGGGGTTGTGGACTGTTCGAAAGAGATACCGTGGCCCCGGAACATACATATAAAGGGCAAAAGAAGGAACAAGTGGGTTTCAGTCAGTACAAGTCTGACACTCCCTCCGCTCCGCCCAAAGCGGGAGGAGGCATTGGATATTTTCCATCTGAAAGCTAATACAGGCTGATATTGTGTTAGGCAGTGGTATACCTAACAGTAGACCTATAGAAGGCTAGGGAATACTGATGATACAGATGCAAAAGTCTATAAATTCTACCAATTTGCTAAAGCAAGTCTCAGCGTCAAGTGGGGGACACGAAAATAAAAAGAAACATTTAAGTTATGCGATGAATGGCTTCTAGTCTGGCCCTTATATAGTGCAGCTGTGCTGTATAACAATCACTGAACCTTGAAACAACATTGCTGGATGTCCTTGGGTACGGACTGCGAACTAGATAATTTACCGGAATATTTACATCGTTAGACGTGTCTTCAACGTACGCGCGAAATATGCTCATTAGAGAAGAGTAAATTCACAAATTCCCAATGGAACGATAGCCAGGATTACTATTGTGTAAAGGTAAACGAATAGTCCTACTATTATGAATACGAATGTTTCTGAGGATGGATGTATGTTACTCTTTTACGTCAAAACGGCTGAACGGATCTTGAAATTTGGCACAGAGGTAGATTATAGTCTGGAATAACGCATAGGATACTTTATTTTATATCACGCGGGTGAAGCCGCGGGCGCCAGCTAGTATTGTCTTTATTCACACTTACTACTAGTACAAAACATTCAAATGTCATTGTCAACTATACAGAAATGCGACCGCCTTTTGACGCGGTTGGACTTATAAATATAAAGCTGTCTGCTGCTTTAAAACTCTGTATTTACACATCAGAAAGAGTAGATGTGTGAATACAGATGTCGCTCGGAGTTAAGCGCTTTAAATTAAATGAAGAATCTTGCAGTTTACCAAAAAAAATGTTTTACTACTTTTTCGTGCTATATCGGCACTGACGAATCCGCATCCTTACTAGTATTATAAAAGCTGTAAGTTTGTTTGTTACGTATTTACGCCAAAATGGCCAAACCGATTTTGGTACAGAGATAGTTGCGACCCTGGAGACAGACATCTAGGCTAATTTTAAGTCAGATAAGGGGGAGTAAGAGGGAAGAAAGGGAAGAGAAAGATATTTTTTTTCTGGATCATCACGCGAGTTAAAGTAAGCGTTAGCCCAAAGTAACTATGCCACGCGGACGAAGTCGCGGGCGGAAGCTAGTAAACTATAAATCTAGCGCGACCCTCCCCGCACACCTAATTCAAAGGTGTTTTTTAAGGTTCTGTATATCCCTATATTTTTTTTTTTTCTTGGGACAACACACACACGGCTATCTGATCCCAAGCTAAGCAGAGCTTGTGTTATGGTAACCAGACAACTGATATACATACTTATATGATTTATAAATACATACATATTATAGATAAATCACACCCAGACACAGAACAAACAATCATGCTCATCACACAAAGTTTGTCCTGGGTGGGAATCGAACCCACAACCTCCGGCTCAGCAGTCAGGGCCACTAACCACTAGACCAACAGGCCTGTCAGTATATGACTTTGTGATCCATCTGTCTGTCTGTTAAGATCTTTTATTTCGGGAACGCATGGAGAAACTCGATAGAGTTAAAATTAAATCCGTAAACTCAACTCTGTAGTCCCTTGTGCTGTGAAAAAATGAACCCTCTAAGTCTACACAGTCAAAAGATATGGCTGTTTATGTCGCAAGTTATTACGGAACCCTGGATGCGCGAGTCTGACTCGCTCTTAGCCAGTTTTTTTCTTCTAAAATCTAACTCTGCCGTGAGACACTATCTAGACTAGGACCAGACGTCTTCAAACAAGGATTATCTATATACATATACTTATATTATAAAGCTGAAGAGTTTGTTTGTTTGTTTGAACGCGCTAATCTCAGGGACTACTGGTTGGAATTGAAAAATTCTTTTAGTGTTGGATAGTCCATTTCTTGAGGAAGGCTATAGGCTATATAACATCACGCTACGACCAACAGGTGCTGAGCAGCGTGGGTGAAACCGCGTGGAACAGCTAGTTCGTTATACGTAACAATTGCGCCCGAGTGCACTGTAATTCGACTTATCAAAGCGATGCAATAGGTGGCCTGTTGAGGAACTATAACAATAATAGATCGACCTTGCTCAACCGTTTTCTCGTTTAGAAACTTTGTTTATTGAAATCGAACTTTTCTATTTTTTCTACAAAACTGGCTAAATTTGCGAGTACATCAATGTCCCTAATCCCTTAAAAGTGTAACTCGCGTGATTTTTTTTAAGCGGCTTTTTTTTGCATAGGAAATCATGAAATGAATAGGTATTTCCCCATCCCTGCGCGGAGCGGAGGGAAGTTTTACTGATTAAAACCCATCCATGTTCTTTCTTCTGCTCTTTGTGTTCCGGGGCTGCGGTATCTCTTTCGAACAACCCGCAACGATAGCAGGCAAATGGCCCTGGCAGGCCCCTCTGGTTTGCTGACGTCTCTTTAACGCACGCGTGAAGCACAAAAGCCCCATCAACATGGCCTGTCATCTCTAAACGGACAGACGCTGAGCTACCCATTTCTCACTGTACACACGCGCCTACGGTAGCCGGGAGTCGTCTCGCAGTTCCCGACGCTACGCCTAGGACAGTTTGAGGTTAAGCCTGTTAGCTGGTGTTGTTAGGGTTTAGATAGCATCTACTAAATCAGATACTTTTTGTACCAAACTGATAGGAATATTTCATCTAACGGGGTATCTACTACAAATACTATCACAATTTATGTTTATGTATACCTGATATTACCAGAGCAAGGTTTATAGATACAAGTCATGCTATAGTATGTTTTAAAATATAGCAAACACCATAGACCCTAGTACGAATGCGCGGAGTAAATGTAACGTTCCGCACATCAAAAAGAACAAACGAAACCCTTATAGGATCACTTTGCTGTCCGTCTGTCTGTCAAGAGCCTTTATCTCGAGAACGCGTGGAGGAAAGTTTATAGGTACGGAACCCTCGGTGCGCGAGTCTGACTCGCACTTGGCCGGTGTTTTATTACATTAGACCATTTTTATATACAGTACTTGGTACACCACAGACTACCCGGCAGTATTGCCTCAGTCTCCCTGTACCTATCCAAAAGTTGTCCTGAAAAGATCGCTTTTGGCGATCCGCCCATTGTAAAAAGTTTTCAGTAATCATTAGTGTACATAATTAAAAAATATTCTTATTATTTAAAATTATTTGCAACAATCACAATCTGAATCATACATAGATTTAAATGTTGTAAAATGAGTATTTTGAATTTTTAAATGACGTATTTACGTTCCGTTTACTCCGCGCGCCTTAGTTTACTTTTTGTCTGTGTGAAGTACACAATACATACATAGACAAAGCAGGACTCAGCCTATTGTGAATGCACACAGTGCATTGCACACAATACAAGGTAAATACTGATGTGATACTCAAAAAAACATGTAGTCATTCAAGAAACGGCCAATACCAGTTATGCATTTAGATTGTCTCAATATTGGCAAAGATGACATAAGTTGTACATCTATTCCAATATTTTAAAGTGGAAAACATTTTGTTTGTTTTGAATAGGCTCCAAAATTACTAGCTACATTATGAAGTAACATAGGCTATACAACATCACCTTACTACCCTCAGGAGTGGCGCAGCAACTAAAGACCCGCGTCTTTGAAACTACACAGGACAGCTAGTTAAAACATATAAACACTCAATATACTAGTACTAACTGGGTTGTGGAGGTCAGTTATGGAGTTGCTCCATGTAAAATACTGATATTCAGCTGTATCTGGTTAGACTGGAAGCCGACCCCAACATAGTTGGAAAAAGGCTAGGCAGACAATGATGATACTAGTTTTAAAAAATATAAGTAAGAACTGTAGGTTTATTGTTGTACAACCTGTGTTATACATTTGCTTGTTTATCAGAAAAATGCAATTTTGATAGTGATAGAGTTACACTGCTAAATTTAAAAAACTTGGTCTTGTATGAGTAAAGAACCATCAATGGCTGACTAAACCCTGCATGATAACGTTTCTGCATTATGATGCCAAATTTCAGTTCTGCAATCTCAGAACACTGACATAGACACATAATTTTCAGCCTACAAATTAATATTAATAACGAAAGTCACAAGTTTGCTTAAGAAAAATATTTTATTAAAATGTTAATCAGTCTTTGAATAAAATTCTTATTGTTAATTTGAACAACAGCACCACTGCACATGTGGACTATTTTCAATTCAGCATCAATCAACAGTTTTATAAGACAGGCAATTTTTTTTTATATGGCCATTTACAGTAGTTGGCTATTTAACTGGGCAATCTTGCACGCCTGTGCAAGATTGCATAGACAATATACCCCAGATTAAAAAGAAGAAAAATCAAACTAACCTGTTCGCTGACTGAGTTATTCTGTACCCCAGCACCATCTACGTCACTCATCTTAACTTCAGTATCACTCTCCACCTCAAAGATAACCTTGTAGAGGTCTAGGCCTTCCGGTACGTTTGACTCTATGTTGGCCTCTGGGCGAATTGTGAGCTCCTGATTAATCAGCTGACTGCGACTCACACGGAGAGAGCCCTGCAAGGTTTCTGATATGGCCTAAAATAAAAGTTGTGTGTTTTAAGGGTTATTCTGCAATATTTGGTTTATAAATTTAGTATATTAGATTTTAACCAAATAGAGATCTCATGTTATACCAAAAGAAACTAGTACAATAAACTCTACTGCTGAAATATAGGTGTTTTAAAGGTACATTTCAGTCTAATCATTCATGGAAAAGCCATCAAGTTATGTTACAATAAGATACTGTGTGACTATGAGTCAAATATCACCCATTTTCATATCTAGCAGTCAAATCATCATACATAATAATAAGCACTGTTTATGCAGGCCTTCTGTTACAGGAGCATAATTCAAGGTCAGTCCATTAAGAGTTAATGTATGAGAATGATCAAGTTACACAATATTCTCATAACTTAATGCCCCAATTAATTTTATTATCCAATAAGAAACTATTGTCCAATTACAATGTTGTTATATTGATAACAGTAACATTACCATATCAGTATTGGTAATGCACTATCAATGTTTTGAGAATTCATTCTGAAATCTAAATAAATAAATAGTAGAAGTTATATTTAGACACAGGTTTTCCTGTTGCTTGGTACACAAACTCATATAACTTAATATTCCCGGCAGGTTAAGAAGAACAAACAAAAAACTCGTTGATATGCAGTTTTATTATGTATGTAAATAAAACACAAAGCGCGACTCACCTGGCGACTGCAACACTGCTAAACAAACAATCGTCTTGTTGCGTTATTCCCAGCCTCATTTATGCTTTAAAGTGCATTCTTACATGCGAAACGATGAAAAACCGCGTGAAAAACTAACATTGTGCACTTACGTCGCTCAAAATGTCTTCCAAATCGCAACATACATTTGTGTTGAATACGGGCGTCGGACTCGGCGTTCGTGATCGATCACAGTAATAATCTATGTCTACCGGGCCCAATACCTCTTTTGTCTGATATTCATTGAACTCCATTACTGCATGCTGTTGAGAAACATTCACAAAAAACTATTTATTTCACAAACACTGCTACATTATGCGATACGAGTCGCACATGAAAACACTATGTTATTATTAATACCACAACGCAAATTAACACTATCTTACCCATTGAATTTTAGGTTCTCTTGCGAGAACAAAACATTTTCACAATCGATTCTTTTAAAACTTATTATGTGAAATTAAATAAAAAATTGCGGTAGGTATTTACCGATAGCTGAATTGATTGAAGAAAACAAAACGTCAAATTAAAAATGTCAGCCGAATAAAAAGTCCGTTCCACGAAAGATTTTTCACAATAGAACAGTAATTGTTTACGGGAATGTAAATGAAATGATATATAGTTCTACAATAATAATATTGTTTTTCTTGAGTCAGCCTAACTATAAGTATTAATGAGCAACTTTGCGGATACTCTATTTATTTAGGTATGGGTTCGGTGCAGACATTTTCAGGCTAGAAATTAAGAACCCAAAAAATGCGGACTATACTAAGTTTTACTAATAAGCCATTTACTTTGTTTCTGATTAGATTGAGATTAAACTTGGGACTTTATGGATATTTTACCACGGAAGATAGTGATTTAGTGCATGCTTTAGCAAGAGGTTTAGAGACGAGGAGGACGTTAGTAAGCACAAAATAATAAAATATAATTTTATTAAGCCTATTCTTACCAGGGACCGTTGTTGTTCCTACTTGGTCATGAAATTGAAATAACAATTAACGAACAACACGCTCCGCAACGTGAGACCATAGACTCATCTCATTTCGTGATAGTGGATTACGTTTTTTCCGAACGCGCCGCGTTAAACGTCAATAGCGGCGTCCGTTTATAACGTCATGCCGTGTTTGTAATTTGAAAATATTTACTTGTGGTTTGTTATAAAGTTAAAACAATCAGTTTTAGAATTGGTGAAAGTGATTATAATGGAGAATTCTATGAATGAGACTGAAGCACATCAATCTTTTCGGTCTCCGCCGAGAAGAAGACGCTCAACCTTCTTCGAACGAAGAGAATCAATAGGTGTGCTGATACATCTGCATTTTATTCAAATCTGTGAAGTTATCTCATAGTTTTTTACGTTTTAACACCTTTAGCATCTTCCAGTGAGTCAAGTGTAATGATTTATAATTTTAATTTTCGTTTCAGCGCCACATAATATACCCGAAAATGTTAACCCAATTAAGGAAGAGTTAAATGTAAACGAAAGACGCTCCCAAGATATGATGAGGTAAGGAACGATTACGAATACCAAAAACGAGGATAGATTCATCGGAAATGTATTATTTTTCTACAGTTAAGCATTGTTATTGTTTTCAGATATTATCAGAAACTTTTGGTTGAGAAAGAGACATGGAAGAAGGAAGTTAATGAGAGGCGAAACAAATATCACGACCTGAGACAGTACGTATTAATCCTAATAAAAACTCAATAATGACTGCTCAATAAAGTCAAAATAAACAGTCACAATTTCTGACTAAAATCAAACCTTCAAAGACTTATATTTACTAACAAAGCAGTTATTGGTTGTTACTGTCAATTTAACTTAACAACATCACAGATTGTTGATGGATTAACAGCCTTAATGTACAATCCTATACCATGATGTTACAATTTTAAATCTGTGTTTACAGGCAATATCGAATGGCAGTGAATGCACCAAGCAGATCAAGAATGTCCTATGCTGCCTTATCAAATGAAGACATAGAATTCCTCAAAGGAAAACCTAACATATCTAAAATCGTAGACAGTCAGCAAAAGTTACACAAATCAGTGTTGGAGACAAGAGCATTGTACCGACGAGCAAATGAACTTGACGAAGTAATATTGAGTCAGAGTGAGAATATTGTCAGTATGGTCACTGATTACATATTGGAAAACAGTACTGTTGGACCAGTAGAATAACTGGATTAATGCTTTGAGTTGTACATATTATACATATAATAATTAGATGGTAAAATGTCTTTTGCAACTGGTCTAAATTACTTTAGGCATATTTTCCATAGAATATAAAAGGAAATTTGTAAATTGCTACTGTAAGCAGTGGGTGTGTATCTGAGGTAAAGAAATATAGCCTATTAAACAAAATAAATGAAATACGCCTTATTCTTAGGCTAATTTCTATTACCTCAGATGCTTGCTTGTTGTTGTCTTTCAGTAGAGTGCGTAAATGTCAAAATTACAGCAATGGTCAGCAGCAGACTGCTATCAAATGTTCAAATTATGTCAAGAAATATATCATAAGGGCAAACACAATGAAAAAATGTCATGGATGGACATGTTATGTGAGGAAGATTTGGAGCTTGAATGTTGATACATAAGAGATGAGGAAGACCAAAATAAAAATATTATGATTAAAAAGAGTGTCCATGGAGTACTTTGCCCATTCTCCTCCATAGAGATCATACACTTTTGAATGGGCAACTACAGTACCTTCACAATTTATTATGCCTTGTAACTGGGACTGTAGCTTCCACTTTTTGTTTTTTAACATCTAAAAGTTCCTGTAATGGTCCAATTGAAACAAATGCTTTCGAGTTTGAGATTAACAAAGGAAGGTCTCTGTAGAGGATGATATTGCTAGGAGGTGACCTGGGATGTTGTGTAATATGAGAATGGAAGAATATGACATTCTGCACCAACCCCAAATAAAGGATAAGGAGACTGATGATCCTTCACAGCAAAATGTGTCTTATGTGTATAAGAAGAGAATGCCTTATTATAAAACATGAATAACAAAGCTGCTTAGTCTGCTGCCATAATATTAGAGTGGCATTATTTAATCTAGGATATTGATAGTATCAAGCTGTTCATATATCAGTAGATATTAGTTGTAAATATAATAATATCAATGATTAATTGTGTAAATATTTTTGTAATAAAAACACTAACATTACATACCTTGTGTTTATTATTTATATTTTCCATTAATGGTGTTGTTTTTGTGAAAAAAAAAACCAGACTCATAGTTTTAAATAATTAATAACAATTTTATTTCATTGTAACTTACATTTCATTCATGATACATAAATTCGCTTCATACAGAAATCAACATTAAATCACAACATAAATTATTTAATTCATAGAAATATTAGAATTATAATATTGTACATCGAATATTTATGAAGCAATCCATTGCATACTAATATTTTAAACAAAAATTAAGTATAATTGCAAATCTATTTAATACACACATTTAAAAAACGAAGTTCAATATTTCATTTGTCTAATTTATCATCATTATTAATATCTGTCTACCCACTGGTACAAATTCATTCATTATTGCTATTATAATAAGGCACACAATGGATCACTTCCAATCAAAAATTGAGCTGTTTCTGGCAGTGGAGGTTTGTTCATAATCTGAGCGGCATTACACCTTACAATTAGGTATATTTCTTTTTCTAAAGCCAATATCACATACTTCACTCAAATGAACAGGGGGTCTAAAATGGCCGCTTATGCAGAATCATTATGGATTAATATTAAAAATTACGTTACCATTCGTAAAATTATCACAATTTTCTCACATGACAACTCACAACATTAATTGCGTTTGCGACCATTTTAACGTAATTCATATTATTATCCTATTATGATTTAGCTAAATAGACCATTTATGACGGTCAGTTTCTTCGGGAGACTTCATTTTTGTTTCATTTCATGTACACACTACACCCACAAAACGTCATAAGTATGAAGGGGTTTTTGTCGCGCAAGGATTTAGGTACTATTGAATGGAGGTTTGACTTGCAAAATATGTAACACGAATGAAAAGTGAAGTGTCTGATATTGGTTTAAGGCGACCGGTAAATATGAACGAGAATTATAATTATCGACAGTTTCGGTGGTAACATCACCACTAGTAGCTTACTTTAGTTTTTATCGTAAATGCAAACACATAGAAATGCGTTTTGTGTAAAATACTTTTCTTTGATGAATAATTGTGAACAATTTTGGGGACCTTTTTATTTAAAGCACTATTGACAGCAATTAATAGTTTGTTATTATTTGAAAAAGCTAACTAGTGGCATTGTTTAGAAATACTTAGAAAAATATAAACATCACAGTTAAAACTATCCGAGACATTCAACATAATATTGCATTAAATAATATTTGCATGAATCCATCAGGATTTCTGTACGACGTTAAACGCTTTAATCAATTCTAACGCAACTTAAATATGGACGAAAATAAGTTATTACAACTTAAACGAATATAATACACAAAAATTAAAAAAAAAACCTCAATACTCATTTACACTGAAATACACAACACTCTTAGGATGTTACAAATGTCTTATTTCTAGATACAAAATTATTAAAATTTTAATCTTACGTCGATTCACACTGTAGCGTTTCATTGCCCTAGAATACTATAATTTTTCATTGGTATTGAAACAGTATTTATTGCGAATTATTGCAGTATTGCATATGAAATGTTTGCCGCATTGCACAGGAAATTATCCCTTATTACATAATGCATAACGCATAAATTCAAGTAACACTACAGTGTAAACCGTTCCTTACTCTGAACAAATTTATTTTCATTGAATTCTTATTTCATGGCTGGAAGCCTCTTTTAACAATCATGCCTTGCACTCGCTAAGCCCATTTTTCAAGCATACAATACACCAGTATTTTATACATCTCTTCAATTATAATTATAACATATAATGCTGATTTAAACTGAGAATATGCAGTTTTATAATATCGAGGATAAATACGTTCATTTGAAATTATTCAGGGCAGAAAAGGACTAGAGTATAATAACATAATTTTCCTGGTTATTTAAACCTAAATAATTCCGAATAGTTGAGATATGCTTATAACAAACTTTTTCTCCGATCTCAGCTTTATATAAATACTTGACGTGAATGACACCTCTACACATTGGGTCTCGATATTTTGGGAACTACATTTCACCCAATATGTACAGTCACAAGCAATAAAACAATACACTGAGCAATTCTAAAACGTGTTTTTCCTACAGACATAATTGTATTTTGATGTAGTTACGAAGTTATTTTGGAAACCAGTGTTACAGAGTAGATCTTATCTAAAAGTTTTCGTTATTCGTAAGTCGCTTTTGGAATTGGCTAAGTGTATACATATTAATGCTCGTCACTGTACACCCTTTGTTATAACTTTACACTTCGAGCCATAATAATGTATACAGTTTCACTCGTCAATCTTAAGAGTGTGTTAAAGGAACTTTTGCAGGAGTATATTACACTGTACAAGAGTATCTATGAAACTCAACTCAAATGTTTGGTGTGAAAACTTCGTCTTGTCAGTAGTTTCTTTTCTTTGGCAGTCTTGTATTCGCGGCGGCACGGACTGTTCCTTAAGTCTAGGATTGTGTTCACTTTCTCAACAATTTCTTTAGCCATGTCATGTTCACATTCGAAGTCGTGTAGCTTGTATGTAGCGTTTGGTTGGAACATTGTGGAGTTACCTACAAATATAAAAATGTTTATTATGTTTCATGTGTATTGTTTTATGAAAATATACATTCGTGGCTTCCCTACACACCGCGGCAGTGTTTTTCTACCTCATTATCTGTAAAATTGGGAGATCCGCGGAAGATATTTAGTAATATGCTATGGGTGTTTGAACCACCCAGGGTGCGTTCCACGTGCTAAGCTATCGCAAGTCTTAAATGCCCATTTCATGAACATTAATAATTTTAACATAACCCAGCTTCACATCCGTAATTCTCAAGGAGTTAAGCAAAGATATACATAAGAGTATATCCACTGTTGTACAGTAATTTATGTCTTAGTCCCACGTAATTTGGGGCTTCGTGGGTGCTACTGAGAAATTCTTGACGGAAACCCTGATAACATTGACCAACCTTGGAATCGAACCACGAACCTCTTGCTCAGCGGTAGCACCAGTAACCTTTAATATTAAAATAGTGTCAACGAATATCATGAGCGTTTACCTGTACTACTTCTGTCACCATAGGCAGCGTTGTGACTAGGAGAGTATACTACTCGAAAGGTGGTCCTGTTGCCCCGCGTCTCCAACACCTGACACCACGCCACCGAGTCTATACTGTGCAGGAAGTACTTCGATCTTGACTGCACATGGAAAGCAACAGAATAATATCATCATCATTATTTGCCTAGCATTTTCTCAACTATATGTTGGGGACTTGGGGTCGGCTTCAAGTCTAACCAGATATAGCTGAATACCAGTATTTTACATGGAGCGACTGCCTATCTGGTCCGAGGCAAGGAGAAACTCGGTATGTAACGGGTGGTCACCCATCCACAGACCAACCTAAGCAAGTGGGATTTAACTTCAAGTTCGACCCGAGCGGCTTATTTGGCAACACAATAATTTATGAACAATAATTCGTGTTAAACATAAAATGATAAGATACATAAATATTTTTGTGTACAATAATCGTGTAGTGGGCAGCACAAAAAGTACTACGCAACATAATAGAAAACGTACACCAGCGGCATCTATGCCATAAGGAAAAAAACTATCAAACATCAACATTCTGAATCGCGCTGATCTGAAAAGCTATTTAAGAAAATCCGACAGCAAAAGGGAATAAATAGAAAACTTTTTATTTATTTTTTATATGTTTTTTCCTGTACCATTAAAAATGTGGCACACTTATTGTATTTTCAGCACTTATTTTAAAGTTTATCATTTTATGTTGCGTGTTTTTGGTGAAACGGAACGCATCGAAATCCATTCAGTTTCAAAGTGCGTTCAAAAATCATCGTCTCAGATAATGCCGGTAGTGACGTCAAAGTCCATGTGTCAAAGAAACACTTTTATTTGAAAAGTGCATAGGATGATGGCATTTTTTGCTTGAACAAGCTTATTGTATAATAAAAGGTAAAAATTAGATTTCAAAAGGAAACTTGGGGTAAATGACGTCACGTCATGGCCGCTACCATCACAGACGTTTGAACTGTAAGTAGTAGAAAATTGTAGGAGTTTTTTTTTTGCAATAAGTAGTAGTTAAAATTAACTTGTGACACTTTTCTTGGGTTGTTAGTACGGTTTTTAATGACTAAAGTAAAAAAAAACACATGCATATTATTTCCTATTATGCGGCAGTAACCCACCACTCACCAGACACAATATCCGCCTTGTCGAGGGATGGTATTATCTATATGGAATGTAGAACTACACCCTGGTCTTCGTTTCTTATAAAGGTAACAACACGCCTCTGATTCCCGAAGAGACATGCAAAGCTGTTCCTAATAGTACACCCAGGTTTCGCCAGGGGGCGAGCTTATTGCCATAATCTGAACACAATCATGTCCAGACTAGGAAACGAGAAGATGGCGGGTAATAATATAATAATCAGCCTGTGTTTCTACTATGTCTCTACGTTCGTACACAGGCGTAACGTACTTTCGTTTGTTGAAACCCACAGACAGAACATATACGACTTTATAATTATTTACATAAGTATCAAAAACTAACTAATATGAAATGCTTCTTTAAATAGGCCATCATGCTTTTTCCGTATATTATTTCGATACGTTTAAAATTATGGTGTCGGGGAATACCGGTGATAACAACAAAATGCAATTATTAATGAGGAAAATTTGACTGTTAATTAGGGATAAAAATATCTTTAGTATTTTCTCCCTAAACACCAAACTAGACTAGGTATTTAATTTTAATAACCAGGATAAAAGGCAGTTCTGCACGTATCAAGCCACACGGGTCGATCTTTAGGTTAAGCTGTGCTTGCCTGGGTCTGTGGATGGGTGACCAACCACTACATACCAAGTTTCCTGAGTTCTTCGGAAAGCACGTTATGCCGTTGGTCTAAGCTGACATTCGGTACTTTAGCAATCGTTACAGATAGTCGGTAGCCCGAAACTCTGGCAACCAGCCTAACCAAGGGGTATTGTATTACTAATTACTGTAAAAAGGTTTTGTTGGCCATGACGTTCCAATACTCAAGTCCGTCAATAATTAAGAAGACTAGAGAATGGTGTAGGAAGTGTTTGTTTGTTACGTCTTCACGCCTAAATGGCCAAATCGATTTTGATAAATCTTGGTACAGAGATAGTTGGGACGCTGGAGAAGGACATAGGTCTAAAAAATGAGCAAAGGGGGAGTAAGCTAGTTATAAATAAACTAGCTTCCGCCCGCGACTTCGTTCTCGTGTCATAGTTACTTTGGGCTAACGCTAACTTTAACACGCGTTATGATCGAAAAAAAATATCCCTGTCCCTCCCCTTTTCTTCCCTCTCTCTCTCCCCCTTTTCTCACTATTTTTTAGCATATATCCGTCTCCAGGGGGGAAACTATCGTAGTAGAGTTGTATACCTGCCAATTTTTTGTGTTTTTTTTTTTATTCACAATTGTCTATTGTCTTAAATGGTAAAGGGGCTTAAGGGGGCCCTGGGCTACAGCCTAAAAAGCCCTTTTATAGATCCGCCCCTGCCATAGAGCCCACATTATAGTGATACGAAAGTAACTTACCCAAAAAGCGTGCTTGCTCGTGACTAGAGGCTCAACCTCTATCCTATCGAGCGAGATGCCGAGTTGTACCGACGTGTTCGTCCTCACTTTGCGCAGTAGTTGAACTTTGTACGCTTTGTACTGAGGTGCTTCCGTCGCCATTATGTGAGACTGCATTTTGCCTAGATCTGTGTCGCCAGTACCTGCAATAGAGCATCATCTATCTATATAATATATAAATGAATCCCCATTTCCCTTGGTCACGGCATCACACGTGAACTGTTGGACCAATTTATCATTTATCTTTTTATTAAATACTTTTTTTTTTAAAATACGTCCAGAATTTTCGAAGCCTATTTAGTACAAACTACAAAGAAAAAAAATATCTTTACTCTTTATAATCTTGGTATAGCCGGATATAGCCAGTGTTATATTATGGTAGTTTCATTTAAATCATTTCGGCAGTTTTAGCAGAATAGTATGCTTAGAATTATTAGAGTCATTAATCTAAAGAACAACTGTGGCGTTGACAATCTAATATTTAGCTCTTTCCATCTTGTGCCTTTGTCGTAATGTCTCGTTCTCCTGGCAAAAACATGACAACGTTAAGACGGGTTCGCCAACATTCGGGCGGCCATTTTAGATGGGGTTTTAGCATGGATTTTGTTTACATTTGGTATCGCTTCTCGTTGGCCGTACTATAGGTTTAATCTAGAAGGAGAAAGGTAGCAAATGACGGCACGGTTGGCGCAATGGCTGAACGATTGAATGTTGGAATGAATATTTGTATGGGCCACAAATAGTTCCCTACTGGTTTGTGTATGTGAGTTTTATTGTTGGTAAACGCACCCACAATACAGAAATTCCTAGTGAGGGGCAACTTTTTTTTTTGGATGTACTAAGGACTGACATTTTGAGTTTAAAAGTCAGGACCTATCTTCCTTATTCTATATGTATTGTAGACAATAACAATGAATGACTGATGATCAAGGAAAAACTAAAATAGAATTCCATAATAAAACATTACCTTCATTCAAAGCCTTTAGTGCTATTAAAACAGCTTCAGATGTTGAACTCCCTCCTGTATTGTGCCTGGACGGATTGTGGTGACTCTGACCAGAGTCCGTGACCTTTGAGAACACATGGAAGGCCCCACTCATGCCATCTTCAGGTATTGACGAAGGAGGCAAAGTCATTGCATTTTTACTCTTTAACTCCACAAGTCCGAGACATGTGAACCCGAATTTGGAACAAGGCTCATTGGCATCAAGGCAGGGGAATGCCCAGTCTACCTCTCCGTCATCCTCTGCTATACAAAGTCCGTAATCATGCACAGATCCAAGTGATATGTCTGGATGTTCAATGCTGAAAAGATAAGCAAATAATTTATTCTTCTTCTTTACATGCCAATTAAACTCATCTTGTGTAAGACAAGTGTGTAGCAACTTGCACAGCACTAGCATTACTTCCACTATGATGACTCTTATAATTATTTAATGCAGATCATAATTAAAGTGAGAGGAAGGTAAAGTCTTTAATTAAATGAGTTGTTAATAATAGAATCTGATTACCTGTATTTATAGCATGTGAAACCAATTAAATCTTTGATCTTGGCACTGGCAATGACACACACAACTAAAGGGTAATTCTGATGCTTCTCCGGAAGCATTGTCATGAAGATCTTGAATGACTTGATAGGTAAACCCAGTTGTGCAGTCCCATCAAACTTTGCATACTCCAAATACTGACGGTGAGGTAGGTTTGGGCAGTTCTGAAGTTGTTCAGCTAATAAGGACTTCTGTTTTTCAGGCTTTTTGACTTCAAACCTAGAGAACACTTCTACCAACTGGTCTGTGGTGAGAGGCGAGGAGTCTTCCCATTTTATCACTTTAATTTTAGCTGCCTTTTTTAATGCCTGTTCCTTCTTGTCTAGCCATTGTGCTGTGTTGGATCTTCCCCTAGAAAATAAAAAAATGAGGTCAGTCATTGTTATAAAATTACATACCATTAAAATCTTAAAAGATAACAATTGACTACAAATTCATATATGTACTAGGAGGTGTTAGGGACCCCAACTTCTGAAAAAAAATTCTACTTTGGCATGCTACCACCTATGGTGTTATTCAACACCTCCAGCTTGGATTGTACTTTGGCCAGAATTATTTTTAAGGAGGTTATGTTCTTGTTTATGACATCAATGTGATTGAATGTGATGGGGGGCAGCTTATACAGCTCCTTCACCAAGAAAATGGGTACTTCGTCCGGATTGGTGCCCTTCATCATCATGTCTTGCACAGTTGTCTGGCAGCTTTTACCCAGTGCTTAGAATAGCAGCAGCTTGGCACTACTTATCTCTTTCCTCGTTGAAACTGGACTTACAGATTGATTGGATTCTGACCTCATCCATATAGACAACAGCATGCTTTATGTATGCCAACAGCTTGTTGGCTATTAGTCGAGATATAAGTAATTATCAATGAAAAACGGGCAACAACTACTGCCACAAAATAAACAAATATAAAAACCGTATCAAGCAGAACTAGCACATCTGTACTTGACCCCACATTACAAAACACACTGCTTAATGGTTACAATTGTTATCCTAAATGGTGTCATATATTTAACAAATTATGTCATAATTGACATAGAACATTTCTAACTGGGTCAGTAGAGCGGTGAGTCAATGTTATTGAAAAGGAAGAACAAATTTTTGGGTATAGATAGCCAGTGTGGTAAGGAGAACGTTCTCGATGGTGATAAAATGTTGATACAATTTAATGTTTCTATAAGTTCCAGATAAGCAATGGAAATGTGTGACCCAATTTACATCATTCTAGAGATGTTGCATGACTAAAAGGTTCTGTAAAACAATACCTGTGTCCTCCGAATTCCTCGTAGCGTACGTAGCTGCCGCACAGCGGGTCGTCATCCTCGCTATCATCCATATCAGGGTAAGGATCGAACTGTGTTACTATTTCTCTGCCCACTTCCTCCTCGGATATGTCTCCCATGCCATCTTTACCTTTGCTAGGTCCTGGCTGAGTCAACCTTACTTCTCTTATCCTCTTCTTCTCTTCAATAGCTTTATTTTGAAATACTTTAGAAAAATCTTCTCCAGCCATAACGATCTCACATAAACCGGTGTCGTCGGTCGCGATAAATGCATCACGTATGTTTTTGAGGAGCCAAATTTTATTATCGTATGTAGCCATTTTATTAATATTCTTAATTAGTTTAATTTTAATCGTATTTCTTGTTTTCGATCCCCAAAATTGAAACACATGTCAAAGTTGCAGTTCCCAAACAAAATGCTTTTCGCGTGATTCAAGTCTACGATTTAAAAATATATCTTTTTTTAACATTTAAATCGGTTTGTAAGAGATAGATTCATACGTGCTCAAAGTAAGAGTATCTTTCATTTCGTTTATTTTTATGCTGAAACACAAATTCTTGGAGTCTGAAACGCACTTTGACATTTCTGAGTGTGTTGGTGTTCTAGACTATAGATTCAGAAAATTCTTTGGCAATAGTGGATTAACAATAGAGTTCGGAGTATGAACACAGAAACGCATTTTTTGCTGCGAACTTCTCATTGACAGAGAGGCTCTTTTTTCTCGTTTTGGACCTCGCTTTGGACAGAGTAGACTACTTCCGTTCAGAAAACGTGGAACAGAGTGATGCATATTTTGACATTGACTGTCACTTGATCCATGTCAAATTGACATGTTATTGTTGTCATAGTAACGGAAAGAATGCGGTGTTATTTGGAATATTTTAAACAAACGTTAAAATAATATACCTGTTCCTGGACTTTCCTTCAATAAATCTAAGGTAAATTCTGTATAATTATAACTTACTTATCCCAAAACAACTTGATAAATTTTCGGAGAATCGGTTCATATGAGGTTAGAACTCTTAAATAAATTTAACTTCATTGATTTTTATAAATACATACACAAATATCGTTCTATAACATACAAACATTTTGTTAAGTTACAACTAACATTATACTGTCAGGTTCAACAGCAGCTCTTAAACTTGGCAAAACCTGTATCTTGGTGATTGAATAACTATTATACTTCCACATAGAATGAAATTTTATCATGTTGAGTAGCTTACAATTGCCAATTACAAGTGGTGGAGTCAGACTTTTACTGACAAAAATCCACCCATGTTCCTTCTTCTGCCCTTTATGTACCGGGGCCGTGGTATCCCTTTTTAACAACCCAAAACCACGGAAGGCGGTGGCCCTGGCAGGCCTCTCTCTCTGCATTGCCGCCATCTCTTTGTGGCGCGTGTAGCACACGAATGCGCCGTCAGCACTGCCTGTCGTCATCATTCACAGACCTCACACCCCTGCACACATCACAATGATGCCATGCTTCCTGGTTGATGTTTATGTCTTTATATAAAAATAAAAAAAGGAGTGAATAAAAACAAAATTTATTGCATCTTTAATTGAATGTTAAAAACATAAATTAATCTAAGTTAAGTTAATAACACAATCATAAATCATAACTTTGGTCAGTAAAAGCACATCTAAAACACTGAAATTTCTATAAATTAAATAAGATCAATTATCAACAACCAAAATTTTAATAAAAATTAATATAAGTACATAAAACTTAAAGAATGCTACACTCATATTTGGGTCATCCGCAGGTGACGGGGCAAACCTTATTATATTTTTGTCAAATCACCAAAAAGTCTGTAAATGAAGGTGTAATATAACAAATTTATCTGCTGTCTCTAAACCCAAAGAAGTTTGTAGCAGGCCTTACAACAACTTGTCATAAACAATATTTTTACACAATGCTATAGTTGCCCATAGCCAACATACAACGTCTCAGGTCCTGAACACAATCGTAATAAGACCTGTAGGGAGGGGACAGCGTTTCGTCATAGAGTTTCAGCACAGCTACGAACTGCTTCATGGCTTCTCCATACTGGCCACCATCCATTGCTGCGCGGCCGAGACGGTACATCATTTCCGTGTCCTGAGAACAAGATGGATTAGTGTTAAAGATGCTGATTCGGTTGGTGCAACTGGCTGCTGCACAGAATGTCGCGGTTTCGACACCCCACACAGAAATAATATTTGTATGGCCAGTAGTTTTTTTACGCGCCTTGGACATGGAGTTGTGGACACCATTTTACAATACTATACAATGGCCAGGCCAGTAGTTGGTACAGGTAGTTGTTCTAGGTCTAGTTTTGTGTGTGAGTTTGAATGCTTGTAAACGCACCTACAACACAGTACAGCTGGAATTCCTAGAGTGGGGCAACATTAATGTATGCGTAAACTTGGCACAAAAGAGAGGATGAAAACACTGACTTTTATTAAGAAACTAATTTACAGGTACCTGCTACCTGTAGTTTTTGCCCTTGCGCCTTATTTATTGTAATAGTAATGTTATTTTTTTCCTTTTCTTTCCTCTTTTCCCCCTCATATCTTTTTAAAAAGTAGCATATGTCCGTCTCCAGCGTCCTAACTAACTCTGTACCAAAATTTATCAAAATCGGTTTAGCCATTTAGGCGTGAAGACGTAACAAACAAACAAACAAACTCACTTTCCCTTTTATAATATAAGGATTAATGATGTATAGTGGTTGAATGCTTTATCAACCCATTTGGGCTTACATATTTATGTTACTACACTTACCTACTACCAATTTGACACATCACGTCTGTAATCCCCCAAAGTTGAAGCAGAGGTATTTAATAGTACACCAGTTCTATTCATTTCGCCAGTTAACTTTTTAAGTCCACGGAATAAATGGCCGTGTCAAGTCAGGCCGTGACTGCTACAGAGAAATTCCTAATGGAAAAACCCAATAACACTTTACGCGACCCGCGAATCGCTGGGTTCGATTCGCGGGTCGCCCGACTTAGAAACAAACAGCAAAAGTCTTATTTACACAATTATGTTGTTTTTGTTTTCAGATAATTGTCTTCATATGCAAATAAGTTCCTAACCCATCATGGCAGATGAGGATGATGGTAAAGTATTTCTTTCTCTAGCATTGCATGAAATTAATATGGCTATACGAGTAGATGGAGACCAAAGACAATGGATGGGTAGCCACATCATCCTTCACACAGGATGATATGGCTAGAAAGGAGTTGACAGCCAATATGACGAGATATAGAGAAGTATGGGAGCAGAAAACATGCATGAGAATGATGATATTGATGAATCAGTCTCATCTCTCTTGATAAGAAATTTCTGAAGGGAAATCCCCATTGACACTTCCCGACCAGAGAATCACATCCAGGGCCACATGCTCAGGAGTCACATGTACCTAATTATTAGATCAACGAGACAAAAGATTATATTATTATTTTGTTTATTCATTTTTGTACATATTTTTTTTTATATTTTTACATATTTCTTATTCAATAATAAATAAAACAAAAAAAAACATTTAAAAATATATAAAAATAGTAGCCCACTGGTATCGGGAACAGAGTCCTACAGGCAGTTAGGGCTCCAGAGAGGGGAACCTCCTGACGATACGAGCTGTGTCCAGAAGTACCGCTTTCTGTATCAAAATGTGTTGCTGGGGAGTTTGTTCCGCCACTTCTTCTTCCCAGCTAAAACACTAGGAAGTGGCGAAGGGCGTTTTTGTGGGACTGTCTCTTGTAATGTGACGTTCAAAAAATGTTGATAATTAGCTTAATTTGAATAAATGACTTTTGATTTTTGAAACCCTTGATCTAGCTGCCTAACGAGAGTCTTCTCAGGTGTTGGTCGAGGTTCTTGGCAATTAGGCCACTGGGTATCTGCACAATGATCGCTGAGTCCACATCCCACATGTCGACAGCCTCGCGAGCCAAGTCAATATTAAGTTATTGTATTATTGTCGTTTCTAGTCTCCATTATTCTAATGTACATAAATTCAATTCAATGCAATGGAGATAAGTAACCAGGCGTATCAGATACAGTTGAAATTTCCAATCGTGAAAGTTTTCGAATAAATTGAAATGTATTTAATAGAACTAGTTCATTAAGTTCATAATAAATTAAACTTGAGTTGAAAACGTCCATTGGTTTCTAAGAAAAATACTGTACCCACGACTGTCGTTACAGATGGCATAACAAAGATTCGGGTTTAAAAAAATAACGTAGGTAATTTTAAGTTTCTCAAGTCTAATTACAAGTATTGTTTGATTGCAGAAATTGAAGAAGTAACAGTCGTCGAAGAGTCTGAAGTAGTAATATCACAACCGGTTGGTGAAGTTGAAGAGAAAGCCCTTGCACCCCCAAAGTATGAGGTCCGACCCGGCCTTGGAGAAAAGTAAGAAAACCTTTTTAACAACTAAGTACTTTGGCTGAATAAAATAACATTAAGGCTGGGTTGCGCCACAGAAGAAGTTATAGTAAAGGTTTGTGTCAAATTTAACACTAACAGTAACGCTGCCTTTAACAGTTGCAGCAAAATGAGTTGCACCAGCGAATTCATTAGATTTGTTAAAGTTAAAAGTGTTGCAAGTCAAATGAGGCGTGATTTACCCCAAGTTCGACGCGGGTAACATTTTTAAATATGGCAATACTAATCATAAAAAACGTAAAAACTCGTTTCTGCGCTGTCATCGGTGTCACTTCATTTTATTGATGTTAGCTCGGTGTCGGTTAATTTTAAATATTTTTCTCAAGGAAGCTTAGAAATATTTTTAATTTAATAATCTTTCGGGTTCTGGTGCACTGTGGGAGAAAATAAAAACATGGACGAAAATTTGCTTGCAAGCTTTCAAACAAAGTACCTACTAGTCTAAGATCCGGCTGCAGAATCAGTGTACTCATCGAGTGCTTGCTGAAAACCAAATTTTTACACATATTCATGATTAGGAGAATTTATATCCACCAGGTTGCCTATCAAAATGTGGCCGCTAGTATTTTTAATTAAATTATTAATAATTTTAGAAAAGAAAGACGTTTCTTTTGGAGTATTTATTATTTTGAGTCGTACCTACTATTGTTTGAATCGGAGGTTGAGAACACTAACATCTGACGCATGCGCAATGGCTTTAAACCGTCCGACAGCTGGCAATCGCTATCCTCGTCTGACTAGTGGTGTTACGCGCTAGCTCTCATTCACTCTACTTTTAATATTTACTATATTTATTAGCCAGCAACCCTTATTGGCGGCCAGATTTAATTAAGCAACCGTATATAATAATATACAGAAAAAAATAGCTTTAATTTGATATATATAAATTATAAATGTACGTTGTGGGTGTATAAATGTAACAAATTCATACCTGTGTATACCTGGCTGCGAAGAGGTGCGGCCAGGTGCGCAACGGCAACCATAATTTTTCAGAGTCTTTATAGATGTTGCCGTAAAGTAGACGACATTTCATTGAAAAAAAAAGTCAATGAAATTTCTTACGGATTATGAATTATTAATAATTTAATTTAAAATACTAGCGGCCACATTTTGATAGGCAACCTGGTGGATATAAATTCTCCTAATCATGAATATGTATAAAAATTTGGTTTTCAGCAAACACTCGATGAGTACACTGATTCTGCAGCCGGATCTCGTACTATACCTTTTTATTGATTTGTCTATTCAACGCGTTTGACAGTTGACGCTTAATTTAACACAAACGCTAACACTAAGGCTGGGTTGCGCCACAGAAGAAGTTATAGTAAAGGTTTGTGTCAAATTTAACACTAACAGTTACGCTGCCTTTAACAGTTGCAGCAAAATGAGTTGCACCAGCGAATTCATTAGATTTGTTAAAGTTAAAATTGTTGCAAGTCAAATGAGGCGTGTTTTACCCCAAGTTCGACACGGGTAACATTTTTAAATATGGCAATACTAATCATAAAAAACGTAAAAACTCGTTTCTGCGCTGTCATCGGTGTCACTTCATTTTATTGATGTTAGCTCGGTGTCGGTTAATTTTAAATATTTTTCTCAAGGAAGCTTAGAAATATTTTTAATTTAATAATCTTTCGGGTTCTGGTGCACTGTGTGGGAGAAAATAAAAACATGGACGAAAATTTGCTTGCAAGCTTTCAAACAAAGTACCTACTAGTCTAAGATCCGGCTGCAGAATCAGTGTACTCATCGAGTGTTTGCTGAAAACCAAATTTTTATACATATTCATGATTAGGAGAATTTATATCCACCAGGTTGCCTATCAAAATGTGGCCGCTAGTATTTTTAATTAAATTATTAATAATTCATAATCCGTAAGAAATTTCATTGACTTTTTTTTTCAATGAAATGTCGTCTACTTTACGGCAACATCTATAAAGACTCTGAAAAATTATGGTTGCCGTTGCGCACCTGGCCGCACCATCTGTCCTGAATAGCTCTGTCTCTTTCCCTCAGTGGAATAAGAATTGCTTTAAGAGGTCATAGTAGGGTAGCAGGCTCCCATGATCAGCAGTCGCTTTTTTTGCGGATGGGAAATCATTAAAAAAGGGAGTGTCAGACTTGTACTGACTAAAACCCACCCGTGTCCCTTCTATTGCCCTTCACGTTCCGCAACTCTGGCAGGGTCAGCAGTCGCTTGCGAACAGACGTGGTGAACTACAGCTAAGACTCCTATATGAATTCAGACTTGGATATTTCAAGGTCAAGTTAAACGTCTTTCGCGTTTCAGATTCCAAGCCGCCAATGTAAGGGACATAATTCTATCGACAATGCAAGAGCAGCTGATAGGGCGTCAGTACCGGACCGATCAGGCTCCCCGCTGGGCCACAGCCATCGTCAACGCTATACGGCAAAGAGTACAAGAACTGGATATGAAGAGGTTCGTTTATTTTATGTTGTTTCTATTTAGATAAGTTTTAAATCGTTAGATTCGCCCTGTAGCTTCAACTTCAACTCTTCATTAATGGCTTTTGTGGGCAAGAGATACCGCAATTTTGCCAATATCACGTGCAAACTGTCAAACGCTAGACAATATTTTGCAAGAATGTTGTATAGAACACGGCTGTCTATTCTGGCCTCCGGCTGTACATTTTGATTCAAGGTGGAAAACTTTGTCATTGCGGTCGAGACCGAATTTGTTGCGCTTTGCCTTTACAGGCTGATGCAGAAGCAAAGGCATGAAGGCGCTAAAGAGCCTAGTACCTAATAAAAAAGAAATTCAATTATTTTTGAATTTAGAACTTAGATATGGAATTTGTATCTTGTTGCCACTACACTAGCTATGAATGAATTTACGTTGGGTAAAAATAAAGTACGTACTTTGCCCGGCTGTTCCCGGTGTGCGTTTTCCAATAGGGTGTGCGTTGTTCAATGATTTTTTTTTTCAAAAGATATTTATGCTCGTCATTAATAGTTTTAAAAACATGATATAAATTTTTGAACATATGACATCATCATCTGCCTAGCCTTTTCCCAACTATGTTGGGGTCAGCTTCTAGTCTAACCGGATTCAGCTGAATATCAGTATTTTACATGGAGCGACTGCCTATCTGACCTCCACAACCCAGTTAGTACTGGGTAATACGATACCCCTTGGTAAGACTTGTTGTCAGACTTTCGGAACACTGACTACCTGTAACGACTGTCAAAGATCTACAAATGACAGCCGGGACCAACGGCTTAACGTGCTTTCCGAGGCACGGAGGAAACTCGATATGTAACGGGTGGTCACCCATCCACAGACCAACCTAGGCAAGCGCAGCTTAACCTAAAGATCGACCCAAGCGACTACTATTATTTAGCCACGAGCTCCTCATTATTTAGCCACGAGCTTTTGAACATATGACATGGTCATTAATATTATTTCCAACGCGATATTTTAATCAAAATAAGTAAGTAATAAACGTAATAAATATCCCGTTTTAAATGATTCTAAAAACATGCTTTTCATTTCAGGTACAAAATCATAGTGCAATCAACAATAATAGAAATGAAAGGTGCAGGCGTGCAATGTGGCCAGAGATGCATATGGGACCCAGAAACTGATGACTACGTAGATGAACAGTATAGGAACGACACTATATTCTGTTACAGCACTGTCTATGGTATTTATATGTACTGAACTGCCGCATAGGTACTCCCTCGTTGATCAAGTGGTCATGGACAATGTTATTAGGTTTTTAATCATGTTTTTTTTTCAATAGTAGCCCGGATTTTGTATTTGTACAGGATTGATGACAAAAAGGTTGCCCCTCTTTTATAAGGGACTTAAATATAATTCGCAAAATCTATGTGTAGGTTATCTCTGCTTCACAAATGGTATCTTACTAAGTATGCTTTTATTTTTGGAGAGAATCTCTAGGCCATTAGCTTAGTATAGCAAGGCACCCGTTTGGCAATAAAAGCAATGTCATTATACTCTTCAAAGCACTACCCAGTGATCGATTCATCATCTACTTAGCATTCTCCCAAATGTTGGGGTTGACTTCCAGTCTACCCGTATGCAGCTGAATATCAGTATTTTACATGGAGCTACGGCCTATCTGACCGTCACAATCCAGTTAGTACTGGGTAATACAATACCCCTTGGTAAGACTGGAAAACCAACGAACGTAATGTCCTAGTGTTCGTTTCTAAGTTCTATTTTAATTTTGTACTGTTTTCGCGGTATTGGTGCGGGTGAAATTAGTTAAATGAAACCCTTCATTTAACTAATTTCACACGCACCTCTTCAATATGGGATCGTTAACGCGATTTACGATCATGAATGAATATAGGCTTTAGCCTGAATATCATTATCGTGTGACTATCCATCATTGCAAGACATACCATCACTAAACATGTATTTTCATCTAATCCACTAATACTGCCCCCGATAGTTGAGTTATACAATTGGAGTTATATACATTGCCGGAATCAGGAAAAAAGGCGTCATCTGCCTGTATTTTATATTAAATTTAGATACATTTTGTTAGATACGTCTTTTTAATTATCGGGGGCATAATAATCCACCCGCACCATGATAATTGCTAAAACAGTATAGTCAGTTGAAGTAAATTTTGTTTTAATTGTATGTTTGAGTTATCATGTACCAATTATTTTATGTTCATGTTCCACAACAAAGTGCCTCCTTCATTTTAGAAGACGTAAACTTTGAACTATAAATCGTGTTGATATTTAAGTTGAAGCACAGACAAAGATGAATTATTGTTAATGTAAAATGTTGCCTATCTGATAAAGTTCAATAATTATGTAAGTAGATAAGTAGGTACGGATTTATCTAGTAAATAAACTTTTGTTTACAATATTACGAATTGTTTTTTTCTGTGTCTTCCTAAGAAGCTTTCAAGCTTATTTGTTTTCTGAAATATGATAAAGATCTCTTCAAGCGCGGACTCTAGTTATTGTTAACTATATCTATAGGCACACAAGTCGTATTCCTAAGTCGTTTTGGAATGGCCAACTACACAAGTAAATGCATTGTGTCCGGGACTGAAGCTTCATTATTTTGTTTCTTGACATTCAAAAGTGCCTGTAATCATAAGATCGTCAATAATTGCAATAACATAAAAGACTCGTCTAATACGACGAATCGAAGAAGTTTCCTTATAAAGACCCTTTAAGCTTCACCTGTGACTATATTTTAAAATATTAAAAGTGAAATATGACCGGTTTTCCCGATTTCCCGATGGCAAAAATTTTGCATACGTTCCTGTTTATTTTGGATGACGATGAGCTTAGTTATATTATTACAATCTTAAAATTAGTGCGGTCCCGCGCAAAAAAAAGCGATGAAGCAATGAAATCACTGGCGCAAAACAAAACAAATTGACATTTAAATACGGTTACCAGCCTAAAAAAAATATGTTATCCCTTTTTTATACTAATTAAGCTTGCGCAACTGGCCTGATTTGACATCAGGCGAGTAGCGATGCTGAGGTCTAGGGTAGAGCATGCTTGCCTAAAAGAAATCGATTCCCTCGAACTTTGAAGAGGTCCAGATTATGATGATCAAGGAACAAAGAAGTCGGCAGTGAATTCTATAGACTAGCAGTTCGCACAATAAATGTGGAAGATATTTTTTTTATGATTTTTGGGGAAGCTATTTGATGATTTTCCAAAAAAAAAAACTATAATATTTCTACAAAATAAGGTTAAGTATATCCTCAAGCCGCCAGTAATGACGACATCGTCACGCAATTTATTTTCATGAAGTTTTCAGTAAGTTTACTTAAACAATTGTCGCACAATTTGCACATACATATTAATATACAAAATGTGCTCTATTATTATATCACATATGTTGATTGTATCATTTTCATGTCTACTCTAATTTATTTACATGTTTTCATACGCGGATATGTACTGAAATATATATAATATTTGATGTTTTAATTTGGATAGTCTACTTGCTTTAGTTACCTATGTATATTGTCAATATGAAAATATTTCTGTCCGATTCATCAGTGTGATCGAAAAGTTAGGTGTCTACATTATTTTCCACATTTATTAAAATGTCTTCTGTAAATTCGTTACGATGATTAAAATCGAGAATCGAAATCGATCGATAAATCTTTCACTGACAGAACAGGGCCGCTCAAATTAGTGAGGCGCTTACTTAAAAAGACCATTTCTCCCTATTGCTTGTTGCTTCGATCCGGGGTCAATACGGGCCACACTGGTCGTTAGTTTTATCCAGCTAGTGCCATAGTAAGCGGGATGCGAGTTGTACCTTCGTTTACGGCACATGAGCCCAAAGGACAAGAAACAGGTAGGTGATCTAAACTCGCATAGGCGTGGCCAAGCAGCGTCAAATAAAAACTTACTTATTCATGAAACAGTAACAACAGTGTTACCCACGTAAGGGACACTCCCAACCTATTTTTTTTTCAAAGAAATACGTTTGTCCCTAATAAAACGTGAGCTCAACTTACTTGCAAAGCCTTCAATCCCTTGAGGATGTTGGTATACTGCTGGCACAGACCACACTGTATCATAAACTCGTTGCTGTCGTAAGGCACTGCCACCACATTGGGGCAGGGGCGGTCCGAATCGCATCTGTAAAATATGATGGTAGAAAGTTATTAACCTTATATCTCACAACTTTGTAGATATCTAAAATTTAAATTTGGTTTTCAATACTTTTAAAGAGAACATCCACTATTAATTTAAAAAAAAAACTGTATTTCAAAAAATTGATTTGATGACATCAGATAGTTAATTTGTAAAGCTAGGTAATAAAATGTAACTTCCAAGATAAAATTTTCTAGTTGTGTGTGTGTGAGTGATGCAATTTAGTTTCATGATGTACATGAAACTAGATGGCGCCACCGGTCACGAAACTACAAATATAATATTCGAAATCGATTCCTTACCGATAGCACACGTAATTATTTTAAAATTCAACTACTTACTTAAATCTCATATAATTTTCGGTCATTTCTTCATACGTGGGCCACTTATGTTCACATGGTGTACACTGGCAGTCGAACCAATACTGCTCCTTTAACTCAACCTGCCTCTGCCCTTTGGGTACAGTCGTGAAGATAGGTCCGTAATTCTCTGAAACTTCCTCGCCTTTCTTGATGTTCTTAACTGCGCGTACGACGATGGTGTTGCCGCAGAAATATCTGCAACATGAACATGCATTGAACAACTGAAAACCGGATAAAGTGTTTGGGTATGCATATATAAGATTGACAACAAGATTTTCGGAAGCCGGCAAGGCACATTTTGTTTGCTATTTTCAGAATATTTTGGCAAGCAGCCCCTTCAAATAAAATACTGTCATTCAGCTGCATCGGGTAAGACTGGTAGCCAACCGCAATAAAGTTGGAAAAAAGTTAAGCAGGTGAGTGTGAGTGTTTTAATAAACAAAATGGCAATCAAGCAAAACTCGTCTGCCTCATTACATCATTTCACTAATGATATATAAATTTACGCCTTTTTCCTGTAAGTAGAAACTACAGAATATGGACCTTGCTACGATCCTATCTTCTTTGATGTAGATTATCTTGTGAACAGTCCACCCTGCCAAAGTCGAAAGTATAAATTCCAAAGCATAATGCCTACCTTACTACACCAGGATCACAAGAGTGATTGAACAACGCCAGAGTCGGGAACACGGCTCCAGCCAAGAACACTGACTTTCCTTCATGTTTGATAATATTCTGATCAACTTTAGGCTTAGGGCATTGCAGCTCAAATACTTCGTGAGCGTTGAACTTCAGAATTTGCAGGTTCTTTAATATAAGGCCACCGAATAAACCGATATCTTCTCTGTATTTTTCGTCTACTGCCATAGTCTTCAGCTCATCAATTTCCACTGGCTTAGTTCTCGGCTTCCCATCGAAATAGCCACTGATTTCCAGAAGCTTAACGAAAAAGGCTGTCATTTGTGTTCTGTGTAAAAAGTCTAGCTTGGATCTTTTGTCTTCATGAGCTACCAAATGATAAATATTTCTGTAGTCATCAGTTTTGTATGGACCAGTAGGTTTTGTCTCCAATTCTTGACTGACACTACTGAAGTAATCTTTTTTGCGTTGTGTGATCATCCTCAGCGCTATATGGCACGTTATGGAGCACCCTGACTTCCATATTAGCGGGAGAATGTGGCACTCGTAGGCGTGGTAAGATTTCAGTGCAACATCCAAGCATTTGTCGCTGCAGAATACGACATTTGGACATTTTGGACACGGTAGAGGAATTGTACATCTGAAACAAAAACGTATTTTCAAAATACATAGATATTTCTAAGAGAGTTATAATTCTATAGGATTCAAGAATGAAAAATACTTTAGGAAACAGTTCTGACAATGTGTGCTCGAATATTCCGCCAACAAAACCCCACTATGAGGCTTTTCTACCAACAGAACTTCGCCTGGTTCTATGTCTTTCGTTGCAGTGGCAAACCTCCCACGGACGTCCTCGTAGTCAATTTGAATAGCTTCCGAAGCTGCAGGATATTGAGGGTTATTTTTCCCAGGAAGTTTTGGCTTAGGTGGAGTTTTCTTCAAAGGTTCTGGGTCCTTAGGGTTTCCAGCTAAGACGAGACCTTTGTTCAATATTTCGAGCATGAGTTTGGAATCTGTGCGCATCTTGTGTCTTTTCTCTTTCTCCAATTTTGTGGCTTCATCCAGTGAGCTGATGGTGTCTCTGAAAATTGAGTAACATATATTTGTCTATACCAGCGACTCGTCTTTTCTTTGCAAGGTTTATACAAGTTACCAAAACATCAACATCTTTAATATTTATGCAGGTTTAATAAAAGCTTCAGAAAAATATCATTAGATTATAAATGTAAAATAAATCCCATCAAATTCTGTTCTGTAGTTTATATATAATATACGAAGGCAACTTTATTTTAAGTAAGTAGGTTTATCTTTTCCTCTTTCAGAGTAGTAAGTTAGTTAGTCGTGAAAATTCACGTATTGTATTGTCGTACAGTCAGCTAAAGAGATAAGGAACCAGGCTGTCAGATACCTGCCTACCTCGACAGTTTCTTCGCAACCGATGGACGTTTTTTAACCAAATTGAATATACTTGATTAACTGTTTTTCTTAAAAAAAAATGCACTTTATTCGGAAATTTCTACTCTATATGACGAACTTGGTTACTTATCTTCTTTGCAAACTGCACGTAATGAGTAGAGAACATCTTACTGGAAAGCGGTGATAGCTTCCTTGTTCCTCTTCAGGACTAGGAGACACCTCGCTCTTCTCTCATATACCTTGTACCTAAGGTGGCGAGGGTACCCAAGGGATAGGCAGCGTTTGATATCCGCCAGCGTGTCCTCATACTGTTCTAGATGATTCAATGCCGCAGACCGGTTCGCCAAAACTATAGAAAGCTCTTCGGCTGAAAATAATGTAAAACAAAATGAGAATTACAGAGATTATTATACACCTAAATTGATAAATAGTTATTTTTTTTAAAGTTGTCCCACTCTAAGATTTTTTCCTGGATCGTGGGTGCGTTAACAAACATATAAACACATACACAAACAGCCAGACCCGAAACAACTATCTGCAGGTCATACAAATATTTGTTCCGTGCGGGAATCGAACCCGCGACACGCAGCGCAGCAGTCGATCCCTTAGCCACTGCGCCAACCGTGCCGTTTAATAGATAATATACTTGATGATAATAGAATTAATAATTGCTAACAATGATAGTTTTTGTTTGGCCCTTAAAAGAGATTATGACCTCTGAGTTTGTTTCGGCTGTTTCTTCTGAGACTAGTCGGGTACGAAACATAGCCGGTGTTTAATTAAAAAAAAAGTGTAAACAAACAATTTTACACTTTTTTTTGCAAAATAAACATCATTCACCATATAAAGTTGGACAGGATATTCCCTATACATAGTGCCAACTACAGATGCCTATTTAGCTACTCATTTCGTTGAATTTTAGCGTGCGAAGTACCCTTTCTCTATCTATTTTTCTACTTCGACTCATTTCTTCCAAGAACATCTAACTGAGATGGAACAACAAACATATTTGTGTCATTAGAATTTCTTACAGGCATTAAAATAAATCCATTTTATGTCTTAATAACAGGAATTATTAAGGAAAACCTTGGATAAATTGTTTACACAGCTTTAAAGCTGAAACTTATTAATTTACTAAGCCACATCGCAGATAGTGACTTCGCAGAATATCCTATGTATTAAGTATCTATTTATTAAAAGCCTTTATGTATTAACAGGAAAATCATTTTACACAATTAAAATTATGTTATTACCCACATATCTATTGTGGTTAAATGTAACACCACCTCTAGGAATGTCTATATTTGTAAACAAAAACGCTATTAGTTCGTTAATAAATGAAAATCTTGGCATTAATTGGAGCATTTTCCTTAACAGACTCGTTTTGAAACACAAAATGCTTCGTTTGTTTACATATTATTTATTTATCACATGACCTTTACGTGAACATGCGCGGTTAATGTCCATAGTGTAGCAGTGACAAACGAATGACTTACTTTCTTTTTCCGGCATGTGCACCATGCTTTGGCTGTATAACTGCATCGCTTTCGCCCAGTCACCTTTCTGCACAGCTTTATTCCCCCCATCCTTCAATTGCCGCGCTTTTTCCAAGTCTTTTTTCACGGGAAACTCGCCGCCTGTCTGACATTTCTGCAAATCGTCGATTAAATTGTAGTTTCTGACGATCGGTAGACTGCACAAGTAGGAGACTCGCTTCGTGTTGGACTCTAAATTGGCGAAATTGTTCCTCGTCACGTCATCCAGAGCGCCGTTTATAGTTTCGTGGAACTTTTTGAAGAAGCCCCCGTCTTGAGACATTTCTGCTAACTGGGAATTATGCACATGTAATGAATGGTTATTATAATCTTTTATTTTAGGTTAGACGTAGAAAGCCGGTGTAAAACCGCGCGGAGTACTGCTGCCGTGTTTCTATTTTTATATTTGGGACGTCGATCTGCTCTACACTTCAGACAGTTTCGGCGCTAGAATGGTACGGTGTTATCGATGCATTTGCGTAGAGACGTGAAATATTCTTATTGTTAGGTGAATTTAAAACTGAAGACAGCTTATCTATGAAGAATAGTGCACGGAACAAAATTAGAATCAAATTTACCAGTCTGTGATCCGAAAGTCGAATTGTTTAAATCTAAGGATTTTTCCTGATTCTTCCAGAATTGAATGGAAAATAACACATCAAGACAATGCGTGTTTTGTGAAGATAACGCGATCGTTAACTCAACGAAGCACGCGACCACATTTTAGTACAAGTTATATGTTCAACTTTGACCCTAATTAGTGCTTGCCACTTATTCAATGAATTCTGCTATTTCTAGAAGCGTTATTAATTACTACGTTAGAATTGTCGAAAAGAACTGGCTCTGCAATATTATTAGGATAAACCAGTATTTTCATATCTAGAAAAACAAAAGCATACTATTACAACAACAAAAAAACACCTTCTCTATTTATTTTCTATCGAGCAAGCTGACATCTCTTGAATTTAATGACTACATCACTATTTTTAGCCAATGTTTATGTATTTGATCACCTAAGCTATCATCACCATGGAAAAAAATGCATGCACTGGTGCATTGGTGTCTCAGTTCATAACCTGACATCATAAATGCAATTAAAAGTAATTTGAAACGAAGTAGCTTCGCGATCACAAATTTTCCATAGCAAACAAAAGCATTCATAATTCATGGAAAACGCGTAAAGTGTCTGCAATGCTAGGTTTTCTTAGTACTAAATAGTCTAGAAGCAAAACGACCTTTTGGATCTTACTAAGGCCAGTATAACGTGACTGTTGACGAAAAGCTCAGCTTCTCTTCTCTGCATGCCAAGTTAAAATGGTTGCTGTTATTTCCGAGTATTCTCTTCATACCTGCCTTTTCAAGGGAATACGATAAAAGCTTCACTTTGTAACATTACGTGTCCATCACAGGAAATAACAGAGAAATAATCCTTGTTATTGTTGCATTATTTAATTGTTTGCTATATTTTTTTCATTTATAGGTACCTACAGTTGTATTATCTACATATTTGTTTCCTTCTAATTGTTATTGTACGTACCTACTAATTTAGATATGCAGTAATGAAGTGTATATACCTGTGCATTATTGTGATTTACTGCAGTACCTAGGTACTGTAGAAGTTTTATATCTTTTAGCAAACTTATAACGTGCCGGCTGCTGATAGTTTATCGTGTCATCCTATGTTCGAAGTTTACGTAGATTATGGAATTTATAGTGAACTAGCTTTTGCAATTGCGAATTTAACGCGAACGAAGCCGCGGGGCTTCGTTCGCGTTAAATTCGGGGTAACACAGTTCCCCTTTCCTGCTTTACAGGTACTGCTTCTCGTAATAGCAAAGCTAAGTTTTCCTTTTTCTTCCCTCTTTCTCCCTCATTTCTCACTTTAAAAAAATTGCCTATGTCCGTCTCCAGAGTCCCAACTATCTCTGTACCAAAAATCATCAAATTCGTATTAGCTACTTAGGAGTGAAGACGTAACAAACAAACTCACTTTCGCGTTTATAATATTAGTAAAGATTAACTACATTTATTATAACAATTAAATAAACGAAAATGGCATCGAAATTCTCCTGCTAAAAGTTATGAGCTGGTAATGTGCGCAGCAGTCTGGTGGCGTTTTGCCACATTTTATGGCAACACCAGGCCTCTGGCCAGGGTAAAAGCCAACTCTTGGGCCACGAGAAGTGTAATAGTAAATGAGATGGTATATCTGTTGTTCTAGAAAGCTATAATTCAAAAGCATGGTCAACATTCCAGGTCGCGCATCGATGTTATCGTGCATTATGAGCATGTTTTTTAGAGGAAATATGTCAAGTGCGTTCGTAATAAATCTGGTTAGATAGATTCTAGACTGTATATGCGATTGGGATAATCTTTTATCCTAGTACCGTGTGCTAGTTTAAACACGGTATGAAACAAAGCCGTCTATTTTTTTCTTTTGAAACTTTTGCTAAATTTGATTCTTTCGAGGTTAACCAACAGGGTAATTTGAATAAAAAGCGACGCGGCTGTAACATTTGTTTTAGTTTGTATGCCTTAAAGTTTGGAATCCACGATAGGTAGGTAAATCATGACCCCGTTGGTATAAAAAAAACACATCTATGGCTACAAATCTATCTTTGAACAATGAGCACCTACTTTGGTAAAGCATAAAATAAATAAAACCTTTAATTTTCATTTTGATATTGCACGACATAGGTACCTATTTATTTGACATACCTACATATTTGTTTACAAACTTACTGAAATCGCTGTATTAACTCGTTAGCGCAAATAACTCATACCTAAGTAATTATATACATGTGGAAGCTTAAAATTAGTAAAATAATAATCATGTTTGTTATTAGTCTGTAAGCTTTCTTTAAAATAAATAAACAACTAAAAAATTCTACGGAAAAGTCCGTGACAAAAGAAATAAGGAACCACTTAAAGTTACTTCTCTATGAAAATAATGTTGCCTTGTGCCAACCTTATTAGCAAAGTGCATTGTAAGTAAACAACGCATTATTTAAGCATTAAACTTTAATAACTCTGTACATTGCATCCAGACAGCCTTATAATGTTTCCTCGATTCTTGGAAGATCTCTCAGATTACCCGTCAAGTGATTATATGTGTCAGCGAAAAATTAAAGTTAGCACAAGTTCTTTTCCACTGACGTCAAGTTAATAATAGTTAAGTGATGTTAGTATGAAGGTGAATTCACACCGAACGTGTTTATCTGGAGCAAGCATAATATTTGCAAGCTTTATCGACTCATAAAACTGATAAATTGGCCTCTGCGCTGCAACCATAGACGACGTCGTAGAAGTGGCGAAGGAATGGGCCAGCAAAATATAAAATTGTCGTGCCAACAGGGTTGCTGGAAACTTTATATTCAAGCCACCCACTGGATATATTGGTTAAGCAAACAACAACCTCATGGACAAAAGAGATGAGTGGGCAACACAGCATTATCAAAATCATGGACGCGATGAACAACATCCAACAACTTTTGGGGGTAAACAGACACTACAGAAATAGAACACCACCAGCTGCGATCGGCAAACGCATCTATCACCGCCTAGTGTTCATACATCATAATGAATATTATCACGTTGCAAAATGCTGTTAAACAAAACGTAACTTTGGTGTGGATGCACCTTAAGTGTTGGTAGGTAGATACTATGTTTATTTTTGATTCTCACGAGCTTCGGTTTAGCGTTGCAGTTTTTTGTTTTGAATACTAAAAACCGACATTTATTTAGGATTTCCCAAAATTTCGTCGGCTGATGATTGATGTTTTGCTCGCTTTGACGTAGATCATCCTTACTAATCCTTACTAATATTATAAAAGCGAAAGTGAGTTTGTTTGTTTGTTTGTTACCTCTTCACGCTTTAATGGCTGAACCGATTTGGATGAATTTTGGTACAGAGATAGTAGGGAACAAGGAGACGGACATAGGCTAATATTTTTTAAAAAAAAGTGGGATTGTGAGGGAGAAAGAGGGAAGAGAAGGGAAAACTTAGCGTTGCTATTACAAATCAATAAGGCGCAAGGGGAACAGGTTTACCCCAAATTTAACGCGGGCGAAGCCGCGGGCGAAAGCTAGTTCTATATAAGTATTATATATTTGTAAACGCAACAGATAATTAATTATTCTGTTCTCCAACTATTCCAGGTCGCTTCCATGACATTATTTTAATTGTCGATGGACCGAACTCCAACACTTCCACGGCGTCATTTTGTCACAAAACATAAGGAGAGAAATATAGTATGTTGCAAGAAAACGATAGTCGAGCTGATTATGTTTTGAAACACTAGAGCTCACCTAGTTTTTTGGGAATATATCGCAAAGCGGTTCGTCGACTCTTCACGTGGCCAGAGGGCTGGCCTTTATTTTGGTCAAAGAATCAGCATTGCTATCCAACATGGCAATGCTGCCAGTCTTCTGGGCACATTTCCTATTGACAGCGGTACTTAGATGATTTTTTAACGCCCTGTAATTGTTGTCTCCTTTTTGCTACTTGTACCTACCTATTTTAGTTAGTTACACTAAATTGTTATTAAATTTGCCTTTGCAGTGTATAAAAAAAAGGATTTTGTGTTTTTTTTTCTAGATTTTTGCTTTACAACTTTTATGACTAGGTGTAGTACAATGGAGTGATACCTGTCATTGCATCTAGGTAGACTTAGCCACAAACATAGCATACCTTCTTGTCATATGAGTCAGCATGTTAATACTACGGAAATAATGATTACGCTACAACAACTGGTAATAAATAAATTTAAATAATTAATTTAATATTATTGTTCCTTGTCACTTCTGTTAGACATTAATTATAGGTCTTATGTCTTCAACATGAGAACAGTAATTTATGGGCTTGTCATAAGGACCAAGACAAATCAGACGAAATATTAACTGTGTACTCCAAATTACAACAAGAGGATGGACAATGTGACAAATATTGGTGATAAAATGATGTTAAAAATATGGAGCTTACTAGAAGCTACAGAACCTAATTAATTTGGTTAAATATCGTAGAAATACGAAACTGCTATTTGTCTAGGCTAGGCACTTCCCGGGGCAACTTTTCTCTCACATATTTGACTCAGCGGCGGAAACGGGATTTCGTTCAGGGAGGCAATTTTGATGTGATTTTACTTATTTTCCTGAAAATCGAAAATTAAATAATACTTGATACCTAACTAATTGAATGAGGCGTATCCTTGCAGAGATTAATGACAAAACGTTAAACGTCAACATTGCAAGAGAAAGTTCCCACAATACGCCCGCCCGCCGTTCACCACTTCTTAGTGTTAAAACTGGGAAGAAGTGATAGAACAAACTCCCAAGCAACACAACTGTCTGTCAGGTTAGAAGAACCAGAATTTACAACTTTTAAATAAAAAAGTTACAACTACAACAGAAATCGTCGTATCTGATCAGATTCAGGATACAAAAATTCTTTTGTATGGATTAAATAACTTCTTCCGCTCTGGGCGGATATTTATCGACTAAGACCTGGATGGGTTTTGTTGTTTGTTTTTCATTTGCCCTTGGTGTTTCGAGGCCGTGGTATCTCTTTCGAATAACATAAAGTTTGTTTGTTTGTTTGTTAAGTCTTCACGCCTAAATGGTCAAACCGATTTTGATGAATATTGGTACAGAGATAGTTAGGACCCTGGAAACGGACATAGGCTAAAAAAGGGGAGAAAGAAGGAAGAAAAGGGGAGAGAAAGATTTTTTTTTCAATCATCACGTGGGTTAAAGTTGGCCCAAAGTAACTATGCCTCGCGGACAAAGTCGCACGCGGAAGCTAGTAGTCTAATAATGAAACGAACGACGTAAACAAATGTAGCCCTATACAAGGGCTTTATCTACCTACACACATAGTACATGTCCCAAATAAAAGCAATCACATAACATTTTATTATCTGGTGACGTAACCTAAGTAACCTAGATATCTAGAATGTAGGCAACAAGGGACAGTTCTGTTATAACCTGGAAATGAAACTAGAGCTGAATGATAGCATCGGGACATGTTCACACATTATGCGTAATGAGCAACGCATTGCATAACGCGCACCTGGCATATTCGATTATGTTCGTTATGGTTCAACGGTTGCAAAGGTTTAATTCTCTCTGCAAATCTGGTTATTTCTTTACCTAAATAGGGATCACCAAATCATACCAGCTATAGTACGGCCAACGAGAAGCGATACGAAAGGTCATTAACCTAAAGAACCACTGTGGCGTTGACAATCTAATATTTAGCTCTTTCCATCTTGTGCCTTTGTCGTAATGTCTCGTTCTCCCGGCAAAAACATGACAACGTTAAGACGGGTTCGCCAACATTCGGGCGGCCATTTTAGATGGGGTTTTAGCATGGGTTTAACATTTGGTATCGCTTTTCGTTGGCCGTGCTAATCACTCTCAAGGCTATTGCAAGGGCTCGGGGTTGCGGGTTGTTTGGAAGAGATACCGCGGCCCCGGAACATAAACGGCTAGAGAAGGAACATCAAACATGGGTGGGTTTTAGTCAGTACAAGTCCGACACTCCCCCCGCTCAACCTTGAGCGAGGGAAGTTATTTGATGATATCCCATCCGCAAGAAAAAAGGCTATTCAAAGCGCCAACTTTTAGCTCAATTCAGGGCCGACAATGCTATTTAGATAACTAACGACACGCTAAGAAATAAAAGAATGTTGTCTATGCTCGAATGTTTACGCAGTAAGTTCCATTTGTGGTTTAATGATTTCTAACATCTCGTCAAATTTTTGAAATCTAAAACCAAAAGCTTCCCTTTAATTAGGTAAATCATTTTTTTATGCAACAAAAGAGATGGAATCAACACAATACATATCAAGTTTCGAAAAAAAGGCATAGATTTAACAAAAAAAGATGAAGGTTAGATTGACCCATAGACTTGTCTATTTGATTTTTTTTTTAGACACATCACATACATTTATAAAGGTCGCCCATTACTGGGCCATGTGTGTTTCAAGGTTGCAACAAATAGGAATCCAGCTCAGCATAATGCCAGGTAGAATACCTGACGCTGGTATTCTGCTGAACCTCGCTAGTGACACCCAGATGTCGAGAAAACTCAATGAGCCAAAAAGAACAAAATACGAAAAGTACGGCGAATATTATAAAGGTCCGTGTGGAAAGTCCACATCTAAACTGACTTATGTACTTACATTCAAAATGTTAAAATGTTGATTTCAATACCCTTTGACACTGAAAACAACAATTTAAAAAGTACCATATCAGCAGTTTCTTAAATTAAGTTCTAGTGCCTTAGAAACGAGGATAACTAACTTTTCATTTAAGTGATACCGAATTTTTCTTTGCTCCAAAATTAATTTCGAAAAGGAATTTCGATGTATTGCTTACCCTATCTAAAATGTTCTCAGCAAATCGATATAAAACATAATCTACACATGCGCCATCCTTATACCTTCGCCGCACCACCTGCTTGTGTAATTTCCACTATCTATTCATCTGTCTGGGGTTTTATAACGCCATTTGCAATCAACTATATCTAGCTGCGATCTTACACTCCCACACACGTAAACACATGGTATACAGAGTGTACCTTTTATTTTTAAGGTTGTGGTACAGACACTACATACAGGTCATCAAAAAAAAACTTATTCCATATGTCCAACTGCTTAACAGCAAAACAAAAACCAGCAAGGAGCGAGTAGACTCGAGCCGGTTTTGTACATACTTGTGACATAAACGGCCATATCTTTTGACTGCGTAGACGCACAGGGTTGATTTTTTCACGGTACAAAGGGACCACTGTCGTGAGTTTTTTTTGTTTTAACTTCAACTTGGTACCTCCACGCGTTCCCGAGATAAATGGTCTTGCCAGACAGACAGACGGACGACAAAGTGATCCAATAAGGGTTCCATTTTTTCCTTTTGAGTTTCGGAACCCTAAAAACAGTTTTTCCATACTTTGGTTAGAGTAGGTATTCCAAAACAGCATGGCTACGTAGCTTTTTTTCTTCCACTTTCTCGATCTTCGTCTCATGGAGAAGGTTAAGTAATTTGGTTGTCTATGCCTACTTAAATGTGACCACACTTTCCTGATGCACGCTGTACGCTTGGTTTACGTATGTATTATTGAAAAGCCACGTGGGGACGCCTTATAAATCATTTATTTGTCATTATCTCACACCTGAGTGGAATGTAATTACTAGTCGACTTCATAATTGCTTTACCACTTATGTCAAAAATGTTTAGGAAATTAAAACCGCTGGTTTAATTAACTATGTGACAGTTTTTTATCCGCCTCTAATTCAGAGGAACGTTTTTGGAGAAGGTCTCATGTCTGTCGGTTTGCACATATTTAAAAAAAAATGCCAGTTAAAAAATAACTCTTTCGCGTCAAACGGCTGAACGGATCTTGATAAAAACAGAGTTAGATTATAGTCTGGAATAACACATAGGATACTTTTTTTGTTGTGATCATCACGTAAGTGAAGCTGCGGGCGCCAGCTAGTTTTTAATAAGCTGCTGAAAACCTATTGTCAATCTACATACGAGTCATTTTAAAAATACGAAAAACATTGATAGCTGCTTCTTGTCGTTTTACAACGTCCAACTTTTATTCCAGGGTGGTAAAGCAATTATGAGGTCAACTACGACTAAGTACATATTTTCCAAGTCGTGGTTGTGTAGCTTCAATGATGTGATCAGTCTGATCTAAATTCAACTGACTAACGACTCTGTGTAAATGATATAATATTTATAAATTGACAGTCGATGGCGATAAAGTTAATTGACGTGTTTGAACGTGAGACTTTGATGACGAAGCTGATATAGGAACTTTGTGTTGATATATCACTTGATTTATTGTAAGGATAAATAGGTTACAGCTACCCTACCATGACGTCTTAAAGCAGAACTTATTCCGCTAAGGGAAAGAGACAGAGCTTTACAGGTGTCTAGCACCATCTTTTTCTCACACAGGAATAAGAACGGCTTTAAGATGTCATAGTAACCCTGCTGATCTGCGGACGATGAGCAATGCAGTCCGTCCGCAATCCGTAAACAGTGTCATATTTATGGGTTGTTCGAAACAGATACCGCGGCCTCGGAGCATAAAGGGCAAAAGAAGGAATATGAGTAAAAGATTAACCCCCCCCCTGCTCCGCCCTGAGCGGGGGAAGTTATTTGATGATTTCCCCTCCGCGAAAAAACCAGCAGTAGCGAGGCTAAGCTTGAAATGGCTAGTAGGTAACAGGGTGTAAAGTTCCCCATCCTCCATCGAAAAGCAGCGATCAGTCTGACCAGACAGGTACCTATTGTTTTCGATGGATAAATAAAACCGGCAGTAGCGGGGCTAAGCTTGAAATGGCTAGTAGGTGTGGGTGTGAGTGTGAGGGTGTAAAGTTCCCCATCCTCCATCGAAAAGGGGCGATCCTTCTGACCAGTTGTTTTAGGTAGATAATAACTATTTGAAGTACCATAATCATCCTATAAATGAATTAGTCCTGGGAATTTTAAAGGTTCGAGTGAGACCCAAAATAAAGGCGTCCCAGAAGTATATTGAAAGAACCACACTAACACATCACGCTGAAAATTGGCTTGACTGGTTGCAAATAAATTAAACAATGCAAACTGCGCATCAAAATCATTTATTTTGAATCCGAGACACATTTAAAATTAAATTGTTGTAAAAACAACCGGATGTTTTGTTTTACGAGTTTTATACGAAATCCAGTTATATTATAATGCATTTACGTGACTTGCTTTTGTAATAACTGCGAAGTTCTGTATAACTGTGGTCTGGTTTGATTTTGTAAAACGCATTTTACGTTCTCGTTCAGGAATACTAACATTTTTGGGGATGTCTTGTCCTCACTATTTATTGATCCGTTTTGGGATGAAACATCATGTTTTATTGTAGGACTTAATGTAAAATTCACCCAAAACATTAAACTGCAAGATGCATAGGTATCGAAGATAAAATATTATTTATTACTAGCTGTGCCCAGCGGTTTCACCCGCTGGTCACTTAGGGTTATGAAAAATAGATGTTGGCCGATTCTCAGACCTTATCCGATATGTACACAAAATTTCGTTTAAATCGGTCCAGCCGTTTCTGAGGAGTATGGGGACGAAAACTGTGACACGAGAATTTTATATATTAGATGGACACCATAAATTTTATCTATATATAATTTTATTACAGGAATTACAGTATCGAACTTATAAACAGGGTGACACTATGGGCGGTCTTATCGCAAAAAGCGATCTTATCAAGACAACATTTGGACCGTCATAGAGGTGTTTAAAATAAAAATACAACATTAAAAACTTGTATTTAATAAAAACAAAAAACTTGAGTTGAAGTTGGAACTTTAACCCTCAGATCCCATATTAGCATGTTTCAACACACGCGATGAAGAAGAGAATAATTAGCCTTTCCGTTATGTTATAGAGCAAAGCTCTAGGAGGTAGCTTAGGCACAAAGCCGAATATTATCAGCATGTGTGCGTACTTTGACGAGGAAAATGCTGAGTCAAGTAGCATATTGTCTGTGGTATTCTAATGTCTGCACATATAATGATGTTGAGTGAATGCTGAGGATGTGCAAACGCTGCTAACGGCCACGGTCAAGGCACAGGTCATGAGACATACTTCCTCTATATGGTGAGTGTCTTTAACCTCGAAATAAGTATGACATTGTTTTTTTTTTGCGGATTCGAAGTCATCTTATAACTTCCACCGCTCTGAGCGAGGGGGACGGTCAGACTTTTACTAACTAAAAACCCACCTATGTTCCTTATTTTACCTTTTATGTATCTCTTTCGAAAAAAACCCGCAAGTTACTTATTGTTTTAAAAACCCCATTGACCTGGGTGATTTACAAAAAAAAATATAAATAAATAAATTTGTATGTATTCTTCTCAATGACTGATTTGGCGATGTTGCCAGAGGAAAAAAAATAGGTATTTATAGCTGCTTACATAAATTATTCAATTTATTTAGCACTCACTTGTTTCTTTTTTTGTATTGATTTAAATAATTTATACCCAGTACCTACCTGGAAACGTACATAATTATAAATAAATACCAGGAAATTTATTCAGGTGATCTGTTTAATACGCAGTTGCAGAAGAGTAAATTGCGCTTTATGCAAAACATATACCATCGAATCAATTAATCCAATAAACTTCCAACATTTCTCAGTTCTCTTCTAGTCTCGTTTCCCACCACTATCCCGGGTTCCATCTTGTTTTTAAACTAAGTTCCCTTACTCCGGGTTACTGTATTTGCCACATGCTGTTCCCCACGGTTTCACCCGCGCTGCTCAGCACCTGTTGGTCGTAGCGTGATGTTATATAACCTTCCTCAAGAAATGGACTATCCAACACTAAAAGAATTTTCCAATTCCAACCAGTAGTCCCTGAGATTAGCGCGTTCAAACAAACTCTTCAGCTTTATAATATTAGTATAGATTTCAAAGGCAGATACAGACTCATCATCATCTTCCTATCCTTTTTTATTTAACTACGTTAAGGCCCGTGATGTTGAAATGATGTTTATTTTGCAAGTAGGTTTTTACGTACACTTTAACACGTCTTTTAAAAAAAAAACTAGATGAGGCCGATGTTTCGTACCCGACTACTCTGAGAAGAAAAGGCGAAACAAACTCACAGGTCATAGTCTCTTTTAAGGTTTAGACAAAAATCTTGATCAACTTACATGGGGACTATGCAGATTAGTGTCTGAAATGGCTTTCTATGAAAGCACCACACAGATTCAGTGGACCTGTCCAGTCAGTGCAAGCATTTGTTAGTTATCGTGGAAATGGTCGTTTTTAAGAAAGCACTACACAGATTGAGTGGACATGTCCAGTCAGAGAAAGCATTTGTCAGTTATCGTGTAGCTCGACTCATAACTCTCATAACTCAAGGAGGTCAACGACACGACGAACAATAGGTACCAAAAAATGGACATAAGATGTGTAGGTCGCTTCCAGTCTAATCGAATGCAGTTGAATATCAGTATTTTACATGAAGCGACTTCCTATCTGACCTCCACAACCCAGTTAGTACTGGATAAAATGATTATTGATTTCGTTTTTTTCTGCCGATGTGGATATTTCCCATTTCCCGATAGGCTTTTCGTAGTGAACGTCTATTTTGCGATGACAAAGCAGACATTACATACCTAATTATTACTGAATGATAACCTCATGTGACAAATAATGTGGATCAGTGCTATCTGTTTATCTACTGATTTCCAGTTTCCGTGTATACTTTTTACACAAAAACTCAATCAATTGATATATGAGACGTTTTGATGATAGGCTATCGTTAAAATGTCTTATTTATCAATTGATTTGAAAATCCTTGAGTTTTATCCTTGTTTTCATGATTTTACTAGCTGTGCCCAGCGATTTTACCCGCCGCTCATTTAGAGGTCTGAAAAATAGATGTTGGCCGATTCTCAGACCTACCCGATATGTACACAAAATTTCGTTTAAATCGGTCCATTCGTTTCGGAGGAGTATGGGAACGAAAATTGTGACACAAGAATTTTATATATTATGGCTTTTTGGTTTACTGTTAATCCAAATAGCCATCATACTTAACTTTTAGCCTATTGTCAGATCTTTACACATTATGGAATGCGAATATCGATGAGATGCCAATATTAAATTTTTAAACTGATATGGTGTCTGCAAAGTCAATGAAAGACGGGAGCTAGTGGCACTGGTTTATTGGTCAATTCTTAGAATCTGATAATTCGTGCATATATCATGTAATAACTATGCAAGGGTTAGCACATTTCTCCCCTTAAACTAGGGGGGAGTGTCAGACTTTTACAGAGTCAAAGGTACCCTGATTTACATTTTCCATAAACAGGGAAAAATCAAGTATTTAAAATACTGTAGGTACTAGTAATAACATCCCACGGCATTCATCCGCCGAGCTCGTCCGCTTGCCAAGAGGATGTAGGCCTGTTTAACTTTCCAAAGAGCCACCTTCCGTCTGTGACCTCTCTGTGCGTCTAGGTCGCGACCTGGCACATTCACATGCACATCAGCTCGTCTCCTTCCGTTTATATCAATGCTTCCTTTTGCTCATTATCTGCGAATTCAACATACACTTTTGACAGTTTTTGAATATTTTACCCTTTATGTTTCGGGGCCGCGATATCTCTTTCGAACAACCCGCAACCCCGGCAGGCGGTGGCTCTGGCAGGCCCCTCGCCTTTGCTGTCATCTCTTTGAGGCACGCGTGGAACATTAACGGACCGTCGACACGGCCTGTCTTCAATACGCGTACGAGGGAGACGATGAGTAATGGGTAGCTCACCGTCCAAAGCCACGCATCTACGGTAGGCGTGAGTGGTCTTCCACGGCGGCTGGGTTGGTTTGAAGTTCTCTCTTTTAAACACCCGCCATGACTGCGGGCATGACTGCTTCGCAGAAATCGTGACAGCTTCCCATTCCCTCTCGCCCCGGACCATGGACTGAACCAGGTCCGGACACGAAAATACCGACTTTTAGACTTATTATAGGTTTGGATCTTTGTTCATTTAATTAAGATAATAAACTTACCATTCACGGCGAAAAATCTGAATGTAGTCACAGCAACGGTTTTCTTTCTTTGTCGTGTGGTTCTGTCAGAGTTTTTACGCTACTCATGAGCTTCTGACTTGGCCTAGCAACCTTTAACAATAGCCAATGTAAATAATGTGTTAAGATCTATGCTGCATCTAACATCAGTATCTTCCTGAATGCATAATGATGTCCTAAGCACTTGTATGGCTTCCAAAAGCGCAATCATCTTCCTAGTTCCTTATCCAAATTAGCGTCTAGGTCGTGACCTATACCATCTACCACCATGCCCATCATACATTCTCCTTCCGTTTATCTCCCGCCTTCCTCCTGCTAATTACAATGTACATCCTCATCAGTATTCTGTACAGGAGGGTTATTACTGTCCACGGCGATGAATATTTATTTAATTGACACTTTGTTTTAGATTTACCTTCCTGTGTGGGATGTGGAATGATGTCTTGATTGTTTTTTATTGTTAGTGCATGATAATGATTATTGGTTCTTTAAGTATTGGGTTTGTTGGATATTTGACGACACGGTTGGCGCAGTGGCTAAGCAATCGGCTGCCGCGTTGCGTGTCGCGAGTTCGATCCCCGCACGGAACAAATATCTGTATTGCCTACAGACAGTTGTTCCGGATCTGGTTATTTGTGCATGTGAATTTAAATGTTTGTAAACGCACCCACTATACAGGAGAAATTCTTAGTGTGGGGTGATTTTGCCATGGCCAGTGACTAAGTGTTGCCATACAGCGGGGCAACGTCTCCAATCTGTTGGGAATATTGCCAGCTGACAGCGTTGAGAAGGAGTTTATTAATGCTCTTTTTATAGTTTGTTGTTGGTTAATATAAATTGATATAACAAAATATTTAGAATACTTTAATAATTCCACATACATAGACGTCTAATTAAACTGAAATTTTATCTTAAATTCTTCTACTTTTAACATCTGTGGACGATCCCAAATAAACTATAGCAACTGAAAATTCCTTACCCATCAGGGGTGTAGCTACCGCCGTATCTGCCGTATCAATTATACGGGGCCCCCGGGCCACGGGGGCCCCTACACCCTCACTATTGTCCATAGAAGCAGAAATTTTAGAAAAACTAAAATCATCTTCAGCCAATTCAGCTATAAATGATTTAATAAATCAGTTTGCCGAAAAAAGGCAAGGAGAGAGAATATTTAAAACTTGATTTTTATTTGTAAAATGGTTGAATTATGTTATGATAAATAAATATTTCTTTTAACAATATTTTTTTTCTTTTGTGAAAAATCTTTACCCTCATATAAGGGCCTCCAAACATTTTGTTTTATACGGTGCCCCGACAAGGCACGCTACGCCACTGTTACCCATTCAGACAAAAGTACACTATTAATCTGCCACTCGTTTAATAAAAAACACGAGTATTACGGGAATCCTGTAATAATCTGGACATTGCCATAGACAAATAAACTTCATATAGATCAATATAAATTAACTTCAGATGTTAGAAGGACGCAGTGTTTATGGCCAAGTCCATCGAACATCCCATCCGAATACAACTAAACCCAAATTCGCCAAGGCTGCAATTTTAATTGATTTGTTCAGTTCTAGGCTCCAATATGGGGCAAGCATCTCCCCCCTGTTTCCCCCTGTTCTCCATGTTTAACCAAATGTGTGATAAAAGCACAAGTGTAATTACGATTCTAATAATATCATAACAGAATATCAAACCGCGCGTGTACTGCTCGAAAACTCAGAGGTAAAAGGTCCCATAAAATAGAGCCGAGTCTATTGGTATCAATGGAGACGAAATCCAAACTGGAGGTCTTTAAGAAGAAGGCAGTTCACACGTAACCACAGAACGCATTTAAATAACTCAATTTCACAATGTCTGTACAATAAAATATAACATGTCTATAATAATGTTTACTCTACTGACATAAAGAATTGATTTAATTAAATTCAATTTGACGACATGGTTGCCGCAGTTGCTGAGCGATCGAATGCTGCGCTGCGTGTCGCGGGTTCGATCCCCGCACGGAACATATATTTATATGGCCTATAGATAGTTGTTCCGGGTCTGGCTGTTTGTGAGTTTAAATGTTTGTAAACACACCCACGATACAGGAGAAATTCTTAGAGTGGGGCAACGTTTTTTTTAAATCAAAATAAATTCAATATTTCCTTAAATTAGATAATTCAGAAAACCAAAACAACAATTTTATTACTTTACTAGCTTTCGCCCGCGGCTTCGCCCGCGTTAAATTTGGAGTAATACAGTTACCCTTGCGCCTTATTGATTTGTAATAGCAACGCTAAGTTTTCTCTTTTCTTCCCTCTTTCTCCCTCACATCCCACTTTTTTTAAATAAAAAATAGCCTATGTCCGTCTCCTGGTTCCCAACTATCTATGTACCAAAATTCATCACAATCGGTTCAGCCATTAAAGCGTGAAGAGGTAACAAAAAAACAAACAAACTCACTTTCGCTTTTATAATATTAGTAAGGATGACAAGTTTGACGTAGAAAGATGGATCAAGATTTTTCTCTAGAACCTGAAGGTGGCTGTCGCTATTCTTCGTAATGAAATGAATTAAGATATCATATCTAAGATATCTGTGCAAACGGATTTTCCATTGCATTTTTTATTACTTAAGTGATTTTGGTCGGATTAGGAAAAATTTCTTCACGGTTTTAGAGTAAACTGCCGAGATGAATGTACGATAGTGTTAAAACAATGCAGTTTTAATCTGCGATGTATTTTTCTACCTATGATTTTAAGACAAGTTCTCTTTGTCGGGTTTAAGGTTAGTGTAAAGCCAAAAATAAAAAAGGCTCTAGTCGGAGGAACACTAATGAAAGAGCTAGAAGGGGATGACTTCAGAAGTGATGGCTTATTGAATAGTAATGTAGGTCTACCTATAGAAAAATAAGACTTTTTTTTATTTCAGAAAACATGACAATAAAATCCGAGCTATTCCATAGTTAGAAGAGAAACATATTTCCGACATGGTAAACATTATTACCGAGAAAAGTTCCATTCCTAGAAAGATACCTGCTTTATAAAGTCATGGTGACATCACTGATAGGCACTAGAGCAGTAGGCTCTAGACGAGGAACCTGTCTATGCGTACATAGCCAAACTGATAACAATCACACGACATTCACCTATCTTGATAACATTCTTTTGTGACGTAAACCTTTCTTTACTGGATTTATAAGCCAAAAGATTCCGCAATTATCAAAACTCCAAACAAAATCAAGCTGTTAGCTTAACAAAGTGATTTAATCATGTTTTTAGAACGATAAGTGCAGCAATAATAATATTTGGTGTAACTCATGTTTGTGATATGTTTAACTAGGCTTGACATGTAACGGACAAAGAATTATAAAAGAAAAAGTCTATGAAAATAGCATATACACGTCACAGTACATTTTAATTTAAGTAAGGAAACTTTGTTGCGAACGGGGTAGAATTCACACCCAAGCTACTAGGCGAGAGTGTTATGGAGCCGAGACTAGCAGTAACAAATTCCCACCTCAATCAAACTTCGGTTTTTCAGTCCGTGCTTTGACTTCTCAGGCTGAAGAAAAGCAAAAACATGAAGCCAAAAACAAACAAGTAATTCAAATATTCTTGAATTTAGAACAAAAATAAATGTTAATTTGATGATAAAAGCAAATTAGCATGGTTATTTATAATTTTCTGTAATTCCATTTTTAAATTTTCATTAAATATTAAGGCCTTAAAAACATACAACAGGCTGACTATAGGGATTATATAGGTATGTGAATAATCTGAAAAAATTAAAGGCGTGGCAGGCGTGTGAAATAAATTGCTATTGAACCTAATCGTAATGCAATTAAGAAGCAGTTTTCCAGGAAGTATAATAAAAATTATCCTTCTAATTTTAAATGAAACTGAATACTGATTACTGAAACTGATTTTATATTGTAAATGATCTCTGTAAATGTGCAACGCCGCCGCCGTGTTTTTTTTTTATAGGTCCACTCGCAGTTCAGCTCTCTTGAGTTGTTTGACTGCTCAACCGGACTATGCCGCCGTGGTCTCACATCTAGGCTATACATCTAAAGCAAAAAAATATGTCACTAAGAAAACAATAAATTCAAATATTGCAATTCTTTCACTTAATAATCAAAATGCTTTTTGTTTGACACATATTTTATGTGTGATATCAGCTAATCCTATGTATTATCTGCACTTGCATGATAAAATAGAATGATCCAATCAATGTTATGTTTATTAAAACAAGTCCTGAAAACGAAAACATCAAAAACTCTCTTGTATGAAGAGACGATATACACTGCTCTTATTAAAATCACTTGCTTGGTTATTGAAGTAATCAACGTTAAAATAAGAACGTTTAGTTATACAGCATGTATCAAATATGTTTGGTTGGGGTATGTGACAGTCAACACAACTTTCTACAACATTTTTATGTTATTTCGAGAGTCATATCAGCTGTACTGTACAGAACTCCATAGTAATTTATTTAAGATTTTCAGAATGCAGAATTAAACAAAGCTACTAGAGAAACAGAACCAAACAAAACGAAAAGTCGTAGTCACACGTTATTAGTAGATAACACTTTAACACTGTATACCTGATACCTCATTTGTCGAGTTCAGATAAATAGTTTCTCCAGTAATAGGAATAGATGACCAGACCATACACACACATGCACATACAGATTTTGTCAAAATCATATCTCTCCTTAGGCCTAGCCGTAGTCGAGTAAAAAGCGACATTACATCGGTGGTTTGTTATAACTTACGTAAATATGGAAGTTGTTATCACCTCTGCCTTCATTTACCGCTCCACTGTACCGGGCTGAAATATTCATTTTATGAATTTGATTAATTTTATTTATTATAATGATGCAGCATCGGTATATCCTTTCCTCTATTCTTTTATACCTATGGAATATACTGTGGTCAGATTTTTTTTACTGAAATAATTGATGAAAACAGAAGAAAAGAATGAATTAAAAAAAAAACAATGGATCGTCTTTTGGTTTTCCGCTTATTATACTAACACTGAAGTAGGCATAATTCGTTCTGAAAAGCCCAAATTAATTTACATGTTTTCAATGATTGTACCGTCAATACCGAACAATATTTCCGAGTATAAAATCCAGTTACTTTTGTCAAACATTTACCAACTATTGTCTTCCGTTCCACATGATTACCGTTTCGCCTTGCAAATTCCAAATACGACCTTGCTTAAGAAAATATTAGTGGACTAAACACGGTAAGATTATATAGAAAGAACAATAGTGCCGCTAGATCTTATCAGGCGGAGGTATATACTAGGTACACACTACGTCATCGCGGTAGCTGTTATCATAATGTTATCATTTTCACCCCATGGCGACGCGGCTACTCTGATAATGCTCTGATTTAACAATGAACAGATAAAGTTAGTTGATAATGGTTATGTAAAGATTTGGTTCCACGTCAGTTAAGGGCTTGGACTAGGAGAGTGATGACAGGGTTCTTATCTGATTTGGAAAACTCACCATTAATAATTAAGGCTACTTTAATAAATTGTGACGATCGCTCGGAGGACACGGTGGAGCGCACTGTGGCGATCGGCCTCGCTTGGGCGGACACCGCTGTGTCTATGCGCGACCTTTTGCGTCCGCCCCTGGTTCAGGCAGTCCGGAGCGAGAGGGAATGGGAAGCAGTCACCTCTTTCTGCGTAGCGTAGGAGCTGGCTGGACATTTGAGGAAGAGATCCTCAAACCAACCCACCCGCCGCTAGAGACGTTCCAAGCGTACCGCCGTTGACGTGGATGGTGAGCAATCCGTAGCTCAACCTCCGTCCGTCTAGTGACGATTGGCCGTGTTAATTCAAAGAGATGTCAGCAAAGCATAGGGGCCCAACAGGGCCACCGCCTGCTGGGGTTGCGGGTTGGTCAGTAAAAGTCTGACACTCCCTTCTGCTGCGCTCAGAGCGGCAGAAGTCATTAGATGATTTACTATACGAAAAATAAATTCTAGTCCAATTCGCATATAATAAGGTAAACAAATAGGAAGGTAGGCCAATGGCTGAAAGTAAAAAAAAAGTTTTCTGAACAAATGAATCTTTTCTGTTTTATAAATGGTCCAATATGTTTTATCACAGTGTTGACCCGTAAGTTCTGAAGACCCAGTTAAGGGCTAAGAATTAGTAATTTAAATACATCGCCAATAAGAGAATAAACAAAGTTATAATGTTAGGTACTATACGTTGACGAATCAATCAACTTGCATAAAAAGAAGTAATTAGTTGTATCCTCTGTCGCAGTACCCCATTCTACATAGCGTAATGAAGACAACATTACAAGAACGCTTCCGTTGCGCAGATTGCATTATAATTGCCCTGCGCCCGCGCAACGTCGGGAAACTTCTACAATGGGATGCGCTACATTATTCTATTATAGTTTAGGTATTATATTGTTTCCATTGTACTATACAGATGTCATAGTATTTTCAATACGATCATCACTAGAGTTTGTACTTATAGTTTAACCTAACCGAATCTACATAGATCCGTTGGGGTCGGCTCGCAGTCTTACCAGATTCAGCTGACTACCAGTATTTTATATGGAGCGAATGCCACTCGACCTCCACAAACTAATAATACGATACTTCTTGGTAAGATTGGCTGTCAAACTTTCGAGCCACTGACAGCCTGTACTGTAACGACTGTCAAAAATCTACAAAGGACAAAGATCATCTCGCTACTTTTTTCTAGGCCGGCTTCGACGGTGCTGTATGTAACCTTAATTAATATTTCTTAGGACTCCATAAAACTACATTGGTCTACCTATTTGTCCAACAATACAATGAATCAAATCAACTTACAGAATGTTTGATTCGGAAACGTCTCATTGACATTTACATACATTGATTGTCTAATATATAACATTAACATTCTCGTGTCACAGTTTTCGTTCCCATACTCCTCCGACACGGCTGGACCGATTTAAACGAAATTTCGTGTACATATCGGGTAGGTCTGAGAATTGGTCAACATCTATTTTTCATAACCCTAAATGAGCAGCGGGTGAAACCGCTGGGCACATCTAGTAATTGATAAAATTTACAATAAGTTGAATTGAAATGAAACATATAGGAAAAAACCGGCCAAGAGCGTGTCGGGCCACGCTCAGTGTAGGGTTCCGTAGTTTTGGTGGTAATTTTGGATTGCGAGAACCGATTTCAATAATTCTTTTTTAATTTGAAAAAAGATACGTTCAGGATAATAAATAATGTAAACGAAGTTAAAAAAATGCTTGCATCGATTATACTAGAAACTTAGTCCACAAATTATTTTGTACAACTTTTTTTTTTGTACAAAAACTGTTATGTCAATCAAGTTCAAAATAATTTTCATAGAAAGTCCTTATAAAGTTCTACCTTTCAGATTTTTTTCATATTTTCTAAACTTATGGTTCAAAAGTTAGAGGGGGGGGGAGACACATTGTTTTTAACTTTTGGAGCGATTATTTCCGAAATTATTGACATTATCAAAAAATGATCTTAGTAAACCCCTATTCATTTTTAAATACCTTTCCAACAATATATCACACATTAGGGTTGAAATTAAAAAAAAAACACTTCCCACTTCACATATAGGGTGGCTACCCTAATAAAACATATTTTTCCAATTTTTATTTTAGCACTTTGTCGGCGTGATTGATATACATATTGGTACCAAATTTCAGCTTTCTAGTGCTAACGGTTACAGAGATTAAGCGAGGACGGACGGACGGACGGACGGACGGACGGACAGACAGACATGGCGAAACTATAAGGGTTCCTAGTTGACTACGGAACCCTAAAAAGGTGAAGAGGAGAAGCTAGTGGCTAAATAGAAACTACCGCGCGTTTCGAGCTTGAGGTTAAGCCACACTTGCCTAATTTGGTCCGTGGATGAGTGACCGCCCATTCCACTTTTTTCAAATGCTGACAAAAGCAGTCTCGTTTACAACAACAAATTGATATTTATTTGAGTTCTAAATTCAAAGATATTTAAATTTCTTATCTTCTAAATTAGGCTGTTTAGCGGCGTCATACATACCTTTTTCTCCTTCAGCCAAGTTCAGCCTGCAAAGAATCATAGTTTCAGTGACAAAAAAATATTCGATCTGTTATTTAATTTCTCCGTAAGTGCCAGTGTATTGAAATACCACGTGAATTTGTTTGATTCACGTGGAAATTGACACTGCTGTTTTCGGCTCCATAAGACCCTCCCCAAATGGCTTGTGACAAAGCTTCCTTACATTAATCAAAATATACTATTTTACATGGTTACAGGTGAAGCCAATACAAGCGTGTTAAAAACAAACGAAGGCTGTCAGAACGTCACCTCATCTCGTGCGATAATGGACTCACTATAAACTTAGCACGTCGTGATCTAAGCGACCAGTAGCATGATAATGGCATTAAAACGTTATTGTATAACTTTGTAATGGCGCCGCGCCGGTGCAAACTCGTACACACAGCGACCAATCAAGCCAAAGACCAGTTTATGCAGATTTCTTATTGTACGGAAAATCTTAAGAAAGCAAAGGCCATGTTATCCTGGCAAAGTATACCTTGATTTGTCGTCATGTGTACAACGATCTTATTCTCACTTAACAATATATAAATTACTTTAATGGCTTTGCGGGAAATCAATTTTAATATGATTCACTTATTGTTGGAATGGTGGAAAATGTGTTAACGATATGAGTTGGTATTTGATTTGTAATTTATATGCATAGCGTGCGTAATGATTGTTTGTAGAAGTTAAAACACGTTCTGATCAAACACGTTTCGATATTTAGGACCATTTAATCCAGAACAAAAATATCGCAATGACTACTTAAAAACTACTGCTACCGGTATTTATTACTACTGGAATAAAAGTATATTATGTGTTTATCCAGGTAAATTAATACAAACTTAATCATCATCTGCTTAGCCTTTTCCCAACTATTTTGGGGTCGGCTTCCAGTCCTACCAGATGCAGCTGAATACAGTATTTTACATGTAGCGACTGCCTGTCTGACCTCCACAACTCAGATACTACTGGGTAATACGTTACCAAATGTGTGCCAAATTTCACCCCGATTCGTTTAGTAGTTTAGAATGAAAGAGTAACAAACAGCATACCAAAATTTCGCATTTAGAAAATATTAGCTGTACCCAGCGGTTTCACCCGCTGTTCACCTACCTTATCACTTAGGGGTATGACATAATAGATGTTGGCCGATTCTCATACCTACCCTACATATACCTACCTACATATATGGACACAAAATTTCATACAAATGTCTTTGTTAACAATCTCATCATGCATCATCATAATATTTTCATTCATTTTGCCTCAATGATAAGTAGATATAAATTGATTTCTATGTGATGTTTTTTTTTAAAACAATCTTAGTTTTATGCAAATTGTTTACTATTATAACGTATTGTGCTAAACAACAATTGTTTGGAAGCGAGTAGATTTATCAATGCTGCGTTATTTATTTCTAGATTGAATTATTTTATACCATAAGTAGCAGCTTCTCTATGTATGTGTACCTAAGTCTATAAACTAACATGGTCACTAACATTTTGAAAACGCTATGATCACGGATGAACTGAAGTTATTGCGGGTGGGTGTTTATGAGCAGACAATACGATCTCCCCTCTTCCGCTTCTTTGCAACATCGCCGAAATATCGGAAACTGGAAATAAATAACTAACATGGTACCTAAATATCCCGTTTTGAAGTTTTAATAATAGCTATGTTTTTTTATTATCAAAACACGTAGTTTCAGTTTTTCGTGAATACTGGGGTTTTACAATTACGCATATTTTTTTCAATTGTCCATTGTTTTGTTGATTTGCGCGTAGTTTATATGGTTAGGTAAATGATGTCATATAAATCAAAGTTATTGTTGTAAATATTATTTTGTTAATATGTGTAGACGAGGAAAAGGACCAATTAATTCTTAACAATATTAACTACTTATATTGTTTTTAATTTTGCGACATACCAGAGGTAAATACTCTAAATAATGTCGTCATTTATATATTCCGTCTGATTAATTACAGGAAAAACATACAATGCAATATGGCGTCTTTCTTACAGGTAATAATAACAGACAAACAGGTAAGGTCAGTGACTTACAAATTACTCAAAGGGAAAAGGGATTTTTAGGATTCAAAAGAATCCAGGTTCAAACGTGTCAGTCCTTATACGGTAAAGCCCTTTTGCTCTTAGTCAAAGGGCTAAGGGATTTTCTAGCAGCGATGACACGACTGTCAGTCAATTTAGTTATTCAGAATGACCTGAATAAGGCTTTAGTATTCAGATCAAAAGATTACTAGGAAATGGTCGTGCGAATCACTATTGCAGCTCATGTTTTTAGTAAGAATTGAAAATAAAGGCAGTAATCGAACAAGGGTTCCGGATTGTTCGAGATACCACGGTCCCGGAACATAAATGGCAAAAGAAGGACTCTCACTTCCCCCCGCTCCACCTAAAGCGGGGAAAGTTATTTGGTGATTACTAAAACGAGGGCTCCGTACAAACTTGCGACATAGACAGCCATATCTTTTGTCTGCGTAAACTTAGAGAATTGATTTTTGGAACGAAGTGCCTTATCGCGTGTTGTGAAAGGGGGCTAGACGGAAAAAATTCTTACGAAAAGTTGTCACGACACTTTTTGCTATAGTAAGCTATTGTAAGCTGTGCGGCGTCGCACGTTTCTCTGTCTGTCTGTCTGTCTCTCTCTCTCTTATAGAAAGCAAGCCAGATATTTTCATTTCTATTTCGCATTGAACAGTGTGATGTCGCGACGAGAACTTCGTTCCATCCGGGTGTCCCTTGACACCTCTAAATTTTTTTACAGCGTAAAGGACCACAGAGTTGACTATATGGTTTTTCAACTATATACCTCCACGCATTTCCGAGATAAAGGGTCTTGACAGACAGACAGAGCAACAGAACGACAGACAGATAGACAGACGGACAACAAAATGATCCAATAAGGGTTCTGTTTTTTCCTTTTGAGGTACGATACCATAAAAAGGTTGTAAACGTTTAAACCCTTCGTGAAGGCGTTGACCACACATTATAATGTGAATCAGCAACTGTAATTATTGATGTCGGGATAAATTAAGATTCGTTATAATGATACTGTAGGTACATCTAACTAAGTACCTCTACGCAAAAACATATTGATGGGCAAAGACATTCAAAGAGAGTCAGCAAAGCAGAGGGGCTTGCCAGAGTCTCCGCCTGCCGGGGTTGCGGGTTGTTCGAAAGAGATACCGCGGCCCCGGAACGTAAAGGGCAATAGAAGGAACATGGGTGGGTTTTAGTCAGTACAAGTCTGACATGCCCCCCCGCTCCGCCCAGAGCGTGGGAAGTCTTTGGATGATTTACAACTCGAAAAAAAAAAATGAGCAAAGACATTTTTTTTGGGGTTCAAAATCAAACTTTTTACAGCAGAACTAAAAATATCGGACTCTATACAATGTGCTGATGGTTGCGTTTAATAGAACGGGGGTTGGGAGATATTTAAAGTCCTACTATATTAGTGTTATAAATGCGACTGTTTGTGAGATGGATGGATGAATATATGGATGTTTGTTACTCTTTCCCGTCAAAACGTCTGAACGGATCTTGATGATATTTGGCACAGACGTAGATTCTAGCCTGGAATAACACATAGGAAAAATTATATCTATTGGTTCCGTGAGGGCTGAGCAGTATGACTGGTCTAGAAGTTGAAGTCTTTTTGTCATTAATACAGTTTTTATTCACCGGTCTCCATTAGGGTAAGCAGCCACCTAATGAGCTGGTTAAAATCTTGAAAGAAACCGGCTAAGTGCGAGTTGTACTCGCGCACTGAGGGTTCCGCTCACTTGCGACATAAACGGTCGTATTCGTTGACTGCTAAAACATAGAGGGTTCACAATTTAAAAAAAAAATGACAAAAATCGTAGTCAAAAAATATGTCGCCGTTTATGTCGCAAGTTTGTACGGAATCCTTGGTGCTGGTCTCGGTCGAGGTGCATCTGCGGAAGAAGAACAATGCGGAGCTCACTGCCCGTCCGTCTTTTTTTTTAATCGTTTATTCCAGAAAAAATACATAAAAGTTTTCACATAAATGTACAATTACACATAAATTTCACACAAACTGTACTGCAGTTTGGCAGACCAAACTGCAGTACAGTTTGTCGGCAGTGCTCTCGTGGATAAGCTTTCTTGATTCACACATTTAACTAACACATGCAGTAAAAAATATACATTGCTTGCCAAACCAGCATGATCAGCACTGCGGCCGCACCACGACGTCCAAAGCATTACGGCCCCACTCCCATCCCAGATTGGACAAGAGACGGCCATAAAGGTTGTCTAGCCCCATGTCTTACCCACTCCGGAACAAGAAGGGAACCGCAACACCCCGAACGCCATGGTACGGCCGCTGGTGTACAATGGTGTCTGATTGATGATGATGTGTGTTTGATCTCGTACACCACTAATCAAACAGTGCCGTCACAAAGTGAACTCGTGCGCATTGCATCAAGGGTGCAACAATAAGACATTAATTGTGGATATCTTAGCATTTCACCTACCGTGCCCCATTGTGATTGATAACATTATAAGCTGCTGTTCTGCTAACGTCCGATCTGATAACAATGTTAACGTTTTATAGCGTTCTGCTCGTTCTCCTATTGTTGCAACACCATGACTTATTTGCATGACATTCAAAGTTAATGATGAAGTGACTTGACTTGGCTTAATTGGTACCAAAATAAAATTAAAAAAATTTAGAGGTGTCAAGGGACACCCGGATGGAACGAAGTTCCTTTTCTTCTATAAGAGAGATAGAGAGACAGACAGACAGACAGACAGAGAAACATATGCGACGCCGCACAGCTTACAATAGCTTACTATAGCAAAAGTGTCGTGACAACTTTTCGTAAGAATTTTTTTCCGTCTAGCCCCCTTTCACAACGCGCGATAAGGAACTTCGTTCCTACTATAAAAAAGGAGGAAAAACATTCCTCCTATGATTTTATGGTGGAGTAGAAACTTTTCTGATTTATTATTAGCCATTGTATTTCACAGGGTCCGAGATTTGACACGTCAACTCCAAGATACCACAACCTTGAGTATAAAGTTTTAATCAACCCGATAACTCTACGCGTTCTCGATATAAAAGGTCTTCACAGACAGACGGGCAACAATTCCGTTTTTTCCTTTTGCGGTGTGGAACCCAAAAATGAAAAAGGACGACCCGTGCGGCTGCGTACGACTGTCAAATACTATAAAAAAATAAACACGACATTCAAATTGTTGTGCGTATCTACTTAATTCGTAGTGGACAACTTAGTTCTTTCTTTATTTAAAACGTTGCCCTACACTAGGAATTTCTCCTGTATCGTGGGTGCGTTTACAAACATTTAAACTCACATACACAGGCAGGCAGACCCGGAACAACTATCTGTAAGCCATACAAATATTTGTTCCGTGCGAGAATCGAACCCGCCACACGCAGTGCAGCAGTCGATCGCTCAGCCACTGCCACCAACCGTGTCGTCGAGTTCTACTGTATCTATATTAGCGAAGAATCCTTCATTTGTATTCCTACAACGTCGATGACACGACTAATAGTAGATACATGCTTGTAATTAAAGCTTCCGCCCTTTATTTTGTTTTGCGATCTCACCTTCGCCCGTACAGATTTTTTACATCGTAAAACGGACAAAAAATGCATGGAAATATCTTCTAGATTGGAATAACCCCTACATACGGTGTGACTCACTTAATGTATTACTTTATCTACGTGAGAAAAAGGAACAGGTTTTTTAGTTGAAATTGAATGGCTATTCTGAGGCTGGGTGTAGACTGTATGACTTACCTAGATTCTTATTTCTTTTTAAAAAAAGTTGCCTCCTCTCTAGGAATTTCTCCTGGATCGTGGGTGCGTTTACAAACATTTAAACTCACATACACGTTTGTGTATGTGAGTTTAAATGTTTACATGGCCTACAGATAGTTGTTCCAGGTCTGGCTGTTTAGCCAGACCTGGAACAACTATCTGTAGGCTATGTAATTTTTTTGGGAGGATCGAACCCTCGTCGTAATAAATGCCTCGCTGGTTTATTTGTCGTAAGCGCAACTGCTGAAAACTAGGCCTTGGGTTTGATTCCCGAGTTGGGCAAAGTGTTTATGGGTTTTTCCATCAGGAGTTTCAGTAGGAGTGTGGTTGTGTGTGTGATATTAATCTCGCCCCTTTTACATAAGACATAGATATAATTGGTGCTATGCGTGTGTATCTAATACTATAAGATACACTGAGTTTCAGTCTGTAAAAGTCTTATACTCATATAGCAGGGGGAGTATTAGTATATACTCCCCCTGCTTCGCCCAGAATGGGGAAAGTTTTTTGATGATTACCTTTCCACAAAAAAGGGGACCAACCTTTGCTTTCTAACCATTTACCCTTGCAATTAGGTTCACCATACATGCACATATAACATCAAAGCAGAGGTTTACCTGACACCCAAGTTTTTCCAGTTATGACAAAACCTCGCGTTATATTATAGCATACTTATTAAATAATACTTATAATCAACTACGATAGCGGATAAAATCAGTGATAAATAACAATCTATTTTTTTGCAGTCGATGTGTTTCTGACTTTATATTGCTTTGTTTAGGCTATTTTTAGAGCTATTTGACCTCGAGAAAATACAACCAGTTTTTTTTTTCTTAATTTATTCTTTTTAATACCGGTCAGTGTGACCTAATTTTATACTTGAATAGGTTACATTGTTTACACACATTTTTTTTTAATTTAAATTATTTGGTTGAATATTACCTACTTCTTTTATTGGCATTGTACCATTTAAGACAATATTTCGTTGATAATTCTTATTTTAAATTAATGTCAGTTTTCATGCAGCTCTTAAACCCATAGTAGTGGTCATGGGTTACCGACCTAACCAAGAATTTGTGAATTGAATGGGAAGCCCGCATTAACAACAGATAAAAAACCGCGCGTTTTTGTTCGCGCACAACATTGTCATTATTCCGTCAGTTTTTGTTCGCGTGGAAAAATGAAAGAACTTCTGGAAATTGATAAAAATTATTTATTACGATCTCAAAAGTGTTTTGTTATTAAATTATGTCTTGGAAAAGTATTTGAAAGTTTCATAAAATATTAAAGCTTGTTTTTTTAAAGCGTTTGTGAAAGAATATATTTTGAAAAGTTTTTTTTTATGATTAAAAATTAAACGTAGCGATAAAAGAGGTCCTTTTTTGAGGATGGGAAACCATTAAATAACTACCCCTGCTCTGAGCATGAGAGGAGAGTGTCACACTTGTACTGACTAAAACCCACCCATGCCCCTTCTATTGCACTTAATAAATGATGTTTATTTTGCAAGTAGGTTTTCACAAACACTTTTACACGTCATTTTTTTTTTAAACTAGATGAGGCCGGTGTTTCGTACCCGACTACTCTGAGAAGAAACAGCCGAAACAAACTCAGAGGTCATAGTCTCTTTTAAAGTCCAGACAAAATAATCTTGGTCAACTTACATGAGGACTATGCAGATAGTGTCTGAAATGGTCTTTTTATGTATATATGACTTTTAATGTTCCGAGGCCGCGGTATCTCTTTCGATAAGACCACAACCCCAGTAAAAGAGCGCCCGTCAGAGTCCCTCTTTATTGGGGTTCATCTGGGGTACATTCTGACCAGAGTCTCTTCTTGTAAGTTGTTTCTTAAACGATTTTTCCGCTATATAGTATTACTAGCTTTTACCCGCGGCTTCGCTCACGTTAAATTCGGGGTAACACAGTTCTCTTTGCGCCTTATTGTTTTGTAATAGCAACGCTAAGTTTTCCCTTTTCTTCACTCTTTCTCCCTCTCATCCCACTTTAAAAAAAAATAGCCTATGTCCGTCTCCTGGTTCCCAACTATCTCGAATCGAACCCGGGACAGCCATCGCAGCAGCCGATCGTTCAGCCAATAAGCCAACCGTTCCGTCAAATATGCCTCCTGTGTCTGATGAAATAACGATTAATAGAGGAGTGTGCATGAATGTTTGTTTATTAATATCATATTAATCATAATTTTTAAATAAAGTTAATTGTATCTCTACAGATTGTGTAAACGATAATTATGCTATCAAATAATCACATTTTGTGTAGATAAGACGAGTTTAAGACATTTCCGCGAAAAATACCTATTTTAAATATATTTTATATACACACATAGAATATAACGTGATGTGAGACGTTGAGGAGTTTTTTTATGTCCTTTTATAGTTATTAATGTATTGTTTTTATTTGCATTCTGAAATTTCAATCAACATCTTGGAATTATAATGATTTTAATCTATACTAATATTATAAAGCTGAAGAGTTTGTTTGTTTGTTTGAACGCGCTAATCTCAGGGACTGCTGGTTGGAATTGGATAATTCTTTTAGTGTTGGATAGTCCATTTCTTGAGGAAGGCTATAAGAATATAACATCACGCTACGGCCAACAGGTGCTGAGCAGCGTGGGTGAAACCGCGCAGAACAGCTAGTACTAAAATAAAATGAAATACTTTAATACTTCATATTGTACGAAATAATTTCTAGATCGATCGACCCGAAAATAAAACCAAAAAATAAATGATAGTAGCGTGCCAAAGATTACTACAGTAATTAATTGTTTGATAGTAAATAAGATAAGTAATTATAACACTGAGTAATTTATTACGAATTTGGGTATTTATTAAACATTTCGGCGCCACTGTAATTACGATAACTGGCCTGGCTTCATTTACATACATATTATTAATTAAAGGTAAAAGCATACTTCCAGCGTCTTATTGCAGCAGAGGGAGGGCCTGCCAGGGCCACTGCCTGAACAATATGGGTAAGGAAGAACATGGGTGGGCTTTAGTCAGTAAAAGTCTGACACTCCCCCCGCTCCGGGGGAAGTTATCTGATGATTTCCCTTCCATAATCAAAAGCATCCTATTGTAACTTCATTTGGCTTGCAGAAAGCCTTCCCCTTGTGTCTAGTAGCAATTTACATTAGCTATAACAACTCACACACAAACAAATAACTAACCAAAAAAAAACTAAACATCATACCAAAACTAAAAATGATGAAATAAAAACTTGAAAAAAGCGAATTAAAAAAAAACTTATCTTCTGGATATCAGTGGCAAAAAAGAAAACGAAAAGTCTTGTTTAGGTAAAGTTAATTTCCACTTTTAAGATTTTGTTTTTTGAAGTTAGTGTTTTTTTCGAACAACCCGAAATCCTGGATGTGTGTAGCTCCTGTACTAGCGCCGTATAAAACAAATATTATACGTTTGATTTTCCGAGATTTTTTTCTTCTAAATCTTCCTCATAGATATACTAAACGGCTTTTTAATAAGAAACGAAGGAACCCTAATTAAATAATCTGTCCCCCCATAATTAAAACTTATAAGCATGACTTTACAGAACAATGTCAGGTCCACCTACTGATTTGTAAAGCACACCGAATCACAGTAATTAAGATGATAAGTAAGTGGGTTTAATTAGCTACGGGTGCATTACAATCACTTTTATTAATCGTTCATTCTGCAATGACTGACGAGCTGTAAACTCTCTTCGCAGTTAACTTGAAACATTTCTTGTGTTTTTTTTTTTTAAATAGTTGATGGTCAAAGCAGATGGTCGTCAATTTATACAGTAGGTATGTTCAAGTTTTTTGAAGGACCAAAAACATAGTTTTGGTACATTTTGAAGTTTGTTTTACCTATTAAAAGTGTCTGTTAAAAGTGATTTCGGGATTAGTGTGCGACGCCTTAATGGACGGATTCCAGCAAAAATGTGTTAAATGTGGCCCTTTATTATGAAAAGACTAGCTGGCGCCCGTGGCTTCGCAAACGTGATATCGAAAAAAAATATCCTATGTGTTTTCAGACTATAAACGAACTCTGTACCAAATTTCATTAAGATCCGTTCAGCCGTTTTGTTGTGAAAAAGTAAGTAGAATATCAAACAGTTCGATAAAACTTTGAAGACAGTTACAGCAAATGTCTTCGCGTGCATTGACTGCGTTTGAAATGTCCGGCGCCTTTGAAATGTCACAACGCCAGATTAAATAAAAAAAGAAAATAATGCAAAGACAACAAGCTGAATGGAAACAAGATGGATGCTTCAATTAAACTACATTTTTTGTTTTATTTTTTTCAACGTCACCTAAAAAAATAGATTAGATATATGCATGTTGAGTAACATAACAAAAATGTAATTGAATTCAATAGCCGTTTTGCTTACGCATTGATAAGAACGTTATTTACTTTATACGAATGCATATCTATACTATGTCGTTACCGAAGCATGCACGCGTGCCTTATGAGCTGCCTATCAACGTGCATAAATGGTAGGCGGAGACACGGCAACCGTCAATGTGCCCGGTGGTACTACCGCGTATATTCCAGGCTGTGAACTAAGCCTGATCCATCTCCATAAAGTGACACTGTTTACTCTATAATTTGCCACTTTATCAGCACCCTGCCAGCAGAATTGATCGGGATCAGAACCACTCATAGTTCGCACATCGCGCGGTACGCACGCGTCTAAACCAATACAACCAGAGCGTTTTCAGTGCGGGTAATAATCCGATAATAATAATCGTATTATTATTAGCTGCGTGCGAGTTTCGTAGCAAGCGTAGCAGTTGTCTACGAGGCGTCGCGTACGTTCGTTCAGTGTTCCGAAAAACGACCGGTCGTTTATTATTTTTGTGCCGACTTCGATTCTACTGAAGAACAATGGCAAGCAAAACCGTAAACAGTAAGTAGTTTATGTTATTAAAAATACCAAAAAAATAAATACACTAATACCCCTAAATGCATTCTCCTTAAAAAATTCGTAGAGACCTCTACGAAGTTATGATAAGGAATTAGACTTTTTTCAAACCATGTTAGGATTCGTTTTTAGTCACACGATGTGGCTTAATAATTGTTGTATTAAAGTGTTTTTATTGAACTTGCTAAATACTTAATATGTGTCCAAGTTTTCAGGAAAAACGTTTTTCCTCTTGATGATCGTATTTGCTGAACATATTAAGATACAATCCTTATTTCACCAAAAACCATAACATAAGAATATTTATAAGAAAAACATGAAAATCTTATTACAACATCGAAATACTTCAAATACACTGGATCCTAAACCAAGATTTCTGTGACTTAGAAGTCAGTGATCCTGCGTAGAAAATTATAAGACTGATTTCAAAACACAAATTCCAATTAAATATTAACCTTCTCTAATCTACATAATATAATATGACGCCTGTACTTCAAGAAAGGTAAGACAGAGGTGTACTCGGATTTCGTCAGATATGGTTGCTTTTGCCATCAACCATAATTTATCCTTAATAATTTAGTTAATTTCATCAGTCACCTATTCATAACTTAGTGTTTGAATATATTCAATACTAGCTAGCTGATTTCCGCGGCTTCGCCCGCGTGATGTTAGAAAAAAAAGGAATCTATGTGTTATTCCAGATTACAATCTACCTCTGTGCCAAATTTCATCAAGATCCGTTCCAGCTGTTTTGACTTGATAGAGTAACAAGCATTCATACATCTATCCTCACAAACATTCACATTTATAATATTATATAGGTAGTAGGAAGTGTAGAATTTCTACATTATATATTTAACTAGCTTTTGCCCGCGGCTTCGCTCGCGTTAAATTCGGGGTATTACAGTTCCCCTTGCGCCTTATGGATTTGTAATAGCAACGCTAAGTTTTCCCTTTTCATCCCTCTGTCTCCCTCACATTCCACTTTTTTAGAAAAAATATTAGCCTATGTTCGTCTCCTGGTTCGCAACTATCTCTGTACCAAAATTCATCAAAATCGGTATAGCCATTAAAGCGTGAAGAGGTAACAAACAAACAAACTCACTTTCGCTTTTATAATATTATAGTAAGGATAAGGATAATATAATTAGCTGGGTATATCTGTAATTAATAAATGCCCGTCTCTTAATAGTAAACTAACAAAGAAAGCGTTAAAATTAAATGATTATAATCTAAAGTAGAGATTAAATACCACACCATGCGCTTTGATAATACATAACAGTTCACAATGTTATCACAAAGTTAAAATTAATAGCGATTAGATTGAAAGATAACACATACTTTTATTAAACACTTTGATTTACTTGAGAACTTAGAATTATCAAAAAAACCTCCACGTGTGGTACTCATCCAAGAAGAATTTAAATAAGTATGCAAATTTTTCAGTGGTTTTCAACCTTTTTGTCAGATAAAAAGGTATAGTTCAAGTCTATGGCTGTATCAGCTTGTCTATCAATTGATTGACAGTATCTAAATATTTTGGAAATGTTCACCGAATTGCATAGACTGAGCGGTGCTTCCTGAACTTAATTTTTCCGTATCATCAATAAACTTCTCCTGCTCTTGGGCGGAGCGGGGGGGGAGTGTCAGACATTTACTGACAAAAAACCATCTGTGTTGAACAACCCGCACCACCAGCAGGGTGCTTCCTGAACTTAGACACCCATTGTTAGCTTTATCGGCTTCTTGTATGTAAGGTTTAGGTACTATATTACCTAGACTAATAAAAAAACGTACATCCTTACTTATAAGCGAGTTTGTTTGTTTGTTACGTCTTCACGACTAAACGGCCCAACCGATTTTGATGAATTTTGGTACAGAGATAGTTGGGACCCTGAGGACAGACATAGTATGTTTAAAAAAAAGTGAGATATGGTTTTTTTTTTTCGACCATCACGCGTTTTAAAGTTAACGTCAGGCCAAAGTAACTATGCTATGCGGACGAAGTCGCTTACGGAAGCTAGTTACTTAATAAAATAAGGTATTAGAATAAATAATAGTAACATTAAATTAATTTACATAAAAGTATAATGTATTATTGTACGTCCATCAAAGTAATTAGTATTAATAATAATAATAGGTTTTCAGTAACACACCTTTTCCTCTATTAGGTGTATGTAATTTTTCCTTATTCATTACATTATTCCCTCTTGATTCGTTTTTCATGTCCATTAAACGCGTATTCATATTAAATGTTTAAACACCTTACAGGAAAAATAAATTGTACTTTATATATAGGTTGTTTTGTTTGTTAAAATTCAAAGAAATCAAGTTTTGAGCCTTTACATTAAAAGTCGAAGTATCTAAATAATTGGAATACCCGATTTATTTGTGACAACTAGATATTAATAGATTAAAGATAACTTTTAATCTAATTAAAAGATAATTTCAAATTCCTGGCTAATGTTTTAAAATCGTAATCAAATATCGGCATTCTTTGCTTTAGAAATAAGGAAAAAAATACATGAAATCTAATCTTTTAAATGTTGAAGAATAAACAGACAAATATAGTTAAGGATTTATAATGACATGCCTATATCATTATTATCACAACTGTAATTAATCACATAGATTTGCTATAATTCAATAATCTTGATCGGTATACAAAAAATGCAATCGGTATTTGGGTAACACTCTTTTAAATCCGGTTGCAAAGTCTAATATCACTGAAAGAAATTGTTAAAGTTATTTTACCATGATATTCTTTGAAATATATTGTGCTGTTCACTGAATATTTACAGCACAAGTGTTGTTTTAAATTAATTGGATGCTCAGAATGAAAACTGGATTTTAAACATTTTATTTTAGATTTCAGAGATAATATTGTAAACTAAAGTACTAAGTTTATTTATTACATGTCGTATGATTTTGCGTTGAATCTAAATACATATATTTAGACGTAAGTGAAAATTCATCTAATTGACATCTTTTAGATGTCGCGTTGTATTATTAAAAACGGTTAATAGAAAAATCACGCCCACAATCCGCGTGTTGTCAGGCAGAGGTATATCTAAAAGTACAACAGTCTGGGTTATAATTCCCAAAGCGTATGGATGTTCGTTTACCTACATTTTATCACCCGTTTCAGTGGGTATCGCGTTAGAATATTCTTAAATAACTGGCAGAAATAATAAAGTTACGAATTCAGCAACATTTTCACATTCAACTATGTTAAAGTTGATAAAACTTCACTTTACAGATAAAAGTAAACAAACAGACGTTTATTGAATCGTGACAATTTCATTAACAATTGCACGAAGATAAGATATTTTTTATGTTTCCCGTGAAAGCGATGTTCATTTGTCACTTTAATAAGTATAATCTCGTTCGCCTTGAACATTTAATTTAAATTTATTACTGCAATATTCTATTTTGATAATGTTTATAAATTATTTCAATGCGAAAAAATGCACTTTTCTTGATGATTAGACTAGCGTGAAAGAAGAACTAGTTTAACTTGAAAATCGTTTTGGTGTTAACTGTACAGGATACGGGTTTCAGTTGCCAACTAATAAACAAACAAGTATTGAAATGAATAGAATGTTCATTTATTTGCTTATTTGTGATAACTTTAAATTAAAAACATGTATATTTGTCTATGTGATGATTAGAAATTTTGGTAATATTATAAAATGAGAAAACAATAATGAAAAGAAAATAATTCTAATGTCTAGAAATGACGTGTACGCATGTGTGTATGCGTGTGTTTATAAGTGGGTGTGTGTATGCGTTTGTGTGCGTGTGTGTTAAACAAGATGGTTTCAGTATTTTTTGAGAATACTTGTACATTTTACAATTTCGGCATGCAAACATCAAAATTTACATGCCAAAATGACGAACTGTCATCAAAAATCATCAAAACACATTTATGTAAGTGACGGCTACACAGCGCCATAGGGCTGTCCCACACAGAAAGCGATACCAGGCGATGAAGCAACAATTTGAATGTAGAGATCTATTTTAGAGGTGTTAACGGAACATCGTATGTCTATCAGCGCCAACAAATTACACAATCGGCTACTTCAAGATTATGTCACTCGAATGCGCGAGTGAATGAACGGCTAATCGTGCCACCAAAACATCTTCCTAGCCTAGATTTGGCCCGGCGACCAGGTTGGCTTAAAAGAAACAGCACGGCCCCGGAACAAAAAGGGCAAAAGAAGGAAAATGGGTGGGTTTTAATTAATATAAGTCTGATACTCCCTTTCTTTTGGTAAGTAATTTGATGATCTCTCATCGGCAAAAAAAGGGAAGATTCATTTGATGACTTCCCATCCTAGATTGTGAGATGCTCCCGTTGAAATCTTTTATAGGCATTCAATTGTCTGTCTTGTATGCCTTTATGTTTTTTTTTTCGGGTGGGAAATCATCCAACGACTTCCCCATGGGGCATGTCAGACTTGTACTGACTAAAACCCACCCATGTTCCTTCTATTGCCCTTTACGTTCCGAGGCCGCGGTATCTCTTTCGAACAACCCGCAACCCCGGCAGGCGGAGGCTCTAGTAAGCCCCTCTGCTTTGCTGACTCTCTTTGAGGCGCGCGTGAAACAAAACGCCCCGTCGACACGGCCTGTCGTCAATCGACGGACGGACGGTGAACTACCCATTGCTCACCGCCCACAGGCCCGCATCTGCGGTGGCCGGGAGTCGTCTCGCGGCGCCCGGCGCCATGGGCGTCTCCCGCGGCGGCTGGGTTGGGCAGATGTTCTCTCCCTCGTCTTGTATGCCTTAGTTAAGGTAGTTAGTATAAGGATCATTCTTAAACTAAACATCTGTAAGTAGTAGTTGTAGCTTACTTTCTGTGCAAATAGAAATAGTAGATACCGGCGGAGCACTATTCTTTATATTTTAATCTCGCTATCTTTATATTTTTCGCGTTAAAATTCGGGGGTAACACAGGTCCCCTTTACCTGTAGTTTTTGCCCTTGCTCCTTATTTATTGTAATAATAAAACTTAGTTTCCCCTTTTCTTCCGTCTTCTCCCTCATTTCTCATTTTAAAAATAATATTATTAGATTTCAGTCTAATTATAAAAAAAAAAACGTGAGAAAGAGGGTAGAATCAGGGAAGAAAAGGGGAGAGGAAGATGTATTTTTTTTATCATCACGCGGGTTAAAGTTAGTGTTAGCCCAAAGTAACTATGCCACGTGGACAAAGTCGCGGGCGGAAGCTAGTTAGTGTTACGGCAAATAGCAGATTAAAAGTACCTACAACTATTTTATAATTTTATAAGTTTTACTTAAAAATATTTATTACTCTATTGTCAAAGAGACTGGGATTTCCTGGTGCTCCTATCCACTATCAAAGATAAACAAAGTGTACAATAGTAGACTACTACTAACAACTTATGATGTAACTGATAATAACACTCCTATTCAAAATAAACGTGAATGATCAGTAAATGGATCATTCAAACACCAGTTAGTTACAAAGAATCATTCCAGATATGTTTGTTCTCTTTTTGACGTGATTTTTAATGGTTTTGATGCATTGTCTTTTGTTTTACCTTGACATTATGGCTGTCATAGAGTATGTACAGTTATGAATATTATACTTCGATTCCGTACAAACTTGCGAAATAAACGGTCATATCTTTTGTCTGCGTAGTCCTAGATGGTTATTTTTTCATAGCCTTAAGGAATCACAGATTTGAATACATAGTTTTAATTTAAATTCGATACATCCACGGGTTACAGATAAATGGTCTTGACAGACAGACACACAAAGGGACAACCAAATAACCCTGTATGGGTGGGTTCCGTTTTTCCTTATGAGGTACGGAACTTTAACATCACTGCTAGTTTTTCTACGTTTTTCTGGTTTTCCAACGCCTGAAGGCAGATTTTTCACCCGTATTATTGTTTGACTTAATTTCAAAATTATTCCTTGAATAAAACTGTTATCGGACAATAAAGATTCAGCAGCTAGTTGTTTAAAATGTCAAGAAAAGTATTTGTTGTGTATTTTTTTCCCTTGTGGTGCGGTCATCAGCTATAACTATTATAGAACAACATCGCTTGCTTCTGTAAATAAACTGATGATGCAAGATTAGGACAATAGACTGCATAATTCAATATGTTTAAAATACCTGTGTTTTAAGTGTAAACAATTATAAACCTTTGTTTTGATTTTTTTTAAACAGGCTGGTTGAAATGCGCCATGCTGGTTGGTACATAGACGTATTGCTTTTCAAAAAGTTTGCATGCATTTGATGGAAGTAAACAACTTGGGATTAGTTAGTTTAGGATATTTAGGATAGCAGTTGGATAATTTCGTAATGCTTTAAATTGAAAGCCCCAAAATCTGTAATCTGACTTATTAATTACGGTAATTTATATCTTGTGTAATGAAACCACATATAACTTAGGTATCAAGAATAATTTATTTTAATCACTTTGTTTCCGGCACAATCATATTTATAACAACCACTAAATACTAATAAAAAATATTACAACAGTAACAGCAATACACAAGATATGTTCGCTCTCCAATGCCTCTAGTCAGACTGACTCTTGTCTAGAGTCTCAGCCACCAACTGAATGTTCCCCCCACACTACCAGTAAGGCTATTCAACCAATCAGAGCAACGTACACAGTACGTGTGCTCAATTGATGTACTAATTAACATTAAGACAGATTATTAACAATAAATAAATGTTTTAATTTCAACTATAATATTTTACTTATTTTAAAATATCAATACACTTAAAATACCTATATTTAACTAGTTTATAACTAACACGGATGTAAATAGTTTATACAACCAATAGCGCCATCTGTCGCTTGTAAGGGCAGTGTAATTATGAACTTATTTTACAAAATCATTACACTTGTTTTGGTAGTAAACGAACTATCTACATTACTAGCCGTTCCCAGCCGTTTCACACGCTGCTCAGCTCCTTTGCATTGTGCATGAATGAATATGAAGAGCTAGGGAATCGCGTTCTCACATACAAATTTTACCACAATGTTTCACCCCCTAAGAGGGTGAATTTTCAAAAAAATAAAATCCCGTTGCAGTGAGGACTTTTAAACACATATTTTACGTCTTAAAAAAAAAACTAGATGACACCGGTGTTTCGTACCCGACTCTAAGAAGAAACAGCCGAAACAAATTTAAAGGTAGGCAAATAGATCAAGATTTTTGTCTGCACCATACAATTCTGGTACAATTTATATGAGGGCTATGCATATTAGTGTCTAAAATGGTATTTTCAAGATAGGACCACACTGATATCAGTGGACCTGTCCAGTCAGTGTAAGCATTTATCAGTTATCATGTAGCTCGACTCATAACCCATACTACACATAACAATTTTCTTATCTCAGTGTTTTGTGTTCCAAACTTTTACTTAACTTATCATCTTTATAGATAATTCTTGTCATAGTCCATTACGTGGCTAATATTAATACAACAAATAAATCTAAGACAAACTCCCGGACAGTTCGGCTTACCGCGTGATAACAATGTTATCATAAGCTTATGTTAAATTCATAAGGAGTGCATTCTAACGTCGCGGTCGTCGTACACAGATAGTGATAAAAGGAATCATGATATCTTATTTAAAGACGTAAGGAGTACCTATTTGTTTCACCATGTTTTTACAGCGCTCTCTTTTCTATCGTAGTTTTTAAGTAGGTAGTGATATTAGGGATTCTGTGATATTATGCCATCCTATGTTGTTCCATTGTTTTAATTTCATTACTTTTTTTTGCGGATTGGAAATCAATCTACCCATGTTCCTACTGTTGCCCTTTTATGTTCCGGGGCCGCGGTATCTCTTCCGAACAACCCTGCAACCCCGGGCGTGTAGTGACCCTGGCAGGCCCTTCTGCTTTGCTGACATCTCTTTGAGGCGCGCGTTACATATGTTTTTAGTAGATATCTATTTGTGTGAACGAAATTATAATTATTTACAATAATATAAAATAACATAATTTCGTTATACCAATCAATTGTAGGCCTTATACATATGTCCCTATATCTATGAAAAGTCCAAACTGTGTAACAACAGCGTCTTATTGCGCAACACCGTCTTTCGCATCCAGTATGTGTTTTTAAGGAAGAAAACAAACTTCTAAAAACCCACTGAAAAGTCATAGTTTACAAAGAAAGTTATTCTTTGTAATCTGTGATTCTTATGACTAAAAATAACCAGCTTAAACTTTCCTGTTTTGTTGGCACGAACAGATCGTTAACTTGTAAATTGTATGCATTAATTTATACGACCGAGTACAATGCATAAGTCAAGTGTAAACAACTCGAACGCGAAAATAAACTAGAAAATCTAAAATTATACTTTAATGTAGGTCGCGTCCTCTGAGAGTTACGTATATTTTATACTGGCTGGTCCCGCTGCTTCGCCTGAAATGTATACCAAGATAACATAGTACCGTTATAAATTAACTAACTGTCAAATTTCATCTAAATCCGTTAAGCCGTTTGAGCTTGAAGGAGTAACAAACATACACACACGTACAAACTTTTGCCTTCACATTATTAGTGTAATTTCACGGTTACATGTGATGTTAAGGTCATCGCACAGTTATAAGCTCCACATGGTATCATCATTGCCTTAATTTGGCACTCCTTACTGTTCTTCGGATTGTGATCAGCCAGTAAAGTAAGGTGTTGCCGATCCGGTGCAATGCTAGTTGTGCTTAGAGCTTTAAACGTTTGACATTCAAACCGATTATTTTGCTCATTTGTTTTTGACCCGATTGCTGTAAAATCGCGTCGGTATAAAAGTCGTGACTTCAATCCGTACGAAATTGAGATTAGTTTTAGGAAGGCTAAGTCTAAGGTCTAAAAACATGACTAAGCTCATGCTTCGGCTTAGACAGTGTTCCTTTCTACCAGGCTGAGGTAGGGGTCTTTTGGCCTCGTACAGGATCAATATAGTTGATTGAATTATTAAAAAAAGTTGTTCTTTCTTTAATTTGTTTGTTTTATTAAATATGTTCTTTCTTTCTTTCTATCTTGCACCTTTAATTTTTCTCTATGGTAAATTGAAGACGATATCGAATGTTATACCAAAGTTATAAAATCCATAAAATTATTCAAAAAAATACTAACCAGCTTATAGGGTATAGATTTTATTATGTTGGTACCCAAACTAAAAATGAATGCAAAAATTCAGCTCATTCGGAAACCGAGAAATATGTAAAATTTAATTCCTTAGTTGTTTTTACATAATTACAAGTGAAGCCAATAGAAAAAAACATATTAAAAAGGAGTGTTTATACATATATTTTTGGTCAGCTGTGCCCAGTGACATAAATAATGCAAAGTCAAAGAGCTTGTTTAACGAGAGAGTTATACGCTTATAATAATAGTTTTCAGACATTAAACTTTAAAATTTAGAGATGACAAACCATTAGTTTCGTCGGTAACAAAACACATACGTCTACGCTATTTCCGTTGCGTAGTTCTAAAGATAGTACCTAAGTTATATTTTCTCAGAAATTCTTATAATTTTATGTGTCGATATCAAAATGGAAAGTCCATACATGCTTTTCTCCTGCCTGGTTAAGCATAGTATTGTATGGTATGGTGTACCTAACCTCAAAGCAGACGGGCCTGCCAGGGCCACCGCCTGCCAGAGTTGCGGGTTGTTCCAAAGAGATACCCCGCCCCCGAAACGTAGGGCAATAGAAGGAACATGGGTGGGTTCTAGTCAGTACAAGACTGACACTCCTTCCCGCCGCGCCCAGAGCGGGGGAAGTTATTTGAAATGCTTTTCTGTTAAAAGATAGAATACAATATCGACTATCGATAAGGAGACTTCTCTATCATTTTCCTTTTTAAAATATTGATCACCTACCGAACAAAGCAATTAATTATATTGTTTTTTTTTTATATCAGCAAGTAGGTAATCGGAATGTTTACGATATACTTACTTTATCTACTATTTTGTTAAAATCCACTTATGAGACGTTTATGTGACGTATCATGACACTGAGTTTATCTATTATAATATTCATTATCTGTTGTGATCTAAATACGATTAGGTGCCACTTGCCAGCATAGTAACTGGCAAATCAGTAATTGATGGCGCCTAGAAGGGTGCATGAAACGTACTTCATAGATGATTATGCTCTTCTTCAAAGGGATTATATTTGCTGTTTATTGTCAGAACAATTGCCATTTGCATTTGCACGTAGACAGATATTTCTGTAGTGGGATATTTCGTTTTAAAGTTTGTTAGGTAGCGCTGGAGAAACTTCCTTTAAGCCTTAATAGGAAGTATATACGGGTAACCCAACTACAAGCATAAGCCCAAAAAATGAAAGCACCCAAAATCAGACAAATGTAGCATCGCGTTTTTTTTAACTTTCCCCAAACTAGGAATTTCTCCTGTACGGTCGGTGCAGTTACAAACATTAAAACTCACATACACAAATAGAGGGGATCCGTACGGGGATCGAACCCGCGACACGTAGCACAGCAGTCAAACACCCAGCCACTGCGCCAACCGTGTCGTAGTGTTGTATTTTATCCTCATACCTATTTGAAAGTTGACAAAGATTTTTGTTTGGACCTCAAAAGAGACCATGACCTCTAGGTTTGTTTCAGCTATTTCTATTCAGAGTAGTCCGGGACAAAACACCGGTCCTATATAGTTTTTAAAATTAAAAAGTGTTTGTAAAAACATATCATCATCATTTTCCTGCCCTTGTCCCATTCTATTTGGGGTCGGCGCAACACGTTTTCTTCTTCCATTCTCCCCTATCAGACGTCACGGCATCATTTACTCCTTTCTTCTTCATTTCATTCCTTACACAATCGATCCATCTTTTATTATTTGTAAAAACATAAACTTAAGCAAAATAAACATCATTTATCAAAGACAGCGAGGCGTTTTCTACAAAAAAACATCAATTTGATGAATGATTAAATATCCTACACCTATCAGTCATTCGCATCGTACAATTAGCCATAGACACGCATCATAATGTCTCATGACATTGGCTGGACATATGCAGACATGTTTGCCCATAGTCCTTTTACAAGTGAAGAAAGAACAATGTCCATTTTCCAGTTACGTTACGGCCGCCTGAGTTATAATAATACCTGACGTGGAATGACGAGCTGTATCCAATCCACTGTTATTGTACACAGGGCAGCACATCAAGCTATACGTACCCAGTATAATCTCACTTTGCTTTGAATAGATTTTCCATACAATTCGGGATCCGCATAAACTGGCTTTGTGTAGCTTGATTTTTCGCCTTGCCTACTACATAACTTGAAGATCATGCGGGTAACGTGAATGCGGGATGGTTTTATAAGACACCTGTTTCGTGTCGGACTATTTGTTACTTATTAGCTATGATTAGTTCGTTGTTAGGGTTGCGTATGTTTAGATTCCTGAACGATACTTTTGTAGTAGTAGGAGATCTATTACTGACGGAATAAGGTTTAGATTTATATTTGGGTTTATTTTCCAAAGGGTTTTCGCTTAGATTTTGGGGGTACTATTATTTATTCTGTGCCAGTTCTACCTAGGCTTTGTAGATCAGGTAGGCAGTCACTCCTGGTAAAACATTTCTATTCAGCTGCATCCGGTTAGACTGGAAGTCGACCCAAAATAGGCGGCAGAAGACTTCGCAGTTGATAACTTCCTTATAAAATAGTTTATATGACTTGTAACTTTAAACACTGAAAAGTATTCCAGTTTGACCTAATTATTATACTGAAGTATCTTCACAAAATCGGTACATTTCTTTGCTCATAAGCAAACAAAGTTCTTATATATAATTTAAACATAAGCACATAGTGTTATCCATTGTTGAATCTGCGTAACTCGTGGCTTCACAGCAAATATTGAATTACACTACTTAGCTAAAGTAGGCAGTCGGAAAATGAGGTTTTATTTACTTGATCAAACATTAGTTTCGTTCTTCTGAATACTTTATATCTTGGCTTATGTAACTACTGAAATAAATCCTTTTGATGTTTCCTTACTCCTTTCTGACGTATCGCGTGGTTTTTTCTTTTTACAAGACAAAGTATAGTACCAGAAAAAAAATAAAGTGTAATGGATCAATTGAAAAGAAATAAAGTTTCATGTAAATCATTTGATAATGACGATCTAAGCATTACGTCAATTACGGACTGCAGTGCGAACAAATCTGTGTTAGTGAATCAATTTATTTTGAAAAGAACTGGTAGGTATCTACCTAGGTATGCACATATTAAGATATAAAATATATACACAAGACAATTCTAATCAATGAGAGCCAATCAACAAAATAACAGTTCACCATGATCTTGAAGTACAAATATATTTGGTTTCCAATTGATCAAATGTGTTTCGTTAATGAATTCTATTTGCCACAATCTTCCTTATGTGAAATAAACTTTGAATAGTGGTCATGATTTTATAGCAATAACTATACTTTGTGTATGCTACTTATTAAGTACACTTCTTTATAACCCTTTCCGCCATTCTGAGATTATAGGTTTTATATTATACTAGCTTTCGCCCGCGGCTTCGCCCGCGTTAAATTTGGGGTAACACAGTTCCCTTGCGCCTTATTGATTTGTAATAGCAAAGCTAAGTTTTCCCTTTTCTTCCTTCTTTCTCCCTCACATCCCACTTTTTTCTATCTATGTACCAAAATTCATCACAATCGGTTTAGCCATTAAAGCGTGAAGAGGTAACAAACAAACAAACAAACTCACTTTCACTTTTATAATATTATTTATAATAATTTATAATATTAGTAAGGATTTGGGGTTGTTGGGGAGTTTGTTGCGTCGTTTCTTCACTTCCACTAAAACAATGGGATTTCTTTAAGAGAAGGCATTTAGGAAACTATTTTATACTTAGATCCAGCCTGTCCCTTTTTTGTCATTGCCCAGCGACACCCTAAACCGAGGCTCGTACCCCACAAGGACTGCCCTTAGCGTGTAGCCGCTTTTTTAAGTTTTTTGCCCTGCCTGGAGGCCTTAATCTCGAGGCACCCACAGCATTGTCCGGTTAAGCAAGCGACAATACCAAAGGTTAAACTGCGAGATGCCGTTTATAAAAAAGAGACAATTTTATGTAAAATTTCTATGTTAAATAAAATTACTCTTAATTTAAACTTTTCCCATTGGCTACGAAAGGAAGCAACAGATTATGTACCTCATGACCATCTTGCTTCAGACACCTTTATCTATACCTGAATTTTATTGGTGTCGAGGTAATAAAGATTTATGATTGATGCAAAAAATAACATGTTAACGTGAATAATATTCAAATGAAAAAAAATGGAACCATAAACAAATAAAAGTTATCGATTGTTTATCTTTAAACACGAATAGTTTTGAAATTATTTACAGCAACAGTAGTGGTAGAACACGGATAATCCTCACGCATTATTACTGAATTGAATGATAAAATCTATTATCATTTTTAACCTGCGTGTACCGTTTTGTGTAATTCTAACTCTATTGGTGTATATAAATCGTCTATGATAATAAACTAATCCAAATTTAGATCGACAAAACGAGCTGTGAAATCACATTATGAACTTAGTACAGAAAAGTGCATTATATCTGTTATAGTACTTTGTAATGCTGCTATTAATATTTTAATAATTGTGTTAAAATTAAATGAATGACCAATTAATTTAAAGAAATAATAAACCAATCAAAATAATAAACCATTTATTTCAGGTAACAAAGATCCATAATTAAATATTTTAACCAAAATATAAATACTAAAACATTCGTGTTAGTATATAAAACAACAAAATAAACATAGAATTTGCGACGCCAGAGCGATTAACAAAGGGTATTAATTTAGCTAATAAAATCGTCAAAAAGTACTCGAAAACCAAACTAAATGACTAGATTATTTTATTGAAAGCCAAAAAACCCATCATATTTTAAATGACGGTTAGTAGGTCCCGAATACATTATATGAATTTAAAAAAAGGTTGCAGAATGTCGTCTCGTCTCATATATCCAAAAAAAAAATAATGCAAGTGATTCTCGAAAGTTATAATATATATTATTATTGTTATTAGCTCATAGTGTGCCACTGCCAGGCAGAGGCCTCCTTCCATTTTTTCCACTTCCTACGGGTGCCCGTAGCCATCTTTCTTAAAACAGTCTTGGTCCTTCTAGTGGTTTTTCTCGAATAAATTAAAGTGTGTTTTAAAGTGATTTTATCTTAATAATTGTGAAAAATAAGTTAGCAGATGACAATGTAAAGTAACTTCTTTAAAACAAATAAAAATACAAATCTAATTAATAATTTGTCCGGTTCCACCTCTGTGTTGAAAAATAAACTTATCTGAGTATCAAATAATAACCTCCAAACAATAGCTCATAGGTATAATTACTGAAATACAATTAGTATTCTCGAAATTGTTTCCTATGCAGTTTTTTCCACGTATTTTTGTGAGATTACACCATGAAGGTATTTATTTCTGATGGAGATTTGGAGGTTGATGCAGTTTTTATCACACAACCTGCAGTTTAATAGACCTTTATTTTATTTATTTGGGATAATAAAACAAGTTTTTAATTATTCCACTATCAATCATTTTGCAGACATTTAGGACCTAACGAACATGGGAAAAACAGTAAATGATTTTGCATACTTTATGCAACAAACATGACAAGTCACACAAAAAATCATATAGTTAGTCAATTCAAAAACACTGTACGAGTTCACAGTTGGAATATTGCCAATGGTTATAATACTAATAACAAATCATTTAATTAGCAGTACTTGTAACAGCCAATTTGCTAAGTTTATTATTGAAAGATATAATTGCATTTTCATTCGTGGGTGTGAGATAAATGACAGACTAACTGTTATCGGTCATGTAAAGTGTGATGGCCAGACTCAATGTCAGAACAAACAAAATGCTAAAAGCGTATTTTTGTGACGTTGCTAAGTCAGTCGGCAAAAACCTTAAAAACAAATACCTAAGCTTAAATTAGGGCGGGTTAATAACGCTAAAGTGTGACTACAGTCATCATAAAATAAGATAATCGTTCATGTAATGATGTATTATTATTATTTGGAATTGTTCAGGTCTATAATTTTAGCTAATTAATAAAAGGTTGGGATTCCCGTCGACTATGAGTGTGTTCACTGACCGATGTCGACGTTGCTTTGACTAATTTTAGATTTTTCTAGAAGGTAATTGCTTCTACAAATCTTCATGAAAAATAAAAATATAATGAGTTTAATGACTGCCTACGTTCTTTGTAAAGTCACTTGGGAATTTTCTGTTGCCAAAAAAGGGTGAAACTTCATCGCTTTACTGATAGAGCAACGGTAAATAGGTACAATGAAAAACCTTACAATAAGTAATATCTGAACCATATATAACGAACTGAAAACTACAAGCTCACTTGTTATTTCAACTTCGGCCATCAATTCATCTCAGGGGCAGTAGGAAATAAACCATATATAATGGAGGATGCCTAATGCAATTACTCAAATGCGAATTGAAGTACCGGAATCTGAAGTTCTGCTCACTGTGGTAGATACACCTAATGGCTACATTGATTTATCACAAGCTTTGGCTGGATTAGCTCACATCCATCAATTCATTGATAATGAATATTGAACGAAATGAAAGGTTGATATTGAAGTATCAAGTACGGATCTATATTGTTGATTCAACGTCATAATTGTTCGATGATTTTGGAGTTGGTACCTTATTCCAAGCAACAATTTTGCTTTTTAATACAGCCGATGGTATTTTAATAATAGAGAAATGAACTCTTGGTACTTGGTAGTAAAGAAATATTGCTTCAATTATAATTTAATATAATTTTGTTGATGTTCCTTGGATCTGTCGTTTGATAGAGCACGTTTTATCGTATTCAACGCAATCATCACATCAAAATGAATTAAAGAATACGATACTGTTTTGTTTAGAAATTCTGACAGGGTAAAATATTTAATGAACGTATGCTCCATGAAGATGCATAAATAGTGCGACATTTTTTGGAAATGTTCTTAGCTTGTTTCATCTCCAGATAAGATTTTGTTAACTTTTTTTGCCGAAAATTTTACCTAGTCTGTTTAATTTTAGATTTTTCCACCAAACGTGCCTTTTCAGATACTATGAAACAAATTCCTAATTATGTGAGGGTTAAAAATATCGTTTAGCGAACATAGTATTCACTCCAAAGTGTGATTGCAGATGTAGAATCCGGTGAAGCAGGAGCTGAAGTGAAGGCAGAAGGGCCCGTACCCCGGGTCGCTCGGCCAGCACCTCCGCAGGGTAAGCGCCACGCATGGCATGAGGGGCTTACCACACTGTGACGTCACTTTTCTATAGATGGGAATTTGAATTTGGAAAAAAGAATGAAATTCAAAAATATAGGTGGCGGTCCTGATTACAAAACTGCATTAATGAAATCACGTAGGTATTCAATGATGCGTTCTACGATCATACACCAAAGTTAGTTTAAGAAGTAGCAATACATATCAATGATTTTTTTTTCTAAGCGGCTCAATCTAAATTAATATGTTTTTTTTATTTGAAAACGTTGCTGCTCCGCACTAGGAATTTCTTCTGTGTCGTGGGTGCGTTTACAAACATTTAAAATCAACTCACAAACACAACCATTGATAATTGTGGTAATTTTCTTTTACAAAGATGACGAATTAGTAAGTCTGTAAGACTGGCGTAGCTTAAGCCAAAATCATCTTTATCCACACCGTGTAAAATAAAAATGAAGGCTAGCATAACTGGCTAAAAAGATTCAGAGAAATAGAAGATTTAATAACTTAGAATTTATGTTCTATTTTGTATGGTCGTAGAAAGAGTCATAAAATCCTTGATTTAATTTAATGTAGCGTCTTCAGCGCCATCTAGTATTATTGGCATGTGGTACCCACTAAGATGATGTAGCATGGGAAATCACTTCATACACATCAGAGCACCCTCACTATATTTATATTTTTATGGATAAGCAGCTTTTCATGTCATGTTTGTCGCTGGCACTATTATTTATTTTTATTTAATTTGTTCTTCTATTTAGTAGTAGTATTTTTTGGAAATTTGTGATGTCGTTTTTATTTGTGACTGTCCGTATTGGGTACTTTTAGTTGTCGTTTTAGTGTTTTTTTTTTATTATAATAGTTGTAGAAATTCGTTAGAGCTTTTACAAGTTTGGGATCTATGGTATTTTGTTGTGCCTTCACTTGTTTTATTTGTAGATTGATGTCTTATTTTAAATATAGAATAAAAAACATACACATTCATCCCTATCTTAGGGCCTTATCATAGTAGCGAATTGCGAGCGTCTTCAAAGCGAAGCGGGCGCGCAACGAATACGTTACGGACGCGCAACGAACACGCCGCGCATGCGCTGCGAATTCATTGCGGACGCGCAACGAATTCGCCGCGAATAGCACCGTGGACGTACGTTACTGAGTGTATTTTGCGTCGTTAACTTGCTACAAACACGCGACGAAAACGTTGCGAATTTGCCGCACGTCCGCGACGTCTTCGCTGAGCAGCCGCGGCGTGTTCGCGACGCATTCGCTGCGCGCCCGCTTCGCTTTGAAGACGCTCGCAATCCGCTAGTATGATAAGGCCCTTAATGATATGTAGAATACCTTACTTTATATTACCTGAGGTAAAGAATGATTTACACCAATGGTATGTTAAGAGCGCACGCGCCGTGCATTTAAAACAATGATATCACTGGAAAAACTAATGTACAAACGGTACCACAACAAGCTGTACATATCCAGTATAACTAGACCTCTCTGCTTTGTATGAGATTCCCGTACAATAAATAATTAGCGTAAACTGGTTTTGAATACATTGATTGGTCGTCGAGTGTACGCGTCTAATGCACTGACTTACATTACAATACTTATAAATAATTTCATTAATTAAAAATACTGTCAGAGAATCTTCTAGATTCAAGATGTCTGTTGCTCCCATTAGTTTTCCTTAGCCTTATATTTTTTATTTATTTATCTCAGCACTTATTTATTATATTAACTGTTTCTACTTAAACGTTAATAAACGCATTGTATTTGCTTTTATAGTTACTGCTACAAGAGTTATAGAAATATATACATATTTCTATAACTCTTGTAGCAGTAACAGTAGGCCTACAATGACATCTTAAAGCAGAACTTATTCCACTGAGTTAAAGAGATGGTGCTAGACACCCTGTATAGCTCTGTCTCTTTCCCTCAGCGGAATATGTTCTGCTTTAACACGTCATGGTAGGGTAGCTGGACTTTATTTATGATAGGAAGTTCAATATTTGAAATTATTTGTTTTACTATAGTTAAGGTAGTTTGCATAGTCTTTTCGACAGGTTACTAGTAACAGTAGTAACTCGTTCGTCCGTCTACTGACGACCGTCGTGTAGAAGGCGCGTTCGTAACCCACGCATGCCTACAAGAGATGTCAGCAAGGTAAAGGGGCCAGTCAGGACCACTGCCCGCCGGGGATGCGAGTTGTTCGAAAGACTACCCCGACCCCGGAACACAAAGAGCAAAAGAAGGAACATGGATGGGTTTTACCCAGTAAAGGTCTGACATTCCCACCGAAGAAACTAATTGATTATTTCACATGCGGATAATAAACCATAGTCTTCGAAATTAGTCAGTGGTCCGACAGGTCTATTGTACATACATCAGTAATTACGTCGATACGAATAACTTTCTACTAACAACCACCAATTAATCTATTACGGTTGAAGTTTCATGCATCCATGTTTTTTTTTTGTCCATCGATAAGCGTTTTGGCAGATCGAATTATAACTACAGCCCGACAATCTAAATTCAACTTTGTTTTGTTGCTAGTTAAGGTGTTTATTGCGATGTTAGTTTAAATGAGTGAAAGGACTATCAGTCGTGAAAGCCTTCCGTCTCCCTTTCGCCGCGTACTTTGTGTAAACTTCGTATTATGTATTCTCATTGTGTATGTTATTATGTCATTTGATGAAACGGATGCACTTTTGGGATGAGCGGATTATGGAGATGACACTGAGATTATTAAGGAGGTTGTATACCTACGTCTAAATGCCACTACGTGTAGTTTCCACTAGCCCGACCCTACAGCAGCTGGGTGTAGGCCTCTTTTTTAAAAGCCTGCTTTTCACTATGAGATATAGTAAACTAGCTGTTGCCCACAAGTTCGTCCGCGGGTCCGTTGAAATGTAACCCAAGGTAACATAGTAAAGAACTAAAAAATATTTATTTGTCGTAAAATACGACGAGCACACAATAGTACTGAGAACAAAAATATTTTATGTGTTAATTCATGTTAAAAACTATCTGCACGTTTCCCCCTATTACATGCCAATTTCACCCAACTCCGTTCAGTATTTACATGAAAGACTAACAAATATTCAGACACCTATCCTCCCTATCATCATGTCTGTATCAATATTAGCAGGATTATACGCAAAAAATATTTCTGCCCATTTCAGCTTCACGACCAATCCTTCATCTTCCAGTCCTTGGACTCGTCTCGGTCACTGCCTTTCTGCAGCCGCCTCTGTTGTTTTTGGTATAAAAGCAACGAATGAAAATAGTTATTTTATTTCCTTTTAATTCTCTCTACCCTGAGCACCGTATAGTCCCAACTTTGTATTTATCTAGCTTTGACCCCAAAGCTTATTCATCGGCAGTGTTTCAATAGAGGCCCGAGGCGGAAAACTCCATAGACAAAAAGTACACAAGTTCTCCACTATCTTAATATACTATATGTATATAATTCTTCTGTAAGTGTGTATGTCACTGAACTTCTCTCAAACGACTGGACCGATTTTGATGAAATTTTTTGTGTGTGTTCAAGTTGATCTGGGAATGGTTTCGATTCACAATTTTGTCCGGCAGATGGCGCTGCATCGCATTTTTTTGTAAATACGTAGCGAAGCACGTACCGGGCCGCTAGTCTTCTATAAAAAGGCATGTTAAATCGAATAGCTTTTTATTCAGTCAATGCAACTCCCAATTTGGAGACTTCTTTTATAAACCACTAGCTTTTGCCATGCCTTTTTTATTCCCCCTGTCTGTAAAATGTGTCTCTCCATTGTTTCCATTCTTCTCTGATTTCTATCTTTCCTTTTACTTTCTTTGATTTCTTTGCTGAGTTTTGCTATTAGTTTTCGTCTGTCTGTAGTGTTTTTTCCATTTATTAGATCAGCTCTTTGATTAAGAAGGTTAATAGTTTTGTCAGACAACCACTTGTTAGATAGGTCTTTGCTACTACTAGTCCCTTGCTGAATAGACGTTTTTATTGATCCTTCTAACCAGTTGTATTTTTCTTGTACGTGCATGTTTGTTGATCTTTTATTGTTATCCATAAGTTTTGGCGTAATGAAGTTGGCTATTTGGGCTATTTGGTATTTGGTCGGTTTTGTGTTCATCATATTACTTCTTGGTCTTGGGTTTTTTGGCGGAGTTGTCAATAGTTCAGCTCGAATCATTCGATGATTGGTATTGAAATTGAAATTACTTATGACTTGGACGTTTGAGAAATATCTGCTTTTACTGGTCAGTATAAAATCTATTTCGTTTTTTACTTTCCCATCTGGGGATACCCAGGTCCACATTCTACTGTTTTTCTTCTTGAACATGGTGTTTAAGACTCTCAACCCATTTTCCTGTGCAAAGTTTATAAGCTAAGGAATAAAAAAGGCATATAAGGAGCTAAATAACAAAAAAGACTGGATCGTGCAAATGAAAGACAATAATAGACTAAAAGAAAACCGAAGGCAAGGAATATTAGAAATCGCTACATCCTACTACAAGAAATTATATGAAAGTACTACAGTGGAAAAAGAAATAGAATTGTTAGAGATCTCATCCGTACCCAATATCATGGAGGAAGAAATAGAATTTGCTCTAGAAACCCAAAGGAACGATAAAGCTCCAGGACCAGACGGGATAAGCAACGAAGTACTAAAACAAGCGAAACAGATAATAACACCTATTCTGAAAGACATCTTCAATGATATTATGAACTCCGAAACTATTCCACAGCAATGGACTAAATCTAATATAATTCTTCTGTACAAAAAAGGTGATCAGTACGATATCGGAAACTACCGGCCCATAAGTCTGATGTCCAACCTGTACAAAATATTTGCAAAGATTATACTCAAGCGAATAGAAGGAAAACTCGATGAAGAACAACCAATAGAACTGGCAGGTTTTAGAAGAGATTACTCGGTACTTGATCATATCCATACTGTTAGACAAATTATCGAGAAATATGGGGAATATCAACTGATATACTATCTAGCATTTGTCGACTATAGTAAGGCATTCGGCTCTTTAATACATTCAAATATCTGGGAGGCATTAGGAGAACAAGGAATAGAACAAAAATATATAAGACTGATTAGGAATGTATACAAAAACAGCTCGGCGTGCATTCAGTTAGAAAAGAAAGGAGTGCCATTTAAAATACAAAAAGGAGTAAGACAAGGAGACCCTCTCTCTCCAAAACTTTTCTGTGCTGTTTTAGAAAAGATCTTTAGAAGCTTTGAATGGAAAAATCTGGGTTTAAACATCGATGGCCGTACTATAACACACTTAAGGTTTGCCGATGATATTGTGTTATTCGCAAAAACGCCAAGAGACCTTAATATAATGTTAAACGAACTAGCATCTGAGAGCGGAAAAGTAGGACTTAAATTAAATCCTGAAAAAACCAAAGTAATGACCAATGGCAATAAAAGCAGCATTAAAGTAGGCGAGGCACAGATTACCTATGTTGAAGAGTACATATACCTAGGACAGCTGATATCACCTAAAGACAACGTAGCTAAAGAAATTGATAGAAGGATATCAAATAGTTGGAAAAGATATTGGAGCCTAAGGGAAGTAATGAAAGACAAAAACCTCAACATAGCAATAAAAAGCAAATTATTCAACGTCTGCGTTCTACCAATTCTAATCTATGGAAACCAAACATGGGCAATAACAAAAAATATAACAAACAGAATTGCCATTTGCCAACGAGCAATGGAGAGGAGCATGCTGGGAATAAGGAGGAGAGATAGAGTAAGAACCATCAACGTGAGGAAAAAGACCAAGATACAGGACGTTACTCTAAAAATAAAAAGGCTAAAATGGAAGTGGGCCGGACACATGATCAGAGGAAAGGATAAATGGAACAAGATTATAACACAATGGTACCCAAGGGAAGGTAAAAGAAAAAGAGGAAGACAACACAAAAGATGGGACGATGATATCAGACAGGTTGCTGGAAAAACATGGAGTAGAGTAGCTCGAGAGAGGTCAGAATGGAGTAGGTTGGAGGAGGCCTTTGCCAACTGGCAAACGGATTTACAAAAAATAAAGAAGCACCAAATATGCGAAAAGTTTTAATTGTTTAAAATAATTGTTAAATTTATTGTAATAGTATTAGTAGTAACTGTATTTGTTTTCCGAATAAAAAGGCTTATTATTATTATTATTATTATAGCTTTTGCCAGCGGCTTCGCCCGCGTTAAATTCGGGGTAACACAGTTCCCCTTTCCTGATTTGCAGGTACCAGCTACCTGTAGTTTTTGCCCTAGCGCCTTATTTATTGTGTCTCTTTCTCCCTCACTATTCAATCTAAAAATTAGCCTATGTCCGTCTACAGGGTCCCAATTATCTCTGTACCAAAATTCATTCAAATCAGTTTAACAAACAAACACACTTTCGCTTTTATAATATTAGTAAGGATTAATCAAAAAATTCGTCCCGTCTGTCATTGTTTATAAACAGCTAAAGGAAGCGGGATCCGTCACCCACGCAATAATCTATCCAATTGTCCCATAGATCAGCAAACAGAATTTATTTTGACATTTCCTTTTCAAAGACCACCCACAAAGTTTAACCGCTTAGATGAACTGGGTGTTTCCTGGGTGTTGGTGATTAAATTAGTTTAAGTTTATTGTTTAAATTGGAGTGATGATAGCCCGACTATTAATAGACATCTAGAATAGGCAGTGGCGGCGTAGCATAGGCTGGCACCCGGGGCGACTTTCTATTGAGCACCCTCAAAATAAAACGACAAAATATACTAAACGCATCGGGTCATTGTAGATCTTAAGGAAGATTTTATTTACAAAAATTTTAAGCAACTTCTTATACACCATTTTCTTTTGCCCCTGCAACACAAATGCTTATAAAAAAGCTGGTAAGAATGTAGAAGCTACAACTCTTGTATCGACGTTTTCCTGCTGCTGTTAGCGTCTTCGAGTGTTTAGGTATACAAGTTTCGCAATAGTATTCTTTAGTGATTTAACAGCATCTTATTGAGCACTCCATCTGCTTTATTTTTGCCCCCATACGCCTGCAATTTTCATTAGAAATTCTCATCAATGTGTGGATGACGAAAAAAATAAGTTAACCCGTTTCTACTGTTCTGAAATATTATGAAGTAACATTCCCGGAAGAGAGCACCCCACATAAATTTAGAGCAATCGATTAGCATAAACATCGCTTTCAGCTTGTGTTCTTTAATTATTGCTTGTACACCCATCATGAATTCTTCTTCTTGTTTGACTGCAGTCTTTCCAGATATAGGGAAGAAACCTAGAAATGATTCCTTCACTTCAACTTGATCGCCTTAAATTTGATAACATAACTCATCAGTAGCCCTACTATGACCTCTTAAAGCAATTCTTATTCCGCTGAGGGAAAGACACAGAGCTATACAGGGTGTCTAGCACCATCTCTTTCACTCAGTGGAATAAGAATTGCTATAAGATGTCATAGTAGGCCTTCTGATCTAGATGTGATATGTCTGAAGTACTATCGAAAATAATTCCAAAATATTGAACTCATTTTGAATGTCTTTGGACAAAAATCTACCCGTTTACTTTTTAGCATGTTCAATTCTTAGGTTGGTCTTTGAGTCGCCTTTTAGTTTTCAAAAAAAACTAAAAGTCGACTCAAAATGGCACTCCACTTTTTTTTTTCTTGGTCTTCTAACATTTTAATAGTCATGGTCGATAGATTCTTGCAGCCTCAATCCATTTCAAGATTTTCCATTTTTCAAAACAGGAGAATAGGCCTTAAGAATTCGTTGTGTTCAGACACTTGTCTTAAGGGTTTAGTTTCTACCATGAATTAAATCCGTTGACGAAACTCTGTTTTGTGAACAATGAAATGGTGCGTAAGTTTGCAGCAAAAACAGCATTATTATTATTTATTTTATTATTTTATTTGTTTACTGGATAGTTATCATCCATTTTCTGAGTATTTTTTCTGTATTATATATTTATTTTATTAAACGTTGACAACGTTTAATAAAATCATTCTGAATGGAAATTTTTGATCTTGCCTTTAGTGTTGTCTTCAGATCTTTGGACAGTATCTACTAATGAGCCGATTCTGCTTCGATAGGATTCACTTCCCGTTTTAACAATTCTAACTCTCAAATCATCAAAAAAAAATATTTTTATTTTACATAGGCCTACATGGGCACTTATAAAACGTCGAGAAAAGATGCACGGTTCGGGTTGGTCGTTTCCAATGGAGAAGAACCGGGAAGAAACTCCATGGTTACTCTTTTAAAATCATTTAGTTTTACAATGTTGTTGTTACAGCGTTAGCACTTAAGTATGAGAGAACAGCGTAGGCCCGAAAATAAGTCATTGCTTACTTTACAAAAAGTAAAATAAAATAATACGTTCATCAGGCGTGTTAGTCAACGACCAACATCGAAACGAGTAATGTCATGCAGCTTTTTTTCATCGTTTTCAATTTGCTTGGATTCTGCTTCATTGTCTCTATTCAGTGCTTTTTTAACCGTATTCAAAAAAAGGAGGAGGATTAGGGTTTTTTTGTGGATGTTCACCGATTACGCAAAGACGCCTGCCTGGACCCTGGATATAGGTTATACTTTCCAGGTGGCCCTATATCAATTTCATTTATATTGCTTTGGTAGTTTATGAGTTATCGTCTACAATATATATTTAAATACTCTATATGGATGATTTGCTAATCGTTTAGTAACAATGGAAAATGAATACTCGTTAGAAATTATGTATGATATATCATTATCCCATAACTAAAATTTTCTTGGTGCTAATCTCCACCTTCTTTCATCTTGAGGGTTATCAAGATTGTTTCAATGTCACTTTCAACACCCTGCTGTGGTGTATTTGATACCAGAGAAGCCGAAGGTGCTACGTCCTTCAAAATTGATTCAGATAATGATTCCCTTGTAAATTAAATGATCACATCATAGAAACAATAACACTGGCTCACAGACCAACTGTCTGTGATTGCTGTGATTGCTTTGATTGACACATCAACAATTTGCCCCTGCCGCCCGCGCCGACCTTGTGCAGATGCGCCAGTGGCTACTAATCTGCTCGATTGGCTTGCCAGTCCTTTGTCACCCCTAGATGCTTGGCACCCGGGGCGGACCGCCCCCACCGCCCCCCCCCCTTACGCCGCTACTGAGAATAGGAACAAGTTACTAAGCGCTTCCTCTGACTCGGAAAATGACGGATATAGGCCTATAAATGAGAGAAGAAATGATCGTTTAAGCTTTTAGCAGGAAACGGTTGGCTATTACAAGCCACTAAAATAATGTTCACAAAAATACCTATACATAATTTAAATTGACAGCAGACCGTCACGTGAACAGTTCAAATTCTCTTTTTGAAATTCGAATGTCGAATATTAAAAAAAAAAGAAAATTAGCGCCGATTCGAATTTCGAAACAAAAAAAAAAAGATTTTTAAAAGTAAGTAAAACAGAATTATTTCAAAAACGGAATGGAGGCTCCAAAGCGCCTGACCACAACGCGTGGATTTATCAATTTGTCCCGCGGTTTTGGCACGATCTCATGTACCGAGCATTTTTAAAGGTTACTGATTGGAGTCATTAGACCAATGGTTGAACTAGAGAAACTATTTTTAGTTAACACGATTAATTAAATGTCAAATAAATAGTGATTAGTGACGTAACAACAATGTTAACAATGTTGTTATTAAATGGCTCGTTGTAATTGTAATACTTCCTTCACTTAGTTCAGTTAACACATTAAATTTTTGACGGCGTATCCAATGTGAGTACCTATTTTTAAATAGTAGCTAGTTAGTCGTAGACACGTTATATTATTTCATTTATATGGCTTAGAATATGATAAAACTTTCCGACATAATATAGGTTTATCATAATAGGTTGTAGATATTTATATTGTGTATCGGTAATTTTGGTGTACAATAATGTATGTCATCTATCTCACCGTATAAAAAACTCGCGGAATCTAATTAATCGTATTCAAAATTTCTATATGACAAACCATTCAAACGTCAACAGTATCAAATCAAGTTTATCAGTCCAAGACGACATGCCATCACTATGATTGACATCCTAACGGTTGATAACTCTCAAAATTAATTACTAGCGCCATTTTAAGATGAATTTAATGTACGCGCAAAAAATCGAGCTACTCACTACAGTGTAATATCATAGTTAATAGGAACACTTGAGGTAATGTACTGCAGGCCACAAAAAATGGGCCATTGGCCCGACGAGTCTCAAAAATAGAAGCAGTGACTCAGAGTATTTTTGTCGAGTACTTATAACCTTTGAAATGTTTTTTATTTGTTTTGCTGGTACTTTCATGGTACATGGTATTAAATTTTAAAAAACTGTTATCCGATAAAACTGAAAGACATTGTAGACACAAGTCAACATACAGTTTCATAATTTTTTTGCTGAACTTTGTCTCATCGATAATACAAAATATGAGACTGAAATATTTAAAATGAGCGTTAGATAATAACTAAGATAATTTTGGAAGTATGTTATCGTACAATATATACCTACCTATGTAGTGTAATCCACATGTAATCCATTAGTGATATGCATGAAAGGTGTCACTGGTTTCACCTAATTTATGTAGGATTTTTATCAACATTGCTATTAATACCTATTAATAAAATATTCCACGTCGCAATAACGTGTATTAAATAAAACTCTTTACTGCGTTCTGTATCTAAAATAAACCTTGTTGTGAATATTTTTACAAGACTAACGTTTTATAAAAATATTCACGCTATAGTTTAAATGTACCCAATTATAGTTTTTCATATGTTTCTTTAATGTACTAAGATATATCTATACTAATAATATTTTAAAGAGAAAGATTTGATTGTTTGTTTGTACCGAAAAAATTCCGAAACTATTGGTTACAACTACTACTTTTAACATATTTTTCATCAACAAAGCTAAATTATCAGTGATGTAACGTTGGCTATTAGGCATAGCTGGTTTGATATCAAAAACACAAACAAACAGACAGATAGACAACAAAATGATCCTATAAGAGTTCCGTATGTTACTTCAGAGGTATGGAGCCCTAAAAATGTAGAGAAAACCCAGTAAGGACTAAAAATAAACTTTAGTAGGCTACATATTACAATTTCTTCATACATCTTGCCTGTTGGTCCAGTGGTTAGTAGCCCTGACTGCTGAGCCGGAGGTCGTGGGTTCGATTCCTACCCAGGACAAACTTTGTGTGATGAGCATGATTGTTTGGTCTGTATCTGGGTGTGATTTATCTATAATATGTATGTATTTATAAATTATATAAGTATGTATATCAGTTGTCTGGTTACCATAACACAAGCTCTGCTTAGCTTGGGATCAGATAGCCGTGTGTGAGTTGTCCCAAGATATTTATTTATTTATCTTTCTCGAAATTTGAAAACAAAAAGATAAGAAATTTTCTGGTTCAAAATAAGTTTTACTTAATAAAATACCAAATTAATTCTTTGTCTATCCGTAAGCAATACAATTGAGATCACTTTCATTTCCCATTGGTAGTCAACAAAATAAATCCTTTATTTTCAGTTTCACACAATAGCGTCAATGTCAATTTTTTTAGATTGTCATTAGAGACGTCACCCACTTAATTTTAATAGTTTTATTCAATTTATTATTGGCAACAAAAATCTATCATATTATATTATAAATAGAATTGTGTAGTATAACTGGTTAGTAATAAAAATAAAAATTGCCAGACGAACACGTCCATCTCTACCGGAAAAGAAAGTCGTTACCATTTAGTTCAGAAAAAAAAAGTTTTAATAAGGAATACGATTTTATACGTCTATGTTAGACGATAAATTTCGTCCCACACTGTACATAAACAGTTGTACCATGTCAAATACGGGTAGTTAGCTGAATCCGGTAAGACTGGACACCGACATAGTTGAGAAAAGGCTAGACAGATGATGATGACCGTTCATGGCTAGGTATAATAGTTGACGAGGACAGGGATAATATTTGACGAGGACAGGGTACCGGGGTGCCCGATATACCAGCTAGTTAGTATGTAAGGCTAGCAACTAGCAAATATAGTTGGTTGGGTACTAACTGTTGATACTACTACTGGTGTCTCAATAACTCTGGTTATTGTTATGATTCTGGACAAATGGAAAATGTCTAGTGATGATATCTCCTGCCGAGGCAGCGGGTTGTTCGAAAGACGTATCGCGGCCCCGAAACACAAAGATCAAAGGATGGAATATGGATGGGTCAGTACAAGTCTGATACTCCATTCCTCTCAGCCCAAAACGGGAAAAACAGAACAAATATCTAGATGTCTAATCGAAAATAAATCAGTCTTTTCATTATAGTAATCACATGCAAGATTCTCGAGCAAAGCAGGCAACTAGCCATTAATAAACAGTTTTAAATGACTTGCAAATTATCGATCGACTCTAAACAAAGACTACAAGATGAATGAATGGAAATGTATGCCAAACAGCCATACACGGATAGACTGCATTAATGAAACTTAGAATCGCAAATATCTTGAATGTATAATATGTAGATAATGTATTTTGGATTTTAATGGAGTGATGAAATGTGTAAAACTTTCCTATTTGTTGTATAGGTTTAAGTTTTACGGCCTTTCCTGTTTTTTGGAGGAGCACGCTCTGAAAGGTATTAACTTCATAAATAATATTTAACTGTAAAATTATTTCCCCAATCCTTATTATTATTAAAAGCGAAAGTGAGTTTGTTTGTTTGTTACCTCTTCACGCTTTAAAGGCTAAACCGATTTTGATGAATTTGATAGTTGGGAACCAGGAGACGGACATAGGCTATATTTTTTAAAGAGTGGGTTATGAGGGAGAAAGAGGAACGAAACGGGAAAACTTAGCGTTGCTATTACAAATCAATAAGGCGCTACCGAATTTAACGCGACCGAAGCCGCGGGCAAAAGCTAGTATGAGAGATAAATAAGAGCTACTTGTTCGGTTGGTAGCTTTTCTAAAAGTAGCAACTATTATAATAAATCTAAACACTAGAACTGTGACAAATGCTAAGAAAACGATCCTATCTTTAAACTTTACCTCAGAATATTCTGGGTAACAATTATAATTGTGTTTTCTGTCATCGTTTTAGAGGAAATCCATGTGTTTTGAAGTGACCTTGTGTGACTTTAAACACGTGCTGGAAAGTCCACCGAGGACCGTGCCAACTGTAATCGGACAGTGCGATCGGTAAAAAGAAACATAAACAAAACATTCTATTTACTGTCGCCAAATTTTTATATAGACGATATTGAACCTTATTGGATTGAAAATTAAGAAGACAACGTTTTTGATGATGTATAGAGTTATAGTGGTTATAAAAATCGTCGTGAGGTTTAATTTTTGCATGAAACGAAATCTTTAAACGTTCTTCATTCTTAGAATGTGTTTGTAAACGAGGGTATGCGAGATAAAGTTTCGATCTTTCTTGGGAAACTGACGTATCTACGAAATACTTGATTCTTGAAACTTTTATTAATTTAAAATCTTGTTGAGGAAAAGTTTTGTTGCAAGGGAAGTCTGATTTTTGATGATCAAATGAAATGAGCCGAATTATTTGTGAATAGCAAATGTTTTCTTGCTAGGTTGATCGATCCTAAACAAATAGAGATTCGTTCTTTAGAATGACGTAGATTAACTATACCAAAACAAATCTAAATATACCTAATTAGAAAAACAATTAGGTCAAAGGAATAATTAACAACATTATCAATAGCCGTTATTTTTTTCAAACTGTAAAAAAACAACGCCATGTATTACGCGCATACAGGATGTTACAGTACACGTAATTTGTCATTGTTTTAGTTTTTTAGCGGCTCTTTGTTCGGCCAGTATCGACGACTGAATCGTAATGCCATGCTAATGAGCGGGTCAACGCCTGTTATTTGCGTACCAGAGATGTTTCATTGTTATATAAAATGGGGGTCACAGAGTAGTAGTCTGTAGAAGGTCCAGTTCGAAGCAGCGTCAATTGCTGAGCCTTTTCCTAACAATGAGCTAAATACCAGTATATTAGGTGGAGCGACTGTCTATATGAGCTCCACTACCCTTTAGAAATACTGGTTGTTAAACTTTCGGGTTACAACCTACCTATAACTACTGTCAATGGCTTAAAAAGAACGGGTAGTACTGATTGTTTATCGAGCTTTTTCGGAGGAAACTCGGTATTTATGTAATGGGTGGTCACCCATCTACGGATCATGGACGAACTTAGGCAAGTGCGGTTTAACTTTAAGATCGATACGAGCATGTTATTATTCAGCTAAGCTCCAGCTCAGGTGACGTACCGCTTGCTCTTTTAAACCTCAAATAACACTCAAAAGTTTTTGAGTTGAGAGTACTCCGGAACTCTTTCGAACAACGCCCAACCCCGGATAACCTCTTGTTTAGACGATGTTTTATCAAAACCATAAACATATCTGCATAAAGGCTTAGAAAAAAGAAGTTATATAAGCAATAGAAGGAAAAGTATAATTGATATTTAAATTTTACCCTAGATAGAGAGTCAGCCATTTATATGTTTCCTTTTACTTTAAAGAGACTTGGCCTACTGTCTATGGTTACTCTGTGGCTTTATCTCAATCCACCATTGCTTCTTCGTACATTGTATACTTCTTTCTAATTTAGTTCGTGCTCAGTTAATCATAGGTTTCTTATTTACACCCACGCCAGTAATTGCAGCCTTATGTAACGATTCTTTTACTATTTTTAAATTATAATTTTTTAACTGTTATTTTCTAATAACTATTTTTTTATTGTTCATAATTGTCTTTGTACCGTCTTCAATTCTACGATACGAAGATAATTTTATTTTGTTTCGAGTAAATGCTTTCTAACGGTCAAAGACATCGATGTCATTTCTAAATGCGTGGTATTGGCTTGTGGTCACATTCCTAGTATTCTGATGAATACGAACATTTGTTGGGCGCCTAATATAAATATTTTCCTCTAATTTGTTGCGCATGCGCCGTATTGGCGCCATCCTGATTCCCAATTTTATTGTCCATGATATCAATTCTGTCAAATTCTTCACATAACATAGCATTAAACACCATTTGGCACGTGCCACAACAATTTTAATTTTTCCTGTCAACGTCATACAGACGCCAAAAGATCCTTGCAGTGTTCATCGCGTTTTATGTCAAATGTGTACTATTCACGGCCCATTTTATTATACAAACAATTTATAGTATCCATTATGGTGGCGAATGTAGATTGACATGATAATAGCTCAATTTTCTCCGTCGCAAAACAAACTGGTAGGAAATTACGTGTTGTTATTCTGTTTGCGTGTATCACTGTTGTGCTCAGCTGTACAGATGCATGCGACGGACGCCGAATGTTTCGTTATTGCTGTAGCTGGTGTAAGGTAGAGGCGGAGGCGGGGACGGCCGCGGAAGCTGTAGCGACTTATGATTTTTAAAGTAGCTAAGCCATAATATGCTTTGTCTTCGGTTTTTTTACTTCAGTGCTATTACTTATACTTTCTTTTTAATTTTCATAAATGTAAAATCTAATTAAAACCAAAACAATTAAAGATTAACTTATTAACTCATGAAAATATGATGTCTTGAATTGTAATAATTAGACCCAATAGTTAATCATATAATTGGTAAGATTTGCAATGCCCTTACAAGGTGCTTGTCCTAATAACTTTTAGTTTAATTGCTATTTCGTAATACGGCATAAATGACGTAGCAACAATAAACGCACTTGTAGTATGGAACGTAGGCTGCCCGCTACGCTCGTAGCGGCGTGTGCTACGCGTAACCTGAAGCGCCTGACCTTACCCCACGATTACGCATTTACTTGCGTCTCGCAACCTACCAGCTTGTAGTAACAAAATTTCAGCATTCACAGTGTCAGCATGTTTTGTATTTTATTTAATGACAGGTACATAATTTAGTTTGATTCGTTTACGACCCAACAACACATTTGTTAAGTGAATATTTCAGACTTTTGACATAACATAGAACAAACAGTATTTGTTATACATATAAATACTAGCTTTTGCCCGCAGCTTTGCTCGCGTTAACTTCGGTAGCGCCTTATTGGTTTGTAATAGCAACGCTAAGTTTTCCCGTTTCGTCCCTCTTTCTCCCTCATATCCCACTCTTTTAAAAAAAAATAGCCTATGTCCGTCTCCTGGTTAGCAACTATCTCTGTACCAAAATTCATCAGATCGGTTTAGCCATTAAAGCGTGAAGAGGTAACAAACAAACAAACTCACTTTCGCTTTTATAATATTAGTGAGGAAGTAAGGATAAAATCACCGAGTTTTCAAACAAAAATAAATTGAAATATTAGCAATATCCCATAGCTTGTATCTTGTACCATCCTCTAGTCTCAAGGCTACACGTTACCTTGTTCGACACACTCCTCGCCACTGCCAACCGTGAAGGTTTAGGTTACCATCAGTTGTTAGTTGCTGGCAACCAGTCGTCTACCGTCACCAGCTATTTCTCGGTATCCAGATACCGAGAAATAGCTGGTTAGAAAATAACTATGATTTATTGATTTAAATCATAGATATCAGAAATGATATTCTCCACTTTTTAATATTTCTATGATATAAATAATAAGAATTAGAATAAATAAAATCAAATCAGAAATAATCCAACTGGCCATTAATAAGAAAACGGCAAAGAGAAAAAAAAACAAAAGAAAAATAAATCGTGAGCAACACACCAATGCACAGCATTTTTTTTTTCTAACAGATAGTTATTGTCAAAGAAGCTCAATTTCCACGAGTGGCTGAACTTTACAATGTCAAGTATTTTGTGAGATTGTATAAAAAAGTTACAAGTATAAGTTAATTCAAATGTTTAGCGGCCGTGCGCTCGCGCTGGTCATTGTCACGGCCGAGATGCTTCTGCGCATTTATTACGAACTATTATAATAAAAAGTTTATTTTAACTACTTTATAAATGTAAATCCGTCGTGTTTTTGAGATTAAGTTAATAAGTTTTTTTATAATTTCTTGCTCTTAATATATCGTTAAAACCGTGTGCTACTGGTCTTAAAATTAACTTTAAATAATAAAAGCTAAATTAACTTTAAATAGTTTTAGCCTACGAACGCCGAACATAACAAAAACCGATGCTGTAAGAGTTCTGTGTCAAATCTATTGTTAATCTACGGAGCAGATAAAAAATATTAGGGAAATCGGAATAGCAGAGAGCGCGGCAAATACTGCGAATGCTTTTTTATCAGGTTACTTGGCACGAACATAATACGGACGATGTCTTGGTAGCTAATAAATAATAAATATCTTGGGACAACTCACACACGGCTATCTGATCCCAAGCTAAGCAGATCTTGTGTTATGGTAACCAGACAACTGATATACATACTTATATAATTTATAAATACATACATATTATAGATAAATCACACCCAGACACAGAACAAACAATCATGCTCATCACACAAAGTTTGTCCTGGGTGGGAATCGAACCCACGACCTCCGGCTCAGCAGTCAGGGCCACTAACCACTAGACCAACAGGCCCGTCAATAAGTACTAACATTTTTTTCTGCTGGAAAATTTTCTTATAACCCTCTCGCTCTTTACGGAGCAGAAGACAGTGACGGACATAACTAACTAAACCTATCCACGTTCTTTTTTTTGCTCTTTGTGTTCCGGGGCTGCGGTATCTCTTTCGTACAATCCGCAACCTAAAAATACTCTTAGATTCAAACTTCCTTTCTGATGTCATATTTATGTGCTTCCTAAATTGGTATGATAAAGATCTAACCTTCCTATGCTCTTCTATGACCTACGACATAACTTCTGCGTCAATATTAGGTTCTTTTCATAGGATATATACGTTGCATTTACGTGGAGCTCCTTGAGTTATGAGTCGAGCTATACGAAAACTGACAAATACTTTCATTGATAGGATGAGTCCGCTCAAATAAGTGTGGTGCTTTCTTTAAAAGACCTTCTTAGACACTAATTTTCATAGTCCTACTGTAATTTACGCAAGTTGTTTGTGGACCTTGAAAGAAACTAACCACAACACAAAAATGATCGTAAAATCTTTATTAATAAATAAACATCATTAGTCATTATAAAGTTATTCATGTAATACAGTACCTAGCTCTAAAGTAGTAAAGCATAAGATGTAATTCGAAGTAATTCCCAATCGCCCTTCTTGTAATTCTGAACAACACTAGATTGTCAATTTTATTCTGTATATTTTATTCATTCAAGCATATACTTCCAATTCCATACTTTTTTACCAATCTAAAAACCCTGAAGCACATTAAATTTTGAAAAAACTAACACTAAACAACAATCGAAATTGAAATCCAAACCAAAATATAGCAGGCAGCTAATAAACAATAATTTTATTTTATTTTTTACGCGCGAATTGCGTCGCGTAATTTGACAGGTTAGTTCCATTTTTGTATTTTAGCTGTCATTGTCACGGACGGTCATATTTTTCCTAAGTTTGTTTGTATTTTCTGTTACTACACTTACTGGTCATGACTGGGCAATTTGCAGATACATTTACGGAATATCAGACAATGATAATTAGATTAGGGCTGTGTCGTTATGTTAGTTGACAAAATATTGGATCAATTTTGGACAGCTTTGGTTGACAAATTGTTTCATATTTACTGTCGTTATATTTATTTTAGTACCCAGTACTGGCAGACTGGAAGCCGTCTCCAATATGCTCAAAATGCTAAGCAAATGGTAATTTACTGTGTAGGGTGGTCATATTATCTTCGAAGGGCGAGGCGTTTTTGTGGGACTGTCTCTTGTAATGTAACTTTCAAAAAGTGCTGATTATCAGCCTAATTTGAATAAATGACTTTGATTTTCCTTTTTACAAGTTTTAATGTAACTAACCTTTTTATTCTGTTCGAATTCCGTTTAAATTCTAAACTTTGCATTGTACTTAATTTAATTATGCGTGAAATAAATCGTCGGTTTTGTGCTGTTGCTTAGAAACTTTATAATGATAATTTTCCTACTATTAATCCATGTTTAATACTTAAACCTAAACACCCATAAATTGCCTGATTTAAAATTACCTCTTTAACTGACGTTTACGAGCAACCGTATCTAAAGTGCTGGACAATAAGCATGCATCACACAGTCTGTCTGTACTAAATCATGTATTATTAACGCGTTAATAAAATTAACGTCACTCCACGTCTCAGGTACTAATTTATTTTATCCCTAGCTAGTCATTGTCATGGCTGCGCGCGCGCAATGTCACCGCGCTGTAATTTTCATCCGATACGTGATTTGAAATTGTGAGCACTGCGAGGCTTGCCATCAATCATTTTTAAACATAGCCTTAGACAAACATTTTCCTTCAAATAACTCTTAAATAACTAAAGAAATCTTTAAATAACTCTTATTATAATATTCGTGATGGCTGGTTTTATAAATGAGCGGCTATTTCTAGATGTGTCTATCCATCAATTACTCCTGAGATAAAATAATGTTGTACATAAGAAAGTTGGTTCCACTTGGAAGTATGGACATAAACTTGTACATAAACATTTAACTAGTACTTTCAACTGCCATAAACAAACTAGTTTCTTTATCTAAAATACTGTGAGACTATGTAAACTTATTCTTAAAGCCAATTTGCATATCTCGTTTCTAACTTGCCCACATTATTTTTATTTCTCAAGGAACTAGGAACATGTAGTCGGTCTGTCTGTAAATATATAGCGTGTTTCAGGAAGTTTTTGTTGTTCTATTGTTTTTGAGATTCCCACGCAATAATGAGTGATGTAGTTCTATGGTGTTGCCAGTAGCGGTGGTGATATCAGTATATGGAGTGATAACGGTCACCCCGATTTGTTGCCATCATCATTAGCCGTGTTTGCTCTCAGATTGGCCGAGTACTTGAAAATAATGTCAAGTTTGTGCTCTAAAAGTATTGTAATATTTATGAACTAGATATCTTAATTATTTGTTAAATGAGGACATGAGTAGTGAGTAGATAAAGTCGTTGTACTAATTGCTATTAATGTAAAAAATATTCAGGTTGAAAATGTCACCATATTTACAGTTTTGATGTCCTTCTTATGCCATTTAACCATCAAATGATACATAAACTTATTATAACATGGTACATACTTCTAAATCGTGGCAAGATATTGATCAATATATCGTAATACAATCATTACTCAAAAAAAAAAACAATAGTATGTTTTTTTTTTGCATAATATACGGTACCATCCGTATCAATATTAATGATCAATTCAAAGATTTTATTCCCACAACCTGTCAAAATTGTGAACTTAATTCTCAATGAATCAGTTTTGGTAATCGTCTGTATTGTATTACATCTTAATATAACATTAAAGTCATGTCATGACATAAAAAATAATCACGCCAAGTACTAATCGGATGCCATTAAAACTAAATAAGTTATCTATAAATCTTCAAGATATAAACAATAACATAATAGCTCTATTTCTGCATAGAAAAAAAACAAAATAGATTCTACGCCCGTTTAATTTTAACACGATTATCCATACCAGTTAAAGATCAGTTTTTTACAATAATTATTCTATTTATTTATAGATCATAAACAACGCTTCCAAAAATATAATTCATAGTTTATGAATCACAATAACATGCAATTAAACCTACGAAAACATAGAAAAAAGGTGATAAAAACCGTTAATGTTGTGTGAAGCATAGCCATTTCGACTACTGGGCATAGGGTTTTGGTTTGCGGGTTGTTCGAAAGACATACCGCGGTCCCGGAACATAAAGGGCAATAGAAGGAACATGGGTGGGTTTTAGTCAGTACAAATCTGACATTACCCCCACTCCTCTCATCTGCAAAAAAAGAAGGGGTTCTTGGTTTTATTGGATTTTCCATCAAAAATATCTCAGCAATACTCACGGAATTTGAATTTGTCCGTATGATGGCAGCAGGAGCTCTGGATTGTGTGCAAGTCAAACTGACAAAATATGGTTATGCTATCATTTAACAAGGGGTACATTTTTAAAATATTCAAAGCTAAACTCAAATAACACGTCATTAACAAAACCAACTATTTAAGTTAACACAAGCTTATATAATAACTAGCTTTTTCCCGCGGCTTCGTTCGCGTTAAAGTCGTGGCAACACAGTTCCCCTTTCCGAATTTACAGGTACCGACTACCTGTAGTTTTTGCTATTGTAATAGCAATAAATTATCAATTCTCCCTCATATATCAATCTTTTTTTTTAAAAAAAGCCTATGTCCGTCTCCAGGGTCCCAACTATCTTTGTATTAAAATTATTTAAAATCGGTTTAGCCATTTAGGCGTAAAGACGTAACATACAAACAAACAAACTCACTGTCGCTTCTATAATATTAGTAAGGATAAAAATTCACAAAAAAGTGCTAGCTACTGGACCACAATTACCTTTATCAATTGTATGTATTTATTTAATAAGTGAACTATGTATGTTCTTCTGAATAAATAATCGTTAAACCCAAATGATAGCATACCCGGGATTACAAACCTGATGTTATCTAATTATTAATAATACTTTACTGAGTTTAGCGTACTTTTTGTACCACGGGGTAATCTCATCATCAGCTAGAACAGACAAAGGTGCATATTAATTTTAAAATTACCGTGCACTCGTGTAGCATAAAAGTATGTAGCTGATCATGAGTAATGTGCAGATAAATGATTAGTCACAGCTTCCACGGAGTCGAATCTAATTTGTTATTCATTATGGAATATCTTGTTCAGTTTTTCCAATATTTCGTTGAGAAACCCACCTTTCACTAGTACGTTGGAAGACGAATTTGGTAACAACTTTTTGTAGACAACCTTACAAGTCTGCGCCGCGTTCTTTTTTTAAATGAGTCATAAAAAAAAGAATTCCAGAAAAATAAACTAGAAATGCATGGCTCTCTGTGATTAATGTTGGGTGCCAGTAATAATCATAAGCATGGAGTCCACGAGTGACAACCTGTCTGTACTATTCCGCAGACAGTTTCTAATTTCAAGCAAAGCAACTACAATAGAATGTTTGGGATTACTTTGGCTAGTAAACAAAATATCCATATTTTCCTTCTCAGCGTTTCAATGACAATATAATAATATAATCGTGCCAGTCCAAAACTTTACTTCATGTCGACTTTGATACAGTTGAAATTACAATAAATGGCTTTATTGTAAATAGCTTTAATGTAACTTCAAGTTTATCATATTTTGCTGTTTCACTATAGTACAAAACAAAGTCACTTCCCGCTGTATCTCTTCATATAAGTGCAGCACCTAGATGTACACATTTACTTAGACAATATTTAAATTGAGCTGTTATTCATAGTATTCATTAATCATTATAATCCACCACAAATGATATACGATACGACAATTTATCACGAACAAAAACTACGGAATAACCTATGTTTTGAGTCGGTAATGCATGTCTTAGAACTTAATATAGTGCCGGAAACGCGACCTGAGAACTAGGTAGCGATCTCTCTCCTGAATGTATGTATATTATACATTAACTAGTTGCGCCCAGCGGTTTCACCCGCTGCTCAGGTTCTCTTTTGAAGAGCCAACTATACCACTAGGGCCATAAAAATTGGTCACGACCGATTATCAGACCTAATGAATATCTATATAACACTAGCTGTGCCCAGCGGTTTCACCCGCTGCTCACTTAGGAGTATGAAAAATAGATGTTGGCCGATTCTCAGACCTACCCGATATGTACACAAAGTTTCGTTTGAATCGGTCCAGCCGTTTCGGAGGAGTATTGGAACGAAAACCGTGACACGAGAATTTTATATATAAGAAGAAAGATAAATCTAGGCGTAAGCTTTAAATATCGTCATTAGAAATTAGATCCAGCCATTATAGCCAGGATGTAGTATATTTATTAATTTCCGTATGTTTCTTAGCCATCTAATGTGTTATCGAATTAGTAGTTACGTCTTTCCTCCTATAAGATAGTTTCGAAATTACATACTCCGAAACTTTTCCAAAGTCGAATAAATATATCGAGGCTTCATCGCCCCCGTATCAAGTGCATCAAGTTATCCCGGTGCTAATATTATGTGTAAAGACGCGATTGGAGTCAAGGATCCTATAATTACCAACCCGTTTATCCAGCTTTTGCGGTTATAAGCTATATATATTATTTTCTTTTTATATCAGACGGCTGGAGCCAATTGACGTGGCTTTAGACCGAGTAAAATTTAAAGCTGTTTAAATATTATCTTCATTACTATACTAAAGCTGTCTTATTTGATACTAGCTGGTGCCCGCAGCCTCGCTCGCGTGATATCGAAAACAAAAGTATCCTATGTGTTATTCCAGACCATAATATACCTCTGTGCCAAATTTCATAAAGATAACAAACATCCATACATCCATCCATTCTCACAAAGTAGGAGATTCTTTTCTTTAATACAACAGGCTACAGCAATAGTTTTTCGAAAATATATGTCACCCAAGCCTTAGGTTCCTCTACCAGTCCACCAATAATAAAACAGCTCGTAGAACCGTGACATATTTTTATAACACCATTAAAATAAAGACGTTAATTTACCAGCCAGTGTATAATACTGCTATCTCGCGATCAAACATCTAATGTTTTCTTATGTGACCACGGCCACTTATCTACGGCACACAGTGTAACTACTGAATTTTTATTGTAGCTGATAACGTTTCTATAAACAGAGTTTTATGTACCATTCTTATGAAACTGAGTAATGTGCGGAAAACTGGATGGCAAGCGTGTTACTGCATAAAGGCAGATCATAATCATCTTTTTGTTTATTATTGCTTTTTATTTAATCATAAATATGTCGGCAATGATGTCCATTGGGACATTGTTAGAAAACCAATCTAAGTAAGGCAAATTTCTTACCGATATTTTTGCGATTGAAATGATGGTGTATGAACAGAAAATACAGAACGCAAAACCACTACTAACAATCGTAAGTAGAACAACAACAGTCCCAATGCTTCAGAAAGTTTATTGATCGAATTCAAAATATCAATCTCCTAGAGCGTGCGTAGGCCACCTGCCAATCGTCTGCGAACTTTAAAGTACCTTGCAATGAAGACCTTGCTAATGTTGCTTGCCTCTATACCCATTTTATTAGCGAGGCAATAAAGCTAGGAGGAATGCAACACAGAGGAGAAACCGACGCACCTGCTGTCGGTATCCCAAAGACATTTGATAAAGTAACACGATTATGTTAACTATCTTCCACAGTCCAAAAATCATTATAAATTTTATGACTGTGATAACTCTTGTGCAAGGTGATACTGGCTGTATTTTAATTGATAACGATTAATTGGAAACGTCTATAATAAGCCTAGTTTACGATTTAAAAATAAAAACATTATGAACACAAATTCTATCAGCCTGTGTTAGCCCCTGGCTGGTCCTAAAACAAAGCTCTATAATAAAATCTGGCAGATCATAATGACTTTTACTGATGCACTGGATGAACTTGCCAGCCTCAATACCGTAGTCAGATGACCGTCAACACATGTGTGGTAGGAGAAAGCTGTGCTGGGGTCACCAACCTGCTAGGCAAGTGTGGTGAACACAGACCATACAAAATATTTCCTCGCAGTCTTTGGACAGTGTTAGACTGAGATAGACAATAGACATAAGCGATTGATAGATTTGGTTGACTTCTTTCTATACAAATGCAATAGAGCATGGATGGGCAATCAACGCGATTGTTCACAGAGAATTTAGTAAAGCGTTTGATAAAGGTACATCAAATAATATTGTTGTGTTAAGTCTATAATAGGTTGGTTAGCCACAAATTGTTTAACTTGATGTAATGTTTTTTGCCATTGGCCAATATTTACTTTGAGATAAAATTACTTGGACATTAAAATATTTTCCTAATTTGTTAATACTACCTCTAGCTGTATTATTGCATCGTTGGGTTTTACAAGGCGATATTATAGGACCAAGTAGTATTTCTTTTCTTTATTCAGTTGATTTATTGTTTCACGCCGAGTTATCACTGCTCCACTTTCAATGCGCTCCATAAAACATGCACTATTAACTATTAAACGTTCTCGACTGATAATATAATAGGTAGCGTGAATAAATTAAAAGTCGATATAAGTTTAGTGGTTAAAAAATCCTAATTACAATAAATTTCTAGACCAGCTTTTAAATCCATTCACGAAATTCCCATTTATTTTAAGAACTATGAATAAGCCAGTAGAATTTATTTAATTGGAGGTATATTCCGCAACTTTTTTGTTTCCGCAATTATGACGTCAGACGCTACCAATTTTGCATTAATTCGCATTGCTTGAGCTACAGAGAATAAAAAGTAAGGTGCACTCGCCGCCCGGCGTCTGTATCTGTACCTGTCATCCCCGAGCGAGTTCTCGCCACACTCAAGTGTATGTAGCCACAACGAAAGGTAGTCTCACACGCACGCTTTACGAAACGAACAGTTCTCAACAGTTCACGAGCGTCTTCGGAATTTTTCAATTACAAATCAAATTACACTTTCACGGTGTTTTATTTAATTCATATTTCAAAATAGTGCGGTTGGTGAAGTTATAACAGCGAGGACTGAACTCGAAAGTGCTTATTTCGAAGAAAAGTTATTTAAAGCCTACAAAATGAAAACGGATTATGCTATGGATGAGATGCAGAAGAGTAAGTTCTATTTTGTACTTTGAAGACGTGAATATTAGTTAAGTGAGAAAATTTATACGGTCGCGTGCGATTCGTAGATCGATAGATGCGCGTACGCAGATTTATAGGTAAACAAGACATGAGAAAATTTAAAGTTGATTATTATTTGTTTATCTTTGTTGGTAAATTAAATGCTAAAACAGCTTAAATACCCAGAAGCTACTAGTAAACGGACGCGCCGTAAATTGTACAAGCGTCATGGGTGTACGCGTAAATACTTTAAATTTCGATTAAATATCTATACGAATGCATAAATAGTACTTAATTTTATCTGCTTCAAAATAATCATTTATATTCTATGTATGTAATCCAGTAGTTGAATTAGTACGATGTTTTGTGGATTCCAATGAGTGTTCAAGATGAATACTAATGTCACATCAATGGTTTCATTTGTTAAATAAATAAAAAACGTTTAATAGTAACCTTCTTAAAACACAGGTCACACTACAATTATCTCCGTTGCTAGCAAATATAAAAAAAAAACATGTTTTAAATTATATTACCAGCAAATATTTTCATGACATCTTTAATAAATCTTATCAAAGGTCCAGTGACACAATTTGCAAATTAAACATTCTGAATTAATAACCCACATTATTTCAACGCGTTTAAACGAGTACAAATCTATATGAAAAAATATTTATTTCCATCCTTATCACGATGAATTCGTAATGAGCCCGTATATTAATAATACCTAATACTTGTTATAGATCACACATCGTTTAGATTTAAAAACACCTGTTCCAGACAGGTTTCATTCTTTTTTTAAATAATTTATAGTTCAAATTAATCATTTCCTTGTTAAAATATGATTCCAAAATAGCTTTTAATTACACATCTAGAAATTCGTAGAACTACGTGAGCACGTTTAAAAATTAGTAGAATTTTATAGATATAAACTTTAAAAAAAGAATTAATCATCATATTATCAACTTCTCTCAATTTAAAGGAAATAATTACTTTGATCATCATCTGTATCATAAAACCTATCAACGCTTAACTTGGCCTTTCCCACATATCACTATACTGAAGAAGATATAATAGAATAATAATTATGTATTGTCCCCTTAAACAATATGAATGAACGAAATCATTAATCACTCTATGGAACATTCATTGTTTTTTTTTTATTCTTGGGGTGGCCTTCGAAATATTGCTGGCCATCCTCAAAATTATAAGACAACAAGTTTTGAAGCTCCATCCTGCTTAAGTTGCAGTTTAATCTTTGAATTTGAAATCAGAATGAGTTCGTTTTTGGTTTATTCTTTCTCCATCAATTTTTACCGTGATATTGTTATTTTTTAATAAAAAAGTTAAGGGCATCCTGAATATCTCATGATTACTGTATTGTGGTGCCTTATACTTTTGTACATATTAATTTCATGATTTTTGATCGTGAGGCAATTTTAACAATAAAAAAATCTATTAAAAATAACTTGAAGGAAGTAAGTTGCGGTCACAGAATCTAAATAAAATATAAATCTAATTTAAGGTCTTATGAAATGGCCAGTACTTTTCCCGTAGATTCTTTCACGAAACTATAGTTCGTGGTTAAAAAAAAACCACAATGATAAATTGTGCTATCATGACTCGTCAGAATCGCACGTTTATCGATACTTGACATTGTTAGAATTTCTTTAAGTAACCATATTTGTACAGTTGTGGTTTTTATATTGTATCTTACTTGTAAATAGTGTTACCAGGTGACTGGCGACTTGGCAATCCATGAAGTATTTTTTCTACAAGTTAATTAAAGCCTATTCACCGCTGACTTTTGTTAATTCATAACATGACACACATTGTGGTTTGTATGTACTCATTTTTTTGTTAATTGAAACATTTTTAATTCAAGGGCTCGGAACAAACCGTTCTGCTTTTTTGGTACAAAAAATATTTGTTTCGTTTCCTTGTTTAATTCCTATTAGTCGATGTGTTCAATGTTTCGTTAAATCGCAAATAAATTGCATTTGTTTTCTGAAGATTGGACACAGCTACGGAATTTCCTATGTATTAGCGACGCGTCAATCGGTTAACCGCAGACTTAGACCGAAACGCCTATAGATGGTGATATCGATCGATCGATCGATATGGTGCAATCATTTGATCTTAGTTTCATGAGTTCATGATGTCGATCTAATTATAATGAAATTTTAAACTGACTTGTATTATCCTATTTTGAAATCTGTATCTTCTGCAATTTTTTGTGTACCCTATGGTTTTTTTTTATTACGATTAATGTAGGACAATCGCCATAATTTGCTCTACTTTGCCTGCAACCGAGTATATGATAATTTACAGCCAGCCCAGGTTCCAATACAACACCAATTTTAAACGAAATTTCCTTAAATAACCAGCTGAAAACCACCAACCGGTGTGTACTGTTAGTGTGCCCTAAACAAGACGTATTTTAAACCGTCTCTAACAACTCCATTTTCTTCTCTCCCCAGGGACCTCCTCCATCATCGGTCTCTCAGACATCACCGACAACAGACTGCTCTGGAGGCAGCTTGTCGCTGAACTCCTGGGAACCTTCGTGCTGACCTCCGTCGGTGTGGCTGCCTGCATCACCATCAATGGCGCCAACGCTCCTCAGGTCACCAGCATCGCGCTTTGCTTCGGTCTACTCGTCGGGTCTATTGTGCAGGTCAGTTACTATGATGATAAGGTTTTTAGTGTATGATTGGTTTATGAACGGATTTTGAGTTGGTACACTGATAAGAAAGAAGAACGTGTATTTGAATGACATTTATATGCATCTATTTCTGCTCTAAGAAAGGACTAGGTACTAAAATTTATTATTCTAATATAATAATTATATATGTTAGAAGAATATCGAAATTACTTTATGGACTATACAAATCTATTTTTACCCGACTGCGGAGAAGCTAAAAGGAGAGCTAATACAATTTTGTGACGTAATTTTATTTCATAACAAATAAATTGTTGGTCAAGTTTAAGTCATGTTTTCTGATAATAATATTAAAAACAACAGTCAGATTCGTCTTCAAAACGTAAAGTTAATTAAAAAATGGGATTTCTTATGTTAATAACTTGCATGTTTTAACAACAACAACTAAGAAGCGAAAGGTAATAAAACGGATTATAAATTAAAATACGTTACATATTAATTCTTGTATAATCAAATGTTTGTTTTTGATCCAGTAGCGGAAAGCAATAACATTGTGGTGAATTAAAAACTAAGTTTTATGACATTTCAAACACGTCATCATTTTCCAGCCCTTGTCCCATTCTATTTGGGGTCGGCGTACCATGTTTTCTTCTTCCATTCTCCCCTATAAGATGTCACGGCATCATTTACTCCTTTCTCCTTCATATCATTCCTTACACAATCCATCCATCTTTTCTTTGGCCCTCCTCTCGCTCTCCGTCCATCAACATTCAGATCCATCACTCTATTTCAAACACGTAGTAACTTAATTTCTGAAACTGATAATTAATGTTGAAATTCACGTACATAGTATTTTGAACATTCTAACTAGGAAATCAACTGAATATGGTTCCTATATTCACACATAGAAGGAAAATATCACGATGGTACTTAAATATAAATCTAAAATCTCAAATACGCTTTTGTTGCTGATGGGAAATTATCAAATAACTTCCCCCGCTCGGGGGATGCCAGACTTTTACTAAATAAAACCCACCCATGTTCCTTCTGTGCGGTAACTCTTTTGAACAATCCGCAACTCTCAATACGCTTTCAGCAGGATGCGTTCTGTGGATAAGAAGAGTTTCAAAAGACTCTTCTGCGGGGCAACGCAGTACATAGTTAGAGACTGATATTTTTATGTTCGTATATCTAATATTAACGCACGCTCAGATCATTCAACTTAATCTAAAACTAAGATGGTGGCAAAGAAAGCAGATATCATGCGATTAGTCTAGATCATGTACAGATGAATGCACACACAATGCGTCTCAGCTATGTCTATAAATCTTGTCATTTCTCCTGTCGTTTTAAGATAAAGAACAATTCATTTTCAAAAATTATTAAATGTTTTTTTTTTTTCTTTTCTTTTTCTGATCTAGCGTTTATCAAATAACTCTTTCATTGCAATTTTTGGGTTCCGAACTTTAAAAGGAAAATCGGAGCCTTTATTGGATCACTTCGTTATTCTTCTGTCTGTCTGTATCTCGGGAACTTTATCACATAGAGGCATGGTGCTCAAATTAAAACCATGTACAAACTTTTTGGTCCCTTTCTGTTGAGAACAAATCATCCCTCCAAGACAACGCTATTGTCGTAATTTTTAACTTTACTTAATAGAGTTGACACTTTAGCCTTCATCACGGTATAAACAGTAGCGAAGTGGACTAAAATGGTATAATTGAAGTTAATACGACTTCAATAAATCGTGCTCAATTTGATATCACCACTTTTAAACGTTCCACACAATGAAGTAGGTCCACCCAACACGTCATTGTGTCCCTCTCTATCTGACGGTACTTGTCACAACACCATTGTAGGTATTGCATCCGAAAGCTTTTGTGATGTCTGTTAGTAGCGTTGCCATTGCAATACACCCGTGACATAGTTACATACATATGTACTTGTATCAAGTATAATCTCTTGTTATATGTGAGCGATACTTGCTAACGAGAAGCGACAGAATCCCTTTTATCGTCATCATATTTTTTCTGCATTTGTCCTGTTCTATTTGGGGTCTGAGCAACGCTGTTTTTCCATCCATTCTCAACTGTTCGTCACGGCATCATTTACTCCTTTCTCCTCCATATCATTACTTAAACAATCCATTCATGTCTTCTTCGGCTTGGCCTTCCTCTCCCTCTCTATCCATCAACTTTCAGTTCCATCACTCTTTTATTCACATGTGCTTCGTCCCTCCTCATTACATGTCCATACCAAGACAAACGACTCCCTTTCGATTTTTCACTAATGTGTATTTTTACCACTATAATAAGTTAATAGCACTGAATTTAAAGCTTCTTATTTACGACCTTTTAATTAACCATTAAACAGCTATGTTACGCTATCGCTAGATAACAATTTCCTCGTGCATGTCTTACAATGTCAACTTAAATAAAGTTGACACATTAAATTATATCGTAACTAGTAGCTATCTAAAACTAACTTGCCTCGAGCCATCTAATCTGTTCGTACAAACATCGCGGCAGAGATAATAAGCGATCTCAAACGATCTCACTATGATAACAATAGAACATTGCAATAACGTTATGTAGCTTACAATATCTTGAAATCGGACAATTCACGGTACGTCCAACCTTTCCCACGCGGTCGCAGACCCGCGAGCGCTTGCGCGTAAAATGTATCACATATTACATTCAATATCGTTAAAAGGCCAATATGCAAAACAGTCAATACATTAACCTTGACATACGAACTGGTTACCGATCAAGTAGCGGCTTTTTGATTATTTGAAGCGGTACCTTTGGTGTATCTGAATATAAATATCGTCCAGATTAGTTCAACATCAAATTGGAAATAACTTATAAAGCATAGGGTCATAGGTTATTTCGCATTCGATTCAAATTCGTTTTGGTCCCTATCAAATAAAACATGCGATAACTAGAAGATTAAATTAAAGTGATTCTGACCTTTGTGCAAGTCTTTTTTGTTACGTTGTGCATCAATGATTGAGTGAAAATTAAACATACACTATACATATATATATGTATGTGTATATGTGTATCCGTGACCCATATGTCGATATTTTTTCAACTGTCACCATTTATAGGTAGTTCAAACAAATTGAACGAGAGTGTAATTGAGATAGCCAAGTGGTCACGAATACGGTATCTATGCGTCACGCATATACGTACCTTCCGGCGATTTGAGAACTAGTCAAATTGCCAATGTAACGGTAACATGAAATGTGTGATTTTCTTTTTAATTTTAATAGTTTTAGCCTCGAACTTTTGACAGCTACGTACGTATGTAACTTTATGTAAGTGTTTTATATGAATTATAAAATGGTATGTATCACCTTCTCAATATAATGATTGTGATTATGATACTAAACTTGATGTATCGTTGACCATGAAATTGTGAGTACGTAGAGGTGGAATTATAAGTTACATGAGTGATATGCAAATCAAACTTGATCTGTACTTTATCGATATTTTGTTTTCACTAACAATAGTGTCGAAACGATAGGCGTGTCATTTTGTTCTGTTTAATGTCTCTTCACTTGGGTCAAGGAGAATAATACTAACGTTTATGGTTAACTGATAATTTGATAGGTAGAAAAATATTTATTTTTGCGAATTTTAACATTTTACAGAGAATGGACATTCAAATTTATATTTTTTTGTGTTTTGATATATCAAATTGAAATCGAATTGACATAAGTGGGACTTTCGAAATATTTTTATATTATTTACGATTGCTAATCATACGAGGTCAAGTGATAGATTTATAAAGGTGCATTAAATTATTCCGATCAATCGAACAAAAATGATAAATTAAGATATGTCATGTGACTCTTAGAGATGTTGATAACATTCAATTTGTAAATGATTAATTGTAACATGGTCTACTACACTTAACAGTTGTTGATATGTCGATATTATTGTGACAAATATTAACGGCATGGCGGCACAATAAATTGGGTATAAGTTCGAAGCGAGTGGTACAGAGACGATTGGGACATGTTTCAGAACTACAAGTAGACAGAAAGTAAAAAATAAATAACACAAACTGCGGCACACCAGATATTCTCCAAGATACACCCTTAATAAAAACCAAGATAAGTGGCGTAATAACTTCTTAAACAACTCATTACGTCATTAATACCTATTACAACTCTTTTAAGTTTTATCATTTTGTATAAATTAACACCATATTGTAGTAGCATTGTTATAATATTTCTGTTTTAGCACCTTTGTCGCCTATAGACAGTAACTTGTATTTTAGTTTGTGATATCATTTAGGAACCATATTTGATAGAATGCCTTTTAAGCCTTCATGACATATAAATAAAGAGAAAAATTTACCAACGTGACAATTCCTTGAAAGTCCGAGTTTTACAATTACCTGCTACATGTTTTATGAAAACATAATAACTTTGTATGACAAGTCAATTAAAATAATGATGCATAAAAATGATGTTATGCAGTCATTATTATTTTTTTACACACGTACATAAATTCATGACTTTTCTAAGAGGGTAGGCTCCTGCCTACCCTCTTAGAAAAGTCTTGAATTTATGTACCACAGCACGCCACCTGCCACAATCCGTGCTCTTTGGGTTTGCTTCTCGTTCATACATTTGATCATCCACACGCCGCGCCGGTTGCGAGTATTACGCACGTGACCTACCTGAACAACATCGTCAATAAATATGGAGATAAATGATGTCTCCAGAACTTGGGAAATGATGAATAAGTAGGTACTTCAGAGATAAACATCCATCAATTACGTAATTAACCCTCAAACTGGCTGATCAACTTAGCCTTTCTTTGCTCACAGTTGCCTATCGCGAGATGTCAAACTTTATCAAGTTTATTTCATTATTGAATTTTAAGACTTTTTTACCTGACTGTACATCTTCAAAAATGTATTAATGACCAATCGTCTGCAAAAAATATTGAAACTATAAAGTGTCAATTCGAAGCATTATTTAAATGACACTGAACCCCACACTAAGATACCCTGTGTCGTGGGATTCAGTCTCTTTCGTCTTTAGAGGAACAATATATAATAGATTTTATTCAACTAAACATTTACTAAATATGAGATTTTACAACTAAATAATTAAAGAGTAAAAAAAGAGAATAATTTTGCCAAATAATTAAGGAGTAAAAAAAAACCGTAAGTAAGCATATTTGACTATCTTTGCCTTATTTCCTAATAACTTCTCAATAATTGGGACATTAAGTCATTATGGGTCTCAAAGATTTCAAACTTCGAACATCGCTTCGGAATCTAAAGTTTAGATAAACATCTTGAACGTTGTATCAAAAGGAACGTAATTAAATTTACGATTAAGACCTACTTAAGTGCCCATGCATGTGCCATGGCAAACAAATTTGCTAAATTGCATTGATTAAAACGCCTTCACAACGCACTTATCTTTTCGTTCATAAAGTCTGATGAAATGATCGATGGCAACCACAGACTAACTTTCAAGAATTGAGTGTAGGCTGAAAACTTGTAAGTTAACCCTGCTCTGTTAAAAAATTCAAATTCATTTATTAATTTTATGATCACAGGGTACAATATTATGATGTTATATAAAATAATTTGATCCTTACAATGTCCGCCGAAAGGTATACAAAATAGTTAATTAATTTAATTGTTCATTCAGGTAAAAATAAAAATACTACAAACACTAATAAAAAAATGTTATGTCTAAATTAAAATGAAATGTCAAAATTAGTGTCAAAGTTGCCGATTAGAGCAAAGTAAAGGATTAAAAATATCAAAACAGATTTTGATATTGTACCACTTAAAAGGGAAGAGTGAGACAGTTCCGACACAAGAACTATGTATTTTAACTTATTGGGGCTGCCTCAGTTTATGTATCAAACAATGTTTAAGACAAAATATATGTAGTATTTTGGTATCGTGCACACGTGCAATTAAACTGCGTTTTGTTTTAAACCCTTTTAGTTTTATTTTTCGTCTTCAAACTCCTTTAACGATAGAATTTCTTATTCAAGTTCTAATTATTACTTCTTAACACTCCTTCGTCTTTCGAAAGCCATCTTATTCTCCCCTTCCCTTTCTGTCCCTTTCTATATTTTTAAAACTAAAAAGAAGCAGACGTTTTCCGTCCTTGCCGTGGTCTGATGCAGCAGAGCAAACGCAAATGAATAAAATATATATAACTTTTTTCTGAAGCCATTCCTCACTACAGCGTAATTTCCTGTCCAGACTTGCTTAATATAAACTACGAACACAGGAAGGCATTTTACTACCTATGCTTGTAAATGTAATAGGGATCACTCAGAATGATACTATTAGCAATATTAGTAAACTTTTACTCGGCTGTGCGTTTAGACCCAAGATTTGGCGGATTTGCAGCGAGAGATGTGCTAACTAATCAATCACAAAGCTAATTTAGCTGAAGCTGTTAAAAGGAGCTTTACTATTGGATAGTTTCACGCACATCCCTCGCAACGCATCGCTCATCTCGGGTGAAAACGCAGCCAGGACTAATTTTCATTTTACAGTGATCAACGGGTTTAAATGTACGTACTGTTGTACATCTACATATATGATACCCACTATAAAACCGTTGACAAGTTCACACATGACCTTTGCAGCTGCTTTGCTTCGATAGGTGCGCAAACTGGTTCAATCCACGGTTAGTATTGCGCAACCCAGCGCTTGCGCAACTCCGTCATCTGTCAATCGCTCGCATGGATTAGCATGACAATGGGACAATGAGTCCTATGAGCATGGTTTCCATCATTGTGAACGCACATCAGGATAGGGATCTGAAACTAGAATTATAGTTAATTTTTATATAATTTTCACATGTTTTTCTGTGCTCTGTTTAATTTGCTTATTTTATCAGCTGTTAAAGTAAGTTCCTTGTTCGATTCGCTTTTCAGTATCCAATTTATTAATATTTTCCATTTTGAACAAATGAATATAAACTATACCCAACTAAAAAAAAAAGAAAATAATATTAATATCAACATAGAAATTCAAGACCATCTTAATAATGAACTAGCTGTTCTGCGCGGTTTCACCCGCGTCTTTGGTTACTGCCTCGCTCCCGTAGTTAGTAGCTTGGTGTAATATAGTCTACCTATGTTCATCAGGGATAATGTCGGCTTCTAATGGTAAAATAATTCAATGGGTCCGGTTTTTCAACAAACAAAGATTTTATAATAAGTAATCACTACATAGTATAAAACAAGCTCGCTTTCTCTGTCCCTATGTCCCTTTATATGCTTAAATCTTTGAAACTACGCCACGGATTTTGATGCGGTTTTTTTTTTAATAGATAGAGTGATTCAAGAGGAAGGTTTTTATGTATAATACATACATATTATAGTAGAGAAAAGTGGGGATTTTCAAAGATTTGTAACACCCGTGCGGAGCTGGGACGGGTCGCTAGTATTATTATATAGTGTAGAAAAATTCGCTGTTTATTTGCTTCAAAATAAAGTGCGAATCTCTTCCTGTGTAAAATCTATAGTAAAAAAAAATCGTGTATTAATCAAAAAATATTTGGTCTTATAGAAACAACACTAATATTTAGTTTCATTGGTTTACCTGAAAGGAAAAAATCTTAACTTAAGAAAATTGTTAGGTCTAACTGTCCTCCTCAGTCTATCTGAAAACATGGCAACTCTACAGTTCTAAACATTCACGACATCTTGACGTCACGTCACGAGACGTCGCGTTGTCGCCCTAACAATGTCACTGTCTCTGACAGCTTTATTGTAAAGATTTCAATAGCATCTACAGGCACATTTCACAATTATTTTACCTCTGAAATGGAATCTTTGTCAAACCACTGTGGTCTTTATTCTTAGTACTGTAAGGTTGCTACTAAGTTGGAGACTTACAGCTGTCCAAGGTGAAAATGCTGCAGAAAAACTGTACTCGCAACTGTGACATGTTGATGCAAAAGATGATTAAAAACTTACACCGTTACCTAGGCGAGGAGACCTCGTATAAATCGCAGTTGATTCATATTTCGAGATTTGAAAAATGAAGACGTGGGTAGATAGTTTTTAAATAATTTTAAATATCGATATCCGGTCGAGATATGTATGTATTGAGTAGAATATTTATTTTATTTAGAGTACCTATGTGATTGTGAGTGATGTAATTGAAAGCCCTGCGTTATTCATAGATAGGGGTATGACTGCACCTGCAATGGAATCAGGCAATCCCTTGTGTTATTTGGTTTTTGTATTAGTAGGCATCGGATCAATCCCAAAAAAGCTGAACTACATCAAAAAAATGTGATAGCCTTGTTGGACTCTGGACGCGAATTAAAATTTCGTAAGTTTTCAAAATATGAGGAGAGAAGAGGGGTCTTTCAGATTCGTATTGACTATAAGCAAACCTGTTTTCCCTCGTCATTTGCGTCGGGGCAACGCGATCTAATGCGAATTCTGCTGCCCCGGACTAGTGGCAAGCCCGCTGGATCTGCGGGCCTCGTCCAGGGAGTGAGGTACCCCCCCCCCCCCCCCCGCCTACGCCTATGAAAGGCTAGTGTGAAACGGTTATGTGAGCGACGGATATAACATTAGTACTTTGATTCAACCTTAACAACGAATAACGCATTAGCCAAACCAATAACTATAAACCCTTTAACAGCAGCATCAATTTACTAAAGATTGTTTCAAAAGTTGCAAAATTCCTGACATTTACATTTAAGGATAACACCATCCTGTAAAATGTGTTTTCTTAATTTGAACCCTAAATTTTGACACATACAGAGCTTCTTTGTTTGCCATTTGTCTATTGACATGTGGGTGTCTACATATTTGACACTTACATTATTGTTTATGGTGGAGTAAAGAGGTTTTGTTTTATGGCGTTGTCTGTCTTAGCAATTAAAGGGCTGCGTTAATAAGTAAGTACCATAATTGGGATAAATCAATATTGCAAAAGCTACTGGAAGTGATGAATAAAGTGGGGAGTTACTACAAGTTACAAGGTACCTAACTAACTTAATAGAATTATCGGTACTTATCATTGCTTTTTTTGTGTATTTGAATTCATTAAATAACTTCCCCCGCTCTGGGCGGAGCGGGCTGAAGCGTAAAATTCAGACTTTTACTGACAAAAGCTCACACATGTTCCATATTTAGCCCTTAATTTTTTGGGGGCGAGATATCTCCAATCCAGGCACAACCCGCAACCCCGGCATCATCATCATTTTCCAGTCCTTGTCTGATGTTACTTGGGGTCGGCGTAACAGGTATTTTTTTCATTTCCCTCTGTCAATCTTCACGCTATCATTCAAGTATTTTCCATTCCTACCATTTATAAATAGAGTATTTATTTGATATAATATTAGCCTCTTGATATCACGTTGCCGGGCTGGACGCACAGAGAAGGCACTACAATAAAACATATAACTATTATAAATTGAATTCGGAACTGCAAATTTGAGATTAAATAAATGACATATCATTTAATTATTAGACTTTGCGTATAAATTTAAACAAAACCTACACAAACTCACACCTACCAAACTTCAATGAAAAGTGTTAAACAAGTAATAGGCAATTAACGCCTCCTCCAATTAGTTATTTGTTGCCATTTGTTTGACTACAAAGGATTTTGTTTACCCAGTTGTTAAATAGTTTTACATAAACTTAGCTATTAGAGTTGACGGACACGAATTTACGATCGATCGTCGCATCCAGTCGTGTTTACTAACAAGCTTTGAATTTGAATCGAGTTGTTTATTTATTATATTGCACGAGACAATCGAGTAGAGAATCGATTGATGATCGAGTTTGTAAACATCTTCTATAATCATTTATTTAAGTTAAGGCAGATAGGACTTACAATATCAAATCGAGTTTTGACTTTATTAACTTGCATCAGAATTAAATACGTGGAATTAGTGAGCCTATGACAAGAGAGAGAAGAAAACAGAACTGAAACTGTCTCAAAAATAACCTATTGACTGATTTTAGGGTTCCGTACCTCAAAAGAAAATCACTTTGTAGTCCCTTTGTCAAGCCCTTTATCTCGGGAACGTAAGGTATCAAGTTGAAATCATATACACAACACTGTGGTCTCTATGTGCTGAGTAAAAATCAACCCTCTTAAGTCCTCGCAGTCAAAAGATTTGGCTGTTTTTGTCGCACGTTTGTACGGAACTCTTGGTGCGCGAGTTTGACTCACTCTTGGGCGGGGTAAAGACAAACAAGAACTTTATTCATTTATTATATGACATCTGAAGACTTTCTTTACATACTTCTTATCTATCTTCACACTGTCCAACGGTATTCTCAAATCTTTGATCGTCAAATAAGGAGCACGACAAAAAGCAAATGAACTCCAATTCAATACGATCAAACAGACGGAACCGGGGGGTTATTGTAGATCAATTGCGAATAACGGCACTGCTAACTATTATACCCACAGAATGTGGTGCAATTATTTTTTTTTATAAGAGAGCTTATGTGGTTCTAGAAATAGTTCTAGAACATTTTTGAGGGCAATGATCTTGAGTTAAACGTAGTTTTATTTTGATTAAAGGCGAATGAAAAATAGGACACGTTTAAACGTATGACATACCTAGGTATATGATTATCTAGCTAGCCTTTTGTTAACTATGTTGGGGTTGACTTCCAGTCTAACCGGATGCACCTAGATACCAATAGTTTACACAGAGCGACTGTATATCTGACCTCCAAGTCCATAACCCACAGCATAACATAACATAACATACAGTACATGGTAATACGGTGATACTGTATCTAGCTGTGCTTGGAAAGCGTTGCAAAACTATTGTTTCTTTCAACCTATCTACTTTTTTTTTGTTTTTCTAAGAACTTTTCTTTTAGCGGATGGGAAATCATCAAATAACTTCCCCTGCTCTTGGGGGGAGTGTCAGACTTTTACTGACTAAAACCCACCCACGTTCCTTCTTTCGCCCTTTATGTTCATCTATTTCGAACAACCCGTAACTTCACAAGAACCTTTTCTTGATAAGACAGAGAAATAGGTATTCATTTTTATATATTATACATATTTACTAGGCGAACAAAATATATCAGACTAGTACAAATATTACGAAACCAACATATGCAAATAACAATGGGCCCATAAATATAAACTTAGAACAGGAAATAATATTTAAACAACATCGAAGCAAATAAACCGTGTTAGTTTTTACAACAGTAACGGAATCAACTATTAGTATGACCTTTGACAGAAGAATAATGACTCAAAAAATAAGAATATGTGCCACTCTGCAGTTTTTTTTGTTCGAGTAAAGAACAAAAAATGGCATAGAGCCATCATCTTAATTTTGAACTAATGAACTGACCAAGCTTAGAGTAGTTTTTCTATTCATTATCTAGCTAGTTTTAACGTTTTTGTTAACTTTAAGACTTAGAAATAAAGTTGAGGGATTCCCTGTCATGAATCATGCTTGCAAATCTGAAAATAATCGCTATAATTTATCATCTGACCATGAGTACTATTTTGGTAGGGGAAAATACAGATTAATTAAGAACCCAACTAAATAAATAAACCATGACTAGTTAGTAGTAACTCATTCATTTGTATTAGAAAATTCCAAATTCGTTGCTACCATTCTGGTAATTATTTTGATAGCTACTTAAATAATAATGGCCCAAACTATTCGCATTCATCTACTATTAGTTTTTTTGTACCTATTATATTATATATTCAGGAACTCTAAAATGCTTAAAAAACGTTATAATCATGATTGATGTGCGCATCCTTGGCGTCGCAAAATAGCTCATTTTAGCACAGCTTAAACAAACTAAATCTACATAATCTCACGCTTTGATCGTTTACCGAAGTAAAGGAAAATATCTTAGTTTAAAGATATGATGGCTAATCTTTTAAAATATTGCCGAACCGTGGCGGACTATTGTTGTGTCGGACGTCAGACTCACAGTTCAAAACATTCCCTATCTGACAAATTATCTCTGGTGCTCGGAGCCGCGTCCGCAACCATATTCATATCGATTTTACCTTAATATGTTTAGTTTACTCGTACGTCATTAATTACGCTTTTCAATATTAAATTATTTATTTTTATAATAGATATAAAGTAATGTTTATGAAAACTGTAGCTATATAAACAATAGCGCTTTATTTTTATGTACTGTACCAGGTTATTTATGATTAGTTTTTCCTTAAAATCTATTCATAGCTACAGGTATCATTTACTATGTTTTATATTATGAACTATGTATTTACTATAAAATCATTATTATGCATTGTTTAATTACGGATACCTATTTACTCACCCATCCATTTACATCATAAAATACACCATAGAGTTCTTTGACAGATCTTTAACAGCCATAACATAAAAAATATGCAATAAATTAATATTAAAATCATATACCTTTTCAATGTCAAGTAAATACTTATATGCACCTCATTGCACAACTAAATGAAGAAAGGCAAGTTGAAACTGACAACATACTTGTATCTGTCAATAAATTAATATTTTAAAAGTCCACGAAAAATGAATTAAGAGAACCAATGATTAACCGTTCACCTTACCACAAATTACCATCAACAAACACGATTACCATAGAAGTTTAGCTATGTGATATGACAGTTAGGGCCTTCGCCCACAACAGTGACTTTTTGCAACGATGGCGTAGCGATGTAAACGAGAAACCGCCGCGACGCAATCACGAATAAGCGGCGCTGTCGCTGGGTTCGCCCTCGTCATTATAACCTCTTCGTGATACACGACACAGAAATGCCTATATTCTCCAGTCTGATATCTTTAGACTCAGTCACAGATTCTATTGATGCAGTACCGAGACTGACGCCCGTTCTCATCACTTCTTTCGCGCGTAGCAAATGCGACAACATCGGTAAAAAGAGTCACTGTGGGTGATGGCCCTTATTTTATAACTTCGTTCGAATTTCGAAATATCCGGCCATATTGTAATTAAAAGGAGAGTTCAATGCTACACAACGTTCGACGCAATGAGGTGCGTCGTAAATATGTCGTGTCTGTGATTGTTTTGCTGTGACACTGAAATAAAATAATGTAAACGCAAAAACAAGTGATATTTTGTCAAAAATGGATTTAATTTTTGTTTCGTGTTATCTTATTTTTTGTTATCATCGTCATTCTTATAGGTAATTATTTAGATGGAATAATGGTTGTAGACAATATTATGTTTCATCAAAAAAGGTGTTTCGTGAATTTGATATTTAGTAGTCATAAAGTTTAACGCAAAGATAATAGGTACTTAGCTGTAAAGCTTATGACTACGGGTCACTTAGTTATTGCCTAATTTATGTGAAATATGGTCAGCTGTAACTCCGCAATAATGGAAGCTCACTGCTATTGTTTCGACATTTGAAAGTGCCTTCTATTGCGAGACATTTCTATGGCAACTCTATGAAACTACATGCATTATGGTACACTAATTTGTTTAGTGTTGCGATTTTTTTTTATATTTTTCTAGAATTAGGTACTTTGAAATTCTGTCGAAAAAACTATGCACAACAGCAAAGCGTAGGTAATCAAAAAGAAAAATCAATTAGTTTCACGTAAATTGTAACAATCAGTCAACTTTTCTTCGTCGCGCATTAATCGCGCGCACGGCCATCATAGATCATTGATCGATACGCACCCGTAGATCACGGCGACCTTGACTCTGATTGGCGTTAACCTGTTCGGAGTTGATCGGAACACTTCGTGACTGTTCGTAGGTCATGAGACCGTTGCCGATCATAATATTACGACAAAAAATATACTTTGCCTAAATTAATGGCTGTTTTAATGTCCAGTTTGTAAATAAACAAATTATATTTATAAAAACATAAGGAACGGAAATAAGTATTATTTTTCCGATAAAACCATTTTCAGTGTGTTGAATTTCCTTCAAAAGAATTATTTACAAAGTACAGTCTCCTTCAGAATTTCTAGAATAATATATTTCGACACTTGTTCATACAGTTTACAGAGTCTCAAGTAAATTAATATGAAAATGTGTAAAATATATCGAATAATAAGCAGGTACTAATGAAAGGAATAAAATTCTCCTTATAAGTCTTATGACAGACTGCTTGGAGCCATGCGACGGCTGTTGAGCAAGCACTGGTCTGCCCTACGCCCATATTGAATTACATTAAGTTTTAATTAAACATATCATTGGACTTTTAATTTGCATTCTGTTCATACATATATTTTAAGCCGTCTATCAATCATGCGTTATTGTCAATAAATATGATTAAACTAATGTATTATGCTTTTGTAAAGATCAAATCAGCGGACACATTAATTTTATGAGAAGAGTATTACCCGCTACTGCGACCTATGGCTTTCTGGTCAGAGTATCGCATTCATTTTAATGATAATGAAAAAACATTTATAAACTTTTTTATATGATTGCTGTTTGTTATCAGTTAATTTTCTTGAAAAAATACTTTTACTTTCCGTATCTCAAAAGGAAAATACGGAACCCATAGGATCACTTAGTTGTCCATCTGTCTGTCTGTCAAGATCCTTTATCTCGGTAACGTGTGGATGTATGGAGTTGAAATTGAAACGCAAGTCTGTGAATGCTTTGTGCTGTGAAAAGTTCAACCCTCTAAGTCTACGCAATAAAAATATATGGCCGTTTATGTTGCAAGTTTGAACGGAACCCTCACTGCGCGACTCTGACTGCTGACTGACAGATTTTTTGTATTCAAGGGGTTTTACACTCAAAGCAGTGGTGTAGTGAAAACACCCTGTACACTTCGAATCACTGACCGTGACATTTTCCTTAAAATTTCGCAAGGCTCATTCGAAAACTTGTAAATTTCAAAAACGCGTATTCTCATTATTTGGCGCTCCGATTTCAACACTTTTGTTAATGATTGTACCTTTATAAGTTACTGCGTGCCCTAAATCATACCGACTGGTCCTTACTTTACAATTAACTTGATTTTCTGTTCATTCATAATTTTATTGACGAATTCATTCACTAGCCCTGCTAAGTGGACTTTTTCGAGTTATTATTTCACTTGCTTATGTAGTAGGTACTCAAATTATGAACAACATTAATTTATTTAATAGAAACTTCAAATCATACCAAAATAAATCAAAGCAGAATACAGATCTAGGTAATAAGTTCACGAAATCTAAATCAACAGCCTCTACACATCAACATGTTGAAATGCAAATAATAAACGTGTACTACACATATGTAGCCAAAGTTACGTGCTTTATAATAACTTATTTCATCTTGTATAGCTTCCGCAGTCGCAAGCTGGCCGAGATCTACGTCTATTACCATCTCGTATTGCTGCTCAATAAAAATTACCGATATGATGCAACATAACATCATATGCATTTCCGTGCTAACACAGTTTTTTCGGTGTTTGTCGAATTACATGATAAGTTTAGTGAATAGAACGTAAAGGTTGCGTTAGGCACTGCGCAGACGTGGACACTTTTGTGTCTTGTGTCGGATATAAGCTACCAATTTATAACAACCATTATGAAATTAGCCGGTACATGACATGGTAACTACCATAGAAATTAGTAGCTTGTATCCGACACAAGACCGAAAATTGTACAGATTGCGCAATGCGTTAGTTATATTATTCTTTGTGCCTTTAAATATATTAAAACCTATTTCGAATAAATAAAGGCCTTCTCCTGTCGCAGATGGCATCAAAGATACATTATAAAAACAAGTAAAAGTACGAGAGTAGGCGAACATTGAACCGTAGACCTCCTCGCGACCCGCAGTGTGCCATCAATCAACGTATTTTACGCTTCGCCGGCTTCAAAAGCGAATTATATGCGTTTATCATTTTATGTCGGTTCGTCTGACAGAGACAACCCTGACTTTCGACAGGATTCCATTAGCTGTTGTTTGTTGCCATTTTGTAGTCTTTTGTGGGACAGAAAGCAAAATTAACGATGTTATAAGACTATCATTTAATACTTGACACGCGTGGTCTTGACTTTGGAACCATTATTAGTTGTTAAGGAGTGTAACCGCGACTGTACGTGATGTGAATACAATACCTATGTTGAAAAATTATAATTGATAAAGATTTAATATCATCATCTGCCTAGCCTTTTCCCAACTATGTTGGTCGGCTTCCAGTCTAACCGGATGCAGCTGAATATCAGTATATTACATGGAGCGACTGCCTATCTGACCTCCACAACCCAGTTAGTACTGGGTAATACCACCCCTTGGTAAGACTGGTTGTCAGACATTGGGGACCAACGGCTTAACCTGCTTTCCGAGGCACGGAGGAAACTCGGTATGTAACGGGTGGTCACCCATCCACAGACCAACCTAGGCAAGCGTGGCTTAACCTAAAGATCGACCCGAACGGCTGCTATTATTTAGCCACGAGCTCCTCGATAAAGATTGAATTCTTGTTATGAAAGAAATGCCACAAATTGATGTGTAGTAGGAAATTTGGCATTGGCATATTGGAATATCGTAACTTGTAATCGATCAGGAAAGCGACTGATTCATCATAGACAAGATAGGTGAAGGCGAATGCACTTTCATCAAAATATAATAATATTATTTTCAATAACGTTTGCGGTTATCAAGACATATCTTCTAAATTATTACTTTGGCAATACTAGGAATATGATATATCAAAGATCGTAGCCTAACATTAGAAATTAATTTACTTTTAAATCGCTTCAGGCATCTTTATTGGCATGAACTAAAAGTGCAATATGTATGATTAAATATGATAATTTGTTCGTATTGAATGAGATGAATGGGCTCTGGGTAGGTTGTATGAGGCTGAATGCAGTACAAATGTAACACGTGCAAAACAGGCTTGTTACTATTATCGTATGTGGAGAATATAGCCTTCAATCGTAAAAGTTCGTGAGACAAAATGTTCAAGCTCTACCGAAACTTGATTTGCCCATATAGTGTGGGAGATACATAAGAGCATACATAGCCATTTGATCATACTACCTATTATTAAAATTCTAATTTATGTATAAAAAGTATATAAGTTTGCCATTATTTTACCATACAGTGTGTTATTGCAAATAGTTTTTCTGGCAAACAATCATTTGTATACAGAGATCATTATAGATTTTTAAATCGTTTTTTTATGTACCTAATTGAGAACTGTAATTATGTTTTGATGAAGCGGAAGGGTATATAATACATCATTATAATACAAGTACATTCTAAGTACGTAATATTTTATTCAACGTTTTTATTTAAGTTATATTTAAAGTCAAATGAAGTTCTAGTATTACCAAAGGGTATCGCATCAGCCCGTACTAATTGGGCTGTAGAAGTCAAATAAGCAGTGGTTCCATGTAAGCTGGATCCGGTTAGACCGAAACCCGACCCAAACATAGTTGGGAAAACGCTGTTTAACATGATTATTTACGTTACACTTAATTAACCGACTATAAATAGTCTTTGAGATGCGAAGTAAGTTTCTATACATTAATTATTCTATTTATATAAACGATTGAGGTGAGAGCAGATGACGTAACGAACAAGACAACAAGTAAGCGTGCACTTGACACACTTGCCGGCCAGTCGAGCGGACGGAACTCTTCCTACCATCACTGGTCGAGTGTGAATCCGGCTTTAAGTGCCAAGGGGTCAACTTGTAGAACTTTGATGTTGGATATGATGGATGAGGCGGTAGTATGCTCTACAAACCACATGAGAATTAAAAAAAAAGTCTTGCCCCACAGTGGGAATTTCTCCTGTATCGTGGGTGCGTTTACAAACATTTAAACTCACATACACAAACAGCAAGACCCGGAACAATTACCTGTAGGTCATACAAATATTTGTTCCGTACGGGGTTCGAACCCGCGACACGTAGCGCATCAGTCAAACGCTTAGCCACTGCGCCAACCGTGTCGTCAAGTCAAGTCTTCATTAACTCTAATCAACGTCTAAATGTATACCTAAAAATGGTGTTAGATTTCCAACATTATTCATTAAATAATTTTCTAATTTAATTGTGGTAATTATTTATTTATTTGCCTAAGCATGCACAACAGACTACTGAGGCGGACTAAATACCTTAGTCATATTGTTTAGTGCTAGTCACAACAAGCACATGTCTTTATCATGTTGAAAAGCACCAACAATGGGGACAAAAGAATTTGTACAATTTCTATTTCAGACAAACATAGATTACTAGAAAATATATTTATACATCATCAATCATCTTAACACATCAAACAAAAAGTTTACAACTACTTGAGTACAGTAGACATAGGAAGATACATCAACAGCTAGCCGACTTTCACAGTCCCAGTCCAGTCAATGGGCGTTGAAGCAAGTGATGCGAGTGTAATTACAATCGGACAGCGGGCTAGTACTGGAGGAAAGTTACTTGTATTAAAGAACGCACCTATTTTGAAGCCAGTGAAAGTGCTACGTTACTGCGACACTTTCTCCATTTGTAAATTATAATCGATCAATTTGCGAATTGTGTTCTTGTTATTTTTACTTATTCTATTTGGCTATTCAATTGGGTGGTGATAGCGAGAAATTTCCGAATTGTACGCGAAATACTCTACTTCAAATTGATTAAATAGGCACATACGTTCGGCACGGGGTAAATTTGTTGATCAATCAAAGAATCCCCAATCAAATATATAAAATTCTCGTGTCACAGTTTTCGTTCCCATACTCCTCCGAAACGGCTGGACCAATTTAAACGAAATTTTGTGTAAATATCGGGTAGGTCTGAGAATCTGCCAACATCTATTTTTCATACCCCTAAGTGGGCAGCGGGTGAAACTGCTGGGCACAGCTAGTCATAATTTATAAATATAATAATAGTCAATAAATAAATTGATGCAATATTTTTTTTAAGAAATAAAAGAGTCAGAATAATCTGAGTAGCGTAGTGGTATTCCAGCTAAATTCTAAAAAAAATATGAGGAAAAAAAGTTAAATTACCACATTTTCATAAAAACCAAGTAAAATCATGATCCAGGAATGATTCGTGTATATCACTAATTCAGTTTAATGGGTGTACGTGTAAGACATTTTACAAAGCCGAAAGGAACTCGTTCTTCCCATCCTTGCAAAAAGTGTTTTGTTCCAGGCTATCTTGCTAGTGGGTATGAACCTCAGCGTTAAAATGTTTAGTCTTTTAAATAAATTTGAATAACAGTACCTTTTTAGTAAATTAATTAATTCAATTACTGTTAACATATGATGATAGTATTTACAAAGCTATAATGCAACATATTTTAGACCAAGTCACGACGCCATCTTATCTACTACAGATTAAATCTGCAGTCCAGTTCAATTAAATTTCCTAATCGATTAAAAAAATAATAACTCGATCCTTAATCGCCTAGTTATAGAATCGAGTCAGTGTCAGTTCAGTCACGATCGTTTTATCCCATGATATGTTGGTCCTGACGTGTGTATGTGAATCGAAACAATCCATCATTAATCGGCTATCACTCAAGATGGATTGGCTATTGACAAACGGCATGCGAATATACAATAGTAACTTTAGAACAAAACACGGATTTAGAGGTTGTAGACTTTATGTTGTTACATGTAGGGTTGTTTATCCTTTGTACTGCGTCTACGCACATCGTAGAGGTGTCGTAGAGGTGGCCTCAGGGATCTCAGAGGATCGATTAACATGTAAATTAATATTTATCGATTGTATTGTTTTTGGCGTTGGTATGTATTGTATTTTTCACAATGAATGATGGCGATCATCAATTTTCTATTTGGTGTCCATTTATTTCGCTTTATATGTGAAGGTCGTTTCATGAAAGGTCAATTATGCGTGTAGATAACTGAATATGTTAGTAACACTTACGTAATTTTAGATTAGGTTTTTTATGTGGTAGGTGCAAGTAATCTTATTCAGGTTAGTGAAAAAAAGTGCTCACAGGGAGCATTCGCTTGAAACAATAACTGTAACTGCTCAGATTCATTTTTAATAAATCGAATGTTGGTTTGTTAAATCACAGGCGAACGCTCGCTGTGAGGGGAAACAGTAGTAATCGAAAAAATTAGAAACTAAAATTGTATTCAGGTAACAGAACTACTATCGATACTATATAAGTATCGAGTTTACTAGAACTCACCATCTAACAGTAATTCTTACACAGATTACATAATAAGTTAAAGATACTCTTTGATTTATTACGACAATCAAGATTAAACCTCAAACCGAAATATTGTATGGGACAGGAAACATCGCACGCTCAAAAACATGGTTAGCGGAAACATTAATCTTATTTATATGAATTTGTTAAATTATATTACTAGCCCTTTAATATATTCCAACACGAGTCTCCACCTCGTAAATATGTTATTAATAATCATGATGTTATGAATTTCAATCGCGTTTCTCACACAATTCATTACAAGCCGAACAATTATCTGCCAGGGTTGCGGGTTGTTTGAAAGTGATACCGCGGCCCCGGAACATAGAGGGCAAAAAATTCAACAGGGGTGTGTTCAAAATCAAAATATTTTTATTTTACAAAGGCCTATGTATGGGCACTTATAAAACGTCGAGAAAAGATGCACGGTTCGGGTTGGTCGTTTCCAATGAAGAAGAACCGCCAAGAAACTCCATGGTTACTCTTTTAAAATCATTTAGTTTTACAATGTTGTTGTTTTTGTTAGGCCAATTCTGATACCCCTATAGGGATGGATAGGGTAGAAGTTATTTGATGATTTCCCATCCACAAAAATAGCCGAACAATTAAAGAAGTAATTCGGTCTGAAAACCATTAAAAAATAATTTAATGTTTTTTAGACAATGCGTAATGAACAGGTCATTGGCACCTATTTCATTTTATTTAAAAATACACAAACGTTTCGCAGTAAACCAATAAATATAAATCGATTGCTAAACTTCTAATTCTAAATACAACCAATGAATAATTTAAAAGCAATACATGATCATGAGCGTTTAATTAGACATGTATAAGAGCCGATCGTGTAGTTTATAAAGTAACTATAAGTATATTACTAAAATGTGAACATGCGTTGAAGATAAATCGCAACGCAAAAGATTCACTTGCGACGAACGAAAACATGACATTGAATGAACGTTTGATCACGACTCGTCCTTACGTAATGAATGAACCGCTTATTAAAAGTAGATTTTTTAAATGATTTATTTTATATGAATTTGTAATTTTTGTTGAGTAAATAATTGTAGGGTTTTGGGTTGTTTTTGCATAACATGTCGTGCTGGGTAACAATTTAATAGTTTATTACGATATGTAGATATAGCACACAATCATGACGTGTACAAGTTTTGTGACAGTTGTCCAAGCTTTACGTAGGTATAAATGATGTTTATTTTGCAAGTACGTTTTCACAAACACTTTACACGTCTTTTTCTAAAAACTAGATGAGGCCGGTGTTTCGTAGGTCGCTTATAGTACTCAAACTGCCAGACAATCGTCAAAAACAAACAAATTAAATAAAAAAGTAATGATACAAATGACATTCACAATAAACAAATAAAAAAATATTTTCAAAATTAAATCATAAATTAATGACACAAATCAAAATAAAAAATGTAAAATATAATAAGAAATAATAAAATATTTAAATTATATGAAATGTTTGCAGATGAATAAGAAAAAAAAAAGGATTAACAAATATTGACGTAAACGCTATAGAATTTAGACTCAATCTTCATTGCGGGAAATTACGTAAATAAATACGAAATGACAGTTTCAAAGAACAGAAACAAATGAATTCGTTTCCAAGCATGCTTTCTTTTTTTTTTAACAAGCATCTTTACAGGTTATTACTTCCTAATACATATGTATTTATTAATAATCTACACTTTCTTTGTAATTATCATGAACTTAATTAACAAGTGGAAGGAAAACTCCGTTTTAAATTTTAAACCTCCGTGCAATTAGCCTGTCAAAGGTAATGAAAAAGAGAAATTTTCCCACTTGTAAAGTTTTCACTTGCATTTCGCTTCAAATTGTTTCCTCGAGTAGACTACAACTAATTAAAATGTTATTAAGATTTGATCTGTGTTCACCTCACTATCTTGTTGCTAAACTATGGAATACTAGTCACACACTTCATTAAGTGTGTGTATGCTGTGGAGCCGCAGGCATCAGCTAGTATTATAAATGGGCTTTGTTGTTAGGATGTATGGGTGTTTGTTACTCTTTCACGACAAAACGGCTGAACGGATCTTGATGAAATTTGACACAAAGGTAGATAATAGTCTGGAATAACACATAGAATATGTTTTTTTTCGATCATAACGCGGGCGAAGCCTCGGGTGCCAGCTAGTTTAGTCATAATTTTGAGATCTGCTATGCAAAACTGGTATTTGAAAACGGACATAAACTACTTTAAATATATACTAGCGGTACGTGCTTCGCTACGTATTTACAAAAAAAATGTGATGCAGCGCCATCTGCCGGACAAAATTGTGAATCTAAACCATTCCCAGATCCCCTTGAACACACACAAAAAATGTCATCAAAATCGGTCCAGTCGTTTGAGAGAAGTTCAGTGACATACACACTCACAGAAGAATTATATAGGTATATAAATATATATAAAAGTTCCAATCTTACAATTGGACGCGGAAAATGCAAGTCGGAAAAATTCTCACGAAACATTCCCAGGTTGTCCTCCTACCATTTAATATAGCCAACAATTCATCTACTAACAACAATAATGTACACAGTTTTACATAAGCTTAGGAAATAACACGGAATTGTTTCCAGAAGTTTTCCAAAGTTATCTAACTCCGTTAGATTGTGTCTCTGCATGCTAAGCACTATGTAGATAGACTATAAGGCTCATGTGAACTAGTTCAGTTATATACTTAGTATTTACTTCGTGTGTTTGTTGTTAAGTTCGTATGCACAACATGGGCGGCAGTTACCTAGTGATTTCCTCTGGATATCAACTTGAATTGAGAATAATTTCGACTTGTTAAACCCCCTCTGGGTTTAGTCACAAGAGCCACAGAAGCCAGTAATGAGCTGGTGTTCATATACTTGTCTATTACGGTTCAATGGCTGGGCAAAGGCCTCTTATCAAACAGAGAAGACACGGGCATTGATAGAATAGCTGTAGATTTTCTAAAATATTTGTATTGGTACCTAAATAGATTGTTTCTTTAGTTAAAGACTGCTCAAATTATCGGGGTCGGCGGAACACGTTTTCTTTTGCTGACTGCTCAGATTATGAAATCCATTTACCACTAAAGGATAAGCAAGTAAATGCACAGTTTACTCTGAAAGATATTCTGTCTGAAATTTGTAAAAAATCCTCTCGAGTCAATATTTCACTTTTCAATACCTCCTCCTTACAATAAACTATATTAATTAACAGATACAATTTTGATGTAGATAACTTAAACTTTCCAATAGAAACGCTCTTCTCCCGTTGCTTGCACCACACATTGAAAGCTCGCGCAACTTAATTCCGCTAATTTATCAGCGCCAGCCGTGCGTGCGCGCACTCTTATTGCGAACGACAACGAGGCGGTGACACTGACGGATTTATTTGTGGCCAGTACTGTTACTTGAGGAATCTTTTAAGTTGAACTTGGAAAATAAAGGATAGAGGTTTCACTTGAAGTTATTTGAAAAAACTTTTAAAATACCAAACACTTTTCATTGAAACTTGAGATCTATCGTAATTTTATTCCCGTTAATGAGCTAATACCAACATAATTAATTACGTTAATCTTTAATATCAAACGTCTATATCGACGTCTTAATAAATTACTTAAAATAATTAACGTTTCGAATATAATTTCGACAAATCACTTGATTGCATCAACTAATAAAATTAATTGTTTTTGAGCTCTCAGCCGAAACGCAAACATGATGAATGATCAAAAAGCTTGTTTGTTAAAATAAACGTAATACTAGAAAGAAAGAAAACATTTTTCTTTGGCACTTTCCACAAGTAAACACAACAAAAACATAAATATTAAAGTCTAAATAATTTAAAAATACAATATTTTTTGTCTCACAGCTGCGCCAAATAGACACTGGTTTTGAAAGTACTAAGTTACCTTACTAATGATTGAACTGGCGACAAGCCGGCTAAGACCTCTGTTAGTTAGTGTAACATTAGTAAGGCTAATTACACGTACGATCCCAACCACTCGTGAAACGCTTTGAGCGAATCGTATTTTAAATTGTGGGGCAAGTTTCGCATACGTTTTATGCTAAGACTGGAATGACCGGGACTTTACATCGGGTTAAAACCAGCCAAGCGGTACGCAAGTATCCGTACAAACTTGGGACATTAACGGCTATATACATATCCTACTAATATTATAAACGCGAAAGTTTGTATGGATGTTTGTCTAACGCCTTTACAATAATATAGTATCCATCAGAATTGCACAAAAGCTACAATTCACAGAATTCTTAAAACCGCGGGGTGCCGCTAGTATACGTATGTATTTTGACTGTGTAGATATAAGGTAGACGTTAGAGATATGATTTGAATTTATGGTTTTAAATTCAACTAGATACTTACCTCCACGCGTTCCGAAAATAAAGTGTCTTAACAGACAGATAGACAACAAAGTGTTTCTTTAAGGTTTAGTATACCTTAAAGAAACACTTTGTTGTCTATATAGAAAGAGTATTTATGTTCGAAACAAATGAATAAAGAGCTATAGAATCGACCTCCAGTTACAAAACTAGTAGTCAGTTATTACATAACCAAGAGTTCCTCAAACCCGAGGATTACAAGAAAAACTGGTATCTCTGCCTGCGATCACATACACAGAATACATTTATAGGCTTATTCGAAACTTTTTGTACGATTATATCTAATTTACATTCGTTCGCCGTAAATATAGGAAGGAATGCGCCGGCGCAATGAAACGGGAGAAATGCATTATCATAACGGATTGAGGTCGTAAAATTACATATAAATGGTTCTTACATAATCGTCAATGAATATGTATGGAATTAGTTACGGTTATGGAATTGGAATCTCTTACACCATCCGATCCTTAGGGAAGAGGTCGCAATTAAAATAGAAAATGGAGAAGGTACTTTAGTCTTGGTAAGTTTAATGGTTCAAGAAGTTTATTTGCTCAATAAAAAAATTTCACTTACTTGAGAACATACATATATGGAATTTAAACTATAGTATAAATATCACTTTGTCAAATAAACTAAGAAGGTAGATCTATATTTTTTTCTTAATACTAACTTGTAGGACTCATCTCGTAAGCAACCACATAATGCTTCATACTTTAATTGCGATAAGGAGCTAGGAAACATGAATAATGATAAAACAAGATGATAATGTATCGGTAGATACAAATTAAATTGTAGCATTGTAATTTAGTTGTAAGAAATAATCAAATTATTTGCTACAGCGGTCGGCTTAAGCAAAACAGTAATAATCAGCAGCAAACCATTCTATAATCAGGCACTAGGTATAGCATTAAAACAAAATTATAAAATATAGGGCAAAGTGAATGTTTCCCGCCATCATCATGCCCTTACTTGTAGTCTCACGCTGAACAAATTGGAGCTCATTACAGCTGTCAGCGCTAATCATAGTGACCTATACGACCTAACTATGCCTAACCCTCGGACATCCATCCATCAGCAACCGCTTTAGGACTGGTACGCGGTTATAATTCAAGGTATTCAGACATAAATCCTCATTATGCATGCGTAGGAAGACGTATGTGCTACGGGAAAATCTATGTCTTTATGAAAACAGATTGGATCGTTGATCAACTTGATTTATGTATAACGAGCACGCGAATTCGCGACATCATTCGCATATTTGTGTGCATTCTGACTTCAGTTCCTTTAGACTCATTCATTTTCTGTTTAGTTTTGATAAATCCTTGCTCCTTTCTCCTCGTTTCAAACTATCTTCAATTCCTTAGCTTCAATTAAAACGTCGATTACAATTGTAAAAACATTTGTCTATGAGATATCGATGCTACTCGTGTTTGCAAAACATTTCTAGACGAGTAGACAAATACCCAAATATTTGCAGTTTACTCGCTACCAAGCCTCATTGAACTCTGTTTACAGTTAAACACATAAGAGGTACAATGTACAAATAACGGTGTAACATTCCTTATCAACTGGGTCGTAATGCAGATCGCAAAGTGCACTTTCAAGTACCCGATTCGATATATTTGCGGATTTTTTGCGTGCTACATTTGGATCTTTCCCACGCTATGTATAGTAGTAAGCTACTAGAATACTTATGTAGTTGTTGTTCGTTTACTTAACCATGTATATCCTCTAATTTGCATATCCAAGGCATATATTAAATACACACACACACACACACACGAGATGACTTGGTAAGCGCAGTGGCTGAGCGATTGTCTGCTCCGCTACGTGTCGCGGATTCGAACCCGCACGAAATAATTATTCGTATGGCCTACAGGTAGTTGTTTTGCGTCTGGCTGTCTGTGTATGTGAGTTTTAATGTTTGTAAACGCATCAAGAATGCATAGAGGAGTAATTCCAAGTGTATAATAAATAAATACTAACCTAAAGTGGGTTGTCCGATATAAACTAGACATAAAAAAACCACAAATCCAATTCGACTATAAGCGTTATAAAGGCAAAATTTGGATAACCAGCAACCATGTCCTCCTGACAATATACTGCTTTCATAAATCAGCAAAACGTGATTATTCTGGTTTTATGTAGGTACCAATGATTACGGGGAGCGGTCACAGGAAGGCTCACGTTCAAAAATTAACCTCTGCAACCTAACTGAAGATCTAGTGGTTTTGCAATTTGTATTATAATTGCAGATGTGTCTAGAATGATATCATGTGACCTGGTTACTATAAATCAGCAGCCAATCACAATCGACACGTGACCTGGAGGCTTGAGGTAATGCGTAGGGTTTGGCTTAATCTTTATGAGTTACATAGAGTATAGAGCGCTTGTCCACTGCGTACGATTACCATTCCCACGGCATAATGGAAATGAAACCAATTCAAATAATGAATTGGATGCTAACATTTTTGTGGATTTGGTTATCTAAAAATCACTAAATTGTCCGATAGTGGTTTTGAAATGGCTATTATTTAAATGTTTGTTGATATTTTTTTCCGAAACAAAGATACAAATGTGTTAATTTCCACAGACCAATTAAAAACTAATATCTACTCCTTAAACGGAAACAGTGAAGGATCAACGGTTTATGTAAAAAATAATCCATTAAAACGTAAGAATATTTAAATGTATAATAAAACATCGTAAAAGGCGATTACTGACCCAATTTAGTGAGATAGAAGGGAACCGATTTGTCCGAAGCAATTAAATTGATAAAGTATCCGAATGTAAAAAAATATCCGGTGTGTGTCGTGTCGGCTTGTATGGAGAACGAGTATGTGTTGATATTATGAGCATGTTACCGTTATGGTGTGGTACAAGTTAAATCCTTGACGATTATTTGGTGATCATTATAAACCTTTTTTTCAACAATTCAGTGAAATATTTTGTTGAAATCAGGAGAAATTCACAAAATGTGACAAATTCTCTGGTTATATTGGGATGTTAAGCAGTTTTTGATAATCATATGAAAATACCAATAGTAAATCTTAACAAAAGTGCAGCACCTTGGAGATGTAGCAGTATGCTCTTTTTTTCCTAAGTTTTCACCAAAAAAGCTTATGATATTTCTCAAAGCCTGTGTCTTGTTCCGCGACCATGTTAGGGATTGTAGGCGCCCTTGGCGGCGCGGTGACCGTGCGCACGCATGGTGCGCTTGCGCCGCGAAGTGGTCAATGCACCGAGCATGCGTGTGCGCCGCCCTCGCGCACGGTAGGCGACACATGCCGAGTGTTACCGAGTGGTCGCGAAGGGTGTTCACTAACTAGGTCGATACATTAATATGTTTTATGAGCTTGTTCCGCAAAACTAATTTAAAGGCCATAAGTTAAACTACTAAATACTAAGCACTTCTGTGCTATTCATAATATTTCGTCAGTATTAATTTTCAATTTCAAATTGGAAATTGAAATTACTTTGTTTGAATTGTTTTTTTTTATTTCTAATAAAACAACCATAGGCCTGAATTTTAGTTTTGATTTTATTTTATGGTGATCTATTATATTACTTATTTTTACAAAAATATTTACTTTATTTATCGAGGAACCTATGGCACGCGTGGCTCTTAACGCGGCGCATAATTTACGATAGGCCATAAAAAGTCATTTTCACACATAATGAGGAAACTCAATGGCATTAAAACAGTATATTTTAATAAAAACAGCTCCAAAAATAAAAGACGGCATGTTAAAACATTAACCACCACTAATTAAAAATACGTTTTTGATTAATTAACGTCAATCCGATCACATTAAAAAGAAATATTGATATAAATAAACTATTAAGATCAAGGAAAAGGTAATAATGTGCAGTTATGTGTCTGTCTCCTAGGTGCGGTATCCGGAGTCCGGACATAAATTATATCTCAAGTCATAGACGAAATCTATTTTTTTTTTATTTGAAACGAACCTTATATGGCGGCCATTAATTTTAGATTGTAGTGTGCGAAACAGTGTCAACTTATGTCAGTTTATTAATAAACTAGCTTTTGCCCGCGGCTTCGCCCGCGTTAAATTTGGGGTAACACAGTTCCCCTTGCGCCTTATTGATTTGTAATAGCAACGCTAAGTTTTACCTTCTCTTCCCTCTTTCACCCTCACATCCCACTTTTTTCAAAAAAAATATTAGCCTATGTCCGTCTCCTGGTTCCCAACTATCTCTGTACCAAAATTCATCCAAATCGGTTCAGCCATTAAAGCGTGAAGAGGTAACAAACAAACAAACTCACTTTCGCTTTTATAATATTAGTAAGGATGGCTGATTTCGACAATTTCTCGTACAGTTAAAGTGACAGTGAACAACTTGTATTCTGTTACCACTTCATTAATTTCTCCTACTTATTTTGAACTTTGGGGCTCGACATTGATTAAGAAATTTTCGTAACTTATTCGCGCAAGATAATTTAACTTCACTTAAATAAAATGTCGGTCTTCAATGATAATTGATAAAACGCATAATTAAGTAATTAAAGCAGTACTAATGAATTGTAATACTACTAATGGATTTCCCTCTTGTGAGAATGTATGAACAGGGATGGTTGTAGAAGGTGCAAGAATTAACTTAGTTATAGTCGCCAAACGGTATCTGTGTGTTTTTCTTCTACTCAGCTAAAACACTAGGAATTGCGTTTTGGAGAAGTTTCGTACGTTTCAAAGAGCTGATTATCAGCCTAATTTGATTAAATGTCTTTTTATTTTGTTATTAACATGCTATACGTTGTTTCACTATACTGTTTTCAGTCTACAAAACTATAACAATAAAACTTTTTTCCTTACAAGTTCCAAAAAACAAGAAAAATACCTCAGATTACGAAAAGAATTAACAGCATTGTTCGCAAGAAAGCTCATCACCGTTTCACGGATTCAACATAATCCGCAAAGATTCCCGGTCCAACATCCGTGTCCCAACCGTGCCTAAACCGGTCCGGACCGTGACGAGCCGGGACCATGACACACCGTTACTACCAACATTGAACTTTATGTTCACAAGTTGAGTAATTTGTTAATGCTTAATGCACACCTGTCCACCGCTGAACGTCGTTTTAATTACGAAATGCGTAATTTATGCTCAAAAGCTTTGGTGCATATTACCTAACTAGCTGTTCCCCGCGGTTTCACCCACGCTGCTCAGCACCTGTTGGTCGTAGCGTGATGTTATATAGCCTATAACCTTCTTTAAGAAATGGACTATCCAATATTAAAGAATTTTCCAATTCCAACCAGTAGTCCCTGAGATTAGCGCGTTCAAACAAACAAACAAACTCTTCAGTTTTATAATATTAGTATAGATGTGTGCTAATGGGCATCTTGATAAGCTCTACTTTAAATTAAGTTAGGAGTTTCTTTAATCAGCTAGAGAGCAACTGTATTTAACAATCGAAGTAACTCTACGCAAAAATGATTGTTGGGAAACACTTTCTTATGGTAGAACCTAATGTTACGTACGCACTCAAAACATTGTGCTGATGACATTGATAATGGGTTCGGGGAGGTATTTAAAATCCCTCCTACTACTTATATCCTTACTAATATTATAAAAGCGAAAGGTAGTTTGTTTGTTTGTTACGTCTTCACGCCTAAATGGCTAAACCGATTTTTATGAATTTTGGTACAGAGATAGTTAGGACCCTGGTGACGGAAATAAGCTATTTAAAAAAATGTGATAAAGAGGGAAGAAAAGGGGAGAGAAAGATATTTTTTTTTCGATCAACACGCAGGTTATAGTAAGCGTTGGCTCAAAGTAACTATGCCACGCGGCCTGAGTCGCGGGCATAGTTACTCGAGGCGAAATCTCATGAAATCGTTATTTTTCACATAAGAACCTAACAGTTAAATCCCATGTAAATGGGCGCAGCCTAACCTACTGCCATCAACATGATACCTACATCAACATATTATATATTAAATAAGATAATATTAAGATAACTCGTTAACGTCGCAGTTGTCAGTATATCGCTTCATTCGCTTTTATAATATTTAATCAAGCAGATGAATCCATAATTTTCTTTATTACCCACATTCGTTAAACGTGTCAGGAAATATATTATTTATACATATATTTGCATATGATTAAACTAATATATTTATTTGCATCTGTTCTAAACATGAGAGTAATTATAGGAGTCGGTAGTGACTTGATTACAAGGAACAAACAGGGTTGGTTGCTTAGCAACATATTCTTTGTTTTAATGTATGTATAACTAATTTGAATTATATTATCACTAGATGTGCCCAGCGGTTTCACCCGCTGCTCACTTAGGGGTATGAAAAATAGATGTTGGCCGTTTCTCAGACCTACCCGATATGTACACAAAATTTCGATTAAATCGGTCCAGCCGTTTCGGAGGAGTATGGGAACGAAAACTGTGACACGAGAATTTTATATATTAGATTTCATTCTCTGCCTAGACTTTCTCTAACTATGTTACCATATTCAGCTGACTACCAGAATTTTACATGTAGCGATCGCCTACCGATCGCCCTAACCCAGTTAACAACTGAGTAAAACAATACTCCTTGGTTGTCAAACTTTCGACCCACCTGTAAAGACTTTTAAAGATCTACAAATAACAGTCGTGACCAATGGCTTAATTTTTATTATATCATCAATTAATATCTTTAAAGAAATATATTTTTAAGTCATGACCGTGTTCTCCATTGGCTACTCTGTGCATCTACTCCAAGTCTGACTACCTGAGTCTTACCTAGGACACCAACATTGTTGGTAAAAAGGTGAGTATAAACTACAACATTTTCTGGAGCATTTCTGTGTAATGGAACGTTCTTACGAATGGTACAAAACAGGCAAAAGCTCAGTTTCCAAAACCTTTCCATGTAATGTAACGTTCCTGGGAATGCTCGGCGTTTTGTTACGGGTAAATTGTGCATTTACCGCGCGGACCGCGTGTCTTTCGTCCCTCTCCCTCCGCGTCATCCCGCAACCGCGCACCGCCCGCACTCGGGGCTCGACGAAATGTTACACCAATACGCTCGACGAAGTGTTACACCAATATGCTCCTTGTTCTGTAACAAAATTGCGAGAGTGCTCGACGTTTAGTTCGTAAAAGGATGATACACTAGAACATATCATCGAGCGGCTCGTTGTTCTGTTACAAGTAAATGTTGTAGTCTATACTCACCTAAAGACTAGGCAGATTTTAATGATATCCGACCGCGACCGTTGCAGTATTTGTCATTAAATGCATATTTTCAAGTAAATATACCTACCCATATCTATTAGCACAAGTGTCTTTTACTTACTATTTATTTTCACACATCTTTTTTATTAACGTCACACAGGTGATAAATTACACACAGTTAAAGTGGTAAAGGATTTAATTTTTTATAACTTTATCATATTTTTGACAGCAAATGATGCGGTTTCTTTTAATTGGTCAGTTTGCCTCTTTAATTGATTCTCGTTGAAGGTTTTTGTGAATCATATCGGAATTAATTGATTTTATTTCTGAATTAGAATATATATTTGTCAAAGTCAAGGTTGTTTTACCGCTACATTAGCATAGTAGACTGATCTTCGTATCGGGTTTAATTGAATGAATGCCGCGATTATACAATTATTTTAAGCAATTAATTGGAATCTTGTACACGACAGTTCAATGTTGCTTACATCATACCTACGTCTTTGCATTTTATTAAAATTTCCTTCAGTTATTTTTTACTGGGGTTTTATTGGAGCTGAGTTTTGGAATACAAGCTTCTTCCCCGTTCTTCTTTGTTCGGTACGAGCTCTAGAAAATAATATATGGTGTGTTTAAAAAAGCAAAACATAGCGCCTTTTATCCCCGAAAGATTAGGCAGAAGTACCTTATAAATAGAACACCCACATTTCGCCATTCATGTTTGAAACATGGTTTTCTTCAGAGGGGCTTGACAGAGCCTCCGCTTGCCGGGGTTGCGGGTTATTCGAAAGAGATACCGAGGCGCCGATATAGAAGTATTGCCCTTTACGTTCCGGGGCCTCGGTATCTCTATCTGTTCCTTCGAACATGGGTGGTTTTTAGCCAGTAAAAGTCTGACACTTATTTGATGATTACCAACCAATTTATTCACCCACCCCAAAAAAAAACATGTAATACTTAGGTAGAGGAGAAACATTCAAAAGGTACCATACTTCTAAACTATCTTCACACATAACGCTTGAACAAATAATAACTAACTTACAAGGATAAATTAAGATTAATCATATAAAATAGACGAGTAATTATAATCCTAAATCTTATTAAAAGCCATTTTACCTACGTGGTACATTTATAGCTCATCTACAAGACGCGTTATGTGAAGATTGATAGATAATAACACGTGTCAGGCTGTCGAGTCATGCCTTGTCATAGATTGCCTAATTGCACATCTGCACCATAACTGCCCATTGTCCTCAGTTAACCCATAACACGCGTGGGAAAATAACAAGCTATTGCAGTTTTTATTCGAGAAATGTTTTGAAAATAAATACATGATGGATGCCAAACCAATTAATCATCTATTGATAATATTGCAATTCCTTTAAATCCTCGTGCATTGGATTTACTCATGGCATTGTAATTAAAGATAAGCCAAGGTATACCTAACCTCAAATCAGACGGGTCTGCCGGGGCCACCAGAGTTGCGGGTTGTTCGAAAGAGATACCGCGGCCCCGGAACATAAAGGGGCAAAAGAAGGAACATGGGTGGGTTTTAGTCAGTAACATTCTGACACTCCCCCCTTCTCCGCTCAGAGCGGGGGATCTTATTTGATGATTTCGAACTTTTATCATAACGAAATGAAAAATTGAAAAACAATTTGAAAAAATATCGGCTAGCCCCAATACTAGTAGGTACATATTACCTGTGTCGTGAAGATTAATTTCCTTCGTCTTAGAAGATGACAATATACAGATATCTTTACCAGATACCTAGACAAAAAGTAGCTTAAAAATAGGAAAAAAATAATTTAGTAACCACAAAGCCTTAGTAAAAAAACACGATTTATTCACAAAATAAAGCAAATTGCATTAATTGAAATCTAGCATCACCCTGACCTACATAGTAAACGCTAGAAGACATAATATGTGTTAAAAATGTTAATTGCGAATATATAGAGTTGACCTGTGACGTCAGAGTGCAGATGATGATTCAGAGCGGCGAAGTTCTAATCTGCGTGTGCGCACCCCGCTCACGAGACCGACAATTAATGAGTTTGGTATTAAACTGTTAGACACTGAAGGCTTAGCTCATGGTTGAGATAGACTAGTAATTTATGAGGAATGATCTAGAATTCTAGATGACGATTCATCATATACCATAACGCAACCTTACCAACATCCAGGGGTGTGTACTTTTAGATAGGTTTCCTACCTTTAGTGCCTGGTGTACGCAAGTCTCATAATATGCGATATCACTTCATAGACGCACTTCCTTTTCTTTTTTGATAGGGTCCCTCGTAGTTAAACTTAGTAGTCGTAGTTTTTGCACTACTGAACCGAACTATTTTGAGGTGACCTCAAATGAATTTAAGGCCCCTGCCAAGGCACCAAACTAATTCTTAAAACATACATGAACCCCAAAAACATAACACTCCTTTTTTGGGGCAGTCGTGTAAAAACGTTCACCGCACGATAAGGACACCCCCTGCGTCATTGAGTGAAAACGGCTAGAAAAGGGCCGGTTCGGGTTATTATTTGAAGACTTAAAAGTATTAGCTCAACTCGCGGGTTGGCTCTTATAGCAGGTATCAGGCTTTAACTTTGAAACGGAAATTCGCGACGATGCCGGGACGGATAGCGGTCTGTATTTGAAGCTCTTCTTTTCGAGTTTGCTTTCCATAAATAACGCATGCAGTTACTAAACTTGGCAAGAAACTGAACATTGAACCGAGTGTACAAACTATCAAAACATAAATTATTTTGCCAAATACCAACTCGTGTACTATTCCAAAAACGTGACAAACTAGACATATCTACATCACTACATGCACACCGTTTAATGACAGTATAAAGGCACAATTATAAAACAATAAAGGCACTTTACAGTGTTCAGATGTTCGCCGATTACGAAGCAATACATCCAATTACAATTTAGTTTCGTTTGAGCGAATAATTGAGATTTATTAGGCGATAACTGTTCGTTGAGTTAACCAGTTTATCTTGGCAGTTGGTGAAATAGCGAACTATTTGTCTCATTTGAGAATAGAAGATGCAGAGTATACCCTTTTTCAGCAGATATATTAGTATCAAAAGTCTCAAATAATCTCTCGCGTGCAGATTCTGGTTGCTAAATTCCAGGGTTGCTATTGCAAATAGCCAAACACAATAGCCAAAAAAAAATGCAATTTTCAACCTGCTCAACAATCTCTTTTATGACCACACAATAATTGAGTAATAAGTGTCTCCTTATTGCAATTTTATCATCCTTAACCTACACCTACATAATTATGTGTTACAATAGATTGCATTAAACTTAAATGATAAATCGATATCAGTTTCTAAACGTCAACACATAGTTCAGATAAACCGCTTCTCTCAATGACCAATACAGCTACCAGTCATTGTTTGATAGATTAACTTTCGCGTATCTATTGGGCATGATTGAACGTTTATTTACTGAAACATAGAGAAAAGTCGTAGCGTTCATTTTATTCCAAACTTTTGTACTAATTACACGTAGTTAGAGACAATGTAGTCTTGAAAACAGGGTTTGCAATATTATATTCGCTCGCGTGATATCGTACAAAATACTACCCTATGTGTTATTCCAGACTATAACCTACCTCTGTGTCAAATTTAATCAAGATCCGTTCAGCCATTTTGATGTGAAAGAGTAACAAACATCCATACATTGATCCTCCACTAACTTTCGCAATTATAATATTAGTATAATATACGTCGAACACAAGATAATTGCGGATTTGCCCTCACTCTTAACATTTGCAGTTTCAGTTATATCATAGATCGGCGCGTGAGTAGTAAATAATATTAGGTAATATACCTGTCGTACGTGGGCAATACATATTCATTAAAGGGCTGGCTTGCATGTTAGATTCAATATCGGCTTTAATAAACATTACTTTAGAACTAAAGGTTAAAATCATATAAGAGAATAGAGTTAGACACAATCTACGGCTGATAATGTTAGTGATCGTTTATAGTATTTTATGTAGATTTAAATAATTGAAACTGTTCGAAACTTCTTGATTAATACATTTATTTTTATATGCCATTTATAATATTACCATAAAATCATTTTAAGACTATTGATTCACATTGGCACAATTACGGTATGAACTTTTAATAATTATTTCCCTTTGTTTTATGAAGAACTTTTGTGTAAAATTTCAGCCTTCAGGACCCCAGCACTTCAGGCTAAACGTTGACTGTCACTGTGTTAGCTAATTTATGAATGAATGAATACAAGGCTATGTAAATTTTAAGTTTATTGTTTGTTAAGTTTTTGTGTAGTTGTACACAAATACATGCATACATCAATTATAAATAGTTGATGTAAAATATTCCATTTTGACGATAGCTACGGATGGCGCAGTAACTGAGCGATCGACTTCTGCTCTGCGTGTCGCGGGTTCGATACCCGCACGGAACAAATATTTGTATGACCTGCAATAGTTGTTTCGGGTCTGGCAGTTTGTGTATCTGATTTAAAATGTTTATAAACGCACCCACGACACAGGAGAAATCCTAGTGTGGGGCAACATCTTAAAAAAAATTAGTAATTAATAACTTGTACTAAATCAGTCCTTCCTCTTGTCCACAGGCTATCGGTCATGTGTCAGGCGGGCACATCAACCCTGCAGTAACGCTGGGGCTCTTCGCCGCCGGTGACGTCAAACTCCTTAAGGCTGTCTGCTATATCGTCGTCCAGACTCTTGGCGCTATCGCTGGAGCTGCCTTCATCAGGGTAAGAGGATCAAACAAAGACAATTGTTTCATTGACCAACTTTTTATGAGCTCGGTCGAACTGGGGCCTTTGCACGAGTCCGGAGTGTTAAAATTACGTAAATTACTGGACGTTGATATTGGAATCGAAAATACAAGCATTTTATTTGAATTACTTGCAATAATCACAATCAGTACCTAACATTTATACACATGGTTTGTCCATCTTTAAAATTGTCCATCCATATTTGAATCGGGTATTTTTTGGGAACACCGCGCGTTGTGTACGGACAATTTACAGACGAGGTTTAACAAGCCCAGACACGGACCTCTTTTAAAAAATCTATTGTAGTCTGCCTGCATCCGATCCCCAACTTTGTCCTGGTTGTTTGACTGTTCCTTCATACGCTAGACATTCTACTGAAATTCAGCATGATGAATTATAAATAATCAATATAAATTGTTTAGTTCATCCTCTTAATTAAAACAAGATACCAAATTGAATCAAAATACTATCAAATTAGTTGGAGTTCATCTAATGGGCATTTAGTTATTTTATTTCTATAATTAGACAAAAGTAATCACGATCAACCTACATATATTAATTTCATACATAGAAACACATTTAATGTTATTAAAAACAGCTGTAAATGCTCTTGACTGTAATGAGTTAATTAGTTTGCAATCATGAATAGTGTGTATGATTCGATTTGATATTAATAAATACATCTTCAATTAACTTTTAATCGTGCTTATTAGCTCTGAACCGTCTGATTATTTGACAGACCATCTGTTAATCAAGCAGACTTTATTTTAATTAAAATATCTAATACGCAAAAGCTTATATCCAAGGTTGTTCTTCTATTTTTGTAAGCTCGATTGAAACTTAATCGATTTTTTTTCTGACGTACCGTACCCAAGTACACTTGAGAGGTAAAACCCAAACACGGAGAATGTTACAAAAACAAACTGTCAGACATATAAACATACTATTTCTCGTAATTATCATGCACTTAAACAGGCGTAGTCATCGTATCGACATTCTAATCGCCGTATGTGTACGCTCGGTAAAAAAAGTGTCTCGTTCACCGTGACACTGATGATCTTAGAATAAAGAACCAAGTGGAGCGACCTTCAGTGTAATCGTGGAACTAATTGAACACTCTGCTATAAAGCTTTTCGGATATGAGTACTTGAAAAGGTCATGTGTTTGATATATGGCGTTATACTTCAAGTAAGCTCTTGATTTAGTGATTAGCTTTACGTCATTCAGTTAAAAGAATATAGATAACAGTTTTATGTTTTTAATGAGTGTATAAAATATTAGTTTAAACAAAACATAAAAAAGTTTCCAAGCTAATTAAACTTTAGGGATCTGAAACGAAGGCTAACTTGCATAACATGACAGGAATATTTTGCAAACAGACTTATCGTAATTACTTTGTATAAACGGCTATTACAAAAGAATTTCGATAGTGCCTTGTCTATCTTCGGTATCTGAAGTCAGAAAATATTTCTAGTGTCAGTCATGTGTGATTATAAGCACGCAAAGTTCAGCATGTAAATGTGTTGAGCACAATGTTTGCACGTAGCTAATTAGTCGGTCGCGAGTAATTTATAACGTTCGCACGACAGCGGCCTTCCTGCGACATTTCACTGCCCTCGTACTAACCACTGAACAACGATGATCACGTATAGCTCGACACGATTTTAGATTACCACATTTCTAACATTTATGAGTCATATCAGTCTTTATTCTTGTTTAATTTACTTTTACACATTTTTTGACATATTTTTTTTTATAAAAATATAAAAAAAATTGGAGCCCACCGGTATCGGGAAGATTCTCCAAGCTACCAGTGGTCAGGGCTCCAGCGAGAGTTACCTCCTAAACGATACGAGCCGTGTCCACGAGTACCGATTTCTGTATCATACCCTTAATCCAGTCGTGTATAACGAGAGCCTCCTCAGGTGTTGGTCGAGGCTCTTGGCAATTAAGCTAATCGGCACAATTATCGCTGACTCCATATTCCCCCAAGTCGACAACCTTGCGAGCCAAGTCAATATATGAGTATATTGACTTGGCTCGCGAGGTTGTCGACTATATTAACTTTGTTTTGTTCAAAAACACTTGTGTCGTCACTTGTACTATGATGTAGCAAAAAGTGGACTAGATTTTCCGAATACGCTATATGGTACGCTAGGGTGAACAAGATACGAAGACCTTTATATAAAAAAAACTGGTCAAGTGCGCGATATATCTCTACGTACACACATGTAAGATATCTTACGTATGAAAAATTCCAATCTGCGATAATAAATATCAGTAATCAAGATACAGTTAACATTAATAGGCCATAAAATTACACAAAATTCTCATAACTTTACGTTGTCAACGAAAAAATGTACTTAATCTCTTGAATTTCTCGAAGAGTGTAGATAAATGTCATTAATGCAGTTAACATAAATTATTATGTTGATACTTGGAGACACAAAGTTTGTTTCGTGGAAATGCGTTTAATCGGTGATTAAAAAGTTAAGTTAATTGATATATTATGTGTGTTGCAGTTGGCGGTGCCAGAGAAACAGGTTGCATTCGGCTTTGGACTGACGCTGCCCGGACAAGATGTCACCGATGCTCAGGTGAGATATTAATAATGGTTATTTGAGAACATCATGACAGTTTAAATTCGTAATCTATGAATTTGGAGTTTTTTTTTTAGTTTTATTTAGCTTAAAATACCTTTATGCGTTGTGAGGTGCTGTGAACTTGCGTATAATAAGCGTATCATGAGTCCCAAAAAATTCTAAAGAATCAATAGAGACCTGGAGGCGTACCTACCGTTTTTTACCACTGCCGTACAGTTAGTCTTAATGGCCTAGGCAAAGTGATATTCTATCAATGGTATTAGAAAATATTGGGTTGAGATAGCCTATCGAAACCGAATTTTAATTCTGTTGAAGTCATTATAAGTATAAAAACGAAACGCTTTAAAAGCGATGTTTAGGCCCTCAGATGCCTTAAAACTCGCATAAATTGGTGCCGATTCTGATTAACCACCGGATTAAATTAGACTAATATTAAAATGACATACCTAATCAACATTTAATTTTATTCCACACCATTTTAGTAGCGATTAAAGATAGTCTGATTAAGATTGACAACCACTATTTTTGGTCAATTAAAGTCAATTTCAGAATAGCGAAATTGCCATTTTCTCGAAATTGAGTAACTAAACTATCATGGATACTGTCACACTATGGTTAAAAAGAAACAATTTCAGAAGAGGAAACATCGTTTAACAGGAATAAACTAAATTTAAGTGATTTTTGGAGTATTTTTAGTTTAGTGTGTGACAAAAGTATCGACGCCATTACCAGCCCTCATCACAAGACACATTCACCAACATGGCGGCAACTTCCGTACGCGTTCAGATAACGTGTCTTCTTTTCACCTTAAATACTAAGCTCGCTAAGGTTTTACTAATAATTTGCGTGTTCCCCAGGCTGTGCTGATCGAGGCTCTGATCACCTTCGTGCTGGTGATGGTCGTGCACGGAGTGTGTGACGCGCGCCGCAACGACCTCAAGGGATCCGCTCCCCTCGCCATCGGGCTCAGCATCACTGCTTGCCATGCTGCTTGCGTGAGTATATTTCAGATCTATCTTACAATAATATAAAAATGTCGACTAACATTAAGCTACTCAATAGAAGCGCTTTGTGGGGTGTTCGACGATTTGTACAACTTCAAGAATAAAAGAAAATTCACCTGTAGGCCTACTATGACGTCTTAAAGCAGAACTTATTCCACTGAGTGAAAGCGATGGTGCTAGACACCCTGTATAGCTCTGTCTCTTTCCCTCAGCGGAATAAGCTCTGCTTTGAGATGTCATGGTAGGGTAGCTGTTATTATAAAAGCAAAAACCAAGGACATTATCAATTGAATGTGAGTTGGAAGCAGGCTGCTCCCGTTTGAATAAAAATCACAAAAGGTCCTGCCAAACAAACATGTACATACATAGACTGATAAACGCAGCACCTTCCTTTACGGTGCGTAGTCGGATAAATAATGCAAAAGACTTTTTCAGATTCGTAACGTTGCCTTCCACTTGTTTTGACAATCAATTTATATTTGAAAACATTACCTTGCAAATGTTCTTATTATCTATTCATACCATATTCGTATTTAAAATGTTAGGTCTCACAACGTCAAGACCAATATAACAATAATATCTTCAATTCCTATTTAAGCACTTGAACTTAAGTTACGTAATTGTATGGTATTGAGATGTCTGTTCTGTCAACAGATTCCGTTCACCGGCTCCAGCATGAACCCTGCTCGTTCTTTCGGACCCGCCGTCGTCATGGGCATCTGGACTTCACAATGGGTGAGTAACATATTAAAACCTTCACCTCATCTTTCCTCGGCCCATCGCAATAGGAGAAATTCCTAGTGTGGGGCAACGTTTTAAATATATATAATATTTCGTCAGTTATGTTTAGGAGGATAATAGGAGCGAGCCTATTGCCATCAACCGGGTACAGATCCAGAATCAGTAACTGCCACTGAGAAATTCATGAAGGAAAAACTTCAAACTCTGAAGTTGCTATAGCGACCTTAAAACCAACGAAGCAGTTGGAAATTCAACTGTATCCAAAAAGATTCTAAGTTTTTTTTTAAGACTTACGTCCCTCATAAGACTCTTTAATACTATCAAATCATTGTGTATTTACTAAAGGAGCAATCGATTAGTATGGACCTACCTTTATGTAATACATAAGGAAAGTTCGTAATAACACTGTCACGATATGTTAGAAACATGTGACTGTGACTTAATGGATTCGATCTAGAAATCACAAGAACGGACATTCACCTGTTTGCTATTGGTATAAACACCGTACTAAGAAATGATGTGACCGATGGTAAAGATTGAAACTCACATACATAAACAGATGCAGAATAACTATCAGTAGGCTTATCTAAAATTTGTTACGTGCGGGGATCGAACGCGAGGCACGAGGCGCAGCAGTCAATCGCTCAGCTACTGCGCTAACCATGTCGTCAAAAATACAATAGTTTCCTTAGGTCTGATTTTTCAATAGTCAGATAATAACAACTTTTATCTGAGGAATAATAATGGCGGTTTGACAGCTTATCTCTATAGAAAACTAGCTGTGCCCAGCGGTTTCACCCGCTGCTCACTTAGGGGTATGAAAAATAGATGTTGGCCGATTCTCAGACCTACCCGATATGTAAACAAAATTTCGTTTAAATCGGTCCAGCCGTTTCGGAGGAGTATGAGAACGAAAACTGTGACACGAGAATTTTATATATTAGATATGTCAAACCGCTAATTTTATTTCTCCGATAAAAGTTATCTTACTATTGAAAAAACAGCCCTTAACCCTCAGTCTTAGGTCAGGTCTCAGTGTCTTTAATTTCCTTTCTACGTATTATCCTATTTTCCATTCAATTGCTGCAAGACAACTCTCACAGATGACTTTATTGTACCGTAGTTCGAGAAAATGCGAGTAAATCTATAGCTAATGATTGAGCACACTTTCGCCTGCGCCGGCGCCGACTATCGCGTCCTATCAAACGGGTTTGCTCTCACGTCAGATGTACTGTGAGTAAAAGACATAGGTAATCAGGCTTGCTAGTTATACTTGATTTTTTGTGATAAACCTATTAAACTCTTTTGTTTTTTCTCGGATGGAAAATCATCAAAGAAATTTTCCCGCTCTGGGTAGAACGGAAAAGAGTGTCAGACTTTTACTGACTTAATCCCATCCATGTGTCTTCTTTTGCCCTTTGTGTTCTGGGACCGTATCTCTTGAATCTATTTCGAAAAACCTACAACCTCCATGGACGCCTTCCACTCAAATTTAACAATATTTAAATAACTGTTTTACTTTTCTAAGTTAATTATTGACATCACAGACATCAGTGATTGAAAACAACCGTGGTGATCAATACTTGTGCCTTTTCTGCACGAGAAGACGCCTTCGCATCATTATTATTTAATATAAATACATAGTAATTAACTTTATTCGAAAACATTTACGGATTTAAAAAATTAAAGCAACTGTTTCGGGAGAGCCTATTTACGTATCTCTTTAGCCGTGTGTACCTAACTTTCCGATCACATATGGACCCGAAGCATGAATCATAGCTAGTTTAGCTTTTTAACAACATAAGTTGATTAAGTTCTATTAAGTATTCCTTTCTAAGTAATGAGTCGAAACTTTCGTCAAAATGAAAGTAAAGTTGCTGATTGAAATGCGTGTTTGTTAAAATTTAAAAGCAGCTATTGTTCGAAAAGGTGATTGGATAAATTAAAAGCACATACTCGGTTCCATACAGATAATTAATGATTGCTCTGGCGAGTTCTGTGTCTGCTATGAAGAGATAGTGACTAAACTTTGACAGCATGCACGGTTGGCGCAGCGGCTGAGCGGTTGACTGCTGCGCTGCGTGTCGCGGGTTCGATTCCCGCACGGAACAAATATTTGTAAGGCCTATAAATAGTTGCTTCTGGTCGGGCTGTTTGTGTATGTGAGTTTAAATGTTTGTAAACGCACCCACGATACAGGAGAAATTCCTAGTGTGGGGCAACGTTTTTTAAAAAGAAAAGAAAGAAAGAAATAATATAAGCTAGTCGGGTGGCACCAAAGCTAGTCTGTACCGGTGAGGCGGTGACCACAGATTATATACCGAGTTTCTTCCGTGTCTACTTCGGAGAGCACATTAAGCCGTTGATCTTGATTATCATTTGTAAATCTTTGACAATCGTTACAGGTAGCCAGTGACTTGAAAGTCTGAATACCAGTCTTACCAATGGTTATTATATTAACTAGAAGTTACTGGCAGCAGACTTAAAAGTCTGACTAACAGTCTTACCAAGGGGTATTAACTAGTACTAACTGGGTTGTGGAGGTTAGATATTCAGTCGCTCCGTGTAAAAGTCCGGCTTTATCCAGTTAGACTGAAAGCCGACCCCAACATATTTGGGAAAAGGCATATGATGAACACTGAACTTAAATATATATTTTACACTTCTTTGAATTATTTTAAAACGAAAATAGAATGATTTATCGTGTGGTTTTGTTTTACATGACCTAAATCAATATACGAATCCGTAGAATTAAAAATAAACGATAATTCTTTTACGCAAATATTAGCCTGCTAAGGGGTAGGCTTGTAGATATTAGTTTTTGCTATTAATACTGGTTTAAGTGCAAATAAATCCTCAAGGTCGGCCTAGTTAACATGACACGAGCTAAATTGTTTTCCAACGACTGCAAATACAGGAAAAGCTGTAAATATTATGATAATACATCAATGTCTCGTTGGTTTAGTGAACGCAAGCACTAGATATTGCTCACATGAGGTACTTAGTTCTATTACCAGGTCGGCCAAAAGATTTACCATGAGAAATTTCTCAGTAGGTATTTAATAAGTTGATCATATTTTAGAAATTATTGACTAAGATACATTCAGACCCAGGGTAGAAAGAGATACCGCGTCCCCGTAACATTAAAAAAGAAGGAACATGGGTGGATTTTAGTCGATAAAAGACTGACATTCCTCCGCGCTCCGCCCAGAGCGGGCGATTTAGCATCCACAAGAAGAACCTTCTTTTATAAAGTTATTTCTTTTAAAGTAGGTGTAAAAGTACCTACTTTAAAAACAATAACTTTATGTAAACTATTATGTATGTTAAACTTCACTTATTGCATTTACCATTGACCTAAAATACATTCGTAATACAATAACGTTGAGTGCCTATCACAGAGCTACCACCTATGTATTACTTATGTACAATCCATATATTACATCATCAAGCTAATGAACTGTTTACAAATTAACACTTATTATTTTATTGTGTGATTATGTAAGTTAATCCATAAATAGGTTTATTATACTTCGTGCGTCATCGAAGAGACATGTATAAATTTCGGTGTTTCTCTTTCTAGGCCTACATAAATTTAAACTTTCGACATCTTTATCCTAAATACTTACTTGATAGAATAGAATATCCTTTATTGCACACCAAAAGTTTAACATGACTACTATACAGGAATTGCTAACTCTATGGTTACAATGGCGGTTTCATTCCAGTCAACTTTAGGATGGACTGTACGAATTAAAATTAAACGGGGGTTTGTCACTGGTTTGGTGGTAGATGGTAGATAGTTATATTCAAAATGGAAACAGAACTCAATGTTATCTCAGTAACAGTTAATTCTTCTATCTTGCATCTAGATAAGGCTTTGTACTTTTTTTAATGTTACTGCTCAAAATTCGTAGACTTCGGTGACAGTGAAGTGACGATCTGATCTCTCATGACCAGAGATCGCATAGGATAGAATGATTTGGAAGGAAAGAGGGAAACCTTGCCCAGGATTGGGATACTCAATACTCTACAGACTTACAAAATCACAAACAGGCTAAAATAAAGTTACCTTACGAGTCAAAATCAAATCGAAATTTAAAGATTGAGCACATATTTGCCCCTTGGACTTAAATGTCAATGAAAATGAACCCTATCTATGTATCTATTAGTTTTTTTTATTCTTTTTTCAAATCGTTTTTATTTTATTTTTTTTATTCTTTTTTCGAATCGTTTTTTTTTTTTTATTCTTTTTTCGTTTCTATCTCAAAATCCGTTAGTCATAGATAATAGAGCACAGAAATATGTGCTTACATTTTAGTGTGGACGATTTGGACCGCTGATTGTCTCTAAGCGATTTCGCTGTACATCAATGACGTTATAATGTTTACGTTGGGCATTGATCCAAAATTTATTTCAACATCTGTTAGCTTTTTAGTCATGTTACCATATAATTTTCCGCTTCACTTACAAGGGAAAGCGAGCGTGAACATTGTACTTAACTGTAATAGCCCTTACACATGCATGTCTATGATTTTATTGCTTTGAAACTATAACTTAAATAAATGGAGGTTGCTATGGTTACTCAATGACAGGAAGTGAAGGCTTAAGTGATATCCGTCATGACGGAACACTAGAATAAGAAACACGTGTCTGTATGTTACAGAATACTCTCTCTTTAATAATAAGAGTGGTTCCTTTAAATGGACAGTTCAATAGGTAATAGGTAAGGGCAACAAAGAGATAAGTAGGTAACCAGGATCGTCAGACAAGTTGAAATTTACTTGAGAATCCTCAGGGATTCTCTAGTAAATTTTATTGGAAAATAATTTTACCTCGGAAATCGGTGGCAGAAAAGTCAACGAAACCAACAAAAGTCACCATTTTTAGTTATGGTATAATGGTATATAACATAATTTTTATCAAGTATTAATTTTCTATTATTACTAAAAGATTAGCAGATCATGCATATAGACAGAGAAAAAAAATGTATTATAGACGATAACTCATAAACTACTTATGCAATATAAATCAAATTGTAATGGGACCATCTGGGAGGTATACCCTATCAAACAAAAAAAGAATTTTGCAAATCGGTCTTTAAGTAAACGGTGAAAATACAAAAAAAAAGATTCCGACGAATTGAAAACCTCCTTCTTTTTTTGAATACGGCTAATAAATTAAATTTGAGTTGAAAATGTTCATCGGCTTTTAAGATAAATTCAACTATATCTGAGGAGCCTGGTTACTTATATCTTTTGTTTACTGTACTTGGAAACGTCTATCTCACTGACTGATCTCTTCAAAAGGTTGATGTGTACGTATATTTCTAAGGCGTGAGCTGTTGACTTTTGACCTAAGTGTATGTGATTGCACATTGCTATTCCTTGTTGCTTTTTCATAAAATCTATAAATAAAAACATATGTAATACTATATATACACAACATATAATGCATACGATTTTTGACAAACGATATTCTCAATCGTGGTATTAATATCTACAGATCAGTTTTAAAGGTTATTTATTTCTATACTAGCTTTTGCCCGCGGCTTCGCTCGCGTTAAATTCGGTTTAACACAGTTCCCTTTGCGCCTTATTGATTTGTAATAGCAACGCTAAGTTTTCCCTTTTCTTCCCTCTTTCTCCCTCACATCCTACTTTTTCAAAAAAATATTATCCTATGTCCGTCTTCTGGTTCCCAACTATCTCTGTACCAAAATTCATCAAAATCGGTTTAGCCATTAAAGCGTGAAGAGGTAACAAACAAACAAACTCACTTTCGCTTTTATAATATTAGTAAGGATATTAGTAAGGATAAGGATTTTGGACAGTTCCACCTTTTATTTTGTGAGTCACCTAATCAATCAATCAATTTACGACTAACTTGTTTAATAACCAATAGCGTTAAATTACGCAAAATTAAATGATCAACATAACCATCATCACGAGTACCTAATCCGAACGGTAATTAAGTAATGTGAAACAAATAACTACCCTACATACTCGACGTATGGCGAGACACGTAAAGTCGTAATAATTTTCTAGGCCCTTCCGTCTTTTATGTAATACCAATTATCTCCTTCGCGCCTCAGTTATAATCGGCGCTAACTTGCGTGACTTTGAACCTCTCGACTACATTATAAGTGGACGTAGGCTGTCGCGGAGGTTACCAAACTCTTACGACATTTCTAGTAAAACGATCACTTTTTATAGAAGTAAATACTACTCGAAGAAAGTTTGACCTCACCAATCATGGTGGAGAAACTTGTTCGATCTTCATTGTTGTTTTTCTGGTTCTCGTTACTCCATTCCTTTTACTTACAATTGTATTTACAAAATAAATGCGATGGTTATTCGTTGGTCTCGAGACTGCTGAGTACGGGGACCTAGGTTAGATTCCAGGGTCGGGCAAAAGTGTCATTAGGTTTTTTTCTCCTAGGAATTTAACATTAGCAGCCCGGAGTTTGGATGTTGGTGGTAAGATACCTCCGTGCCTCGGAAAGCACGTTACGCCGTTGGTACTGCGCCTGATCTCTCTCCGGCATGTCAGACTTTTACTGACTAAAACTCACCCATGTTCCTTTTATTGCCCTTTACGTTCCGGGGCCGCGGTATCTCTTTCGAACAACCCGCAACCCCGGCAGGCGGAGGCCCTGACAAGCCCCTCTGCATCCTACTCAGCTTCATGTTCGATCAAGATGTTAATAATGACGTTTTTTGTGCAGGTATACTGGGTGGGCCCCATCGTCGGCGGTGTGGTCGCTGGACTGGTGTACAAGTTCATCTTCCGCATCGGCAAGGCTGGCGAGAGCGGCTCCTACGACTTCTAGACAACTGCGTGGCGACTGCGGGACGACTGCGTAACGGCAGCGTCCCGCCGCCGACGCTACACCGTGCCTATACTCTAACCCCGCCTCGCGCATACACTACTCACATTGTCTTTTGAAAAATTGCCAAAAATGGGTCCAAATTACCGTGATATTTGTTATTTGCACCTATTTATTTGTAATCGTTTTAATCTACTCGAACTGTCATCAACAAATTACTATTCTTCAAAGACTAGTTTCGTATTAAAAGCAAGTCTTAGTATTAGTATGTGCGAGGCGATAGTATTAGCTTATTGATATAACCAGTTCATATGTTGGACCAAATTGATATAGGACATTGTCAATGGGCTTATACTTGTTGTATTACTAGACTGTCAATATGCTCGACGAAAAATCCAAAGGTTTACTTCAGAAATATTGTTAATGTTCTTCGAAAAATATGAAAATACCGATTCGAAACAGTTATGTCGGAGTAAGATATCTAATTTAAGTTGTAGTTATATAAATAAAGGTATTAAGTTTATTTATATTATGTGAATAAAGTATGTTTAAGTGGATCATCATTACAACATGTCCATACTCGAGTGCCTGTGCTAGTTATGTGATTAATTATAATTATAATACTGTGAGTTAGCTTTAGTGGGTATTCACATCGAAACTTCTCACACGAAATGAAAATTATGAAATAAATATCATTATTATTAAACATTTGTTGTTATTTAATCCCCTCTAACTGTCATAAATTACCTACCTATATGTAAAGAAATGAAACTAGTTTATTTGGCACATGCAACATTAAACCATGAAAAAACCGGCCAAGAGTGGGTCAGACTCGGACACCGTGGGTTCCGTACAAATTTGCCACATACCGCGGCATGGCCATATCTTTTGGATCCGTAGACTTGAGGGCTGATTTTTTTCACAGCTCCAAGGGATCACAAACATGAGTAGGTATATGGTTTTAATTTCAACTCGATACCTCTACGCGTCCTAGGGTTCCGTACTTCCTTTTTAGGTACGGAACCCAAAAAACGACCTCAATAAAAAAATTGAGACCAAAAGATTATTGAAGCGCAGTTTTTTCTGGTTTACTCGTAATCCAGTATATTAGAATATATTATTAGGATATATTATCCTACTAATATAATAAACGAAAGTTTGTGAGTTTGGATGTATGTTTGATCCTCTTTCACGAAAAAACTACTGAACGGGTCTTGATGGAATTTGGCACAGAGGTAGATTATAGTCTGGAATAACACATAGGATACTTTTTTTATCATGATATTGCGCAGCTAGTATTATATAATATTATATATGCGAAACTTTGTTTGGATGTATGGATGTTTGTTACTCTTTCACGCAAAAACTACGGAATGGATTTAATTAACCGCGGGGCGCATCTAGTCATAGCTATTACATTCTAAACCCACATTCAAATTAGCATTAAACAACTAATAACCATTAAACACCAACCTGACATGACAACACTAGCAAATTAACCTTTACATACTAAATATCACAAATAGATTAAATTAACACAAAGCTCGCTCAGTGCCGACTAACTGTTGCTTTTAACAGCTCATTTACAATCGTAATTGCTACAGGCGCTGTACCGAATAGATATACAGTCGGCTATTATCGGTGATAATCACACAAAGAGCGAACTAATTAAACGTTATTAGGGTGTCAAAAACATAGTTTGAGCTTAATGTAGTGAACTTTGCGATTTTTAAATGATAGTCTAAAATTATGAGCTGGAATGTAATTGTCCTAATACAAATACAAATAATACAAATACGTTTATTTCTTCAAAAATAATTAGAATAGGTACAACAACAATACTCTGTCACTTAAAATAGGATTCCCTGGCTATAAGTGACAGTTGGAACCGCATTTGGCCTTAATTACAAATATAGTTTTCAGACCGTAGGTATTTATTTATTTAACAGTAGCTAGTAGAATAAAAAGGTTGTTTCATAAATGTAAATTAGAGGAAGCAATTCGAAGTTATCAAGATATTATTCTTTTGGCTAATGCTTTTATCCTACCAATATTGTATCCTACTAATATTATAAATGCGAGTCCTACTATAATATTCTAATCGTACTTACTAATATTATAAATGCGAATGTTTGTAAGGATGGAAAGTAACATCCGGATGGGTTCCGAACAACAGGGCCCGGCAACGCGGTAGGCCCAGAAGGAGATGGCGTGACGAGCTGGATTTCCACGAAAAGGATTGGACCAAAACAGCAAACGACAGAAAAAAATGGCAGGAAGAAAAGACTTTTGCCCTGCAATGGGACGCATCTGGCTCATAATAATCCATACACAAACAGGATTGTCAGATTTTTTTTGCTAAATGAAAATAAATCTGTGTATTCAATCACCACACAGCTTCCAATCACCACACATACACTATCATCATCTCATCCTATTACCACTTTCACGGGGTAGTACTTGGCTTCGGCCCGTCCTATCCTAAAATCCGGCAAATAAGACAGAGATACGTAAATGTATAAAGACAAAATAATAATAATATTATGGGGATGGATGGATGGATGTTTGTTACTCTTTCTCGTCAAAACGGCGGATCTATAGAGGTAGATTATAGTCTGGAGTAAATAATAAGTGAATAACACATAGAATACTGTTTTCGATCATCACGCGGGTGCCAACTAGTTTTTAACCTATAAGTTTTGTAAACGCACCTACGGATACAGGAGAAATTCCTAGTGTGTTGTTTTAAACGTTACCCACGTTTAAAAAAAAGGTTCCTAAAAGTAATTGCTCGAAGAGCCTCAAGAACCTCAAGCATAAAATAATTATATGCTTGAGGTTCTTTGTAACTTTGTCCTGCCCAGAATTTACCTAATACAGGCAACAGATTAGTCTTGCATTTGTACCTATTTACTGAGAGCAATTAGTTTTTTAATTATGATGTGTTGGCACAGAGGTTAAGTGCCTCGCCTGTCAAACATGAGATTGTCGGTTCAAATCAAGTGCCAATGTGACTTTTCAATTTATATGTACTTTCTAAAAGTTAAAGGCATCGTAACGTAATCTGGATTCCAATTTCTTAAATTAATTACTAGGTATATATCTACAACTATAAATAGACACAAACTAAAAATATGTAGGTACAGGGCGTCAAAGAATTCGTACGCATCACAGTCAACAGGAAAACACAAGGCTGGCACAATTACCGTGTAGGGTGGTAATGCTTATTTTTTGGGCATAAAACAGGCCAGCCCTCTGGTCACGAGAAGAGTCGACCAACCGCTTGGCGATTTCTCGAAATACTACTCGGACCCCATGGCCCTGGTGTTTCAACCCCAAACGGGTCAAAAACATGACTACGAATCAAATTGTGATATTTGCGCCGTTAGAGGTTATCAGCACCTGCAGCAGCAGCCGTGCTAGGAACATGGGGTGGTGCAAGGGTGTCGACACAAGTTTATTTTCCGGGGCCGCGGTATTTCTTTCGAACAATCCGCAACCCCAGCGGGCGACGGCCTTGGCAGGCCCGTCTATTTTGCTGACATCTCTAAGACGCGCACGTGCAACGCGAACGCGCCGTCGACAGCGCCTGTCGTCGCTACACGGGCGGACGGACGGTGAGCTACCCATTGCTCACCGTCCATAGACCCGCATCTACGGTGGCCGGGAGTCGTGTTGCGGCGTCAAGTTATGAGGCTTAGTATTTCCAGTAAACTTTCGTTCAGGAAGTTCATTCATTCACAGCCCATCTTCATCCAGTTGGGTATAAGCTCTATCTTCTACAATGTCAAGCTCCACGTTCTTTTGATAGCCTCATCCAGAGTATTTCCGCAATGGCAGCAATGTGCAATGCTCATCTCGCCGGACGTCCACCACTTCTCTTTACAAGTCCTAGGACACCACTCGGAAGCTCATACTTACTTAATATTGCAAAATAATAAACCTGCAAATAGTCATAATCTAGTTTCTTCAATAACTGTGATGCTTGGTTGATCAAGTCAATAAGACTTTGCCTGACTTGTGAATCGAACCCGAATATCGACCACTACACCAACGAGGTGTTACTCGTTATTTATTAGATTGCTTTTTAGAACTGATACTGACATATAGTGTACTTGACCGTTTTAACTGTGATCTTAAGTGTATTTTCGTTATAACACAATTACCTGACAATGTGACCTGATCTTCATTTAGTTGCGCAAGTGTCGTGACTGCGGATCGCTAATCATGCGCTGGAGTGCGCCGGCGCAGTTAAAAATGTGGCGCGGGGTCAAGGGCAGGCGATGAGCAAGTCGTGGGACAGGTGGGTACTGTACTAACCTACATGGATTCGTTCATGTGACTTAGAAAGTTATGTTATTGTAGTAGAACAGACAGTCTTGAGATGCATCTGTTGATTTACGATAATAGTTCAATTCTGCTGAATGGAACTTCGTTTATCTCATTGTTGTAGTACTTGGTAAAATAGTCGCAGACGCAGTTAACGTTATAAATTCACTTTGTGGTCATTTTACGAATTGTAATATAAGTACATAATTGATATTAACCTATCATGATTCTACTAAAGCGGTTATTTCAGGCCTAGGGGGCCATGATATACGTCATTGGCTCTGGTAGCCGAAATGCATAAATAATATCAGTGATATAACTGTCAGTTGTGGCTTAGAACTTCTGCGGGTGAGCTTTTTCTGGTTCTAATGATGACCACTATGGTCACAATTGTTGGTTAAGAATCAGAATAATTTATTTGCCAGAATGTAGGTGTACAAGTAGTATGAATGATTTTAACGCTAATGTGGCCCATTTACATTGTACCATCAAATGTGGTGAGCAAATATTTAATTTAAGATTTAAGGTTAGAAAATCAAAAGAAAGTTTTTTTGTTAGTCCAATTCTTTTCAGTACTTTCACGTCTGATTTTATACCACTGTTAAAATCACTTTGAGGTTTATAGTAGTTGTAATAAGGTAGGTGTTGATTTGCCGCTGTCTTAGGTCTTAAAACTGTGAATATACTCTAACGAGGATCTCTTTATTCAGAAAGTCAAACTCAAAACTGAAGCAGAAACTATTTTATTGCAGAAATACCAAATTAAATACAGCAATTACAATTGAAGCACAGAACATTTTACGTGAATAAAATACTGAATAATTTAACAGTCAACAAGCATAGATGTGTTATACCATAGGATTAAATATCGTGTGTTAATGTTATAATGTTTATAAGAGCCTCGGAGTGAAGGGATGTTGTCATCATTCAAGTGCCATGGCCTTGTGTACTGAACTATTTCATGTGCCATCTCACGACAAGTCTTATCGAAACTACATCTTTCGATCAAACGTGTTTGAGATCTTTTTGTCGTGAAAATCGGTGGTGTTAAATGCGTATATGTTGCCATAGAGTTCAAGATACGGATTAAGGAGTGCATTCATAAACACTGGTTTGATTTCAGTTTAAACTACAAATGTACGGTTAAACAGTCGCTAATCACGTTAAAGCAGTGTTTATTAACAAACCCCAAATGTTCTATAGAAATAAGTTTATTTTTAACAATTTCTTGAATACACAAGTTATTTAGAATTTCAACTTTGTCTAAAAACTAAGTAATTTGTTAGCTAGCTGGATATACACCCGTCATAACTGAGGCAGTGTATCACAAAGGGCCGGTCTCAAGGTTGCTCGTCTATCAGCGCCTGTAGGAACGCGTCGGGCTCCGGAATGTCCTCCAGGAAGCCGGCCGCGTCACAGAACTCCGCGAAGGAAGCGCAGGGTAGGAGCTCGTCTGTGAGAGTCGTTACTATACGTTCTGCGGCCTTCCCGTTCGCTTCATCGCTGTGACGAATGTATTCGGCGAGCTTGATCGGCCATTGGTCTACTGTTGTCGCGCTGACGTTCTGTGGGAGAAACAATGAAAGAGATATTTTTCATAAGGCTTTTAACAATTTTGAACTTAAAACAATTTCAGCAAAGCAAAGTGCTAAGGGATAATATTACAAAACTCACCTTAAACATGACAGTATAGAGCTGGTCGACGATGGCTATGAAGAAGGCGTAAGGCTTGTAGTCGTTCCAGGTCTTGACAGCGCGATGGTCTGGCGGCAGCGCGCGCAGGGCGGGCCCGGCCGGCGACAGCGCGCGCACGTGCGCCACCACCAGCACACGCCGCAACATGTCCAGCTTCACCGAGCGCCATCTGTTTAGACGGGGCGCGGTCAGGGATACGATATAGAAACCGGTTATTACACGTTCGTATGTAACCTTCTTGTTAGATTGTCTATTTGGGTCATATTTACAAAGATTATATAACATAGAAAGGCTGGAGCATTCTAACACAAGCAAATTAATTGCTCAAAATGATGCTCTTCAATGTAACTAGCATCAGTTATTAAAGTTGAACATTTTATTTTAAAATATGGTAGCAGAACATTTTTCCATCGCTATAGCAGTTTTATGTTAAACTAGGTAGCGCCCGCAGCTTCGCCCGCGTAATGCTCGAAAAAAAAGTCCTATGTGTTATTCCAGACTATAATCTATCTCTGTGCCAATTTTATCAATATCCGTTCAGCCGTTTTGACGTGAAAGAGTAACAAACATCCATACTCACAAACATTCCCATTTATAATATTTTAGGATATTATCAGATGCGCTCATATTGCCGATGTCGACGAAGCGCATTCATTTTCTGAAAGAATTGTACTTACTTGGCGTGCGGGTACAGCATGAGCATGAGGGTCACGAAGTACAGCGGGCCCTCCGCGTCGTGCGCGGACTCCAGGAGACGCGCCGGCGCCCAGGCCAGGGCCGCATCCAGGGCTGACAACTCGCGAGTTGATACTCGGCTCCTGAGAGGTGGGGAAAAGATATTAATAGATTTAATAGCCCTCAAAATAATCCACATAATATCCTTCCCATCATACAATTTCGTCGACCGTTTTTTATGTAATTTATGCGGATTCATGAAATTCATGCAGGCACTTCTTGATAAATAACTTCGATGGTTATTGTGGAATTAAAATCTTAATTTTAGAATTATTACATATTATAATTATATTATTGTTACTGCAGCAGTTTGACAAAAAAGACCCATTTTGAGAAAAATGGTACTTAAATTAATTATCACGTCAAAGAAAAAAGCTGAACTTTTTCTTACGATCTACAAAATCTGAATTTGCATTACTTTCATCATAATTTGTTTTTGTTTTTCCTTTTAAGGTACGGAAAACGATAAAAAGCAAGAATTTTCTTTAAACAGTATGACAAATTTTCCCATAATGTCTGCGAAGTTTGTGTGCGAAGCACATGTGACTAAAAGAGTGTTGGATCTGAATGTTGAACGACGGAGAGCGAGAGGAAGGCCAAGGAAAAGATGGATAGATTGTGTAAGGAATGATATGAAGGAGTAAATGATATCGTGACAATGGAAGAAGAAAACGCGCCGACCCCAAATAGAATGGGACAAGGGCAGAAAAATTAAGTTTATGTTTTAAAAAACTAGGCAGTTTTTTAAAACATAAACTTAATTTTTCTTAATTAGTGCAAGAATATATAAGATAAGAAGACTTACGTATTGATGACGTAGAGCGCCATGTGCACGAGCGCCGGCACCAGCTGCATGTTGGACAGCGGGCCGCCGCCGCCCGTGTCGTCGTGGAACGTGCGCCCGCGCGCGAAGCGCAGCAGCAGCAGCTTCAGGTCGTGCAGCGTGCACGTGTGCCCGATGTCGCGGTGCCCGGTGCATTCCTGTACCACACACGAGAAACGTGAATAAATCTTATTTTATATGTATAAAAAACAAAGTCGTGTTAGTTACACTATTTATAACTCTAAAAAGGCTGAACCGATTTGTCTGAAAAATGGTGGGGAAGTAGCTTAGAAGCTCTTGCCGCCTCCTACCTCCTCACAGGACGATTAATACCTTTTTTTTGGGTGGGAAATCATCAAATAACTTTCCACGCTCTGGGCGCAGCGTAGGGGAGTGTCAGACTTGTACTGACTAAAACCCATCCATGTTGCTTCTATTGCCCTTTGCGTTCCGGGGCCGCACTGGCCCTGGCAGGCGCGGACTTTTTATACCTTTAGGTAAAGTTAGGTAGGTAGAGTAGTAAAAGGTGCATTGCAACGCATGCCGAGTACAGCTAGGTACAAATAGAAATCAGAGACGTAGTAATGTATTGGCCCATATTTCTCACACACACACGAGTCACAGTCACACTGCAGAGCCGAACCAGACATAAATACGCAAAGACGACACGGTTGGTCGGTCTTATCCACCGCATAACACTTATTTGTTCCGCTGCTCGAAAACGGTGGTGACGAATATAACAAGTTAAAGTGAAACTTTTATTTCATTGTTTTAATTTTGTTTTTCTGTGTGTTGTATGTAGCGTGACGGTCGGCCGCGGAGTAGGGACGTCTAAATGTCTACAATGTGAAAAAAAAAAGTTTCACTTTTACCGTGGTTTCATAAAACCAAACAATCCTTTTTTTTGTATGCGCTTTCTTATTCCTTCTTTCATCGTGTCCGTTAATAGAATGAGTAGTGACCTGTAAGTAGGTGGTGTGCCTGGCCAGACAGCTGGCGAATGCGTTCTCAGGCACGTGCGGGCCCCACAGCGGCAGCAGCCCGTTGCAGCGCGTCGACGCGTTCTGCAGCGCGGCGCTCTCCCACTCGTCTCTGTACACAAACGATAACATTATCAAAAGAATGCAAACAAAGAATGGATTTAATTCTTTTGTCACATATACGTGACAAGCAAGCGCGTGCCCTGGACGTCAACGACACAAATATGTTACAAAAATGTTGGAAAACGAGTTTCTTGGCGTAGAGGGCATGCGCTTGTGTCCGGGCGTTCAAAAGGTAAAGAAACTCTTTACTTAAAACTTTTTTAAGCAAATCGCGAACGAAGTCGTGGTAACAACTAGTATGTACACTAATGTTGAGCATGAGGTTCTAGGTTCGGTCCTTAAGTCAGACAGTGTTTTGGATTTTTCAATAACTTACCTATTACTTACTGGATATAGGGATACCTATCTAATTAAACAAACTTGGAAATAAAAATCTCTCAGCTGATTTTAGGGTTGTCGTACGGAGTTCGTGCAATAAAAAGTAAAATGTATTTTTGTCTAAAAGTACAGTATTTGAGATTCTGGGAACATGCACAAAGACAGCTTTCTCCTTAGCTGTATGCATCTTAATGTTATTGCTCCTTTTTTACACGTTGAAGTGCTCGTCAGATAGAGTTAACTTTTTTTTCAAATCTATATATTTTTTGTATGAAGTTATGAACAAACAGTTAATAATAAAAAAAAATCGGCTGCAACGCCCATCTGTTTTTTAAAAATATATATTTCTGACGAGCCTGGTTACTTTATACTTTTGCTAACTGTACACGTGTCTCGTATTACAGCGTGAATATGTGTATGTTGTTGCACATACCTAGCGCGCGCGAGCCTGACCGCGGCCATGTGACACTCGACGTGCACGATGTTGTAGTGCGACACCGTGGTGTAGCCCAGCGTCTTGCGCGCGCGCACCTCGTACTCCTCCACCGGGCAGCGCTTCGTGAACGTGTAGATACCTAGCACCTGTATACAAACATGTCTTAGTTCAAGCAATATTGCGTCGAATATTCTCTATATAGTCTTCTATATAGTCTACTTAAGTTATTAAACTGTTTTCGCTGCAGCATGCTGCGGGTGACGTTAGTTACAGTACGGCCAACGAGAAGCGATACCAAATGTAAACAAAACCCATGCTAAAACCCCATCTAAAATGGCCGCCCGAATGTTGGCGAACCCGTCTTAACGTTGTCATGTTTTTGCCGGGAGAACGAGACATTACGACAAAGGCACAAGATGGAAAGAGCTAAATATTAGATTGTCAACGCCACAGTTGTTCTTTAGGTTAATGACCTTTCGTAGCGCTTCTCGTTGGCCGGACTGTAGAGATGTAACATTCCTCTGCATTCTGGAATGTTATTATAGGATGATTTTTTCAGACCCTTCTGCACTACGAGGTTACTCGACGTTGCCAGCTCGCCAACACACCGCCCGTATTTATATCATCGTGTTATACTGTCGATTGCGACGACAGTGACGGTGCGGCAGCGTACAATAAACAAGTTTACGTGTTGCGGTGTCTAAACTGACTACGGTTCAGTATACCTTGGTGGGCTGGTACTTGTATCCCTCGCGACAGATGCAGCAGACGGCCCCGTTCTCTTCAGCCAGGTCGGCGACTTGTTGCGTGAGTGAGCATTGCGCCGTGACTTGTCCACGTTCGTTACTGCGCATGCCCAATGCACCTAATTGACGCTCGCGCACCGCCATTGCAAGGCGTTTCTTCTCCTGTGATGATAAAAATTAGGGTTTGAATAAAAAATTATAACATTGTTTTTTTTTTTATCTATTACGCGTTTCTAACGGATGCTAAACACACACTATTTTCGGGTCGACTTGATTTGGCACAAAATTAAAATATTTTTATTTCACATGGGCACTTATAAAACGCCGAGAAAAGGTTCACGAATCAGGAAGTTCGTTTCCTATGGAGAAGAACCAGCAAAACACTCCATGGTTACTCTTTCAAAATCCTTTGGTTTTACAATAGCGCACTAGCGCGACAGCGCAGGCCCAACAATAAGTCATTGCTTACTTTATGAAACGTAAAATATAATAAGAAGTTAACAAAAGTTAACAAGCGTCTAAATTAACAAGGCCCGCAATGACCACACATTCAATAATTCAAATAATTGTAATATCTTTCATGCAGACTCGAATAGCATGTAGCACTTCTAACTTGATGTAACGATCTATGGACGTTACTGAAACTTACCTGTCTTGTAAAGTCCCTGACTTGCTGCACCTTGGCGGCGCACTGCGGCTGTGAGCGCAGAGCTTCTAGAAGGTTCTCGGCCAACGAGCCCACATGTTCACCTGATGATACTTGTTCCAGACGGTGGACGATAGGGATCACTTTTTCGCATACCAACATCTGGGACAAAAAATAAATGATCTGGTGATTTAGAATGTATGATCTACTTAATAGCTAGCTTTATGCTGTCAACTTAAATGTATTTTTGCGCTGCCTTTGAATTAGTCATTGGTGTGTATACTAATTATGCATCATAGCTAATATAATAATGTCACTGATTTCACCAGCTTTGTCATTCCTTTTTTTGGGGGATGTAAATAATTAAATAACTTCCCCGCTTTGGGCGGAGTGTGTGTGAATGTCTATATGTTTCCCTTTGTGTTCCGGGACCGCGGTATCTCTTATCTCTCCCGATAGGACCAGCTTTGCCATTTGGCCTAGATTACCAGCATGTTTCCCCAATTTTTCAAAGACTGGACTGGATTTTCTATTTACATGTGTAAACGCCATAATTTTAAAACCTACACAAGATTTAGATGCGGTTACTATCATCATTTAATGAATTTATTCGTAATTAGCTGTCTTCACCCGCGTCTTTAGTCGCTGCCCCGCTCCCGTGGGTAGTAGCGTGATATAGTAAGCCTATATTACTTCCTGATAATGTAGCTTCTTATTAGTGAAAAAATGGTTAAAACCGGTCCAGTAGTTTTGGAGCCTTTTCGATACAAGCAAACAAACAAATCTTTCCTCTTTATAATAATAATAATATTTTTTTTCTTCCACAAATAAGTTAGATAAGTACTTAAGATGTAACAGATGCAGGAATAATGTATTTTGTGGGAGACTGATGCCTAAACTAAGCCAAGGCCTGTATTTTAGGTCACCAGGACCCCACTAAAATATTTAGTAGGTAGGAAGATAACAAAAGTAGTGCCTAAAATTGCAATATCTTATATCAGTTTAAAAAAAATATAGGCAGACTATTTACAAAATCTAGTACTTATTTAAGGGAGTAATAGTGTGCTTGATTTTCTTATAATATTAGTATAGAAGAATCCAGGTGTCGACATATCCCTACCTGTGTTGGTTCGTGGTCAGCAGCCAGCCCGGTGAGGAACCGCAGTATGTACTTGAGTGCAGGACGACTGATGAACTCCTTAAGCTCGTCAGAGTCCGTGCACACCAGTGTCGGCTTCACACACGGCGCGTGTTTCTGGGTCACAAATAGTATGCGTGTTAAACGACTATGATCTTTATGAACATGTGGAGAAAGGTACATCGAGGTGAGATTCTAGCAAAAATATAAATGTTTCAATTTTGCTTAAACTTTAGGTGCCGCTTTCGTCTGTTTTTAGGGTTCTCAAAAGGAAAAAAAATAACCCTTATTGGATCACTTTGTTGCCCGTCTGTCTGTAACCTTTTTTAAAACGCACAAAGGTATCATCAGTAGAAATAATACTCAAGTAAAACCATATATTTTAGTCTTCACAACTCCAAGGGACCACCCCTTGGGAGTTGTGAAAAATTCATATCTCTAAGTCAAGGCAGTCGAAAGATATAGCCGTTTATGTCGCAAGCTTGTACGGAGTCTCAAGTGCGAATAACATAAGTTTCCAAAACAATATTTTATTCTTATCTAAAACGATGGATGGACTCACCACAATATACTCAAGCGCATCCCGTACAACGCCAAGCGAGATCAGATAGTCCTTCAGCGTCCCTCCAATGGAATTCCTCTCGATATTCGCGCAGAACACACAGAACAGTTCCATGCGGAACTCCTCCTCGGTCCACTGCTCCGAGTCGAGGCGGTCAAAGTCCAGTACTGGCTTGAAGTGGTCCACCAGCATGGCCATCTTTAGGTCGTTGCCGTAGACTAGCGCGGCGAGAACGCGAGTCAAATGCCCGAGGGCCACTGAGTTGTTGCGGATTCCTGGGGGAACAAATAATAGAAGAACTTCTTAGGCGTCGTCCTAACTGACAGCGATCGTACGATGACACGATGCGTTCTCGTCGTGCGATGAGTTCAAACATACAGATCTCATCAGAGTGTCCTATTTGAACCTCGCAAGTAATCGTGCGAGCACATGAAATGCTTAATAACGATCGTACGATGTGTTTGATCGTGCGGCCATGTAATCAAAGCAACAGATCTCTTTTGAGTGTCCTAGTTGGTTACATACGCGATGCGTCGACGCGCGAGGGGCTATGATTACATCGCTACGTATTCCATTGCAGATGTAGTCAAATATTTCTTTTGAGATGAGTAGACAAATAATCGTAAAAGTCTTCTTCGTTATTTCGTACATCAAAATAAAGGTTGAAAAATTCACCGCGCAGATTCCTGGATCTATAAAGTATTTTATGTTGTCTACGTTTCCTTTTTTCAATGTCATTTGCAATTTTTAAAGCAATATTGCCCGACAGCAAAAACTGTGCATCTCTATAAAGAGCCATCCTTAAAGTGGCGTAAGCGCGACGCCAGCCATCGAGCGACGGCATCGCACGATAGACATCGCGCGATCTATTAGGACACCTGTTAGGTCATCGTACGACCACTTTGATCGTGAGATGAAAAACTCATCGCGCCATCGTACGATCGCTCCCAATTAGGACGACGCCTAAGTTATATTTTGCGAACAAACTGTAAAACAGTTAAAAAAAAATTGATAGGCGCGTCGCCCACACGACCAACAGTCGAGGCGCGGGCGCATTAGGCGCGTCGCCCACAAGATCAACAGTCGAGGTGCAATTGAGGCGCAGGCACATAAGAGGCACGCCGCAACGAGTTTTTTTTTTACAAATATTGTGTGAGCGCCCGCGCCCCTACTGCGCCTCGACTGTTGGTCGTGTGGGCAAGGCGCCTTAGACACACAAAAAAAGGAAAAATGTAGTGAAGAAAGTTTTGAGTACGAATGCGGAACGGTATAGGAGTAAGGGAAGAAAAAGCAAACGATAGCTGAATTCTGTGAAAGATGATATGGCTAGAAAGATATTTCTAGGAGATGCCTCTGCCTCTATAGAAATAGACATGCGGCCCTGCCCTGAATAAAATGGGATAAAGGTAGGAGAATGACAATGTTAGTTTTTTTTAATACTGTTGCCCCTCCCTAGGAATTTCTCCTGTATCGTGGATGCGTTTACAAACACACATACACAAACAGCCAGACCCGAAACAACTAACTGTAGGCCATACAAATATTTGTTCTGTGTGGTGCATGGAGTACAAGGACACACATTGAGGACAAAGGTTAAGCAGATGATAATTACGACAGATTGTTATGTTTTATCACGATTGACATGTGAAACGGAGAATAAAAATAAATTAAGAGATAATGTTCTTCAACTTAATTTCTTTTAAGCAGTTGTTTATTAACCTTTGATATTTTATGAAACTGAAGCGCAGTGCTGTCGATACCTACTCACTTGAGCGGTAGGCTGTAATATAAAACTGCCTTTTGCCTGCGGTTTCGCTCGCGTTAAATTCAGGATAAGACAGTTCCCCTTTCCTGATTTGCAGGTACCTGCTACCTGTAGTTTTTGGCCTTTCGCCTTATTTATTGTAATAGCAATGCTAAGTTATCCCTTTCCTTCCCTATTTCCCCTCATATATCAATCTTTTTTTATTTTAAAGTAGCCTTTGTCCGTCTCCAGGGTCCCAACTATCTCTGTACCAAAATTCATCAAAATCGGTTTAGCCATTAAGGCGTGAAGACGTAACAAACAAACTCACTTTCGCTTTTATAATATTAGTAAGGAGAAGGAAGTAAGGATTAATAATGTTACATTACCTGGACATTCAGTGCAGTTGAGTAGAGCTTGCACGTACTCCGGTCCTCCGAAAGTGAGAGAGAACTGCAGGAAGGACTCCAGGCTTTCGCTTGCAGCCACAGATAGAATGCGTTCCATGATCTAGAATATAATGTCAAGATGAGTGATGTTTGGTATCTGCTTCGATACATTTACAAAGGTGTCACCTCGTGTTCGTGAAAATGGGGTTAAGCGTTTTATTTTGTTAATTGGAATGATTTATTTATTTAACTCCATGGAACGGCATAAGCAATAACAATAATGGAGCAATCTTGCTGGATAACACAATATCGATAAAGTTAAAAACATATATAATTGATGTTACAAGGCCTCTTTCCTTCTCACTTTCAAACAATAATTATTATTATTTTGATATTACAGATATACTGGCATCGTCGCACTTACCTCTAACAACTGATACACAAGCTGCGCTCGCGCCATGTCCTTCTCCTCTATAGCCGCGAGATGCAACGCGTGTAGCAGCACGGGCAGCGCGCGCGTGTCCGCTCGTGTGAGCACGCGCACGCAGCGCCGCACGCGCGTGCACAGCGACAGCAAGCGCAGCAACGTGGAGCATAGCGCGCGGGCTGCTCCTACGCGCTGGATGGCGGCCAGGCGTTGTAGCATTACTTCTATACCACCTGTGTAACAAAATTGTTTGATAAGAAATTTAAACTATGATGGAATAAAAGAAAGATTCGCTGCATAACGACCGTATGTCTCGCAAGCCGGTATAAAAAAACCAGCTAATGGACATCATTTGCCTAACCTTTTCCTAACTAAGTCGGGGTCGGCTTTCAGTCTTACAAGATGCAGCTAAATACCGGTATTTTACGTAGAGCGAATTTCATAATGGCTTTCAATTTGCACTCGGCACATTTGCTTGACTAGACCAAAACCCGAGCATGCTTAAACTAAACCCTACAAATCTACTTTTAGAAAACTTATTAAAATCTAATATCGCTTTGAGCTAAGACGTAAATTGTTAACAACTCTGCACAATGAATCTGTAAAAATGTCAATAAAGTACGTCCCACATACCACAATCAGCGAGCACGTTCGCCATTCGATACAGTTGTTCGTCGTCGACCGCTTCGGCGTTGGCTTGCGTCAGTCTCTCTACAAACTCCTCGGTAGCGTCGCCGAGTAAGCCTCTCATACGGTAGACTACGCGCATCGCGTCTACGCCTTCGCCAGATGTGCACCAAACCTGATGGAACGAGAGTGTTAAATTTAATTCATTCAGAAAGGGGCCATCCATTAATCACGTGATGTATTTTTGGCATTGTTGATGCCCCCTCCTCTCCCTTGGTGATACGTAAGGTTTAAGACTACCCCACCCGCCCTCCTATTCCACGTGTATTTTTAACTTTATATTATTGTGTTTTTTTTTTATCTTGTCGCAGCATTGCTAATTTTATTATAGAAAATAAAGGACTTAAACAATAACGTCTAGAGGTAGAGAGAAAGGTTGCAGGTTGTTTTTGATTGACACAATAATAATACAATGTAAAAGAATTGCGAAAAACTTACTTCCGAATCATGGATTAGCAGGACAATCGGTTGAATAGTGGTGCGTTCGCCGAAAAAAAATAATACAGGTGATTATGTTACCACACCCGCCTCCCCTCTTGTGTTATTTCGTGATTTTTTATAGACCCCTCATTTCTAGCCTTACGTGATTAATAAACAGCCTCTTAATAGTTTAAACTAATTGAGCCTTCGTTAGGAGATTCTCTCACAGAATCTGTACCCTGAAGTGGAAGTGGGCCGGTCATGTCAGCACACGGAAAAAAGGATGGTGGAGCGAACACTTGTCAGAACGGGATCACGTTATATATTCCAAAAGCGCTGTTCACCTAAGGACGACCCGATCCTGCCGGGGTTGCGGGTTGTTCGAAAGAGATACCGTGGCCCCGGAACGTAAAGTACAATAGAAGGAACATGGGTGGGTTTTAGTCAGAACAAGTCTGACACTCCCCCCCGCTCCGCCCAGAGCAGGGGAAGTTATTTGACGATTTCTCACCCCCCAAAAACCCCCATACATATACTCAAGTTAGTGGTCCCTTGGAGCTATGAAAAAATCAACATTCTAAGTCTACGCAGTCAAAAGTAATGGTCGTTTATGTCGCAATTTTGTACGGAACACTCGGGAGTCAAAGTCGCACCAGGTCGATTATAAAACAATCGAGTAACTAACACCTAAATAAACCTACTAACCTTTTTATACACGTCCTTGACAGGCAGGTCTAGCGACATGATCTTGTTGCACACAAGCAGCTCCATGCCATTGTCGTCTTCTAGAAGCGCGACCAGCTCGCAGTCGGTACATATCTTGTTCTTCACGTCGCGCATCAAGGGTCCCATGCCTGGTTCTAGAGACGAGTAGGGGTTGCCTAACATGCGACCCTGGGGAGGTAAGGTTAGCTTTAGTTATGGGACCTATAAAATATTGTGGGATGGTTAAATGCTAAGTTGTAGTTTAAACCTTAACTAAAAACAGAAAACAGAGATAAAATTAGAATTCTGTTTTTCAAATAGTAGTGATCAGGTTAAAATGCTAGATGTGCCATTTCAAGTGTTCAACTACAGTACTTTCACAAGTGGTTATGCCTAGTGACTGGGTCTGTAGCTTCATAATGTTTGTTTTGTTTGTTACTTTCACAAATGCCAGTAAGGCTATCATTGAAATAAGTGCTTTGAGTTTGAGTTTCACTGCGGACTAAGAAACCAACAGCTCTTGAAATTACTATAAAAAAAAATGATCAAGGCGAACTTATGAAATTCACTGTAGTTATTCAATACAAGAAAAAAAATGTTTCATAGAAATTGATATGTATACAGTGTTTGGGTGCGTCCACATCTGGCGAATGTGCCGCAAATGTGCAGCACGCGAGCCGATTGCGAGCTGCCCGCAAGCTGCGCGCGTGCAGTCACTGCAATGGTTTGGTGCGCCTCTTTAGCGCAACTCATACAAGGCTCGTATAGAGCGCGCGAGCGGCGCGCGATCTGCGCGCGCTCAGTTCTCGCCCCTATTTCTTTCCACGCATCATTTTTTAGATTTTTTCTATAGTAATCTTCGAAATAATCGATCTTTAGGATCCCATAATACTGGAAATCTTTTATATGTTTCAATGAAGCGTAAACAATTCTCCTCCGTCCACTCCATGACAACACGTACTTAGCCTCCAGTAATCAGAAACGAACTGAGCGAAATAACAAGCGCGCCGCCCGCGCGCTGATCGCGTACGGCGCTTAGGTCGCGCGCGAACTGCGCGCGGGCGGCGCAGAAGCGGCGCACGAACAAAAATGCACGCGCGCAGCTCGCGGGCAGATCGCAATCGGCTCGCGTGCTGCACATTCGCGGCACATTCGCCAGATGTGGACGCACCCTTTTGTCTCTGCATCACCCTAAGGTAGACTGGTAGAAAATGCCAAAGGCATTAAGTTCGTCTTTGTACAGTTTTTACTTGTGAATAAAGTTTTAATAAATAAATATGGATGCCTTAATCCAAAAAATGTCTAATCATACCTGCAGGAAGTCTTCCTGCTGTGGATCCTTTTCCAACGTGAGGAAGAATTCTCCGACATCATTCTCCTCAGGGTAGATGATGGAGCAAAGTCTCTCGAAGATAAACACAGGAGTGCGGTAGTCATGGAGCGGGTACTTTTGTACCGTCTCTATGCACACTGCCATGAACTCCGCTGTTTCAGTCTCAGTACCTATGGAAAAATAAGGTATGAAATTTCCGTATGCCAATTAATGGCGTGACTTTAAAGGTAAGTTATAGTACAAATTAAGCGAGGCGATTCTAATCTATTTCAGTGCTTATAAGTCTGATAAGAGCTATAATAGTTTGGTTAACTGACATCTGTTAAAAACAGCACGTTTATGCAAAAAAAAAATATCACCAGAAAGTAACTTGTGCACGCTACGGCACATCAAGCTACATGACACCATTTTGACCTGATCTCTCTATTACGGTGTGCGAACCGTTGTAAAGAGATCAGGTTATAATAGTTTAGAATAGGTTGACCTGCTGTCTCGTGTACATTACCACTTAGAAACTAATAATATTTTGTAAATTTTATCATCATAACTCAATTTGGTGAGTAGTATAACGAACTTTGGTACCCAAAGTAAGATTAGACTTGTGTTATTGGTACCAGTGCTCTCTCATGATTTTCGTAAAGAATTACAATTAATGCAAATTAGATGGAGAAGTGGTTTCAATGGTGCAACCTATTAAATTAAAAACAAAAAGAGATAAAAAATAAAACAAAAATGAAATGGCTCAGCATTGCGTGTGTAAGGCTCTGCGCTTGCTTGCGTGCTCTCCGCTTTGGTGGAGACCGGGGTCTCCACCAAAGCGGAGAGCAGCGGAGCGGAGAGGAGATGTGCAAAAGTCAACCAATCATAGGAAAAATGAGAGACGCGATGTAGATTTAATCAATGTGATTGGTCGGTTTCCGCCCATCTCCTCTCCGCTCCGCTGCCCTCCGCTTTGGTGGAGTCTGGGCCTTAAGAAGTCTACACACCAAACCCCCCGACCCGCCGACACAGCCCGCCGACATTATGTCGCATATGATATTTATATGATATTTGGGTCGCCGATACCAAGCCTGGGCTGTGTCGGCGGGTCGGCGGGTTTGGTGCGTAGACTCCTTTAGTGATGCATGATACAATACCTCCTAAAAATGGTACGTCAACTTGTAGAAAAAGTTCAGTCAACTGATCATCAACTAATATACAGCATACTGTGCAGTTAACCAGTCCTTCTATAACACTTACCAGTGGTCATCTCCTCCAGCAGCTCCAGCAGCTTCTCCTGCGTGTCGTCCGTGAGGCGCGTGCGCTGCACGACCAGGCGCCGCAGCGACAGGTACCCGCCTAGCACCGCGCCCACCAGCCGCCCCTTGTACGTGCGCCTGGCGCCGCTCTCCTCCAGGAACATCGCTAGGAGCTCCGTTAGGCGCTTCAGTGCGTAGCCTGCAAACATAACGAAAAACTTAATGTTATCTGTCGGAGAATTTGTACTAACCACCTATACAGCCACGAATACATACTTAGTAGAATTAAAAATCGATTATTTAGTGGTATAACGGTTTCTACTTTGAAATGAGACATATATGTATGGCTTTCAAAATACTGTTCGTAAAAACAAACACGTTGCTTAATACAGAAGGAGAAAATGACTTTTAATACATTATACACCCATTTAAAATACATATTTAAGACAAACAAAAAGGGTAGAAGTCTAGTTTGGACGAGCCGAAACGCAAGCATTTCTCACGAGAAAGTTAGTACACGTTTAGTTAGTAGTTCGATAATGTAATCGCCTGTAACCAGGGTCTTTTCACTTAGTACATTCGTAACTTCTATGGACAAAAAGACTCGGGCAATAGTTTCATCTTTCCTCAACAGATGGCATATGCATAGCGAATTAACTCCTATTGAATTTTATAAAAAAATTAAAAAATGTTTTTTATAAGTAAACTAAATATGTGTATTAAAACTTATCTTTAAAATTAAATAAAAAAGAAAATACAAAAAAATAAAGAAAATAGTATCAATGATGCTTAATGGCAACACACACACAGAAATTAGTGGTGAATTCGTTTCAGTTCATGCATTTTTTAAACAATTCTAACTCGTTTAATTCTAAGTTTATTGGCATTATTTCTGATTATTTTTACTTTATTTGTATCAATGTAAATCTTACCAATATTAATATCAGCCCCTATGTCGGTGTTTTGTAAATTTAAATAAACATAAAATGTTTGCAAAATCTGTTAACCTCTATGTAAAATGGATCGTCACTAGTGTCATAATACGACTAGTGATGTGCCGAGTCGCTGTTTATGAGTCTCGAGTCGACTTGAGTCAGTATAAGCGGTATTCAAACCTTGACTCGATTCTACCATTCCAACCCAGTACTTGAGTTCTCTGTTTGGTATTCGAATGTTGACTCGAGTCCAGGGCTCGAATACAGATCCGAGTCCAGGACGCCAGTCCATGATCCGAGTCGAGGATTTGATTCCAGAATTCAAGGTCATAGACGTCACTCGTGATTCATTCCCTGCACTAGCTGCATGTATCTAACAAGGACGACGATTGTCTCGCCGACTCGAGTACGCAAGTCCAAAGCTGGAATCGAGTCAAGCCGTACTTGACACATCACTAAATACGACGTCGGCCATGTTTGTTTTTTTACCGGCATTGGCAATTTGTCAATATCGTTGTCACTTGTGTTTTTTGTTATGAGTTTCGGATTTTCAACTTTACTACCTGGATTTGCTAAATGGACTTTCGACTTTCCAGTAGATTTTTTGCATATAACTGGTGTAAATGGACCAATAAATTAATAAATGGAATAAGCACTACTAAGGATGTAGATCCAAATGATGGTATTCAAAATCAAGCATCAGAATATTATTTGAAAAGACGAAGATCGGTAAATAAAAAAAAATATATTAAATAAATGAAATAGTAAGGTGTGTCAATTTGTGTTTTATTGAACAAAACCTTTTGAAACAACAAAAAAATGTAATTTGAAGTGAAACCCCCTACCTACAGCAAGAATGCACTACTACATATACAAGACACATACACGAGTACACACATAGACAATTTGCATTGACCTTTTAGAGGTCAGTGAGTTGTAACTTTGTCGTTAGTCACCAGATGGCGCGACAAGGCAGGGTTAGCTGATGACTCTATGTCCTATAGATTAATGTACTCTGTGCCTGTAACTCATCCCTACCGACCAATCACCTGCATGACTCAATCACCACAGTACGTGTGCCCTCAACGCAATATTTTTATGTCAATGATTTAATTTAATATTGTATAATATTTTGATGTATACATATTTATTTATTAATACGTTCTAGTGAAAACCATATCAATAACCATACTTATAATAATCGTGTGACGTGCGTCACAGGCAAAAACATGCATATTCAATGGTTCTCAGAATACGCGATGTATACTGTGTTTTTTATGTTTAGTTTTTTAGTGATCCTAAGAATTTCACTACTTTTTCTGTTTTTATACTCGTCAGAAGCTGTAATTGGCTCTGTGTTACTTATACAATTGTTATCCATCAGTTATGGCTGTTGGTTCTTCGGATGCTACTTTTTTAATGTTAAACGAATATTGAAACACGCTTTGAATATTGTACACTTTAAAGGTATGTTACAGCGAGCCATAAGACCTAATATTTCACCTGTGACAAACAAATAAATGAATTTAAAATCCCCTAATTATGAATTTTTTTTATTAAACTTTCAACTATGTCAGATAGACATAGAGATTAGAATTGAATGAATCATTGTTTACCTTGCGCTAAATCTGAAGTGAGTGTAGTCTCTTCAAGACGATGTAGCTGTTCGATCTCTTTGGTCATCAGATCCGCTATCAGTTGTAGGACTCCGCGTAAAGCCAGGAACTGCTTCCATGGCGCTTCGGATGCCAGGGCTATAGAACAAAAGATTTGTCAAAGAATGTTCTGGAAGATATTTTCATAAAGTGAGAGTTAGTGTGGTTTTTGACTATACTTACTTTGGTACAGCTGTAAGAACTGTTCGCTGGCTTCTCCGGCACTACCAACTTCGGGCAAAAAGCTGGTTAGTAGAATCAAGACCTGTGTACGGAAAACAAATTTGAGCTTTGCCACTATGCAATAAGAATTAGAATAGTATTTTTACATAGTACAAGACTACAAGTTTAACTAAATGGCGTTGGCGTAGAGCGAATTTAGCAAGGAGAGGTACACATTCAAACTCCTTTCCGTCAAAGTTATTTTTTTATACTTGTACTTACAGCCTTAGTCCTGTCATAGGAGTCACACAGCGACTTGACCATCTGGCAGGCGGTGTCGCGGGCGATGCGCGAGCTCGGGTCGAACATCACGGGACGCAGCCAGCCGCCGTCCTCCAGGGCCAGCGGGCGCATGCCGTGCGACAGCATCGTCTGTGGAATAGAATCATTTGTTATAACACGCAGATCGACACTATGATTTTTGAATCACATGTCTCGTGATTATAGATTAAAACTGATGAATATTAATGTTGTTGGATTAAGAGGAAGACCAAAGTAAATATGGATGGATGATGTCTGGAATTATATGAAAGAGAAAGGGAGTAAATAATGCCGTGACGTCTGATAGAGGAGAATAGAAAAAAAAACGTGTTGCGCTGAACCCAAGGGCAGGAAGATGATGTTTTATTGTGATTACGGCCAAGATCAGGTTAAAAATATGACAGTGTGTGCTTACCCTCTCGCGCCATTTGGCCAGATACTTAGTAGCGAGGTGCGTGTCGTGCGGCGAGGGCGCGGCCTGCGCAGGCGCCGGGCCGCGCGCGCTCGCCAGGCGCCGCCAGTGCGCGTGCGGCACCCGCCCCGCCAGCCACGCCGCCAGGTCCACCACCACCGTGCCCGACACAGACGCGGCCGCTGTGCCCGTCACCGCTACTACGCTGGGTGCTGGCTCCTAACAAGAAAAAAAACCTTGTTTAAAGTTATCAAATACAATACATTTATTCAAAACTGAAAGTCAGATCTTCTTGAACGACGACAACAAATAATAGAAAATATTGAAATAAAATAGTCTTCAATTGGACTTATTAGACGTCAGAATAGATGCACGGTTCGGGTAGCTCGTTACCTATGGAGAAGAACCGACAGAAACAAAAAGAGTGACGGAACAACTCTGTTGTACGCTCTAAAAATGCTTGTAAGTATTCAGACCCACCTTAGCAGTATCCTTCGGTGCTTCCCCGTCGGCGGGCTGCGCAGGCGCGGCGGGTTGCGCAGGCGCAGGCGCGGGTGCCATGAGCTGCTGCATGTAGCGCAGGCACGGTAACGCGACTTGCTGCAGCGCGAACTGGTGCGCTGTGTGACAATTCAGGACTACTCCTCATATAGATGTTGTTTTGTTTTACGGTTTACATGGCCTAAAAAGAGCTAGTTTTATTATGGAGCTAGTTTCACAAAATTTTACTCCTTTTTAACAAAAGAAGTTAGGTATATTTTAGATCTCACATAAAACAAGGGGTTTGACTTTGCAGAGAGCTCAGTCCTACCTTGTTATAGATCAAAAATGCTTTGCAATAAGGGGCAAATGTTAAATATAATAATAATTAGAGATATAAATATAAAAAATATAACAAAAAGTTTTTATATAACTAGATATCAAAGACTTAAAAATCACCAAAAAAAAAGTATGCGCATCATAATCGAGAATACGAACGCTTGACGAAAAGATCCAAATATACAGCTCTCTCAACCGTGGAAGTACTTCTTACTTTTAAAGTTAACGTGATGACGAAATTATTGATTAAATCTACTATTATAATAATCTAAACCAAGAGCGGCACTACAAAATGTTTAGAAGCGTTGCCTCAGAAGCGCATACTCTTACTGGTTTACCTGTAACGTACACTTAGACAAACCTCTTTGGAGACTTCCATGTAATATTGCAGCTATTCTCACGCAAAAGGTTTTTTAAGTTCTACACATTAGATTATAAAATGTCCTTTATAAAATTCTAGGGCATTTATTGTGATTTAATTTCATGCTTTTTATTGAGAATTATTTCATTGATTTAATAAAAATCTAGTTAAATACTTACAATTCGGCGAAGAGGAGTTGATGCCGGGTATACCAGCTAAGGCTTCAGCTTTCAGTATCGTGTTGGCTGCCGGCATTATACCGGCCACTTCTGTCAGTTGAGGGCAACACCTGATGACACAAACCAGAAACTTAATAAAGGGTGTAAAAGTACCCTTAACGAAGTCGTAAGTAAATGATAACTGGTGTTTATATTGCAAGTAGGTTTTTAGAAACACTTATACACGTATTTTTAAAACTAGTACTAGTAGTTTCGTACTCGACTACTCTGAGGAGAAACAGCCGAAATAAACTCATGAGGTCATAGTTCTCAGAACTTCTTAGAACTCAAGGTTCAGCCAAAAATCTTGGTCAACTTATACGAGGACTATGCAGTTTAGTGTCTGAAATGGTCTTTTTAAGAACAGTGCAAGCATTTGTCAGTAATCGGGTAGCGACTCATAACTCAAGGAGCTCAACGACTCGACGAACAATACCAAAAAAGGACCCATGATACAGGTGAAGTTTTTTTTTAAATACATATTTGTGACCGTTTGTGAAACAAGTGTAAGTAGACCTCCAGAGTCTGAGAAAAGAAGACGCTATAAAATACAAAATAAAAGCAACAGATAAAAATCGACTTACCAAACCCATAGCCTCACAATGCATCGAAGTCTTGCTTCCCAGCATTCCACAGAATCTTGTACTTTGACAAGCGAACCCAGTAGAAGAACCAGTGGACGCACCTGAAACAAGATCATTCTGTAACTGCTAACGAACATTATACACATTTAAAATTAGACTTTAAATGGATACTGGTAAGATTCATTGACACGGAAACACTTCTCGAAACCAGAAATTCTTAGTTGTGTTTCGATTATGTTATCCACCGTATTTACCTTCATTTTTACCTAAGTTAGTTTAATTTTTAGAGTTCCGTACCTCAATAGAAAATAACGGAACCCTTATTGGATCACTTTGTCCTCCATCAGGCTGTCTGTCTGTCAATGCCCTTTATGTCGGGAACGGTGTGGACTCCACACCACACTGTGGAGGTATCGAGTTGAAATGAAAACCATATACTCAACTCTGTGGTCCCGTTGTGCTATCAACTCTCAGTCACAGTCAAAAGATATGGCTGCTTATGTCGCAAGTTTGTACGGAACCCTTGGTGCGCGAGGCTGACTCGCTATTGCCAGTTTTTTTTTCAAGCATTAAATCAAATGGCATTTATTCAAATTAGGCTGATAATCAGCACTTATTACAAGAGACAATCCCACAAAAACGCCCTGCCTTCGCCACTTCCTAGTGTTTTGTTTCATTCTAACTACAGTACAGCCAACGAGAAGCGATACGAAAGGTCATTAACCTAAAGAACAACGTTGTGGCGTTGACAATCTAATATTTAGCTCTTTCCATCTTGTGCCTGTGTCGTAATGTCTCGTTCTCCCGGCAAAAACATGACAACGTTAAGACAGGTTCGCCAACATTCGGGCGGCCATTTTAGATGGGGTTTTAGCATGGGTTTTGTTTACATTTGGTATCGCTTCTCGTTGGCCGTACTGTACACTACTAATTGTCCTTTAACACTTACCGAGTTGTTATGATCTTGTGAAGCAGCATGTCCCATCAACGAGAGAGTGATCCGTTGGGAAAGCAAGTTGCATAGTTGTTCTGTCGCTGGGAGGTTGTCGCGAGTAACTAGACAGATTAATGCACGCACTTCTTCCTGGCACTAAAAACATAAAATATATTGATTGATTGGTGGTATTCGTCAGGTGTATTTTTCTCGATAAGGATCTAGATAATATACTGAACTCTCTGTCAATGGTGCCGACTATGATGAGCCATCGGATTAAACTATACTAATATTAAAATGACATCAAATCACATTTAATTTTACTCCACACAATTTTCATCGCGAAGAAAGATAGTCCGATTTAGCTTGACAACCATTATTTTTGGTGAAAAAAGTCAATTTCAGAATAGCGAGATTGCTAATTTTTTGGATTGAGTAATTAAACTATAATGAATGCTGTATAACTATAATATGGATAAGTTGTGTCACTTTAAACATCAGAAAAAAACCGTCGTTTGACACTACTAACTAATTTTTTTGTAATTTTTAGATTAGCTTGTGACAACAGAATCGACACAACTTATCCATATTATAGTTATACTGGGATAATCGTTATATTGGGAAAAACAATCCTGTCATCCAAGTACCCAGGATCCAAATCTCATATAAGTATTATTGCACGCGAAAGAGCACATAATTTCATATTTGTAATCATCATCTGCCTAGCCTTTTCCCAACTATGTTGGGGTCGGCTTCCAGTCTAACCGGATGCAGCTGAATATCAGTATTTTACATGGAGCGACTGCCTATCTGACCTCCACAACCCAGTTAACACTAGGTAATACGATACCCCTTGGTAAAACTGGTTGTCAGACTTTCGGAACACTGACTACCTGTAACGACTGTCAAAGATCTACAAATGACAGCCGGGACCAACGGCTTAACGTGCTTTCCGAGGCACGGAGGAAACTCGGTATGTAACGGGTGGTCACCCATCCACAGATCAGCCTAGGCAAGCGTGGCTTAACCTTAAGATCGACCCGAGCGGCTGCTATTATTTAGCCACGAGGTCCTCATTTCATATTTGTAATATTACTGAATATTAATAAGTTTGTGATAGGACAGATTAAAGTTGGTGTAGTATCATGTTACCTGCGGAGTGCCGCGGTGCAGGTTGTGCTGCACGAGCTCCTGCACGAGCCCGAAGCGGCACAGGCGCGTGCGGTGCTCGGCCTGCGACGCCAGCGCGCGCAGCAACGTCAGGCAGTGCTCCGCGCACGACAGCGCGCAGCCGTAACACCCGCCACCTGTGCGACAAACCTTTATTTTACAACACTTCAATATTACCGAAAACAAGATATATTCATTCAAATTACGCTGTGCATAATACACAGCTTTACTACATAACATTGTCCCCTCAATAGGCTTGCCTTTTCTAGCTGGGGAGAAGATAAGTGGCAGCACTCTCCAGAAAGTAAAAGTAAGTAAAGTGTGTGTGCTACGCTATACACTCTGGCCTAACAAGTGAGAAGAAACAGCCATGATGTCATATTGATGAATAGTATATCGAAAGAAAGAAAGCAAATACATTTATTAGGCACATGCCGCAAGAAGAAAATTTATTTTAATATACTCCTCGATACGACCCCTGGTATTCTGGATCTGCTCCGGATACCGGCGAAAACAAAAGAACATGTTTTTTTCATGTTTATTTTGAAATTATAGTTTTTAAATGTAATTTTTTGAAACAAAAAAATGTCGAAAATTTGTATAGAAATAAATACAGGAAATTATAAAAAGCATAATTTGGACCACAGTTCAACAAAAAATGGGCACTGATTTGCATCCGTAACCCCACTAAGGTAACAGATGCAAAACAGTTTTATCGACACCATACCTTTCGTAACATCACCGTCATAATTCTGCAGCAACCCAGCGTACACCGGCAACGTATCGCCCTTCGTCAGCTCGCTCTGAGATCTATCGAACGCCACCAACTCTTTCCTATAAACAATACAAATATTTATTGATAATTTCGCCACAAGTTGTGCCCAGCTGTTTCACTCGCATTTGCAAAATCTTGTCTTAATGACCACCAGCGTCCAAAAAAGATGCAAAATTTGAGACTCCTGATACTTTTACATTCTGAGATGTCATACCTACAGTATATTACAATGAGACTTATTACAGGCACTTTTGAGAGATTAAGATGCACAACAGCCAACCAATTGAAGCCAACAACGTTGACTGTTTAGATATTGAATGAAACTTCGTATCATATCTTGACTGCGTAGACTTAGGGGGTTGAATTTTTGGCTGTAGAGGCGCCATGCTACTGCTTGACGCAGGTCCTCACCAGTCAAGGAAGTTTCGGTTATATACCAATTTATTTGGCGTGATGTCTTTCATATTTCTTCATTATTCGTAATCTCATCTTCCTTCCTAGCCATATCACCCTTCACACAATCCATTTAACCCGTCGCACGATTGTTTACAAAAATGTAGGGTAACAATGTATGAAACTTTGCACCCATCTGCACACTTTGTCGCGCGAAGGATTAACGTTAGTTGATCTTCCTTTTATCTTATACCCATCCACATTCATACTCAAAATTGGCTAAATAATAGTAGCCGCTCGGGTCGATCTTAAGGTTAAGCCGCGCTTGCCTAGGTTGGTCTGTGGATGGGTGACCATCCGTGACATATCGAGTTTCCTCCGTGCCTCGGAAAGCACGTTAAGCCGTTGGTCCCGGCTGTCATTTGTAGATCTTTGACAGTCGTTACAGGTAGTCAGTGTTCCGAAAGTCTGACAACCAGTCTTACCAAGGGGTATCGTATTACCCAGTATTAACTGGGTTGTGGAGTTCAGATAGGCAGGCGCTCCATGTAAAATACTGATATTCAGCTGCATCCGGTTAGACTGGAAGCCGACCCCAACATAGTTGGGAAAAGGCTAGGCAGATGATGATGATTCATACTCAAAATTTTCCTCATGATATTCCGCACTAGATAGACACAAACATTTCGACTTTATTAAACTATCACGAACATAATATACACTAGACATCAACATATCTACTAACCTGCAAGCCAGCACTTTCTGTATGATCTTAGACAGGTCCTCAAAGTGTCCCTTGCTGTCGACGCAGTACTTGTGCGCAAGAGTCTGTATGACGCGGTTGATCTGCGCGCCGCTGAACGACGTGTTACTTGCGTTGCTATTCTCGTCTGCTGTGCGACCTTCGAGGCGATGCTCACTTATTTTGTGGAGAAGGGACTGTGGGAAAGAACATGATTGGTTAGTTTTGAATTTAGATTATCGTCATGTGAAACACAGGATCAAAAAGGTCTATTCGTCAAAGGATGAAAACTCATGTCTCAAAAAAAAACTATTTTTAATAAATTTATGACGTCATACTGTCTTTACACTCAAAATGGGTTTAACATAATCCTTTAATATTCACGGAAGAGTAAAGCAGAAGTGTTTATTACACCCATATTTTGCATTTTATCATGTTAAAAGTAATTTGGGGGAGCCTATAGCCAAAACAAAAAACATTATTAAAATTAATTAAATAATCATTATGCAAATATTACCTCCAACACAGGCTTATTAGACGTCAACTGCCTGTAAACCCGATCCGCCTTGTCCAAGAGCGCGCCGATGGTCTGCACCATCTTCTTTCTCTCCTCATCGTTCTCTATGGTGTCCACGGCACAGCACGGACGGGCCGTCAGCGTGTAGTCGAACTTGGCGTACTTGCAGAAGCCGCACGCGTGGCACAGGAAGGGATCTTTCTCATCGTAGTTTATGGCACTGACAGGAAAAAAAATTGAAGGTTGAAGCGAATAAGGATTGTATGTTCATGATATTGTTTTTATTGATTAATATTGTTAAAGTTTACGTATAGAGAAAACTATGGGCGGCTCAAAGTCTCTGACACCAGATTAGGAACTAAGAAAAAATAATGTATTATGGGTACCGTCGTTCTGAAAACTGATTAAATCAACCTACCGATTTAAAATACTACTATGAATGTATAATATGTTTCAAACCACTAGGATGATATCCACTTCGTGATTTAATATCTGAAAAACCGTTGCTGAACGAATGGTTTGACCTCATATTTAAAAACCTCTCAGAAACTGGATTAATATGGATACAAAAGAATAAAACTATTTGTTTTACGTACCGACACTTGTGACATTGGAAGACGTTTTCTCCGCAGTTAGCGCAAACGCCAGGATTGGCGGGAACCGATTGCGAGCACCGAGGACATTGCAGGGATTCACCTAAAATAATAAAGCGTTCTTTTTATAGTTCCTAAAAAAACTCATTTTTAACTAGGACTCGACTGTCTTTCTTGTATTAGTCTTTTCAGCATAACCTCCTTTCTAGTTTTATAAAATTCTCTCTAACATACTTTATATTTCATCAAATATCAACAAAACTAAAAAAAAAAAAAATATTTTTATAAACTTTAAAATGGGATATTTACCATGTTTACTATTTTTTTAATGGTAGGCAGCTGAACCGATAAGACTGGAAGCCAACCCCAATATAGTTGGGAAAAGGTTAGGATAACTATTATTTTAATGTTTTAACTAAATAATGTTAGTTACCTACCATGTCAGTTTAAAAACTTCCGTCTATGTATGTCCGTTATAGACTTTAAAACCATGTGACCCAACACGGTCTTATTAGAAAGGCAAGAATGCGCAGATGGTTTTACACCACTAACATCACGCTACAACACTAAGAAACTGAGCAGGCGGGTAAAACCACCGGGCACAGCTAAATATTCCTTATTAAGGTTCTGTAAGATATTTTTATTCTCTAATATCCTTTTTTTCTGTTATCGAACATAATGTGTTTTGTCCCTGCATCACCCTAAGGTAGACTGGTAGAAAATGCCTAAGGCATTTAGTCCGCCTTTGTACAGTTTTTACTTGTGCATAAAGTTTTAATATATAAATATTTTGTACCTACCTGTAGCTTGTTGGTTCTCATAAAAGTCGGCGTACTCCATCATGAGGTTGCACGCGACGATGGGTAGTGGGAAATCGACACGAACTTCCGATTGACCTGATTGCAGCTGCACGCGTTTCGCTTTGTGCCACATTCCTGAACAATAATTATAGAAATTAATATACGAAACATTGTTATAAATTAATTGATTGTACCATTATGTTATTTATTCATTGATTGTGATGATTAAAAGCACTGTTTACTACTCGATAAACTATAAAAAATTACTTAAAAAATCACGGCTGCCTGTAAGTTGTTTTTTTTTTTAAATAAACTTCTAAAAAGGAAGAGGTTCTGTAATCAACCAGCATGTGCCATTTTATGAGATAATTTGGTTGAATATATTTTTAATTAACTTTGCTTCAGAAATTATAAAGTTAGTTATTTATCTTAATCTAATATATAAAATTCTCGTGTCACAGTTTTCGTTCCCATACTCCTCCGAAACGGCTGGACCGAGTCAAACGAAACTTTGTGTACATATCGGGTAGGTCTGGAGAATCGGCCAACATCTATTTTTCATACCTCTAAGTGAGCAGCGGGTGAAACCGCTGGGCACAGCTAGTTTATATATAAATCACGTGTCACGTTTTTTATCCGCAATAGACTTCTAAACTACTTAACCGATTTTAAATTAAATTTGCATATCGTGTGGAGTTTGATCCAACTTGAAAGATAGGATAGGTAGGGTAGGTAGAAAGGTAGAAAATTGAATTGCAACGCATGCTGGGGAGCAGCTCGTTTGTTTATAAAGTTAGAGTTTGTTAGTGGACAAGCCGAAAAAGAGGTTTCGCAACGAAAAAAAAAACCATTGTGTCTAAAATACACTTGTAACCTTAATTTCTATCAATAAGGTCGAATTTCCACTCACCCGGTCTATTTTTCAATTCCTGCACCGCTTGCACAGTTCTGTTATTGTAATAGAAGTTGATAGTTCGCACCATCTTGCTCCTCTTGATGTCGCTGATGCGCAGGTTGATGCGGCTTATCATATGACTGTTTACCAACTTGACGATCTGAGTCGTCGTCGTGAACTTCGAGTCAATCTGTGTACATGTTTATTATCTGGATGGTTATTTTTGCATGATTACAGAAAATATAGGGCATTTGTTCTGAATAAGTATCTGAACCGGTTCCAACGATCTTTATATATTTTGTACCTAAAATGTTTAAAAAGGTTGCTAGTTGGACACTTAGTAGATATACGCAATCATACGAAGCCTAACATAGGTCACGGCAGATCACAGCGCCACTAGGCGCACGCGGCGCGTTCGTGCCGCGTGGTGACCGTATTTTTATATGGACAACCAGGTAACATAACAATTTTTTATGATGCAGTATTAAAATTTTGGATTTTTAGATTTTTGACATGAAATACATACTAGACACGTGTTTCGGGTTTCGCAAAAAACAAAAACTAATGGTGTAGACAAAGAAATTTCATGAGAATTAAATCTACATTACGAACTGTCTGTCCTTTATATATAGGCAGTGGCATATCTACTCCAGTTAGTCGCATTGTAGAAACAATACATACGAATGAATGTAACTTTCGAGTTAATTCCGGAGAAAAAAACAAATTTAAAAAAATGCCTACAGAGAGACAGATATGAGAGACAACAGAGAGAAATAGACATTTTGACATGTTTTTACGTAAATAAATCGCATGTACGAACACAGTAAAACATCTATAACATTATCAACGGCTACTGAGACCTCACATGAGACGATAAGCATCATTAGAAATTATCTCTACACAAAACAACTTTTACAGAGTTGTGCAATCTAAACGAACCTTTATCGTAGGCAGCTTGATGGTCGCCATGGGAACCTCAGGGTTGTTGCACACGAGACAAGGCTCCGACTCTAGGTAGTACCCGTCGAGTTCCACGTAGGAACCGAGCGCTGCATACAACGCTGCGTTGCCGTGGGACGAGAGCAGCTGATTCTGATTGCGGAGTAACTCTACGGCGCTGCCGACGTATTTCTGTGAAGAAGAATAATTATTCAATTTCACACACACATTTTTTTTATTATAAAACATCAAAAATAAACTAATCCGTAAGCATCGGGGCCAGGCTCTCAACTACCGGCTCTCAGGGTCGGATTATTTATTATTTTTAAATTATAGCTTTGTTTTTTTTTATTTGTAGTGTAGGCACAGATTTTTTTTTAAGTATCAACTTGTTCCAAGTGCCAAATAACATGTTTTCTTTCTTTCTTTTTACCTCTGTGTCAATATTTGGCGTCTTGAGCGTAAAGTACCCGAGCAGGTCGACGAACTGCGCGGCCTTGCGTCCGTACTGCGGCAGAGTCGGCCAGATGGCCCACAGAAGGGACACCAACGAAGACTGATCGGCTTGACCAGAGTTGCTAAACAAATGAAGAAAGATTTGTTGACATGAGACATTGAGGTTTAGTCGCCGAGGAAATTGACGATTTTATAACGAACTGGCCGTGCCCGGCGGTTTCACCAACGGCTCAGTTCTTTAGTGTAGCAGTATGATATTTTATTAACTATTAATTTCGTGAAAGAAAGCCTACGCAAAATTTAAGTAATCGCGTGCTCCCATATAAGATTTCAACATGTTTCACCCCCTTAATTTAGCAAAATTATGTCTTAGTGAGCACCTACGTCTGTTATACATATAGATATCAGTGGATAACGGACTCTGTTGAAATAGAGATACCCACATTATTTTAGTATCGTGATTAGAAGTATCGTATGTGTTAATTCAGGTTATAAACTATCTGTGTAAGTACCAAAATTTATCCAAATCCTTTCAGAAGTTTTTGAGTAAAAGAAAAGAGTAACAAACAATCAGACACCCATACAGCATAAACTCTTCGCATTAATAATATTACAAGAAACTTACTTGTAAATAGCAAGCAGCAAGGCATGGGCTTGCCAACGCACGGCCGTTGAATTGGTTTCCAGTAAGAACGCTTTCACGAACATCCTCAATTCTTCTTGAGAAACCTAAAAACATCAACGTAATCGTCATTTTTCTAATGCAGGAAAATCTATAGACATATTTTTAACATACCATATCTTTTGCAGAAAATTTCATGCACAAAAAAAAATTGCCAATAAAACCGACCCCCAAAAAAACACTAAAGACGGAAAACAAATTTACTTCCGTAAGTTGTTTTAGTTTTTTTTTTGCCACCGGCTACCGGAAGTATTTTTTTTTATATTAGCATATCGTCCATAATACATTAAAAGAAAACATTTTATGTATTATAGAACATAATTCATAAATTACCCAAGCAATATAGATAAAACACATTCAACCCTTTCCATAATAAAATAATTTTGAAAAAAATAGTCGAATTGAAAACATAGTCTGTTTTTGAAGTCGGTTAAAACAGACTGAAGTCATACCTGCTTCAAGATCTGTTGGACAAGTGGTCCAACTCTTTGTTCTTGGAACTTGGAGCCATCAGTGGTGAAGTTATCGTTTTCAGCGCTGCGTTCGCGATCAGGCCAGTCGGCTGGGTTTTGCTGTAAAAATGTTTAACATGTACATTGGTTCCATATGAAATGTTATTTAGAGAGAAGCACACATCATAATAGTTTCTAACTAAGTGTCCAGCCCACTTCAACTACATGTTTAGTTACATCTGTTACTTTGCTTCCTTGTGTAAGCCAGTTGTTTCGTTTGCGGTTCTTCAGTGTACCAAGCAGTTTTCTACCAGGACTCAGTTTTATTTTTGCGAATATGAGCTTTAACTCACAGTCAATTAGTTTTATGAATAGCTAAATCTATTTACTAAATAGCGTCTGAATAGTATTTCTCGAATTGTTTCGCTTATTAAACTCTGTATGTTTCATCACTGCTATTCAAATTGTTAAGGCGGTTTTTTTTATCATATTTATAGTGTCTCTTGCCTATTCTCTGATCATAAAACTAATCTATTGTAAAGCCCTGCATGTAAACTTTATAATGACATACTGTACATCAATGTACATTAATGTTTCGTTAGGGCACAACTCGATACAAATTCCGGCCATGTCATTTATGCCACAAGGATTTTTCACCAGTCAACCCATTTAAGCCCATTAAACTTTACCTTATTTTCAACAGCACGCTGATGATGAGGCGGCGCACATAACGCAGCTTGTAACAACTGTAGTACAGTAGGCGCTACGTGCGGGTGCACTCGTCTCGCGACGGTCACCAACCACGCCAAAGCTTCTTTGCGCTCCGTGGCGCACGTGTGCTGCCAGTTACCCGTGCGAGCGCTTACTATTTCTGCACAAGCCTGGGAAATAAATTTTAGAATTATAATGTTGCCTTAATTTCATATATACTATGTAGTATCGTGGAGGACCGTTTTTTCTCCACGATTTTTTTTTAAATTGTACCCCACCCTACGAATTGCTCTTGTGTCGTGTATGTGTTTACAAACATTTTAACTCACATACACGAATAGAATCATGATCAAATATTTTAGTTGCACCATGAATTTCCCTGTCTTAAAATGGAGTCAGTTATAATAATGTTTAAAAATTAAATAAGAAAAATATCGACCTTATCCTGCCTGCACGATGCTACAGCAAAAACAATATAACTGTTTCGTTGAGCGAAGGAAACGGCATTGTGTCATTCGTTTCCTCACACTGATTCAATGTAGACCTACCTTCAAATGGTCCATAAGCTGTACAAGCTTGTCGTAGGCGGGGTCGGTAGCGAGCAGCGCACGCGCCGCGTTCAGGTGCGTGTCCAGTGCGTGCACGTCGCGCAGTTGGCGGTAACGTTCGCGCGTACCGCAGAGTAGGAGCAGGAGTTTGCGCACTTGTTTCCTAAGAGAGATAAAGGGTTTTTAGCAAATGAGACTATGCTGTATCAGGTACAAATATAATTTCACTGGATCAGTTAGTTTTAATCGAATTAGTCATATTTAATACAAAAGACCTAACTATTCAGAGAGAAAAATAGCTATTGATACACTCAATTTGTGTTAAACTTTGTGCTTTTTAGTCTAGTGATCATTTCACATCTAGTAAATGCACCGTCGCGATTATATTCCGTAGTTAGAAAATCTCATAAGATAACAAGTATTTAATGGACAATCTAGGGTCCTAAAATAGCACGCGAGATTTCGAGTTGCTATCTTCGACTCGAGATTTTATACCCCAAACACGACAGGTTCGTGTTCACTAAGACAAACAAAGTAAGTTGCTCGTTAAGCCTTTTGGGGCACTAGGTTCAGTGCGTGGCCCTGGTTGGCGGCAAATACTTAAATCAATTTGTAATGTGTAAATGTACCTTACGTTTTTAAGTGACACTGCTAACAATAATATTATGGGTTAAATATGACCGAATTAAAAAGATTTTATTTTGTTAACAACATGTTCACACATACCTAAGTGGCGTCTGTTGGTTCATCATGTACTCGCACAGCAGCGTGCGCCAGCGCTGGTCGAAGTGCGCCGGGTCGCAGTGTTTGTGTATCTGACACGGCAGTCTAAGTGCCATCTCCATTAGTAGTTGAGGATAGTTATCAAACACGTCTAAAGCGTGGCCTGGTAAATATAAAAAATAAAGTTATAGTTCAAAAATCCCATGTCAAAGTTTAATACTAAATTATTTGTGGACAAGTATAACATTATTATTATATTCTTGTGCAGTAAAAACAATGAAATAAGCGGACACTGAGAACTTACTCTTGACATATTCCTTGACGAAGAAAGGCTGCATGTCAGGCAAAGGCTGAGGTGGTAGCGGCTTCAGCAAAGTTTGAACAGTGGTCGCTGTTCCAGAACCTAGAACAAACATTTATTTATATGTTTGTTTGATTGACAAAAAATGAAAAGAAATTGAGTTGTAAAAATAATTCTCTCTACACTAGTGCACAGCTGCATATAACCTTTTGATAAGCAGTCATGTAGACATGACAAAACAAAATGAGTCACATGCCACGGTCACGACCACATGACAGACTTTTGAAAAAAAAAAATTAAACGTCGAAATTGTAGCTTGACTCGGACGCCAAGAGCACGCTTTGGCATATTTGAAGTGGAGGCCAAAAGGTTAAAACTGTAAAGTCGTGTTACCTGAGGTCTTCTCCTTCCAGTAGGGCAGTAGCGCTGACAGCACCCGGAAGCAGTGCGCAGGCGCACCCGCGCGCACCAGCGCCCCCGCCGCCAGCCGCGACACGTGCGCTGCGCACGCGCCGCCCGCCGGGTCCGCGCGCGCCGCGCCGCTCGAGCCCGACGTCTTCCAGCGGGCCATCAGGACACCTGATGAGTACGAAACAAACTAAATTAATTTATTTGACTCAAGGTTAAGGCACAACAGGCATGACGACTATTTGTTTTTCTCCATCAATTACATTATCAAAAAATGTTGGCGACGTATTTTTATTTTTTCCCATAATCAAAACATTACGCAGATATTAATTAAGTTAAAATCGCATAACTTCGTCACTTAGTATAATTTTTACTCAGAAGCGACGTAACGAGTCCCTAATCCCGAACTTTGACGCGCTTTATGTTTGTTCCTTTTTGTTTGATTAACAAAAGAAAAAATATAATAAATTAAGGCCCCTGGCCAGGGCTCAAAACTAGAGTACAAAAAAAATTGAACAGACCTTATAGTATTCGCGCAGAATACTAGCATAAAATAGCGATTTAGAAACATACACGAATAGTACTACGTCATCTATCGAGTACTCGGTGTTATATCAAATACAATAACAAACCAATACTCACTAAGCAGCCTCATGATAACCAACTGCAACTCCCTCCTATTGGTCCTCTCATGTATTGGGGGCGGGGTCTCATCTCCATGCATATCCAGTTCAGACACCAACAGTTCCAGTCTCATGATAGCCAGTTGTAACTCGCGTCTGTCCGTGCGTTCTTCAGGGTTCTCATCAGTACGGATGTCCAACTCTGAGACAAGTAGTTCTAGAAGTCGGTCTAGGACCGTACGATCTCCTTCGACGCTGGAGTCGAGGTCACCAGCGAGCATTAGAACCACCTGTGATAAGAAAGTTGAATTTTAATGAGATTGAGAGATTAGGGCTTATGCCATTCAACCAGGAAAGGCATGCAATTGGAGTAGTGTCTTTTAACCACGTGAGTTTAAAAAAGGGGGTAAATATCAGAAAAGATACACAATTAATCACAAACTGTCATATCGATATAGTGTCTGAATGGATTGTGTAATTATTGATCTTTTGCGTTTTCGTTTCCAATAAGAAAGTGACTGAGCTCGCACCATATTCATACTTTATCTGTCGACTGACAATTGAATGCTGGAAAAAGTTCGATATATATATTATGGTGCGCAGTCTTTGTCTGCGTCTTGAGGCCAATTTAAATCATTTTATGTATTTTTTATGCTATTAAAATATCAAACAATCAATGAAATTAATTAACAGCTGTGACCTCATCAACATGGCGCGAGTTCAGTCACTTTGTCATTGTAAATGCAGTATGTTTGTCTACGTACCTGTACGAACGGTATAGCCCTGACTCCCGGCAGGTATCTCAAGCTAGGCAGCGCATCCAACGCGGCTGACAGTAGAGAGAGACGGAGAGCGTGTAACTTGCGGGTCTCGCTCTCTGCCTCAACAGTGCGAGATGTGGACGCCACTGGCTGGCTTGATGATGTTGAGGGACCAGCTGTTATTTTAAGGGTAGTGGTCAGTTTTATTGTTCTTATGAAAGAAGATGACAGTTTAGTATGTAGTAATCATACAATAGTTATAAAAGGATTTCGTAATTTAAAGTGTGTTAATTAAAATTGAAGTGCATACGTTATGTCATTTCTTCATCACTGAAGAAATAAGTATGAAAATGGATACTTGTGTAAAAGGTGAAGTTAAGGCGAAGATGCTGGCTTCGTATTACCTAATTTTCCCTTTTACTGTTGCTGTGTGTCAATAATAAATATTAAAGTTTGTAAAAAAAAGAAACCCCTTAATAAGTAAGGGTAGGTATAAGTTTTGTTATGCATAAACCTTGTTTATTAGCATAAATATATATCGGTATAATTTGAATTTATTTTATTTTTTACCGGTCATTTCAAAACTTTTTGTGAACGCAAATACATATATCTCGTGGCTACTTTTATTTTAATAATTGGAAGATTAGAATGGTAGTTATACAATAATAAAAAGATAGTAATATAAGTATATAAGGCATTCGTGTACTAGCCTGCGATAGCGACAGGCGCCGCGATGATATTGGTTGCAGGCATCGTCCCGGCAGATGGCGCTGACACCATTTCGCCTAGAACATTCCGTACCATTGTAATGCACAATATATAGTGTAAAAAGACCCTAAACGAAACCGAACGGCACTCTAATCTACAACTTTAACCCACGAATACTGAAACGTCACTCAAAATTTAAGGGCTGTTTAACATTTGAGCAGCTCCTAAACTTTAGATTTTGTATTGTCAAACGTCACTTTTGAGTATCTGTTAAATATAAGTGCTACGTATATTTTGAGTGAAGTTTCAGTATTCAGGGGTAGGTATCTCTATGGGACGTTTACTATTCAATTATTATTATTATTTATTTCGGCCAAAAACCATAGTGTAAGGAACATGAAAAACTTAAAAATTGCAGAAGCGTGGACGCCCCATCAATAGCCTAAAACCATTATTATACTGTGTACAATATATCCATAAGCACAATATTTTCACACAAAATCGTTTCCCAGCACTAACATATGCATAGGGCTACTTATTTTTCTATAGAAAGCTTGGTTGGCGGGTTCGTGAGGAGTCTATTTACACCTTGTATACATACTACAATAATAAAAATAGCTGCCGTAAAGCCGTCGCACACATAAAGACTGTATCTCATATGTCAGCAAAGCAGAGGGGCCTGCCAGAGCCACCGCCTGTCGGGGTTGCAGGTTGTTCGAAAACATACTGAGGCCGCGGAACATAAAGGGCAATAGAAAGAACATGGGTGGGTTTTATTCAGTACAGTCTGACACTCCCCGGCGGTCGGGGACATTTTTTGATGATTTCCCATAAGCAAAAAAAAGCACTATCTAATGCTAAAATGTAATAGAACCAATTGATGGTTTTACAATGTTTTTTTTTCTAATGCAGTAACCTAGAATTTATAGTATTTCATTTACAATGAAAGGATATTAAAAAAAAATTGAAATAATAATTAAATAATTCTGTTATGATATTAATATAAGCTTCCCTGCAGCATCACCTATGTTTTTATTCCTTATGTACTAACCCCGTGAACTTGACTGCAATATCATCATCGTTCTGCTGCCCTTACTTATGTACGATCTACTTTCGCCCACCTCTTCAGTATTGACCAAAGTGTTACCATAAGCGCTGCTTCGTCCAGAGACTCCTCCGATGCTGTCGGCTCCGGATCCCCCCGACTCGGAGCCGGCCGAGCCGGGCGGCTCAGCGGGCGACGTGCGCAGTGTGCTGCCGTCAGTGGCGGCCGTGCTGCCCTCGTCATCAGAGCTGACGGAGTTATTGCTACATGTAAGTTGTTGGTATGTAAGATGTGCTGATTAGACTTTTTGTATCGCTAGTACATCTATTTTAATAAAAATTAATTGCCACTTGTATCGATTGAAAACGGCTTGCTCGTTTTGGCCTTTTTTTTGTTGAATTCGTAAATGACAGTACAAGGTTGTCAATTTTGTTTTCATTAGTAAGTTAAACCCATGCCGAGCCAGGGCAAGCATCGATTTTGTGAGTAGAACATGATCTAGATTCGTAATATGAAATAGGTTTTTTTTTCTGCACGGAGTTCATGCATAAAAAAATAAAAAATCTCTATAAGCTTATAACCTTGGCTGTATTCCACTTAAATGTTATTACTGCCTTTTTTACACGTTGTATATTAATTAAAATAAATTGCCTTTTGTTGTTTTAAATGAAGATAACATTTTTGATGTGTAGGTACAAATAACAATCTTCCACATTTGATTGCGACATACCCCGGTGGAGAAGCAGTAGCATCACTGAAGCCAGGCGCGGGCGGTGGAGGGGCGGAGGGCGCGGGCGGGGCCCTGCGCGGTTGTTCTTGTAACGACAGTGCTATGGCCAGCTCCACCATCGTTTCGTCGTCGGCATCTGGTGGGATGTCCAGTAATGCTTCAAGACCTGTTGAAAAAAGATAGTTTTATAAGTAGAAGTTGGGTCTAGGATCCTAGATTATGTAATACTGTGTGTTGCAGATTGTGTCATTTTCACAGCACAAAGAGACTACAGAGTTGAGTATATGGTCTTATTTTGAACTCGATACCTCCACGGGTTCCCGAGATAAACGGTCTTGACAGACAGACAGACGGCGGAGACAACAACAAAGTGATTGAATAAGGGTTCCGTTTTTATTCCTTTTTCCTTGTGAGGTAAGGAATCCTATAATGTGTTATGAATCCAACATATTGTTTGGTTAGTATAGTTAGATCAACAAACGTTTTACGGTAAACGGTATCTCTTTCGAATAACCCGCAACCCCGGACAGTTCTGTTCTAGTAGTTGTAGTAGTTCTAAAATATCAAATCTAAACAAGGCATCAAGAAGAAATCTTAAGAGAAAATATGACTCATTCAAATCAACTAATCCTGCATCAAGCTGTTCTGGCAATTTTTAGTGTGTCTTACCTCCATCAGGCGCCAGCAGCACCATGGGTTCCAATGAATCATCAACATCCATGAACTGGTTCTCCTGGTTGTCATCACGGTTAGCGCTCAAGTCTGACTCCGATACGACGGCTTCGGTGATTGAGCTCGTTGGTTGCGCTGTGGTTACCGAAGATCCTGCACCTATGGTTAAAAGAGATTCGTTAAGAATTACAGAGAATTAATGTTGAGTATTTTTCTGTATTTCTAAGAGAATCACATTAATATTATAAAGGCTTATGTGTGTGCATGTTTGTTACTCCTTCACACTCAAACTTCTAGACCAATTTAGATGTACCGTGCATATGGTTATGTGGCTAGATTAACACAGGCTACTTTTTGTCCTGGTCTACGGGTGGAATACGTAAAAACACTTAAACTGATGTACTAATGGTAACTTCTTCCATGGTTTGCCTAGCAATTAGAACTGAAAATAACTATTAAGTAACTGAAACGCTGCTATAGTAAACAAACGTCCAATGACCAATGACGTCATCATAAGCGCGCGCAAAATGGTGGCGTTTTAACGGCTCAAATTTATACAATGTTTTAAATTTGATTTTAAAAAGTAATTCGACAATTTTTAAGCTTATTTATATTTTTTTTCTATGTTATCTCATCTGCCTAGCCTTTTCCCAACTATGTTGGGGTCGGCTTCCAGTCTAACCGGATGCAGCTGAATATCAGTATTTTACATGGAGCGATTGCCTATCTGACCTCCACAACCCAGTTAATACTGGGTAATACGATACCCCTTGGTAAGACTGGTTGTCAGACTTTCGGAACACTGACTACCTGTAACGACTGTCAAAGATCTACAAATGACAGCCGGGACCAACGGCTTAACGTGCTTTCCGAGGCACGGAGGAAACTCGGTATGTAACGGGTGGGCACCCATCCACAGACCAACCTAGGCAAGCGCGGCTTAACCCTAAGATCGACCCGAGCGGCTGCTATTATTTAGCCACGAGCTCCTCTTCTTTTTCTATGTTATAAAGATGTAAATGATAAATTTAAGTCATAAAAAAACATGCATATTCCCTATTAGAGCACGTGAACCACGGAAACCTAAAACACAATGTTACAAAGAGTAAGCAGTGTTATTTACCAGTTCCAGGAGTATTCGGTGGTGACGGTATGTAGACGCGGCGCCTCTTCACTCTCGGTCGGAGCACTCTCATTAGGGCAGCCTTGGCTCCGAAGCTAATGCTTTGATCCTCAGCCAATAGGAGCGATAAGTAGATTTGATTGCCGAATTCGATCTGTAGGTGAAAACATAACATGTAAATTAAATACGACTTAGATGAACCGCGCTACCCATTGGTATTAAAAATGCTGAAAGGAAATTAAGTTTTTTTAAAAAAGTTCATAACCACTATTTTGGGTTCGACTAAATAGCTCCCAATCAAAAGTCCTAGTAATTACTGTATTTTAAATGTATTTTTTAGTTTATTTTATTTGTATGTGTGTATTAGTATGTATCTGTATAAGTGATTAAGTTCTCGAAAACAAATAGGTAGTTATTTATTCTTTTAGATATAATTTTTGTTATTATGTTGATAGGGTTTTCTCAATGTTGTTGTATTTATTCCAAAGGTTGAGTGGTAGATAATGCCTCGTGGCATGAATTCCGCCTATGTACCACTATTTTTAACAGGTGATGCAAATCATATACTCAATTGAGTTTTACCATGTATCATAATTATCGACACAAAAAATCCACTTAACTAAAACATAACACAGAAATCATATTTTAAAAGAAGAAATCACAGCCAGCAGTGTACCAGTAAATAAAACATAACATTCGTACACTGACATATATTGGTATCCGAGGTGGCCGTTTACATAAACGTACAAAAAAAAAAACAATCGAATGAATACTTACACATTCAGGTTCCGCGTGTAGTTGGAAAGCATGCACAGTGTCAGCGAGTGCATGCATCGTGTGCTCGGGATGTCTCAGCCCGTACGACAGGATGCCGGGCGGCTGCGCAGTCGATGAGCGACACGCGGCTAAACGCCACAGTACACTTGTGAGTAGCGCGCATAGGTGAGGTTCTTTGTCTTTATCGTCTTGGTTGTCGCCCTTCCAGAGCACTGACCAGTCTCCTGTTAAAAAGATTATAATAATAATGATTTATTTACGACTTTTTAGGAAATTATCAAATACTCAAACTTTGCGGCGCCCAACGCCCGGAGCGTCTCTCGCGGCTGCTGGGTTGGTTTGAAGTTCTCTCTCTCAAACGCCCGGCCACCTCCTTGGCTGTTTCGCAGAAGGAGGTGACCGATTCCCATTCCCTCTCGCTCCGGACCATAGACTAAACTAGGGCCGGACGCGAGAGATTGCCGCCGCCGATCGCCTCTAGCTCGGGCACGGCGGTGCTCCGCCAGCTTGGGCAGATCGCCACTGTGTGCTCCACCGTGTCACACCGGGCGTTAGTCACAATGGTGACACCAGGGCGTTACCTTCCGCCCGATTATATGCAGGAGTTGCCCAGGCTTAAGTGAATTATGAAAAGCAAATTCTTGGATTTTACATCACTATAATGCGCCTTCGTACAAGGTCATCATTGTAAACGAATTTTTAGCCAAAAACTCAACAAATACCATAGAGAAACCACCTTATTTGCTAAATATGGCTCTAACTGACTACTTTCTTTGTCCTAAACTCGAATTACCACTTTGTGACACACATTTTGGTTCGGTAGAAGACTTAAAGGAGAACCCAGGGTGGACCACAAAGGTGATGTAGAGGTATTCTCTTACCGTTGGGCGGTCTTTGCGGCGTAGGAGCGCTGTACTTCACGAGATGGCTGGGCCTTGCGACGGCGACGCCTCGCGCCAATAGCACCAGCCTGAAGTACGCCTCGGGGTCGATGTTGTGTGGGTCAGCTGTGTCGCGGAGTTCACGCAGTGATGTGCACACGTACTTGAGGATGGCTTGGTCCTGTGAGAATGATGTGGTAATTACGTAAATGGGTCATAAGTGTCTTTTGTTTAGATGTGTCTTATCTTTAGTCTTTCGAGTGATGGTATTCTAAAATATGACGTGTTATTGACACAATAAAACAAGATTGACGAGTCAGCAATCAATGTAGAAGCTTTCATAGTTTTAACATAATTTCTTGAATATAATTGACGGCACTATGAGGCCTCGTATTCACAAACGCTTCGATTTGACAAACCATGTTTTTTTTGCTTAACGAAAGCGAGATAGACTTACGCCTTACCGAATTGAAGCGATCGGGATTATGAAAGCAGGGAGGAAGATGTTACCGTTTAGGAACCATAACGTTCAAATGAAACAAAGGTGTGAAAAAGCTTGCACCTTGTACTGATGATAGTGCGTATGATGCAACGCCCGCAGCAGGCACTGCGCGCGCGCATGCAGGTGTGGCGGCGCGGGCGCACATAGCAGGCGCCGCGCGGGCTCGGCCGCAGCCCCCGCGCCGGCCGCCGCCGCGCCCGCGCCCAGCTCCAGCGCCTCCAGCGCCGCGCACGCCAGGCGCTCTAGGGGACTGGGCTTCCAAGCTCCACCAGCACCATCGCCCTCCTGGTGCAAAATTAACATTCGTTATGTATATAAATACCAGTGAACATAAAAAAAATGTTAATGTTGGAACCGCAAAGACATACATCATAAGCTTTGTAGCCTATGAAGTGGTTACAAGGTCACTTAAATAATTATGTTTCATAACGTATCAATGATTTTTTAACTACGTTAAAATTCAAAACTTTATTTTATTTTAATATTTCACATATATTTCTAGTCCATAGTTTTCATACTACACTCACTCATTTAATTAAATTTTAACCTATATTAAATAAAACACAATATCTCATTATTTTTATATAAATTATCTGAATCATATTATTATAGTTTCCACTATTTGTTTATGATACCTGATTATCTTTCATTATTTTCCAAAAGCCCTATGAATGGATAAAATATCTAGCAAAACTTACTTGCGCAACCTTGCTTGATGACGGACAAGCAGACGGGTCCTCATTGTCTTCCGGCCAGCCAAATTGCTCCTTATTCTTGCCGTATACCTAAAATATCACATCATTGTATTAATTACTCTGCAACTAGGTACAAAATATAAGGTTAATCGAGAAATCTTGTACTTACTTTAACAGAATCAACCATGGTAACTCCATCAGGGTCTTGTGAAGGTCCAAACGTGATGGACAGTTTCTTGTCAGATTGGAGAGATTCCTCTCGCGTTAGTGGTATGTCGAACCAACGGTTGCGCACAACTATTGTTTGAATCGATCGGCCGTACACCTAAAACAAATGACAAATTAGAACCTTTGACGTAGTCTCATATTAACTAAAATCTGTGATTACGAAAACTGGATTTCATAATTGAAGAACGAATTGTTTCGATCCCATAAAACTGCTTGAATAAATTCTCGATACAGGGCCTTAGGGCTTAACAGAGATTTTGGAATCGAGTTCAAAGGTAAAGTTAAAAAAAACATTTACACTACATATGTTTTAATCCCTAAGTAATAGGGGGCGAGCTTATTGCCATTCAGAGGCACAAAGCCAGATTCCATGGCTACTAAAGAAATAAAATCCTGACAAAATCATCCAGGAGGGACATGTATTTCAGAGTAGTTTTCACACTAAAATGACGATAAACACTCACTTCAACGAACGACGGCGTCCGGGCCACGTCCTGACTTCCAAGAAGTACTCGAATACCGCAGACGACCATGTTAGGATCCGAGTTGGTGACCTCCATCGCAAATCCGCTCATCTTTGTTGATACCACGTACAAGCCTAGAGACAATCATTGACAAGTTTTACAAACAAGCCATTAGAATCTTCTTCGTATTTAATCAGCTCAAAATTTGGCGACGAGTTTGGCACTTTCCACCATCAGCTCCTGTAGCAGGTAACAGGACTGGCGGGACGTATCCCGCCAGTGCAACTTAACAACGTATTGTTAAGTGTCCCATGGTGTGTGGTAAAACACCAGATTCAGACTCCAAGGCATTCAGAATCATGGCTGCGGGTTGTTCGAAAGAGATACCGCGGAATATGGATGGGTTTAAGTCAGTACAAGTCTATAATTCCTTCCACTCCACCCAGAGCGGGAGAAGTCATTTGATAATTTCCTATCCGAAAAAGAGCAGTCATTTATGCATCTCCACCTGAACAGGTTTTTCTTGCTTCCGTCAACCTGTGCCCGGAGTCTATTTAAATACTTTCAGGTCAGCCATCGCAACTCGTAGAAGATAAATCTCAGCAAAAGGCAAAAATTGGTTATTTTTTATATTTAATTACAAAAAAAATAACAAAAAAGGGAGTTTAAGATGAAGCAGTCAAAAGGACGGAAAGTATAGAATGTGCAACAAACTCAAAAATATTAATTTTTCTTTCATCTCTTTTCCCTATTTTTCTGTGTTCTACTTACCGGTAGTATTGAGACGATGTTTGATCTGCGCAGTGTTGTATACTTGGAGTAGATCATTTCCGCCAAATTCGATGTCATTCATCGCAACGCAGTGTTCGAAGAAATCGATTGGGAACTGAGGAGCTCCATTGGCGTTGGATTTTGTTACAACCTAAGAACAAAGTAGTGTTGTAAGTATATATTTTTCTTATAGAAGAACCGAAGACGAAGCCAAAAATTTCTTTTTTGCACGTCGTTTGCAAAATGCTCCGAAAAAGATTTTTTCAATCTTGAACTTATTTTTAATAATAATTGCCAAGCATGAAGATTGGATACCGCTTTAGGGCGTATAGTTGGTGACACCATGACCTCTTAAAGTAGTTTTTTTTTCTATCTTATTACAGCGAGGGAAAGAGATGGCTCTAAACATCCCGTATAGCTCTGTCTCTTCCCACACTGGAATGACATTAAAACAATCCCGCTGTCAAGATAGCCAGATCAGCTACTGCAATAGGGTATTTTACTCTATATGAAATAAATTCTAAAAATATACAATTCAGATAGCTTAGGCAACAAGCAGTCGGAAAATGTTAAATTTAGTTAATAAAATAACTAAATAAATTTTAAAATTGATTTCAAAGTTTTCACTTTTTTTAGTCTGTTGTTTTACTAAGCGAAACAGTGTCCGCCATGATTATTACGTCATGTGGTCATGTAAACAAAAAGTGACAACTATCAACTGAGCTACTACTATTTTTGTATCATAAAATTTTACATTTTAATTTTTATTGAAATAATAGTAATACTACCATGGAAGAAATAAATACTACCATAGTTAAAAAAACTATAGTGAAAAATACAACTAAACAGAAAGACTAATAATAGCACATTTGTTTACATGACCAACCGACGTCATGACCACAGAGTAACATGGCGTCAAGCGTTTTTGTGATTTTACGCGCGAAAATAGAAATTGTAAAATTGAAATGCAGTTTTATGGCACTTATCGATTGAAAATTTAATTGTTTTTTTTTTTGGTGGTTTACTAGGACTCTAGGAACAAAATGAGATACTTTTTAAAAATGGGTGTGACCGTATTATATTTTAATTTAACTTCAACCAGGGGTTCCCTAACTTTTTATCTTGCGCCCCCTTTCTACAGAACAAAACATTCAGTGCCCCCCTAATCCTGATAAAATGTAGTAATAACTTTATACATATAAATCAGAATTCAATATGAAAAAAAAAACGCAAATATTTTCAGTATTTTTTTAAGCCAGTATATATGTATGTTAGTTACCAAGTTTGTATAAAATAAATACGTTGGGCGTAAACGCGGGTAATGTGTAAATAAGGTCTTTACCATACTAATAGCCCTCGCCCCGCTTTGCAGTTCTTTGCGCCCCCTTAAGGTGGCGCGCAGTCTAAACAGTATTATGAAGTACAAACCTGTTGAGCTTTTCCCTTAGAATGATGAGTCAACAGCCTCGGCCGCCTCCTCGGCGCATGCGTCGGCTGTATAGCAGGCGACAACCAGTACCCAGTGTGGTCATTACTGGCCGCGTACATACGAAGACTTCCGTCTTCACAGAGTAGGATTAAAGTACTCTTCTGCTCACCCCCGCCACCGCACCAGTGACGAACCGCTACCATGTCGGTTATCTTCGCTTTTGCGGGTACCACCTACAAAAGGGACTTCATAAAAATAATCTCTAAGTAAACGCACCCAAGATCTACTTGAAGCTCATGCCAAAGTAGTTATTTGATAAATTAATAACCATTCAAAACTTTTATGAATTAATATATTATGTAGGTCCAAATATGCAAATAGCTATAATTGACTTTGTCGCCCAGAGACAAAATATAGAAGTGCTACATATGATATTTAAAAAAAATAAAATTTAGCACTTCCTGTCTCCGGAACAAGACCGAAAGTCAAAAGCAGAACAAAACATTACCTTACAAAACGGAAGTGACTTAAATAGGCATTTCTATTTAGTATCAACATTACCCCATTACCTGTCTCACCTTAATCTCCTGTACGAATATGTTAGTGGGTGTGAGCATGAGTACGACCGGGTTGTTGGAGGCCTGCATGACGGCCGTGACGAGGCCGGGATGGCCGGGCACCTCGGCCCACTGGCACAGCGACTGCACGCCGCCCTGCTTGCCGCCGCCGCGACCTCCTTCCTTTTGCGCTGACGACGCTGTTAGCGTTATCATTGCTGTGCCTGGGAATGCAGACAAATCATTGTTCTTGGCCTTTTCACTTTAAGTAGGTAAGGTAGGTAGGGTAGGTAAGGTAGGTAAGATGGGCAAGATAGGTAAGGTGGGTGGGTAAGATAGGTGAGGTAGGTAAAGTAGGTAAGGTAGTCATGGTAGGTAAGGTGGGTATGGTGGGTAAGGTAGGTAAGGTAGCTAAGCTAAGGCTAAGGCGAAGGTAGGTAAGGCAGGAAGGTAATGTAGGTAAGGCAGGTAGGGTAAGTAGAGTATTATATAGTTTATGAATATGAATAAACAGTATTTTGAAGCCTTGATCGAGATTCGGTGAACCTTACCTTGCAGGCTCTCTTCAACAGTATTCAAAGGCGCTAGGAAGCTCTTTCCTTGTGCATACGAGAAGAACAACATTTTCAGTGTATGCGAGTAGTATATGGACACACCCCCGCCTCCCACCAGCCCCGCAACGTCCTAGGAAGAAGAAAACGTACCGTTAAGTGTGGTGACCAAGTGTGAGGAAGATATAAAAATGTATGACAACATTCAGCCAATTGGTATACTGGTACTACGGAATATTGATTCACTACGGGATGTAGATAGAGGACATTGGGGACAAATTACTCTACGGGACACATTGAGATGCTTTTTTATAGCATGTGCTGTACTTTTATGCCAACGTCCTCTAACGCTCAACAGAGGCCGAGAGCAAAGAATCTTCAGAATTGAATAACATTTCTATTTATAGCAACATAAAGAGCAGAGTTGTACGCACAACGCTCAAGTTCTAGGCCGCTCGAGGGAGCCGTTTGATGACAGCGTCAAAGTGTGTACAACTTGGGACTTTATGTTGCTAATAATAAAATGTATTGTTCAATGCCAAAAGCGAACTTTCGGCCTTTGTGAGCTTAAGGCTAAATTTCTTCTTGCACTAAGGTTGATAACTGCATACTCAGGTATGAACTCTTACAAGCGGATGGAATATAATGTAAAATAATGCATGCATAGGCAATGTCAGGACAAGAAGAAATTTATCCGAACAGTGTTTTGCGACTATCACACACGTGTGACTGTACAGCGTCACACTGCATTGCGGGCACGAAAACACAGAGATGCAAATAACCCACTGGACAGCAACAATGACTTCAGACCATTACAACCGTTTCTGTATTTGTGAGCACTAAAGTATATTGCGTTTACAATTAGAAAGTGACTGATCTCGCACCATGTTGATGACGTCATAGCTGTTATATCGAAGAAGTTGGTTTTTTGTTGAAATTATTTAGATTCACGTCGAGACGCAAGCAACGACTTCAATATCCGTGACGTGTATTGAGAATTTTCCAGCATTCAACTGACAGTTGACAGATAAAATCTCAATATGGCGCGAGCTCAGTCACTTTGTCAATGTAAAAACGCATTGTAATAAATTATTACTCATAAATGATTTTAGCAGGTAGCGTTTTTATTCATGCATGTTCATAATTAAGCCAATATAATTATATCAGATAAGAAGTCAATCCCTTTATTGTTGGAACTGAACTACGGACTGTCAAGTGTTTTAATTGCCTAACAACAAAACAAAACCAAAGTCTTTTTGGAACAAGAACTAAGCACCATCATACGAAAAAAAAACAATTTCGATGAAGCTGCTTTATCCTTTCAAGACAAACTATTGATAACCGGTTACCAAACTTGCCTGTATATCCGGGTGCTCAACCTGCAGCACGTTGGTCACGTAGTATGGGCTCTGGGAGTCCTCCAGCTTCTTGCTTATCGGCTTCCAGTAGATGTGCCCGTTGGGGCTCATGCATAGCGTGTGCATAATACCAGCCTGGTTCACAAGAGTTATATCGCGAACTTAAATAAACATTTGAAACTTACCTGTATTTCCGGATGGAGCACCTCTAGCGTGTTTGTGACGTAGAATGTGCCTAGAGTGGCGCGGGACTCTTCGCTCATGGGTTGCCAGTATATGTGGCCGGCCGAGCTCATGCATAGCATGTGCATGACGCCATCTTGGTTCACGAATGTCACGTCGCGGACCTGACAGAGAGAATGTTATTACAGTATTCAAGAACAAGTCACATATCGAAAATATTATTCGTCTGTGACGTCAAGAATTTTTTTCTCAGTACCAAGATGGTCGCTAACACTAAATGAAATACTGGAATAGACTTGAATTTATTAGTTTTATTCAGCACTGCTTTCAAGACGGTGAAAGAAAACATCGTAAGCAAATTAGGATCTCCTTAAACCAAAAATGCTGATGGAAGTGGGTTTTAAACCACCACGTGCGATGCTCGATGTCCCACCCGTGGTAGATTACAGCTCACTCCCTCCTGATTTTGCAGGCATGTTTAGTTTGGATGACAATGCATGGTTATCTTAGTGACACCATTCTATATTGTTATTTTTTATAGATTCCCATGAAAAGGGTATAAAATGAAAGAGATTGCTTAGAAGAATGGGGGAAGTGAGATTTTTCAACTATACATTTTTAAGACGCCTTCTTAGGTAATCAATCTCGCTCACTTTAAGATCTAATCGTTAACGTCTTTTCCTGAACTCCAGCTACAAAATTAACAAACACTTTTACCTTTCCACTCGGTACAAGGAAGTGATGCATGGGGTTGTTGAGATCCTTGCTTAAGTCGTATATCTTGACGAAGTCTGACGTGACGAGGGCGAGCTGTGTTTGTGAGCCGGGCAGCCATATTGCTTTGATGACGTAGTTGTTGCCTTCTAGACCGGTGTTCAGGACTAGGTGGTCGGCTACGGCGCCTGGGAATTACACATTTTAGGGTTAATTAAGGTTTTAATTAAATTTATAAGTTATCAGTGAAGTATACATTGTCGGATAACTTTATAGTCTAAATCCTACTAATATTATAAAGGCTGAAGTTTGTTGAATGTTTCTTACTTTTTTACCCAAAAACAACTGAATGGATTTTAATGAAACTTTACAATACTACTGCTGCTTACATATCAGAATAACACAATTTATAATGATGTATTGTATTTGCTATCACCACGCGAGTGAAACAGCTGGCAGCAGCTAGTTAAAACATAAAAGAATTAGCATAAATACGCAGGCAGAGACCGCGCTCCAATATATGTGATGTTTATCAAGAATTTGCCAGAATTCAAGTGACAGCTGACCGATAAAGTCTTAATATGGCGCGAACTCAATCATGTTCTCATTGTAAACGCATTAAATATATTATACACTTACCGCCACTATTGAAGGTAAGCACATGACATTCCTTCAGCCCACACACAGCCAAAAGATCCTCATTCCAAGGGTTCCCGCTCAGACTGAGTACCATGAAGGGTATGGGAGCAGACGAGAGACGAGTCAGAGTGAGCTTGTGTTTGGACGAGTCTGCTTGCTTCAGTAAAGCTGATAGCTGGAGGACGGTGATTTTTCCTGAAAAGATAAAAGACGATCAGAATGTGAACGAGAAAAAATATAAGTCGTTCAGAATGTCAATGACAAGAGATAAAAGAGAATCCGTGGAGTTTCTATGACGTTTTAAAGGGAAATTGTTGTATTGTGATCCCAACGTGGGAGAGAGACGGAGCTGTACAGGATGTCTATACGCCGTTTCTCTCACACTGAAATAAGTTTGAAACAATCCTGCTTTTAGACGTCGTAATTTAGTAAGCTACCAGATTATTGAATGATTTATTATGCGTTACCAAACTGCGGAGAGTTGTGGTCAGCTACCCTACCATGACGTGTTAAAGCAGAACTTATTCCGCTGAGGGAAAGGGACAGAGCTATACATGGTGTCTAGCACCATCTCTTTCACTCAGTGGAATAAGTTCTGCTTTAAGATGTCATAGTAGGCCTACTGGTCTAGTGATAAAAAAAATGTTTCAGAAGTTTTTTTCGTCGCAACAGGACGAATTGCATATTTTCCTATAAAGTATTAGAAAATACTGGATAACTTTGAGATGTATGATTGGCAGGCCAATTGGGTAAAACCTTACAGCCACCACGAAATAAATCCGATCAACTTCAGATTCTGTCTGTCTGTTTCTCTTCATAGGAAGTCAAAGTACAAAGTTAAATAGCAATCATTTTAAAATTCTAGAATCTTCTACACATACCTTTCTCATGCGACACAGCGAGATGTTGCCGGCGTCCTTGCGGCGACGCGAGGCAGCACATAGCGACACGACGCAGCTTATGCGCTGACATCAGCTGGCGGATCGTCTGGCCAGTCTCACCGGTGTACGACATTCGAACGTTTTCAAATGCGCCTTCTTGTGAACCTGTTTATTGTGTAATAGATTAGACACGTTTTTTTTTTAAAGAGGTTGTAATTGGTTCTGGTTAAAGGAATGTGTATTTGTATCAAAATGCTATACATATCTATTGGTTGGTCGCAAATAATGGTACAGACGCGCGGAAAAATCGAATAACGAATGTGTACGACAGAGCGATGAATAGCATGCCTTTATATATATTCAAGCCTTTGTTGTTGTTCATTCTCAGAGTTTGTTAGCTTTAATTTGCTCTAACGAAAAGGATGTCATCAAAGACGATGGTTTAATAGTTGTGCGCCTCCGCCTAAATTTCACGCAAATCCCCGTACACCCGGCTAAATCTTAGTCGTGAAGCAAGCACGGCATTATTCCGAATTATAAAGTAGACGACATGGTTGGCGGTTCACGGGTTCGATTCCAGCACGAAACTAATATTTGAATGGCCTACCGATAGTTGTTCCGGGTCTGGGTGTTTGTGTATGTGAGTTAAAATGATTGTAAACACACCCACGATACCGAAGAAATTCAAATTAAGAAATTAGAAGAAGAAGAAAGAAGTGTGGGGCAAAACTTCTACTTCCACCGCGTCGTCGTGCGTGGTCGTGCAGCACAGCTAGATAAGACAACACTCACCGAGAGTAGGCAGCATGAGATGATCAGTGTGCGTGAACTTCTTCTCCCCCAGATGCAGCTGCGCGAGTGCCCGCTGCGCGCGGCCGTGTGCGCCCGTGGGCGCGGCGCGCTCGCACGCGGCCCGCACGGGCGCCGCCAGCGCCTCCAGCAGGCGCCGCACGCGCTCCAGGCACGTGCCCCAGCCCGCGTACGACGACAGGTATTGGCGGCAGCCTGGATACATGTACATATTTTTCACATTATTATATCTTAAAAAGTTCCTTAAAATTTATAACTAAAAACTAATGCAAAATTGATAGAGCCAAAAAGATTTCTTTTTTTAGTTAGCCAAATTGTTACCAGTGTTGGGCAAAACCTCCACCCATTCTTTCCACTTTTCACAATGTTGTGCCTCTTTCTAGGAATTAACGAGAATACCGTCCAAGAAAATAATTATACAAAACTAAAATAAAATGCAAGGCTCCGAGAGAAAACGCAAGATTCTTTTAATCACAGGAGAAACGGACAACCAATGTGACAAGTAGATTGTCAATTTCTACAGTATACAGTGCATGTGACTGTACCTCATTCATGATTACTTACCCTGAATGTTAGATGCTAACACAGGTCGTCTCGGCGGCGCCAGTATGGCGGGCGGCGCGGGGCTAGACGGACGTCTACGCAGTGAGGGCGCAGGTGCGGTCTCTTCTGCGCCGGGACGAGCACCGCCTAAAGTCACCGAGCGCTTTACTAGCGCTTGACAGCTGCAATACATCAAATCATTTATTTCAATTATACCATTACAGGCACTTTTGAATGTCAAGAAACAAAATGAATCTACAGCCCCGGTCACAAGGCATAATAACTTGTGAAAGTACTGCAGTTGCCTATGGAGAAGAATGGGCAAGAAACTCCATGGACACTCTTTTAAATTCTAATATTTTTACAAAAACATATTTACATCATTCGTGTTGAGATTATACAAATATGTGAGGTCGATGTAGAAAGACGTGCACAGTAAGAGCGTCCAGAGTAAATAAAAAGCAAAATTCAATTTAAATCTAAATAAATTAAAAATGACCGTGGTAGTTAAAAAATTACCAGTCCCAACTGACAGCGCCCGTTCACGAACAAGACGCATGGATCAAATATATCTATTTTCCGCTTTTCAGGGTTCCGTATCTCGAAAGGAAAAAGCTACACCCCTATAGGATCACTTTATTGTCCGTTTGTCTGTGAAGACAAACGGACAATAAAGCTGTTCTATCTCGGTAACGCGTGGAAGTATCTAGTTGAAATAAAAAACCATGTAAAGCCATGTATAGTCTCTTGGAGCTGTGAAAAAACTCAACTCCCTAAGTCTGTGCACTCAAAAGACATGGCCATTTACGTCGCAAGTTTGTACCAGAGCCTGACTAGCACTTTTCCGGTGTTTCTTACCTGGAGTCTGGCTTAGCGCCGCAGTCACAGAAGAAGTTGCCGAACTTGGCGTACGACACGTCATGTCCGCGATGGCACACTCTTGCGCACACCGTACACACACCGACGCCGTCCACCATCTTACAGGTGTGGCAGTGGTACCAGTGCTGGTTCATGAACTCGCGCTGGGTGACGGTAAATGTGCAGAGCTTGTATTGGAGCATTGCGTCTTCGTCCTGTTGGGAATTAAATCGGTAATGATATAAAAGCTAAGAACGAATGTAATAGTAAAATAAAAAAAAATGTAAAATCCTACTAATAATATAAATGCGAATGTTTGGGAGGATGGATGGATGTATGGATGTTTGTTACTCAATCACGTCAAAACGGCTGTACGGATCTTGGCACAGAGGTAGATTTATAGTCGGGAATAACACATAGGATACTTTTTTTCTGATATCACGCGGGCGAAGCCGCGGGCGCCAGTTAGTATTATATACAAGTAAAATATTTGAATAGGGTGTTTTAGGGCAGAGTTAAGATTTGATTTGTTTTAGCAGGATGAAGCATTTTCTTCCAAAAGAAAAAAAATAGAGGTGTCAAGGGACACCCGGATGGAACGAAGTTCTCGTCGCGACACCACACTGTTCAATGCGAAATAGAAATGAAAATATCTGTCTTGCTTTCTATAAGAGAGAGAGACAGACAGACAGACAGACAGAGAAACATGCGACGCCGCACAGCTTACAATAGCTTACTATAGCAAAAAGTGTCGTGACAACTTTTCGTAAGATTTTTTTCCGTCTAGCCACTTTCACAACGCGCGATAAGGAACTTCGTTCCAAAAAAAAATATCCCGTTTTCTTGATATTGCTTAGTCACCGACAGCCGTAATTACCAGGTTTGACTCTCATGTACTTTTCTCTGAGCTAAGTTGCCATCAGTAATAATCTAACGAATATCGCTAAATTACAAAAAAAAGGCAAGATTTGATTTGGCAAATTAATGAGCAAACACGAGTTCGTGCTACGCGATGGTCAAGTAAACGGGATATTTCAAATGTTTATTATTGAATTTGAATTCCGTGCTCTGACCAAGATTCAGGGCTTCGCATTGAGTTTAGTTTTGTATATTCATATTATAGAGTACTAGCTGTTCCCCACGGTTTCACCCACGCTGCTCAGCACCTGTTGGTCGTAGCGTGATGTTATATAGCCTATAGCCTTCCTCAAGAAATTGACTATCCAACACTAAAAGAATTTTCCAATTCCAACCAGTAGTCCCTGAGATTAGCGCGTTCAAACAAACAAACAAACAAACAAACTCTTCAGCTTTATAATATTAGTATAGGTAGGATTATTTCTGGATATTTCAAGTAATAAATAAGGTACTTACAGAATCATCAGCACTTGTGTCGTCATCGTCTTGTTGTTCGTCCGTGTAATCCAGATCGAATCCGAGATCCGAGGGTGATTCCCATGTCGGACTCACTGAGCGCCATGCTACAAATTAATATGAGCATTAATTCTTGCTTTGAAGTTCAAGAGATGATTTCAAATAGTATTTTAATTAATGCTTTTTTTTGCGGATGGAAAATCTTTAAATAACTTCCCCCGCTGGGCAGAGCGGATCTGGAGCGTGGGGGGAGGTAGTGTAAGACTTGTACTGACTAAAACCCACCCATGTTCCTTATTTTGCCCGTTATGTTCCGGGGCCGCGGTATCTCTAACTCACAAATCCGGAACAACCGACAACCCCGGAATAACCAGTAAACCTCGGAAAGCCCGCATCGGCAATTAAATTAGTAACCAATTTCAAATTTATCCTGCAAATTTGTTTATAGTCATTAGGTTTAACTGCTTACTTATAAGTACTTACTATGAGGTTGTGTAGTATTGATAGCGTGCAAAGCGTCTGCGAGATACGATAGCAGGACGCAGGCGGACTCGATCTGAGGAGCTAAGGTACCATCCACTTGGCCCTCCTCCAATTTGTCCAGTACTTCTTGACTGCTTAGATTGTCCACACTGATGTAACAAAAAAAAAGATTAACATTTATCTCAAAAATCCTGATCTTCTTGAAAAATATATTTAAGGAATATATTAAAGAAGGTTCTATACTAACGGTCATCGTAGATTTAAAAAAATGCTATTTTTAAAATCATTTCAAGAAACTTTGTTCCTTGTCTTTATAGGTAAAATAAAAAAATACTTCAGTTTTCATTTATATTTTGAAGAAATGTGTACAACCTTATTTGACATTTATTGAAGTCACTAGCTTTCGCCCGCGGCTTCGGCCGCGTTAAACTTGGGGTAACACAGTTTCCCTTGCTCCTTATTGATTTGTAATAGCAACGCTAAGTATTCCCTTTTCTTCCCTCTTTCTCCCTCACACTTCCCCCACTCTTTTCAAAAAAATATTAGCCTATGTCCGTCTCCTGGTTCCCAACTATCTCTGTACCAAAATTCATCAAAATCGGTTTAGCCATTAAAGCGTGAAGAGGTAACAAACAAACAACTCACTTTCGCTTTTATAATATTAGTAAGGATATAATATAGTAAGGAAGTAAGGATTATATTTAAAAAAATACTGCCATCAGAGTATCACTAAGAAAAGTCACTTGAAAACACTGTTGTGTAATCAAACCATTCTTTTTTCGCAATGTTATTTGTTTACAAGTTTCAATTAATGTAGAAATAGTACTGTCATGGAATTTAAAAAGTGTTTTTGTGTCTAGATATATACACTGATATGATATTTGAAATTTAAAAATTTGTAAAAAAAAAAAACTAAAACTTTAAAATGTTAATTTCATTAATATTAATAAGTAAAATAAACAACGTGTGTTGGGTTAGTTAACCGTCGCAAAAAAAAATTGGAAGTTCTCAATACGACTTTTTTTTGGAAAATGTTCTTTGCAACAAGAGAGTCTTGGTCTCTTTCCACTTTCACACTCACTGTTAAATTTCATTTATATAAAAAAGTAAAATAAACAACGTGTGTTGGGTTAGTTAACTGTGGCAAAAAAAAATTTGGAAGTTCTCAATACGACTTTTTGGAAGTTCTCAATACGACTTTTTTTAAGTTCTTTGTAACAAGAGAATCTTGGTCTCTTTCACCCCACTCCCGCGGTCACTAAGACAATATAACTTACCAAGCGGACAGCCAGCCCACAGCTGCAGGGAACAGCTGTCGATGGTCCCCTCCCGCGTGCGCGTCAGCCAGCCGACACATCTCACGCAGCAGCAGCGGGGAGCATGCACTCTCGCCGCACACGCCGATCAAAGTAGTCAGCATGCGTTCACTGACCTCGTCACCACTGAAATAAGAGGAAAATGTTAGTAAATTGAGAAATCTGTGGAGTCCTAGGACAGGTTAGAGAAATGTCGGACAACTTTTCTTTAGCTAATTTCACTTAAAAAATATTATATTGGTATGTGACTATTTAATGACGACACAATTTTAACATCTGCACGCCATAATATGTGGCAAACATGTCTGATTAATTTTTATTATTCTTATATCATCATACATGTATTTTGGAGTTTACTCCTTAATGATAGACAACGCAAGAGTTAGCAGAACTGAGGCGGAGTGCAGGGCCACGTTCTGTGGGTGTATTAGCGTGTGTAAAGGCGTACGACCCCAGTTAGAACAGAGCCCTCGGTGTGGTCACGCGTTTACATCGTACCTACTTATTGAACTCCAATATTAAATAAAATATTATGTGTAAAAATATATGTGTTCATCTTTTAGTCAGAAGTGAGATTTGAACTTTACGTTGCCTTACCTAGTGTTAAGTGACTATTTTCATAAACAATCTAATCGTGAAGTGTGTGAAAACAGAACAATAAAAACCTGTGAATTCTGTGACGTATTACGACACCCGCGCGGCGGCGGCGACGTATACGCATCGGGGAAGAACCGATTAGCGTACGGACTCTACACCACTGCGCTGTGCTTGTTTACATTAACATTCTGAGAATTGGTGAGCCCGTTTCATGTTATCGTAAGATTACGAGGTACAAGGCGCCTTGAAATCCTTTGTTTTTTCGGTTACACTACTTATGTGATATAGCTGTTGAACTTTAAGACTGTGAGCATTCTTTGTGTTACTTGTGCGGTCGTATTCTAATTTTAGAACAGTAAGACTTACCTTTAGCGATTATTTTATGTGACATATTAGTGCGGAAGAACTTTATTATAAGAGTAAACATGGGGCGGCACAAAAAACGCTCAAAAAGGGATGGTTCTTCGACATCCTCGTCTTCCAGTGGTGATGATAGACGTAGTAAAAGAAGAAGACGTACTGCCGAGAAGTTTAGGCATCGGGACGAGAGAATTGAGGCACTTGAAAGTTTAGTACGTCAAATTCGGAGTGACGCAACTCCAACGTCGCCTGAAGCCAGCGGTAGCGCTAGCGCTACTAGCGTTGCACCGACCCCCTCAACTAGTCGAGAGATACGCTACATTGGGCGCAATGATGCCGTACCCGAATTTGACCCTCAAAAATCCGCCGTACCCATAGACCAATGGATTCGTAACATTGAGTCTATCGCTACTGTGGTGTTCACTATAACACTTGTTTGATATTGGTGGTTTATATTAAATAAAACACTATTTGTACAGTAAGCAGCGTGCAACTCGAAGGGACCGTCAAGTCGCCAGGAGGGCTAGTTTAGGACTAATCGGACGTAGCCGTCGAGTTGCTTGCTACGTTTATTTGTATACATCACATCTCTTCCTTTTTATAAGATAATTAAATTTAAAGGAAGGTGCACGGTTCGGGTGGGTCGTTTCCTATGGAGAAGAACCGGCAAGAAACTCCATGGTTACTCTTTTAAATTATTCGGTTTTACAAGGTGGTTGTTACAGCGTTAGTACTTAAGTATAAGAGGACAGCATAGTACAATAACAATACCAATAACCTTTAGCACTAGTATTCTAAATGGCTACTTGGATAGCATTTAGATATTTTGCTTTTATTTGAGATTTGTGCTACTAAAATACAATTAGATTTGTACTTAAAATGAAAAAGTTTAATTACATTTTAAAATTAAAATTTAGTTTATAATTGGACTTAGACTAAATTAAGATCTAAGAATCTTTAATAATAATACAGTAGGTAGGTGTTTGCGCTGATTTAATTTAACCTTCTTTATTTTATTCCTGATTGATAGCTTTCCATTTGCCTTCTATCTTCTTAAGGTGTACGATGTTTTTCCTGTACTCTTGACCAGTTTCATCATTCCTTATATTGATATCGCTTCCGTGAGCATTTATAACTGTATGAGGTGTGGCATTAAATTCTGAAGTTAATTTGTTTTCTTTAATCATATTCTTTACATATACTTTTTCGCCAATTTCTAATTGTCTATTTGTAGCTCATCTTTTCCTGTCTTCGCTAAGTTTGCTTTTTTCTTTGTCTTTGTCTCTGACCTCCGAATCATCGTAGTTATTTTCGAGGTCTGTTAAAAAGGTAATTTATCCCTAAACTGTCGTCCATAAAACAGCTCGGATGGAGATTTCCCTGTAGAGGGGTGAGGTGTACTATTATACATCATTAAATATTTTAATAGATCATCTTTCCAGTCTGATTTTTCGCACTGGCTGATTCTAAGTCGTTTAAGAATATCTCTATTTTGCCTCTCGACTTCGCCGTTTTGCTGTGGCCAGTAAGGGATCGTATTAAAAAGAGTAATTCCTTGTTCGATACAGAATGATTTAAATTCCTGACTAACGAACTGTCTGCCATTATCTGATGTTATACTAGCAAGATTTCCGGTTCGTGAAAATATTTTTTTTTAACACGTTTATTGTTTCTAGTGTTGATATAGATCTCATGGTTTCGATTTCTTTGTATCGACTATAATAGTCTATAATCACAAAGATATAATTTCCACTTGGCAGTGGACCTAAAATAGTGGGTATCACTATTTTGTTTCCCCTTAGTAAGATGTCATCATGCAACCAAAGTTCATGTCCAAATATTTTGTAGTTGTTTATTGAAATATTCCAAACATTATTCATTAAAGCGTCTTTAATTAATTTAAATTTATTATCATACTTTGATGCTTTAATGATTTTTTTTTAAACGATAGTGCCACGGGTCGTGCATACTAAGCAACTTGGTTAACATGATACTCATTTTCAAGTGGACTTTTTTGTGTGTTGGCACTTGTGCACAGACGAGATAAAGGGTCTGCTATATTTGATTTACCAGGTTTATAAATGACTTTATGATTGTATGATTGTAATCGAAGAACCCAACGCTCTATTCGTGCACAAGGTTTTGATTTTGTGCCAAATATAACTTCTAAAGGTTTATGGTCTGTGACTAGCTCATTTTTTTTTTTCATAAAGGTACATGTGAAAGTGTTCTATTGCCCATATCAAAGTTAGTGCTTCGTTTTCGGTTTGACAATATCGTCTTTCAACGTCTGTTAGGCTCTTATTTCCAAAGGAGACTGAACAAGTACAGCTCCTAGCCCGACAGGGCTTGCATCTGCAATTACTTGGGTACGATCTTTTGGGTATACCCCAGTGTGGGGATTTTACAGAGACATTTTTTTAGCTCATCAAATGCAATAATTTGCTCTTTTCGCCAAAATGCTGCATATTAGCATTTTTTTTCTTGTGTTTTTTGACGAAGTAACTGTCTAATGGGTTCAGTTAAGGTTGATCAATTAGGAATCCACTTTCCAATAAAATTTACCAATCCTAGAAAACTTTGAATTTCTTCAATGGTTTCCGGTGGACGAAATGTCGCAATTGCTTTGACATATTTATCAAGTGATTTAATGCCTAACGGTGGCAGCTCGTGTCCCAAGAACTGAACAGTTTTTGAATTGAGAACGCATTTATGCTTATTGAGTAGAACATTGTTTTCTCTAAGCACTGTCAATACGTTTTTAATATCTAATTTCGAAAAAAAAGTAATGCCTTACCAAATTTAGGAATGAGTTGTTCCATTGAAGGCAAAGGATGATTTTCTCTAATAATGGCTTTGTTGGCCGCACGCATGTCTAAACAAATACGAATATCATCGTCCGGCTTGAGAACCGGTACCATTGGAGAAACCCAAGCCGATGGTTTATTTACGGGTTCAATGATGTCCATTTTAACCAGTTCGTCTATTTTTTTTATTTATCTTTGATTCCAATGGAATTGGAACTCGTCTATAAGGCTGATAAATTGGAGAGACTGTTTTATCTATTGTACTCTCTAATTCTACATCTTTAAATTTAGGAAAAGGATTGTCTTCAATAGAATTCAGATTTAAACCAATTTTTAGCACATTTAGGGAAATGGCAGTGTTTTTACCCAAATGATTCCTTGACCCATCATTGACATGACTTGGAACCTGTTTTTATCTGTGCATCAAAAGAACCCAACACTTTAAGTGGATCTTTAGCACCGTAAGCCATGATTTTTTTTTTTTTTTTTGGGGACTTTTGCTGGTTGGAAACTATAACTTTAGATCGTTCTCCCAAGTTTTATCGTTTATAATATTACAGGTACTACCGGAATCGATGACCATTTTTATATCAATTCCACCTGGCAGTTTATTGTTGAATCGTCATCGATTTTGAAAATATAATCCACAGATGCAGGCTCTTTATCTTTTTTGCTTTCCATTTTTGGTTTTTTATTTTGATTATAGTTATTTGGCCTTATTTTGCTGTTTTGCGATGTTAGCACTCGCACTTATTCTTTTGTTAATTATTGTTCTGCAATGTTTTTTGTAATGGCCTTTACGTCCACATTTCATGCAAATTGCATTAATTGCAGGGCAAGAATTATTATCACCCTTGTGATATGTATTGCCACATCGGTAACAGAAACCTTTTTTGAATAAACTGTTTGAAATTTGTGTGTCAATTTTGTTAAGGCTGGTACTTGTTGCATTTTTGCTCTGGCTATCGTGAAAATTGTTCATCTGTCGTTCTACAGTTTCTAAAGAATTTGCTTCTAATATGATTTTTTCAATTGTTGCTGTATCCCCAAGTATCAAAATATCTTTTCTTAATTTGGTCGAGATACACTTTTCGGTTACTTGATCGATAAGACTTTCATCTTCATTAGCAAAATTGCATTTTGAGCATTGACGCCTCAAGCGGATCAAAAATGTATCAAATTTTTCGTCCGGCTCTTGTTTCATTAATCGGAAAATGTGTCTTTCAAATAGATAACTTTGTTTTGGGGAGAAATACTCTTCCAATTTTTTTATCGCAATATCGTAGACGTCGGTCACCTCCGGATCAGTAGAGTGAGCTCCGGGTAAATTAAAATATATATCTTGTAGTGCTATGCCACCGGAATGCAGTAAGATAGCACGTTTTGTCATTTGATTATTGGTGTTTGTTGCTAAGAAATATATTTCTAAAGCACGTTTCCATTTTTCCCAATGGGAGCCTAGTGAGTTTGGATCACCTACACAATTAAATGGTTCTATTGCTGGGATTTGTAATTGGGACATGTTGATCGATCTGCAAGTAATAGAAAGAGAACCATATATAATACTATTGTAGTAATCATATTTCGAGGACCAATTCAAATTGTTTTATCAAAAAGGCAATGAACAAAGGAATCAAGTACCAATTTTGTTTATTTAGTTTAAATTCAAATTATTTAATCAAAAGATATTTGTTCATTAGAACAAAGGAATCAAGCAACAATTTTGTTTATTTAGTTTAGAGTTTATTGTATCCGCCCAAAGAGCTTTGTGGTTTCACTTAGCACTTAAGATATAGAAACTCTAGCCGACAAATAGTTCAAAGGGTCCGTTTATACTGTTAAGTGTTAATAAGTAAAACGGCCACTTGACATATTACACTTCTGAGCATACAAAGGCCCTTAAAGAGGTGCTTAATTATCATATTAGTAGATGCGATAAATTATGATATTTTAATTATTATGTAATTTAGGTTACAATAGCCAGTGCAAAATGCATTTTATGGTAATAAAACCATTAAACCATAACAGATTTCATGACACATATTCATCAAATAAACTTACATTTACCTTTACTACTTCAACCTTTGTCAAAGTGTTACATATTTTCACCAGGTAAACTTATATTTACCTGCAACTTCGACCTTTGTCAAAGTATTGCATATTTTCACCAGGTAAACTTACATTTACCTGCAACTTCGACCTTTGTCAAAGTATTGCATATTTTCACCAGGTAAACTTACATTTACCTGCAACTTCGACCTTTGTCAAAGTATTGCATATTTTCACCAGGTAAACTTACATTTACCTGCTACTTCGACCCTTGTCAAAGTATAGCATATTTTCACCAGGTAAACTTATATTTACCTGCCACTTCGACCTTTGTCAAAGTATTGCATATTTTCACCAGGTAAACTTACATTTACCTGCAACTTCGACCTTTGTCAAAGTATTGCATATTTTCACCAGGTAAACTTACATTTACCTGCTACTTCGACCCTTGTCAAGGTATTACATTTACAAGAAAATGTTCTCGTAGGCACATTAGATGTCGCATCGATGACTGTTTTTTTTTTTTTTAGATTCATTTACGAGAAAATGTTCTTGTACACATTGTTTTTTTTTTCTTTTTTGTCTGCGTACGGATATGGTCAAAATACATTTGATGTTTTCTATATTTATATATTTTAAGGTATTTATTCACGCTTCACCATCACGCCTGTGATATGTGATGTCTTATGCAGAGGTGTACCTAATGTCAATCAACATCGCTTTCACTTTTTATATATTTATAATTTTTTTTTTAACCATTTTCCGTATGCAGATAGTATTTGAGTTACATTTTCACTTACTGCGCTTTTACTCGTCGCCAATGTGGTGTTCACTATAACACTTGTTTGATATTGGTGGTTTATATTAAATAAAACACTATTTGTACAGTAAGCAGCGTGCAACTCGAAGGGACCGTCAAGTCGCCAGGAGGGCTAGTTTAGGACTAATCGGACGTAGCCGTCGAGTTGCTTGCTACGTTTATTTGTATACATCACAGCTACCATGTATGGATGGGACGAAAGAACAATAATTTGTAATTGTACATCAAAACTGCGTGGTTATGCAAAGAATTGGTACGAGCGTCTAGAGGATTACGATATATCGTGGTCCGACTGGAAAGCCCGTCTGTCCAAAGCATTTCCTTTCACCAAAAATAAATCCATGATGTTGCGCTCCTTGGTAAACGACGTTAGAAGGATAGATGAGGATCCTATTAAATTTTATTATGAAAAATTAGGACTTGGAATGTCGTGTGGTCTACCAGATGACCTAATTACCGAAACGATTATAGGAACCATTGGAGATAAAATGATTGAAGTTGGCGCTGTTTCTGCGGGCTGTCGGAATACTACAACACTACTCAGTTACTTAGGAAATATTCATCCCGCTGGTATTCAATCTGAAATGAGAAAATCAAGGGAGCACCTAAGTCGAGTTGACGGTGCATGTTACATTTGTGGAAGGAAGGGACACAAAGCCAGAACATGCAGATCTGGGAAAAATAAACCACAGGATACATCTACAAATGAAACTATTAAGTCTAAAGATGACAGAGTCTGTAGCTTTTGTCATCGGATTGGGCACCTGGAGATAGACTGTTACAAGAAACGAAACAAATCTAAGAAATGTTCCTTCTGTGAGATACCTGGTCATACTGTTGATGAGTGTCGAAAAAGAAAGAAAGATTGAAGCTGTTACTAAATTTAAAACTCCTAACAATGTTCACGAGGTTCGAGAATTCATTTAGTCTGTAGCTTTTGTCATCGGATTGGGCACCTGGAGATAGACTGTTACAAGAAACGAAACAAATCTAAGAAATGTTCCTTCTGTGAGATACCTGGTCATACTGTTGATGAGTGTCGAAAAAGAAAGAAAGATTGAAGCTGTTACTAAATTTAAAACTCCTAACAATGTTCACGAGGTTCGAGAATTCATTTAGTCTGTAGCTTTTGTCATCGGATTGGGCACCTGGAGATAGACTGTTACAAGAAACGAAACAAATCTAAGAAATGTTCCTTCTGTGAGATACCTGGTCATACTGTTGATGAGTGTCGAAAAAGAAAGAAAGATTGAAGCTGTTACTAAATTTAAAACTCCTAACAATGTTCACGAGGTTCGAGAATTCATTTAGTCTGTAGCTTTTGTCATCGGATTGGGCACCTGGAGATAGACTGTTACAAGAAACGAAACAAATCTAAGAAATGTTCCTTCTGTGAGATACCTGGTCATACTGTTGATGAGTGTCGAAAAAGAAAGAAAGATTGAAGCTGTTACTAAATTTAAAACTCCTAACAATGTTCACGAGGTTCGAGAATTCATTTAGTCTGTAGCTTTTGTCATCGGATTGGGCACCTGGAGATAGACTGTTACAAGAAACGAAACAAATCTAAGAAATGTTCCTTCTGTGAGATACCTGATAGATAGATAGATAGATAGATAGATAAATCATTTATTTGATGCAATAAAAGACACAATACAAGAATTAAAATAAAAAAAAAATCACACAGAAAAAAAAAATGGAACACGTTAAAAAAAAAAAAGTAAGGTAGACTAAGTTAAATCGACCCATAGGCATTTAGACACATCACATAAATTTACTGAGGTCGCCCACTAATGGGCGGTGTGTGTCTCAAAATTGCACCAAAAAGGAGTCCAGCTCAGCATAATGCCAGGTGGATAACCTGACGCTGGTATTCTGCTGAATCCTGCTAGTGACACACGGATGTCGAGATAATGTGCGTCGAATATTATACAGGTGGGTTGTCGGTAAGAAAGTCATTGAGTTGAAATATGTACTAAAAATAATAAACTTGATTATCACAGCATAGGTAATATGTGTAATGAATTACTGATATTTAGTAAGTTGTATGGAGTGTGTCTAGACTTGTGTTTGTACGAGGTTACTTGTTCATGTAGGTATCATTATGTTGCAGTTTTTATCATAATGTACGGTGAGTGTAGTTGTAATGTGTTTCGTGTATTGTGTAACATGTATTGTAATGTGTAATGTGTTTCGTGTATACGTTTCATTTTTCAAAGTTAGTGTCTGTTGTTATAGGACAAAGTGAGCCGTTAGGACCAGAAAACCCTCTATATTATGGAAGTGTTGGTGACGGTCAGGCCCAGTTTCTTCTGAGCGTCGATCAGATACTGCCGTAGTCTATTTCTAAAGGTACCGAGTGTTTTTAAATTCCTTATCGGCGGGGGAATGTTGTTCCAACATTTGGACGCGGCGTACCTGAAACTGCCTCTGAAGGCTGCCGTCTTGTGCACTTCTGTAGTGAGTTGCTGAGAGCACTGTCTGATCGTGCATTCTCTTCTACTAGCGATCCAGCTCAGCTTTTTGTAAAGATAAGCCGGCTCTTTGTGCTTAATAACCCCAAACAACAGACATGCTAAGTGTAATTTACGGCGTGACTTCATTTTAAGAATGGAGTGTTCATTTAAAAAAGGTGTTATATGGGTTCTAGGCGGAACTGAGAAGCAAAATCGCGCACAAGCGTTCTGCACTCTCTGGATCAGTCGCTCAGTCCTTGCCAGTAGTCGAGGACCGAAAACGGTATCTCCGTAGTTCAGGTTAGAGAGTACTAGTGACTCAACTAGTCGAATACGCAGCTCTTCCGACAGATACGGCCTTATGTTGTACAGGACCTTGAGCCTATAAAAGCAGTTCCGCACCGACTCTGCCACGTGACCTTCGTACCTCAGCTCAGCATCCATAAACAGACCCAGATTTCGTGCCTCACTGACTCGACTGACCGACTCACCCAATAGAGTAACTTTGAGCTCTGGAGGCAAACCATTTACTTGGTGCTTGGTTCCGAGTAGCATGTATTTAGTTTTGATCGGATTAAGTACTAAACCATTACTTTCGGCCCAGCATGCTATCCTTCCAAGATCCTCATTCAGATCCTTTAAGGCTCCCTCATATTTGTCAGGCTTGAACGAGATATAGACTTGTATATCATCTGCATATATGTGGTATTTGCAACACTGTAGTGTTTTAATTATGTCCGCGCAATATAAAATAAAAATTATGGGGCCAAGTATGGAGCCTTGCGGGACTCCCCTGTTTACAGAGACTGGTGATGAGGCAAGAGTTGTTCCATCGCTCAGACGTATTTCGACACGTTGTTCTCGATTGCTGACGTAACTTTGGAACCAGCCTATTGATTCTTTGTCAAATCCATAGTATTGTAGCTTGGCTAGGAACAGATCAATGTTTATACAGTCAAAAGCCCGCGAGAAGTCCAACAGGACTAAGAGTGTGCATAGGCCTTTGTCTTGTGCAGCAAGGATGTTATCTGTCACATCCAACAAGGCCGTGCAGGTGCCACGTCGCTTACGGAACCCTGACTGTAGTTCCGGTAGAATATTATTTTTTTCTAAATAATGTGAAACTTGCTGACATACTGCCTTTTCCAATACTTTAGATAGACAAGGTAGAAGACTTATAGGTCTGAGGTCTTTGAATTCAGTAGGGTTACTTTTTTTTGGGATTGGTCGAACAATTGCTACTTTCCAGATGTCAGGGAACGTTGAAGACACAATCGAGTAATTCACTATGTCTGTGATAGCTTTTAGTGTTTGCGGAAGGGTTAACATCAGCATATTCAAAGTAATTCTATCGCAACCTTCAGCATTAGATTTCAGCTGACCAAGATATCGAAACACTTGTTCCTCAGTTACTGGCTGTAAGGTGAAAGATGCCTCGCTAAAACGGTCAGACACAAAAAAAGCACGCTGTGATAAATTACAGTTTGGATTGCCAGGTACACTCAAGAAATGGGAATTTAATTGGTTTGCATCTCTTAAATAAGAAGGGAGATCGCAGATCTGCTTAACTGGCAATACATCTTTTTTTAAATTTTTCCATAGTTCTTTAGGATCTTTAATTTTGTTGTTTATATTATGGTTAAAATAGGCAACTTTTTCTTTAAATAGGGAGCTTGTGACCAGAGATTTTAGCTGTTTATAATACGTTTGTTTGCACTCCGATTTCGTTTTACGATACGTGTCCAGGGCATCATTCCTCAAGCTCATCATAATTTTTATTGTGTCAGTTATCCACGGATATGACGGTTCTTTAATTAAACATTTTCTGACTGGAGCATGCGTATCTAGAATAGCTAGGACGTTTCTGTTAAATATCTCAACCATTCTATTTACGTTTTCCAATTTACAGATGTTATCCCAGTCTATATGCAATAGGTCACTGTTTAGCATTTCTTTATTAACTTGGTTAATGGGTCTGTACGTCACTGAGTGAGGCTTATACTTACTACGCTTGATGCTAAACTCGCAAGCAATGAGTGAATGGCCATTTAGTGAGCCAAAAGATTCAATAGAAACTCCCCTATAGTTGAGATTAGTGCACACCAGGTCGATCAATGTTTCACTATGTTCCGTGAAATGAGTGGGGGAACTAACCAATTGCCTGAGGCTCAAGCTATTTAAAAAGGCATGTACCTTCTTTGTTTGACCATTAGTGGCCAGTAAGTTGACATTAAAGTCGCCTAAAAGTAATATGTGTTCACATTTGCCTAGAGAAGTAATAACCTCAGTGACAGCATCGAAGAACAGATCCAAGTCCAGCCGTGGGGGGCGGTACGCTGTGCCTACAGCTATCTTATTCCCATTCAAGGTGAGGGTAATCCACATTTGCTCAATTGATTCATATTTGGGATCAGTTAGGGCAGGCAGAGTACGAACGTTGAGCCCTTTTTTAAGGTAGAAACCCACACCACCTCCTCGACCCCCGTGCACAGCCAGCGGTCTTGGCGTGTGTCGTAGACGGTAGCCTGGAACATTAGGCGCACGCCCTTCCTCACCAGGTCGTAGCCAAGTCTCATTGACTGCCATTACATCGAAAGAGTGCCTTTCCACAGCAACGACAAAGTCAGAGTGGCTAGTGCCAAGCGAACCCACATTTAAGAAACCAACTTTAAGATATTTTTCAACCATTATTTATTTGAATTGTTGTCCTAAATATGCTGCAGGAATTAATAAGCATTTTCATATTAAGTATATTATCATAAAAAAAAATATCAATTAAAAAGTAATTACTGTATGTAATATAGAAATAGACATATAATGTGAATAATAAAAGCTCATGTTTTACACAAAACAATAATTCCTTTCCAATATCTTTTGTTTTCATTTTGTAAATATGTATAATAATAATAATATGATTATAAGTATATATGTTTAATTTGATTTTATAAATAAGTATAGTTGCATTATGTAAAATATTCAGGTGTCTGTTTGTTGTTGTTAAAGTATAGTCTGTTTGTGTTTTTGATATTAAGTGGTCCTATATATTTTATTTTTGATATTAATTTGTATTTTTGATATTAAGTGGTTTGATATTACCTGGTCATACTGTTGATGAGTGTCGAAAAAGAAAGAAAGATTGAAGCTGTTACTAAATTTAAAACTCCTAACAATGTTCACGAGGTTCGAGAATTCATTTAGTCTGTAGCTTTTGTCATCGGATTGGGCACCTGGAGATAGACTGTTACAAGAAACGAAACAAATCTAAGAAATGTTCCTTCTGTGAGATACCTGGTCATACTGTTGATGAGTGTCGAAAAAGAAAGAAAGATTGAAGCTGTTACTAAATTTAAAACTCCTAACAATGTTCACGAGGTTCGAGAATTCATTTAGTCTGTAGCTTTTGTCATCGGATTGGGCACCTGGAGATAGACTGTTACAAGAAACGAAACAAATCTAAGAAATGTTCCTTCTGTGAGATACCTGGTCATACTGTTGATGAGTGTCGAAAAAGAAAGAAAGATTGAAGCTGTTACTAAATTTAAAACTCCTAACAATGTTCACGAGGTTCGAGAATTCATTTAGTCTGTAGCTTTTGTCATCGGATTGGGCACCTGGAGATAGACTGTTACAAGAAACGAAACAAATCTAAGAAATGTTCCTTCTGTGAGATACCTGGTCATACTGTTGATGAGTGTCGAAAAAGAAAGAAAGATTGAAGCTGTTACTAAATTTAAAACTCCTAACAATGTTCACGAGGTTCGAGAATTCATTTAGTCTGTAGCTTTTGTCATCGGATTGGGCACCTGGAGATAGACTGTTACAAGAAACGAAACAAATCTAAGAAATGTTCCTTCTGTGAGATACCTGGTCATACTGTTGATGAGTGTCGAAAAAGAAAGAAAGATTGAAGCTGTTACTAAATTTAAAACTCCTAACAATGTTCACGAGGTTCGAGAATTCATTTAGTCTGTAGCTTTTGTCATCGGATTGGGCACCTGGAGATAGACTGTTACAAGAAACGAAACAAATCTAAGAAATGTTCCTTCTGTGAGATACCTGGTCATACTGTTGATGAGTGTCGAAAAAGAAAGAAAGATTGAAGCTGTTACTAAATTTAAAACTCCTTACAATGTTCACGAGGTTCGAGAATTCATTTTTTTGGCAAAGTTATTTTAGAAAGTTCATCATAGATTTTACTCGAATAGTTCAGCTTATCACTAAACTAACCAAGCGTGAGTTGGCATTGGGGTGAAGAACAACACAAGGCATTTGAAGTGATTAAACGAAAACTGACTGAAAAACCTGTCTTACCTGTCGATATATGATAGCACATTAAATACACAAGTACATACTGACGCATCTAAACTTGGTTTGGGCGGCATTCTAATATAAAAACAAAGAGACGGTGTATGGAAACCTGTCGCTTACGCAAGTCGCCAAACTAGCGATGTGGAACAAAAATACCATAGTTTCGAATTGGAAACATTAGCAGTTGTGTTCAGTATGCAAAAATTTAGAGTGTATCTCTCAGGGATAAAGTTTAGTGTGGTAACTGACTGCAATGCTTTGCGTGCTGTGTGGGTAAAAAGAGATATGTCACCTAGGATCGGAAGATGGTGGCTCACGCTACAGGATTATCATTTTGATGTGGAATACCGCCCAGGGACGAAGATGGAACATGGAATGCGCTAAGTCGCAATCCTATTGAAGTAAACCGAATAGAGGAGGAAGTTTATATCGATGCTATTCAGGCTAGCGACGCAGATACCCAAGAGCTCATAGTAAATTTGAAACGTGCAATCGAAGCTAATAGGGGAAAGAAATCTGGATTTTCTAAGGAATTTCAGCTTGTAGATGAACGTTTATGTCGTATCGTAGGAGAAACTCCTATTCCAGTGCTACCTTAAATCGTACGTAGTCATATATTAAAAGTTTATCATGACGAGAATGGACACGTTGGATTCGAGAAATGTTTAGATGCTCTGAAGAAAAAATATTGGTTTCCACGAATGAGGCGAATTGTTGAACAATATGTAAAAGGATGTATCCCGTGTCAACTTGCCAAAAGACCTCCGGGAAAGCAACCAGGGTTTTTACATCCAATTCAAAAAGTAACAATACCTTTTCATACACTACATGCAGATCACCTTGGTCCATTTTGTCGTGATAGTGGGAAGAATTATGTTTTAGCAATAATACTACTACAATGCTTTTACAAAATTTATTTGGTTGGAAGCTGTGGCTAGCACCAATGCCCAGGGAATGTTAGCCGCTTTCGAAAGATTTACTAAGACTTTTGGATACCCCACGCGAATAGTAAGCGACCGAGGGACAGCGTTTACCAGTCACAAATTCAAGGACTTCTGCAGAGAACATGGAATACTGCACATATTGAATGCTGTAGCATCACCTCGTGCTAATGGCCAGGTCGAGCGATTTAATCGCACTATTTTGGATTCCCTTGTGACGGGTGTAGGAGATGATCAAAATGGTTGGGTGAAATTTTTACCTAAAGTACAACTTGGTCTGAATTCCACTGTGAGCAAAGGGACGGGTAAAACGCCGTTAGAGTTGGTTTGTGGCCTTCGTCCACGGTTAGCAGAAGATTTGGTTGGACCAGTTCTTAGTACAGATCTACCGGCTCTACGGGCCGAAGCAGAAAGTGTGACAGAACGAAATGCTACCAACATGAAACGATTGTTTGATAAGAAACGTAGAGATGCACCTCAGTATCAAGTTGGAGATTTAGTCATGGTCGAACGAAGGGTGACAAAAAGAGGCATTACAAGTGGAAAATTAATGGACAGATATGCTGGTCCCTACAAAGTTATCGCGGCGCTACCTCATGATCGTTTCATAGTTCGATCATTTGCCAAGGGTAGGCGCGGATACCAAAACACAATTGCCGTTGACCACATGAAGCCCTGGTGTAATCAGGCATTTTCTGATAATGAGTCAGGAAGTGATGACAACTAATGTCAAGAATGAAGGCATTACCTACAGTTAAAGATGTTGCAAAGATTGCCTGCTCTGGCAGATGTATTTGACGACTGCCTGCTCCGGCAGATGTATTTGACGACTGCCTGCTCCGGCAGATGTATTTGACGATTGCCTGCTCCGGCAGATGTATTTGACGACTGCCTGCTCCGGCAGATGTATTTGACGATTGCCTGGTCCGGCAGATGTATTTGACGATTGCCTTCTCCGGCAAATGTATTTGATGATTGCCTGCTTCGGCAGATGTATTTAACGATTGCCTGCTCCGGCAGATGTATTTGACGATTGCCTTCTCCGGCAGATGTATTTGACGATTGCCTGGTCCGGCAGATGTATTTGACGATTGCCTTCTCCGGCAAATGTATTTGATGATTGCCTGCTTCGGCAGATGTATTTGACGATTGCCTGCTCCGGCAGATGTATTTGACGATTGCCTGCTCCGGCAAATGTATTTGACGATTACCTGCTCCGGCAGATGTATTTGACGATTGCCTGCTCCGGCAAATGTATTTGACGATTACCTGCTCCGGCAGATGTATTTGACGATTGCCTGCTCCGGCAGATGTATTTGACGATTGCCTGCTCCGGCAGATGTATTTGACGATTACCTGCTCCGGCAGATGTATTTGACGATTGCCTTCTCCGGCAAATGTATTTGACGATTGCCTGCTCCGGCAGATGTATTTGACGATTGCCTCCTCCGGCAAATGTATTTGATGATTGTCTGCTCCGGCAGATGTATCTGATGATTACCTGCTCCGGCAAATGTATTTGATGATTGCCTGCTCCGCCAGATGTATGTGATGACTACCTGCTCCGGCAGATGTGTTTTAATTGTCGAGTTACCGCAGGAGACTGGTTTCTAATTGTGAATCCAAGTACGTGAAATAAAAAGACAATGGACATTGCGATGAGGACATCGTCTGTGTCAGGATAGCCGAACTGATAGACAACGCAAGAGTTAGCAGAACTGAGGCGGAGTGCAGGGCCACGTTCTGTGGGTGTATTAGCGTGTGTAAAGGCGTACGACCCCAGTTAGAACAGAGCCCTCGGTGTGGTCACGCGTTTACATCGTACCTACTTATTGTACTCCAATATTAAATAAAATATTATGTGTAAAAATATATGTGTTCATCTTTTATTAAGAATCGATTTTCATATATAAGGCGCCCGGTATGAGAAAAATCCGAGGGAGACCTACTAACAAGTAACGAAAATCGTGTCACGTTTTTGGTGAGCACCTTTAGTGCGCAACTTTCTATTTTTTTCATTAATTTGTGAATTTACCCTTTCAAATGATATTAATCTTTTTTCAGTTGAATAAACTCTTTTTGCGTATGGTTAGATACTCGTACTTTAGGAGTAAACTCCAGTCGTGCGTCGGAGAACAAGCAAAGATATTCTTATACCAGCAGTGGATGAAGACAGGATGTGGGTGATACATTTTTAGATAATCAAGTTTGAGGAATCTCTTTAAAAGTGGTGTCTAGTCTGAACGTCTAAATTTAAATAAGACAGTCCCTCAATATAACCGTCGTCGGTACGTCTTGCGTCGGTATTAGTTACAGCACAGTTGTTTATTGGAACGGGGCAATAGTCAACCATTTTTAGGGTTCCTTACCTCAAAAGGAAAAACAGAACCCTTATTGGATCACTTTGTTATCCGTCTGTCTGTCTGTCAAGACCTCCCTTTATCTCGGGCACGAGTGGAGGTATCGAGTTGAAATTAAATTGTGGTCCCTTTGTGCTGTGAAATAATAAACACTCTTAAGTCCACGCAGTCAAAACATGGCTGTTTATGTCGCAACTTTGTACGGCACCCTGGGTGCGCGAGTCCGACTCGTTATTTGCCGTTTTTTTTTTTAATGAAGACTGTATTACGTTTTTATAGTAGCGAAAACACAGGCATTTATTTATAAAATTAGTATTACATATTTTACGTTAAGACTAGTCTTACACAATACATACCAGTGTTGAACCACATGTTTGCAGAGCGCGGACAGTAGCACCGAGTTGTGGTTGTCCGCATCGCTGAGCGGTGGGGTGGCCGGCTCGGCAACCGCAGCGGCAGTGCCGGCGAAGCCTCCGCCGTCGTTACTGCGTATACTCGACCTGGGAATCGAACCCAGGACCATATGCTCAGCAGTCGCGGTTACGACCGCTAGACCAACGCGGCAGTAAAGGGGGATAAACATAGTTTAATACATACCAGTGTTGTACGACGTGCTTGCAGAGCGCGGAGAGTAGTGCCGCGTTGTCGTTGGCGGCGTCGGTGAGCGGCGCGGGCGACGGCTCGGCGACGGCAGCGGCAGTAGTGCCGGCGCCGCCGCTGTCCTTACTGCCGTCTGACCAGCTGCAGCTTTCTGTATGGGAATAGATTACTTTGTTCATAAAAACAAAATATTTAAAATTGTTTAAATAACCGTTTAATACTTCAGTATTAAACAGTAATTTAAACAATTTTAAAATGTATTTATTTAGATTTGTGATTTGAACAATGATTATTTTACTTTATTATTATTTAATAATTCTTGAAAATAAAAATAGCTTATAAATTAGAGCATAATATAAGAAAAAATGTGCTTGCAACATCTTAGTAAGACCATTGGCTGAAAATTTCTGGACATACGTTTTTGATTACCAATTGAGATAAAGAGTGCGCAGGAGTTTGCGCACACACTTTGTACTATAATACAAACGGATATAGTCAATGTAAACCGAACGTTAACGATTTAATAACAATGTTGGGGCCACAAGGTAAAATAGGTTATAAAAGCAACATTACCTGAATTGGCAGATTGTTGCGCGGTGTCCGATTGCGCCCTAGGAGCTGGTGAACTGAAAGAAAACGATTTTTTTTTATATTTTGACAGACTAACTAAATTAAAAGAAGAAATTCGAAACATGAATAATTAAAAAAATAAAAATTGTTATTGATCCAGAAGGAAAGAGGTTGAGACAACAGAGGAGGTGGAATACTTACTTTGTTACAATCTGATGACTTCCATTTTTAAAAAGTCACACAGTCTTATATTTTCCCTTGCAGTTAATATCCCAGCCCCCATAAAGTTTAAATAGAACTATATTACGTTTTACATAAAATACTCACGGCGCATCAAACACAGGCAGATCCGAGTCGTTCCTCTGTCCATTCGAATCGTTCCGTGCGGTCGCATCGCTCTCGCTACGGAACACACTGCGCAGAGCGTTCCGTAGCGCCAGCGATGCGGGGTTGCCGCCCGTCTCGGGGGCCGACGATGTGGGGGTGGGGAGCTCTGTCTCTGTCGGGGTGCCGTTAGCTGTGCCTGTGGCACCTCCTGTTGGTATGAATACGTGATTAAATGCAGCCTAATATTAGAAAAAAGAAATTTAAATATTTTTGAATTTGGAACTCAAAGGAGAACAATTAATAAGCAAAAGATTTTCTACATGATCATGTGTATTTGTCTTATTCTCATCAACACATTTTTTTTTAAAATACATATGTAGGCCTTTTTTTTTTTCGGGTGGGAAATCATCCAATGACTTCCCCCGCTCTGGGCGGAGCGGGGGGGCATGTCAGACTTGTACTGACTAAAACCCACCCATGTTCCTTCTGTTGCCCTTTACGTTCCGAGGCCGCGGTATCTCTTTCGAACAACCCGCAACCCCGGCAGGCGGAGGCTCTGGCAAGCCCCTCTGCTTTGCTGACTCTCTTTGAGGCACGCGTGAAACACGAACGCGCCGTCGACACGGCCTGTCGTCAATCGACGGACGGACGGTGAACTACCCATTGCTCACCGCCCACAGGCCCGCATCTACGGTGGCCGGAAGTCGTCTCGCGGCGCCCGGCGCCATGGGCGTCTCCCGCGGCGGCTGGGTTGGGCAGATGTTCTCTCCCTCAAACGCCCGGCCACCTCCTTCGCTAACATTACTGCTTCGCAGAAGGTGGTGACCGCTTCCCATTCCCTCTCGCTCCGGACCATGGCCTGAACCAGGGCCGGACGCGAGAGATCGCCGCCGCCGATCGCCTCTACGAGGGCACGGCGGTGCTCCGCCCAAGCCGGGCAGATCGCCACTGTGTGCTCCACCGTACATATGTAGGCCTTAAAAAACATTTCCTTAGTCTAAAAAAAGCACTGCCGGCTCTATAGCCGGATAACCATAAACAACTACTGAAATCCCTATGTTTAGTGTTATCTGTGATGAAACAGAAAAAATAAAGCCCTTGTATAAAAAAAAAACATGTGGAACCTGATCGAGGTAAGAGCCAGTTTTCGAGAAAGTTTATTAAAACCGAATGTTCGCTACTTACCCGGTGCACCTAAGCAGATATGAGCCAGTAGAATAGACAGCCTCTGCTGATCAGCGACTCCAACAAACTTGCATACAGACACGCACAGGTTGGGGTTCAGATCGCTCTCACAACCAGTGAATATCTTGATGAAAAGCCTGAGAAAACGAATTGGTATAAATTAAAATTAGTGACGAGCGTTTGTGAATGCATTTTGCTTTGGCTTGTGTCCGAAAAATAATTTTAAGGGGTTGAAGGAGATACTGCGGCCGCAGAACATAAAGAGCAATAAAAAGGAACACAGCTGGATTTTAGCCAGTTAAAGAAGTCTGCCATTCCACCCGCTCTTCCCAGAGCGGAGGAAGCTAATTGAAGATTTCCCATACGTAATAAAAATGTGTGTGGTTTTATTATAATACAATAATATAATGACACGGCAGTTAGGTTAATGACAGAAACTTATACAAGATTTTCCTTTGGATTGCGCAAGAAACTTATTATATTATCATCATCTGCCTAGCCTTTTCCCAACTATGTTGGGGTCGGCTTCCAGTCTAACCGGATGCAGCTGAATATCAGTATTTTACATGGAGCGACTGCCTATCTGACCTCCACAACCCAGTTAATACTGGGTAATACGATACCCCTTGGTAAGACTGGTTGTCAGACTTTCGGAACACTGACTACCTGCAAGCGCGGCTTAACCTTAAGATCGACCCCGAGCGGCTGCTATTATTTAGCCACGAGCTCCTCAAGAAACTTATTATATTATAAAGGGTGTAAAATACCCCTAACGAAGCCAAAATACACTTGTTCTCTCGTAATTACGATCATTTAGATTCTAGAATCTAAATCGTAGCTGTTACATGCATTATTTTATATTCTCTTAAATCCAGCAATGTTTTAAGTGCTTACAATAAAATGTTTAACCCCAAAAAAACATTATTTTTATGTAGACTTGCTTAGTTAATTGCACAGAATGCATCGTTGACGGCTCCGTAAAGTATAAATTAAGTCGTATAGTAAAAATGTAACACTTACTTGATAACTCTCTCAGCGTAAGGGTTCCTAGCGTTCGGCGCTGAAAGAAGAATCTTGCCGAGGGAATATCCGGAGTTGTCGGCAAACACTTTCTCATACGCCAGTCTGCCCGCTGGACGATCTAGTATCTTTTCCCAGTATTTTACCTGAGAAAGGACAAAACGTTTTAAATGGAATACATGAAAATAATGAGGTAAATAAAACCTCTATACTTCCTACTAATATGTATTATAATGCGAATGTTTGTGAGGATGGATGGATGTATGGACGTTTGTTACTCTTTCTCGTCAAAACGGCTGAACAGATTTTGATGAAATTTGGCACAAAGGTAGATTATGGTCTGGAATAACACATAGAATACTTTTTTTTTCGATCATCACACGGTCGAAGCGCGATCTAGAATTTTATAAAAAATGTTTGTGAATGATGTAGGAGATAATTTTCGAAAATACTCATTCGATATCTAAAATTCTTTGTTTATGTAAAGCTGCATTCTTCTTTCTCTGTCATGTGGTTAGTGACGAACCTGGTGTCTGACTTATGTCAGACCAGTTATGTTAGTCCAGCATATCAGTGTTGTGCAATTTAAGTTTATGTATCACCCCAACTACGATTAAAAACATCATTTAGTCACCATATGTCTCAAAGTCTTCTCCGTGGAAGGTTGCAGATGATCAACGAGTACATTATAAGTAGTCTTGATGATGTGTTCGTGAAGCAACTGTTCTGCCTTCTGTACTTGTGGTACTAGCGTGGTGAGCGTCGCAGCTAGCGGCTCCGACATGAACTCGAGACGGCCGTCAGTCTGTAGGAAAACAAAGGCGCATCTAAATGTCATAGATTGAGGAACAGAGAATATACAGGGTTACAGGGAAAGTCGTACTGAATATTAAAGGAGGTTATTATTCAGGTCATTTCTGATGATTTTGATTCTGAAATAAAATGTCCGAAACTTAACCGCTATGGAGATATTAAATTTTAAGATTATTTTTAAAAATTTTAGCAATATTTTTATAATTCATGTTCTACATGGCCGCTGCTATTTCTTATGCTACAGGTACTCTCCGAGTACCTGATATTGGCATATTTGACAGAATTTATCGAAGACTACGAGAAACTGGTTCTGTGCTAGTACGTCGGACTGACATGGGACGACCTCGTGTTCTTGATGACGACGACGAAGATAATGAAATACGACGTCTCTTTGAAGCCGATCCAACCACGTCAACAAACGTTGTCGCTCGACGGCTTGGTATTTCCCAGTGGAAAGTCTGGTTCGTAATGCACAGTTCTGCGCAATACCCTTACCATTACACGCCAGTGCAAGTAATTGAAGAAGGGGATCCATTGAGACGACTAGACTTCTGCAGATTTATGCTCAATGCCGATAAAGAAGATCCGGATTTTTTTAAAGAAAATTATGTGGACAGATGAGTCGAAATTTGACAAAGACGGCATCACAAACTATCATAACACCCATTATTGGGCTCCCAAAGCGCAAGTTAACCCCAAGAAAAAAGACCAAAAGGGTCACAAAGGAGATTCAGTCTTAATGTGTGGATGGGTATAATATCAAATAACTTGATAGGGCCATAGGTACTTCCTGCCCGATAACTTGAATGGCGAGACATATGAAAACTTTTTGAGGGAGGAGTTACCCTCTTTAATGCAAGACTTCCCTATTGCAATTTTTTTTGTCTTTTTTTACGTATTTTAGCTACTTTTACCTCAAACTAAAAATGTACCCTCTCCTAACTTAACTGTTATTTGGGCAATGTTTTGCCTATTTAATAGCAAGTGTTATACCTTTTTGAATAGCTAAAGAGATGTAGAACTTTATTAAATTAATTGCAGAATAAGTTCCATACAATTTTTTTTATTAAAAGCCTGTTAAAGTTAAGAACACTCTATTAGAAAATTCATAATGCTAACCGTTGTCGAGCAGTTTTTTAAGCTGTTAGTAGTAGGTTCAGTTTCTGTTGATCATTTTTATTAATGGACATGTCCTCTTACTAGATACATAAAAAAAACCGACTCTAGGAGCTCTAATCCCAAAGAAAACGACTAAAAGCCAAAAAATAAAGGATTTTTCAAAATAATCTTTAAAATTTAATATCTCCATAACGGTTAAGTTTCGGACATTTTATTTCAGAATGAAATTCATCGGAAATTACCTGAATAATAACATCCTTTGATATTCAGTACGACTTTCCCTGTAACCCTGTATATACAGCTGCAAACAGACGTCAAAATTTCTTAGTTCCAAGAAGGGTAAGTAGGTAGTAGAAGGTTTCAAAATAAATCTTGTAAAACATATACAGAGATTAACATGCCACATCATCGGCCTCATATTATAAGAATCATTTAGCTTCCAACTATGATCCCAATGATCCTATGATCAAATGCGAAATAGTGAGTGTTTGGGTGTTTGTTACTCTTTAACATCAAAACTACTGAACGGATTTCGATAAAATTTCTCATGTGCATAACCTGGATTAATACATGAGCTTACTATGTTCCCTTAGGATACATCTAGACGCCAACACGGGCTAAATATCGGGCTAGTCTCAAATATTTGTTCACTTACCAAAGCCGGTATCACCAAGTCGAGCGTCTTCTTCATCAGCTCAGGATTATCAGCGAGTTTACTTGCGCCGACTTCTAGAAGCTTCGCCGCTGAGTACGCAAGCATCATCAATGATGGACCGAGCGAGTACTTGGTGTTAGCTGTGATCAACTCACAGTGGGACGATACAAGGTTTAGTACCGCGCTTTCTGATGGTATTATGTGGGCTGCATAGAATGCCTGTAATATACATTAAATGTCAGAAGACTGAAGGGCTTGTCGTTAGCGCTTTGCACTGAACTCTTACTGAGTAATTGCGTATCATCTATGTTGCGTTATTGTATTACACTCAGATACTCAGATATCAGACTCAATTAAATATGTTTTCAGAAACCGAATATTCATCTTTTATGCGCAAGATGTCCACTGGACACTAATGACCGGATACTTCTTCAAGATCGGGTCGAGAACGTCCTGTTGATTTGTGACTTCGTGACTGTTGAAATTTCAATACTCAGTGCTGAAACTAATGTTGCAAATCCAATGGCGAGGGCTACGGCTATCATTATTTTATCGCTTATCGTTTTCGCAACTATGTTGGGGTCGGCTTCCAGTCTAACGGGATGCAGCTGAATACCAGTATTATACATGGAACGAACGCGTATCTCTTCACAACCCAGTTAGGATTGGGTAATACGACACTCCTTGGTAAGACTGGTTGTCAGATTAACGGGATACTGTACCTTTAACGACTGTCAAAGATCCACAAATGACAACCGGGACCAATGGACGGGACATTTAAAATTTGTACCATTAATATTGTAACAGCAAAAAAAACTTACCAAGTTGATGCAAGCCAGTGGCGGTGGTGAAGACAGTCTATCCAAGGCAGTAGCCGCATTCGACGGCAGGTGGGCTCTCAGCCAAGCTCCTAGTGCCGGCGGGGGCGTACTCCCGGCGGCATTACCGACCGGGCCGCTTGTACCGCACACTTGTAGACGTGCCTTGCTTACGGCCGCTTCGGAGGCGTTGTTCGAACTCTCCATCAGGCCTTCGAGTTCTAGACCGGCGCTGAGGCTGGAAAGGGAGATACGTTAATGATGCAATAAGTGATGATGTTTCTTTTATTAACCGACTTCTCAAAAAGGAGGCGGTTATCAATTCGGCCAGTATGTTTTTTTTCTATGTATGTACATCGATTACGCCGCGGTTAATGGACCGATTCGCGTGATTCTTAAATTCAATATTTTAGACGCATGCTCTTGGTTTATGCTACGATTTAGTTCTTCAATTTAGCACATTTTAGAGTTATTAATATATGGCTTGGCACCGACTTCAAACCAAGCAGTAAGCGGAAAGAATAAGTAGTTAGTAGGTAAGTAGAGGATGGTGTTATAAATTTCGTAAGTTATTTATTGCTTTTTAGTTGTTAAATTAATAGTTTTTAGCTTTTTTTATTCTATTTTAGTATTTTTTTATTTATTTTACAATTTTTGCGATTTTTAGTATTTTTGGAAGTCGTTTTTTTTTTTAAAGTAGTTTTTTTTTTAATTTAATCTTTTAACTTCTTGGAGGAAATCGGCGTGGAGGTAGTCCGCGACGAAGGTGGTGTGACGATCTGGTCACAGAATAAATTGGTTTGGAAAGGGGAATGAAAGGCCTTTTCCCATCAATGGGACAATTGAGAGGCATAAAACAAAAAATAACATTTTACATAAATAGTATTTTTACTTTACTACAGACTTTGTCAGATAACATTTTTTTTTACTTCTTCAGATTCATAGATCATACTAATAACTGTAAAAAATAAGACATGTATACGACGACAATTCAAAAGTATCAATTACTTACCGACAACAATCAAGCACAGTTTCCAACAAGTCCAAGAGATCCGGCATGAATTGATGTGCTTCGGACGGCGTAGAGGAATCCGCCAGGCACACCTTGAACCTTACGAGGGCTGAGTCGCAGGAGATCACGTCCAAAAGAGATGGTAGACCATTCGCTGTAGAAAGATATTTTGCCTTTAAGTCTTGTTATCAATTAATGTTATTTCACAACATAACATCACGAATGATTGACGGTTGGCGCAGTTGCTGAGAGATCGAATGTTGCACTGTGTGTTGCGGTTTCGATTCCCGCACGGAACAAATATTTGTATGACCTACAGATAGTTGTTTCAAGTCTACGGCACGCACGATACAGAAGAAAGGGGTCGAGTCTATTCCCATCAATGGGGTTCAAATCCAAACTTCGTGGTTATTATTAAGAAATAATCTCTTTTGTTCAGTTTTGTTCAGTTACAAATAACACTTTGCCCGACCACATACTAATCAAAAATCAACTTTACACTGTCTGTTTATGGTTGAATTTTGATCTAAGAATGACTAATACTATGAACAAAACAGATTGTAGAAGTTGTAGTGCAAACTGAACTTTATGAGCAGGTGTCAAAGTTATTTTTAATTCAAAAGCATTTGTTTCTTACCGGTGACGTTTTGTTTCAGATGTTTGATCGTTTCAGAAGCCAACCACGCTGTATATTTGATGTTGTCGCACGATGCACTAACGCCGGCGAGGAGATTCTCTGCATACTGTTGGGGAAAAAAATGAGCTAATTGAATAGAACTTAGGACTTTTATAACGCCCGCAAAACATTGGGTGTAAAGTTACTTGTTTAGCGAAGAAAGCAAGACGAAAATCAAAAATTAAGACCATTTTCTTTGGGTCCTTATTCATTATATGTTCAGTTAATTGAAAGAATATTAGGAAATATCGTTATTGGTGATAAACCTATTTGAGGTATTTTGGTAAAATATCGTGTTAAAGTTATGATTTGCAATAAAGTATGCTACTCTATTATCTATCAAACTAATATCATAGCTTGTATTTATGTATGTGTGAGTATGTTTATTACTCTTTCACGCTAGTTTACGATTTGAAGTATTTGCATGGAATTTGGTTAGTAGATAAACCTTGGATTAATACATAGGATAGGCTTTTATCTCAATCTGACCGAATGAAATGATGTGTAATGCGATGATATCTATCATTTTAAATAAAAAAAATAAAAACAGTTTAGTTCATCATTTAAAATAGGTTTAAAAACAGAACACCGTTTGGACGATAAAATGTACAGACAGTACTTAAAACATTGGTTTTTGGTTCAAAATGGAAAAACAGCCTTGGCAGCTGTGATTCAAAAGTTCAAATAACGATTACGTGTGTACGTAAAAATATACTTAGTAGGTGAAGTTAAGATTATTTTATCATCCCCATATAAAAGGGGGTTAGTTTATGTACGTACCTGTGTATACATGCCCTGCTTGACGAGCGCGTCCTTGAGCCAGGGGTTGAACACCTTCTTGTTGTCAGCGCGCGGCGCCCACACCACGGCGTGCAGCGGCAGCGGCGACGGCAGCTCCGCGCTCGTGCCCGCTTGTAACTTGTCCATGTGCGGGGTCGCGGGCGGCATGCTGATTACTAGTCTGGGGGTGAGAACAGGAAATGTTTCTTGTTAGTCATACATTATGTTATTATTATCTGATTTTTTCTTGAATAAAGTATAATTATTTTATTAAGAGCAAAAAATCAGATTTAAAAAAGGAATAAAATTGGTAAATGACGTTACCTACATAATGGTCGCAACAGTCACAGGCATTTGAAGTGTAATACAAAATTGGAGTTTTGTTTTGCGACAAGTTGTTGTTGATATTAACTTTGAATTATCTTCGAATGTTAGTACTGTTTTTCATTGATCAAAGTAGATAAAAGAACTATAAATGACGGCTGTTCTTATAGATCTTGCTCCAGTAGTTTGAAAGTAATGTTTATACATATCGGCCTATAAGGCAAGTATGCTGGAAGAGATTTCTATAGAAATAAGCATTACCTTTGTACCTGTTTTCTGTTCCTGTCTTTTATTTCTCTGTATTTAGTGTGTATGTACATAAATAAATAAGGCCAACTTAGGAAGGACCCATAACAAATAAGATTTCCTTATTTAAACTCACCTCCAAGCAGTCTGGAAGCAGTAATGCGCAGCGGCTAACGCAGCCGGTGAGCCGTGGTACTGCGAGTTGTCGCACACGCACGCAGAGTTGAGCAGCGCGAGCAGTGCATCCAGCAGCAGCGGGTACTTGAGCTTGTGTGGAGTGCCCAGCACGAAGTTACATGCTAGGCCATCGAATTTGGGGTTTTCCTGCATGAAAAAAGCCAATGCTTGATCAGTTCATCTGCTATCAAATGTTAAAGGAATAATAATTAATTGCATGTCGGTCAAAATTAAGTCATTGATACAAGTAGGTATTCATATTCATATCTTTATTGCATTCCATAATGTCTGAAGATCTTAAAATAGGCTGACAGCTAAGGGACAATAAAATTATAATACAAGATATCTTGCATCAATGACTTAAATTTTGTCCGACCAGTAAGTTGTGTCCTGGACAACTCTGTACCTATCCTTTATTTAAGTTCTGAATGGTGCAGGACAAATCATGTGCTACAAGCATTATTTCTATAGCCCTTAAAAACCTTTTGACGGTAACCTATAATGTAATAATCTTTTATGTACACACGACGGCAGGCCCATTCTAAACTATTATGACTTTTATTATTCACAGCTTCTGTTCGAAATTTTTGTAAGTATGATATAGAAAGAAAGAAATCAAGTTTATTTGGCACAAGCCATAAATGCACACACTAATAAAAAATAATGAAACTAAACACAAATAAAATAAAAATAATGAGTGTCTCACGGCTGCGCCAAATAGGTCCAGTAGGCCTACTATGACGTCTTAAAGCAGAACTTATTCCACTGAGTGAAAGCGATGGTGCTAGACACCCTGTATAGCTCTGTCTCTTTCCCTCAGCGGAATAAATTCTGCTTTAAGACGTCATGGTAGGGTAGCAGATCTCTGTACTACGGAATGCACACCATAGTAGAGAGATCAGGTTAAAATGGTTTTGTGTAGGTTGATGTGCCGTAGTGTGTACATCATACAAATAACATAGTTACAGAAAATATTTCAAATAGAGTAAGACAACCCTACCAAATAACACATACCTAACCTATTCATACAACACATTTGGTTTTTTTTTTTTTACTTTTACGACTCTTTCGTTACTTTTTTATAGCGTGGTTAGTGTTTAACCTGGTGTCAGAGCTTTTATGTGACCCAAAGCCTCTGATTCGGCTTATTAAGTCGACGAGAAATATCTACCAGGCATGCAGATTCCCTCACGATGTTTTCCTTCACCGAAGCAAGTGATGCTTATCCTTACTAATTAAAAGCGAAAGTGAGTTTGTTTGTTACCTCTTCACGCTTTAATGGCTAAACCGACTTTGATGAATTTTGGTACAGAGATAGTTGGGAACCAGGAGATCGACATAGGCATTTTTTTTTAATGTGGGATATGAGGGAGAACGAGGGAAGAAAAGGGAAAACTTAGCGTTGCTATTACAAATCAATAAGGCGCAAGATCAAAAACTGCACGTAGCAGGTACTGTGTTATACCGAATTTAACGCGAACGAAGCCGCGGGCAAAAGCTAGTCTTCTATATATTCTATTCTTACATTCGCACATTGTTCGAGACCTTTAACTTGGCAGTACTACGGTGACACCATTAGACTTCACTTCCCATTCTATTTGGGGTCGGCGCAACACGTTTTCTTCTTCCATTCTCTCCTACCAGACATCATGGCATCTTACCTGATTATTAATCTCAGCGTTAGTCAAGGCGTAAAACTTAGGCCTCATAGAGGTCTCGTCCTGCGACAGTCGTCTATAAGCCTGCTCGATGTACGGCACTTCGCAGTAGATACGGGACTTCGGCTGGCCGTTCGTCGTCGTCTTGTTGCCGTTGGCGTTCGCTTCTGTAGATGGCTGGGCTAAGCCTGGTGCTATAACCAGGTTCCACTCGATCTGAGAACGTGGAAAAAAGTTAAAAGGTGTTTTGTTGTCTAACTAATATTATGAAGCGGTAAGGGTAAGGTAAAGTGTGACGGCATGGTTGGCGCAGTGGCTGAGCGATTGACTGCTGCGCTGCGTGTCACGGGTTCGATTCCCGCACGGAAGAAATATTTGTATGGTACAGGTAGTTTTTTCGGGTCTGGCTGTTTGTGTATGTGAATTTAAATGTTTGTAAACGCACCCACGATACAGGAGAAATTCCTAGAGTGGGGCAACGTTTTCTTTTTAAAAAATGTTCATACCTGTTGCAAAAGCGTTTGTGGCGCGTCGTAGAGATGCCTCATCAAGTACTCCAGCAGCAGCATCAGCCTGGTGGTCAACATCAGCTGATGAGGAGCCAAGCCCATCGCTCGCTTCCTGTCACTGATGGCCAGTGTTTCTACCACCTACAATAACATATTTTATCATTAGTTGTTAAATGAGAAAGATTTTAGATTCATTAAGACTTTTAATTTATTGAAATAAGGTTTAAACTGCAATGAATGGTGCTCGGAATGGTATTCATTTTAGAAAGGAAAGGCGAAGTCCATTTATTGCCTCAATACCAAAGTATATATCTATCTCACCTCCAATTTGGTAATGATCTGGTAGTATTTTTAAGTATGAGGCTCCCCTCATACTTAAAAATACTACCAGACTTCATTTCGGGAATGCGTGAAGATATCGAGTTGTAATTATCTATAATATGTATGTATTTATAAATTATATAAGTATGTATATCAGTTGTCTGGTTAGCTTGGGATCAGATAGCCGTGTGTGAGTTGTCCCAAGATATTTATTATTATTATTAATCATGTTAAACTGAATACTCAATTTAGTGGCCCCTTGGAGCTGTGAAAAAATCAACCCTCTAAGTCTGCGTCGTAAAAAGACATCTATACTAATATTATATTTTTTTTTTTAATTGTTTGTTTGTTTGAACGCGCTAATCTCAGGGACTACTGGTTGGAATTGGAAAATTCTTTTAGTGTTGGATAGTCCATTTCTTGAGGAAGGCTATAGGCTATATAACATCACGCTACGACCAACAGGTGCTGAGCAGCGCGGGTGAAACCGTGGGGAACAGCTAGTGGTTGTTTATGTCGCAAGTTTGTACGTAACCCTCGGTACGCTACAGCGACCGCAGAATTGAGCATATGATTTGAATTTCAACTCTACCTACACGCGTTCCCGAGATACAGGGTCTTGACAGATAGACAGACGGACAACAAAGTGATTCAAAGAAGGGATCCCCCCCTTTTTATTTTTGAGATACGTAACCCTAAAAAGAAAGAAAAGGACTCGTACTTGGCCGGTTTTCAATAAACTATAACTGACGTGTTAAACAAACGACGATCGATCGTTCACAGCGTGTTCTTACCTTTATGATGGCATTAGATGTCATAAGTAGAACCGACTTCTTTTGCATGAGCGTCAACGAGTGGAAGAGGTATACTAACAGTTGAGCATGCTCAACATTTAAGTCTGAAACAAACATAATTATCGCCATTAGTATATTTGATGCCTGTTTCAATTGTTTTTTTTTTAATAAAGGGTGTAAACGTACTCTCACGGAAGCCTAAAGGCACGGCACCGACATTGCGATATTTTTTGTTCTAAACCATACCTAGGAACCTTCTAGATACTGACATATTATAGTCCAGTCATTTTAAGCTATAATCTGGGGAAAAAATCTTAGTGAGTTAAATTTTTGTATACACCTTTATTACGGTGTTATTATGGAGATGCGAAGAAGTTACAAAGTTCAAAAGGTCACGAAAATCAGTTTTTCGCAAATATTCACGACCTTATTGATTGGAGGTCAATAGAGGTCATTATCAAATTGTTCTTCATAAAATTGTCTACAAAAAATGTTTCTTGCAGTTTTTTTCTGTAAAATTAACTGTTCTCGGATAAAAGCGCGGAGAACGTGACTAGAATGCACTCACATACGGTATTAAATTAAATTCAGCAAACTAGGATTTTTTCCCATATGAAACTGGACTAAGACATTTTCAAGTCTTTTTATTCAAAATTTTAATATTGTTACTTAACTTTAAATACGCCCTTGACCCCTACTATACAATGCTATTAAATTCTAGCGATAAATATGATATTTTAACTCAAAAAATTTCGTTGACTATTTATATTTTTGCATGAAGTTAAACACTTAGCTTGTTGTACAGAATCCGTGATGAACGGCTTCGTGAAAGGCTGTTTTACACCCTGTATATTATTGTGCAAACTACAAATTAAACAACTATGTCTAATGACGAAAAAATTATTAATCTAAGAAACGATAGTAAAAAAAATGATTTATTTACAATATTAGAATGAAATGGATAGCATACCTATATTAGCAAAGCCTGCAGATAACCGGATAGCCAACATTAAAGAAAGCAATCAAAGTTATTGTAACAGAATAAAATACATGAAATACTATGCTGACATAGTGTTAAACAGAGCAGTAGCCTAATGCACACACACACATACGATTCTCTCAATATCGTACTTTTTTCGGGATGAGATGATAAAAAACTACCATCTATGGCTACACAAGAGTCTTTTGCGGATAAGCAAATTCAGAAATAACACAGCAATCTAGAAGGTGACCGGTTAGTTGAGTCCGTTCCTGAGGTATCTGTGCGGTTCAAGAACTGCGGGAGGGGTGTGGTGACGTGATGCGAAGGAGTCTTATAGTCTGACTAGAGAGCGTAACACTCCTCCCGCGTCGCGCTTCTACCTTAGGCGCAGTCTCAGTTAAGCGGTCAACCTATAGTCTTTTCAATACATTTCAGAAATAGTTCCCAAAAGTGTCATTAAAAATTCAAAAGAATCTTATAGCAGTCTAAAGACTACGACACTACTTCAGCTTTTTGCGGTGTATGGCAGTGTTTAACCTTTTGAACGCCATTGTCACAGACATACAAAGAGAGAAAAATAGAGAGAGAGAGAGAGAGAAATAGGTAGAGAGAGAAGGACGGAGAGGGAGGGAGAGATCGGTAGAGGGAAGGACGGAAAGGGAGGGAGATGGAGGGGTAGGGGGAGGAAGAGTATTTACTCCGCCCAAAAATGCTATACAATGTTTACCAACATACCTTCATAATCATGGTCCTGCGAAGGCTGCGATTGCAAGGCGCATTCTTGTAATGTATTGACGATCTTGTGCCACATGGCTAGGATACTGTTCTCTCGCTCAGCAGCTTGCTTGCTGAGTACCATGCCGCCTAGAAGTTTCACAACGCGGGGTCCGACCTGTTACAAAAAAAAACTTGAAATAATACCGCCTACCAGGGCCAGTTTGCCGGGTTTGCGGGTTGTTCGAAAGAGATACCGCGGCCCCGGAACACAAAGGGCAAAAAAAACAAAATGGATGGGTTTTAGTCAGTTATATTCTTACACTCGCTTCCACTACCCATCCGAAAAGAAAACCAGGGGGGTAAGTTAAAATACACATTGTCACAAACCTGCAATGGAGTCATATTAGTCCGCTCCGAGCCAGCAGAAATCAGCTGTTGATGTAAAGCGGGCTGCAGCGACGCGAACGCGGGCGCTCCGCTCAGATTGTGCAAGTATCGCACGAGAGCTGAGCTGAACGAGCCGTACAGCGCTCCCAGACGAGGGCCAAAGCAGGTTGAGATTGTACCTGCGTGGCGGAATACGTATTAAACTTGCGTCCTTAGGTAACATTATGCACCTGGAGTATGTTTTTTCCAATTCCTATTCCAGTCTATGGCAACACCCAAATAAGTTTAATTGCTAATTTTTGCGCGAGTTAAAATATATTTATTTACATAATTAGTTTCAGCTACCTATTTATTTTATCCGTAATATTTGTAATGGTTTGTGTGTCCAAGGTTTATTTTATTTTTTTGTTAAGAAAGCGCAATTTTTACAAAAAAAAGTTGTAGCGGCATAGACAGTTAATGTATTAAATAGATAATTTAAACATAACTTACCAGTATCAGTGCGCGCAGTCTCTCTATCCAGATCCTTGGCTAAGGCCGCGAGTAAAGCCTGGTGCGCATCGTGTAGCTGAAGCGAATGTTGTCCCAGACGCTCTGAGCCCTCACTGATGATCTCCTCAGTAAGGAGGGTGAATACCTCTGTTGCTAGGGTGATGTACTGGAACAAGTGAATGAGTGATTCTTGAGTGTCAGACGTTTTCTAAGAAAAATCTGTGATTAAGATCATTCTACCTTACATAACAACAATTCACGGTTGGATATAGCCAACATACGCTATAAGGCGGAAGAGGCAAAAGATGTAAGGATCGAAGGAGGTGGTGTTCTATGGAGAAAATGATCTAGCTGAGGGTGACTATGGGACTACCCTCAGTTTACAAAAAAACACCATTTTAACAATTTTTTCGTCTACTGCATTACTTTGCTGCAGATTGGAGTCCAACAAGAAACATCTTTTAAAGATCCGATTTCTAAAGACAGGCGGAATAACTTCTTGTACTAAATAGATCGATTGACAATAAAACAATACTTCTAAACTTCGGCAATCATCGTGTGTCTTCGCAAAAACGAACGCTCGTAATATGGACGATAGATGACTACCATAATAATAACTAGTACAAGAACTTTAAGTACTTACAGAATAAGGCTCAGCCTTGTCTGGCACGATGGCCTGATGCGGACGTTGCGGCGCGTCAGTGTTGTCATTGCTATCGGTGTTGCCAGACGCGCGCACGAGCCCGCTGTTGTCTGTCATGTCGGGAGCCACCAGGGTCGATTCGAACCAGAGGCCGAATAACGGTTCGCTGTCTTCTGGACAAAACAGGCAAGGGTTATCGTATTTATCAAGTGTGTTTGATAAGGTACAGTATCTCTAAAGTCTATACTAATATTTTAAAGAGTAAGTGAGGTTGTAGGGGTAATCTCTGGATATAATAGAATATATTTTATTGCATGCCAAAAATTTAAACAAACTCTGAAAACATAGTATATATAAACATAAAAGGCGACAGTGTCGCCATCTAATTAGGTGTATTCCTAGTTTTATTGAAACTAGTCATGACGCTGCGGACTGTTATAGAGATTGGACTTTACTGCTTGCAGTTAAGGTTGTATTCGGAAAGGTAACTTAACATTGTTATAAAAATTACAGTCGACAACGAGAAACAGCCGAAATTTTCTTAAAAATCCATGAATGTTTTCGAACAAATTTAGTCTTGTACGATAGAAATCAAACGTTCATTGAATAATTTAATTTAATTTCTAAGAAAAAACCAACAATGTCCAACGAGTCTCGGTACTATCTATACTACTCGGTATCTCTTTTGTTGACTGTTTCATAACGTTGTTGTGGACAGCATAGCTATTAGTAACAAAACCGCCATTGTAACCATAGAATTAGCAATTTAGTAAAAACAGATGCGTTTAAATTTTGGTGCACAATAATAGTGCACTTTGATTCAACTCGGAAAACTTTGTCATCACGGCCGTGGTGGAATTCACACCCAAGCCGTAGGCGAGGGCTTTATGGAGCAGAGAACTGCAGTGACAAAGGCCCACATGAATCAAACGACGTGTCAATACACTTCCAAAGAAATAAAATAAGTGAACAAAAAGTAGTTTTGTCATTAATCACGATTTTATCATTCTCCTGCCATTATCCCAAATTATTCAGAATCATTATGAAACTGATAAACGAATTAGAAAAAGTATAACTAAACTTTACCGTCGTCAGTCTCAGAGTCCTCGGAGCACAGTATCATGTCCTGGAAGTAGACGGTGGAGTCGGAGCGGTCGGGGTCGGCGTCCTGGTGCTGCTTCTGTACCACCGCACGCTTCAGGTTCGTTGCTTTGCGGTAGCACACTACGCCAAGCGCCACTAGAAGCTGTGGGAACAGAGAATAGTTTAGTTTATGGATAGTTGTGTAGCTCAGATAAGAAAATTTTTCAGAGTAAGAAAACATTTCAGAGTAAGAATTCAGAGTAAGAAAACATTAGGAAACTGTTAAAAAGCTTAGTCATCAATCACTCATCAGTCAATCAGGCCTGATTTCCACCAAAGCAGAGAGAAGTCTACTCTTCTCTTCTCATTAAGTAATCGGTCCTAAAAAAAGTGCCAATAAGCACGTTGTTTGTTTTTTTTTTATTTGTATTTATTTAACGTAATGTTTTTGGCAACAGTAATAGATTGTGTCCAGTAAATTTGTTTATTTATTCATAATTATCAAAAATGACTTGAGAAAAACTACACAAATCATTATAAAAAAAATATTAAAACGAGTATTAAATACAAATTATCACATGAAGATTAAATAATAAAAATACTATATAACAATAGAATAATAATTTGACGACAAAAATTAATGACTGATAATAAAATTAACTATATAAAACATTCCAACAGTCACCTTAACATTTGTTAGTTCTTAGAAACGACACTATCCAAAAAAAAAACTATTATTTTTAGACTCAATCCACATTACCTGATGTAAAGGCGCAGCAGAAGCCAGCCGAAGTTCCCTCTGATGCGCAGTATGCTGCGCTAAGATATGCAGCGGTGCAGGAGTGGAGACCACTGCCTCGCCGCAACTCAGCGCTTCTAGACGCGCGTCGGACAGAAGCGCGCCCACCCAGGCGAGGCAGCGCCCGCCTAACGCCACCCATACTACACCGAGACCTTGTTGCCTAGGGAATAGAGTTCTTTCTTGTAGAAAACAATTAAGCTTTGGCAGCCAACTCAAATTAGAAATGCGGCTAGCAAAAAAATCTAGTCATTCATTTTATATCGACATTTATTGTATATTCTTCATTTAATAAGAATGCCATTTTAATGTTTTTCGAATCGTGATCTTTAAAAAGTTTGCAGGAAACTGAAAATTTATATTGTTTATTACCTTGACTATGATGCACAATAGGGAAAGTATAAACTGCCGTTGCCTTGTACATCTATATATTTTTTTTATTTTTGAGTGCGACATTCCTCGTGGATCTGTGGCGAGCGGTGAATTGTCGGACTCTAACCGACTAAACTCCCACTGCTTCTACTAATACCATGTGTCGGAAACCCGGAAGATACAAGTACATTCATACTAACCCCCTTCATAGTCTAACCTAAATGTAAGCTCGATTCCACACAAAAACTTGAAGACTTCAGAAGGAGTGTATAGAAATGACTCACATTTTAGTAAGATTGTAAGGCCTTGACGGGGTCTTAGCGGGGCTCTTGCCGGGAGTAGTGGAGGGACAGGGCGCGCCTGCGAGCGCGTGGTGCAGCCCGCACAGCAGCACCCAGCCACCGATCATCAGGTGGTTTTGGTATACCTGGAAAGTAATAACGTTAGTATTTTTTTTTAAGAAACCTTTTATATCTAACTAGCTTTCGCCCGCGACTTCGTCCGCGTGTCATAGTTACTTTGGGCTAAAGATAACTTTAACCCGCATGATCATCGAAAAAAAAAACTCTCTCTCTCTCTTTTTTCTCACTTTGTTTTAGCCTATGTCCGTCTTCAGGGTCCCATCCCAACTATCTCTGTATCAAAATTCATCAAAATGGCCATTTAGGCGTGAAGACGTAACAAACAAATAAACACTTATTTTCGCTTTTATAATATAACTAGCTGTTCCACGCGGTTTCACCCACGCTGCTCAGCACCTGTTGGTCGTAGCGTGATGTTATATAACCTTTCTCAAGAAATGGACTATCCAACACTAAAAGAATTTTCCAATTCCAACCAGTAGTCCCTGAGTTTAGCGCGTTCAAGCAAAAAAACAAACTCTTCAGCTTTATAATATTAGTATAGATTCTGAACGAAGAACTGAAGAATTGTGTTACCCCGAATTTAACGCGAGCGAAGTTGTGGGCAAAAGCTAGTCTATAATAAAAGTCTGTACTTACATAGCCACCAGCACGCGTGGACTGTTTGAATGTCTCCCCAACAGTGTTGTACAGGCTCAGTGCACTCTCCACCAGTGTGGCGGTCTGCTGCTCATACTCCTCGTCTTTGGGGTGTAACGATGCCTGTTACGAAAGAAAACATAGGTCAAATTTAATGTAAGACTATGGAATTAATGCAAGGCAATATGCTCGCACCATATTTGGTACTTAAACATAACTGACGAAACGTTATGGTACCGCAAGTACTTCTGCCTAACCCTTAAGGAATAACAGGCATGATGTTACAAAAATAAAGTATTTTGATTTCACGTTACAGGCCTGCATGGACACTTATAAAACGAGAAATGGTGCACGGTTAGGGTTGGTCGTTTCCCTACGGCTTAGAACCGGCAAGATACTCCATGGTTACTATTTCAAAATCATCATTTAGTTTTGCAATGTTGTTGTTACAGCGTTAGTACTTAACCCCTCGAGCGTCCTTATGAGCACCCGGGTGCTCATAAGGAAAAATGCTTCAAATGTCGCGTGTGCACCCGTTGGCTCATAAGGAATCGGTTGCGATTGGATGTAATTTTATGGCCTTTTTTCGCATTTAGCAACACAATATGGTTTTTAGTAAGTAATACAGTCCTTGAGTAACATTTATTAGATCACAACCTAATTTGGTACCATAAATACCATAAATACCGCAAGTCGTGCGTGTGCGGCTCTGTTCGGAATTTTTTTTTTTTTTGTTTGCAAATAATATGTTTGGAAGTAAAATACGGTGTAATATGAATGCCTGAACATATGTGTTATCGTAATATAGTGTTATTTAGGTGAATATGTGTGTGAATTCGGTGTATTGTGATCAAGTTTCAAGGTTATGTGAAAAAAATATCAAAATAAAAACATTTCACGTCGCTGTGAAGTCAGGTTAGTTTTAAATTATTAGATATATATACCAATAAACAGGTAAACTCATAAAGAATCCAAGAAGGTATAATTTGTATAGTGTTATTATTTGTATAATGACGAAATCTCAATTTTTGTGAACGTCTACCCAAAATAATTTTATACCTACTAACTGCTTCGACATTTGAGGCATTTTCAAGCAATGTTTGCGGACGTGCGACGGGAGTATGAAAGGACAGTGTAGGCCCTAAAATAAGTCATTCCTTACTTTACAAACCGTAAATAAAGATAAGAAGTTAATAAATGCTAACAAGCGTCTAATAACAAGGCCAACAATGTCCACTCATTCACAAAGAATTGGTAAAAAATAATCAATACAAGGAAAAATATTACAAATAAAAAACTATATAAAACAAGTGACACGAGTGTAAAAGAGGTGAAATAAGAACTTTGATAATTAATTATTAATTGTGAACTTTATTACCTGAGCAGTGGCGCACAGTAAGCCAGCGATGCTGACGTCACTGAGCGTCATGATCCGTTCCGGCGTGAACGGCTCCAGGCAAGGCAGAGACAAAGCGAGGCGGCAGACGTGCACCTCGTTCACCAGGAAGTGAAGACTAGAAGGAGAAATGAGATGTGAAAAAGGTACAAAATATTTGCAGCTTTAGAGAACAATTAAGAGTGGCAGTGGCTAAGCGTTTGACTACTGCGTTGCGTGTCGCGGGTTCGATCCCCGCACGGAACAAATATTTGTATGACCTACGGATAGTTGTTCCGGGGCTGGCTGTTTGTGTGTGTTAGTATAAATGTTTGTAAACGGACCAATTCAGGAGAAATTCCTAGTGAGGGCAACGTTTTTTTTTTTTTTTTAAAGATAAAGTGCCCTTTGTTGTCCGTCTGTCTAGCTATCAAGACTTGCCTATTGCCGTCTTCAGGGTCCCAACTATCTCTGTACCAAAATTCATCAAAATCGGTTAATCCATGTAGTCGTGAAGACGTAACAAACAAACAAACTTTTGCTTTTATAATATTAGTAAGGATTCTCGTGTTCGAATTTGAACGTTTTGTATGGAATTTTTGTCTAAGAATCGGCCAAAATTTATTAGTCATCCCCTAAGTGAGAAGGGGACCTGAACAGCGGGTGAAACCGCTAGGCACAGCTAGAAATTCATATAATACTAAACCCTTTATACATACAGCGAGGCATCAGAGTTGAACTGCGGCGCGACGGCGGTGTCCTTCGCAGACTGCCAGCGGTTGAGGTATCGCTGCAGACAAGGCAGCGAGGCACACACCTTCAGCACCACGGAGCCGGCTCTCAGCTCCATCAGCAACGATGAGCAGGTTGATGCCACCCACTTCTAAAGGACAGAATGTATTCCATGGTATTTTTCTTACAATCTCAATATATTTATTTGCTTTACAATAATGTGTACTAAAGTGGTAGTTTTTTTATAATATTGTGATTATTATGGACCCTGTAGGGCACAGCAAAAGGGTAGAGGAGAGGAAGCTCTGTTTTAGAAAATAGTTGATATTTTTCTAACGTAAACTTGTTTAGGATTTGTTGTGTTATTCACAACGTATTCTTAGGATGCAGAATACTTTTCGGCATAATGATTAAAAAAATATCTACTATTTCATTTCTAAAATCTGATTGCACCATCTTTACATAGTTTAAAATAAAGTTTCTTCCGTTGTCTGTTCGTTTAGATCTGTTAAACTACTCAACGGATTTTAATGCAGTTTTCAGCACTAGAGTGATACAACACAATTTTTCTACATGATAATCCTACATGACATGCATGCATATACAATTGTGATTATTACTATATCAACGAACGAATCCTAGTTTGGATTCCAACCTCCCACAAAGCCTTGTAAATAAATCGTTATTATTATTACTTCTTTAAACCAAGACCCTATTCCAGATACCAGTGGGCTACTATTACTATATTGTTTTAGTTTATTTTATTTTCTCAATATTCATAATCGTAATATTAAGTAAATAACTAAAGGAAATAACAAAACAAACCTTCATATCAACAGAAGCCTGTTGTGAAGCATTCCCATCCTTAGTGCTCTCCAAACTATCCTTACTTCCGGGCGACAGGACGGCTGTGGCCGGCGCGGCTTGAGACGACGTTATCGACGCCACTGGGTTCCGTAATGGCGCCGTCAGCTGTTCCAGTAACGCGTCAGAACGACGCTGGGCGTTCGACGGCGGCTGCTTCTCAGCGGGCGTCGTTTGAGAAGCCAGTGACGTAATCGAACTTGGTATGACTGATGATTTTGTTGATTGGGATTCTGAGAGATTAAAAAAATGCTTAGTACCACTGGTTAATTCAAATTCATAAATTATTTTGTGACCATAAGTAAAAAATATATAATATAGTAAAAAAAAAAGCATGTTTGAAACTACCTATGTTCTGCATAGTCGTACTTATAGAAAAAAGCACGCGTTCGGTACATCCATAACACCAAGTGAGCATATAACCAGATAGCACTTAACAGCTTTGGGGAGTGACGGTAGCCTCATCCGTCAGTGGCCGGGTGACGACAAAACTTCACAAACGACGTGACGGCTCGCCATTAGCGGGACTTACCAAAAGCCACCAAAAGCTAGGTGTTTATTAGATAATCTCGAGTTGAGGTTATGCCGTAAGTGCGTGTTGCAGAAAGTAAAAACTTATATAATATCAAAAGAATCCTGAACTTGAGTGAGACAATGTTGATGCAGTACAGTCATAAGCAATAAAATAAATTTCTTAGCAAAAATCAAAAGGGATTTTCTTGTGAAATCACTTTGATATAAGACCTATTTCACTTGAAATTATAAAACTTGAATCAATACAATAGCAAAAAAAAACGATTTCGAATTTCCTCTAGTGAACACTTCTTATTGGTTGTGACTGTACATAACACAACAAGGAACATGTTCGTAGGAATTTTGAAATAATTGCAATTAAAGTACGTACCCGGCACAGAAACATTTGCGGGTAGTTTTGCATTTTTGAATAATGAAGTCAAGATCACTAGGTCAGATTGTGGGTAACCCCCGCCGTCGATTCCGCATAGCCCCACAATGGGCAACAGTAGCTGGGGGAAAAAAAGTTGTTTATCTTTTCACAGAATTAAGATTATTACATTGTAAGCTTGTTCAAGTGTTGATGTTATGATGGCATAAATATTTAGTTTTTATTTTATTTATAATTTGCAAAAACGTCTTATTTACACATAAACACCTCAAGCATCAGAAAAATAACAATCGCAAAGTTTTTGCTTATGTTTTTTTTATTGAAAAATTTAATTAGGTTTATTGAATAAAGGAGAATCTTTTAGGATAGAGCTTAATTTCCAACTGCTTTGTTGGTGTTGATTCCCGATTCAGGCAAAGTAATATTAGGTTTTTCTAGAAAGAATTTCTCAGTATCATCCATGGAGTCTGGATTTATAGCCAGTTGGTGTCAAAAGGCTCGCACCCTATTACATGGGACTTAAAAACCACTGGAAAAATGTGGGTGTACTATTAGGTACACCTCCGCCTGATTCCTGGTGTTGTGATATGTTATGTAATTTTGATCAAACACTCTCAAAGCTGTTCTTTCAAACACATCTCTTTTTTGAATGGGGGATCAATCATAAGGTATGTCTCAAAATAATAAGTTATCCATTCTGTTACATAGAATTTGAAGCAATTTTCTTTTTTATAAGCACCTAATTAACAAAACACATACAGACCTGCTTAACGGAAACATTGGGAGCAGCAGTTGTATTGTTGGTGTCATCACAGCTCAATCCAGCTTCGGAGAGCTTCTTCAGTATTTGGCGGAGAATTACTCTGAATGCATCTCTTGCAGTGCTTAGTTGGTCATTTGGTACTAAAACAGAATGGTTTAGCTTGCATATTTTTTATTTAACCTGTTTTCCCACAGCTGGGCAAAAGTCCCCATAAACTTCCACTTTTTTCTTTGAGAGGATTGCTCCGGCCAATCTGTCAACACTTTCGCTACCCAGAACTCAGCGCATTATTATTTTGGACTCATACACTCGAGTTCTAGGTAGCGAAAGTGTTAAGTCATCTCACCAACAATTTATATACCTCTCTTTTAAATTTTATTACTAATGTCTAATCTCAGTATAGTTGCTAAACATGATATTTATTAGTCCAAGACCAAGTGGTGACTGAGAAAACACATAGTCTCCTTTCAAACTCTATGGATTTTTGAAGTTATACTTCTTTTGGCGCGATGGAGAAAAATGATGAGAGTGATTTGCACAGCGACATCGTGAAGTTAGTTATAGGTGTTCTAGTAACTATGTTCATGTTGTATATTCTAGTATTTTTATATTTAGAATACGTGTTTCATAATAAATAAATATTCTTTTGGTGTTTTTATTAAGCTATTGCATAGCCGAGGTTTGGAATTGGATGGGTTACCACAGGGGGCCAGGTTAAGCAATTCTTGCCGAGGTTTGGAAATGGATGGGTTAGCACAGGGGGCTAGGTTAAGCAACCGTTGCCAAGGTTTGGAAATGGATGGGCTACCACAGGAGGCCAGGATAAGCAACCATTGCCAAGGTTTGGAAATGGATGGGTTACCAAAGTTTTTTTTACACCAAAGAAGTATAACTTCTAACGCGTGTACATAAGTACACACATCCCTTTTCGTTAATCACTACAGCATTTTTTTTACAAACTGTGTGTATTTAAACTAACTTAACAACAAGCTATAACAGTAAGCATTACCTACAATAAATCAATGATTACTAAAAGACTTCACAAATGCATTTTGAGTAATTGTGGCAGACGTTTTGTCTACCACTTTTTCATGTCAAAATTTTCAATCATGACACCAATGTACAGCCTTTTTTAAATTCCCTAACTCCGCCCCTAAGATGACCCACTGACCAATTCCCTACCCTATTTAATAGATAACACATTTCAAATTAACTCATCCAATAAATAAAAAAACTATGTTATTGCAAAATATTGTGAAATAACTAAACTTCAGTTATATTCATACTAAGTCATGTTGATTATGCATACATTGCATGACAATGAGTGCTTTGTTTTATAAACTAATATTTTTGTTTGTATTAACAATTAATTTTAGTTAGTCATTCTTATAAGAAACTTTGTAACCTTATTAATAACATGTTACTACTATTTTGCCATAGTTGTTGGCCCTCTGAAAACTGATACTGAGTACTAAAAGTAATTATTATTTCCATAAAAGTGTAACATTCGATTTAAAATAAAAAATACTTACAATTATTAGCATTCATGCTAATAAAGTGTGCAGAGAGGCATGCAAAGCATGTGTAGAACAAGTCGTAGATGTCCTCATGGTTCTGGAACTCACTTTCACTGCGAGCAAGGAATTTCATCTTTTCAGCATACATGAATTGAACTAGGCGTAACATCGCGGTTTTCTATCAAGTTTTACAGCTCAAGTCAAAAATACAGACGAAAGTAGTCAACGTGGCGATGTTCTCAATGATATTTCTAAGACGGTACAAGTGTAATAAGTGATACAAAATTGTTTTCATTGTGTAGGGTATTTCTTAATTCTTTTTATTGGCTGTCCCCAATAAACGCAAACCACAGACTATGCATTCATATTCAAAGGCCATCAAATAAAGAAACAGTTCTCCTAAATTGTGATACAACAAGTATCAATAAACTACTTGTATTAGCAAGCTAAGTTTATAAATAAATAGGTAACAATCCAATGATCAATCAGATGAGCTATCAAAATAACTTTTGTTACAACAGTTATATTGCATTGATGAAACAAACCTTTTGATGATGGCTTGAATGATTTCAACAGCATCGTTTTTGTCGAAGAATGGGCCGTAAAGTGCTGTTAATATTGGTTTAACAGTTGTAGACCATTCAATATTTCCTCCTGATGCGGCCATTTTCGGGATGAAAATGACGATTGTTGAGTGAGGATTCGATTTTCAGTATGAATGACAAATGCTTGTCATTACCAATGTCAATTTACTGTCAAATCTTTCTGGACTTTCTTGTTTATGGCTTCATGTTTCAAATGTTGTTAATGCGAAAACTGGAACGCACTAAAGAACTAAACACATTTTCAACACTGCTTTTAATTTCCAGCAACTGTTTTGAATAGAAAAAATAGCTCTAGAGTAGATTTTGGATTCAGCTACCAGTCCAATCATACGCAGATCAATAAATACCTACATTTACAGGATTATTTGTGGAAAACAATCTTCTAGTTCTATCACTTTAAATCTACATAACTATGGTGTTTTGTATATATGAGTAGGTACTACATTAAAATGGTTTTATTTAAGTACATATTCAATGATAAAAAGGAAAAATAATAAAAAAAGAACCTAAATATATAATTATGTTGTTGTTTAGGTTGATTTGACTATAAACTCACGTGTACTTAAATGTTACTAATAGATAGTTTTCAAGCTTTTTGGTTCTACTAACAAGCCATGGGCCATCGAAGCCTTTTATTTTTCATTTATGGCTAACTAGCTTTCGCCCGCGGCTTCGCTCGCGTTAAATGGCTAATACAGTTCCCCTTGCGCCTTATTGATTTGTAATAGCAACGCTAAGTTTTCCCTTTTCTTCCCTCTTTCTCCCCTCTTTCTCCCGCACATCCCACTTTTTAAAAATAAAAATTAACCTATGTCCGTCTCCTGGTTCCCAACTATCTCTGTACCAAAATTCATCAAAATCGGTTAAGCCATTAAAGCGTGAAGAGGTAACAAACAAACAAACAAATAAACAAACAAACTCACTTTCGCTTTTATAATATTATATTATATATAATATATTATATTATATATATTACTAGCTTTTGCCCGCGGCTTCGCTCGCGTAAAATTCGGTAGCGCCTTATTGATTTGTAATAGCAACGCTAAGTTTTCCCTTTTCTTCCCTCTTTCTCCCTTACATCCCACTTTTTTTCAAAAAAATATTAGCCTATGTCCGTCTCCTGGTTCCCAACTATGTTTGTACCAAAATTCATCAAAATCGGTTTAGCCATTAAAGCGTGAAGAGGTAACAAACAAATAAACAAACAAACAAACAAACTCACTTTCGCTTTTATAATATTAGTAAGGATATTAAAATATTAAATATTAATATTAAATATTATATTATATATATTATATAGTAAGGATATGTAACCAATTTTATTTAGAGTTGGGACATGTATAAATACATCCGTTTTTGTGTATTTCGGCATTATTACTGATCTATACAGTTTCTTTGCTGCCTGTTTATATTCAGCATTTATTTATTTGTGAAATATAAGTAAACAAAGTTTTAATTTTTTTAATAATTGGCACTTTTGCTTTTCGACCACTGTGCTGTGATTGTCAAATAATTTGTCATTTTGTTTTGTCTATTGACAACGTTGTCGGATTCCCGCCTTTCGAGTGTTGTTGAAAACTCGTGTTTGTGTGAATTATTTGTGAATTTTATTGACTTTTCTGTTTTGAGTACCCTAGTTTGTCTGTTTTTTGTGTGTGTGTATCGCTGCCTGCTGTGTGTAGTACTGTAAGTGGTTATTTTCCCATTTCCCTCATTTCAAATGAGGGAAATGGGAGACGATGGACCCCCCGATGGAGGTGGTGTTAGTACATCGAATGAGCCGGTACAAAACCGTAAACGACAGTATGAGGAACCGCTCAAATCGGATGCAAAAAAAAGTACCCCTCCATCGGATTCCTATCAGTCAGTATACACCAAACCCGGATTCGAATCAGACTCTAAAATTTTATACAATATAACCGATAAGGGTCCTTTTATTGTGCACGTTACGCGGTCGGAATCGGATATGTCTGCTGGGCATTCGATAAGGATATTAAAGTTTGCACAACTCATCCACCAAAATAAAATTTCTCATATTGTAGATGGTAGTATTAAAGCACTGGGGAGAAACAGGGTCTGTTTGGAGTTCAATTCAGCAGCTGCTGCCAACGCTTTCAAACAACATGATTTCTTGGGTAATCACAAATTTGCTGCAGACATCCCTAAATTTCATGTGTCTCGGATGGGAGTGGTCCGTAATATACCAACAGATTGGACCTTAGAAGAATTGGTAGAAGGAATCAGAACTCCCCTCAACTGTGGAGAAGTAATCAGGGCCCGTCGATTGAATGTTAAATCCAAAAGGGAAGATATTGTTACTTGGGTGCCTTCCACTACAGTAGTTTTAACCTTTACTGGTCAAACACTTCCTGAGAGAGTTTTCTGTTATGAAACGTCACTCCCTGTAAGCACATACCAATTGCCAACAATACAATGCAGAAACTGCTGCCGCTTTGGACACATTCGTACTCAATGCCGCTCAAAGCCTCGGTGCTTTAGATGTGGCCAGGAACACTCCGGTGATAGTTGCTCAGTTACTGATGATCTCTCGACTTGCATCTTGTGCCGAGGAGCTCACAGGGCGACTGATGTTAAATGCCCTGAACATAGTCGGCAAAAATCTATTAAATTGGTTATGTCCCAGGACAATATTAGCTATTCTGAGGCCGCCCTGAGATTTCCCTACCCTAAACGTCTATATGCTGACATCACCTCCTCTACCTCCTCTCCATTCTCCCCATCACAGCAAATGCAATTCTCCCAACAAACCAGCTACTCTCTGCAATCTCCCCCACACTCCCCTGCTCAACCCCACTCTCAATCCTACACAAAGACCGTCTATCGTACCCCCCGCCCAAAAACCCTGTTAGGTAAGTCCTATGATGTGCAAGCACATAGAGATATTACCAATACTCCTTCCTTCTCTCAGCCGAATGGGTGTGCCTTACCTACTCACATTGAAGAATCCACTCCTTTGCTCACTCCTAATGATAACCTGATAGAGCTCCTCACATGCTCCCTCATCAACATCATCAGTAAGTTTAGTGACAGCCTACCGAACAACGTCGTTACCCTACTTCAACAACTACTCAAAACCCTTATAAACAAAAATGCTCCCCTCAACTCTCCTTCAATGGAATTGTAGAAGCATCCGTAGGAAAAAACATGAGCTTATCTATTTGACAAATCGCTATAAACCTGTCCTCCTTGCCGTCTCGGAGACTTGGTTGGTACCGGGTTCCGTGTTCAGGTTTCCGGGATTTTCCTGCCTTCGGGACGACAGGTCGGATGGCTGGGCAGGATGTGCCTTGCTAGTCTCAAGATCCATTGCATTTTCTCAAATTAATATTCCTGTTCACAGTGACGAAATCCATATAGTAGCAGTGAAAGCCTTTAACATCTCCTTTGTTTCATGCTATATCCCCCACCCTAATAGTAGAGCTATACTAGAACTTAACAATATTCTTTCTACCATACAGGCCCCTCTTATAGTGCTAGGAGACTTTAACTGTCATCACACTATGTGGGGGTCCCACTACGTAGATACATCCTCTCCCTTTTTAACCGATTTAATGGATGACATCAACCTTTGCCTACTAAATGATGGATCTCCGACTCGCAGAGTACCTCCTGGTCAAAATAATAGTGTACCTGATCTTTCATTCTCCTCTCCTTCCCTAGTAAATTCTCTCTCTTGGTCCGTGTTACCTAATTCCCACAGCAGCGACCACTTTCCAATTCTAATCAACTTTCTCCAATCTTTTATTCCCCCCCCTGCTCTTCCTCCCTTACAGCGATATAGACTATCAGATGCAGACTGGGACAAGTACTCTTTAGCATTAGACTACAAACTATCTGGTCTACCTCCTGTAGATCCTTCAAATTTTTTAGTGGCCTATGAAGATTTCGTCTCGTGTATGCTTGCCGCTGCTGATCAATCTATTCCGCTCAAGAACTCGTCTCGTGGCCTCATCCCTTCTCCCCCTTGGTGGGATTCAGAATGTACCAACATGGTCCGTTTGCGCAATGAGGCGGAAAATTCATATGCAGCGGACTTAACTATGTCAAATTATATTAGTTTTAAGAAAACTGGCGCTAAAGCCGTTAGACTTTTAGCCAAGAAGAAGGCTGTAGGTTGGCAAAAGTTCTGTGAATCCTTATCTCCTCGTACGTCTCTAACTGTCGTATGGCGTAAAATTAATAATTTCCGAAGAATATTCAAGGACCACAATAGTCCCTCAAATGACCCTACTATCTGGCTTGATAATTTTGTTAATACTTTAGCCCCCCCCTCTGTACCACATTCAGATTGCTTTCCTTCTTTTCAGAGCCTCTCTACTATAGCTGCTGACAGAATGAATGAACAATTCTCGCTTGCGGAGCTTACATGTGCTTTAGATCACCTTAAAGATTCCTCCCCAGGCATAGACGGTATCACGTATTCCTTTATCTGCAAATCTAGTCAATCCTCAAAATTACATCTTTTAAGAATTATCAATTCAATTTTCTTATCTTCGAATATACCAGAGTCATGGAAAACCCAAATTATAATCCCCATCTTAAAGCCTGGGAAAGACCCAAATTTCTCCTCATCATATAGACCTATTGCCTTGTCGTCGGTTTTGGCAAAGATCGCAGAGCATCTTATAAAAAACAGACTGGAATGGATCCTTGAAAATCGTGGTTTACTCTCCAACACTCAATTTGGATTTAGACGTAGTACGGGTACGATCGACAGTCTAAGCATTCTTACCTCCCAAATAAGGCTTGCATTCTCCCGAAATGAACACGTTATTGGGGTCTTCCTTGACATCTCATCAGCTTATGATAATGTCCAGCTTCCGCTACTCAGGCAGAAAATGCTTGAGCTGAGTATTCCCGTGAGACTGGTAAATTTTATCTTTAACCTTTTTATGTGCCGTTCTATCCGTGTACGCTTTCAAGGCGGTCTTCTGCCTCCCCGTGTTGTCTGGGGGGGTCTCCCGCAAGGTTCTGTCTTAAGCCCAATCTTATATAATCTATACACCGCTAGCCTAGACTTGACCGTTAATTCATTTTGCGATATCTTGCAGTATGCTGATGACATTGCCTTATATACAAGTTGTTCTTCTGTGTCCAATGGTGCTCTTAAATTAAACTCTGCTCTTGGTTACTTAAATGACTGGCTCTCAGACCATGGACTGGAGCTTTCTATTCCTAAGTGTCAGGCTGTAGTATTTTCCCGTAGAAGAAATATCCCTCCAGTTAACATCTCCGTTGCTGGAGAGCCCATTTTGATTCAAGATAAAGTTAAATTCTTGGGTGTTATTCTTGACTCCAAAATGACAGGTTTATATCACTTACAATACATATTTAATAAAAGTGAAAAGTCCATCAATGTTCTCAGATCTTTATCTGGAGTTCGTTGGGGGTCTCATCCGGCCTCCCAAAAATTGCTATATAATGCCATCGTTCGCAGCCACTTTGATTATGGATGCTTTATACTAGAACCCTGCAGTAAATTGGCTTTGAGTAAACTGGACAAGCTTCAATCTAAATGCTTACGCATTATTACTGGTGCAATGAAATCATCCCCAATTAACGCACTCCAAGTGGAATGTGTAGAGCCTCCACTTCATCTTCGTAGACAATTTTTAGCGGATAGGTATTTTTCGGTAGCGTCTCAATTTCCCTCACACCCCCTTCTTAGTATTCTTCGTCCACTTTCTCGATCCATTGTTACTTCAACTTATTGGAGGAATAAATCCCCGCCCCTATTAGTGAACAGTTTTAATAACAATAAGACTCTATCATCACCAGTTATTACTCTGGATAATCATCCCCTTTTTCTTTTCCCTTATGATTCGGTGATCTACCAACCCAGAGTGATACTGGATTTTGGTATAAGTAAACAAAGTCGCGATCCCAATAACCTTTTTAATAAAATTTTACAGAAGAAATGGGCAAATTGGATTTTATTATTCACAGATGCGTCGAAAATGGATGGATCTCCTTTAGGTTCGGCCGTGTTCATACCTAAGTACAATGTTGTTTTAAGTTTTAAGAGTCCTCCTGAGTGCTCTATTTTTACAGGAGAATCCCTAGCGATATTAGAAGCAGCAAAATACATTGATGCCAATCAACATCATTTTGATAAATCCTTGATTCTCACAGACTCTCTTAGCTCTCTCCAAGATTTATTGAAAATCCCATTTCGCAGCAAAGATAACTCCATAATTATTCTCAGAATTAAGGAAATTCTCTATAGGCTAAATCAATCCGGCCTGGAAACTGTCTTGGCATGGATTCCGGGACATACTGGCATATTGGGTAATGAAGGAGCTGATTTCTTTGCTAAGCAAGCCATCCAGACAGGCTGTTCGTCTTTCTCTAACATACCGGCTCGGGACGTCCGTTGCCTGGCTAAACCACGTCTCATGAAGTCTTGGGATGATCTGTGGCAAAAATCTAGGGTAATTAAGGGCAAATATTATGGCAATATTCAACCCAACATTCCAGTTAAACCTTGGTTTGTCAAAAATAAGAAACCGAATAAATTAATCACATCCATCATTATACGTCTCAGATTAGGACATGTTTGCTCTCCAGTGTTTTTGGCTAAATTACGCATTCGGAATCATTCCCTCTGCGAGTGTGGTGTAGAAGAGGGAACTCTTGAGCACATATTTTTCTCTTGTCGTAATCTTTTAGTCCCGCTATATGATATACTCCCCCCTAATTTCCCCAGACCTATTAATATCCCATTCCTTTTAACACTCGTTGATTCCCCATTAATTAAAGTACTTAAAAAATTTATATTATTAAATAACATTAAGCTGTAACAGCAATTCTTAACCTTGGTTTATCGTGTTAGTCCCATAATAAGATTAATTTGTGTTGCCTGATTATTAACAATTTATTCCAACAAATAGAATGTGTGGTCCTTACAGGTTACTCAAACAGATATAGTTTTAATTAACCGTACTAAAGGCTGTATAACCGGTCAACCTTAGAATATACACTTAGTTTCCTTCAACCTTGACATTGGCAGAATCATCGATAAAACGATGGAGCCATTACTATAAAAATTGGAATTGGAATTGGACAACGTTGTCAAACAAGAAAGATAAATACTCGACGAATTTAATCCATTTATTACAAAAAGCTAATTATTAAAGAGCAATTTCAGCCCCAAACATGTCTGAAAAACAAACAAATATTAAAAAACGAAAGTTGTCCGAAGAAAATGGCACGGAATTACCCGGTAAGAATTATAACCTCGTCTACCAAATTCAATAAGAAACCAATTTCCCTTTAATACTTATTGAATACTATATTGTTTCAGAACCGTCGTCGAAGACGATACATATTCAGTGCCCTTACTTGGATACTATCAACAGGCACGTCCTAGATTTTGATTTTGAAAAGTTATGTTCGGTTTCGTTGACGAGAATCAATGTTTATGCGTGTCTCGTCTGTGGCAAGTACTTTCAGGTAAATACAACTTTATTCAGATTATAATTATATCTAAATTTTAAAAAAATATAATAACTTCGCCCCTAAGATGACCCACTGACCAATAAAATTAGCTACAGTCCCAAACATAAGTCATAATGACTGAAGGAACTGTAGTCTCTAAAAAGTTACGATGCTATGTTCGTCATAGTACACCCAAATTTGTCTGTTAAAAAACCATTGCCATCAATTGCTCACAAATCTGATCTGGCAGTTGAACCTTGGTCTTAGTAGTAGTGCTTGCGACCACAAAACTTGCCTCAAAAATCTGGCATTTGTTCCTGAGATAAAGGGTCTTGACAGACCGACTGATGGACAACAAAGTGATCCAATAAAGGTTCCCTTTTCCTTTTGCAAAACAGAACCTTAAAAAAATATATATTGCACTTAAACCTTCAAGGACGATTCTTGGAGTTATTGGGAGTATCAAAAAAAAAATTGTAGTAGAGGGACAAATACTTAACCTTAAACTTAAAATTTTCGATAGCACAATTGGTTATATTCAAAACTAAAGACAAGACAATGTTAAAAAAGAAACCATGATTGCAGTCATGAAGATAAATATGACAGTAGATTATGGTCTTTTGAAAGAATTTTGCCTGAGCTAGGAATTGAGCCTAGTCCCATTTGTATATTATGACAGAAGCTCAGAGGCTTCTGTCTCGTCTTCCATATAGGCCCAGTACATTGAAAGAGCCATGTTCAGTGTAAAGCAAACACAGATACATTACAGATTATTGAGACTGCTGTATTAAATTTTTATGCAAGATTATTTCTCTCTCTAAAATATGACTGATGACACTAAATTGTTTGAATGTTTTGTCCACAGGGTAGAGGTACAAACACTCATGCATACACTCATTCTGTAGCTGACGGTCATCATGTGTTTCTAAACCTACATACACTGAAGTTTTACTGCCTGCCTGATAACTATGAAGTTATTGGTAAGTCATTTACATTTCTTGGTGTATTGATGGTTGGATAAAACCAATGCTGTCTCTGAAAATCAATTGTAGCAGGTAGGCACAAGGACTCGTAATTTCTCCTGTATTGTGTATGTGTATTTACACACTTAAACTCACATACACTTACAGCCAGACTACCTGTAGGTCATACAAATATTTACAGTGTGCAGGATTCAACATTCATAGCAACTCACCAAATGTGCCATTTAAATTGCATTTGCCGTTTTGGCCAGATGGCCAACTTACAACGATGGCCAACGTGGTACAAGTTTTCTTGTACAAGAAAACTTGTTCATAATTACAATGATCAACATCCCATAATGCTGTCAACTTCAAACTTCTTTTAGATTCATCATTGAATGACATCAAGTATGTCCTCAACCCGATCTTCACTCCAGAACAGATCACACAGCTGGACTATAACACAAAGATGTCCAGAGCCATTGATAGTACAATGTACATGCCAGGAATTGTGGGTCTCAACAATATCAAAGCTAATGATTATTGCAATGTCATTTTGCAGGTGAGTTTAAGAACATTATTATGTAAAAACTTCAAATTTCAGTCTCCATTGTTTTGTTAGAGCTTCATAAGCAATGTACACACAACAACACATCAATCTACACAAAGCATAGTAACCTGATCTCTACTATGGTGTGCGATCCGTAGTAGAGAGATCAGGTTATAATAGTTTACCTGCTGTCATGTGTACATCAAACCATTGTATGGTATAACGGGCTGGTGTCCACAACTTCACGTCAAGGCGTGTATTTTGCTTACTGGTGTGAATATCATTCTCAGCTGTCAGGGCACGCCACCACACTTCTGCACACGCAGCTACCTCAGCCACCATCTCAAGTCTACTACTTAGATTCTAGTTAATAATAATAGTTTTTAAAGTGAAACTTTTATTACATCGTCTCAAACTTCTTCGTCTGTGTGTTGCATGTCGTGTGACGGTCGGCCGCGGAGTAGGGACATCTAAACGTCTATAATGTGTTTCACTTCCACACTGTGGTTTCATAAAACCACACAATCCTTTTTGTTTCCTTTGCCTTAACCAGAGGCAAAGTAAACTATCCATGTACCTTAAATGATGAATGTTGCTACAAATTAACGTTATGATTTTAGTGTCTATCACAAGTACGTCCTCTCCGCAACTACTTCTTACGCGAAGAGAACTATGCAAATGTGAAGCGGCCTCCCGGTGACTCCTCCTTCCTACTAGTGCAGAGATTTGGCGAGCTGCTCCGGAAGCTATGGAACCCTCGCGCTTTTAAAGCCCATGTCTCACCCCATGAAATGCTGCAGGCTGTTGTACTATGGTCTAAGAAAAGGTTTCAGTTTATCAAGCAGAGTGAGTTACTTTCCATAACCTCCATAGTTTATGGTCAATTTTTTGTTCAAATTCTTTTTTTTTTTTTTATGAATGGCATCTCGCAGTTCGATTCCTGAGGATGCCTTCAAAGGGCTTCAGCCAGCACAAAACATTAAAAACTCTCAGAAAGATTTAATCTTTATTTGCTAAAAACATGGTATTTATAGGTATTACAAAAATGAACACAGTACAGATATGTCTAGCTATTAGAAGTAAATCATGATCATTCAAAATTGAGTCATAACATAAGTAGTCATGATTTATTTTTAAATAAGTTATGGTATTAGGGAGCATAATGTACTAAACGCACGATCTCCCGTGTGGTCACTCACACCATGAAACAATTTTTGTTCTATGAATTTTGATAATTCATAATTAAGGTTAAAAAAACACCAATAACAAAAATTTATTCCGTTTGTCCAGTTACATCTATACTAATATTATAAAGCTGAAGAGTTTGTTTGTTTGTTTGAACGCGCTAATCTCAGGGACTACTGGTTGGAATTGTAAAATTCTTTTAGTGTTGGATAGCCCAATTCTTGAGGAAGGCTATAGGCTATATAACATCACGCTACGACCAACAGGTGTTGAGCAGCGTGGGTGAAACCGCGTGGTACAGCTAGTAGGCAATATAATTTATTTCCTTGCAGGTGATCCAATTGACTTTATGTCTTGGTTTTTAAATTCTCTACACATGGCGCTCAATGGGACTAAGAAGCCAAACAGTTCAATCATCTACAAGTCATTTCTTGGCCACATGAGAATATACACCAGGTATTGTATCTGTTAAGTACATATAGTATAAGTTAATTGTATTTTTTATGTATTTTGATCATTGTCTAAATCGTGTACAATAGTGATATAGACTAGGGCAGGGGTGGCGAACCTTGATGAACCAACGTGCCATTTTTCCTAAATAAATGTTGAGTGAGGCCACAGACGTGCCATCAAATAATTTTGACTAAGTGATTGTATTAAGAAAATAATTACTATCAATTCGAAACTTTTTTATGTAGAGTCATCGCCAATCGGTTTCTAAGCGAATTAATTTTATTCATCTTTGAAAATAATAAATCTCTCTGCCGAATTAAAAAATGATAGGAAGATAAAATATGATTAAAATTGTTTGTGTGCCCAAATCATTGTGTCGCGTGCCGTTAGTGGCACGCGTGCCATTGGTTCGCCATCTCTGGACTAGGGTAAAGTCCTACGGGTCTGTGGATGATGCGGGTCTTTGGGCAATGGGCAATGGGTAGCTCACCGTCTGTCCGTCCGTCCGTCTAGTGACTACAGGCCGTGTCGACGGCGCGTTAGTGTGTAGTGTGTAGCGGCACGCTCGCCTCAAAGAGATGTCAGCAAGGCAACCCCGACCTAACCCCGACAGGACCCTCGGCCTGACGGGGTTGCGGGTTTTTCAAAAAAACATGGGTGTTTTTTTAAAAGGAACATGGGTGGGTTTAATTCAGTAAACGTCTGACACTCCCGTCCGCTCCGTCCAGAGTAAAGTTATTTGATGATTACTCACTTGAAAAAAAAGTGGGATAGAGTACTGTTGACTGTACCACAGTACTCTACTGTATACCATACACTACATCCATACAGACGTACCACCGCATACAGACCATACAATACTGTGCTGTGTACCATAACTGCAATAGATTTGTCTATACAGTTTTTTTTTGCTGCTCCGCCCAGATAGTGCGGTCAATTTAGACATAAAATAGTGGTCAAATAACAAAATTTACTATACTGATGATGATATCGCGATGTCCTAAGAATGGTAACTCTTAGGAAAACATCACAAAGACAATTTTAAGATTCACTACTGTAGTTTGAAGTTTTTTTTTTATAAAACTTACCGTCCTCGAGAAAAATCCAAAAATCCTCAAACTTTGACCCCTAATAAATTATTAGCACACCTAGAATCGATGGGGATTTTTAAATCTTCATTTGTAATGGTAGTAGACCCCACCTCTTCACCAATATTTGGCTCTCTCCGAGAATTTTCGTTATTTTTAATGTCTATATTGACCGGAATAAGAGCAGGGAAAGCAATTTGATGATTTCCCATCCCCAAAAAAAAGGCATAAGTGCTCGGATCGCCTCCTCACGAGAGAACTCCTCAAAGGTTAATAGCGCGAAGAACACGAAACTTTGTTAACACGTTCAATGTTGATAGATAAACCTATTTCTCTTGTTACCACGGTTCATTTTTAAACTTATTTAGATTTAAAATTTAATTTTGCTTTTTATTTACTCTGGACGCTCTTACTGAGCACGCCTTTCTACATCGTTCTCACATATTCGTATAATAAATATAAATAAATAAATAAATATCTTGGGACAACTCACACACGGCTATCTGATCCCAAGCTAAGCAGAGCTTGTGTTATGGTAACCAGACAACTGATATACATACTTATATAATTTATAAATACATCATATTATAGATAAATCTCACCCAGTTATAGATAAATCTCAACATGAATGATGTAAACACGATTTTGTAAATATATTATAATTTAAAAGAGTGTCCATGGAGTTTCTTGCCCATTCTTCTCCATAGAGATCAACGCTTTGGAATTGGAAACTACAGTACTTTCACAAGTTATTATGCCTTGTGACCGGGACTGTAGATTCATTTTGTTTCTTGACTTTCAAAAGTGCCTGTATTGGTCTAATTGAAATAAATGATTTGACTTGTTACCTTTTATAAAACTCTCGTTTTTTTTTATTTATTTACCAGAAAACTACCACCAGCGGATGCAGACGACGCTGCTAAGGTGGACCTCAGTAGTGAAGAGTACAGCGAGATGATAACAGAGTCTCCCTTTCTGTACCTGACCTGTGACTTACCTCCCACACCACTGTTCACTGATGAATTCAGAGAAAATATTATACCACAGGTAAATTAAAAAAAATAAAACAGTATTTTATCCTATAGTACGGCCAACGAGAAGCGATAGGAAAGGTCATTAACCTAAAGAACAACTGTGGCGTTGACAATCTAATATTTAGCTCTTTCCATCTTGTGCCTTTGTCGTAATGTCTCGTTCTCCCGGCAAAAACATGACAACGTTAAGACGGGTTCGCCAACATTCGGGCTGCCATTTTAGATGGGGTTTTAGCATGGGTTTTGTTTACATTTGGTATCGCTTCTCTTTGGCCGTACTATAGTTTCCCTCTTGCTATTAATTTATTTGATGTTTTTATTTTTTAAATACTTAGGTATAATATACATTGGAATTTGAAATTCTTTGATTGTGTGTTCTATGATTCAACATGCAATGTATTTCACACGCGAGCTTTAGCTTAGCCCACGCACGACGACAAGGTTGGCGCAGTGGATGAGCGATTGACTACTGCGCCACGTGTTGCGGGTTCGATCCCATCACGGAACAAATATTTGTATGGGCTGCAGATAAAAAATTCCGGGTCTGGCTGTTTATGTGAGTTTAAATGTTTGTAAATACACCCACGATGCAGGAGAATCTCGTAGTGTAGAGAAAAAATGTAAACAAAAGATATATTTTAATGTTCAATTCATGTTATTATTTAAGTACCTATTTAGAGTTTTTGAATTTCATTGCATGATTTTGTGCACACCATGTGGTGCGAAAGTGTCGGAGAAAATGACTGAGACATACGGATGAACAGTACGAATCTGCTAGGGTTCCGTCTTTGGCTACGGTACCCTAAAAATGGGAATATTATGGTACCTATGTTTTGTATTGTGATTTTAGGTGAACCTGTACCAACTACTTTCCAAGTTCAATGGGCAGACTTCAAAAGAGTACAAAACATACAAAGAGAACTTCTTGAAAAGGTTTGAGATCACCCAGTTGCCGCCCTATTTAATATTGTACATCAAGAGGTTTACGAAAAACACATTCTTTGTTGAGAAGAACCCAACCGTTGTGAATTTCCCTGTCAAGTAAGTAGACCAAGATAAAGACTTACTCTTCTAAGGGTCAGAGTTCAACACTAACATTTTATATCAATTGTTGTCATATATTTATGTAATTGGCGTCCAGGGCACTCTCTTGTTTGTCACATATATGTGACAATGGCTTTCCAAAGTTTAAGTGTCGTGTAAGTGAAAATATGAATTAGTATGTAAAACCGAATCTTTTTGGCAGAAGTGACACACGGCGATATCAAGCTACATATTTCCAGTATAACGTGGCTTTGCTTCGTATAGATTTCAGTACAATTAAAGATTCGTATAAACTGGTTTTGATTGGTCGTCGTGCATTCTCTTTTATTAAGATCAGGATTTGAGAGATCCTAAATGCGTAAAAAGCGTTGACGCGCATACAAAAGTGACTGGCAATATTGCTTCTAACCGATTCTGCCAGTTTGAACGAATGGTTTGAAACGCGAAATGTGGCGCGCTTGTATGCGCGTAAACAGATACCAGCTTATACGCGCCGATAATTACCTACTATACACAGAAACCGCTCTAAGATATAAATTGATTTTAAGACAATCTGTATGGACACTTTCAAATGAATTGCAGAAACGTCGACTTCGGTGATATATTAACACCAGCGGTGAAGGCGAAACACAACGGGAAGACGATCTACGAGTTAGTTGGCAATATAGTTCACGACGGCACTCCTGAGAAGGGGACGTACAGAGCTCATGTTCTCCATAAACCTACACAGCAGTGGTGAGTGTGGATTTATTGCGTAAAATGGTACAGTAAGCGCAGTGTTTAATCGACTGGCTGTTGCACTGCGTGTCGCAGGTTCGATCCGGACGGAACAATTTCTTTTATGACCGACAAGTAGTTGTTTCGGGTCAGGTGTTTGTCTATGTTTATCATATCCAGCATTTAAATCCCGGGAGTACATCCCCGTGGGATTAATTCCGACAAGCAAAGCAACGGATAAAACCTATTTTTTTTTTCTAATTCGTCCTCGACGCCTAATACACTATCAAATATCGTTGTTTCAGGTATGAAATGCAGGACCTTCACGTTACAAGTATACTACCACAAATGATCACATTGACAGAAGCATACATTCAGATTTATGAACTAAAGCAGGACTGAGTCTAGATAGTTAAGTCAATAAAACTAAGTATAAGTATACTTGTGTATGTTTATTTATTGAATATACAAATTCTTGATAATTCAGAATCCCCATTTAACAAACTGTGGCCCTGGAATGACCTTATACTTAAAACAATAATTAATTATAATGTTACACCATATTTTATAAATATGTGGCGCGAAAAATATAATAATAATATATTAGAAAATTCACATCTACTATTTGACACAGTTTGAGAAATGATTCCGTTCATTTCATAGAAAATAGTTCAGAGTTGATAGGGAGACAAGATAATCACAGTGAAGCTGATGAATCATGTGATGACTTAATTTTTAGATACATAGTTGCCAATATCAATATCTAGGGAACTAAGACATTCCCAGAAACAAGACACTTGTATTAGAATTTACTGAACATAGTGCAAGGCTGAACTATCTTCTTAGAAAGAATTATGCTAATGACTTTCCCCCTTTTTGCCTGCCACCCGCTTGAACTCTCCCATATTAGTGGTAGAAATAGGGGATCCATAGAAGGCCAGATGGTCAATTTGTGTGACATCTCCACCAGACTGGTTGTCCTTTATGAACAGTTGAATGTTCTGTACACTTTGGAACTTGACGAATTTTAGAGGAACTGGGTTACCATCTGACAGGTCACTTGGTGTAAATCTGGAACAGGAAGAACAAAACATTAATATGTTTATGTAGGTGGCCTATGCCCAGGCTTCTATCAGAAAAAATATTTTATGGTGTCATCTTATTCTAACCCTTGTCCCATTCAATTTTAGGTTGGCGTAAGAAGTTTTCAGCTCCCATTCTCCCTTTTCAGACGGCACACAGTATCTTCATTTACTCCTTTCTCATTCCTATGATTTCTTACACAATTCAACCATCTTTTCTTTCTTCTCCCTCTCCCTTTCCGTTCATATCTCTTTTAGTCTATAATAGGCTATAATCTAATTTTCATACCCCTAAGTAATAAGGGTGGCCCTCTTCAGAACCTGAGCAGGGGGTGAAACTGGGCACAGCTAGTAATAATAGCAAAATTATACTTGTACTATGCCAATAGATATGACAGAGTCCCTATACTACACTAACCTTACCCCAGTAATATAAAGTACCATTGCTCTCATACTCATCCTGCACAAGCTACTAGACCTGGGTGTTTACTTACTCAATATCCTGCACTGACATATTTCCAGATGCTTGATCAAAGTCAAGGGTCCTTGGCTGGTTAATGAATATCTTCACCACTTTTGGCCCCTTGTCACTGGGTCCTTTAATTTTTAAGGAGTGTATCTTCACCAACTGAAAAAAAAATGTTTATTTCTTTTTAAAGTGAAAAATTTGATGACAATTTAAATAGAGCTAGGCAAAGGCATTTTCAACAGTATAAAGGTAATTAAAAAAAAACTATTTTTTTTTTTATAAATTATCATTGCAAGTTGCAATTTGTGCTTAAAATGTTACTACTGTTAGGCAGTTAAAAAAAAAAAACAATTTTACAATCATACAGTCTAATTTATTTACCTGGTTGAAACTAATGTTGATGATGAGTTGTTCATCACAGTCACTAGCCAGGTATCCCCCAGCACTGGTCAGACAGTGTGCCATTGGGTGGTTGTCAGCTTCATTCAGACATTCACATTCACTCTTAGTTATGAATGTTGCCAGGTCCATCTGTAAATATATGTTTGTGTTAGAAATAAATAAAGATAATACCAGCTTGAAATTAACAACAAAAATGACAATGCATTGTCGTTTCTTGTTATTAAGGAAAAGGTGATGACAGGATAAACTGGACTCTTTCTAATTGATTGGCCTACAATGGCACTAGAGCCCATAAACTAAAAAAAGGCAAAGGTAACTTCCAGTGGGACTATACAGGTCAATCAACCTACTTGCTGTTTTTTAAATATAAAAGCAATCTCTGAAAAGTCATGATCTAAAAACACTGTGAAGAAGTGTAATTGTGCAGTCAATGTGAAGATGTCTACAGACTTGACTAAACAACCAGTTGCCAGTGAACAAAATTAATTAGTGCATTCAGTCAACACCCATCTCTAAGCTGTGCTTTAACCTTTGAGAACCATTGTCACATATATATGACAAGGAAGCACGTGCCCTGGATGCCAATGACACAAATACATGACCAAAATGTATGTAAAATAAGTTTTTCGGCATGAAGGGCACATGCGTATGTTTATGCTCTGGTGTTCAAAATGTTAATATAGGTAAGAATTATGAATAGTGGAATGTTGTGGTATTGGCCGTGTTAAAGTGGAACATCAATCTAACTAGAGTTATGCCAAAAAGAAAGCTTTGTTCAATATATTTACATGTCCAGCAACAGTGTTATCTTCATCTCCGGCTTCATCAGTGCCATAGTATTGTCTAACTTTAGTTTCTAGTGTGGCTGGGTCAGCACCTTGTAGCTGGTCAATCCGTGTCTGCAAACGAGAATTAGAACTACAAATAACGTATATTTTCGAGTCATACGTCGTTTTAACACAATAGAAACTGACTCGCTTTGATGACTAATCAATTTAATGTAAAATCTTGAAAAAAGAAACTAACAAGAATGAAACATTTATTGTTTAGAGAACTGACTAAAGTATAATGCAGAAGCTACGAACCCGGTTTCTATAGAAGATAAATGTCGGCATCGCGCTGATTCCCTGGGCGCTGGCAGTCTCCGCGCATCTGCCCACGTCCACCTTCAAGAACACGGCCCTAGGGAACTTCGCGGGCAGCTGCTCGAAGAAGGGCGCGATCCGTTGGCAAGGCGGACACCTACACACAACATAATCAATTATTTACTATAACGATGACTTGAACATTTGAACAGAATCAGGTTATACTGACCAAGTCGCTGTGAAGTCCACTACTACAAGTTTTGTGCCTGCATTTGCCATTTCTGTCTGGAAATGAGCTTCGCTCTCGATAACAGTAGCTAAACCCATGGTTTCGTTTTATTTAATATTTATTCCAATTTAAAACAAGCAAAAGTCCACAATGACAACAGTGGGAATGATACTTCAAAATGGTTGATTGACAATTTACAGTGTTGCCCTACACTTGGTTGCGTTCATTAGTAATCAATACATTTGGGGTCAAACGTGTGCCTTAAATTAAACTTTGCAAGTATGTAAAAGGTTTGACCATGTACAATAAAAATAGAAATATCTACGAAATATTATTTTGGAAAATCACTTTTTTTTGTTGTTGTTAATACTTTGATAACTTATTAGAATTTCGCATAAGCCCACATGACTGTTTATAAAACGTCAAGAAAGTGCATTGGGTAGATTGGTCGTTTGCTATAAAAATTAACCAGCAAGAAACATTATGGTTACCCTTTAAAAAATATTTGGCGGAAAATATTGGTCAGCGATCAGTTTACGCCATCTCCAGAGCCTACTTTCTCTATGTGTACCTCAAAGCAGTGATTATTTTAGGCATCAATAATTGAAAAACGGTAGGCTGCATCAACTGGGTACCCCAATTGCATTAAAATTAACTTTTAACTTCCATCTTCGATGGAGTCGTGCGGTCCATGGCCCTTTACGGGGCCAAGATGTGGGCGCGTTCCCGTTCCTTGGGGCAGCGTGCCGCCCACTACCTGAACACGCCCCAATAGGTGGTAGCCATAAGGCTGATCCGGAGCTACTGCACGATCTCCGGCGAGGCGGCGAGCATCCATGGCGGATTGCCACCGTGGGATCTGGAGGCGATAGTCCTCGCGCGCCTATACGAGTGGCGCGCGGAAGCTCTACACCGGTGGGAATGTCCACTGCGGTGGCAAATCGCTGCTCAGTGGACAGACCTCCGGTTCGATTTTATAGTGGCCTGGAGAGAGAGACCGACTGTGCGGTAAGTACTCTCTTTGAGGAGTGGCTGGAGAGGCGCCATGGCATCCTCACCTACTCCCTGACGAAGCTTCTCACCGGACCTGAAAGTTTTTGGGAGGTTCCTGCACATAATCGGGTGGGAGGAATCGCCCGGGCACTGTGACGATGGCCTGGAGGAGACGGTAGAGCAAACTGTGGCGGTCTGCCAAGCGTAAATACCATCGGTGGTGGCGATCTCTTGCGTCCGATCCTGGTTCAGTCTATGGTCCGGAGCGAGAGGGAATGGGAAGCGATCACTTATTTCTGCGAAGCAGTTTTGCTAGTGAAGGAGGTATCCGGGCGTTTGAAGGAGAAAATCTCAAACCAACCCAACCACCACGTGAGACGCTCCGGGCATCTGGCGCCGTGGGCCGACTCTCGGCCACCCTAGATGCGGGTCTGTGGGTGGTCCAGTAACGACAGGCCATGTCGAGGGCACGTTCATGTTTCACGTGCGCCTTAACGAGATGTCAGCAAAGCAGGTGGCTCTGCTAGAGAGCCACTGCCTGCAGGAAGTTGCGGGTTGTTCGAAAGAAATTCCGCGGCTCCTTAACACAAAGGAACATGCACACACTCCTCCCACTCCGTCAAAGTTATTTGATAATCTCAAAAAAAAGGGGGTAGGACCCATACCATGATGCTGACTGTACCACAGTATAATGGATGTATTACTGTACCATAGCTGCAATATAAGAATGCCTGAAATGAAATAAGAATACCTACTCTTCTATTTAGTTTTTCCAAAATTATTTTATCCCAAACTAACACAAGCAAATAGTTGTATTAACAATTGGTTGCTATAAACTTGTTTTATTGCACGTGTACGAACAAATGCAGCATATATTTTTTGTGGGTAGATTTTTCGTAAAATTATGATATAAATTATTGCATTATTTCTTGTATTACACACTTATTTATTGCAAAGTAGGCACGCTTAAGACTTGAACTAAATAGGTTAGAAAAGGATTTTTGTGGTACGATATAGTAGTGATTTTGGACTATAAAGTATTTAAAACTCTAATGATACGCTCATTTAACTCAAATTTCAAACGTACTTTCTACCATATTAAGTACATACTTGTACTAAGTGCATCAAAACCTAGAGCTCAAAAACATACTTCTGTAGCTACAGTTTAAAAATAATTTCAATCGACTCAGAAAGCGACAGAAGAAAATACAATCAGTTTTAAATCGAGCTTAGCCGCGGATACATCTCCGCGTTTAAAATATCAAAAGATAGACTCCGGGTTATCTCTCGATGCGTACGTTGAAATTGATTATAATGCTACGCTTATGCATCCTAATTTTCTTGGTAGCAACGTTGGACGCTGTTTTTATTAATGATCCATTGTTTCGCAAACAAATCGAGGATGACTTACCAAAGTCCGAAACCGATTTTGATTACTATCTAACAAAATTGGACAAAATTGTAAATTTTTGTTTAAATTATAAAATTTATGTGGATGGTAGTATGGACTTCGGATTGTTTCTGATAGATGGTAAGTTTGGGTGTTACCTACTAGATATTCAGTTACAGAAATCCATAGATAAACTCAAGATTGATTGTTGATAATAAAATCAATCGAAAAAATCAAATCAATTGAATCAAGTTACAAATACGCCAGCCCCCAAGGGGTTAGGCAGAGGTGTCTAGACACCTTACAGTACACCCAAATTTCATCAGTCAAATTTATGTCCCGGGGATCGAACCGAGGTCCTCTCATTCTTAGCAGTAGCGTTTGCGACTACAATAAACTTTTGAACTAAAGCAAAATCGGTGCGTTCCAAAAATCGGTGACTCTCTAACTTTTTCTTACAAATATAGCATTTACAACTAAATTGTTGAATGGTTGTCATCATTGGATTATGAATATCAGAATATGTTTTCTGAAAGTTGTTTCATTATCTAGTCGTAAAAGTCAGTTTACGAACAATGAGACGAAACAGTTCGTTCTGTTGTGGACGAAATCAATCCGTTCATAATAAAATATCTTATAAGACAGTAGATAAGCACCTACTAGCTACTTTAGTTAATGATGATTTGATTGATTTACTTTCTGATTTTAGCAGGACTGCTTATAATCGCCCAACTCATTATATTAATACGAAATCTACTATAAAAAATTTGAACCAGAACATATTAGGTACTTACCTATGCCAGAGAATTTAACGATTCGTTCATTTAATTTTAACATTACCTACACTTATAATTTTTGAAGCTCCGGGCTGATGTCTGTGAAATTTCTGAACAAAAACTTTTTTATAAAACAGAACCGACTTCCAAAAAAAACTAATAAGTCGTAAATTATTTACTTCCGGAAGTCGGTTTTCATCTGAGATACTTTTACAAAAAAAATGCTAATCAGTCCAGGGTTTTTTAAATTGTGTTCATACAAAAAAAAAAGATTCCGACGTATTGAGAACCTCCTCCTTTTTTGAAGTCGGTTAAACCAATTTTATAATATTTTGCCTGAACTAAACTGAAAGTATAACACTTGCGACCATTTGGTCAACGGGACAGCATGTACGATATACAGTCACAAGTAATAATATGTTTACCTACATCATCTGCTTAGCCTTTTCCCAACTAAGTTGGGGTCGGCTTTTAGTCTTACCGGATGCAGGTAACACTATTTTACTTGGACCGACTGCCTATCTGACCTCCATAACCCAGTAAGTACTGGGTAATACGATGCGTTAAGCTGTTGGTCCTGGCTGTAAATTGTAGGTAGATCTATGACAGGTAGTCAGTGTCCTGAAAGTCCGACAATCAGTCTAACTGACAACACACTAACACTTTCCCGCGCTTCGCTCAGAGCAAGGGTAATTACGTGATCCTTACTAATATTATAAAAGCAAAAGTGAGTTTGTTTGTTTGTTACCTCTTCACGCTTTAATGGCTAAACCGATTGTGATGAACTTTGGTACATAGATAGTTGGGAACCAGGAGACGGACATAGGCTAATTTTTATTTAAAAAATCCGGCCAAGAGCGTGTCGGGCCACGCTCAGTGTAGGGTTCCGTAGTTTCCCGTCCGTCACAATAAGTGTTCCCAGTTATGAGGCCAACCGAACAATTCGGTAATACCCGATCCAATGTAATAAGTACCTACAGCGCCATCTCTCGGGGAATTGGGTTACTAATTAATACAAAGACGTGCAATTTCGGTGGTAATTTTGGATTGCGAGAACCGATTTCAATAATTCTTTTTTTGTTTGAAAAAAGATACGTTCAGAATAATAAAATATGAAAACAAAGTTACAAAAAATGCTTGCATATACGATTATACTACAAACTTAGTCCAGAAATTATTTTGTACAACTTTTTTCTTTTTTGTACAAAAACTGTTGTGTCAATCAAGTTCAAAATGATTTTCATAGAAAGTCCTTATAAAGTTCTACTTTTCAGATTTTTTTCATATTTTCTAAACTTATGGTTCAAAAGTTAGAGGGGGGGGGACACACACATTGTTTTTTACTTTTGGAGCGATTATTTCCGAAATTATTGACATTATCAAAAAAATATTTTAGTAAACCCCTATTCATTTTTAAATACCTTTCCAACGATATATCACACGTTAGGGTTGAAATAAAAAAAAAACACTTCCCACTTTACATATAGGGTGGCTACCCTAATAAAACATTTTTATCAAATTTTTATTTTACCACTTTGTCGGCGTGATTGATATACATATTGGTACCAAATTTCAGCTTTCTAGTGCAAACGGTCACAGAGATTAAGCGAGGACGGACGGACGGACGGACGGACGGACGGACAGACAGACATGGCGAAACTATAAGGGTTCCTAGTTGACTACGGAACCCTAAAAAGAGGGAGAAAGAGGGAAGAAAAGGGAAAACTTAGCGCTGCTATTACAAATCAATAAGGCGCAAGTGGAACTGTGTTACCCTAAACTTAACGCGGGCGAAGCCGCGGGCGAAAGCTAGTTTCACATAAAAAAGTGTGTCGATGACAATCTAAATTGAGTCAGCTCAAAAGTTTTTGACCAGTCCCACGCTGACTGGCCGATCCTTTCCCCGAAAAATCCCAAGTTCTCCTAAAATAAAACTGGCTTAGTAAGTAGTCTCGAATATCATCGAAAGGTTCTCTCAAGACAAATCGGAACTTCTTTCCAATTCGTGCTGCAAATCTGATTGCGACATTCTTTGCTTCCAAGAACCATCGAGATGACACGCAAAATCAGACACACATCGATGGACTTATGACGATTAGGTATACTGTTTTACTAAGTATACACATAATCTTGCGGGTGACATTACCTATTTCTGCCTGACATAACTTGCCGGGAGGGTAATGTTGGACACCAAGTGAATCAGACGCCACTGTTTCTACTGCTACCACGAGTCGCGGGTCTGATCGAGACATTCACGAGCACTATGATGACTGATGAAAATCAAGCGGTGCCTATACACCATCAACGACCGCGCGTTTTCCATGAAGGCTCGCTGGGAGCACTGAGCTCCAGCCACCTCCTCTTTGTGCCTGGCTGGTGGAGGGCCGACTCATCCTTAAGTTGTTCACACACCAAAAACAATAAAACGTGTTCCGGTTTTTTTGCAGTCAATTTGAAGGAACTTTGGGAACAAAATCGTAAGCGGATCCCTTCAAAATTCAACTCTCGTTTGGAGAAACTATTTATAAAGACTCGTTTTTTGGGGGATTATTTCCAAAGAATGGTTAGGAATAAAGAAGACGACAAACCAAAGGCACAGAGTATTCGATGTAAGTCCTATACAGAGCTACCATAAGATATTAAAATATTTTAATTTTTAGGGTTCCGTACCGCACAAGTAAAAACGGAACCCTTATAGGATCATTTTGTTGTCCATCTGTCTTTCTCTATATCTGTCTGTCAAGACCCTTTAACTCGGGAGCGCGTAGAAGTTTCAAGTTTAAATTAAAATATATACTCAAGTCTGTGGTCCCTTGGAACTGTAAAAAAAAATTACTCATTAAGTCTACGCAGTTAGATATGGTATGGCATTAAATCGCACAATCGAACATTGTGCCACAAGAATTTTATATGTATATCTATTAGATACTTGTATTGTATTGTATTGTGTAACGGGCTGGTGTCCGCAACTCCACGTCTAAGGCGCGTATATAAAATTTTCACTGTTTGTTTTTTTTTCAGGGACTCAACAAATATACAACCAAACTACGTGGCTTAGAAAACCAGACAGATTTAATATAGATCTGCTTGAACAAACGAAGATTTATAGTCCGCAAGATTTGGATGCAATGTATGGCATACCAGACAACTATTACAAATATGTGTTTGACGTCAATAATAATGTACCGTCGCCCACAGTAACGGGTAATGTGTATGATTTGTTAAATTAAAAAATATCTTGGTAGGCATTTATCTTTTACAGTAATATATTTAAACTAACGGACCGCGCAGACGTAGGACATGCCCACAAAAGTGCCACCTACCGGGTCTAATTGTGTTTTCGCACCATCCAGGAACCCACTGAAACGCAAAATTTCTTTCAAATTGTTCTGCCGTTTAGGAAGAATTAGGTGACAAACACACGTACAGAAAAAAAACATAAGATTCTAAGGAAGTAGTAAGTTTGTTAGGTTGGACATAGGGGTTATTTTCGAAAATAATGACCCAATTCCGAAAATTGGTTAAATAATGATAAGTTTCATTCATCCCGAGTGTCACGAACCATAAAGCGAGCGAAGCCTCGGGCAAAAGTATAATGGGATTACTTTAAAGTATAATAAGATCAACTCTGTAATCGGGGAAATTATCAGCTGAGACATTAAAAAACAAAATCTAGCAAATCCACATTTCTCTTATCCTAAGGGTATCGAAAAAGGTTTTAGTTCCCGGTAATCTAGATATAAGAAAAAAACGTCTTAATTGATTTCTTAATTATTTTTTTGACTTAACATACAAACTCTAGGCTCTTTATATTCACTTATATTTTCATTTATTCATTTCAATACATGCCATTTTACATTATTAAATATTTCTTAAAAATATACAAAAAAATTACATTTATTTATATATTTTTTTAAATTTAGATGAATGCGCCGCACACTTGGCTTCAAATCCTATTCATCACCAAGTTTATTATCAGCCTGATTGTGAGATCCCAGACTATTGCAAAGAGGTGATGTATAAAGGCAGCGAGTATGGCTACGGTTTGATACATAGGTAGGTAATACAAACAGGTTCAGCGTGTTGTCTTCTGAAGATAAATGCATAATTTATGTCTTTCAAATTAGACCTTATGCCAAAGCCAGAGTCCACAATGCAACGCCATAGTAGGCGCCTTTTTAATATAGAATATCATCAAATAACTTTAGAATGAACATGAATGAGTTATAGTCAGTAAAAGTCTGACACTCCCGCTCTAGGTAAGTAGGGTTTTTTCTTTTGCCCTTTGTGTTCTGGAGCAGCAGTATCTCTTTCGAACAACCCGCAACCCCGGTGCACGGTGGCCCTGGCAGGCCTGCTTTGCTGACATATATTTGAGGCGCGCGTGGAACGTCGTACGTGACGCGGGTTCGATAAACTCACATACACAAACAGTCAAACCAATTTTATTAATATTTGTATGGCCTACAGATAGTTGTTCCGGGTCTGGCTGTTTGTGTTTGTGAGTTTAAATGTTTGTAAACGCACCCACGATACAGGAGAAATTCCTAATGTGGGGCAACGTTTTTTTTTTTAAGTCCTATTGTAATAAGAGCCAGTTTCATAAGGAAGTGTTTTAAATAATAACTTTATTTTCTAGGATATTTTTAATGGTCATGGCTCGTTTTGCTAAAGACTGTATCGTGTTCGCTAAGAAACAGGACAAATTCAAGACAGATACCTTCTGTTTGATGTCATTCAATGAGGCGGAGTACATTGCCTCAAATAGATTCACAGTTCCTGACATCATATTTGAACAGAGTAAGTTTGATAGATGCTACCTGCGGCTTGTTAAGCGGTGGGACGCCGTTGGCCGCAATTCGCTTCATCCGAATCGAAGAACGAGGCCTCTGTATCCTTACTTCCTTACTATATTATATATATATATATATATATGTATATTATAAAAGCGAAAGTAAGTATGTTTGTTTGTTACGTCTTCACGCCTAAATGGCCAAACCGATTTTTGATGAACTTTGGTACAGAGATAGATGAGACCCTGGAGACGGACATACGCAATTTTTTTTGTAATAAAGTGAGAAATGAGGGAGAAAAAGAGAAAACTTAGCTTTGCTATTACAATAAATAAGGCGCGAGGGCAAAAACTACAGGTAACAGGTACCTGCAAATCAGGAAAGGGAAACTGTGTTATTCCGAAATTAACGCGAGCGAAGCCGCGGGCAAAATCTAGTAATAAAATAAAAATCTTTAATGAACCAAAGCCAACATCCAACTTATACCAAATTTTAAAAATTGTGAAACTCTGACTTAAACTAGGTGAGAACCTGTAACTTAGAGATCAGTGTCTCTCCGTGGACAATGTTAAAAGCCAAACGTATTGTATTAAAAAGGCACCTTCTCTCAAAATTTAAATTTTGTGGTGCTAATGGTTTGTAAATAAAATAGATGTAAAATACGGACAGACAAACAGTCAGAGTAAATATATAAGAGATCTATTGCATTAGCCATTTAGCAACGAAACCTTTAAAATTATCCTAAAAAATATTTTTCAACTATTTCAGTGGTTTTCTGTGGCCTATTAGGACATGCCCAGTTTTTCCGAAATTCCTGGCTCAAGAGTCTTCTGCAGTTCCAAACTCCGGAAGGTTGCTTCACAAGGAAGTTAGCGACGGGGCAATTTGATGAGAAATTTCTGAGGAAGGGTAAAGAAGACAGGTGGAAAATGAGTAACCCGGCTGTCATTATGAACGGGCAGTGTGAAGCACATTTCACGGCGGTGGCTGCGCCTGCGCTCTCAAGCGCTCTCAGATACATAATAGAGACTTATTATTCATAAAGCTTATGACGTTTTACTTACTTTTAATTATTAACCTTATTCGAAGAGAAACAAACAGTTTAATCCTTACCAATCCTTACTTCCTTACTAATATTATAAAAGCGAAAGTGAGTTTGTTTGTTTATTTATTTGTTTGTTACGTCTTCACGCCTACATGGCTAAACCGATTTTGATGAATTTTGGTACAGAGATAGTTGGAACCCTGGAGACGGATAAAGGCTATTTTTTTTAAATAAAAGGGAGAAATTAAAAAGACGGAAGAAAAGGGAAAACTTAGCTTTTCTGCCATCTGTTCCGTACGGGGTTTGAACCCGCGACACGGAGAGTGCTCCGTGTTGCGGGTACATATACACATTTATTGTGAGCGAGTACATAACTATTGTGTACTTATAATTGACGGGCCTCTTGGTCTAGTGGTTAGTGGCCCTGACTGCTGAGCGTGAGGTCGTGGGTTCGATTCCCACCCAGGACAAACTTTGTGTGATGAGCATGATTGTTTGTTCTGTGTCTGGGTGTGATTTATCTATATATTATATGTGTTTATAAATTATATAAGTATGTATATCAGTTGTCTGGTTACCATAACATAAGCTCTGCTTAGCTTGGGATCAGATAGCCGTGTGTGAGTTGTCCCAAGATATTTATTTATTTATTAATCTGGTGAAAAAGATCGAAGGAAACAGACAGCGGAAGTGACTTCATTTTATACAATGTATAGAAGAGGTTGCTCCTCACATGAAGACACTTAGGCCTACCATGACGTCTTAACAGAACTTATTCAACTGAGGGAAAGAGATGGTGCTAGACAACCTGTATAGCTATGTCTCTTTCCCTCAGTAGAATAAGTTCTGCTTTAAGACGTCATGGTAGGGTAGCTGGTCAAAGTATTGTAGAGATGTCTCGGTGTGCAGCAGCCGTACCTAATGCCTTCGTTAGTCTCCACATTCTTATCCTTACTAATATTATAAAAGCGAAAGTGAGTTTGTTTGTTACCTCTTCACGCTTTAATGGCTAAACCGACTTTGATGAATTTTGGTACAGAGATAGTTGGGAACCAGGAGACGGACATAGGCTAATATTTTTTTGAAAAAAGTGGGATGTGAGGGAGAAAGAGGGAAGAAAAGGGAAAACGTAGCGTTGCTATTACAAATCAATAAGGCGCAAGGGGAACTGTGTTACCCCGAATTAAACGCGAGCAAAGCCGCGGGCAAAAGCTAGTAATATTATAAAAGCGAAAGTGAGTTTGTTTGTAACCTCTTCACGCTTTAATGGCTAAACCGACTTTGATGAATTTTGGTACAGAGATAGTTGGGAACCAGGAGACGGACATAGGCTATTTTTGAAAATAGTGGTATATGAGGGAGAAAGAGGGAAGAAAAGGGAAAACTTAGCGTTGCTATTACAAATCAATAAGGCGCAAGGGGAATTCTGTTACCCCGAATTTAACGCGAGCGAAGCCGCGGGCAAAAGCTAGTCTCTTTATAAAAACACTAGCATATCACTAAAGCAAATGCGGCTAGTTGTCATTTAAAGATAAGTCCCGCCATGAACAGCTTAAAATCGATTTGCTCGTTGTTTTTTTTAACGACTTTCTTTTTTTGTGTAAACGGTACAGAAGACAAATATAAACATATCGGTGGCCTGTTAACAGAACAGGATTTTGACACTTATTTCAATTCATTGGAAAAAACGGTTGATTATTACTCGACACATAAATATTACGTGGATGCGAGCGCGGGTTTCGCGTTGTTTATGTTGAACGGTAAGATTTTGTACATAACTTGTGATACCAAGCGTAGTGTAGGACGCCCTCCGACCAGGTGGGATGACGATCTAAGAAAGACTGCAGGACTGAAAACAGGGCGCTATGGCGCTCATTAGGGGAGGGTTATGTCCAGCAGTGGACTAATATAGCCTGATAATGATGATGATGTGAGATCACGATACTGTTAAGCAATCATTGTGATTTTTTTTAAATACGATGCCCCATACTAGGAATATCTCCTGTATCATGGGTGCGTTTACAAACATTCAATCTCACATACACAAACAGCCAGACCCGGAACAACTATTTGTAGGCCATACAAATATTTGTTCCGTGCGGGGATCGAACCCGCAACACGAAGCAAATCAGGAAAGAGGAAGACAGTTCCCCTTTCTTGATTTGCAGGTACCTACCACCCGTAGTTTTTGCCTAGCGCCTTATTTATTGTAATAATGCGAATAGCAATGCTAACTTTTCCCTCTTTCTCTCTAATTTTTCACTCTTTTTAAAAACAAATATAACCTATGTCCGTCTCCAGGGTCCCAATTCTCTCTGTTCCAATATTCATCAAAATCGGTTAAACCAGTTAAAAGTTATGAGGTAACAAGCATAAAAAAACACAGTCGAATTGACAACCTCATACTTTTTTTAAATCGGTTAAAAATACTAATATTTACTTTTTTATTACAGAAAATTTGGAAAATCATTTAAAGCAGCCAGATTTATATAGGATACCGTCAAGCAAACGTTCAAAATTGGAAAATCTATTGTCAAAGGTTCATGAACTGAATGACTATTTCCGTAGTATGTTCGCAACTGTCAAACTTGACGGGAAAAATAGCCGGGTGTTCAAATGTAAGATATATTATTTTCTCCAGTAATAACTTTTTTTTTGCGAATGGTAAACCATCTAATAACTTCCCCCGCTCTGGGCGGAACGAGTGACTGATACATATAGTGAGACTTATATTCACTAAAACCACCATGTTCCTTCTATTGCCCTTTATGTTCCGGGGCTGCGGTATCTCTTTCGAACAACCCGCAACCCCGGCAGGCGGTGGCCCTGGCCGGCCCCTCTGCTTTGCTGACATCTCTTTGGAACACTAACACGCCGTCGATACGGCCTGTTGTTAAGGTGAAGATTTCTTGAGAACGGCCAAAAATTAGGTTTTTTAACGCAGTGTATCTCTTAAACCATACATAATTTTAATCACTGAAAAAAATATGATATTTTTAAGGCTTTTTTGCATACATTGATGGAATTCAAATTATAATTAAATATACTAAAATGTGTAAAAAAAATATTCAAACACACCTCTAAATTCTCTTTTAAAGCAGTTTATCTCTTCAATATTAATCGTAATTGTAATCAAAAGTATACAATGAAATTTCCAATGCCAAACTGCGTTCAATGATGGATTGCTTTTGATTGAATAGTTAATATTTAATTTTATACAAATTTATTTGTATTTTTACGACAAACGTATGCAGTATATTCCAACGTCAAAATGTATGAACAAGGTCAACGACATAATACTGCGCCTTAATACGACGGAGTAATACGAAATATTTAATATACGGCGGACTGACGGTGAGCTAGCCATTGCTCACCGTCCACAGACCCGCATCTACGGTGGCCGATTATGTAATGCCTTTCATCAGGTTAGCAAAAAACGGCTTTACAGGCCATAGTCCAGATATTGGTTTGAAGTTTGGATGTCTTACCTTGATGCAGATCAGTATAAGTGGCCATTTTATACCCCCAGCAGCTTGGCAGAACTTACCAAAGTAACTAAGAAAGACAAGTAGAAACAAGTTTAAAAACTAGGTTATTACTTAACACACCGTTCAACCACTAGTCTGCGGAACTCACCGGCGGATTCTCGGTTCTCTCATCATCTCAATCCGGATTTCTTCAAAGGTCGAGTGAATCGGGTTCTTCTACACAAGCGCGCTCCATCCTAATCGGGCAAGTTGCGACCAAACGCGTATAAAAAACCGGCCAAGTGTGAGTCGGACTCGGGCACCGTTCGAGGGTTCATCGTTCCGAGGCTTACGACATAAACGACAATATCTTTTGACTGTTTAGACTTAGATCGTTGATGTTTTGTTTATGGTAATTCCAACTCGATACCCCAAGCATTCCCTAGTTAAAGGATCTTGACAGAAAGACAGACAGAGGGACATGAAACTGATCCTTTATGGGTTCCGTTTTCTTTCACGTAACGATATTTTTTGCGACTTTTCGCAATATTCATTAAACGATATTGTTATTTCATAAATCCTCACTTTCTCGTCAGAAGACGCGAAGGGAATCAAGGATACACCGTTCTTTGGCTTATGTTTGTGGTATGATCGTCCCCTGGCATTTCACATTATTTTCTTAAGAACCAATCCTTGTTTTGTTTAGTCGCGAAAACATTTTATAACAAAACGACGTGGCCAGGATATCCACTTACATTCAAAGACAAAGAAACGGTAGACTTCACGTCAGAAGAGTTGATAGATATTTATGGCGATTGGGGGCGTTTTGAAATAGTTGTACTACACCAGCTGCTTATATCCGGGTTTAATGACTCATGTAAGTTGTTTTATTCTCAGTATGTAATTTAAGTGTAGGAGACAAATAGAGTTATACAACCATTCAGTCAATGTGGGAAAGAGACTATGCTAGACAGCCACAGAGGTTAATTTAAACGCACCAGTGCCGAATTAAGTGAGCGTGAGGCCCAAAGCAAGTTCTATCGAGGGGCCTTTGGTCTACCAAAGAGGGTACAGACGCCAACAGGTCAAGCTACCCGAAACTGTAAATTTTTCCCAATGAACCTTGAACCTAATACTTTAGAAATAAAGTCGAAAATCTATTAAAGAAATCTGACAGATTGTAGTAGCTTGATGTGCAGGTGTCTGTACATACCAAACAAGATTTTGCAGTGTGCCCAGAGATAACTTTTAAAATTAAGCTAAAAATTATAGTTGTTGTTATCCATTGTAGCGAAAGGTTAATAAGGTTCTCTAAAAAATGACGCTCAAATGGAAGTTGGCTAGTTTGAACACGCGGGGCCTCAATTTGCGCGGGGCCCGTTAACAATGCCTACTCTTGTTACGTGGTTAATACGGCTCTGAAAATAATACTGTTAAAAGCGATTGAAATAGACCAACAGCATCGATTAACTGCTTGTACAGAGTGTAGAGTACAACCGAACGGTAGCGTGTTGTGCCACGTTCGAGGCGCATCCTAAATATTGCGACCATTTTTCATGAAGCAGTTCATGATACTCGCGATAGTCTCCAAAGTTAGGCGTATCAATTAAAGGCGTACGAAAGTTGCCATCATACTGTATGAGAATTGCCAATTTCATAGCATGTAGGTTTCGTTAAAAGGATTAATGATCCCCCATTCTCTTCAGCCTGCAGATTGGATTGGCCAGCTTGGTACTCCTACCTATAGTAGTTTTTTTTACATATATTCTAGATAATTGCGTTGAATCCTTGGAAGAGAATACATATTCAATAACTAAGGTAAAGTGTCGTCTCCCTCCTAATTGCGCAACGTGGGTAAAGGCAGCCTCCAATATTGGCCATAACACTACTACCAAGTGAGTCTAGATATAATTTTCTGTTATACTTGTTTGTACTGTAATGGTTTTGTGATGAAGGGGGCGTGTATTCGTAATAAAAGACACATAAAACACTTTTTCCTTTATTCTAAATTACAATTTTACATAAATACGTGTCACATCTTTGCAAAGATTTACACATTTATTTATTCTCTTTTTTTACAAATTTAATATTCGAACGTCATGTCATGACAAACCAGCCAGCATTCTTTAAAGTTTGATTAATGGTATTAAACCTTCACAGTACTCTTAATGTGTTAGAAGGTTGGTAGTTCCTAATTTTATCTACTTTGGTATTGTCTCATAACCATAAGTTTAAGCTTTTTTTTTTAACTATGCTAAAGTCGGTTTTACGTCTAACCGAATGCAGCTTTTTTTTTTTTTTTTCGGGTGGGAAATCATCCAATGACTTCCCCCGCTCTGGGCGGAGCGGGAGGGCATGTCAGACTTGTACTGACTAAAACCCACCCATGTTTCTTCTTTTGCCTTTTACGTTCCGAGGCCGCGGTATCTCTTTCGAACAACCCGCAACCCCGGCAGGCAGAGGCTCTTGCAAGCCCCTCTGCTTTGCTGACTCTCTTTGAGGCGCGCGTGAAACACGAACGCGCCGTCGACACGGCCTGTCGTCAATCGACGGACGGACGGTGAACTACCCATTGCTCACCGCCCACAGGCCCGCATCTACGGTGGCCGGAAGTCGTCTCGCGGCGCCCGGCGCCATGGGCGTCTCCCGCGGCGGCTGGGTTGGGCAGATGTTCTCTCCCTCAAACGCCCGGCCACCTCCTTCGCTAGCATTACTGCTTCGCAGAAGATGGTGACCGCTTCCCATTCCCTCTCGCTCCGGAGCATGGCCTGAACCAGGGCCGGACGCGAGAGATCGCCGCCGCCGATCGCCTCTACGAGGGCACGGCGGTGCTCCGCCCAAGCCGGGCAGATCGCCACTGTGTGCTCCACCGTGTCCTCCGGGGACCGAATGCAGCTTAATAGTAGTATTTTACATGGAGCGACTGCCTATATTATGATGTCCACAACACAGTTACTTAATATGTTTTTTTTTCAGGCTTTTATTTCTGTTTACGGCCCTTCTTTCACGTAATTGTTTCGTGATCTCCGAAAAAGAGGACCAAACTTTAATGGATACGTATTGCAGTTATTTTTACATTGAGTCGCAATACATTGCTTTAAATGACTTCAGAATGCCTCACCTTCTGAGTAGCCATAGTGAGTGAATTTTTCAAATACGTAAATATTTGTTTAAGTCATTGCAGTGAAGTAGTGCAATTGATATTTGAGGGGTATAGTATAAAAACCCGCTGAAGAAAATTATGACATCATTTGATTATTATATCCTTCAAATAAAATAATGAATTTCTCACATAAACGGCTAATACTATCCAAAAAAATCAAAAACTGACAGTTAAATATCCCTTTTTTGTGAAAAATGTGGGGAAGGGATTAAAACAGGTTTTATTCATTCATTAATTATTCCAGATCATTTTCATTCTATATACACAACAATACATAAATATGACCATAAGGTACATACATTACTTGCAATCAAAATTAAATTATTAACAACGAAATTTTATAATTGTGTAAATGCATGTGCAGTATTTCATCCTCGTCAAAATAAGGAGGTGATTATAAAAGACATAAATAATCAATTAAAAATAAATAAAATAAATAAATATCTTGGGACAGCTCACACACGGCTATCTGATCCCAAGCTAAGCAGAGCTTGTGTTATGGTAACCAGACAACTGATATACATACTTATATAATTTATAAATACATACATATTATAGATAAATCACACCCAGACACAGAACAAACAATCATGCTCATCACACAAAGTTTGTCCTGGGTGGGAATCGAACCCAGGACCTCCGGCTCAGCAGTCAGGGTCACTAACCACTAGACCAACATGCCCGCCGTTTATTTGAAAAATTCTATACTAGCTGCCCTACCAATACAGGGTGTCTAGCACCATCTCTTTCTCATACATGAATAAGCACTGCTATAAGATGTCATGGTAACCCTTCTGGTCAATAATACGCTGTTTTGTTTAGCTGTTAAAATTTGACAGTTTTTTAAAGCAGGTGCGCAGGCGCCGTTGTTTAGGGAATAAAATCGTCGAATAAACGCTTGCATTTTGTTTATATGAAAGCGGGATTAAAAGATTTACAAAAGGGAATAAAATAAGAAAAGTTTTGGGGTTGGGAAATCATCAAATAACCCCACTCTGGGTGGAACGGGAGTGTCAGACTGATACTGACTAAAACCTACCCATGTTCCTTCTTTTGCCCTTTATGTTCCGATTCCGATGTGACGTGATGTCTTGTCGATGTCATGTCGTCGATGTGTGATGTCTTTCGAACAACCCGCAACCCCGGAAAATGGTACCTCTGTGATTGAAAAAAATTCTCGGGTTTCAAAGTATGGACTATGGACGGTAGCGATAGGTAGTACCAGTGCTTAGAGGCTCATTTTTGTCATTACATTAGAAGCAGCCCCCCACCCCGGTGACACACTTTGCTACAGCTGGTTTTGATACTACTCCTCAACTTGAATGATTTTAATAAAAAAAACTTTAAATTGTTTTAGCTGCTCACTGCGGGACACTCGGCTATTCTGTATTTTTCAGAAAACATTGGCTTGAAAGTATCATTAAGCTTCAACTTCCGGCAGGATGCTTCACAGAACCTGGTCATCGGGTGACTGGACGTAAAAGTGTTTTGTTTGACTCGCTCGAAATCGAAATCTTTACTTCCCCTTATGGGGCTTCCCCCATAAAGGGAAACGAAGATTTCGCCCTACGTGAAAACATTCAGTGGAGCCTCTCAATCCGGCAGCTTATGAATAAGGAGTGCCAGTCTCTTTTCACGGATGTTACGACACTGACGCTTGCAAATGCCGTCAGATATATAATTGAGACTTATTATAAAAAATAAGTTCTAAATCTAAATCCCGACCAGTACTTTGAAAAATACAACTGTGAAAAATATAAAAGATATTTTTTTTTTCGTTCAAATAGTATCATCATCAATTATGCCACTTTAACCTTTAGTTTGTAAGATTCTTTCTTATGATAGAATGTATTGTTTTTTTAAGGAGTAGGTGACTTAGGCTATTCAGACGAAATAAAATATAGTTTATGAGCGCGATTTTTCAGTTATCTGGTTTTATTTTAATTATTTTGCGTTTATAATATCAGATGTCATGCTGAAGTATATTTGCAGACTATTTATTTTAAGTTATCTTAAATATCGGGTGCATGCAAGTAAGGCCGCAACAACAGCTAAAAACATTTTAAAATATGCTTTTCTGAGTACTCAACACAAAATCACAATTTTTTATTAGTTCATAAAATTATGTTATCTAGAATGCGCCATTTCCAATTGAGTGTGATGTGTGATTGCTTTTTACCAGCGGAAATTCAAGACGTTTCTAACGATATTTTATTTGTCAAATGACAAAAAACACATAAACAATATGATAAAAAGTTCAGAAGATATGAGGCAACAGATGGACATTCATACAGATATACTTAAATCATAACCCTCCTTTTGGCTTCGCCGTCATCGGGTAAAGATATTTTGGAAGAAAATTGACAGCCCATTGGCAGCATTTCGAGGAGTTTTTTTTAACTTAAGTTAATAACGAATTGCAAGGTTTATTAGTACGACATAAAGGGTTAAAAAGTACCCTCAACGAATCCACACTTCTTCCCCTACCTCTGTCTCGCGATCATTTGTTGTTTTAGCTAGACCACACTTGGGAACCTTTGTGTCTGTTGTGTTTTGTACAGGCTTTAATCAACTAACACCGCATATGAAAACCATATCCTATGCCTAACCAAAAACATGGTAATGGTTCTCTTATATGCTTAAATTTAAGTAAGTATAGTTGAGATCTCTCGGTGTGCAGCATCCGTACCTAATGTGTTCGTTAGTCCCAACATTCTTATCTCTTTATAAAAGTACTAGCGTAGCAATATAGCAAATGCAACCAGTTGTCAATCGAATATAGGCGTTGTAATGTCGTAGTGGTTTTGATAAGTCCCAACATGAACAACTTAAAATCGATTTTCTCGTTGTTTTTTTTTACGACTTCTTTTTTTTCTGTGAACGGTATTACTCCTATTCGTAATACTGACAAGATTATAGATGACTTACCAGCGGACACGGATATTAGCCTTTATTTAAATTCATTGGAAGGGGCGGTCGATTTTTACGCAAGACATAAACTTTACGTGGATTTGAGTGCAGCGTTCGGGTTGTTTATGGCGGACGGTAAGATAATGTTTGCACATACTATAATATTTTAAAATAATTAGCTTTTTTCAATAAACTAAAATTAACATGAATTGTACTATTTTAACATTAGGCTATTTTGCGGCTTCATACATTTATTTCTCCGTAAATCTGCAAAAGGTAAAGCACGGGGAAAAAGCAAATTAAATCATAATTTCACAATGATTTAGGACAAAACAATTCGGTGGGACCATGGAAGAATGTTATGTGGCCATAACAAATAAACAGTTATTATTCTAAATTAGTCTAAATAATGTTGGGTCTAGCACGCTACCCTGAGGCACACCTTAGCTGACAAACTGCTCATTGCTGAAAAAAATGCCCATTGCAGACAAGAGAGCCAGTCTTAATAGTCTGACTTCGTTCCGCTAGAAAGTCACGAAAAATACTTTTTATGTCTACGAATTTTAGTCTCGATTGGTAGGGGCACCGAGACAGTGTCAAAAGCTTTGAACAAATCAAGAAATAAGTCAATGACTTTGTTGGCTTTGATCATGACAACAAATACTACGTTGACGTTTCTTAAAGTTTTATTCAATTGAAAGATAATCAGTTATCATCACGCTGTTTACTACTATGGGGAATATCAATCGATATTGCATCAAGGAATGTAATAAACTAAACTGGCACTTGTACAAAAGTGGACGTGCACATTACAGATTATGTGTCAAAATTCAAAGCAGCTGACATAGAGTACTGTTATTTATAAATGATGTTGAAAAAAGTGCCTTTGTGAGCAACATGCATACATATCTGCAAAAGCACAAATCAATGTGCAAGTGGACACGATGCTCTTGAAAAAGTAGAAATAATATGATGCTTATAATTTTTTCTACCAACACAAATTAAATCGCGATGCTGTGGCGTAAGAGCGCCTATTAAAGTGTGTTATTCGTGCAATGTGAAAGTGTGCGTCGAGTGGCTATCAAAGTAACTGTAGGCGGTAAATCGTTTTTGGAATTCTCAGTTATGAATCAATGGATAATCATAGTGAATTTATGGAGTATCCTCGTGAAATTAACGCGCTTATTAAAAAGTAGTAGTGTGGACTCAGTTTCCGTCCTTGAGGATATTTTTTATTGTGTTGTGGAGTGCAGTGGCGATATGCTGACGGCAGCGTGTTCTGTAGCAAATCGGATATGTTAAAAGAAATAAATAAAAAATATTTTATTTGACTTGCACAGGAAAAAAACAAATATGTGATGCATATGGTACTTCTAGTTGGCTAGACCACTGTTTGGTAACAGGTGCGGCGTGGAACTCAATAAGACACAGTGTTCTTTATGACCTCTCTTGGTGAAGCTGAGGTCAAATGTTACACCTGAATTGCTAAAACAAACGTATCAAAGTAGCGTAGTGTGCGTGGACAGAGAATTGCTACAAATTGAATTGAATACTAAAAGTTGTAACGATTTATTATGAAATGTTGACTGTCCAGCAGAATTTATGAAATGTAGCAGGAACACGAAACTATTTTAGATATTTTATATGGGAATTGTTAGAATTCTTAGTGACGGGGAAACAATTAGTTGCTAAAGGGATAGAAGATAACAAATATGTAAAGAACGCACACGGCTAATTTTGATTTTGAAAACTGGACTCTATTCGATAGACCTAGAAGTGGGGCATTGTATGAAAAAAATGTTGAAAGTAGAAGAAAGAAGAAGAACACCATTACTAGTCAGCATGATACGAAAACTTTCATTAGTTTCTGGAAAACCACAAACAGCATGAATCTCTAATCGAGTATGCTCGTGAGTGTTGACGGTGTGACCGTAATGATTGTCGCTAACTTATTGTTACCTCTGGGTCCTTCACCATATGGGGTGGAGGTGGAGCGAGGGTTGGAACACGTGTATACTAGGTTTACGTCTAGGTAAATAGGTGCTGTAATAAAAAGCTCGAAAGAGGGAAAATCCCCAGAACATATCACTATACCATAGAGTACAGAACACTTGAGATTTGCGGGTAAAAATTGACCAAGAGTACTAGCGATGCTCCTCAGTTTTAATACGGCTAACTTAGTGAATACTATAGTAGTACCAATAATCAAGAACATTAAGTCCAGAGTTTCGAGTGCCCCAGGCCTATTTCCTAGGGGACTATCATAGCGAAGGTGTTGGACAGTCTGCTCGACCAGTAGCTAGATAAGCACACAGAAACATCTATCCTCTGCCTCGAGCATACTGGCCAATACTATAAAGATAGGAAAACATAGTGTATGCATGGTGTTTTCTAGAAAACATTCAAACTCCGTCGAGAGGTCTACCTCTCCAAGGCTTTTAACCTAGTGTCTTACCACTGCCTGTGAAATATCGTGTGGCACTTAGTTTTTAATTAATCATGTGGTGACGGGTGCCGTTGATATAATTTGCTCGTTAAAATACATGGAGTTTCATTACATTTGAACGCGATATTTCGGCGCAGTTAGGAACGCCATGATCACGGATAATCTGAAGTTATTATTAAGGTGTTTACGCAGACAAAACGCCCTGCCTTTTTTTCTGATGTCACTCACAGTCGTGAAACGCGCCGAAATATCGGAAACACAAAATGTATAATATACATGATAAATTTGTCGTTGCAAATGTTAGTGAACATATCAATTTTGAACTTAAAAATGGAATTTGTTATTCTTTATAACATTTGTTTTGTTTTTCTTGCAGTGAATTTGAGAAGTCATTTGCAGCAAACACATTATGAAATCCCTGTAAAAATACGTTCTAAGTTGGAAAAACTATTGTTAAAGGTTGATGTATTAGTTGACTTTTTCCATTATATGGTTCGAAAAACTAAAGGAGACAAGAAATATGGTCAGGATATAAAACGTAAGCTTTGATAGTTACGTAGTAATATCAGGTTGGCAAATAAGGGCTTTGCAGTGCCGTAGTCAGGATATTGGTTCGGAGTCTTTTTTTTTTTTTTTCGGGTGGGAAATCATCCAATGACTTCCCCCGCTCTGGGCGGAGCGGGGGGCATGTCAGACTTGTACTGAACAAAACCCACCCATGTTTCTTCTTTTGCCCTTTACGTTCCGAGGCCGCGGTATCTCTTTCGAACAACCCGCAACCCCGGCAGGCAGAGGCTCTGGCAAGCCCCTCTGCTTTGCTGACTCTCTTTGAGGCGCGCGTGAAACACGAACGCGCCGTCGACACGGCCTGTCGTCAATCGACGGACGGACGGTGAACTACCCATTGCTCACCGCCCACAGGCCCGCATCTACGGTGGCCGGAAGTCGTCTCGCGGCGCCCGGCGCCATGGGCGTCTCCCGCGGCGGCTGGGTTGGGCATATGTTCTCTCCCTCAAACGCCCGGCCACCTCCTTTGCTAGCATTACTGCTTCGCAGAAGGTGGTGACCGCTTCCCATTCCCTCTCGCTCCGGACCATGGCCTGAACCAGGGCCTGACGCGAGAGATCGCCGCCGCCGATTGCCTCTACGAGGGTTCGGAGTCTTACCTTGAATAAAAAATATAGATTAACTTTACTAATGGGCTAACTAATAAAGGAAAAGCAAATAAGAAAAAAAAATACAAATTAGGTTATTACAAATAAGAATAATTTGTAGTAAATGGAGATATAGTGGTCTTCCGCTAGCCTCATGTATTTACTTCATCCTTTGAAACTGATTGTAGAATGTTTGGAACTTCTGCACTGATACATTGACGGCACAGTTGGCGCAGTGGCTGAGCGATCGACTGCTGCGCTGCTTGTCGCGGGTTCGATCCCCGCACGGAACAAATATTTGTATGACTACAGGTAGTTGTTTTGGGTCTGGCTGTTTGTGTATGTGCATACAAACACATAATACATTTAAACCAACCAGGTACAGGAGAAAAATCAGGTATATGCCGTTCTTTGGCCCATTCTCAGGAAAGGATAAGTCTCTCTCTGGCGCTTTATTTTATCATCCATTTTTTTTTTCAGTTTCGGAACTGTTTTATAACAAAACGACTTGGTCAAGGGCTCCAGATAAATTTAATACAAATCTTCTGAAACAAACGAAGATCTATAATCCAGAACAATTGAAGAGAATATATGGCAAATGGGAAGATTATTTAAAGGATGTTGATAACCCCGAAGAATTTATACCCTCGCCTGAAGAATCGGGTAAAGTGTATTGTTTACTTTTATGTAAGTTCAGTGTGAGAAAAAAATGGAGCTATACAGTCAGTCTAGTTCTGTCTCTTTCCTTCAATAAGGTAAGATTACACTGTACTTACAACAATACTGTTAAAGGAGATCATGTTCGTCTAGCTGTATCGATGAATTGCTTGTAGAGTGTATGCGAACAGCATTTACATAAAGCAGTTTATTCTAATCGGGTGCTGCACTGTGTATCATAACATATCAATTGAACGCGTATGAAAATTGCCAACATGCAGTACGAAAGTTGCCAACATGCCGTATGAAAGTTGCCAACATGCCGTATGAAAATTGCCAACATGCAGTATGAAAGTTGCCAACATGCCGTATGAAAATTGCCAACATGCAGTATGAAAGTTGCCAACATGCCGTATGAAAGTTGCCAACATGTCGTAAGAAAGTTGACAACATGTCGTATGAAAATTGACAACATGCCGTCTGAAAGTTACCAACATGCAACTTTGTAATCTGTAGGTTCCATAATGAGGACATCCTTTTTTTACATCAGTCTCCAGATTTGGCGGCTAGGTAGCTTTACCTGTGTACCTATAGTTGTTTCCTTGTCTTTTACTTTAGATAATTGCCTACAAATCTTGGCCGAGAGTGCATCTTCAAGATCTCCGGTAGACTGTCGTATACCTTCTCACTGCAAAAAGTCAGTGGAACAAGGTACCGATTTCGGCTACAGTTTGAGTCACAGGTAACTAACTCTTGCCATTTGTAATGAAGGTACGTAGTGTGCGAATTTCATTTACTGGCCCTGAACATTACAGTATTATTTTATGTTAGACGACACGGTGGGCGCAGTAGCTGAGCGGTCGACTGCTGCGCTGCGTGTCGCGGATTCAATCCCCGCACGGAAAAATATTGTATGGCTTACAGATAGTTGTTCCGGGTCTGGCTGTTTGTGTTTGTGAGTTTGAAAGTTTGTAAACTTATCTAAGGTACAAGAGAAATTCCTAGTGAGAGGCAACGTTTTCGTTTAAAAACAAATAAGCTTTAGATAATCAAAATGTGTTAGAGAGTGTCAATCTTTTGGTACATTTGGAATTCACATATTAAATCTAATCTTACCTTTCCCAGACAGTGTAAGAGTCAGCGCCAGTCCAACTGGATGTCGCTGCATACTAGTTAAACATTTGACTGCCTATCTGATCTCCACAATGCAGTTATGAAAACCGGCTAAGAGCAAGTTACGTACCGAGATTTGAGTACAAAATTGCAAAATAAACGGCCATATCTTTTGACTGCGTAGACCTAGAGGGTTGATGTTTTCACAGCACAAAGGGACTACAGACTAGAGTATATGGTTTTAATTTAAACTCGATACCTCCACGCGTTTCCAAGATAAAGGGTCTTGACAGACAGACAGACAGACAACAAATAGATACAAAAAGAGGTTCAGCTACCCTACCATGACGTGTTAAAGCAGAACTTATTCCGCTGAGGGAAAGGGACAGAGCTATACAGGGTGTCTAGCACCATCTCTTTCACTCAGTGGAATAAGTTCTGTTTTAAGATGTCATAGTAGGCCTACAGTTTTTTCTTTTTGAGGACCGGAACTTGCTTAAAATAAATATTATGTATTCTTCCAGGATTTTATTTATGACCATGGCACGTTTAGCGCGTCAATGTGTCGTGTTCTCTGAAAAAGACGACAAACACAAAACGGATAAGTTTTGCATGAAGTCTTTTAACGAGGTGCAGTACATTGCCTTAAACAACTTACAATCTCCTGATCTTTTGAGTGAAAATAGTGAGTGAATAAAGAAAATAGGTTTTTTTTTTAAATTTAAACTTTAAGGGGTACCCAAAATGGCGCCGGGCGCCGAGAGACGACTTCCGGCCACCGTAGATGCGGGCCTGTGGGCGGTGAGCAATGGGTAGTTCACCGTCCGTCCGTCGATTGACGACAGGCCGTGTCGACGGCGCGTTCGTGTTTCACGCGTGCCTCAAAGAGAGTCAGCAAAGCAGAGGGGCTTGCCAGAGCCTCCGCCTGCCGGGGTTGCGGGTTGTTCGAAAGAGATACCGCGGCCTCGGAACGTAAAGAGCAAAAGAAGAAACATGGGTGGGTTTTAGTCAGTACAAGTCTGACATGCCCCCCCGCTCCGCCCAGAGCGGGGGAAGTCATTGGATGATTTCCCACCCGAAAAAATAAATAAAAAAGGGGTACCCAAAAAACACTTAATAGTGATAGTAGAAAATAAGTTTACTTCCGCAAGTCGGTGACTTTTGATTAATTTATCGATTTTTTGCCACCGACTTCCGGAATTAAACATGTTTTCCATCGTTTTAGTGTTTTTCTGGAAGTCGGTTTGTTTTTGCATAAATTTTTTTATGTTTGTCATTTCAGTTGTGGTATGACGGTATCTCAGTGCAATTCGTATCGAGTTTTCATTTATTTAAGCATATCATCCACATACAATATAACGACTGTTCGGTTGACGCAGTGGCAGAGCGATCGACTGTTGCGCAATGTGTCGCAGGTTCGATTCGCGCACGGAACAAATATTTGTATAAACTGTAGATAGCTTTTTCGGGTCTGGCTGTTTGTGTACGTGAGTTTAAATATTTGTAAACGCACCCACGATACGGAAAAGATACCTAGTATGGAGAAACATAATTTTTGTTTTTAAAAGTACATATTATAGAAGATATCTCATAAACTACCGAAACAATATAGATAAAATTGATGTAGGATCTCTTAGGGAGTATAATTAATTTTACAAATCGGCCAACAAAAGATCGCGTAACAATCATATAAAAAAAGTCGAACTGAGAAACTGCTCCTTTTTTAGTTGAAGATGGTTAAAAACTCGAGTTTTAACCATTTAATGAAAATATTATGAATGTCTTCGACTAACTGCAACGCCACACCTAATAACGCCAATACTAGCAATATTTCCTAAAAGCCTGATTTATTATTTACATTTTCATGAAACTTAATTTGTGTGAAGCATGTGAGAGTCGAGGAGTGGTACAAAACCTATTATGGTGACCACCATAATAGGTTTTGTACCACGCCTCAAATTTAATAACATATTATTCAAAATTCTTTAAACTGTTTTAGTTGCCCTCTGCGGTCTACTTGGCCACGCTCAGTTTTTCAGGAATTTGTGGCTCAAGAATCTCACTCAGTTCCAAACATCAGAAGGTTGCTTCTTAGATTCGATTACAACTGAAGAAAATGAAAAAAGTCCAATGAGAGAGGGTGATAATGACGAGTGGCTTATTGCAAACCCGAAGATCATGAATGGGCAGTGCAACGGACACTTTACAGCAGTGTCGATAGTGACGTTCTCGAATACTATCAGATATATTATAGAAACTTATTTTTGACACTTAGCACTTACGGTGATACGTCAAGTTGTATGGTAGTAAAACGTAGTGAGGGACAGTTTTGTTTAAAAAAAAAAAACATGGATTTGCTCTGTATAAATTGTCAATACAATGAGAGACTGCTTATTTATAACTTGATGGATCGCAGTGCGTTCGTGTTACTGTTGCTCTAAATGTGTTTTAGATAAAATAAAGTCATAACTGTATGTGGAATGGAGCATTTTAATAAAGTCGGCTACACACATTACGTTTGTAACTGGCTTTGATTAAATTAGTTTAGCCCAAACTCCTTCAAAAAATTGCTAAGTTTTAAGTTTTTATGAAGAGTAGGCACAAAGGGTTACTCTACAAAATTAAAACTTTCCTTCCTCACAAATTCTACCGGATTCTGGAGTCTTATTTGTCAGGACGACTGTTCCAAGTACGAGAAAGTGAAAGCACATCAGGCTTTTACGATATAGCTGCCGGTGTGCCTCAGGGTTCTGTTCTGGGCCCGGTACTGTATACCATATTCACAGCAGACTTACCACAGAGCCCGGGGGTGACGGTGGCTACATTTGCAGACGACACAGCAATACTGAGCTCTAGTAAGGATCCTGCCGCAGCTTCTAGAACATTGCAAAAAGGCTTAGCAGAAATTCAAGATTGGATGCAAAAATGGAGGATCAGAGCCAGCGCATCCAAGTCAGTCCACATAACATTTACTCTTAGGCGAGATACCTGTCCACCAGTTTACCTCTGCGATCAACAGCTGCCGCATCATAACTGCGTTAAGTACCTGGGAATGCACCTGGACCGAAGACTGACTTGGAGAGACCACATTAGAGCCAAGAGAGACTCGCTTAACATTCGATATCGAGGGCTGTACTGGCTACTCGGTAGAAACAGCAAGCTGTCCCTGGACAACAAACTCCTGATCTACGGAGCTGTCCTAAAACCTATATGGTTATATGGCATTCAGCTGTGGGGTTCCACTTGCGACTCCAACATAAAAATCATCCAAAGAGCTGAAGACTCGATACTGAAACAAATAGCAAATACTCCCTGGTTCATAAAGAACTCGGAAATTCATCACCACCTGAAGGTGAATACAGTAAAGGACGAAATAAGAGCTTATGCAAAATCCTGAGCCTGGACTGCCTACAATGAGCTACCAATAACAAAGAGTCAATCCCAGTGGGGAACTGACTCTGCATGCCACTCAATCTGTAACAACACATCTGCTCATAGTCAAAGGACTGATTGCACGATATGGAAATTAAATAAAAAAAAAAAAAATGAAGAGTAGTCTAACTTCCGCCATTGTTATTTATTTTTAAAATGGCGGGCATGCATTAAACTTGTATTAGACAGTTTATCTATAGAAATTATGTCAAACTGCTATTTTTATTCCTTAGACAAAAGATATCTGACTAATAAAAAATTTGCCCTTTATCAGTAACTGTCAATAAACTATTATTGCATGAGACAAAATATTCTGAATCGAATGTGAATAATATTAATTTGATAGCTTACATTTTAGAAACGCAATTCTTAACACGATTTTTCCTCGTACAATGGAATACTAGTTGATGATATCAGCTATTCATTTTAAAAGCATAATGGATGACTGGTTTTTTGTAATAAACTGATGGCGAAAGTCACAGCCGCGGCAGGCCAAACAATTCAGAGTACTTTGAAATTAACTGCTTTACAAACTAGCCGCGGTAAAGACAACGGCCACTTTAGTTATGTTTGAAAAGAAAGTCCAGAAAGAAACATGTACATTACCACTTACAAACAAATAATCATAACCAATATTATAAAACCTTGTCTGTACTATTTTATTTTGTTACTGTTTTACTTGTTTTGTGCGAGTTCCAAATAAAAGTTTTTCTTTCTTTCTTTGTAAAAGCTAAAGTGAGTTTGTTTGTTACGTCTTCACGCCTAAATGGCCAAATCGATTTTGATGAATTTTGGTACAGAGATAGTTGGGACGAAAATAAAGTGAGAAAAGGGGGAGAGAAAGATATTGTTTTTTAGACCATCACACAGGTTAAAGTTAGTGTTAGCCCAAAGGAACTATGCTACGCGGACGAAGTCGCTGGTGGAAGCTAGTATCTTATAAATTTTATCATAGCTCAAATTTGTACGAAGCATAATGAACTCTGGTACTTCTCATGATTTGCAAACAGAGTTACATTTATTGAAAATTAAATGGAGATGTGGTTGTTCAGGTGTTCTGTCTGTTTCCTGCTACCCTACCATGACGTGTTAAAGCAGAACTTATTCCGCTGAGGGAAAGGGACAGAGCTATTCAGGGTGTCTAGCACCATCTCTTTCACTCATTGGAATAAGTTCTGCTTTAAGATGTCATAGTAGGCCTACTGAACCTTGCTATTTAACCATACCGGTTAAACCGAACCTGATAAATGCAACAAGAAAATTGTGTGAAATCGATTTGGAGAAAATTAGTAGTACCTACGTCTTTAATTTCACGTCCATCACGTCATACTAGATAAAAAAGAACCGAAAAAAATTGCATGTTTTCATTACAATTCAGACGTTAAAACCATTTTCTCGGTGTAATAAAAATAGATAAAAAATCTGCGATGAAAGGGTTAAACTGGAAGGCGTCTTTACGTCAATGTAAATTCAACTTTATTTTCGTGATTTTAACGACGATAATTATTTTTAACAAAAATACTTTTGGAAATAAAGAAATTATTCAGAAATTACCAAAACCAACAGATGCAGAGCGTTATTTGAGTGCATTGGAAAAGATTATAGATTTTTTTACGCAGCATAAAAGATACGTGGACCTGAACGCAAGATTCGGATTGTCTCTCATAGATGGTAAGATTTTAAATAATGTTTATTTTTGGTTGTTATTTTCCTACCTTGGGGTAAAAAGAAGTTATAATTTTTATATGAGGGCTGGCCTGCCAAACTATCGCCTATTTTTTGTTTTTTTTTTCCTTCAAAAGAGCAGCTGTACAAAAAACTTATATTCATAAAAGTCAGCCAGCTTTATCTATCTTAGCTTTTATTTATCAGTTTTAATCTGCTGTTTCAGACATTTTGACCGTGTCTTTATTTAAACAAGAAAATTATTGTAAGGGTTTCCCAAATTTCAAACTTGTTTTTTTTTTTCGTAGCGAATTTGAGAACTATTGTGAAACAGAAACAAAGGTCAAAAAAACCGAACATACTTTCTCAAATACAGCCCCGCTTGGAAACAATATTTGTGAAGAACGACGCTTTGGCTGATTATTACCGCTCAATGGTAGAAAATGCAACTCTTACTGAGCATGATATCAAAAGTAAATATATCTTTCTTTAATATGAGGAATCTAAAACGTCGTCCCAACTGTTAAGGATGCGTTCTCGCCGAGCGATGTAAATGGTCAAACAAACACTGCCTGTGCCCGCGCGATGACTTGCGACCTTCAAATAAGACACTACTTATGAAAAGTATTTTTGAACGCATCGTGGGACGACAACGCAGTGTCATCTCAAATAAGACCCTCCTAAGAAATCTATATTCTTGAACGCATTGTGAGACGAAAACGCACTATGTCATAGTACGATTGATAGCCAAATCGATGCCCAAAGGCTTAAGTCAAATGGTACGGTTCAGAGGAGCCTGCCAGGGCAATCGCCTGCCGGGTTTCCGGGTTGTTTGAAAGAGATACCGCGGCCCCAGCACATAAAGTCAGGGTTTTAGTCAGTAAAAGTCTGGCACTTCTTCAAACTCCGCCCAGAGCGGGGGAAGTTATTTAAAGATTTAGCATCCGCAAAAAAAAACTACGTAATCATCATAGAATGAATGTCTTAAGTACCTATGAGGGACCTTATGGTTAGTAGGTATTCAAAGGAGAAAAAAACCGACAATCAATGAGTTAGGAGTTTTTTTTTCTGTTTTCAGTACATTTCCTTTGAGACCAATGAAAAAAGTATTAAAGAAAGAACGATATTAACTGTCTTAATTTGCATAGAAACCCTTCGTCTGAAGAATACTCTTCACAGGTGAAATTCAACGGATACAACCTGTGCTGTGAGGAAGCAAATGCACTGCCTAGACAAAGTGACATTTTGAGAAAATCTTTGCGGTTTGTGATTCAAACTCGTTGTATAATTTTCAGTAGCGTTACAGTTTTACAACTCAACCACATGGCGAAGGCCTCCAGATACGTTCAATGTCAATCTGTCGAATAAAACGAAGATCTATAATTTAGAGAAGTTGGTTGATATTTATGGACACTGGGATCAGTATGTTGATAATGTGAACAATTACGAAAAATACAAACCTACCCCTGAAGATTCAGGTAAACTATGTAACCTACATCATCGTCATCATCCTACTTCCTACTTATAATAAACTAGCTTTTCCCGAGGCTTCGCTCGCGTTAAAATCGGGGTAACACAGTTCCCCTTTACTTATTTGCAGGTACCTGCTAACTGCAGTTTTTGCCCTTGCGCCTTATTGATTTATAACAGCAATGCAAAATTTTCCCTTTTCATCCCTCTTTCTCCCTCATATCTCAATATTGGCGCTAGCTAGTTTAGCTAAACTAGACTGTTATACAATGTGTTTGTTTGTCTAGGCTTACCCCTACTTAACATAACTGATGCATCTCATCACATCCTTTTGAAGATTACAGCCGTCATGGTATTGAATTTCTTAAGATTGATTAATTTTAATTTACCTTAGATAAATGTATATCAGAATTGGGGCTGGTTGATCCTTTAGTCCAGAATGATCACTCTCAGCGGGACTGTCTGTCAACCCCTCACTGCAAAGAAGTGATACTAGAGAACTACGAGTTCGGCTTTGGGTTAAGTCACAGGTATGGTATAAAAAATAATTGTTACAGTTAGATTCATTCTTAATGGCGGCTCGGAAGTATGATGCAAGTGAAGCGTAAGGGCTTTAAAAACTTTGAAAGCTGAAGTTTGAGCTACAGAAAAAAAAAACAAATTAGAATGTATTATACCATGAATATAATTTCTAACGAATATAAAAATATATATTGCTTACAAAAAGGATGTAAATCTTCTAATGTTTATTTGCACTTATAATTCTGAAATTTTGTGAAGAGAGATGTCAGACAAGGAGACCCGCTGTCACCAAAAATATTTAAAGCCGCTCTGGAGAACTTCTGAACAATTAAAGTGGAACAAATTCGAAAAAAAGTGTAGTGTAGGTTTTGCCATGTAGGTATATTACAACGTACACCACCTTAAATTTGTAGTCAATCTCATTCTTTTGCAGAGGACACTACTGCACAGCAAAAACAAACAGGGTTATCAATAAATACGTGCAAGAACACGTAATACGTGGAAGATGAGGTCGTATATGTACAAACATATATATATTTGGAACAGATTATATGTATATATATATATTTGTGAGTGATCTTTCCACTAATGAAGTGAAAAAAAGAGTATTAATACTCGGCACTAGTCTCTCATAAAGAAATAATGAAGCGGTAGACTTAGTGAACTTAGAGAAACAAAATCTGCAGAGAATCTATCTGCGTGCGCAGCAATACGCCCGATGATCCGACACGCCATTAAGTTTGAATTTTGCTATAGACCTTAGAGTAATTAGACCAGGACTGATAATTTCATTCAAAATGCCCTTTAAAGTTGAAGCGGCAGAGATACCGCGGCCCCGGAACGTAAAGGACAATAGAAGGAATATGGGTGGGTCTTAGTCAGTACAAGTCTGACACTCCCCCCCGCTCTGAGCGGGGGAAGTTATTTGATATCGGGTTTAAATCCCCAGGTTTTCCTTTGGTTTTGGTTGCAGTTGCTCTTCGATTGCATTGACAAACTTGCATAAAAATATACCATTATAACGTGCACATAAAATTCGAAATTTAATTCTATTCTTTTTTTTTAGGATTTTGTACATGTTATTTGCTCGTTTCTCACGAAGATGTAATGTGCTTTCCGAAAAAGAGGACAATTACGAGACAGACGATTTTTGTTTAAAGGGTTTCTACGAGACAGAATTCATTGTTTTAAATAGCTACCAACTACCTGACCTTATGTTTGAAATGAGTAAGTAAGTAAAATATGATAACGTGATTTTTATATTACGAATGGAAAGAGGAGGAGGAAGTTTGGGTGTCAAAGGTTGAATAACTACTTGAGTTTTTTAATGTTTTTTAGTGACATTTGAATTTTTTTTGGGATAATTTATTTCAATATTTATTTTTATTTTTAAGGGTTTTCCTTTTATCTATTATTTATCTCGGGAACGCGTGACAGCATCGAGTTGTCTATCTATGGCCTCAAGTCTATGGTCTCTTGGAGTTGTGGAAAAATCACAAGTATCCGCAGTTGAAAAATATGGCATTTTTTTTTAAATATCTAATGATCTTTGTCGCTTAGCGACCATATCGCACATGGCCGTTTATGTTTGAAGTTTGTACGGAACCCTCGATGTGTTGTGTTTTTTTATTAAATATATTATACTAGGTGCGCCCCGCGGCTTCACTTATGTGGTGATAGAATATACAATTTAGCTTTATGTGTTATTCTGACATATTATTGCAAAGTTTCATTAAAATCCATTCAGTAGTTTTTGCGTGAAAGAGTAACAAACATCCATACATCCATCCATCCTCACAAACATTCGTATTTATAATAGATATTAGTAGGATTTAGTCCAAAAAGTAATAAAGTGCATAAAGTTTTAAAGACACATAAAAGAAAGTTTTTTTTAAAAGTGTTTTTGTTTCAGTTGGTTATTGCGCCGTTTTTGGCCACGCCCAGTTTATGCGCAATGATTGGATCCAACGTGGTCTGAAGTTACAAACAGAGTTAGGTTGCTTATCACAGAAGATAAAGCTTGATGATAGGTTCCTAAAGATGGCTGATGAAAGAGAAGAGTGGAAAATTGAGAGGCAGTTGCAGATTATACACGGAAAATGTGACGGACACTTCACTGCATTAGTTGGGGCGGTATTCTCAAGTGCTCTCAGATATATTATAGAGACTTATGCAAAATAAGGCCTTAACCTAACAGGGGCCTCGAATGATAATAATGACAATATTGATATCATTATTGAATATCATTGAATGATTATTCAATGATATTTGAATAATCATTCTAATGCTTAATTAGAATGATTATTTTATTTTTGCAATATATATTAATTGAATTGTATTTTGTATGTTGGTGATTATATATTTTTGTAATAAATAATAATAATGGTTAAAAATTTGATTTTAAACAAAAAAACTAAGTATGGTCGGAATTCTAGTAATAAAGAGTATTGATATACACGTCATTTTGTTGTCATTTATTGTTCCGTACCTTAAGAATGAGGAGGGATGAAGGACATGTGACTAAAAGAGTAATGGATGTGAATGTTGATGGACGGAGAGCGAGAAGAAGGCCAAAGAAAAGATGGATGGATTGTGTAAGGAATGATATGAAGGAGAAAGGAGTAAAGCGGGGTATTCAGTAACAGACATATCCGTAGACACACCTGCGGGCATGTCCGGGCGGGCATCTTTACAAGAGGTTTGTCCTTAAGTCTGTATGTGTGTGTCTATCGCAGACGGTCTGGCAGGCCGACGTTGCAAGCCCGTGCGATCTCATTTTGTCTGCGCGGGCACAGACATGTCCGAACGTGAATGTTTACCGCAAGCCGCCTGTTCACAGACACAGGAGCGACAGCAACCAATGCAGACGTCCGTTTATTATTATTTGACGTGGAGGTTTTTTCAGAATGAGTTTTAACGACAACAAAATTTTCTGGGAAGAGTTTATAGCTATCTACAAAACATATCCATATTTATGGAAGGTAAAAAGCAAGGAGTTTATGAACTCAGTGTTCATAAACTCCTTGCTTTTTACCAATTACGCAATACTGCCTATCAAAATTTAATTGAGAAATCCACTCCGAAACCGATTTAGCATTTGTTAAAAAAAATAGAATTCCTAAGGAACTCATACAGGCGTGAGCTGCGTAAAATACGCCAGTCAACAAGAACTGGTTCATCAGTAGACGAGGTGGTATGAGTTGGTATTTTAATCTGCTCCAGTTCACGTCCGATCAGGAGCAAGCACGAGCTGGTACATCGTCAATAAGCTCACCGCCTAATTCTTTGTCAGACGAATCATTGGTAAATACAAGTAAAAGTACATAATAGTCAATTATATTCTAATTAGTAAAAAATAAAGTGTGTAGGGTAGGTAGGTGGGTGTAGGTGATTCAATAAAACTCAATATTGTACTGGATAGCAGCACCAGTAATTATTGCAACTTTTCGACTTTTCGTAGCCATCTTTAATGTGCACAACTAATCGCCTAGCCGGTCTAAAATAGACTGATGTGTCCGTGTAGTGTATTGAGGCGCCAGACATGCCCGGACAGACTGCCCGAAGGCGTGTCTACGGGCATGTCTGTAAGTGAATGCCCCATGAAAGCCAATGCCATGAAAGTTAGGGGAGGGGTTGTATTTATGCTTTTGCGGTTGCACAACGACACGCTTTGCTTACGCTTTGCTTGGTAGTATAGATGCAAACCTACCTTACTGCTCCTTCAGAGTCAGTAAGGTGGCGAGGTCTTGGGGGAGAGCGCAACAGTCGCGTAGATCCCCAAGGCAAGTCTGGTGGATCCACCTTCACGAGGTTGCCGCCCTGTTATTGGTCTAATTCCCTAAGAAATAGACGCAACAGAAACCACCAGGCGCTTTTCCACTCCTAACCACGACCCTCTGTGACTGAGTGGTTGTGGGCTCAACTGCCACTAAATCCAGCTGGCGATGAGCAGGGGAATCGAGTCACCTGCGCTAGGACCTGCGCAGTTGAGCGCCGTAAGCGGGGATGAAGGAGTCCTGGGGGGTTGAGCCGAGCGGCGCTGGTGTTAATGCGTCCGTAAGGCAACACGCCCTCTTTGGTCCGGATTTCAAGTGAAACGGTGGCCCCACCCAATAGCCAAGGGTGGGGAAATGGCCACTGTGTCCCGTCAGAGGGCCACGGCGAGGTGCGGGGGGTCCGTGGAGGCCATCTTTGGAAGGCCGAAGCGGTGGGTCCCGATCAAGCACCCGATGTCGCACTGTAAGCCAGCCCTGCGCACCTATATCTCTCTGGTAGTCCTAGTGTTCGAGCTGTTTGTAGCGAGACGCTCCCAGGTGCGGGCTCCATGGAGGGTGGGAAGCCAGAGAGATGAATATCTATCACACTTATTATGGATAATAAAAAACCTTTTAACACACCAAACACACACACACCACACACACACACACAACACACACACACACACCACACACACACGCACTACACACACACACATCACAAACACTTACTCACACACTCCTCACACACACACCACAAACACAAACACATACTGGAGCGGAGGCGAAAGCCAATGAAGCTCCCACAGGAGGTGCCGTTGGCACCTTTGTCGCCCCTGGGCGCTCTGCTGCTTTTGCGGCAAGCTCCAGCGCGGGTTCCGGTCCGGCAGTGGCGAAAACCGCTGCCAAGACCAAAACAAAGTCCCGTATTAAACCGAGGAAATCGGCGCTGCCCGGGACCAGTACCATTCCTCGTTCCTTCGCAGGCACACAGCCTACACCGACGGTTAACTCCGAAGGTGGGGCTATTAGCAAACACCCACTTCTGCCTGTGGATCCTCAAGCCGCCCCTCTACCGCCGGCCGTCACTGGCCAGCCGGTGGAGCTCGGTATCACCGGAGACGAGTTTGCGCTCGCCTGGCAGGTGCAGAGGAGTAAGCGCAAGGGCACCAAGGGGAAATCCTCGGAAAGTACCCAGTGCTGCTGCGCTGACCACCCGAGGCAGACCGCCCCAACTTCCTCGGAAGGGGTCGGTAAGAAGAGGACCAGACTGACGAAGAAAGAACGTCGTCAACTGTGGAGAGGTAAGAAATCTTCACAAGTACCCATACAGGCTAACGCCGCGGCTACGATTAAATCGGCCAGCGGTAATGTCAATTTCTCCGCAGGCAAGCGATCGCGGGCCGTGGCTGGCACCAGTCAACCAGGACCTAGCCAACCGCCTGCTGGCGCTGCGGAGGTACAGGGCCAGCACAGGAACCAGCGGCCCGTTCGGATGGATCAGACCGCGGCCAAGCGAGCTCTCAACGAGACCTCATCCCCTCGTGGCGAGCACAAGCGGCCGTGTCTCGATAGATCCAAACGGGTCGCCCACCAAAGCTACGCCCAAGCTGCTAGCACCAACCTCGACGTCGCAGTCACATGCGGCCGCACGGGGCTCATCAGCAGGGAGGTGTCAGAGCAGGTGCTAGCAGCCATACAGAAGCAGATCATTGCCGAATCCTGCTCTCCCAAACCGGATGTCCCCGCACCGAACTTCAGGGCCAAACCTATTTTCGCCGGTGGGGTCCTTAAGCTGTGGTGTGGCACCGAACACACGCTGGCCTGGCTGGGGAAACTCGTTTCCGAGATGCCTCTTCCCGCCAGCACTCCGCTGGTGATCAAGAGGCAGTCGGAGATCCAGCGCCGCGTACGATGTGGCATACTCATCCCCAATGAGTAGGGGATGTTCACAGAGCCGACCAGTATTGGGCGAGCCCTGTGCTACCAAAACTCCTGGGTGGACATCAGGAGGTGGGGTACTGCTGCACGGCGACAAACAGGCCGCGGCATGGTACATTGTGGTTGGCATCCCTGAGGACCAAATTCCGGCCCTGATGAAAGCCGAACGCCGTCTCTCATTTTGCGCAGGGACGGTGTACGTGAAATTCCAGGGCCCGAACGGCAAATTTGCCGACGTCCCTCAGGGTTGGGATCCGGCCACTGAAACCATGGTTGCGAAACCGGAAGAAGAGAAACCTCCGACATCAAACTCCGCGGAGCCACCCGCGGACACTCCTGCAGCAGCAGCGCCGGCCGTCGACTCCGCCGCCAGCGTGGACGCCGTTCTCTCATCGGGAGAAGAGATCGACGACATCATCCTGTCGTCGGTTTCGGACCCCGGGGAGGAGGGCTTCGACGCGGGCGACCTGTTCGCCGGGCTGCGACTAGCAGGTGACGAGGAGGGCGCGACCAGCGATGGCGTCCCTTTCGTCGACCTGTAGGGTTCTGCAGGTTAACCTCCACCACAGTCAGACCGCGACGGCTCAGCTACGGAAGTGGTTGGAGGTTCAACAAACAGCCATCGCTTTGATCCAGGAGCCGTGGATCAGGGGTGGCCGCATACAAGGCCTTTCCAATCTTAGGGGTAAGCTCTTAGCTACTACAGACCACGACCAACCCAGATCGTGTATCTATACTACAGGTAACCTAAAAACACAGCCACTAACAGATTTCTGTTGCAGGGATATCTCTGCAGCTAGGCTGATTATACAGCGTGACGACACAGAGGTGGCAATCGCCCTCGCCTCGGTATATATGCCCGAGGGTGAGGAACCGCCCCCACATGACCTCGCCCGCCTCGTAAGACATTGCGAGTGCACCGGGCTGGAGGTTATCATAGGGGCCGATGCCAACGCCCACCACCCTCTGTGGGGCATGGACACGCAGAATGAAAGGGGTAAGACTCTAGTTGACTATCTGTTTTCAACCAACTTAACCCTACTAAACACAGGCTCTGAACCGACCTTTGTAACCAGGCGTAGCCGCACAATTATAGACCTTACTCTGGCCTCGGAGGGCGCAGCGGCAATCACCACCGGATGGCAGGTCTCCAAAGAGGCCTCCTGCTCGGACCACAGGTGGATCCGTTTCGACATCCAGGTTACTGTAACACCTACACTGCCACGGCGCAACCCGCGCAATACAGACCGTGCCGCATATACGCGCACCCTTGAAAACAAGCTGGCGTCAATCAATGACTGGGTGACTTACGAGAGCACACCGCAGATTGAAGAGCGGGTAAGTCAGCTCACAAAGTCAATGCTAGACAGCTACCAGACTACCTGCCCAGAAACCGTTCCGCCAAACACATCAGGGAAACAACCATGGTGGGGTGCGGAACTGGAGCGCAAGCGCAGCAAGGTAAGACAAGCTCTAAACAGAGCTATGAATACTTGGGCGGACAAGGATTGGGACGCCTACTACGCGGCCAAATCCAGCTACAAAAAATGCATAAGATTCAGGAGCACCACAGGGTGGCGTAAGTACTGTGGTAACATCGAATCTTGTCAACAAGCTAATAGGGTAAGGAAAATACTGGCACAACAAAAAACACCTGGGCCCACTGTTCTCCGAAAACCTGACAATACACTCACCACATCACCAGAAGAGGCGATGCGCGTCCTCATTGAAACTCACTTCCCAGGATGCGCATTTACACAGGTGATTGACTGGACAGAGACAACTCAAACGCCATCAGTAAACGACTGGCATTACGCTGACAAGGTGATAACACTGGAGAAAATCCAGTGGGCGATCCGTTGCTTCCATCCTTTCAAGGCGGCAGGCCCGGACGGCATTTTCCCTGCTCTACTGCAGTGGGGTAGCACATCCGTAGCCAGTAAACTGCTGCCCTTAATGAGAGCGTGCCTTGCCTTCCGATACGTTCCTAAAGGATGGAGGGAAGTGAAGGTTATATTCATCCCTAAGCCAGGTAAGGGTGACTACACAAACGCCAAAGCCCATCGACCAATCAGTCTGTCCTCCTTCCTTCTAAAAACCATGGAGAGGATCTGCGAAAGGGAGCTGAGGGACGGCGTTTTAAAAACTATACCACTCCATGACAACCAGCACGCATACAGCTCGGGTAAGTCTACCGAATCAGCTCTCCACCTAGTGGTCAGCCGAATAGAAGAAGCTATACACCAGAAGGGAACCTGTCTAGGAACCTTCATAGACATCGAAGGAGCCTTCGATAGAACCAACTTTTCCAGCATCCGTAACGCTCTGTCTCGACATGGAGTGGAACAGGTAATGATAGACTGGATCACTAATATGCTAAGTCAAAGAGTGGTGCGCCTGGCAGAAGTACAGGAGATGGCCTTGATAGCCAGAGGCTGTCCTCAAGGAGGGGTACTATCCCCGCTCCTCTGGAACCTGGTGATAAACGACCTTATCACAAAACTTAACGCAAACCACTTCTATACAATCGGGTACGCAGACGACCTCACCATCCTCATTTCAGGGAAGGTAACGGGGACAATCTGCAACCTTACCCAACAGGCCCTACGCATCGTTGAAGGATGGTGCAAGGATTTCGACCTGTCTGTAAACCCTAATAAAACTGAACTAGTCATGTTCACCCAAAAGCGAACACTAGGACCTTACCGCCTACCCAAACTATTCGATACTGAACTCCAATTAGCCAGCGAGGTGAAATACCTAGGCGTCATCCTGGATAGTAAGTTAAACTGGAGCAGTCACTTAGACAATAAACTAAACAGAGCCTGCATCACCTTTTGGCAGTGCAGAGGGATGATAGGTAAGAGGTGGGGGCTGTCTCCCAAAATCATCCTCTGGCTTTACTGCGCGGTAATCCGACCTATGGTCACGTACGGGGCCATGGTATGGTGGCCCCGCACCAGATTGGTGACAGCCTCAGCTAAACTTCAACGTATGCAGAGGCTTGCCTGCACGGCGATCACTGGCTGCATGAGGACTACTCCAACTGCAGCCCTTGAAGCCATGCTAGAACTTCCACCGCTCCACCTGTTCATTCAGCAGGAGGCAACGACGGCGGCGTTACGTCTCAAAACACTTCATCTATGGGGTAAGAAATATACACAGCATACCAAGGTACTGGAGGAGTTCTACAACGAGTTCCCAATAGCCAAAGCTATAAACGATCGGATACCTAAACAATTCGTATTCGATAAGAAATACAAAATCCAGCTCCATGAAGACCACCGTTGCGAAGGGCTATGCCCCGCAGAGGTAAGAATCTTCACAGACGGATCCAAAACAGGTACTGGCACGGGAGCCGGAGTCTTCTCAGAGGACCTCAACATCCACATAGCCGTACCTCTGGGGGTCCACAACACGGTGTTTCAGGCAGAATGCATGGGCATCTCCCTAGCCGCTTCAGCCATCATGGCAAGGAAGGTTGAGGGCCACTCTATACGCATACTTTCGGACAGCATGGCTGTACTGCAAGCACTAAACAGCCAAACAGTCAATTGTGGGCTAATACATGAGTGTCACCAGCGACTAAATAAGGTTGGTAATCTCAACAAAATAACTATCCAATGGATCAAAGGACACAGCGACTCCCGAGGCAACGACGCTGCGGACGAACTTGCTAGAAGGGGATCGAGCATGGTACCAGTGGGCCCCGCACCTATCGTGCCACTACCATTTGGGTACCTACGTACACTGGTAAGGAAACGCACCAAAAAACTACACCACAAACTGTGGCTGGACCACGGTGAGTGCAGGCAGGCCAAGGAAGCTCTTCCTAGCATCGACGGCCGCTTCACTAAACAGGCGCTTCGGATGACAAAACCACAGCTGCGCACAATTACAGCAGCCGTTACTGGCCACGGCTCTTTTAATAAACACCTCTTTGTCATAGGAGTCACAGACAGCCCACTGTGCCGAGCCTGCATGGAGGTAGACGAAACAGCAGCCCACGTGCTTCTGCACTGCCCAGAGGTTGCCCCATACAAGGCAAAGTACTTCGGTAACCCAGGTACTCTTCGCGAGATCGTCAGCAACACCAAGGCGCTGCTGACGTTTCTCGTGGAGCTGGGGTGGATCGAATAATATTCCCACCCATACGCAAAATACGCGCCTTAGACGTGGAGTTGCGGACACCAGCCCGTTATACAATACAATACAAGTGAATGCCCCGCTTAAATGATGCCGTGACGTCTGATAGGGGAGAATGGAAGAAGAAAACGTGTTGCGCCGACACCAAATAGAATGGGACAAGGGCAGGGAAATGATGACCTTAAGAAGAAAAAACGGATCCTTTATTGATTCACTGTTTTGTCCGTCTGTCCGTCTGTGAACGCGTGGAGGTATCGAGTTGAAATTAAAACCATATACTCTAGTCTGTGGTGCCTTGGAACTGTGAATCTTTAAGGTTACGCAGTCAACAGATATGGCCGTTTATGTCGCTAGATTGTACGGAACTTTCAGTGCGCGAGTCTGACTTGCTCAAGACTTTTTTTTTAATATTTCTACTCTACAGTTAGTCCGCTATTTAAATAAGATCATAAAGGAGTTTACTAATGATAGGGAATACAAAAAAATACATAACAGGGCCAATAATATATGGGCGCAGAGCAATGTCATTTCTATGTTAAAATTATATCCAATTTTGTTTATTATTGTTTAGTATACGTAGAAGTTTATTTCGAATTTTCTTGCATCAAACATGCATATAAAAAAGACGTTATTGTTTTTTTTTTGTAAAAAAATAAGGTTTAGTTAACCCTTCTATTGCCACTTCAAATATGCAAAAGTGTGCTCTCGGCACCGGCGACAAGCTACAATTTCATTCTTTTACATTTAGAGTCAGTCTTTTGTTTTGTAGTTGTGACCGTGGCGTGGACACATTTTGCAGGAGAACATGACTGGAGGGCAAATATAGATGATATCTTGGTTTTTTTAATTAAAAATCAACTCTTCATTTTTCGTAATAGAAACAATTTCCAGACGAACGTTATCCGTTTACATTAGAAGTTAATTATTGGAACATTTCACGGTTAAATTCCGATATGAAAGAGTTACAGTTGATAATGTCGTTACGACTGTGTAAATTCATTTCAGTTTTCGTATACTTACTTATTTTATGACGATAACTTTTTATTTCAATTTTGAAGTTGCCAGTGATGGTTATGAGAAGATTATTTAGATTTACCAGCACAAAAGAATTTTGACTGTTTAATAGATGCTTTAGAACTAATAACAAATTGTCCATTTACACATTATTATAGTCGCCCTGACTGCAAAATGGTCACGACGGAAGCTATTTTAAGGCACAAGTGTATAAAAAAAGGGGTGTGTGTACTTATGTACACGCGTTAGAAGTTATACTTCTTTGACGTACTTATAGAAAAATAATTATAGGCTAATATTTGAATTTTGTCAGCATAATCAATATCAGTTCAGCACACAACACTTTCTCGTTCATGTTTACAAACACGATCAAGGAAACAACAACAGAAACAAAACTGACAAAATACAACAACCTCAATGATTTATATTGGTTTAATACTATCTAATTTTTGACATTAAAAAAATATTGATTCAGGATATTGATGAATATTTAATTGAGGTGCCAGGCTGTTTATGGTGACTGTATCCACTTTATGAAGCGTCCACGTGTATAATATTTAAATCTGCATCTGTTATCTGCAATTAGAGTAAAAAATACTTATTACTTACACTTTGTTTAAAGTAAAATAATAAATTGTTTTTTTTTGGTGTTATTATCTTAATACTACGCGCTGCTCAGCACCTGTTGGTCCAACACCATTTCTTGAGGAAGGCTATAGCCTTCCTCAAGAAATGGACTAGGATCCAACACTAAAAGAATTTTTCAATTCCAACCAGTAGTTCCCGAGATTAGCGCGTTCAAACAAACAAACAAACAAACTCTTCAGCTTTATAATATTAGTATAGATAACATAAATGATAAGGTTTTAAATGTACTTATGTAATTTGATATTTAGTCCATTTATTGTTTTCTTTACATAAAATTATATTTTTAAATATTTCTTAAACACATAAGTAATTTGACATTATTATTATACTGTTTGATATCCAAATAAACAGATAAAAAAAATTAAGCAAGTGTTTCTTTCACTGAACTTACCAATAGAACATTTCTTGCATGATATCCTTTGCGACAGTAATATTATTATATATTATCTTTCTTCATTCTCCTTAGGTCTCATCATAGCAAATAATGTGCTATCTATACATTCTGTAACACCGGGTATGTTAGTTTTCTTATAAAACCTAAAATAAATAACATTTAAAATAAGTACTAGTACACCTAAATAATGTAATCAAGAGTTTAACAAAGGTGTAAGGTTTAAAGATATGCAATGTCTGCAAGCAGCCATTTGTGACCGTACAATTTACTTTCACACTGAGCTGATAAAAGATGTAGTTCGGGATGGGTACTGAATTCAATAATTTGGTCACAAAACTTACTTTATAATGCTGTGATATAATAGAAAAGTTACCTGTTATTTTTATTAGTTGTTAAATATAGTGGCATCAGAAGCTGAACCTGGCCAACAGGCTACTAAATTCATATTTCATCATTTTACATCGCACAGCTTATATTAGGGGATCCCTTTCAATATCTAAATTCTCCAGTCTCTGAACGTAAGGAAAGAATTGAATTGTGTTAACAAAAATTAATATAGTAAAACCTAATCCCATCCCCTACTAAATAACACATGGGTGATGAAATAAAATTATTATATGATTTACAAGGTACCAATGAAACAAATAAATACTGCTATAACATACAAAAAACTGATGATTTAGATACTTACACCAACAAAGTCAGTCACTGGTATTAGCATTGTCCATAATGCGTAAAATCGTAGTCATTATGAGTTGGTGAAAAGGATGTATCATGTATACCATGAGTAAAATGCGTAATGAATGGTGTTGTTTTGGTTGTCTCAAATGAAAATTATGCGGTAAGACATACACATACCTGGCTCCTTGGCTTCGACATGTAAACTTTGTACAGATGGCTATCCAGCGGAAAATCTAACTTGGAATTCATTATTATCGAAGATACTAAAATGATCCATCTTCAATTTATTTATATCTTCAGTGATTAGAACCACTTTCTTCAACTGGTTCGGAGTTACTCCAACCCAAAAATCTTTCAAAATCACTTGATTCACTATCTGAACAAGATATTTTACATTTTTGAGAATAGCCGACCGAAATCGAACAGTAAACACATTGAAAACGGCTCGTAACTTTGACAGTTCGTTGACATTTATACTTTTATAAAAACACCAAAATAATATTCATTTATTCACACTGTTTAATTGTACTGTTACGAAACACGTGCTATAAATATAAAAATACTAGAAAGTAGATTTTATACAACTTGAACGTATGTTATCGATTTTCATGCCACCTAGAACTAACTTCACGATCACGATGAATCTACCAGTGTGACCAACTACAAATTAGAGATCCTGCCCAACTTAGGCAAAAAAACTGACAAATCCTGCCAAAATCGAAAGCAGAAAATGCCAATGTAATTTAATAAAACTCCAAAAATTTAAAATAAATAGACACATTATTTTTTGGAGTTTTATTTAAAATAATTGATCTTAAAGTCTAAAACTGAACTGAATTAAATTATACATTCGTATTAACATCGAATTCTTCTTGATCACTTTCTTTATACATCGCTTTTGTCATTTTGTCAACAAAAGTGCCAGAGAGTAAAATAAAGGGCTAAACCTGCCAAAATGCAGGTTCCTGCCACATATGGTCACACTGGATACCACCTAGAACTAACTTCACTGTGTCGCTGTAGTACCAAATCACTCTCATCAATTTTCTCCATCGCCCCAAAAGAAGTATAACTTCAAAAATAGCTTCCGTCGTGGCGGTGGGCGGTGAGCAATGGGTAGTTCACCGTCCGTCCGTCGATTGACGATAGGCCGTGTCGACGGCGCGTTCGTGTTTCACGCGCGCCTCAAAGAGAGTCAGCAAAGCAGAGGGGCTTGCCAGAGCCTCCGCCTGCCGGGGTTGCGGGTTGTTCGAAAGAGATACCGCGGCTCCGGAACGTAAAGGGCAATAGAAGAAACATGGGTGGGTTTTAGTCAGTCTGACATTCCCCCCCAATCCGCCCAGAGCGGGGGAAGTCATAGGATGATTTCCCACCCGAAAAAAAAAAGAAGGCACAAGTGTATGCGCAGGCACAGATGAACTCTCTGTTCCTTGCAGTTCTCTCACTCTTATAGTCCGATGGGACGGTAATCCGACACGACCTTAAAGAGTTCCGTCAAAGATTTGCGGGTTATTTGAAAGAGCTGCGGCTCCTGTTTACAAAGGGCAAAAGAAGGAACAAAGATGGGTTTAAGTCGGTAAAATCTGACACTCCCGCTCCGCCCAGGGCGGGAAAAAGTTATTTGATGACTTCCAATTCGAAAAAAAAGGTTTGTACCTACCTTCACTTAAATATTCTTTCTTAACAGTAACAGTTATTTATAGTAGGATCGGGAGTGAATCATTGGAAGAACTTAAGAAGGGAGGCACCCGCGGCGTAGCTTACTCACAGCTTATCCCCGCTATAATTTACCAAGACCGCAATACATTTTAATAAAAAGAAATAGAAAGAAAGAAAAAACAGTTACTAAAAAGTTGGATGAATTTTATTTCTTTGAAAGGTTAAGTTCTTTTTAATCCGCTGTTATTAGCTTCACTTGTAACTATGTCGATCTACCTTAGAAGTGACATTTGACCCACTTAACGGTTTTCGAATCAGCAGAATTTTTCCCTACATTTTAAGTTTGGATGATTATGCATAATAATCTAAATCATGTGATTCTAATCTCAAAAATATTTAAAAAAATAGGTGTAAGATCTCGTTGCGTACACAAAGATTGCTGGCACGAAAAACAAAATTCAAATAATACATACACGTCAGTCAAATTGATATTAGTGTCGATGCTGCTGTCGCAAACTAAATCCAGTTTATTCCAGTAAAAAAGATAAGTGACACAACTTAACTATATTGTAGTACAGCATTAATGATTGTTTAATCACTTAACTTAGATCAATCTCGCTATTCTGAAATTGATGTTTTACACCAAAAAAATGGTTGTCAAGCTAAATCGGATTACCTTTAATTACGAGTTTAATCCAGTGGTTTATCAGAATCGCCGACATTGACTATGAAATAAAGCTACTTACATAATAAAAATCTATACTTAGGAGTTTTTTTATTTTTTTTATTAAACCTTTCTTCAACATGGTCGTTTAAGCGCCTGACTCTTTATCTCACAAATTTTATTTTTATCGCCTTATAGGTTTTTGCTGCAATTATTTTCTTGTAGGTGTTGAATGTTGTTAGGTTAATAAAATTATTGTTTTTAAAGTTCTGTACCCGAATAATAAAAATGGACCCTACCAAGACTCTGCTGTCCGTCTGTCTGTCCGGCTTTTTCTTTGTCTGATGAAACAATAATAGTTATTCATGAAATAATAGTTAGATGAAATTTTCAGAGATTTCTGTTGCCGCTAAAACCACAAATAAAAAACAGAATCAAGTAAATACTTATCTCTTCACCGTGGCCTCTGGAGGCGATAGTCCTCTTGCGCCTGTACGAGTGGCACGCAGAGGCACTACACCGGGGGTGATCTCCGCTGCCGCGGCAAATCGCCGCTCAACAGACAGACCTCCGGTGCGATCTCATGGTGGCATGGACAGAGCGACTGTCGCAACTCCGTGCAGTGCACGCCACAATAGTAGCGATAAGTTCCCTTTTTGGGGAGTGGCTGAAGGGGCGCCAAGGCGTCCTCACCAACCGCCTGACGGAAGTCCTTGCCGGACGAGGAAGTTTTGGGAGGTTCCTGCACATATGTAATCGGGTAGGAGGAAACGCACGGGTGTCACCGTTGTGACGATCACCCGGAGGACACGGTGGAGCACACAGTGGCGGTCTGCCCAGCTTGGGTGAAGCACCGCCGTGCCCTCATAGAGGCGATCAACGGAAGCGATCTTTCGCGTCCGGTCCTGGTTCAGTCCATGGTCCGGATCGAGAGGGAATGGAAAGCAATCACTTCCTTCTGCGAGGCAATCATGCTAGCGAAGTAGGTGGCAGGGCGTTTGAGGGAGAGAACCTCAATCCAACCGAGCAAGACGCTCAAGGGCGTCTGGCGCCGCGAGTCCACTGGCCTGACCTGACCTGGCCACCGAAGATGCGGGTCTGTGGAAGGTGAGCAATGGGGACAGACCGTGTCGACAACGCGTTAGTGTTCCACGGGTGCCTTTAAAAGATGTCAGCAAAGCAATGGCGCCAGCCAGAGCCACCGCCTGCCGTGGTTGCGGATTGTTCGAAAGAAATACCGCGGCCCCGGAACATTAAGGGCAATAGAAAGAACATGGATGGGTTTTCTCAACAGCAAAACTAAATTTATTTTAAGTATGTAAATCGAAATAATGTTACTGATGCAGTTTTATAAAAATAAACTAAGCAATGGCCATCAAATGCTAAGTTTAGGCCTCTGCCATGTCTCTTTACTTCTTGCGTTTTTGTTTCATGACGGAAAACTGTTATAACCTTCAGTAGTTGTTTAGTTTTTAGGAATAATGTACGTTATTTACAATCTATTACAATCGAATCTGTCGACAACAAAGCAAGTTGCTTAGAAAAATCCGACCACTGCTTAATCATTGTCAAGGCAAAGGAAACTCTATAAGTACCTACGTGGGCAGGGTTTAGAAGAAAATTGTGTGGGACCAATTCGAGGAAAAATAAGCTGTCGTCCGTCTTTATTTTCTCATTCTTATACTAAATAAAAACAATAGCACTGAAGAAAATGCGACCAGTTTTCATTCGAATTCAGGTGTTGAAACATCTTCACGGCTAAATTTTGTGATAAAATCCAAGATGAAAGTGTTTAAGTCGATTATTCCGTTACGCTCTCGTTTACTGATTTCCGTATTAATGTTTCCGTTGATTAATAATATTTTTATGAATAGTGTTGTTGCTGACTATGAATATGTAGAGATTGTTAACCGTGATTTGCCAGCGATATCGGATTTTGATCACTATTTAAGTGCATTGGAAAAAGTGATTGATTTTTGTTTGAAACATAAACATTACGTGGATTTGAACATGCAGTTCGGATTGTTTCTGGTAGACGGTAAGATTGTAAAGCAAATTTAGATATTTACAAGATATTTTGATTGAGTTTTTTGTATTGTTTGTTATTTTACCACACTAGAGTGTAAAACCAATAATATTTTCCCTTTCTGCTTGAAAGTGTAATTGTTTTTACGAAGCATTGTTTTACAAAGTTTTTCAGTCAAGTTTACTTGATATAACGTGGTACGTACCTATGTGATTTTTTTTTACCGTATGTAATGCTATTTTAATTAATATTTTTACAATACGGATTCAGAAGTATGAAACGAATCAGCTAAACTATACCTTAATCAATACGTCATGATAAAAATACAATTATAATATGTATTAAGTAAGTATACTAGTTATGCCTGGTACTTCGTTTATGCGACTTTGTTTTTTATTAATAACTAGATTTTGCCTGCGGCTTCGCTCGCGTTAAATTCGGTAGCGCCTTATTGATTTGTAATGGCTACGCTAAGTTTTCCCGTTTATATATCATATCCCACTCTTTAAAAAAAATAGACTATGTCCGTCTCCTGGTTCCCCATTTCAGCCATTAAAGCGTGAAGAGGTAACAAACAAACAAACAAACTCACTTTCGCTTTTATAATATTAGTAAGGATTGTTGGAGTAATTATCTGCTATTCCATCTTTAGGAGTAATATTAGTAAACTGAATATTGAGGGCTGAAAATGCAATTTAACTCGTTTATATACATTTCATTTTAAAATATTGTTCCTATAATAATGCATTTTGATTTTCCTTAACAGTGAACTTAAAACAAGTTGTGCAACAGAAAAACACGAGAATCCCTATAAAAACACGTTTTCGTTTGGATAATATATTTGTGAAGAACGACGCGCTGGCAGGCTTTTTTCACTTCATGGTGCAAAGAAATCCAAATGTGCCCAAAATTGGGCAGAATATTAAATGTAAGTCACTTTTTCGAACCAATAAAGATGTACAAAACTAGTTTATGCGGGTTTCTTATTGTATGGGAAATCTAGCCAAAGTAAGGCCATGATTTACTAAAGATGTATAGCTTGATATGTCGTCGTGTGTATAAGCAATATAGGTAGGTAAAGAGTGATGGCACTTGACGACAAACTTTTTTAAATTATATGAAATAAATCGTCTTTTGAGTTGCAGTTATGGTCATCAGTATTATGTATATGGTTCATTATAAACGTAATCAATCGCAGATATCTACGAAAAGAAATGGTGTTTAGACAAAAGGTTTTGGAGAGGCTGAAAAATCCCTTTTGTCCTTCTCATGAAAGAGTGATGGATCTGAATGTTGATGGACGGAGAGCGAGAGGAAGGCCAAAGAAAAGATGGATGGATTGTGTAAGGAATGATATGAAGGAGAAAGGAGTAAATGATGCCGTGACGTCTGATAAGGGAGAATGGAAGAAGATAATGTGTTGCGCCGACCCCAAATAGAATGGGACAAGGGCAGGAAAATCATGATTTTGTAGATCAATACGGATGACGACTGGGTTAAAACAAAAAAAAAATATTAGTTAAAGTATCAAAAAAAAAACGATTATATAATTTTTTTCTCAATCAAACAAAAAAACAAACGGGTTAATAATTGCGAGGAGACTCGCACACCAAGGGTTCTATAAAAACTTGCGATATAAACGGCTATATCTTTTTTTGACTGCGTAAACTTGGAAGGTTGATTTTGTCATAGCTTTAGGGACCTTAGACTTAAGTATACGGTTTTAATTTCAAATCAATACCACCACGCGTTCCAGAAATAAAGGGTCTTGACATACGGATCCTACGGATCCTATAGGGGTCCCATTTCTTTCTTTTTATTTACGGGAATATAAAAAACAGACACTAGGTTGTTTATTAAACGACTTCTTTTGTTTTTAGTATCCCGTCTCTTTTACAATACAACTACATGGCTATCGACTTCCGACTCTTTTAATGTAGATCTGCTGAATGGAACGAGTATCTACAATCCAGAACAGTTGAAGGAAATGTATGGCAACTGGGAGGAATATTTCATAAATGTGAATAACTTCGAGAAGCCTTCGCCTGCTGAATCAGGTAAAGTGTACTTTGTTAATGTTCTACTAGTACGAGAAAAACCAAAGAATACCGGAATGTCTATGTCAGCGACACGCAGCGCAGCAGTTATCTGCTCAGTAGACCTACCATGACGTTTTATGATGTTTTATTTTTGATGGTGCTAGACGACCTCTATAGCTCTGTCTCTTTCCCTCAGTGAAATAAGTTCTGCTTTTAAACGTCATGGTAGGGTAGCCGCTGCGCCAATCGGGCCGTTGAATTTAAATACCTCCCCGGTTGGCCCCGGTGCCGTACTATGTAATACGTCAGCATAAAGTTTTAGTTTGTTCCCTTTGAGTTACACCATTTTGTGTTACACTGTTACCCACTGGGAAAAAAATTACCGATTAGTAACACTGTAACTAAAAGCCTCATTTTTTCCATATATATACTCTGTACATAATAAGATTATATTTTGGGAACAAAATGTCTCAAAGAGTTACAGAACTTTATTATTCAATTAAGGATTAAATAAAACCATTGAAATCCAAAATAATTTTAAAAGTGAAACTTTTATTCGTCTGTGTGTTGCATGTCGCGTGACGGTCGGCCGCGGAGTAGGGACGTTTAAATGTCTATAATGTGAAAAAAGTTTATTTTTTACCGTGGTTTCATAAAACCACACAATCCTTTTTTAATAAGTAACCATTTTTTAAGTCACCCAGAAATAGGAGGCCCCCGAAGCTCCGTCGACCTATTAGCGCAGGTGGTAACCAGTTGTAAACATTAGAGATGTATTAATAGTTACTCTTTGGGACATTGTGTTCCCGATAGTAATCCTATTACGTACAGTGTAAGTTGATGGGAAAAAAATGTGGCTTTGAGTTACAGTGTTACTAATCGGTAACTTTTTTCAAAATGGGTAACAGTGAAAATAAAAGGTGTGAAATAACGGGAATAAAAGAAAGTTTTGTAAACTAGTTACCTAGAGTTTTACCGTAAATGAACGTGGAAAAAAATCAGTGGTTTCCCATATTTTGCGTAGAATTACTTTGTGTGAGAAGAGGACTATACCCAACAGTGGTATAGTTATAAGCTGGTATTAACTATTATCTAAATAAATAATAAAAAAAGCCTTATATTTTGTGGAAATAAGAAAACTTAAATAACATTTGTTTTTTTACTAAACTTAACCTATACTTATTATTTCTTGTTTTAATGAATTTAAATATATTTCAAGTTTTAAATAAATTTCTGAACAAAATTGAACAAAATTACATGTCAACATCTAATTAAATAACCCGCCCCTAACCATTCCTGGCGCAAAAGCGCCCATAACACTTGCCGCATTCCCGCGTTGGATGGCAATGGACAACCTTTGCGCCAGAAACCGGCTGGAGCGGGAAGTTTTAAATGTTTTGTTCAGTATCTGGTTTGTTTTCCAGAACCCCTCCTCGGGTGAAGGCCTCCTCCAACGATTTCCATTGTTCCCTATTCAGGGCTTTCTGTATCCAGTCATGGCCAGCCGTCCTGACAATCTCGTAAGCGGCCTTCCTCTGCAGCGCTTGCCCAGGGGGCCGATCCATGACGTTACTCTCCTTTATCCATCTCTGGTCTTGAAGTCGCGCTACATGTCCCGCCCACTGCCATTTATTTTAAGAGACTGGTTTAGTGCGTCAGTAGCTTTTGTTGTTTGTCTGATTTTAGTATGTCTTATTTTTGTATTTTTATTATGTTGAGCATACTGTGATAATTATTATCTAAATATGCCTAATTATTTCAGATGCTTGCATAGCCTTTTTGATGCGTTCTCCTCCTGCACGTATCAATGGAAGATTTCAGCCGAATTGTCTGACCCCCCTTCGCTGCAGACAGTTGGTGCAAGAAGGCAGCGAGTTTGGATACGGGCTAACTCACAGGTACCTCAAGGTCAAATTAAATTCGCCTGCGAAAAAATGGCAACATTATGACGACACGGTTGGCGCAGTGGCTGGGCGATCGACTGCTGTGCTGCGTGTGGCGGGTTTGATCTGGGGACGGAACAAATATTTGTATGGCCTTCAACAAGTTGTTCCGTTTCAGGCTGTTTGTGTATGTGAATTTCAATGTTTGTAAACGCGATAACAAGAGAAATCCGAGTGTGGATCAATTTTTTTTTTAAAAAAAGGTTATCATTCTTTTTTTGTACGTTTTAGGCTTTTATTTCTGATCATCGCTCGATTTTCTCGAAGATGCGCCGTGTTCTCCGAAAAAGAGGACAAATTGAAGATAGATATGTATTGCAAGAAGAGCTTCAACGAGGCGCAGTACATTGCCTCAAACAATTTCTTACTGCCCGACCTCTTGTTTGAACAGGGTAAGTGAATTAGAAAATGTGCCGCATAAAAATAATGCCAGGGTTGTGGGTTTTTCGAAAGAGATACCGCTGCCCCGGAACAAAAAAGACAATAAAATAAACATGGATGGGTTTTAGTGAGTATAAGTCTGACACTCCCTCCCGCTCCGCCCAAAGTGGGGGAAGTTATTTGATGTCCGCAAAAAAAAAAACATAAAAATACAAGGACCTGAAACAGAGAGAGTATCCGAACCTAGTTCGCAGACAGGTTGTTTCCTCCTTCTGTAGCCCCATAGTATGAGCACATGACGTTTTAGTTGATGGATTGAGTCCATCGCATGCACTGTACACTTCCACCAGGAGCTGCGCCTTGAAATCCGGCGTCCTACAAGCTTACACACAAGCCACTAATAAAAAAATGTGGCTTGTCACACAGGTTGATTTTGTAGGTCCATCAAAGATTGCTTTGGACGATCCGCGGATAGTTAACCGTTCCTTACATAAAGCAATCTCACAGTCTAAAGCACGGTTTTTGGTAGTCATTTGTAGATCCCTTCGTTAGTGTAGTTACAATCCCTTAAGCCTGATAACCAGTCTTACCAAGGGCAGATATAAGGGTATGTACTTATCTGCCTTAGCCTTAGGCTATCGTGTTCCTTAGAAACTCGATTGTAGAGTTCAGATAGGCACACGCTTCCATTAAAACATTGATTCTCAGCTGCATTCGGATAGACTGGAACCCGACTCTAACATATTTGGGAACAGAGCAAGTGTTGAAAGGGTATAATACAATACCAGCCCATCTCACTGCAGGGCAAAAGTCTCTTCTCAAACAGAGAAAGCACGAGCATTGATCACCACGCTTTATTGAAACGGGTTGGCAATGCCAGACTCATATGAATATTAGTTTATAAGACCAGGCTTCCCCATCGGTATCACAGATGAACTAGAAAGTATCTACTATGAAATAAAAAAGTCACTTTGATAATTGCTCTTATTTGTAATAAAACTCAAAATTATTATTTTAAAATGTAATTTTCAACTGTTTCAGTTGCTCTCTGTGGTCTCGTAGGCCACGCCCAGTTTATCCGCAAGAACTGGCTGCAATCTCTTCTCCAGTTCCAAACACCAGAAGGCTGCTTCTCAGAGAAGATAGCTTCTGGAAATTTCGATGAGAATAAGATGAAAGATGAGGAAAACGACGAGTGGAAGATTGAGAGGCACTTGGATATCATGAATGGGCAGTGCAACGGTCACTTCACCGCGGTGGCGGCGGCAGCACTCTCAAATGCCCTCAGGTTCCTAATTGAGGATAATTATTAAAATTAAATGACGTGTTACTTTAGCTCTTAGATCCTAAACTCCGTACAATTAATATGTAAAGTGCATACCTACTTCTAAGAATAATAATATAGCTTCTTTGTTTTCGTAATACTGATCACGAAAAAAATACTTATAATACAAATATTAATATTATAATAGGACTATTATTTGATATGTGCAATTGTGCATGCATAAAATAAAATCAAATAAAGACAAATTCATTAATTCTTGACTATTAAGCTACAATCTATACATTTTTTTTCCTGTATCTCTCTTTCCTGATTTGCAGGTATTTTTCGTTGGTAACAAAGGGTGTGTGTACCGAATTTTAGCTTCCTACCTTGAAAACTGCGAAAAGACCCATGTAAAATTTCTGCCCCGCTTTTAATGGGTTGCTCTTTTGCTTTCTTTCCTTGAAAATTGTAAATGCTCCATGCTAAATTCATTTTAGGGAAATGGGGGATTACAAAGAATCCCTCTTTTTCTCCCTTTGCTCTCTTAAAAAAATAGCTATGTCCGTCTCCAGGGTTCCAAATATCTTTTTACTAAAATTCATTGAAATCGGTTTTGCCATTTAGGCGTGAAGACGTAACAAACAAACTCACTTTAGCTTTTATAATATTAGTGAGGATTACAGAGTATACCTATGTACTTAATATGGAATTCCTCAGTAGCAACTACGTCGATGGCAATAGGCTCCCCCGTATTGCAATGGGACACATAACTGGCGAAATGTACGAGCACTATTAGGTACACCTTTGCTTAACCCATCCAGGATTACAGGCGTGATATTTGTATGTAAACAGCTATAAGTTTTTTTTTTACAGTTTGCCCCACACTAAGAATTTCTCCTGTATCGTGGTTTTACAAACATTTAAACTCATACACAAACAGCCAGACCCGAAACAACATTTTTTTCCGTGCGAGAATCGAACCTGCGACACGCAGCGCAGCAGTCAATTGCTCAGCCACTGCGCCAACCGTGCCGTCAAATACTTTATACAAGGACTTTGCAACACTTATTCTCGTTTACCCACTAAAACTACACCAATAAAGCCGAAAGTCTAAATAAAAACTTAGGTAATGTTGTATTCTCAAGACTTGTTTAGTGTTACTGAACGAGGACCAGAGAGAAAAAATAATTCTAGAGTACGTCTGTGCTAACACTTAACGAATGTATTTTAAGCTCTAAGTACTTAGATATACGACACAGTTACAGAATACAACCATAGATGTGGGGACAGCGTGTTCTTGCCCGTCCAACTTCCTCATACTAAGGTCTTGTCTAGAAAGTGACAGCTGTGGTCGACCTCGCCTCATCGCAGGCAGGTAGGAACTATAGACGACCCAACAATGTCGACCAGACGTCGACTACCATGAGCATAGTCCCTTCCGGTCGCTGGAAGGTCTAACTAATCTGTAGGGTTCCCAGCTCTATAAAACATTTTTCGCGAGAAAATTCTAGCACTTGTTTCTTTGCATCAATCGTGCTGTATATTTTATAAAGAAAGCTAGCTATGACCAGCGGTATAAAAAATAAATGTTGGCCGATGCTCAGACCTCCTCAATTTGCACACAAAATTTCATACAAACCGGACCAGCCGTTTCGGAGGAGTTTGGTAACAAACACATAATTTTTTATACTTATAGAACAATAAATTATAAACGCGTCTTTCATTCGTTTTACAGGAAGATTCTTACGTTGATTTTATACGATTGTACTTATTTTGTGAAATAATCTTCGACCTGTAAGCAGGTGAAGTGGCGGTCTGAAGCTATACGGTTATTTAACGATACAACTTATATCAATAGACTAACCATGGAGTTTCTTGCTATATCTTCTCCATAAGAAACTATCAACTTGAACCGTGTACTTTTTCTTGACGTTTAATAAATGTCCATGTTTAGCCAATGCAAATTAAAATTTTCTCATTTTTTTTAAGAAGTGATATAAATTGTATCTTTTCTTGATTTTCTTTCGAGCTACACGATAGCTGACAAATGCTTGCACTGACTGGGCAGGTCCACTCAATCTGTGTGGTGCTTTCTAAAAAAGAGTATTTCAGACGATAATCTGTCTGAACCTTAAAAGAGACTATGACCTCTGTGTTTGTTTCGGCTGTTTCTTCTCAGAGTAGTCGGGTACGACACACCGGCCTCAAATAGTTTTAAAAAAAGACGTGTAAAAGTATTTTTGAAAACCTACTTCCAAAATAAACATTATTTAGCAAATTCTAATTTTAATAAAGATAAACGATTTCCTTGCTACTTAAAGTTTCATTGTGAACAAGTTATTTATAACTACCTAGTTACCTACCCAACGGAAGTGTTATTGTACTTTTCGAATTAACTTCCGGTTACTTAAGAGAACTAGTATTCAATGGTGCAATTAATGCAACCTTCATGGGAACGCCTATGTATGGTTGAGAGCGAGAAATTAATTAGCCTACACAACTGATTCCTTATTATTACACATTCGTCGTAATTAGCCTATCTTTTTCCGAACTATATTGGGGTCAACTTCCAGTTTAGTGGATACCAGTAATTTACGTGGAGTAGCTGTCTATCTCACCTCCAAAATCAAGTTAGTACTGTGATAAATGACTTGTGTATTTATTCGTAATAAATGGTACTATAATGACATTTGAAATATATTTTTAGAAAGGTCATCATTCTTCAACGATAACGATGTAAGGAAAATAACCTGTTTTTTTTTCTTTTCTTAATTTAAAAACGTACAGAATTCGAATGTCATTGCAAACAGCCTGCATGCTTTAAGGGCCTATGCACACCACGTTTTTTAAACGCGCCGTCGACGCGCGATTGTAGCGATACAGACGCGATACGCACGCAAGTCAGACGCAGCCTGTAGACCTTTGCACACCTGTATAAATACAGACGCGCGTGTGTAGCGATACAGACGCGATGCAAACGACGAATAATCCGGCAATCGTGATTTCCACAATATTGGCCGGTTTTGAATTTCAGTTATGAAGTTTTCTGTGTCGAAAGGCTCCATTTTTTTGTTCCAAAGACGTGCGGTGCACCAAATCGCTCGATTGCTACTAGCGTAGATTCACACTTCCCTTTCCCTCGTTGCGTTTGTATCGATACACACGCGCCGGTGCCGCGCGTTTGTATCAATACAAACGACAACAAACTGCTCTGCAGGATAAAAACGCGCCGGCGACGCGCGTTCCCAAAACGCGCGTCGACGGCGCGTTTGGAAAACGTGGTGTGCATAGGCCCTTAGGTTTGATGAAAAGTATTAAAACCTCTATAGTACTGAGTGATAAGGTACCGCTTGGTCAGGCTGGTTGTTAGATTTGCCAAAACTATCTATTAAAGGGTCTTCATATTACGTTTTATTGCCTTTAGAGAAGATAGGCTAATGCGAAACTACGACTTACCTTTTCCGGTTCCTAAAAAAAAAGTTTTGTTGCTGGCTGTATATAAAGACTACCGTTATTCAGAATCCAATCATATTTGACACGCGGACACACATATTCGACAATAACATTTAAAAATATAGTATGATATTTGATGACATCATTATCAGATTAGTATTGGATTGATTCTTTTGACAATACCATTCAGGTTACCAAAAAGACAATGACCATTCTTGGTACCGTTATTTGTTTGCCCTGATTGTTTTTAACTAAATTATAATATTACTCATTTTATTTTCATCTTCTTATATATAAAATTCTTGTGTCACAATTCTCGTTCCGTACGTTACTCCTCCGAAACGGCTCGACCGATTCTTATGATTTGGCAGAGGTGTATCTAATAGTACTTATCTACTTAATCTCTACTATTCATCTACTTATTAATAAACATCCACCCGCAATAACTCCAGTTCATCCGTGATCATGGCGTTTGCAACATCGCCGAAATATCGGAAACTCGAAACAAATAACAAACATGGTTTATAATTTTCAAGTTTTAATAATAATACCTATTTTTGGCTTAATTGCCAATAGCCTCTATCAATACATGAGGAGGCTCTAGTAAGGCAGCTGGATCAAGGGCTTGATACAGAACGCGGTACTCCTAGACACGGCTCGTATTGTTAGGAGATTCCTTTCCCTGCCCTGACCACCGGTAGCTTGGACCCTGTTCCCGATACCGGTGGGCTAATATTATTATGTTTTTAAATGATTCTTTTAAGAAATATTTAAAAATGTAACTTATATGTAAATAAATCAATAAATGAACGAAAATTCCTATATTATATACTACGTGTTTCTCTACCTCTCTCTACATTAAAATATTCATAGAATCAACTAAAAACACTATTCTAAGTCGGCAGCTAACGTGCACTTGGCCGGTTATTTAGTAATAGACCATTACTATGTATACTGCATATTATATACTTGTTTGATCGAATTTGGATAACGTAATTCTAATAATATAGTGATCAACAACATTATCACGAACTGATTTGTATGTGTGAACTGCTGCACCGTTTATTTCACTTTGATACTTTAAGAAAAAAAATATTCAAATGTACCAAGAAAAAATATACCTATTCCGTAAATTGTGGGATATATTTTTGCATATTTCGGAATTTTTAAAATTGACTTTTCCTCCGACTATCTCTGAGGTTAATGAATAAAGTTTTCAGCGCTAATTTTCTTAAATATCGTATTATTATAATAATATTATAATAGCGAAAGTTTGTGATGTATGTAAGTATGTTTGTTGCTCTTTTACGCAAAAACTTTTGAATGGATTTTGATGAAACTTCACAATAATATAGCTTATATATCAGAATAACATAAAGGCTACCTCATAAATATATATTGTATAGTCCATCACCACGCGAGTGAAAACGCTGAGTGCAGCTAGTAGTATATAAAAGTTAAGTGTGCTAATTACAGTACACTTTAAATCTAAAACTGGTCTAGAGCATCTATAAAACAAGTGTTTTGAAAAAATAAATGTATCGGCACAGTGTAAGGATGGCCACAGTAAAAATAAACGCATACAGATATTTGCATAAACGATTGTCAGTCGATAGTCATTCTCATAAATTGTCATATCCTTCATAAATTTCAAACCCAAAAACGTTACATTGGAGTTGTACCATAAATTATAATAACAGAATAGTGCCATACAAGGTCTAATTAGGTGCCGAATTGAAATTCGGACCAGGTTCCTTTGGGACACCACACAAAGTGGTCAGTAACGGTAACAGTCACCCATCGTCATTCACATTCTAATAATCTATTGTAAATGTCTCCTTACTAACAATGTCGGTAAAGTAGAAAGGAGTGTATAATCGTTTTGTAGAAATAAGTACATATTATAAGTACCTAAAGTCGCGTCCTCCGCATAACAATGAAAATTACACTGTTACATGGATATTGTGGCGTTTGAATTAAATTGTTATAGGAGAGTTGTTTGTGAAGGTTTGAGAAATTGTATTGATGTTTTTTTTTTCTAAAATTTTCAAATATAGGAAAGAGGGAGATTAAAACTCTCCCATGTTCTTTTGCCTTTTATGTTCCGGGGCCGCGATATCTCGCGGTAAATACACAATGTTACCTACATTGTTTTTGCTGTAGTTAGTTAAATGAGCTATTCCTCTTCAATCTGGAACTGGGCTGACCTTAAATGACTTTCCATGAAACTTGATGATGTGGCAACGCTAAGCTCGACGCTGTTTTCTTAGAGAATAGCCCTACTGAATATCTTAACCGTAAAAGGGTATAATACTAAAAGCATTACATCCCATCACTCAATATGTCCTCTATGTTCTGTTATGTTATAACATGTTCATCTAATGTCACCCGCACCATGCACTGGAAACAGTATAGTTCAGTCTCGTATTCAAGCAAACCCTTTCATTTTAAGAAGTCAGCTATATTGGATTTATGATGCTTTAAATAAGTGGACTATGCATTGTTATTTAAAAAAAAAGTGTAAGTCAAACTTTCAGCTCAGTTGGAAACCAGATAGTGGGTCAAATTAGTTAGTTATAAAAACAGCTAAAAGTGTGTCCAAAAATATTTTAGTTTTTGGAACGAAGTTCCTTATCGCGCGTTGTGAAAGGGGGCTAGACGGAAAAAAAATCTTACGAAAAGTTGTCACGACACTTTTTGCTATAGTAAGCTATTGTATGTAAGCTGTGCGGCGTCGCATGTTTCTGTCTGTCTGTCTGTCTCTCTCTCTCTTATAGAAAGCAAGCAAGATATTTTCATTTCTATAGGAACTTCGTTCCATCCGGGTGTCCCTTGACACCTCTAAATTTTTTTTTATTAATTTTATGTGGATAGAGTAAGAGGTAATAGAGGCCTTTTGCCAGGAGTGGAACTGAGCAGGCTGAAAACAAAAAAGAATGATCTGTCAAATTCCACATTCCGGAAGGGATTTGAAGATCATTTATTTTTGTTATATGTATGAAAAACTTATTAAAATCCTTGGTAACAGAACGAATTGATAACAATTGCCGTTTTTTTTTAAAATTCTAATCTTGCTTCGGCTTTTGACATATTATAACGGATTTGAATTTAGAATTACAGCATGACATTAAAATAATAATCTGCCCGTTAGCTCAAAGTTCAAGGATATTTATTCTAAAATTAAATCGATTTATTATGCACAATCAAAAGGTTTTCGCAAAACCAGAGACAGCTTATTATTATTCTAATAAGCCAATTCATTTGTTGAGTTCGCATAGTAGTGTCATAAGTCTTCAATTTATATGAATAAACAATATACAAATAAAATCGTATTTAGCGTATGTCTGTAAGAAAGATTAGAGTAAAACATTCTGTACATACCTACTATACAAATTATCATGTATATACTATACAAATTACAGTCTTATAAAAACACTAGCTTTTGCCCGCGGCTTCGCACGCGTTAAATTTGGTATAACACAGTACCTGCTACCTGCAGTATTTCCCCTTTGCGCCTTATTGATTTGTAATAGCAACGCTAAGCTTTCCCGTTTCTTCCTTCTTTCTCCCTCATATCCCACTCTTTTAAAAATAGATTATATCCGTCTCCTGGTTCCCAACTATCTCTGTACCAAAATTCATCAAAATCGGTTTAGCCATTAAAGCGTAAAGAGGTAACAAACAAATTCACTTTCGCTTTTATAATATTAGGAAGGATTTCATAAAGTGTGAAACAAAGGGCCGTCTTATAGCTAAAAACTATCTTTCAAGATAACATTTGGATGAGCAGGAAGAGGGAGGGACAATACTGAAGGTAGTCTGTGGTATACCACTTATATACTTAGAACAATTACAAAGCTATATAAATATTTTACACATTTGTAAGATTCATTTAACAAGAGCAAAGGACTATATAGAATCAAATTTGTTATTTTTGAAATGATTGGATTTCGATGTAATTTTTATTTAGAGAATTTAATACTGAAAACTACTAATACCTTACAAAACGTTTGTCTTGAGTTCAACGCGCATCTCAAACCACTACTTGGATCGGGATTAAATTTGAGATTGCTTATATGTAATTTCAGTGTGAGAAAGAGACAACTATAGAATCTCATTACCCTTGTTTTTTTGGTTTTTAATAATCGAATGACTTCTCCCGGTTTGGGCTAAGCGGAAGGGAATGTTCCTTCTTTTGCCCTTTGTGTTTCGGGGCCGCGGTATCTCTTTTGAATAACCCGCAACCCCAGATCTTTTTCTTACACTGCAATAAGATTGAAACAATCATGCTTATAACTTTATTGTAATCAGATTGCTATTATGGTGGCCGTAGGCATCCGCTTGTAAATGATTTTGGTAAATTTAACGCTTACAATGGGTGAAACCTATTTCACCCATTGCCAAAGTCTGTACAATAAAACTTTTCACCGGGCGAAGTAAGAGGGATTCCCTAGTAAACATGTACCTAATATTATAATATTGTATTACTTGAATGCAAATCGTTATCCGGGATCAAAAGATCGAAGGATCGAAGGCAGGAAGTGTTCTAGTGAATATCGACCATTTGTATCCATTACCATCGTATTTACTTGATGTGTGTGTGATTTGAATGTTCAAGTGAATGAAATATGCCTATGGAAGTATGTAGCCATACTGAAATGTACACTCAGCAAAAGAGACACTTACACAAGGGTGAATAAAATAGTACAACTTCACATTAGTGAACTGCGTGTTTTCCTTTCACCCAAGCTTATTGACGTATTTTTTTATATGACAGATTATAGTCCAATTTTTAAAAAGAAAAAAATGATTTGTGTACCTATTATAGGTAACCAAATTAAGCATTTTGTTAGTTTTTGCTGTGACTGTGCTGATTGCAGGCATGGCTAGTTTGCAATAGCTTTTCTGGCAGTTCTGCGGGTTTTAAAATGTATCTTTCTAGTTGGACTTTGCCAGACTCGAGTTAAAGAAATAAAAACGATAGCGTTAATCTTTCTGGCCTTTTCTCTTATAACTTGCCGTAGAAGCAGCACCTTTTATCCCCTAACAACTTCCACAGTGTCGTTTACTTCTTTTTTGGTTATATCATCCTGATATAATCCACCAGTTATTTCTCTCTTTCGATCATTCGGTCTCTCTCCATCCATCAACAACAATGTTTATTTTTTTGCGTGTTCACATAAACCTTTCGCTGTATGTAAGTACATACTTTTACGACGTTTGACAGTAATGGACTATTGTTACGTAAGTATTCGTACCACGTGAATATTTATACTCAATTGAAATTCTTGGTCACCCCTTTTCGATGAAAATCTATTTAACAAAAGATATCTAAGGAGCGGTACTTGGAAAGTTTAGTAACTACCTACGAATGATCGTAGGTCATGCATAGACTCACATCTACAATACAGTATGTATTCTGAGCATTCTGACTGCCTTAAAGGTATAGTAGTCGCAATTGGAACTGCTGAGAATTTGGTCCTGATTTATGAATACCTATAAATCAGGACCGAATTCTGTGAAAGTCCCAATATCAATTTGCTCGACCTGGTAAATCCAGGTCAAGCAAATTGATATTGGGACTTTCTATATGTGATTTGATTGATCCCAAAAAGAAAATGTTCTTTCCCAGTTATAATATTTGCGAAAAGTGACTTAGTTTGGTATCCATAATGTATGGTTAATGTCGTCGTAAAAGGTTTATTTACACACATAGGAAATATATGGATATTCCTTGGAGCAGAATTGAATGCAATTTCCTCAAGAAAATATAGCATTCGCGATTTTAATCCCGTTTCTCTATTCAAAAATAGAGTGAAAGCGCATTATTGATCTATTTATGGATATATATTTAGGCATTTTGTATTTATAAAAGTATTTATTAATATTTATTGAAAGGTGTAAGTTTATAATAGGTTAAGGCACACACACATATTTTTCTTGTACTGTCTCACACACTATCGTCTACATTTCGTCCTCATTTCTCTAAAAATATCTTAAGAAACTAGCAGTACCTTTGTGCTTAAATTTCCTTGCCTACTGTGTGTACATAAATGACTAAAATAAATAAATACAATAATAAAGCTAGCAAATTCCTCAAACAACTGAAGATGCATCTCCACTAAAACCTGTTTGTAAAAAATAAGGAAGTAAAGATGCGTTTACCAATTACAGCATTCAATTATAACGGCACACATGCACCATGGGAATCCGTTGGCATTTAACTTTGTCGTAGAAAATGCATGTGCTAAGGTCACCGATATAACTTTGTCAGTATTTAAATATTTGTAAATGAAAAATAGTTCTTATGATATAGCATCATTAGTGTAGATACCTTGAGAGGTCTGGGGTTTGCGGGTTGTTCGAAAGAGATACTACGGCCCCAGAACACAAAAGGTAAAAGAAGAAACATGGATGGGTTTTAGTCAGTTAACGTCTGACACTTGCCCCCCACCCCCTTCATAAAAGTATAGAAAAGGAATTACAGAAAGTTTAGCAAATTGTTTTAATAAACTTCTGACTGACGGGGAATTTACTGACACCCTAAAGATTGCAAGCAATAAATCAGGACCTAAGACCGACCCAGGAGGGATACCGCGGCCCCGGAACATAAAGGCCAATAGAAGGAAAATGGGTGGGTTTTAGTCAGTAAAAGTCTGACAATCCCCCCGCTCCAGAGCGGGGGAAGTTATTGGATGATTTCCCTACCGAATAAAAAGACCGAGAAGCTGAATAAAGATCTAACGAGAAAGAAGTGTACAGCAGACTATGTTGAATTCGAGTTAGAGTAGTCTCTGGGTTATTTACCCTTCGTGTTTTCGTGTTGGGACACATTGTTTTATAAAAAAACGGACAAAGTGCGAATAAGACTCATGTATCGAGGGTTCTGTTAAAACTTGAGACATAAGGGTCATATCTTTTGACTACGCGTCTAACGCCCGGTTCCAATAAACAGAAAACGATTCGTTTTGCTTACGGATGGTAGTATTTTAACATAAGTTCTATGAGACGTATGTCAAAATACAACTATCCGTAAGCAAAACGAATCGTTTTTGTTTATTGGAACGCTCGGTAAGAGGGTTGCTTTATTCATAGCTCATGGCACCTCAGACAGGGCACGCCACAATAGTGGCGGTAAGTCCCCTCTTTGAGGAGTGGCTGGAGAGGCGTCATGGCGTCCTCACCTACCGCCTGACGCAGGTCCTCACCGGACACGGAAGTTTCGGGAGGTTCCTGCACATCATCGGGCGGGAGGAAGCGCCCGGGTGTCACCATTGTGACGATCGCCCGGAGGACACGGTGGAGCACACAGTGGCGATCTGCCCTGCCTGGGCGGAGCACCGCCGTGCCCTCGTAGAGGTGATCGGCGGCGGCGATCTCTCGCGTCCGGCCCTGGTTCAGGCCATGGTCCGGAGAGGGAATGGGAAGCGGTCACCACCTTCTGCGAAGCAGTAATGCTAGCAAAGGAGGTGGCCGGGCGTTTGAGGGAGAAAACATCTGCCCAACCCAGCCGCCGCGGGAGACGCCCATGGCGCCGGGCGCCGCGAGACGACTCCCGGACACCGTAGATGCGGGCCTGTGGGCGGTGAGCAATGGGTAGTTCACCGTCCGTCCGTCGATTGACGACAGGCCGTTTCGACGGCGCGTTCGTGTTTCACGCGCGCCTCAAAGAGAGTCAGCAAAGCAGAGGGGCTTGCCAGAGCCTCCACCTGCCGGGGTTGCGGGTTGTTCGAAAGAGATACCGCAGCCTCGGAACGTAAAGGGCATTAGAAGAAACATGGGTGGGTTTTAGTCAGAACAAGTCTGACATGCCCCCCCGCTCCGCCCAGAGCGGGGGAAGTCATTGGATGATTTCCCACCCGACAAAAAAAAATTGGCACCTCAGACGCTTTTAATTTCAACTCGATACCTTCACGCGTTATAGAGATAAAAGGTTTTGACAGACAGACAGAGGGACAAAAAAAATCATCCTACTATCTGAGTTTTTTTCCTTTTTTAGGTAACAAAACCTTAAGAACAATCTTAAAACTTTTAAACACCAATTATTCAATAATTCCAATTATTCATTTTTTCTATAGGGCCATGATAACTTTACATTTAACCAATGACACTACTTGTATCTAAGACCTTAGAAAATTGATTGGACATTATTATTTCAATGTAATAAGTAGTTAAATACCCGAACAGCAAGGCAAATGACATTTTCAAAGTCAATTGAAGGTTGCGTGGCGGAATGGCTGTCAATATAACATTAATTAAATTGATTAAAAAGGAAGTTAATGAGGAAATCCGATTTTTTCTGTGGCAAGAATAAAAACTTAACCTATCTGGTTTTCATTACCCCACACTAGGAAATTCTCCTGTATCGTGGGTGCGTTTACAAACATTTAAACTCACATACATAAACAGCCAGATCCCGAACAACTACCTGTAGGTCATACAATTTGTTCAGTGCGGGGATCGAGCCGGGGATCGAGAAGTCGCCTCTGTTCTTTATGCTTGAAGTGTTGAATAAAAAAATAATTTCTATGGCAATAGTTATAGAGGAAGATCCCGACCGCTAGATGTTACATCATTAAATAGATGCAGTTCTTTTTCTGGAGAAGTTTTTTAAGTAACCTTAAATAGCTGCTTATTTACATATACAATGCATGATTTTCTGATATCTCATTCAATTCATCGGTAAAAGCCTACTACGTCATTTTAATGAACGAAATGAATCTGATTTATGCTGTTACAACAACATTGTAAAACCAAATAATTTTAAAAGAGGAACCATGGAGTTTGCCGATTCTTCTCCATAGGAAACGACCAACCCAAACCGTGCACCTTTTCTCGATGTTTTATAAGTGGCCACGTAGGCAAATGTGAAATAAAAATATTTTGATTTTAATTGATTTTATGATAATGTTTAACGGGTTTAACTATTTGAATCGAGGGACAATTTGAGATCCTGAGATCTGTCGAAGCTACCACGGCTAACTTTTCATAATACCAAATTGTAACCTATAGTAAGGTCCTTCAACAGAAAAGGCTTCAGCTTTTTTTTTAAAAGACGAAGGTCTTGTGTTGATCCTTTGAGGCGGTGTTGTTGACTTCAGCCAAGCGAGCGAGAGTTTGTACCCAACTGTTGGTGCAGTGATTATTACATACCACAAGCTTATTTGATCAACATGGATTATTATTGTGTTAAATTATTTATTTGTTAATTAAGCGAAACTTTTCAACCAATACATACACACTCCTCCTTTGCAGTCTCTCACATTGAGTTACTACTAAATTTAATGTAATTACAATAAAAACTCCTTGATTACACTAAGTAGCGTCTGTCATTCAATAGGTTTAACTAATTAGGATAATTTACATCTAATTGATTGGAAATTATCAGTATATCCTCATTAACATTAATGGTTTCCGATCAATTAGTCTAACACGAGTCGAATCGTGATTGTTTTCATTGTAATGAGCATAAATCTTAATATATAAATGAAAGTCAGTATTGTCACATATGACGCGAGAATAGCTGAACCGATTTTCATGGTATTTGATTTTTTGGATTTGTCTTCGTACCGAATAGCAAAATAACTTTACTAAAAACTCGAAAAAAAAAGTTAACACTTTGACAGTAAGTTGGCGACGCATTTCGGGTTGTTCATTAAGTAGGGTGAGTAGGTAAATAGCTTATATCCTTTCTCATATCATTACCTATCTCCTCGCTCTGTTTCGTCGTGAAGAGGTAACAAACAGAGTTACTTTCGCATTAACATAAAAAAATCTCAATGACGAGAAAATCAAGTGCCTTTCGGCTTCGTCATGTGTTTTTACATTATAACCAAAAAACTGCAAATTATTTCAGGGAACAGACATAGACATGTACCCTACATAGTTTTACAAAGGATAAAAACAATTACATAACAGACAAATAAATTAACACAATATTAATTAGCATACGGTAATATGTTGTAAATGTCACTGAATTTAATTAACTACTACAAATCTGTGTCATCAATTTGATCTGCATTTTTGATAGACATGTTCTGATCCTCTCGCTTTCATTTCTTAAGAGGTTGACATAATGGTGGCTTATGATACTTCTAGAAGAGGTTTATTTATGAACCGTGGAAATATTAAAAATAGGCTGTCTCTGTTCTAGGCAAGGGAGTTAGTATTTTATTCGTTTTTCAGGCTATGCGACTATAATTGTCTATAGAATTTCATATGCTCCGGTTTTTCACCAGTATATTAAGATTAGGAATGCAAACGTTGCATTGTCTATAGGTGTTTTTTCGGGTTCCGTAAAAGGAAAAAACAGATCCCTTATTGGATCACTTAAGTGTCAGTCTATCTGCCTGTCGGTCTGTCTATGTCAAGACCCCGTATCTCAGAAACGCGTGGAGATATCGAGTTGAAATTAAACTCATATACGGAACCCACGGTGTGCGAGTCTGACTCGCTTTTAGCCGTTTTTTTTAATGAGAATTTTTCAAAATGATTTCTCCCGTTCTGGGCGGAGCGGAAGGGAGTATCAGACTTGTACTGACTTAAAACCCATCCATGTTTTTTCTTTTGACCTTTGTCTTCAAACCAACCCACAGGCTTTTGTCCATAGGTCTAGCAATGAGTTTGTATATTGATAAATTGTATGGCTGAATTTAATTAGCTGTGTTATTTAAAAAAACAAACGGAATTGACATAATTAGGTAGATTAATTTCGTATGTAAATGGAAAGATGGCACAATCATATATTTTAATGAAACAATAATAATTAAAATATTTTTGGTTATCGATCTAGTTTTTGGTCGTAAATCTAGTAGGTATTCTAAATTAATGATTTTGTGACGAAATAAAGCAAGGACTGTATTTTTTGGTTTGTATGTACGCTCGATAGATGGCGTTGTGCTGTTCAGAGATCATTAAATATCTGTGGTTTAGATCGTGCTATGTTCGAACGGCCCTGCCGTTTATCAAACGTGTATTCTGTTTCTCAGGTTATTTTAAATGAAAAAGTAAATTTCAGTATTATTGTAAACCTTCTTTTGAAACGATAAATCCAATAAAAAAAATACTATTAAGATAAATAAATAAGTGAATCACTCACTGGCATACTTTAACAGTTTTTGTGGACTTTAGCGAACACTGAAAACGTAGACATGATTGACAGTCTAAACAAAAATAAAATGTAGGTTATGTCAAACTGTAAGTGCAGTTGAATACAAGCATTCTGAAATGTTTAAGAAAAGAATACCTACAAGAAGTTGATTGTAATCTTTAGCGGTAACTACAATTCTTGAACAAGAACACATTAGCCAAATATTTATGGATCTAAGATAGGATAGTCTGATTCCAAAAAAATATCACACAAAATTCAAGGTCCCTTAACTTGCTCCTCACGCAAAGGAAACGTGTTGGTCATTATGAAAACAATAATCGTTTATCGGTACATATCGCCTATTATCGTAAATCTGCCACCTTCACTATTTAGGGGAATATTAATGTGGAAATGCTGTTAGGGTCACCATTAATTCGTTTTTAAAGTGAAACTTTTATTACGTCGTCTCAAACATTTTCGTCTGTGTGTTGCATGTCGCGTGACGGTCGGTTGCGGTGTAGGGACGTCTAAATGTCTATAATGTGAAAACAGTTTTACTTTTACCGTGGTTTCACAAAACCACACAATCCTTTTTTTATTCTTCAGTTGTTCTTTTTTCAAAATGCTTATATATCCGAAGATTTAACAAAAAAAAAATACTTTAATTACAAAGGACATTTCGATACATGTTTCATGAGATAGCGTTTTAAGCAAAAATTGCATGTGTTAGGAGGCTTTGCGCATCCACTTATCGTCTTCTTATGCAATAGAAAGATAGACAGTGTTATCATACATACAATTAAATGTAAAAATATTTAGTGAAAACATTATTAAAACAACTCTGTAAATGAGTGAACGTTTTTTCAAAGGCAAAAAAAAACACCAAAGTCACGCGTAATCGTGTGAAATGTGTGAGTACGTGTGTGTTGTAAAGAGTAAAGCATATTCAGTTCTTATATTTTCTTCTTTACTCAACCTAAAATTTCCTTTTTAACACTTCTTCTTCATCAAATATGCAAGACTCCCAATACTTGTATGAAATTCATCAAAAAGTATGGTGTCCCTAGTGAGTGCACGCATGCGCCTCCCTACTCAATATTCACTACATGCGCAGGAGCGTTGACATCGGCGTGACACAGATTTCTTTGCGATGTCTAGACTTAACTTTGAGTTATTTACTAACCGGTTTATATTAAAATAACTGTTATAATTGACTTCCTTGTACTCGTACAAGAAAATCAATTATAACAGTTCTTTTTTTGTTTCATTTTTGCTCAGGATGAATCTGTACCACGTATATCAGTACCACGTACTTTAATGTCAAGTCAATGTGACATTGAGATCGATATAACTATGCAATATGTTCTAAATGGTTATTTATGGCTGTCAATTGTAGATCTTTGACATTTGTTACATAGATAGTCAATGACCCGAAAGTCTGACACCGAATCTTATTAAGGGGTATTCTGCACTAACTGGGTTGTGGGGGTCAGATAGACAATCGCTCCATATACAATACTGGTATTCAGCTGCATTCGGTTAGACTGGAAGCCGACCCCAACATAGTTGGGAAAAACTAAGCAGATGACGATAATAGGACGCATACACGCATCTCTTGGACACACTGAACAAATATAATGAGTGGTTTACCCTGTTAACGTATTCAATTTATAAAAACTGTTTTAGCTTACAGAATACATCACAACATTACACCACGCTTATTAGGGGCTAGGTAGAAGTGTAGTTTCCAATTTTATTAAATAATAATAATATAAGAGAGCAAGAAAAGTTTCAAGAAACTACGAAATCATCTGTTTTCTCTTTTTCTGACAACAATTTAGGTTACTAGGCGTACTTTTCTTTTGTATGGTATCTTGTAGTTCAACCTATGAGGATCTTGTCTACTTAACCAGTAAACTTAACCTTAACAGTGTAGGTGCCTTTTCTGCGGATTAAAAATCATCAGTTAACTTGAGAGGAGAATTTTGCGGCATTTTGGAGCGGGGGGAGTGTCAGACTGGTATTGACCCTTTATGTTCCGGGGCTGCGGTATCTCTTTCGAACAACCCACAACCCCAGCAGGCGGTGGCCCTGGCAGGCCCCTCTGCGTTGCTGACATCTCTTTGAGTCGCGCGTGGGACATTAATGAGGTGTCTTGGTTTCGAATTCTAAATTCCAGACCTATGACTATGCAGTTCGACGGTCCTACCACTACCACTATACTTACTAGGTAAAAAATTGTTAATGTATGACTGTTTTACACCTAAACAAAATTACGTAACATCCATTACCTAACATCTATCTTATCCCACACCAAAACACCTTTATTGGCGCGATGACTAACGGAATCCTTGAGTATCGGATGCAACTCCTGCATACATTACACATTACACTCACATTATCTTTGGTGTTGCGCAGACGCGACGCCATTGTTGTTGAACAATGAGCGAACACCCACAGGCACTTTCTGATATATGTGTGCAAGGGCATTGAGGATATCATATTGAAATTAAATAAAAAGTGTTTGCAGATAGAAAAGTTTCTAAGCGTTTGGTTGTAGCGTGACTCGTTACCTCCATGCGTTCCCGAGATAAAGGGTCTTGATAAACAGACAGACAGACGGACACTAAAAATATCCTATAAGGGATCCGTTTTTTTCCTTTTGAGGTACTTTACTTACGGTCTTTATTTTAGGCATTTTTTCCGTTTTTTGGCTTTACCCATTCTTTACAGATAAATATTAATACAAGGCCATTTAAAACATTCCTGAAAAACGTAGTACGGACTCATTCACAAAGATTGTGACAGAATGATGATGCAAGAAGGATATCCGCAATCCTTCGTAAATCGAATATAAAAAAACGCATTGAGGCTCTCGACCGAACCTTGAGTGTGATAATTAGTTTTGAAAATAACAAGAACTTGATCAACTTTTTGACTCATAAAAGCACTCCTTGAGAATTTGATCAGTCACAGACAAAATCTTACTAAAAAACATAAACGGACAACGTGCAAAAGGTACGTTTAAAGTTCATAGAATTGTTGTTTGCAAAATGCTGTTAAAAGCAAATTTGCCTAAACCGGTCTCCACTGACTTAAGATGCTCCAGTCTTCAGATTTGACATACCAGCCTCCTTTTAGGATACCAAGAACGGGTGTTAAGGAACTGATTTATCAATAGCTACATAGCTGTGCTGCGCGGTTTGTTATATCCGCGTTTTGTGTTACTGCCCCGCTCCCGTGGTTTACCTATGTTATTCAGTAATAATGTGGCTTTTTAATGATAAAATATTTTTTCAAATCGGTTGAGTAGTTTTTGGGTTAAATCGTAGCAAAGAAACAAACAACTTTTACGTGTTCAAAATGTTATTAATTTAGAAAACGGTACTTTAAATTTTTTTGTATTCGATTTTTTTAAATTCGAATGTGATATAACGAATGAAATATACATATATAAAAAAAATATGGTTGGAGAGGGAGGAGAAGGCGGAGGAAATTGGAATGGATGGTTTGTGTGAGGAAAGAAATGAAAGAAAAAGCAGTAAATGAAAGCATACGGTTAACAAAGGAGAAAGAAAGAAAAAAACGTATAGCACGGACCACAATAAACATAGGACAAGGGCAGAAAGATGATGATGATACCTGGGAAAAGAAAACATGTCAACATCAAATGAACAAAGAGGTCAAAACATTCTGAACCTTATACAATTATTCAGCCAAGAATGTCAATCAACTCATAACCATAATGCAGCAAGTCATTGCATGTTTCGTCTAGCATCCATCGGTATGCGCAGTATGGTAACACTGCAAAATTAATCTGCGCAATGTTGGCGGCCTTGACGAGATGACGTCATCAGGAAGCCTGACCAGCGCCTATCACGAACTGGTTCAAGAATCTGAAGTACAGTCAGGGAAAACGTTTGTTTGGTTTCGATTTTAGGGATTCGTACCAAAAAAGGAAACCTTATAGGACCACTCCGTTGTCTGTCTGTGAATACCCTTTATCTTAGGAACGTGTTGCGGTATCAAGTTGAATTTATTTATAATAATAACTTTATACTCAAGTCTGTAGTCCCTTAGAGCTGTGAAAAATCAACCCTATATCTAAAAAAAAATGCTCGTGTCGCGGTGTTTCATACCAAACTCCTCTGAAACCACGTGCACTGGACCGATTTGTATAAAATTTTGTGTGCATATCGAGTGGGTCTGAGAATCAGCCTCCATCTATTTTTACATCTAAGTGATACGGGCCTGAGCAGCGGGTACAGATAATAAACCTACATTCCTGGTAGGTACCTACTATAGAGGCCTTAACCTTTGTGGTCATTTAGGAATTAACTCTGGCACATTGAAGAAATAAACAATTATATTCAAAATATAATGAACAAAGAAGAGACCGCGTCTATCAGTATGTCAATGTAAAAGTATGATTTCTCTATAAATATGATTATGTTTTAGTTCATCGTATCAACGCCTTTTCAAATATAAAATCACCATAACATATAAACAACCCTTATAGTACCACAACAGAACTAATAAACTCACAAATTCTATATACTTAACTAAAACATGTTTGCTTTGCCAATATAACGATCTATTGCAAAATCCCACAAGCTTTCGTGAATACAAATTAAAACTTTTACTTCTGACATTTCGCATGTAGTACTTACTAAGACTGAGTATTTATGACTAATAAACAAATACTTAAGTATATTTGTTCATACCGAGCGGAAGATGGCTAATTGCAGCACCAGAAACTCCATTACAAATGTCATGCTAAACCTAAATACCTCTGAGCGGAATCATTTTGCTGTTGTCAACTTGAAACTTACTGTCAAAGACTAAATAAACTAAATGATACACCGTATATGACTTGTAGTCTCTGTTTTGTTTCTGTCATTCTGGCATGAATTGATAATCTAAATCTGTAAAGAAATTTTATTGTTTCTATATTTTTTAAATACTGTGATTACTTGCTAAATATTCTCCAGCGTTTGATAGTTTATTACCAGTTTACACATGTTATTGGAAAATTGTGGTATATCTCGTCCACAAAAGCCATTAATGAAGAGTTAAAGTTGATAAACCGTATTAAGACAATTATTTTTTTAAACCCTTCGAACTAATAAAAAAGGATTAATTATTTTACAAAAGAAAAGCCAAAAATACTGGCCGCGTTAGTAATGCGTCGAGATTGAAAAAAAAACAAAATGAAAGATATAATATTGTTCAGTTGTTTTAATAAAATTAATAAAAAAAACTTAGTTCTTTTTTCAAATCAAGCATTCAAAACGTCTTCTGAAAATTTAATTTTACGAATTATTGCATGAGAATAATAAGTTTTAATATATTCTCGGAAATCGCACTCAATAGTATAGCTACCGCATTAGCTCTTCAAATCAGTTCTCGTAACGAACGCTAACAAACAAAACATTATGAGAAGAGTCTCAAAACAACATGTCGGGTCTGCCTGGTGACATTAATCTGCGATGCCCCCTCTTCAAATGACGCAACTGTCGGCACGGGCACGCGTTGCGTAAAAGCCTTTTTAGCATGCCGTCTGTGAAGCTTTCTCGCCAAACATCAGATTCGAAGACGCACCCGACAGCTTTGTTTTACTTCACGTAGAAAAGAACAAAGTAGCCCATGGAGGGCGTGAAATTGACACAAAATCTTTGTCAAGGGGTGACGAATGTGAACGACGTAACCCAGTCGCTTGGTAACAGTTGTGGCTGCTGTTTTTTTGAAAATGGAATATTTTTTCTTTTTGACAGTTGGGCTTTAGCGGCCAGTATCTAGAGTAGTTATTTTTCGAATCATTTTGATTAGATCACATTGTATTGGCGTATTTATCATTTCCTAACTTTCTGAAGTCATTATTGACCAAAATAGCATATAATTTAGTATTACTCATGGTTGTGGAATGCCTGAGCTTCATTAGATTGATTATAAGCGCACCTATTTAATATAAGTCAAGGTTCATTTATGTAATCAGGTCAGTTTCGCCTGAGGCAAGTGTGAATTGCTTGATATTTTAAGAGGTGCTCTTAAAACGTCGATGTTTCGATAGAAAAATGATTTAAGACTGGTCCTCCGATTGACATTTACTTTGGTTACAAATTAATTTTGGAACAGCTTTGACATATTATGTGTCATGTTTAATTTATTTCTGGGATATTATGGGTACCTAGTTGTTAAGATACCTAATTACAGTAAAATTAAAATTAACGTATAAAAAAAAAGAACTTCCGAACACATTTTGCAAGAACAGTTTTAAAATCCATAGTCTAAAATTAACAGACTTTCAATGAGTCACTAAACAATTCAATGACTGTCTATCATCTTTATCTATGGCCATTATTTTAGTTTCAAACCGCAAGACATGAACGGTAAAATACGGTACTGTTCGTATCACCGAATGATCGGTAATGTCGCCACGTCTGCGACTGAGTAAAGTGGGCATGCTCCAACTTGTATTATGTAAAAGAAATGTTGAATTACGAGGACACAGCTCACGTTCGAGATCTGTCAAACGGTCGGCGACCTCTTGTTATTTCGCGAGCTACTGCTGTTTAGAAATTGCGACTTTTATTGTAGCATTATGATTTTCTATGAATATAGTTTCAAATTTATAAATATGCCTAAAAAAAACACATGAAGCGGTTTAACCCGTTGCTTAGTTCCTCAGTATTCTAGCGTGATGTTACATAGCCTATGCTTAGGTATGCTACTCAAATTATAATGGTAAAAAAAAATTGGGAAACGGTCCCGTAGTTTTTGAGTTAATTCGTTACAAACATACAAATCTTTAATAATAGTGTAGAAGTGTTCGGGGGGGGGGGGGGGGTTGTCATACTTGTAGTGAATAAAACCCGTCAATTGTTCCTTCTACTGCCCTTTCCGTTCCGGGTCCACCGTATCTCTTTCGAACAACTCGCAACCCCAGCAGGCGGTGATCCTGGTAGGCCGCTCTGAAGAGTACACTCTTACCCAAACACTTGCCTCAGTTTATAAAAAAATAGGACTCTCTTCAATACTCGTTTTGAGGAATTATCCATCCAATTCCCCTAGCTAGATAACTCTCTTGTCACCCAACATCAGACTAGTTTAATTTAAATGAATACTACAAATAAAAGCAACAAAGCATGCATCATTGCGTACTTATATTTTTAATTTTGCAATTCAACGAACAAAGACATAAAAAATCAATAAGATGTCTTTTATCATTGTTTACGCGAGCATTCGTAAGCCGTTGCTATTTTTATCATGTAATTTACCTAAGCATTACAAACGCATCGTATGCGGAACTAGCAGTTATAATACATAAGAGAACAAAATACCTTGTCATGATACCGTGCGCTTGCGCATGTTAGTGCCAGCTTTGGTACAAAGCCGCGTTTATCTTACATCGAAGCCTTCCTTAGTGCTTATTTAAGTGCCGTCTCCAGTGTGCATTTGAAGCTGCGTTTAGACAGAGTTTCGCCTTGGAAAGTTTTCAGACAGAAATAATAAAACTTTCTCGATGTTGTTCCTATTTCCCTCTGTTATGTTTTTGCTACAGAATACTACCGCATTACCGCACACCTATATTTTCGGCGAGGTACATTTGTACAAGGGGTAATAAAAAAAAAACAAAACTTCACGAGAAAGGGTTCACACTCGTGGGGGTAAAGTTAGGTATTCTATAATTGAAGTACCTATAATTTCCTTAGCTTGCCTGAAGTTCCTGTTATTTATGTAGAGGCTTGCATGCGTTGCTTTATTATTTTAGACAACAATAATTGTGGTTACTAGTAACACTAGTTAGATCAACCGTTCCTCTTTAATCTGGAACACTACCGCGTGAAACTGTTGTAGGTTTTACTCTGAATATCTTTGTCAAGGACATCACTAAACACGTGGTCTTGTCATTCGATGTTACCTGCAGCGAAAACATTATGTATAGATGAAACATAATTGTCGTGAGCTGATAGTTAACTGAACTGCTCGGTTGGGCTCGCGGTTCCAAGCGGTCCGGTCCGGCCGAGTCGGATTGCTGTCCCATCGGACTATGAGAGTAAGGGAACAGAGAGTGCACCTGTGCCTGCGCACAATAATATCTCCCGTGCCGATGGCTAATCTCTGCTGAGATTGGCAGCCATGACTGAAAGCGGTCAGGATAATATATTCGTGATAATAGGTCCTTAATTCCGTCCTCGCCGACAAAGCCCGTCGCGACGTCCCAGTTCCTACCCAAGCCCGTGCTGAGCCAGTAAGTTCAAACCAGTCCCCAAATAATACCACTCAGATCCAGCCTATCCTTTTGCTGTCCTTCCCCAGCGATGCCCTAACCCGAGGCTTCCCACTGAGGGTGCCTGTAGCGTGAAGTTGCTCGGTTTGTAAGATTGTGCCATGGCTGGAGGCCTTAATTTCAAGGCATCCAGACAGGTTAAACTGCGAGATGTCCTTCACAAAAAATAGATCCTCCTTCGCCACCCAGCTTTATTTCGTACCGTCCACGTCACGTAGAGTATAAAACAAAAATCAATACTTTCGTGGGGTTTCCGTGGGCGAGATACTATCGCTTGACGCTTCTCCACTGAATACTAATACTATACTCATCTGTAGGTATGGCTCCCAATACAATGGGCCAACGGGTTGCATAACAAATCTATCTTGTAACAACTTGTTTGAATTTGAAACGACTCGCTGATTATTCAATTTGGAGGAAAATCACTGAATGTCCCGCTTTTGATGGGTTCATCGGTTTCTTGTTTGCCGTTGTCGAAGTTGTGTGTTTACGTTACATCGAATTGTGCGTCATGTTGGTTGTCGAAGATACACGTACATACAGCAAGCAAAAGAGATAAGTTTTGTCAGAAATAGTTGGTTTTTTCTAAAACCCATAGACGATTATTTACTAAATGAGCTGTTTATTTTCTATCAAAAAACATTGAATTGTAAGTAGTTGGTTTGGGTTGTAGTAGCCAGGTTACAAAACTCTATTGTTGAATGTACTGAGTACTCTGAAGGGTACTAATGTGGTATCATTCGATTTCATTCTATCTCGTCGTTTTATCCATGTTTCCAAAATAAAAGGCTACCGACCACGAAAACAGGTGTTATTGGCTGAATAGCACAATAAAGAAGTATATTGACTGACTAAATAAAAAATGTGGTTAGAAGGCTGATTCTCACCACTTTTTTTTATTTAGCTTTTATATAAGCTTGCTTTTGACCTTAACTCGCCTGTAGTGTAGCGATGATGAGGCCTTTTTTTGCGGATGGTAAATCATCAAATAACTTCCCCCCGCTCTGGGCGGGGAGTCGTTTGTTTGTTTGTTACATCTTCACGACTAAACCGATTTTGATAAATTTTGGTCTGACCCTGACCTTGGACACGGTGACAGGTTATTTTTTTTTTTACAAAAAATCGAGATATGAGGGAGAAAGAGGGAAGAAAAGGGAATACTAAGCATTGCTATTACAATAAACGAGGAGCAAGGGCAAAAACTACCGGTAGCAGGTAAATGAGGAAAGGGGAACTGTGTTACCTCGAATTTAATGCGAGCGAAACCGCGCTAAATTCGAAAGCTAGTAGTGTTATAAAGTTTAGAGCCGTAATGGTTAAAGTGACAGCTTACCGTCACTGATAACATTATGATATTAGTATAGAAGTAAAGATATAGACGACCTAAATATCATATCGATATAGGTCCTAATTCAATTAACCTGAATCATGTCTGTAAGGAGCGCTCAAACCCTGTCCACTTTTAAAATTCTGGTCAAAAAGCACTACCTCTCTCCGTAAACAACAATATTAAATATTTCTCTGCTCTTCATGATTGTTATTTTATATGTATTTGTTTTTGTGTAAAAAAAATTAAATTAATTATAAAATGTTAAGCCACAGACTACCTACAGTACTGTTTCTCCTCTTTTTAAATCCATCCAAAGGTTGTCTTGAAAAGATCGCTTTTAGCGATAAGACCGCCCATTGTGTCACCCTATTTATAAGTTTGTCTAGTGTTAATTTTGTCACTTGTATTGTGTACATAATAGAGAATATTCTATCTAACTATCTATCATGAGACTTTGGTTTAAAACCGGCGTAGAAATTGTATAATTATATGTGTCACACGCACGTTTAACAACACGTGAAGATGCTATTTATATAACAAATACAAGTTTTTTTTTCTATCACTACGCTGTATTTAACTTACTGCGCGACTAGAATAAAATTAATAAAAATATATTCGAAATATGTGGTCCAACAAGCTGGCAACACAGTCGGATGTTTACTGACACCTGTGAACTTGTTACATCTGCAACATCAAAATCTTGATATTTATGCAATGCATCCCAGTTGCAAAATATTACAGAAACACTTTCATCATGTTATTTGAAACATGTATTTATTTGTGTAAATTGATAAACGGCCTTGTTTATATGTTTGTACTAAATTCTGAAACTTTATTGAGTTACTAGTTGGCGCCCGCGGGTTCACCCGCTTGATTATCGAGACATATCGTGTCAAATTTCATCAAGATTCGTTCACCCTCACAAACATTCACATTTATAATATTATAAATTAGGAAGTAGGATTTATTTATGCACACAAAACATAATTGACAGGACATTACATTAAGACAGAAGAGGACTAAAGTACTCGTAGAGAAGAGCTTGTGGAGGAACTTTAGGTTAAGCCGCGTTAACCTAAGTAGGTTTGCGTAAAGGTTTCACCGCCACATACTAAAGTTTCTTTGTACCTTTGAAAATACGTAAGGTTGTTGATCTATCATTCGTAGACTTCGAAGGGCCTGTTGGTCCAGTGGTTAGTGGCCCTGACTGCGGAGCCGGAGGTCGTGGGTTCGATTCCCACCCAGGACAAACTTTGTGTGATGAGCATGATTGTTTGTTCTGTGTCTGGGTGTGATTTATCTATAATATGTATGTATTTATAAATAATATAAGTATGTATATCAGTTGTCTGGTTACCATAACACAAGGTCTGCTTAGCTTAGGATCAGATAGCCGTGTGTGAGTTGTCCCAAGATATTTATTTATATCATTTGTAGATCATTTCTAGATCTTTGACAGTCGTTACAGTTAGTCAGTGGGTCGACAGTCTGACAAACCAGACTTCCTAAGGTTGTCGTTTTACCCAGTACTAACTGTTTGTGGAGGCCAGACAGACAGTTCATCCACGTAAAATACTGGCATTCAACTGCAACCGGTTTGACTGGAAGCTGACCCCAACATAGCTGGGAAAAGGCTAGCGGATTTAGATGAGAAGTTTACAGTTTACGATGATTAAAAAAATTATTCTTAAAAATTTACCCAAAATTGTACTGGAAAACTTTTCAATGTTCTTTGCCCTTGTTTACTTCACCCAATTATGATTAGTGATAATCAGATTTCAGGAACTGCAGTGCTCTATGAGGTATGTTCATCTAGAAGTGATCTGTGATATAGACATCCAATCACATAAAGCACGAATTTATTAACACGGTCTTAGGTCGCATTACGCCACTTCTGCCTCAATAATCTATTAAAGATAGAGCTGAAATATTAATAACGCACTCAAAACCTAATACGAATAACTTATTGCCACATTTAATTACTCAACTCTTAAACCGAACGTCAAATTATAGCTTTTCAAATATAACATAAAAGTCATAGACTACAGAAACGTATAATTATAATAAATCATTCGATGCGCAACTCTAAGCATGCACCATGAACCTAAGAACGGACGGAACATAAGTCTAGCAATCGCACCTTTCTCTGTTCAAGTTGACTGACATTTCGCACATTCGCTCGAGAACCGTCGGACGCGATCCGAAACGCACCGAGAATATTCACGAGTTCTTTATTCAAATCCATGAGACGAGAAAGTGATTTATCAACAAACTTCAATGCATTTTACGTGAAATAATGTCGCATATCCTGTTTTTTATTTATCTTCGAATAGGCTTTTGTTTCATCACCGATGACATAACTTTGGCACTTACGTGTGTGTTATGTGCTTGCAAATTTCTTTTTATTAAGGTATGCAGCGGGTAATATGGCGGGTTTCCAGTTTTGTTTATTATTACTTGAACCAGTGCGTACTTCACTTTTTAATGGACGATACAAAAACATAAAATAGTCCATTTTCGCGGCAAAATAATGACACATAAATGAGCTTTAAAACGCGCCAACATTATACAGAAGTTACCGATTAAAACGGCTGAATCACATCTATGACTCACAATTACCAATTTAGTATACAAATTACTCCTACGGAGTCCATAGGAATGCTTTGCTGTAGTATTTGCCAACAGCCTTCTGGATAGATTCCAAACTGACATAAGATTGATGGCAGTTTTATAGCAAACGGAGGCGAAGTCATGAGCGATTCAACTTATAGTTGTGCTTCAATTCACATTCAAGGGATGAATCTGGAATTTAAATGATAGGAATTCTAGATAAAGAGAAAAAGCTCGACTTAAAGTTATGTAACACAAACTATGCTTTCTAAAAAATCACCTTATCGCATCGTATGATTATCTAAGATTTAAAAGAATTTTTCCCTCAGGCCAAAAATCCGGGGTTGCGGTGAGAAAAAGAGATACAGTGGTTCCGGAACATAAAGAGCAAAAGAAAGAAGATGGGTAGGTTTTAGTCAATAAACAAACGATCTTAATAATAATAATTTATTGAAAACAAGCCCTTAAAATATGCTAAATGTCTAGCTGTGGTTAAAAATGATTGAAGGCGTACAAAACATAAAACCCTGCCTCCTAAACTGGGAAAACCTGTGACTTAGGAGACCGTGTTCTACTGCCACTTGGTTACTATAAACCCTTATATAAATTAAAATTAATCTAATGGTAAGAAGTTGAAAAATTTTCACCCTGTTCACCCATATGCACCTGTTGAGAATATCCGTATAATTGCTTTCAAAGCAGAATAATTCAATTGAAGTTTTTGTACTGGCAACTTCAAAAAGAGAATTCAGAACACAACGAGCTCAACTTTGTTTTTAATTAAAATATAACACAAATGTTCTAAAAAACCAGCCAGCTATCCTATCTATAATTACCGTCAAACAAGCACTTGATACTTAATTATTTTTTAGCGTTTTATAGTATTATTTCACGCTATACGAACCATACAACGTTTTGGCAGTAAACAGTGGTTTTGTTCTTTCATTAGAAAGTCTCTATTAGTACGGTCTTGTCAATTAATTAAGATAATTATGACTGATATCGTTGTCCGTTTTGCAAGGGTGTTGCAAAGGTTCTACAGCCATAGTGAGCTTTGGCTTATGTCCCGTTCCAATAAACAAAAACGACTCGTTTTGCTTACGGATAGTTGTATTTTGACATAAGTTCTATGAGACTTTAAATGTCAAAATACAACTATCCGTAAGCATCAAGTGATCTATACCATAGTGAGCAGTAGCTTCATCTTATTAGGATTCTGCACTTCGGAAGGAAAAAGGAACCTTCATAAGATCATTTCGTTGTCCATCTGTCCGTGAAGACCCTTTTTCTCTGGAACTCGTAGAGGTGTGAAATTATTACCAAACTAGCTTCCGTCCGCGACTTCGTCCGCGTGGCATAGTTATATTGGCTAACTTTAACTCGCATGATGATCGAAAAAAAAATATATTTCTTTCCCCTTTTCTTCCCTCTTTCTGCCCTTTTCCTCACATTTTTTAGCCTATGTCCGTCTCCATGGTCTCAACTATCTCTGTACCAAAATTCATCTTAATCAGTTTGGCCATTTAGACGTGAAGACGTAACAAACAAACATACTCACTATCGCTTTTATAATATTAGTAAAGATACTGAGGTAAAAATCAATCCTCTAAGCCTTTTAGAGGGAATCCAAATTACTAATTAGTATAGCATAGTAATTATACTCCCCGTTGACCTAGAATCATGAAATATGGCAAAAAGCAATATCATAGAGTACTAATAAAGGGAAATATCTAAAAATCTAAAATTTGTAGATGCATCACAAAAAATGTGTTTACAAACATAATTGCATTTAGTAAACTTACCGCCAACTATTTCGTGTATGGTGACAACCGGCAACTGTTGGCAAAGTTAGGTTTGTCCTTCAAACAAGTTTATATTTTCGTTAGAGCAATGTTTTGTATTTTCTTTAATTTTCTACAAGTTTGTACAGAACCCTCGGTGGATGAGTCCGACAGCATTTAACCGGTTTTTAGATCACTTTGTTGTCCAACTATCTCTCTGTCTGTCTATCAAATTTAAGGGTTACGAACCTCAAAAGGAAAAACGGAACCCGGAACGGAAAACGGAATTAAATTTCTTCGTACTTACATCGCATTAATATACCATTACCTACCCCAAAACTGTTACTGAGACATTTAAATCTGTGGAAATTGGTTCTGCTGTTCTTCATTTCTCGAAGCTGTTGTTATAACCGGAGTATTTAATTAGATCAGTAACAAAATATGTGGGTACCAAGTCCCGTTACCCAAGGTTCAAGTGCAATCCGATTGTAAGGCAACACGCGCACCGCTTCCGTTACACTATTCTGATATAACTATGACATTTTGCCCAATGGGGGCTTAAAGTGGAACACACATTGTGTTAGTGACCCGGCCACGCTCTGTAAGGATACCGCACGACAATTGACACATATTACCGCTACCGACTATTCGTCACACTTTTGTATTAGTTTAGTGTGCTAATCTACGAATTAATTTGGGGAAACATGGCTCCTTTTGACCCGTGTAAACATACACGGGTCAAAAGGAAAGTCTCCAAACAGTCTTACCTAAGCGTACCGTATTACCCAGTATTTTCTTTTTGCGGATGGGAAATCATCAAATAACTTCCCACCGCTCTAGGCAGAGCGGGGTAAGTGTCAGACTTGTACTGACTAAAATCACCCATGTTCCTTCTGTTCCGTGTTTCGTTCCGGGGCTGCGGTATCTTTTTCGGACAACCCGCAGGCAGGCCCTTTTCCTTGCCGACATCTTTTTGAGGCGCGCGTGGAACATTGTGTAGCACGGCCTGTCGTCAAGTATTACCCAGTATTAAGTGGGTTGTGGAGATCAGGTAGGCAGTCGCCCTATGTTAATTACCGGTAATGAGCTGCCGACCCCACTACATTTGTGAAAAGGAACAATGAAACTTCCTTTACTGTAGCTAGTATCTTAAGAAGTACTTCCACTTCAACAACCTGAATGTGAGAGAGGTAGATCACGAGCTCCGGCTATGTGGTGGAGAAAGAACTGCTCGATCTGACAACGCAGAACAGCATACCCAGAAAATTAGGAGAGCGGACCCGATTGAGATATGAAGAAGGAGAATTCGACTGCAGGTTTTGTAATTTTGTTTTCGCTACCATTTAAAAATATATGTTTTATGCTTTAAGTCTTTACACTTGCAGCAGGCTTACTGTTAAACTGTGTCAACAGAGCGCGTTCATGTATCACGTGATCAAAAATATGTCAGCAAAACAGAGGAGCCCGCTAGGGCCACTGTCTTTGGGGCTTAAGAGTTATTCGAATGAGATACCGCGGCCCCAGAACGCAAAGGGCAAAAGGTGAATGGGTTTTAGTCAGTAAATGTCTTACACTCGCTTCTGCTCCGCCCACATCGGGAGAAGTCATTTGAACAGAAAAAAAAGGCTTACTGTTATACATTTGTGCTTGAAACAGTCTAAACGCGTACAAGTCTAGGTGGCCATTGTCCTTAAACATGTGCTATTTAAAAACTTTATGCAGAACCAACTAAACAAAGTGAACCTCAACACGTACGCCCCATTCATTTCAAGTTCTAACGGCACCGGTCTTCGGAAATCGGGTGACATTATTGTCCGCCATATTTTTTCATATGTAAAGCAATTTATGGGACCTTGGACGGAACATAAATATTCAGAGACGTTACGTATTTCACAAAGGTACAACTGTGAATTCTATACATGTTGCCAGACACCGTTAGCTAATCGAAAATATTCGTATGGCATTTAATGAGTTGCGCAGGCTTTGACAGTGTCTTAATGATGAATTTTGAGGATATTAATATCTATCTTGTGTCTTAAATGTAAAGGTTAGTGTCTCTCTTTTCACAGACTCGTTTTAACTAAGCAATAGCAACGATTTGATCGCATTTGGCAAATGGATGGCAAACTGAGCGTGTATACTGATGGAGTTGGCGGCGCTTTGCCTTCTAGGATCATTAAGTACTTACTGAAGTACAGGCTTAAACTATGTATAGTTGTCAAACTAAGTGTTAATAAATTCATTTATTTGAATACATTATACGCTATATAGAGTATTTTTAATCTTTATTTATTAGCAACAACAAATATAATGACCAAAAAAATTGATCGCTTTGGGTTTGGGATTTATCCACTAACCAATGTGTGGTCAGTAGGTACTTAACATACTAAAATGATTTCATACATACATTGATGTTCAATCTTTACTATACTAATATTATAAAAGCGAAAGTGAGTTTATTTGCTACATCTTCACGCCTAAATGGCTTAACCAGTTTTGATGAATTTTGGTCCAGAGATAGTTGGGATCAGTAAAGTTTTAAAAAAAAAAGTGAGATGTGAGGGAGAAAGAGGGAAGAAAAGGGAAAACTCAGCGTTGCTATTACAAATCAATAAGGCGCAAGGGGAACTGTGTTAACCCGAATTTAACGTGAGCGAAGCCGCGGGCATAAGCTAGTAGAATATAAATATAAGTACCCATAAAAATAGTTCTAGAGTCAGTTGCAATAGTTTGTGAATCGATTGTTAAGTAGCGTTTGTCAATAAAATGCAGCAACGAACGTGGTTGTTGCACATTGCGACTCCATTGTACAGTCATTAGCAACAATATGTTATACCTAACATAGCACTATTTTAAAAGTGTTACCTACTTTCCTACTGTAATCGTTGTAATTTTATGTCGTTAAGGATATAGAATATCGTATTTATTTATTTATTTATTTAACGATTTATACATACACACTGACGACGTACATACACACTGAATACAGAAAAATGAAATGGAATAGAAAACAGGTACAAAGGTAATGCTTATTTCAATAGAAATCTCTTCCAGCATACCTGCGAAAGGAGAGTAAATAAAAAGAGATGTAGACACAGTGCGTAAAAAGAATACATAAAAATAAAAGCAAATATGACTAAATACAATATAAGAATAAACTAACATACATATAAATACAAAGACAAATATATAACTTAAATACAATATAAAATATAATAATAAATACCTATGCAACTATGGTGAAATTGTTATCTTCTTATTCTTTACTTACTTACTTCTTCTGGTGAAATCTGCCAGAGAGGTTGATTATGGTATGAAATAAAACATAGAATACTTTTTTTTACAATATCACGCGGGCGCCAGCTAGTAAGATATAAGTTTTTAAACTGACATGTTCACTATCATTGTTTATGACAAGCGCAAAAAACAAATCAGGAAAAGACTGTTTGGTCTGCTTATACACATCCACCAGGAATAACTTCAGTTTATCCGTGATCATAGCGTATGCAACTGCGCTGGAATATCCTTAATAATATTATGAAAGCGTAAGTGAGTGTGTTTGTTACGTCTTCACGCCTAAATGGCTAAGCCGATTTTGATGAATTTTGGTACAGAGATAGTTAGAACCCTGGAAACGGACATACGGTAAAAAAAAGTGGGAAAAGGGAGAGAGAGAGCGAAGAAAAGGGGAGAGAAAAATAATTTTATTTCGATCATCACGCGGGTTAAAGTTAACGTTAGCCCAAAGTAACTATGCCACGCGGACGAAATCGCGGGCGGAAGCTAGTCGGAAATTAACAGAAAACATGGTAAATATCCCGTCTCAAATGTGATGTAATATTATTAGTAGTATAGTACCTATATAATAAATTAGATAATTATGAAAAAGGCGTTATTTTGCTAAGCAATCCCTGTTGAACTTGGTAGCTGTCTGTAGATATTGATGGCCGTGACTGTATGTGAATATGGATCGTTATGCACAATGACATTGTGATTTTTAATAGCAATTAGATTTATTTTTAATAAGACTATTTCTAAAAGTTGTAATTGTTAAGATGTTACAATTCTGTTATAATGTGATCGTTCAGAGAGAGATTGATTTTTATTGAGTTACTAGCTTTGTCTCGCGGCATCACTCCCATTATAATCGATACCTTGATTTTAACGCGGTTCTTCTTTTCTGATTTGCTGGTATTTTCGTTTTCGTAACAAAAAGTGTGTGTATCGATTTTTAGCTTCGAACCTTGAAAACTGCGAAAATACCCATTTAAATTTCACCCCTCTTTTAATGGGTTAGCAGATGATGCACGATGTTTTTGTCAGTGACAAATAGTCCGCATACTATTTTGTTGGTTTCTACCTTGAACAATGTGAAATTCTCCATACAAAATTCAAGTCCCCATTTTAGGGAAGTGATTAGAAAGAGACAGAAAATAGCCTATGTCCGTCTCCAGGGTCCCAACTATGTCTGCACCAAAAATCATCAAAATCGGTTTGCTATTTAGGCGTGAAGACGTAACAAACAAACTTTCGCTTTTATAATATTAGTAAGGATTATTCGTGATTGTTCAAGATTGATTGTTTACCTAATAATTTAAAAAGTTTGACTAGTCAACGTCGACGTTTAACGTCGTATTGTCAAAATTATCATAACGAGTCTTTGGTCCCGTTTGCTTGTTTTGATTTTAAGGCGCTGTACATAGCAAACACTGTCATCATCTGCCTAGCCTTTTCCCAACTATGTTGGGGTCGGTTTCCAGTCTCACCGGATGCAGCTAAATATCAGTATTTTACATGGAACGACTGCCTGTCTGACCTCCACAACACAGTTAGTACTGGGTAATGCGATACCCCTTGGTAAGTCTGGTTGTCAGACTTTCGGTATACTCACTACCTGTAACGACTGACAAAGATCTACAAATGACAGCCGGGACCAACGGCTTAACGTGCTTTCCGAGGCATGGAGGAAATTTGGTATGTAACGGGTGGTCACATATCCACAGACCAACCTAGGCAAGCGCGGCTTAACTTAAAGATCGACCATAGCGGCTGCTATTATTTAGCCACGAGCTCTTCATGTACATAGCAAACACTGTAAAACGTCTAAATTTTCGGCCCAAAGTTCTCCGTATCTGTACATACTGTGGTAGCCAAAAGACACAGCAGACGGCAAAAAGACTTAAACAAAAACAGTTTACAAAAGTGGTCTAGTAATACGTTTTTTTTTAAAAAAAGGTCACGACAAAAATTGTTTCGTCTCTAAATTCTCAATTTGTTTCATCGACAACCATCATATCTATACTAATATTATAAAGCTGAAGAGTTTGTTTGTTTGTTTGTTTGAACGCGCTAATCTCAGAGACTATTGGTTGGAATTGGAAAATTCTTTTAGTGTTGGATAGTCCATTTATTGAGGAAGGCTATAGGCTATATAACATCACGCTACGACCAACAGGTGCTGAGCAGCGCGGGTGAAACCGTGGGGAATAGCTAGTCTTTTATATTTACTTATTTCTATTCTTTCATTGCACTACTGTCGTATACTTCAGTCTGTAGCTAGTCTCACCTCCGCAAATACCTAAAGATTAGCTTATTACCGCCACTTAAAACGCGTTTCCAGATCCCTTGCTGTTTGAACTAAATATCTATTGTGACTAAACGAGACACGAACATCAAAAACCAGTAGGAAATAAGAGTTTCTCCCTTCTAATCATTATTATTAAGTAACACCAATTGAAAGTACTTTTAATTGTTTCACGCATGATATCATCACTCAAGAGAAATGTTTATGTTCAATTACATTCGACCTAGGGTTACATAACAGAGAAAGTTCATCACGAACTGCAGTAGCATGATATTAATTGTACACGACGCCTTCAGACGAACTTATGATTTTGTAGGCTTTTGTTATAAAAAAAAACCGGACAAGAGCGATTTAGACTCGCGCACTGAGAGTTCCGTTTAAACTTGCGACCATCTTTGACTATCTTTTTTGAAATATCTTTTGACTGTGAAGACTTAGGAGGTTAATTTTTCCACAGCTGTAAGGGACTGTAACTTGAGTATATGGTTTAAATTTCAATTCGATGTCTCCACGCGTTCCTGAGATAAAGGGTCTGAACAGACAGATAGACTGATCTAATAACGGTTCCGTTATTTTGTCTTTTGAGGTAAGGAACCCTAAAAATTTAGCAATGGAATATAGTTACTTGTTCAGAAATCCATGACAGTGAAATATTATGTGTATTTAACGAAATCCTGATCTAGATGCCGATGCGTGGTGCTGCACCACGCTTCCACCCGCAAAAATATACACTTGTAGAAAGTGGGTTTCAGTCTGTTCATCATCTGCCTAGACTGTTCCCAACTATGTTGGGGTCGGCTTCCAGTCTAACCGGATGCAGCCGAATATCAGTATTTTACATGGAGTAACTGCCTATCTGACCTCCACAACCCAGTTAGTACTGGGTAATACCCCTTGGTAAGACTGGTTGTCAGACTTTCGGGACACTGGACTACCTGTAACGACTGTTACAGATTTACAAATGACATCCGGGACCAACGGCTTAACGTACTTTCCGAGGCACGGAAGAAACTCGGTATGTAACGGGTGGTCACCCATCCACAGACCAACCTAGGCAAACGCGGCTTCTGTTACTCTCCGAAATTATTTGATTTCCAATATCCAAAAAAATGAGTGGTTCAGTAGTGGATTTTCGCTCGTCGTTTTGGTAATCGAGATGCATTGTTCAAGGCAGACTGGCGATCCAAGGTCAAAGATACCCGATATATCGACGCGAGGTTCCAGATGAGTACTTTTATTTTGCCATACCGAATTAAGAACAGGTTCAACAGGTAAATCTTTAAGCCACCTGGTGCTAAGTAAGACAAGTAGGTATATTATGTAATAATAAACATGAATGTCATCAGAGTTAATGTGATCCATATTATGTAAATATATGACAGTCACCCTGTATACTATGTTTATACTGTCTGTCTGTCTGTGACCTTTTCTTCCTTTTAACGGCTGAACGGATATCCATGAGAGGTGGCATACGATCAGACAATGCCCTAGGTTTCTTTTCAAACTAAGTATTAAAACTTTACTAGCCTGGTCTGTCCTACTCCTTGGCAAAAGGTACTTGATTTATCCGTCACTGCAATCAATAAAAAAAAAAACGTGGCCCCATTCTAGGATTTTCACCTGTATCGTGATTGCGTTTACTTTTAAATTCACATGTAATACACAAACACTAGCTAAGCAAACGCTAGACCCGAAACAACTACCTGTAGGCCATACAAATATTTGTACCGTGCGGGAATCGAACCCGCGACACGCAGCGTAGCAGTCAATCGCTGAGCCACTGCGCCAACCGTGCCATTTTATGTATTCTAGCTTGACCGTACCTGCTAGTTAAGGGGATATAGAGGGTCACAGATATTTTTTTATATCCTAGTTTTTTTTATGTTATAACTTAAATGCTTCCGTTAAAGAGACTAACCCCCGAATACTGAAACGTCACTCAAAATTTAAGTCCCACTTAAATTTAACAGAGACTCAGAAGTGACGTTTGACCATACAAAATCTAAAGTTTAAGAGCTGCTCAAGTGTTAAGCAGCCCTCACATTTTGATTGACGTTTCAGTATTCGGGGGATTGAGGGTCAAAGTTATTTTTGTTATATGCAAAGATCAGCAGAATATTTTGAGTGTGTTACTTTGAATTATCCTTTTGTTTTTACACCCAAACAACCGACTTCCAAAGAAACAAAAAATCACGGAGCAGAAATTCACTTTCGGAAGTCGGTGACTTCTGTTTGATTTATAGATTTTCTGCCACCAACTCATAAATTAAATTAAACATGCGAAATAGATAAAATTTTTATGGGACCCCTTCGGAGGGATATCCTTTCGATTATAAAAAGATTTACGAAAATCAGCTCATAACTTACGGAGAAATAAAAATACAGGTTAATTTAGAACATCTGAGAGATGACCCGATCCTTGATGCTTGCTGACAAAAACGGATCTGACAACTTCAGGATTTATTATTATAACTCAGAAGGTACCAGTTTTTGATGTGTATGCCTTGACCAACATACGTTTTGAACTTCAGACTTTGAGGTGTGGCAGAAATCTTATCGTGTCGTGTTTGTAAATGCGACTGTTGAGATTCTGGGTTGAACGGTTCCTTTTTCAAGGTTACTTTTTATCCCAGTATTGGCCAAAGGTTTCTTTATTTTGTTCGATCTCTGGCCCAATCTGCGTAATAGTTAAGACCCGAGGCTTTAACACGCGGTGTAAACGTAAAGTCAACATGAAGATTTTTGATACAAAATTCTTTGGCTTTATTAAGTAACTAGCTTTCGCCCGCGGCTTCGCCCGCGTTAAATTTGAAGTAACACAGTTCCCCTTGCGCCTTATTGATTTGTAATAGCAACGCTAAGTTTTCCCTTTTCTCCCCTCTTTCTCCCTCACATCCCACTTTTTTAAAATAAAAATAGCCTATGTCCGTCTCCTGGTTCCCAACTATCTATGTACCAAAATTCATCACAATCGGTTTAGCCGTTAAAGCGTGAAGAGGTAACAAACAAACAAACAAACTCACTTTCGCTTTTATAATATTATTAGTAAGGAAGGATTATTCTGTAGCTTTTTAGTTTATTTGTTAGCTCAATCGTAATCAAGTCAATGTAAATATCCTACTATCCTACTAATATTATAAATGCGAATATTTGTGAGGATGGATGGTTGTATGGATGTTTGTTACTCTTTCATGTCAAGACGGCTGAACGGATTGATGAATTTGGCACAGAGGTAGATTATAGGCTGGAATAACACATATAATAAAGTATTCTATTTCGGATAACACGGGGGCGCCAGTTATTAATAATTTGGATAAATTATTTAAAATGTTATGTTTATTTATATTAAAATCGAAGTATTTTATACTGTGCGCTCGTGAGATCAGATTCATATGTGGGTGGACATCACCGTCTCCGCCCTCAGGCGTCCAGAGTGAACGAAGTTGAAGTCTATGCTCACAGCTCCAGATGGACAGTCCTCTCGTCACGGAAGCATCTTAAAGAAGATCAGCCATCTGCGCGGGAGGTATTAAATGCACAAGTGTGTGCGCAGGCACGGGTGCACTCACAGTTTCTTTACGCTTTTTGGCAGTCTCATTCAGTTGTAGAATATAGTTTTCTTGTAACATTTTAAACAGTACCCCATGAAAAATCTACTTTAGCTAGCCTGAAACCTGGTATTGGGAATGGAGCTTTCGATCTATAACATGTTTTAAAAGCAAATGTACGAACTAAAATCCTCTATACATTATCGCTTTGGAAAATTCAGCCATGATCATAAATCATCATAAATAAAACAACATAAAACATAAACAAACCATATATTTTACTAAATCTAAAATGACTAGATAAGATTTGGTTGCAGTGCATAAACTTGTTTTTAAACTTGACCTTCCTTGTTCTTCATTGAAATAGCAAAACTGCATTTATTAAGTATCTAAGTACTTAATGTTAATGGACATTATAAATCTATACTATATTTAAGTGTGTGTGTAAGTTTGTTTGTAACTCCTTCACGTTCAAACGTCGGGACCGATTTAATTGAAATTAGCTATTGAGATAACTTATACCCTGGTTTAACACATAGGTTTGTTATCTATGATCTATCCTAATGCTAAAGTATCATAAAGCTAAAGAGTTTGTTTGGTTGAACGTCTTAATCTCAGAAACTATTGGTACTAATTTAAAAAATCTTGTGTTGTGTTGTATAGCTCATTTATCGAAGAACGTTATAGATAGACTATACAACATCACGCTAGTATACTAACTACTAAGGAGCTGAGCTGCGGGTGAAGTCGCTGGGCACAGCTAGTTGATGAAATGACGTTTCAAGGTCACAGGAGCATGTATGAATGAACATATCGAGGCAAACTTGATTGAATCTGCTAACACATTTTATTGAGGCCAATGCAAATACAAGACTGATCAAGACTAACCACTAATAACTTCCCGTTATCCTGTACGAATGTAAATGAAATTAAACTAGTTATTTAACACACTTTCAATAACTTCATCTGTAGGTACTTATGTAAAAAAATTAAAAGGTTTTCGAAGGATCTGACATTTTGCATACATGCTTCGTTCGAAAATTACGCCACTTAATGAACCATACACAGGGGTGAATTTGAAAATTGAATTTCAAAATTACGCCACTGTGAACCATCACAGTGGCGTAATTTTGAAATTCAATATGGCGGTCTAGTTATTTTATTATAAATTTCCTTGATATGAGTATCACATGAAAGGGTTCGTTTACTTTGTCATCCAAATTCAACACGCATGAAAAATTTTAGCTCAATCAAAAATCGGGAAGTGGGTTCAATTCAACGTCTTAGATTTTCTTACATGTTTGCTAGTGGAGCTAATAAAAGCATCACCATCATTCTTTTGCCCTTTGCTCCCAAATTAATCAGGGTCGGCACAACATGATTTCTTCTACCATCATCATCTGCCTTCATCTGGGGTTGGCTTCCAGTCTAACCGGCTGTTAATAATAAATAATACCAATATTTTAAATAGAGCGACTGCCTATCTGACCTCTACAACCCAGATAGTACTAAGTAATACGAAACCCCTTAGTGAATCTGGTTTTCAGACTTTCGGGACAATTACTATATGTAACTACTGTGAAAGATCTACAATTAACTACCGGGACCAACGATTTAACGCTTTCCGAGGCACGGAAGAAACTCGATAAGTAACACGTGGTCACCCATCTACAGACCAACCTAGGTAAGCGCGGCTTAACCTAAAGTCGACCTGAGCGGCTGCTATTACTTAGGCCACGAGCTTTTCATGTCTTCTTCCATACTTCTCTATTTTTCGCCACCTCATCAGACACGTCCTTTCTGGTCATATCATTCTTCACACAGTTAATAAAAACAAACTAAAAAGATATGCCACTTAACATTGAAGACAACAACTGCGCCCATATTTGCAAATTAAGGGCTGGTCCATGTTCTGACCTCGATTTACAAGATGATGTAAGATCATGTCAATTTGTTTAAAAATTTCTCCTTAGCTAGTAGGCACAACTCAACCTACACTAGTTTGAGAAATCCGGTTATGGCATAGATTACGAATTTTTGCTCGCGGCTTTATTTGTGTGAACTTGAATATTAAGTAATACTACAGCATTGGTTTTTGATTCGATGCAAGTAATTGTTTTACAATTTCTTTCTGTTGTCGAACTAAAAAATATTGTGTAAATTTATACATTTTAGTTGCAAAAGGCGAATTTAATGATTGTTTGTTAAGACTATGAGTGTGTCTTGAGAAAACAATGTCAGTCGCAAAAGTGCTACTTTATGATCTTGTTAAATTTTAAAAAACGTTTTCCCTTTTTCTTCTGAAAAGTGAGTACGTTCACAAATAAGATTAATCTCTTAAACATGCCAGACCCGAAAACACTTCTAATATTTGTTCTGTGAGGGAGGGAGTTGAACTGGCGTCACGCAGCGCAGCAACCCATCGTTCAGCTACTGCGCCAACCGTGTTGTCAAATCTGTTACTTGTACAATATATCTTACGAAAGTTTGAATTGATGGATGTTTGTTACTCAATGACGACCGAAAGATTATGGGCCGGAATAGCACTTAGGCTTTTTATTCTGCATGTGCGATCCTTTGGGCATTTTTTTAACTACGTGCAGGCGAAGCGGAGGTCATAAGCTAGCTTAACTAAGAGTCTGTTTTACCGCGTCGTTTTTGCAAATAAATGAATCTTGAATCTTGAATCTTAATTGTTCGATTAGTGGGGTGCGAAATAGCAGTTTTGAAATCGTAAGTTAGTGCCAAATTTGAGTTTTTTTTATAGAGTCAACTTGTTTTTATTTTCATATGTTCATATTTAGTAAAAATATTTTTTTTTTCGTAGGTTTAAAAGTACGAAATTGGTAAAACCACGCCTTAAACTATTTGAATAACACACAGTTCAAAGTGTACAGAGTTCCCAATGAACGCTAAGTGAATCTATAAAAGTTGCCTACCTAGTTCTGAACTGAGGAATTTATTGGATGATTGATAGAGATGTGGCAATTTGATTAACGACCATATATCTAAATAGCGTTAAGATTATTATTGATTAGAATTTACGGAATGCTGTCAGACCTAACTGCTGTAAACTGCACTATTGCTCTTCTATTATATACATATTATATTATTTTATATATATTTACTAGTCCTTACAATTCTACTGAAATAATCTTTATAATTTTAAGAGTAAACTGGTTTTTACACGTGTTTTTCTTCTGTGAACTTGAAAACATATTCAATGTCTCGTTTTACGTTTAAACTTTAATTTAAAAGCAAGCATAAATTTGCGTCTAGATTTATTTAAATAATTCATCATATTTTATAATGATTTTGATAAAGTACTTCCTGCTTTTTGAGGAATTATTTTGCGACTGACAAACAAATAAATTAATATTTCAATGAAATGTGAAAAAATGGCCATTTTTGTAATACGTGTGGAAGACAGCGCTATTTTATGACACTGAAGTATAATAAGTTGGTGGGTTTAGTCTGTTACTATCCCTAAATAAATATTAACTATTATTCACTATATTATCTTCTTTTCAAATTGAATTGACCTGGCAGGCCCCTCTGCTTTGATCACATCTCTTTAGGGCGCGCGTGGAACACTAACGCACCCTCGACATGGCCTGAACCGAATGAATATTTAAATTTTTCATGGAGCGACTGCCTATCTGAACTCCACAACTAAGAATTCTGTAAGATACTCCTTGATAAGACTGCTTGTTAGACCTTTTTACCATTGAATTGATCTCATTAATTCCTTTTTTCCCCGAATTAATGGTAAAATATTTATTTTATTACTAAAGTCGTATTTGAAAAGTATATTGTACGGAAGATATAGTCAATTATTAAACTTAATCAATTTGACGCCAGTTATCATCAACGGTAATTAATTTAAATTAGTAAGTACTTGTTACTTTTATCATTAATTTAATTTCACCCAAAATCTAAAAGAAAAGATTTTAATCCTTGTACTTATTAAAATAATCTAATATTTTGTTGTAAACAAGTTCGGGAGCGTTGTCGCCATAAATGTGGTTATGATGGCTCCAGTAAGGTTCAGGCACAACGTAGTTCTCCACCAAATTAGGTAACTTAGACACTAAAATATCTACGTCTTTCAGTGACGACAACATATCATTTTGAGCACTTATTAGTACAACTGGGGAAGCCACTCGGGAGACATTGTACTGTGGAGTCTTTCGACTTCCGTATCGTTCGATATTCCCTTCGGTCCCTTCGTCATATCGCTGGAAATTCCCGCTCAAAACTAACTGTGCAAAATGTGCTATGTTCTTTATTGATGTACCGCTTAACGTATGAGCCATAGCCACAGACACATCTTTGAGTGGTATAGTTCCAGGTTTGTAGCCAGTAGCCAAAGTTAGTACTACTTCACAAATTTGAGGAGCTAACTCACACAAGTATTCCACAAAGAAATGTATGATATGCTCCCTACCAAATATTTCACTTAAGCCGGCATTATCAATGAAAGCTTTTATCGCGAAGTAGTTTTGAGCACCAAGGCGCACTAAAGGATTATTTAAATTCCTCATCCATGCCACAGGCCCCAGCATAATAGCTACCCTAACCTTATCATTGTATTCAGGCCGCAAAGAGTTCGTAATAAAATAATCTGTGCTACCTTGAGAGTGTCCCATATAAAACAACTTTGAATGTCCAGTTGTGCGCAGAATGTAGTCAATAATTGCAGGTACATCAAAGTTACCATGTTCGTCGAACGTGAAATGCCAGAATTCTGGATCCTTATTAGGGTCAAGTTTAACGTGTCGTCGAGAATAAAAGTTCCCTCTGTGGTTGGCTGCCCACACGTCGTAACAGTTACTGGCCAGTACGTAGCCGATGCCAGTCCGTGTTCCAGTAACTATCCACATCTCTGCTGTATCAAATAATCCATGCAACAAAAACACTGGGTACGGTTTAACCGCTTCACTGCACTTTGATAATATTCTAAACACATTTAAAATGTATCCATCTTCTGTGGTCACTGTATGCACTTCTGTTGGATACTTGTACTTGTCTGTGAGTTCTGTGAAGTTCAAGTATACATCCTCGTTGAACCCCAAAGCCTTCTTGAATTCTCGTTTTTGTGGCAAGGAATACGATACGAGCCTTGGCCGAAACGTGGGACTTGATGTGTCGATATGAAGCATAGACTGTGTCAGTATCAAAGCATATAGTGTAAATTTAATGAAATATTGTTCCATCTTTATTCTTATGTCACGGAAAGTTTAACAACGTATGTTTTCATTGTAAACCAGTATCCAGTTTTATAACATTCGATTGACCTTACAGGAAGGTCTTAAAGATAACTATGCGTGTAAAAAATTAAACTGTATATATATAGAGATGAGACTACTGTATTTCTCACGATAGATTAGAATACAATGTCATGGGCTTGCGAGGTGAACAGTTGATAGATTTCATGTACTTCCTGGTGTAAAATGCTTGTTTGTTAACGTTTTGCGACTGTGAAATGATATTTAATACAGCTACATGCTTTATATAAAGCTTCCTTTAAAAATGACCTTAAAAGTAACACGATCTTTACAGGAAATCAGATCCAGTTTGAGTTGTAAAAATGACATATTTTTTTTGCAAATTCCTTGTGTGAATTGAGTCTATATAACGTAATTTATTGCAAAAACTTAGTCACTATTAGGGCACTAGCTGCTAAATAGTGAGTTACTAAGCAGGAACCGTTTATATTTTTTTTTTTTGCGCTTATACAATCTTCATGGTCAGTATTTATATTGGCATTTAATTCAAAATAAGTAAGTATTTATGTTTTTTTTTGGAAATACATATTTAGATTTATTGACCTTCAGACACGTCATTATCAGTATTATATAATGATAAACGGAAGTTGATTGCACATTAATTTGTCTGACCAATTGTATATAAAGCAGCGCGCTGGTTTGTTGGCTTTGCAGTAGATACTTTGATAGAAACATGTACGGACAGTCTGATTGGGTACTGGGGTCTTTTTTTTGTAGATGAAAAATCATTAAATAACTTCCCCCACTCTGGGCGGAGCAAGGCGGAGTGTGAAACTTTTTCTGACTAAAACCCACAAATATTCCTTCCATTGCCTTTTATGTTCCGGGGCCGCGGTATCTCTTTCGAACAACACTGCAACCTCGGCAGGCGGTGGCCCCAACAGGGCCTCTGCTTTGCTGACATCTCTTTGAAGCGCGCGTGGATCCCTAACGCGCCGTCGACACGGCCTGAACCGGATGATTATCTGAACTTTACATGGAGCGACTTCCTATCTGACCTGCACAACTCAGTGTTAGAACTCTGTATTATGATACTCCATGGTAAGACTGGTAATCAGACCTTTGATCCATTGACTACTTGTAACGACAGCCAAAGATGAGCTGAAATGACCGCCGAAACCAAGGTAACTAAAATCAATTTTATTGCAGTACCTACAAACAAATGTCCAATATGTTTGTAGGTACTGCTATAAAATTGGTTTCATAGTGTCAAAAGATAGTTAAAAAACAAGCATTGTCATTGTATTCATCTATGGTTATTTATCAACTACAGATACAAGGTGATTTGTACTTCAATGATGATAGTAATTACTATAACCATGTTACACACAGCGATTGAGAAATAAAACGGAAAAATAAAGATTGTTCTACCAATTATTATCATTATTGAAACTATGATAGGATTGCTGAGATGTATAATGAAGGGCAGGTGGGGGGCGCAAATGTAAGGGGGGCCTTTATGGGGGCAAGATACCTTTGGTTGTAGTAAGAACAGTATGGTTCTGGTCGGTAGGAGTTCGAATTAGCTGTTGTGTTTGACACCACAGTCTGGGAATAATATAGCTGTGACATGCAGACAGACGAACAAGACGAATCTATAAGGGTCCGTATTGGCCATTTAGCAACTGAACCCGAATGAAGAATTGGCTTTGGTACCAATTAGCATAATTGCGTTTACGGAAGTTACGGAAGCAATGAGTAGGTTTATTGGCTGTCAAAAAAACTGATCAAGGACCATGACAAAAACCGGTCAAGTGCGAGACCCGCGTAAAAAGGGTTCCGTACAAACTTGCGATATGAACGGCTATATCTTTTGACTGCGCTTAGAAAGTGTATTTTTACAGCTCCAAGGGATCACATAGTTAAGTTCCCGAGATAAAGGGTGTTGACAGGCCGACAGACGGACAACAAAGTAATTCTATAAGGGTTCCGTTTTTTCTTTTGAGGGTACGGAACCCTAAAACCGTCAAATTTGATTTATGGAAACTTAAAATATATGTATAATATATAGAAATGTTTTAAGAAGTCTTAACGAATTTGTTAAAGCCTAATTTTGTACGAACAAGTCGGAAGGAAATAAATATTATCGAAAACGAAAACCTGGCAGCTGAAAAATAACGTTCGTAAAAGTACGAAACAAGGAAATTACTAATAATATGAACAAAAAAACTGATCCCACTTAAGGAACATAAACTATAGTAAACCTTTTCCAATCCAATGACTGCCCCCGCCCTGGCGGAGCGCGGGGGCATGTCAAACTTGTACTGACTAAAAGCCACCCATGTTCCTTCTATTGCCCTTTACGTTCCGGGGCCGCGGTATCTCTTTCGAACAACCCGCAAAACTATAGTAAACTTTAAGTTACAATTTCAACGGTCGCTTCTTCACATGACCAGAGGTCTGGCCTTATTTTGCATTGCTGACTGGCAGTCTTCTGCGCACTTTGTCTATTGACAACAATGTGGACGAATTGTTTGACGCTTCGTAATTATGTTACCACTAGCTTTTGCCAGCGGCTTTGCTCGTGTAAGTTCGGGGTAACACAGTTCCCCTTACCTGATTTGCAGCTACCTGTAGTTTTTGCTTATTTATTGTAATAGCAAAGCTAAGTTTTCCCTTTCCTTCCCTCTATCTCCCTCAATTGTCACTTAAAAAAAAACGTCTCCAGAGTCTCAACTCGGTTTTGCCATTGAAGCGTGAAAACGTAACAAACAAACAAACGATTTCACTTTCGCTTTTATAATATAAGTAAGGATTTTTATTTTTGTATAGCTTCTAATATATAAAATTCTCGTGTCACAGTTTTCGTTCCCATACTCCTCCGAAACGGCTGGACCGATTTAAACGAAATTTTGTGTACATATCGGGTAGGTCTGAGAATCGGCCAACATCTATTTTTCATAACCCTAAGTGAGCAGCGGGTGAAACCACTGGGCACAGCTAGTCTAATATATAAAATTCTCGTGTCACAGTTTTCGTTCTCATACTCCTTCGAAACGGCTGGACGGATTTGAACGAAATTTGGTGTACATATCGGGTAGGTCTGAGAATCGGCCAACATTTATTTTTCATACCCCTAAGCGAGCAGCGGGTGAAACCGCCGGGCACAGCTAGTGTTTATATATTTTATGCCCACTTCAATAGTAGTAGTAATATAATATATAAATCCTTACTGAAACACATTGTTAGTAGAAAATAAATGTCTATGTGGTTTGCAAATGGCGTTCGTAGTTGATAGCTCGACCGGCCTTGAAGTTAATGTAGGGCCGTCCTGATCGGGTCTATGAATTAGAATGAGAATGATCGGAATTTTGTGATTTAATTTATAGGTATACGTAAAGCGTTAGTGTGATTGAGGTAAGCTGTTATTTATCTGTGGCTTGTTGGCTTTCTATAGACAATATAGAGGTTCTACCACGAGAGCGCAGTGTAATCGAAAAGCTACGTTGTTTTTTTTTAATCGAAAATACACCTATCCTGTAGCATTTTAGTTGAATTGTTTGCAACAAGCAGATCCAGTAATATTTTTAGGGTTCCATACATCAAACGACAAAACGGAACCCATAAGGATCACTTTGTTGTCCGTCTGTCTGTATGTCTGTCAGGACCCTTTATCTCGGGAACGCGTTAAGGTATGAAGATGAAATCAAAACCATAAACTCTCTAATACTGTCTTAAATAGATGAAAAAATTGCTGTACTACTTTTTCAAGATATAACCTAATATTTCAAAAATATATAAAAAAAATAAACAGACTTTACTAAGTTTAAAACTGCAAAAAGTAGTACAGCAATTTATGAGGTTGACTCTACACATATTACATTGCTCAACACAATAGGTACTGTTGTAGGCAACATCTGCCTCCTATTATACAATGCTAACCTTGTCACAATACAGGAGTGTGAACAAAGCACACTTATAAAAACCGGCTAAGAGCGAGTCAGACTTGCGCACCGTGGGTTCCGTACAAACTTATTACTTACTAAACAACCATATATTTTGACTGCGTAGAGATATAGGTTTGATTTTACACCACAAAAGGACTACATACAATACATATATGGTTTAAATTTCAACTCGATACCTTCACGTGTTCCCGAGATTAAGGGTCTTGACAGATATACTGACAGACGGACAACAAAGTGTTCCGATTTTCTCTCGAGGTAAGGAACCCTAAAAACAGATTTATACTCATAACAGACATAGGAACTCTTTAATTATACTAAATAAGTGGATTATACATTTAATAGTGTCGTAGTATCTACTAATTATTATAATCATTGCCATGACCGTGATGAACTTTATAAAAGAGCCTTGTACTTAAGGAGAATGTTTTCGTTATAACGTATAAGTATTTATTTTGAGAAAAAAAATGGGATTGCTCTGCAAAGAAAGGTTTTTTTAAATAAAAATACAAGAGTGATGACGTCACCCAACCTCATCATAATCTGCCTAGCTTTTTTTAATAATGATGGGTTCGGCTTTCAATCTAAACGGATGCCGTTGAATACTAGTACTATGTAGAAGACTATCTATCACCTACACAACCCAGTAACTGTATAAAACGGTACTTATGGGTATAGCTAGATTGTAGACTCGTCGCGCAACCTGTAACTAATAATTGACTGGTTACTAGAGCCATCAGTGTTACAAAACAATAGTTTTTTTTTTCTTTTTTAAAAACGTTGCCCCACACTAGGAATTTCTCCTGTATCTTGGGTGCGTTCACAAACATTTAAACTCACATACACAGAAAGCCAGACCCGGAACAACTATCTGTAGGTGTATCTGTATTTGTTCCGTGCGGGAATCGAATCCCGCGTCACGCAGCGCAGCAGTCAATCACTCAGCCACTGCGCCAACCGTGCCGTCAAAAGAAAATTATTAATTAAGTTATTCAAAAGAAAACTGGGCAAGTGCGAGTTGGTCTCGCGCACCAAAGGTTTTGCACGAACTTGTGACATAAACGGCTATATCTTTTGACTGCGTAGACTATGAGAGTTGATTTTTTCACAGGTTCAAGGGACTACAGATTTTAGTATATATTTTAAATTTCTATTCGACATATCCACGCATTCCTGAAATAAACAATGGGACAGCAATGTAATCCAGCTTCGGTTTTCCCTTTGAGGCACGGTATCCTAAAAAAATCTGGTCCAGTAATCGTGATGTGCAGGAATTGAAAAATCTTATACATATGATAAGTTGCAACGTTAGCAGAACAAAATTGTTTGTACCAAAACTATTTTAAGTAATTATTACGATTTTTTTTGTTTAATGTTGGAGAAAAGCATCGCCTTTTTTACGGATGGGATATTATTAAATAACTTCCCCTACTCTGAGCGGGGAGGAGTGTCAGACTTGTACTGACTTAAACCCACCCATGTTCCTTCTATTGCCATTAACGTTCCGGGAGTGCGGTATGGCTTTCGAACAACCCGCAACCCCGGTAGGAAAAGCATCGCCTTAACCAATGATATAATTTTTCTAATGACCATGATACGATCTCTGTCATATAACCTTAGTGATGATAAGGCAATTAACGGTATCACTTCCATGTTAGGGCTGTTGTAACGATGTTAGATCGAGCTATATTTCTTATCATCATAGTGTCACCTGAGCGCTGTTTTGTTGTACAATAATTTAAAATTAAAGTTCAAAAAGTGTTACCAATACCGATCGTTTTTAACCGACTTAAAAAAAGAGGAGGTTCTATGTTCGACTTCGTTCTGAGGTTTTTTATTTATATCGCTTACGTAGTTTTTGAGTTATCGTGTATTACTTAACCCGGCGAGAGTGTGGTGAAAAAATGTAACAAGGAGTATGTGGCAGGGTATGACATACCCTTTTACAAAATTGGTTGTAAAACTTAGTATTATAGAAAAATAATTATTTTAAATATTTTTTATTATAATAAGGCTTAAATATAACGCGCTTAAAATAAAACATCTGAGCCATTTTGATAATTTCTCTATTTAACTTTACTTGAAATAAATTGCTATGAATTTTCAACGAAAATTCTTAAACTCCAAAAAAATCTCAAAAGGAACTAAAAAAAAGAAGTTTTATGCAATAAAACTTAGAATTATGATAGAACATGAAATAAACTACTAAACAAACTAAAAAAACACTGCAAAAAATATTAATAATATCTTAGTAACTGGAGTTACAATCAGTGCAGTTTTTGCAAAAAAAAAGTTGCATGCTCCATACAAATAGCCTTTCCACAGCTTGCACATGCGTATTTTGTCTTCCGATCCTTTTTGTAAGGACAATCTCCGCATTTTACACAACGGCCGGGAACATTTTGAGTCAATGAAAGTGGTTTGTTGATCTGGGCAGATATTCTCTGACGTATATAGGTTGGAATATTTTTTTGGTCTTTTCGCAACTTCAGGTGTTCGTAAACTAAAGCCAAGCCTAAGTTACGGATGAAATTGGTGCGTTTAGTGTCTTTGCCCTGATTTTCACGAAAAATAATATTTGCATTTACGGGCTATATTCAAAATCCCATAGAAAATGGTCATAGGCCAGCGCTTGCTATTGCGCGACACATTATAACTACCGCACAGTTAGTAGACAACATCTACTCCAGCTTTAGTTGAATTGTAGAATATTATCTGATATGTTATGTTATTGTAATTTATAAAGCAAGGTAGAAAGCAACTGAAATTACCAAAAATGCAATGTTAGTTTTTGTCACGAAATGTATACACCAGCTATGTGGCAGGGTATCTCATGCCCGAAAGCAGTTTGCAAGCATGTAACTCGAACGCGGTCCGCCACCGCGACACTGCGATTACGCCACTATCCATTCCTGCACCTATTTAACTCCAGCTACTCAATGCGACAATGCGTTTCAACGTCAAAAACAAAAAATACCCGCAAATAAGTAAGATGGTGGGTATGACATACCCTGCCACACTCTCGCCGGGTTAATATTATAAAAGCAAAAGTGAGTTTGTTTGTTGCGTCTTCACGCCTAAATGGCTAAACCGATTTTGATGAATTTTGGTACGGAGATAGTTGGGATCCAGGAGACGGACATAGACTATTTTAAAGAAAAAAAGTGGAATATGAGGGAGAAAGAGGAAACCAAATGGAAAACTTAGCTTTGCTATTACAAATCAATAAGGCGCAAGGGCACAAACTGCAGGTAACGGGTACCTGCAAATAAGGAAAGTGGAACTGTGTTACCCCAAATTTTACGCGAGCGAAGCCGCGGGCAAAAGCTAGTAATACTTACATATTTTTTTCTTCTATGTCTAAGTATATGGATGATCTGTTAATCTTTTAGGGGGAATGAAAAAGTAATGATCTATTAAAAATTATATGATATATTATCATCATACCATAAGGGCCTTATCATACTAGCGGATTGCGAGCGTCTTCAAAGCGAAGCGGGCGCGCAGCGAATGCGTCGCGAACACGCCGCGGCTGCTCAGCGAAGACGTCGCGGACGTGCGGCAAATTCGCAACGTTTACGTCGCTTGTTTGTAGCAAGTTAACGATGCAAAATACTCTCAGTAACGTACGTCCACGGTGCTATTCGCGGCGAATTCGTTGCGCGTCCGCAATGAATTCGCAGCGCATGCGCGGCGTGTTCGTTGCGCGCCCGTAACGTATTCGTTGCACGCCCGTTTCGCTTTGAAGACGCTCGTAATTCGCTAGTATGATAAGGCCCTAACTAAAAAAAAATTAAAGCAACAAACTACTTTATAGAAGTCGGTGACTTTTGTCTGTTTCGTTTCGGAGTTTTCGGAAGTAAAGTTATTTTCCACCTTTTTGTTTTTTTAAAGTCAGTTTGTTTTTACTAAAAAGAGATTTTATTTCAGCATTTTTAGGGCACGTGGGGCAGCTACGGCAGACAGGGCAGTTGGCATGTGGAGCAGGTTTGGCAGACAGGGCACTTAGGTCAGCTAGGGCGCGTAGGGCAATTAAGGCAGGTAGGTTCAGCAGGGCAGGCAGGGTAGGTATAGCAAGCAGGGTACGTTTGGCAGGTAGAGTATGTAGGTAGAAAAATTGCATTGCAACGCTGGCCATGCACAGCTAGTTCTTAAATAAAAGTATGATAATCTCACGAATAACGACATCACTACAGATGGACCATATATGTAAGCGGCATCTATGTGACACCTGCTTGTTGATACAAATTGAGCCATGACTTTAGGCCCAGTGTATTACGTATACGCACAACGTAATCTTGACTCCAAATTCGCAATACTTTGGTGACGCATTCGTATATTGAGCAATTGGTTTCCCTAAGGCGACACTTTCGACTTGGGAGGTTAGGTATACATTCAACATGACATGGTTTTCCTACTTGGTTATTCATAGTATATGTATTTGACGGCACGGTTGGTGACTGCCGTGGTGGGCGCCGCGGGTTCGGTCTCCGCACGGACCAAATATTCGTATGACCTACAGATAGTTGTTCCGAGTCTGGCTGTTTCTGTATGTGATTTAATTTTTTGTAAATGCACCCATGATACAGGAGAAATTCCAAGTGCGAGGAAACGTTTTTTTTTTATATTAAAAAAAACATACCAGTTTGGTGGGACGTTTTTTTTTAAACGCCAAAACAAGCATTGTGACTGGGCAGGATATTTCTGCCAGTTGGATTAACTGTCAGCTATAATAGTAGGAAACTGGTGCCCTGACGCAGTAAGGCAAGGTCGCGGCAGGCCTTGAAGGAGATGGCGGGACGAGAATACGAGCGGGTTCACGAGAAATGTAAAGATTGGAAGGAGGTCTTGGCAAACGAGTGGGACAGAGCAGGCGAGAAAAAAGGAGCACAGCGGTGGACTGGGTTGCAAGTTGTTCGAAAGAGATACCGAGGCTCTGAAACGTAAAGGGCGGAAGAAAGAACATGGGTGGGTTTTAGTCAGTACAAGTCTCCCTCCTGCTCCGCCCAGGGCGGGGGAAGTTATTTGATGAATTACCCGAAAAATAAATACAACAGTTGGCTGGGTTTAGATCCGTCTTTACCGCTTACTTTTATTTTGCCGTTTACTGTACAGGGAAGTCCCTACGGAGTCAGTAAACGGCAAACTACGTGCATACGTTCTACGTATTTTTCATGTTGCTATGTTTGATTTGATCTAAAATAACCGGAATCGGAATGATACACTTTTCTGAAACATTTTACAATTGAGGTTAATAAACCACTCTTTTTTCGGGTGGTCAGTCATCATTTGACTCCACTCTGTCTGCGCGGAGTGGAAGGGAGTGATGGATTTGTACTGGCTACACCCATCCCTGTTCCTCTTCTGTCTTTTGCTCTTTATGTTCCGGGGCCGCGGTATCTCTATCCAACGATCCTGCAGCCCGAGTTAAATACTCATCATCTGCCTAGCCTTTTCCCAACTATGTTGGGGTCGGCTTCCAGTCTAACCGGATGCAGCTGAATATCAGTATTTTACATGGAGCGACTGCCTATCTGACCTCCACAACCCAGTTAATAGTGGGTAATACGATAAACCTTGTTAAGACTGGTTGTCAGACTTTCGGAACACTGACTACCTGTAACGACTGTCAAAGATCTACAAATGACAGCCGGGAACAACGGCTTAACGTGTTTTCCGAGGCACGGAGGAAACTCGGTATGTAACGGGTGGTCACCCATCCACATACCAACCTAGGCAAGCGTGACTTAACCTTAAGATCGACCCGAGCGGCTGCTATTATTTAGTCACGAGCTCCTCGCCCAAGTTATTGATACTAAAGAGGTAAATTACGATATATGGCATACGTAATATTATGCACCTAGTTTCCTAGAACATTGCATCAGTCAGACCTCATCCTCCTCCGAAATCATCTCAAAGTTATTTTGTTATGATCATTTGCAAAGAGTATCGAACTTAATTTGTTTTTTTAACGCCCGGTTCCAATAAACAAAAACGAGTCGTTTTGCTTACGGATAGTAAGATTTTGGCATACGTCTCATAGAACTTATGGTCAAAATAATACTATTCGTAACCAAAACGAATCGTTTTTTGTTTATTGGAACGCCCGGTCAGTCAATTTTCAGTGAAAAATGTTATTAAATTGTCGCATAACCCATTTCATTGTTTGTTATAATATATGATAATGTTTTGATTGCTGGCGGTTCAACAAAATGGTAATTGTAAGAAAATGACTGTTTTACAAAAAGACTACTTATTTTGGAATATGAGCAATGATACGATAACATAGCGTCCCTTTACAGGAGTGTGTTATTAACCGACTTCAAAGAAAGGAGGAGGTTCTCAATGCGACTGTTTTTTTTTATGTATGTTTGTAATTGTTTTCTCTGACGATTGTGGATCGATATTCAAAATTCTTTTTTATAATTGACTAGCTTTCGCCCGCGGCTTCGCTCGCGTTAAATTCGATATAACACACCAAGCAGACCTGCAGTTTTTGCTCTTGCGCCTGATTAATTTGTAATAGCAACGCTAAGTTTTCTCTTTTTTTCCCTCTTTCTCCCTCACATCCCACTTTTTCCAAAAAAATATTAGCCTATGTCCGTCTCCTGGTTTCCAACTATCTCTGTACCAAAATTCATCAAAATCTGTTAAGCCATTAAAGCGTGAAGAGGTAACAAACAAACAAACAAATAAACAAACAAACAAATAAACAAACAAACAAACTCACTTTCGCTTTTATAATATTAGTAAGGAAGTAAGGATAAGGATAGGATATTTAGATAAAATTCATAATAATATTATTTTTTTTTAGATAAAATTCATACGAAACCCTCGTATGAATTTTATCTATATTGCTTTGGTAATTTATGAATTGTCTTCCATAATACATATTTTTTCTCTTAAAAGAGACTTCCTGCAATCTCCCATATTATTAACTTCTCCCTTTACTCCAATGATTTCCCAACTCTATGGCGGAAAGCCCATGTGCGTCCTCTACCTAAAATTCCTAACCCCACCCTTCCCAGTCATTTTCGTCCAATTTCCATTCTTCCTTTTTTATCAAAAGTACTTGAAGCCTGTGTACACAAGCAATTTTCCTATTTCATTCACCGTAACTCCCTTATCAGTCCGTTGCAATCCGGGTTCAGACCGGGGCACAGCACTGTTACTGCTCTCCTTAAAGTGACTGACTATTAGGCGGGGTATGGAAGACACTAAAGTCTCCGTAGTAGTGTTGATTGACTTTTCCAATGCTTTCAATACCGTCAGTCACGAAGTTCTTTTATCTATCCTCTCCTATCTTATGGTCTCTCACGAGGTTTTGGAATGGTTTTCATCCTATCTTCGGGGCCGACAGCAGTCAGTTCTCGCTGGAGAATCTTCTTCCAGCTGGTGTAATCTTGTGACTGGCGTCCCCCAAGGCGGTATTTTATCTCCACTCTTATTTTCTATTTTTATTAACCTCATAACTACCCAGCTTCAGTGTTCGTATCATCTTTATGCTGACGACTTACAGCTCTACTGTCAGGCAAGTGTTGACAACTTATCGGATGCGATTGATGATTTAAACCGGGATTTAGCAGTCGTTAAAAACTGGTCTGATCGTTTCGGGGTGGCGGTAAAACCAAGCAAGTGTCAGGCTGTTATTGTTGGAAGCCCTCATAGCGTAAGAAGGCTGAATAATTTATCAATCTCACCGATTATCTTTGATGGCACAGTCATCCCACTAAGCTCCGACGTTAAAGATCTGGGTTTGCATGTGGACACTTGCCTTGACTGGCGTAAGCAGGTTGCTACGGTGAGCAAGAAAGTCACTGGAACGTTGCGTGCACTTTACCGATTAAAAAATATTCTCCCATCACACATAAAGGCAAAGCTTGTTCAGTCCCTTATCTTCCCCATTATTGACTACGGTAATGTGTGTTACTATGACCTGAATGCAGATCTTCTCAACAAACTTGACCGACTTCTGAATAACTGCATTCGATTCATATTTAATCTACGTAAGTATGACCATGTGTCCACATATCGGTCATTTTTAAAATGGTTGCCTATCCGACAACGCAGAGCGTTGAGGGTCTTGACTACACTCTTTTCTCTACTCAACAAATCCACTTCTTCTTATCTAACTTCACATTTCCAATATTTATGCTCTGCTCACAGCAAGAGTCTTCGTTCCTCCAATAACCGTCTTCTGCGTTGTCCTTCTCATCGCTCTGGTTTCCTTAAAGCTTCTTTCCCTGTCCAGGCGGTCTTCCTCTGGAATGCACTCCCTCTAAATACCAGGATGGCCACCAATCGGTTCACTTTTAAAGTAAGAGCTCGGGAACATTTACTTAAGAAGTTGGCAGATTCGTCTCCAAATTAAATGGTAGTTAGTTTTTCCCCATGTATTTTTGTATCTTTATAACTCTCTTGACTTTATTTTGTTTGTATGTATGTATTTAAGTATTTATTGTTATATTATATTTGTTAATGTTTTCTCGAAACGCTTTCTGTTATGCAGCCTGCACCTACTATGTTTTCTCTCTGCATCACCCTAAGGTAGACTGGTAGAAAATGCCTAAGGCATTAAGTCCGCCTTTGTACAGTGTTATACATGTGCATTAAGTTTAATAAATAAATAAAAATGCGTACTCGATTAGAATTTGTGTGAGATTATATCATGTCTCTAAGCTTGTACGGAACCCTTGGTGTGCAAGTCCAACTAGCACTTGACTGGTTTTTTTTATATTTTCATACTTTTTTTGACATTTATATAACCTACTTTTAAGACGTTACCCTCCTTTCATCGCATCGCGCTTTTGCATTCAGAGTTTGAAATTGATTTTGCTTCTTAAAATAATATTTTCAAACAAACAGGACGACCAGCTGATCCGCCGAACAGCGAGGCACTGCTTGTATTGTTTGCCGTTAGATTACTATACGATAATAACTAGAGGTATATAAGACAATGGTTAACCCTTACAATAGCTACTGTTACTAAGAGTGTAATCGAGCTAGCAATTACATAACGGATAGTGTTGAATGTCATGTGTCTGTCTGTAACTGTATTTATCTGACAGTTTAAATCCTTCCTAATATTATAAAAGCGAAAGTGAGTTTGTTTGTTACGTCTTCAACAAAATATTTAAACCGATTTTGATGAATTTTGGTGCAGAGATAGTTGAGATCCTAGAGACGGACATGGCTATTTTTTTTAAAGCGATAACTGAGGGAGAAAGAGAGAAGAAAAGAGAAAACTTAGCTTTGCTATTACAATAAATAAGGTGCAAGGGCAAAAACTACAGGTAGCAGGTACCTGTAAATCAGGAAAGGGGAACTGTGTTACCCCGAATGTTACCAAAATGTTTCCGCGGATAAAAGTTAGTATTTTATACAAGTATTTTGAGAGAAGATTATGCCATGGCCTAACAACATCTGCCTATCCTTTTCCCAATCATATTATGGTTGGGAACAGTCTAACCGGATGCAGCTGAATACCAGTTTTACAGTTTTACATGGAGTGGCTGACTATCTGACCTGTACAACCCAGTTAGCATTTAAGTGAGTACTTGGTAAGATTATGTCATGATTTATATCTGTTACTGCGCTGATGGCCTAGTGGTCGAGAGCTTGAGGTCCTGGGTTCGTTTCCTATTAGTTTTTTTTAGTAGCTGCCGTCGTCCGGTCCGTAGTCCTTATATGAATTGCCTAGGTATATAATAATATGTAGCTTAAACACAACTGGCAAAACATAGTGGTACTTAAGCTGCACCTCTAAAAATTAAGTTTGAAAGTTGCGCCTGTTACAGGAACATTGAAAGGAAGTCGTTTGCCTGTATGGACTTGTGGACTTGTAAGAGGGATGGAGCACATGTGACTAAAAGAGTGATGATCTGAATGTTGATGGATAGATAGGAAGGTCAAAGAAAAGATGGATGGATCGTGTAAGGAATGATACGAAGGAGAAAGGAGTAAATGATACCGTCGCCTGATATTGGAGAAGAAAGCGTGATGCGCCGACTACAAATAAAATGGGACAAAGGCAAATGACTATAACAGCACCTCTGTCCCACCTTTTGGGGGTAACGGACGTGATGCCTCATCCGCAAAGGAAATGACAACAATGATTTGCGTTTCAAAACCAAAGACATTTTTAAGTTAAATCTTTTTCGTATTTTTTTAAGTAATCCTTATTTAAATGCTAACGGGTCCTTATTCAAAAATAAAATAAATAAATAAACAATTGACAGCTCATCCCTTTATGCGGATATAAATAACTTCGAAACTTGTGGGTCAGTAACCGACTGAGTACTCGAACCGACGACCTTTGCATGCGCGTGCGCATCTTCAAATGCCAGCGATTGAGTAATTACAAGCTCCGTGTCAGAGGAGCATTGATGTAACAGTTTACGTATTACATGGACTTAAATATATTTTTGATGTACATTGATACTTTACTACCCATTTGAAGAGTATTGTCTAAACATAAGCAGCAATGATTTTCAAAAGTAAAATTTACGAAGGTGTTTTTTTTTTCTGGTAAAATTCATTATTACGTGTCTTGTTTGAGCAGAAGATGGCTATTGACAATTGAATTTGAAAATATTATTTGTTTTAAGTACTTAGAGGTTTAAATCCATAATTTATATGGCTCTGCGTAACTCAGTAGTTATGTAGGTTACTGTACCGTGTTTACATGGAAATAGCTTTCCTTTGAACTTGAGTTTTTTTTTGGGGGGGGATATCATCAAATAACTTCCCCCGCTCCGCCTAGAGCGGGGGAAGGAGAGTGAGGGAGAGTGTAATCTTTGTACTGACTAAAACCCACCCATATTCCTTCTATTGCCCTTTACGTTCCGGGGCCGCGGTATCTCTTTCGAACAACCCGCAACCCCGGCAGGCGGAGGCTCTGGCAGGCCCCTTTACTTTTGCTTCTAACTGCGTTACTACTAACTTGAGCTTGAATAAATAATATAAAAACTGGCCACCGGCTTTCGCATAAACTTGCGACATAAACGGCCATGTCTTTTGACTGGGTCGACTTAGAGGGTTGATTTTTTCACAGCTTCTAGAAGTATTGACTTCTAGTCTCGAGATAAAGGATCAGTCAGACAGACAGACAGACAACAAAGTGATCCTATAAAGGTTTCGTTTTGTCCTTTTGAGGTACGGAAAGCCTATAAAGAGGCTTCAGTTTAAGTTTAGAATTTTATTATGCTGGTAGGCCTAACACTATTTCAAAGTCAATTTGATTGACATAAATGCAGAAATGTCCTATTTTCATATGAATTTGTTTTGTTCTTACTAGAACTTCTGTGTACGCATGGAAAAAAGCCTTAGAAAAATGATTTAACCAGATGCTATTCCAGCTTATCATTATTTTAAACAATAAAAAACCTCTGGGGGTTCTGTACCTTAAAAGAAAATAAAATGAACCCTAATAGAATCACTCTGTTCTCTTCTTCCCCGAGTACTAAACCAGTAGTATTTGATTAACTGATTTTATTGCAGGCTTACGATTTTGTGTCTTAACGAGTTAGGAGTTAAAGTTTGATTTAGATGTTACTTACGAGTCCACCTTACTTTAGACCAAGACGTTTGGCTGGAAGATGGCATTTTCACAGTAAAATACTGAAAGAAAATGCCTAAGGCATTAAGTCCACCTTTGTACAGTTTTTACTAGTGCATAAAGTTTTAATAAATAAATAATATATTTTTTGTTAATTCTATTATCACATTGAACACTCCTACTATCGATAAAAACTAAAATATTTAGGTAAACGACTTCTTACATCATTGCTATATTTAGTCACCCGACGGTTGTCAATATTATTATCCAAAGTTATCAAGGCTAAGAAAATCAGGTAATTCTTAATGATACAATTTCTACATTAATAATGTACTTAAATTCCTTATTCGTAATGACAGAATCTACTCGTTTAGTTAAAGGATAATTATGATGTCATTTTATTTAATGTTAAATTCATAAAAGTTAATTAATGGAAATAGATTAAGTATTACAAATGATGTGATCATTAAATTAATGTGATATTGTGTCATAAGATGAAGATCAAATAAATGAAGTCTACTAAAAGCGTTATCTATTTCACAAATTTGTATAGGTCAATCATCGGACATTTGACGGGCCTGTTGGTGTAGTGGTTAGTGGCCCTGACTGACATTTATAAGTCCCTTTTTTTCGGATGGGAAATGATCAAATAACTTCCTCAGCTCTGGGCGAAACGGGGGGGGGGGGGGATGGGTAGTTTTAGCCTGATTTTTACTGATTAAAAACCCACCCATATTGCCCTTATGTTCCCGGGCCTCGTTATCTCTTTCGAACAACGCGCAACCCGAGCGACCTAGTAGAGCTACCTATTAAATTAGGCTCCGTGACTGCTACTCAGAAACTCCTAACAAAAAAAAGCCCACTTTGCCCGACTTGGGAATCAAACTCAGGAGCTCACCATTTGCAAGGCCAAAGAAAAAAATACTCTGTGGCTGTGCAATCGACTGCTGCGCTGGGTGTCGTGGGTTCGATCCCCGCACTGAACAAAAATTTGTATGATCTACAGGTAGTTTTTTTCGGGTCTAGCTATTTGTGTTTGTCAGTTTAAATCATTGTAGAAGCCACGATACAGGAGAAATTCCCAGTGTGGGGCAACGTTTAGATAAAAAAAGTTTTTTTTTAAATAGTCTACCATACACCGTTGTACATATATGATATACAATCAGTAGCAAATGCGCGTACGTCTCGGCTGTGCACAATTTCGTGCGCGCAGCCTTTATGAATAATAAACAAGGAGTACCGTTTCGTATCAACTTATTTGGATCGCATTGAGTTATTGCCATTGCCTATGGATTCTTGGGAAGTAAGGCATCGTATGTTAATGTGGTAGATGATTTGAATAATTTTATTTATTAGTGTGGCTGCCAGTATTATTATAAAGGGATATCGGTTTTTTTTTAATTGCCCCACACTAGGAATTTCTCCTGTATTGTGGATGCTTTTACAAACATTTAAACTGACATGACCCGCTCCTTCGTAGCCTAATGTTATTCCAGACTACAATCTACCTCTGTGCCAAATTTCATCAAGATCCGTTCTGACGCGAAGAGAAACAACTAAAATATCTCGACTTGGCACACGAGGTTGTCGATATGTGGAATGTGAGCTCGGCTGTCATTGTGCCGATAGTAGTTACAGCCAATGGCCTGATGTCCAAGAGCATCGACGACCATCTCTCGAACCTCTCCTTAGGCGGTTGGATTAAGGGCTTGATTCAGAAGGCCGACTCCTCGATACGGCCCGAATTTTAAGGAGGTTCCGTCCGCTCGAGCCCTAACCATCGGTAGCTTGGACCCTGTTCCCGATACCTGCAAACACCTATTTTTTTTATTTTTAAATCTTTTTTAAAGAATATTTAAAAATGTATTTATACGTATGGAAAATGAATAAAGGAATTAATAATAATATTAGAATAGGATCTTAATTTTGGTATAATTTTTTTCTATTTAATTATTATTTCCTAGAACTAAGTCTGGAACAAATTATATTTAAAATTATTGATGTATACTTTTGCAGCTATATATATATTTTTTTTGTAAAATGGTCTTACCAGAATTGTTCCAAGAAAAACGTTTTCTTTTTTTCAAATAATGTTTATTCTACCGAATAAGCTCCGACACTCCTGGACCTATTTTAATAACTGCTATTGTTCGTCAATAGAAAGATAAATTGTAATATAGGCTATATAACAACGTCTTGGGCAAGCGTGGTGATCAATGCTCGTGCTTTCTCTGTAAGAGAAGAGTTCAGAGTGCTTTGGGATAGTTTAGTCTAATTTAATTAATTATCACAGTATCGTGATTCATAAACAGGCGGTTCAGTTTACTCTTTTATTTATAGGATATATGTCGGATTGGTTAAAGATTACAAAGACTGCCTTTTAAATCAGCTGTGGACGAGTCTTGCGTGGTTCTTCCCAGATGAACCAGTTCGCTCTTATGCCATTAATAATATCTCATACGGATCGGAACCTGGCGAAATTTGCGTACTATCAGGTACATCTTTAACCCGACTGGCCTAACCCTTCGTGAGGTAAGGTAGAGCTGTCGGGGTTGCGGAGCTGCGGCGGTTTTTCGAAAGAGATACTGCGGCCCCGGAACATGAAGGGCAGTAGAAGGAACATGGCTGGGTTTAGTCAGTCCAAGTCTGACACTCCCCCCCGCTCCGGCCCAGAGCGGGAAGTCATTTGATGATTTCCCAACCCAAAAAAGGTAAGGTAGAGAAAATAATGAATGAATTGTTACATTACAGTACAGGTATTGTCCAAATTTTTGTATCGTATCGATTGTACTTAAATATGAATGACAGAAAATCTGAAAGAATAAATAATCTGATGTTTTTTTAGTCTTTCGGATTTGATTTTCTGTGTAAGAAAAGGGTACGAAGATGATTTTTCGTACCCTTTTCTCATGATTTTGTATTTTTTAACCTTACTACTTGGTCATTCAACCAAGTAGTAAGGTTAAAAAATACAAAATCGCCAAATACATTCGAAGCGAGTCTTTGCAAGAGATTGGGTTTCTATCAAATTCTAGAGCCTACAAAGTTTAATAAATAGTTACTCAGTAATTTAAATTGAAAATGCAATGTTACTAAGACACGATCTAAAAATACCTGAGGTAATTCAATTTCTTTTGTTAGTTCACTTGGATGGAACAGTAGTCAGTACCCTATTCTTAAAATGTTTCACAAAATTCCTTTATTTACCATCTAGAGTTGAATACTATAATTTTAGTGGTGATTGTAAGTTTAGGCATTTCGTCGTCACCTTCCGCATACTGCACATAGCTGCGCCGGCGCAGTGAGGCAAACATCGCGGTGACGACGGCAAAGACTATGCTATTAGTCATATTTTGTAACGAGAAGTAGGTAGAAAAGGTCCTTTGTTAATGGTAATGTGGTTGTTTAATTATAGATTGTAATTTGAATTAAAGTATAGAAAGTTAAACAATTGTATCAATGAGTTTATATAAATTATTGATATCTTGTAAGTTTGAACACGGGTAAGTATTTATTAACATGATAAACTAGGAATCCAAATGTCAACTGGAATGTTAGGTTGATATTTTAAAGATAATATCATCATCAGCCAGCCACGTACTTGTAGGACAGGAATTCATGAAAAAAATTGTTAAATACCACTAAAATAAATAAAAGTACTTAGAAATATATTTAAACTAGCTTTCGCCCGCGGCTTCGCCCGCGTTAAATTTGGGGTAACACAGTTCCCCTTGCGCTTTATTGGTTTGTAATAGCAACGCTAAGTTTTCCCTTTCTTCCCTTTTTCTGCTTCACATCCCACTTTTTTAAAATAAAAATTTGCCTATGTCCGTCTCCTGGTTTCCAACTATCTATGTACCAAAATTCATCCAAATCGGTTCAGCCATTAAAGCGTGAAGAGGTAACAAACAAACAAACTCACTTTCGCTTTTATAATATTATAGTAAGGAAGTAAGGATTAAATTTATATTCCAAAACAAGGATCCGTAATGGATTACATGAAGTAGAACAAAATGACTGAATTAGAAATCCGTTGACGTATTTTTTTTAATTCTATGCACTCGTTTTTTAAAGTTGCGAAATTAAAAAAATATACCTATAACATACATTCCTCAATGTCTCACTTCTATGTCAATTAAAAATATCATGTCATTCCATATTTAAAAAATGCTTTTAAAAAAACCGGCCAGTAACAACCAACTGCCACATCTACACTTTCATACTCATTGGACTGTGCCGTGAAACCAGCAGGCCTTCGCGTCGGGCGCGGACGGTCGTCGACTGCTGCCTACATCCTTGTCCTAAATATACGCACTTATCGTATGCGTGATCTTATCGATCAGTTGCCATAATACTGGCCCTATAAAGATATCGAGGAAATCGAGATAGCAATGGGTATGGTGACTTTGGGTCTCGGAAGTGGTATGGAAATTGTATCTTATGTTAGGTGTTTTTAAGGTCAAAACTCTGTGATTTTCTAAGGAAGACGCATGAGACGAGTTTAGTTAGTATAAAAATCGGCAAAGTGTGAGTCGGACTTGCGCAAAAAGAGTTCCTTACAAACATGCGACATAAACGGCCATTTTTAGACTGCGTAGACTTAATGAGTTAATTTTTTTACAGTTTCAAGGGACTACAGATTCCACGCGTTTCCGATATATAGTCTTGACATACAACAAAGTGATCCTATAAATAAGGGCTCGATTTTTTCTTTTCTAGTTACGAAACCAAAAAAAAACGTAACCTGTCAGTAGAACAATTTTTTTATACGGGTCTTCCATCCAATGTAAATACGGTGGCGTCTCCAAAAATCTGTGATTAAGGCTCTGCGTTGCAGAGGGGCCTGCCAGGGCCGCCGCCTGCCGAGGTTGCGGGTTGTTCGAAAGAGATACCGCGGCCCCGGAACACAAAGGGCAAAAGAAGAAACATGGGTGGATTTTAGTTAGTAAAAGTCCTGGTACTCCCCTTTAATCCGCCCAAAGCGGGGGAAGTTATTTTATGATTTCTCATCCGCAATAAAATTGCTTTGTGTGAATAAATAGCGGAATTGAAAAATTGAGAGTTTGAATAAAACCTTTGTATCTAGCTCAGAAAGTTCTAAGTAATTCGTAGGTACCTAAAACTGAATTTCACAAGACATGTTTGATTAAATAATACACATAATATACATTTACGGATTCCATGGAAATGGATACAAATTACAAACGGCATCTGCAATTTTATAACTTAATAACTGGCGCCCGCGGGTTCGCCCGTAAGATAATCGAAAAAAAATATCCTATGTGTTATTCCGAGATCCGTTCAGCCGTTTTGACGTGAAAGAGTAACTAAATATCTATACATCCATCCTCACAAACATTCGCATTTATAATGTTAGTAGGATTTTTTTGAGATCATAACAGTTCAAGACATGACTCAGCATTTTTTTTTTAATACAGTTCTAAGTATCTTTTACAGACACTACGCACTGTTAACTATCTTAATTTGTTTTTCCTATCTCATAACTTTTAATTTATTTATTAAAACTTAATGTACATGTAGATGTACATAGGCGGACTTAATGTCAAAAGAAATACTCAACCAATCCACTATGGGTTAAATAAGACAAAATTGTGATAGGGTACAAAAAAATTAAAATGTATAACTTGTTTTCGGAAGCATAAATAGATTCGAATAAATATAAACAAAATAACAAAAAATAGTAAATTTATTCATTAACAAATAAAAGGGAAACCTAATAATAATTACTGCTAGACTTCAAAATTTCCCAACTCAATTTTACTCAACTTTTTTCTTTTCCCAAAATATCTATTAAACATTTTAATTCGTAAAACACACTATATTTTGTCAAACAAGAAATATCCTTATAAGTAATGATTGAAATCCAAGAGTATTAAAAAAAAATTGCGGAGCGATTTTATATTCCAAGTAATTGTTTACAGTTGTTAACCAACTGATAACAATGGATTACTTGGGACTTGAATATATAGGCGAAATTTGAGTGTACTATTAGGTATACCCCTGCCCAGCTCTTTGAAAACAACAGGCGAGTTGTTTCTGATGAAACACGAGTTCAGAATATTTTTTTTTAATGGCTTCTCGCAGTTCAACCTATGAATTCGTTAGCTGGTCAACCGGACTATTCTGTGGATGCCTTGCATTTAAGACTTCCGACAGAAATAAAAAACAATAAACCAACCATTTTATACATCCGTAGTTTCGTACAGATATCAATGAGAGATTTTGGTCTCCGAACCTTGCGACCTAACCTTCGTTATCATCCGACTGTAAAACTATTGTTTAGCCGTCTGTGCTATGAGAATATCAACAACTAGCTTATGTCTATGACTCCGTTCGTATGGATTATTAATATAATAATGATAGGTATATAGAAAGCCGGGACAGGTAAGCAAATCAAACTTGGTTCGCGAGGTTGTGCCGTTAGTCGTATCTGGCAATGGCTCAGTTACCGATGAATACCTAAGGGGGCCCGTACCGTCTGTCCGTCGATTGACGACAGGCCGTGTCGACGGTGTGTTCGTGTCACGTGCGCCTCAAAGAGAGTCAGCAAAGCAGAGGGGCTTGCTAGAGCCTCTGCCTGCCGGGGTTGCGGGTTGTTCGAAAGAGATACCGCGGCCTCAGAACGTAAAGGGCAACAGAAGGAACATGGGTGGGTTTTAGTCAGTACAAGTCTGACACTCATCCCCGCTCCGCCCAGGGCGGGGCAAGTCATTGGCAGATTTCCCACCCGAAAAAAAAGAGGGCTCTTGTTAGGCAGCTGGATCAAGGGCGTGATACAGAAGGCGGTACTCATGGACACGACTCGTATGTTAGGAGGATCTTTACTGATGATGAGGAAAATACGGAACCCTTCTATGATGACTTTATTTTCTGTCTGCTAAGAACCTTAATCTCGGAAACACGTGGAGGAATTGAGTAGAAAAATACCTTATAATTATTTATTTTTGTTTCTTACAACTGTGAAAAATCAAAACAAATAATTAATTTTATTATTTTATATACAATAGACTTAGTCGAGAGATGAATTGTTTTATAAAATCCGCATCACACGTCGATATACACCATGATTCATTAAATTCCTTTAAGACCCAAATATTAATGTCTCAAAATCAATCTCCTAAGGACTTGTAGTTTTAGAATTAAGCCACCTACATCTGGCAACTTGCCTACCCAAATTGGCTTCTATTGTTTTTAATTTAAAATTTAATTTAATTTTGATCTCATTTGTTTTTCCTTTTGTAACAAGTTTTGTATTTTTTCGTTTTAAGTGTCTTCTGTCATACCCTAAAGAAATAGTATTTTTTGTTGTTTTTGTAGTAGCTTTTTATTATAAATACATAAATATTATTGTTATTACTTATTATGTAAAAATGTTGGTTAACCTGTAATTGGCAACTGTATAAGTCCAATACTACGTAATTTTTATTTTTAAAGATATTTTTATACAGAAGCTGTTGGTGACCTTTTCAATAAATAAATAAATAAATACAATTTTGAATGTGTAAAATAATTTAAAAACTTTAAACAACCATAAAATAAATATACTCATAATAATCCTAGCTTGTTTTTAAGAAATATAAATTAATTATATGTAAATAAAACAATAAATGAACGAAAATCTCAGCCCGACTGCCGGCTGCAAAGGCCTCATCTCATACAGTGAATGCAGAGCATTGATCACCACGCTTGCGAGTAATTGCCTGGATTTGAACGCGCAACCTCATACATGATAGGCGAGGCGCTTAACCTTTGGGCCGTCAGGATATTCTACAAATTAAATATAATTCAATATAAATAATTCAATCCAAATATAAAGAAGACCCAATTAAGCCTAGAACTAAGTAAATATACATACTACGATGACGAGGCGTCATAGTAGGTACTCCTCTGCATCCCTGTCATCCGGGAACGTGTCATACCGTGCCGTCTGCATTGCCACGTTTAGTGGCACTACTACAAGACCAAATGTTTTTCCACCATAAATGGTCAATAGTTTATAGTGCGCTCTTTAGAAAACTCTTCAATATCCCCACTGATTTAAACTACGAACGAACAAACGGCCACGAAACTAATTTATATGTAAAGAAAGAAGTTAAACACAGCTATATCACGTCATGCTAATTATATTTATTTCCTATTATGGTAAGATCATTTCCTTTTATGAATGCGATGTTTAATTCAAGGTTTGTAAGCCATTGATCAGGCAAGTCGTGAGTCATCTTGGAAAACACTTTCGCTGTTTGCTGGTGGACGCTGGACCATGGGCCATTTGGCTTGAAGATCGTTGGAGATTGTTGCTTGAGTTAACTCAAGATGTTTTGACTATCCTCTAACATATTTAAGAGTTTGAAGTAAAACCTAGAGAATACACATATAAACCAACTAAGAAATCATTACTAATATTATAAAAGCGAAAGTGAGTTTGTTTGTTTGTTACGTCTTCTCGCTTCTCGCTAAATGGCTTAACCGATTTTAATGCATTTTCATAAAGAGATATTTGTAACACTGGAGACAGACATAGGCTATTTTTTATAGTGAGAAATGAGTGAGAAAGAGGGTATAAAAGGGAAAATTTATCTTTGCTTTTACTATAAATAAGGAGTAAGGGAAAAAATTAGAGGTAGCAGGTACCTGCAAATCAGAAAAGGGGGCAAAACTGTGTTACTCCGAATTTAACGCGAGCGAAGCCGCGGGCAAGAGCTAGTTATGTATTTATACTCTCTTGGTTAGTTGAAGAGTAAGAGTAAATATACATACAGGCATACAAACTGTTATACATTCATAGACACGTTTGACAGTTTGTAGGATGCTGATTGCAAGCAGACAGTTAATGGAGCTGTGAACCAAGCAGTTTGTACAGACGCCTGCAGGTCAAGCTACCCGAAACTGTAAACTTTTCCCAATGAACCTAATACTTTAGAAATAAAGTCGAAAATCTATCAAAGAAATCTGACAGATTGTAGTAGCTTGATGTGCAGGCGTCTGTACATCTATTTCTGTAAAGTTATCAACAACAAAAATTCTGATCTTTTTGGGACTGAATGTTACGTAATCAATACATTATGTGATGTGCATTGAATGGTACAAGGGTCATGGAGGTTGTATTAAGTAACGCTAAAACATTAAAAACTAGTAAAAAAAACAGAGTTTGTGACAAGAAAAAGTTCGGGGAATGAACTTTGACCTCCAAAATGTCCATAACTAGACCCACCCAGATAATATATAAACCATAACAAAAAAAAACAAAATAACGGTATGATCAAGTGCCCAATTTTTATTTCGGATTGGAAATCTTTAAACAACTTTTCCCGTTCTGCACGGAACGGGTAAGAGTGTCAGACTTTTGTTGACTAAAACCCATCTATGTTCCTTCTTTATGTTCCGAAGGGCCGAGGTATCTCTTTCGAACAACCCGCAACCCCGACAGGAAAATAAGTGCCCTTCGGTTTCGTTAAGGGTGCTTTCACACCCTTTGTTTTACTACATTGTTGTGGTTTTAATTGGATTAAGACTGACCTTCTGATAAACGAAGGGAATAACACATATGAAAACTCCCAAATATAAATCCAAGTCGTGTGACGTGTCTAACTTGCCAATCAGTCTAGAACAAACTGAAAATCAAAATAAAATTAATTCAACATAAATAAAAGATGTTCTAACTAATTTTAACATCTTGAATCTTGATCAAGACATGTATTAACCAAATTGATTTAGCAATATGGTTACAGAAATAAATAATCGTGTCCTAATACTCTCAGAATATAAAAAATAATAAAAACACACAAGAAACGATTACCTAACATATGCGGTGATGTGTACAATGCATCAATTGTGTAGATTCTAAAATAAACGAATATTGATTACACATATTCATAACAGAGGAAGAATGATTTATTATTATCTCATCAATCTTTACAGTTTTCATTACAAAGTTGCAAGTAGTCGATTGTGTAGTGCAACAGGGACTAAGTCAGTAAAATCGATTAAATAAATTTATCTGACACCATGATCGAGTGATGATGATGTACGAATGTTGACAGCGTCGCGGGGGTGCGCTCGCACCCCGCGGGAGTGAGGAGGGCGCGCGCGGGGCCTGCGCGGGCGCCGGCGTCGCTTTTCACCGTCGCTGCGCCGCGTACGCCTACCCGATATAAAAGCCTCAACCGCCCATTCACCCGCTCGCAGTGTGTGCTTGATCGTTACAGTGACCACTTCACTCGTGCAAGGACTTACAGTTTAATCATGAATTCACGGTGTTTAATAGTGCTAGCAGCCGCCCTCGGCGTGGGTACGTAACATTTCAAATATTTAGGGTGCGCCCGCGACGCGATCGACGGATACTTGTATCCAGTGACGCCGGAACAATCTAGATGTGTGGCCTGCCTGCTCTGCATGTATCGATAAAAAAATAATTGACGTAGCAACGCGAAAGCAGTTGAAGTGTTATCGATACAGTTTCCACACTTAAGCGTTGCAACTGCGCGCGCGCAACAAGTGTTGAGAACAGATAGATTGCGGCCAGCGATGTGGTGTAACGACAATGACTTGCCCCAGTGACACACGGACTGATCGTATCAGTACTGGATATTTATTGGCAAAATCGTGTTCAAGAGCTTTAGAACGATCAGTGTACACAACACTGAAAAGCAACCCTGTTGTAATATTGCCTAAAGTACAATATCGCATCAGCATATAAATCTAGCAATATGACATTCTGACATCGTTGTAGAACAATAGAGTCTGTAACACATTGATGTAATTAATCACATAATGCTTCACAAGTGTGTGAACTAGGTCTTATTGCGAAGTCAATCAACCCCATTTCTACTGGCACTATTCTTTTTCACGCATGTCAATGACCTCAACTTCATAGTACAGAAAGTTTGAGAAGTTTAATATTAACTAGAGCTGGTATTTGTTCTCAAGTAAGAACATGCAGCTATAGATTGCATTGCACGAGAAAGCGGTTTCTCAAGTTTTCATACTAATTATTTATTATGACAGAACTATTGCTTGTTCGTTTAAAGTTTATTGATATTATTATGACTAATTGAAAGCTTTGGTCGTGAGCTTCTAATAAATAAGCTTTCTCTTTCATCGATAACCGTCGGTGAATGCAGAAAAATAATATATAAATTGCATTATTTCAATGGCTGCATACAATTTGATGACCACAAAAGCTTACTTCATCTTTTCCATGCAAAGAAATTCAGTGACCTTAGAGAAATGTTGCAATCCTTTTAACAGTATATTTATTCCACACATAGAGGGTGTTGCGCAATCCAAATTGACTGATTAGCATTTTTCGCAATGCACGCACCCACTATAGTGTCAAGTTATGACATAGATAGTATATTTGTGTTGCTCAAAGCTGTTGGAATGGGATCAATAGTTCCCACGTGCTACTACATAATTATTATCGAAAGTTGGTGCTTAAGTAAACTTTGGTTTACATAATGACGGAGTTCCGAAGTCGTTTAGTTAACTTAGGTATGTTTGTTTACAGATATATTTTGGGCTTTAATAATTTTATTTCTTCCTTCGTTTTTCGATGTCTTGGCCATTAATACCTAAATAAAAATTATTTAAAAAATAAATACTTAAAAAAAAATCAAGTGCTCAAGAAAATCCCATGTCATGATGAGTTGGTTCTTTAAATAAGTTAAAACAAAATACTGGCTGAAATATTACCATATGATCTGCCAATCCAAATATGTCCTAGAAAAAAAAATCTTCAGATACAACTATTCAAGGGCAGACTTTCAAAATGACATAGAGTATACATACGCAATTAATTAATAAATAAAATATTCAGCCAATTACCGTAGGACCATAGTATCCGAACATCCTCCATATTATGGACTTCCTCATGACTTCTATAGCACTCACTTCCGTTCAAAGAATGGCGGAAGTCGTGTGTAATGACAAAATAATTTCACATTGACTTAAAGAATAATCATTGTCTATTATCATTGACTGGCCTAATGGTCATTAAAATGCGCCAGAAATATTATAATGACTGAAAAATATTATATTTGATGGCCAAAATATATGTCGTCTACGTTACCCTCGTGCCCTTATCCCAATTTATTTCTTGTTAAAATCACATATCTTCTTCTTCTTCTCCTTACATTCTTCATTTCAGTGGTCACTACCTTTCTTCTTTACACAACTCTTTCCTTAATATACCTACTTATTAAATCATTTATAAACAGCTGTAGAAGTCAGCTTTCAAATTCTTCAGTGCAACAAACTATTTGATACAACCTCCTTGACTTTTTCTTTGCCATTTAACCTATGGCTTATAAGTAAACGTAACTCAGGTATATCCTTTCACATTCCTGCAACACGGTATAGACTGTCTTTAATATTGCCTAATTTTATCGTCTATCATTATTGGTAGCTTTTACACTCATTGTTGAAAATAGACCCTTACATTGCATGCTATCCTGGTACAATTATTTAGTTCTTAAATAATTTAATTCATCACCATTTATTTTCAAAGCACACGCTTTATCTGCTACTGATTAGAATGGACCTTCTCTTTTTTGTCATGATTCCCTGTTATAATATTTTATTAGAAAATCAGTTTTTGTTTACAAATTGATCTCTAAATTATACAGGCGTGGTGCAACGCGCCCTAAGGCAGGTTTTAAGTGATATCATTAATATAAAACTCGTGTTCTTCTACAGGATGTTCAGTTTTCACTCTGAGGTTAGTTATGAGCCGCTTGTGGAATTCACCATTGTTAGGATTTCTAACACGTACCCAGTTCTCACGGACAACGCGATCAATTGCGCAAGCGCCGATATATCTCGACTTTTTCTTTAATAGAACAATCTTGAACGATGTGTGCTTGTTTTCTAATTGCTTACAAATCGTTTTAGTAACAAAAAACTAAACTGTTTCGTGTGAGTCATTGTTATTGTTTTCGGTCGATTAAATCTATGGTTAAATTAAACCTTAGTAATAAATGGCCGGGTTACCTTAACACTGGTAACTAAAAGTAACTTTAACGGTAGTTAAGCACGCCATCAAATATTCATAATTTCATTATAGCAAGCGTGAAGGTATTTGATTATCGAGTCTTGCGGTGCGTGCGCGAATTTCACGAGAGCAATGAAAACACGGAGAAAATGTATCAGTTGCTTGAGTGCGCATATAACTACTGTGCGTTAGATATTATCTGATGTTGTTACAGCTTCTAAACGTGACTTTGTTCTAGAACAAACCTATCACTGGCTGTATGGAGATAACTAAAACTGGCCACTATAAATCACTCTCTCATAAATAGTATAGCGATGATCAATGATTATGAAACAGCCAGAAAAACAAAAAACTGTCGTCTCGATTCTTTTTTTAAAAAAACATCCTCATCTAATTTGAATATAAGTTGGTAGGTACTTGGACAGACTTCAAATTACATGATACAGTTGAAAGATTATCTTCAGGGATAGAGCTCAGATTTATTATAGAAACGCCGCAAGCGAAGCTTTACTGAAATAGAAATTATAATGAGCAAACAATAATAACTATGACTTTCCTTCGCAACGTTTTGTCTATATTACCTTAGAGTATTATTTCAGAAAAAAAAATAAAGAAAATATTCGGAAAAAGTGATGTTTTTGTACCAAAAATAAACAATGAGGAATTCTGTTAAGAGAAAATATAAGTCTATTAAAGTTTTTAAGACATTTCACAGTTAAATTGCCGTCAATAGTTAAATGTGACCGTCAATTTAATCATGCATTGCGTGTTCGACGTATCTACATTTGAGTTAATTGGATAATTAGGTTACTCTCTCCGATATAATAGCGTAATTGAGTAATCTATTACGGTAACAATATTTGTTTGGTAAATTGTTTCATGGTTTGAGTAATTGTAAGCCGTTGAACTGATTTGATAGTATGTATTTCTACCTGATGTTTCGGAACAAATTATTTTAGTCTCGAGACTAAAATAATTAAGTAAGGATTTAATAAAATAAATGAATCTTGAATTAATTTTGAAAAAGAAAGGGTTTGGGAAGGATAAGGTTTTCTGATAAATGTTTCATATTTTTAGACTGACGTCCTACATGTTTAATTATTGTCAGAAAAACACATACCACAAACAAAACCTTAACCTCTTTTCTAAAGGCTCTTTGTAAGAAATTCCGTGATCCCCCATTTTATTTTTTATTTTAGTTTTTGTTATTTTGATAGAGCAGTATACCTATATATATTTATTTCAAGTAGGCCAGTTACAGGCACTTTTGAACTGTCGAAACATTGACAACAATAAAAATGAAGCTACAGTCCCAGTCACAAGGCATAATAACTGTGAAAGTACTGTAGTTGGCTATTCCAAAGCGTAGATCTCTATGGAGAAGAATGTGAAGTACTTGTCAAATAGCGTCCTAAAGTTTCTGCGTATGCCCTTTAGAAATAGTTTTTAGTTTATGTTTGTATTGTGAGAAAACTCATAACGCACCTACTATAGACATGATGGCCATTGTTAAAACGTTTGTTTACTAAGATTACGACCCACACTTGTCAAGATAATTCTAAGGTTACTTCTCAAAATAAAGTCAAAATTAATCAAGAGGTCGTTTGACCGGAAATCCACGAAATAATTAACGATCTTGCACCCAAACAATGCACCGGAAACTGTTGTTCTTAGGCAAAAATACACCGGCTACAATGATATCTCACGGTTGAATGTTTTATTGTACAATACATGCATCCTGTGTGTTCCCATCCTTAATACAATGACAGGCGATTTTTTTTATAAAATTTATTGGTCATTGACAGAAATATGAATGACGGATTGTTTGGTCATAATTTTCACTGAACATAATTTTATTTGAGTTGCTTAACATATATCTGTTACATAACAACTTAAACTGGCATGTACTGGCTGGATTCCGGTTCGATCTTCGAAAAACTATCGACAATCGAACAGCACCTAAATTCAAATTAAAAACAATTGACTGCTGACTGTAAATAGAACAGCGTCTCAATTCAAATCGCATCCGATTCGATTTAAGCCTTTTTGTTGCACTCAACGATTTTAAATCCAATCACTAGTGTTTAAAATCACACTTCGATCGTTTATAACTGGCATAGCCTACGCTGAGAAGGTACCTAGTGTAGCCACATCTACAAGCTAGTGATTGTCTGTCCTTCAAGCGACGATATAAATAACCTCTTGTTAGCCCTACACATTGTGCTGTTGTTTACTTTTTTTGTCATCCGTTGCCATCACCCTGCCTTGTTTTCGGTACAAACAAGCCTCGAATTAATAAGTAATATTTAAAATGCGGTAACTTGTATTTTTCTCAGATTACTTCCTGTTATTCCGTGTTAAACATTGACGATTTAATTTTAGAATTATTACATTTTAAGAAAAGAAAAATTTATTAGATATTATTGCAGACTTACCGGAGTAAAATAGATTGTCATATCTACAAAGGGGACACGATATAGTTTTAAAATGCTGCTATCTTATTAATGACATGACACTGTTTTTAATAATAATAAGTCTATGTTATTAATGTCATAATTTTCCAGTGCAACTAAAATGTTGCTTTTATAACTACCCTTTAGATGCGCAAGAGTGGTTCGAAATAGAATTAGAAGTTACGTAAGGATTACGCGACGACACCTGCGCACGCCCAGCCTCTTAAGTACGATGTGAATTTGTATTGCTCATTAATTTGTTATAGGGTCTGTGGTTTGACTTCAAGCATTGTAATGTGTAAATTAAATAAAGCAATTAAGTCTAAGAATTATCTAATAATGTTCAATTCTTTAAAATCAAAATTGAATTGAAAATCTATGCAATTGTTTTCCAAAAAAACACACAATAGTTTCATAATAACACAATAAGCTATTCAAATGAACAATATCAATATGAAATCACAATTCTTCTAATTCTAAAACTTCTAATTCTAAATTTAAATCGATACTCTCCATTAGTACGTACATAATGGCCTCTCATATTAAAAATAAATGCTCCTATTAAAGCCATTACACTCGTGGTGAGCTTACGAACTTTCACCGTCCGACAATGGTTGTTATCTAATGGTGTATTACGTCAGATTACTCATGAGCCAGTGATCATTTCTTTTTAAAACATTATCAACGCGAGCGTGAACTCTTTTAAAAATGGAACTTCGTTGTTCAAATCGGTTGATGAACTGTTTTTTTTTGTCGTGTCTGTAGAGTTTAGGTTTTTTATTAGGTTAGTGGCATTAGAATAGTCTATGTGCCAGTATCATTTAAGAATAATTTGAAAAGCATTTGTTGTAGTTTTGGCTTCTGTAGAGTAAGCTAAAATGTATCTATAAGACTAGTTGAAAATAAGACATTTAAAAACATGCAAAATAGATATGAGCTAATTTATGTGATACATTCATCTGCCCACATAATAAAGGTCAGGCGTGAGTGAGATTACTCAACTGCACAGACTCAGGCGCATCGTCTTAACGAAATCGAAAGTGACGCCCACTTCTCGTCGGTAGGTCAATTTTTGTGGCTTTCACTGTATTACTTAATGTATTACACGACCTTTGTCATAATAATGTATCGTGTTTATGTAATGTACACATGGTGGCATTACACAATGGGCGTAATTTGCAGTATTAATTTCTCTGCCAGTGACTTGCTATTTCTTGTGTATCTTGTTTTGTGACCGTTAGTGTACATTGTTTGAAACACAATGAATTGTTCATGAAAATCGTAAAAATATTATTATCTGAGGGAAAGCTTGGCATGATAATTGTGGGTTTGAGAACATGGTCAGATGGCTGTATAATTACTTTTTTAATTGCATAAGTACCTCTTTTATTACCGCCAAGACTATTAAAAGGTGTGAAGTTATTGTTTTAGACACCATCATTTATTTTTTATTATGGCTCGTGTAAAACTAAATTATCTTTTGTTTTCAAGCCCTTGCATCAGTAAGGTTCTTACTTCACTTAATTCACGGTAAAAAACGTACAAAACAGGTGCAAAAAACAGTAGAAAACCACGTCATTACAAAACAAATTCCTCAGTAGTCACAACTACTGTTATATAATACGTTATGACAAGGCAAGCATCAGGCAGATCAATAATTATGTCATGTGCACACGAGGGCTCCGGTGTCGCCCGGGCATTGCGCAACCTGCCCGGTTCACTGAGCAACCTGACCGGTTCACTGGGCATGCGACCCGGTTACTGTTGACACTAATACGTCACTATAAAGCTGGGCTAAGCTCGCCTTAGGAATTCTTGCCAGTCAGGAGTTTTTTGTCCATAAAGTATTGTCACATTTTTAAAAATAGAATCAGTTGCTACTGACACTTACGTCAATGTTAATCCCGTATTATAAAAATCTTAACCTCAGAATTTTAACCAGCCAGAAACATAGATGTTTGAAAATGGAATTGTAAGGGATATATTCTTTTTATTGAACAACGTAGTTTCGATATTAATCTAAAAGTTTTAAACGCGAATCCAGTTTCGAATCGAGAACTATAGAACGTTCTAGAATAAGGTGTGAACATCGTCTCAAAGAATTGAATCTTTGCCCTCAAACAGTGTGTGAAATCCACTTAGTTCCAACACAATAAGTATACTAATGTTTGACATGTGTAATCAGCACCTCATTTCTGCGATGTTCGCTTGCTCCATAAACTTAATGAGCGATTAATACCCCAGTCATCTGCCAATTAGCAGATTTAATTGGCGTAAAACAAGCATAACGCGACCCAAAGCGGTGATCCGAATTTTCAATTATATCGAAATCGCTCTACATTTGTTCTACATTGCTTATTAGTCTGGTCCGAGGTATGCCAGGCACGCGACGGTGGTTCACCTCGATATAGACGTTTGATTTTAATAAGAAAAGTTGTTTGCGAACACTTATGCAGATGAGTATAACCTACAGCTTTTTACGAGCAATTTAATTCAAGGTTATTTAATAATAACAGATTTTACCGATATATTAAGTGATTTCCAACGTTTGTTTTTGAAAACAAGACCATTTCAATCGGTATTTATTGTAGTTTTGATAATAATCGATTGTAGTCGATAATAAGGATCTAAAATAAAAATATGGTGACTTCTTGAAGCCAATAGAACGATGCTTACTAAATTCAATGCGTCATTATGGCTACCAACCAAATCAAATCATTTATTTCAATTAGACCATTACAGGCACTTTTGAATGTCAAGAAACAAAATGAATCTACAATCCCGGTCACAAGGCATAATAACTTGTGAAAGTACTGTAGTTGCAACCATATAGTTTTTAAATGTTTTGTAATAATGCGACTTGAACTATTAAATAACAAATAGATATAGATTTATTAGGAACAATATATGAGTTTAAACTAGAGAAATAAGCTCTGTATCCTGTTTCAGTTTTCTACTAAATATCAAACCGGTCTCGAAAGTTGTTAAAGCAATTTCTAAGTTTACAACTCGGTTCAATTCACTGCAGTACCTTTAGAATTTATCGAGCTAATGCACTTGCAAATCTTCGAACACTCAAGAGAGAGTAATGTATTACAAAATGGCGGGATGCGGGCTTTCTTCTCGCAAATGTCAACCGGTATAGGTGACATACTTGTTGTGACATAATGTGACATAACTCTTACGGGGAAGCGCGTACGCAAACAAGGTGTTAACGTGGCGAACATAAATTATGTATACCGCATTCAATAGTTCTGAGGTGATTTAAACCGCATTCAGCCTAAAAATGTCAACGTCTAGGTTGATTTACAAAACGAACTTTGACTAACTCAAGCTAAGTGCGTTTCATACAATATTGAATCTTATTTCTATCAAGTTTATACTCGTATATATTTAAGATAAAATAAAATAGGAATTTGCACATTAACATCATACAAATAATGATTATTTTTGGATAAAGCACGACTGTTTTTAGCTTGTGGTAAATCTAAGTAGCACTTTGACTTAAATTTCAAACACATAACGTTCAATTAGCATCTTAATGTATACCTACTTCCGTGTGCCTAAAATGTACGCTGAACCGTAATGTTTGTGCAAGAACTGTAAGAGTTGTATTTTGTAACATTTGTAACCCAAAACAGGATTACCTCATGCCACATAGACGAACAAAGACAGCTCTCCGGTTTGGCTAATATTACACCTAAATGAATACGTCAATATGATTGAACTGCTGGAATAACGTCTTTCGGAACTGAGCCGAGGGTTAAAAATCCAACTGTTCTTTTATTAAGGAATTCTTTAACAAATTCAACTGTAAGTGAAAATACGCAAACACCTGCTAACCAGACGTAGGCTGCAGTTTGTATCGTTACCTCATTAGAGCCATTTGCGTTCCTTGGAGAAAGAACGGCCCTGCCCGGTTTCAACATAATTCGCGCACCATAACCGTTATTTAGCGAACCCCCTAGCGGTTTATTTTGTAATATCATTAAAATTCAAACACTGATGTGTGGTTGCACCACCGCTGTTGCCAATATTGGCATTTTGACAAACAGTTATACATATTTGAAAATGGAGTCCAAGGTGTTTGTAGATTATGCAAAGTATTTAGTATTCGGAACTTGTTCGTTGGACGATAACAGTCACATTGTCCCGCCAGCGACGCTTTCTGCAAAATACCTTTTTTTTTTAATTTTTGCAATTTCTAACCAAATGTTTTCTTTACAGCGGTCGGTCAGGAGACCTTCAAATGTCCCGATGACTTCGGTTTCTACCCCCACCACATCTCGTGTGACAAATACTGGAAGTGCGACAACGGTGCAGCGGAGCTGAAGACTTGCGGCAACGGTCTTGCCTTTGACGCCACTGACTCCAAATACCTGACTGAGAACTGCGACTACCTCCACAACGTCGAATGCGGAGAGAGGACACAGCTTGGTAAGAACATGGCTCTTCTTTTTGTTTTAGATCTTGGAAAGTAGTTATTGTAACTTTGTTGGTCTTGTGATCGCAACCACTATTGCATTGGAAGTCTATGGTTTGAATCCCAGGCCGAGAAAAGTATTTGTGTATTAAGTTTCCCAGGGAATACTCATCAGTAGCCTGTATCAAAGATAGATGGTAAATAACTTGTCTCTTATCTAATACAAGTAACTTAAAAATAACGGGCAAAATTCTGACAAGATTGCAAACGTAATGTTATGAAAGTTTCTATTAGTTCCAGCGAATACAGCATAAAAGTATGAAACAAATCTACAATAGAACAAAAAAGTATCATCAGGTTTTCGTCATCACGTTTCCGTCTTCGATCTGTCTCATAAAAATCGAAAGGGTATGCCTTTCGATTTTTATGAGACAGCTTAGCAACAACAGTTTTTGCTAGCACAAACGGTCAAGGCCAAATGTTATACGTAATCACACATGTGTCATAAGGATAATATTATTCGAAATTCAAATCTCCACCAGGATGTCGTAAAGGTCACTAGGCCAATTCACACCATGGAGGTTTTATCATTATATAAGTTGACAATATTTTTACATTAATAATGCTCAAATATCTTTTATATGTAAATGTGGCTAAGGTATAAATATCCACATCACTGTTTACCTTGAACTAGAGCCACTTCGTAAAATTTATTTTTATTGCTGCCAGTCTCAGTAGGTAGATTTTTTGCCCAATTCTTTGATGGCTTTTTTATGGAAATGAAGATTGAAAGCTTTTTGCTGCTTTTGATTGATAGCCAATTATCCTCAAAATGGAGTGTCATTTCGGAGAACCATGAATGTTTTGACGCTAAGTTTTTTTGCAGTCCTTGTCCTCGTACAAAACAAAGAGCTCTTGTCCTGTTCCAACAAATTTTAGACTCATATTTGTTTTTTCGTCCGTCTCGTCAATGTCTCGTTTCGTTCCACAGAGCCTCCGATCTCAACCCCCCACTGCGAGCGGCTATACGGTATCTTCCCTGATGTCAACAAATGCGACGTCTTCTGGAACTGCTGGAACGGCGAAGCCTCCCGCTACCAGTGCAGCCCCGGTCTTGCCTACGACAGGGAATCCCGTGTGTGCATGTGGGCTGACCAGGTCCCCGAGTGCAAGAACGAGGGTACGTAACATTTGAACGTTATTCTAATTACTTGACCTAACAGCACCCTTACTGATTTGTGGTCGAGCTGCTGATCTGTGGCATTGTAAATGACAATTTGAGACCGCAGATCTTCAATTCTTGAAAATTCAATTCAATTTCAAAAGTTGTTTGTAATGTAATTGCAATGGTTGTTGTGGATATAAATCTGTATGAATCGTGCAGTATGATCAAACGATCATACTGGTGTATTTATTGTCGAGACGTGATTACAATCAACTGAACATCTAAAGCACATGAAACCTCTGTGCACGTACTATTCCAGTGAACTTCTTTCAACTTCATCACCGCTGTCGCTGCTGAATTTCGGTTTCGCCTTCCGCACTCTCGCTCACGTAACCTCTTTGGTGTTTCCCAGAAGTAGCGAACGGTTTCTCATGCCCCGCTCCCGGTGAGGTCTCCAACGCTGGCTCCTTCAGCCGTCACGCCCACCCCGAAGACTGCCGCAAGTACTACATCTGTCTGGAGGGAGTCGCCCGCGAGTACGGATGCCCCATTGGTACCGTGTTCAAGATCGGAGATGCTGACGGCACAGGCAACTGCGAAGATCCCGAAGATGTTCCCGGATGGTGAGTTACCTTTCTTAAACATCGTGTACATATTGTATACACACCACATCATAGGATATACGCATTTCAACATCCATTCAGTTCAACTCCTCATGATTCATGGATCTCTTGATATTATTATATTTATGTTTATAAATGCATGATCAAATGCGAATGTCCTATCCACACCGTTCAAGTAACGCAAATAAAACAGGCAGCTTGAACGCACTATAGGACTCTTCTACTCACTGGTTGAATACTGGTTCTGTGGTGTTACCAGCGTCTTGTGTGGTACATTAACATCTAGTACCTACCCTGATCATGGACACCAAGAAAGTATCCTAATGATTATGAAATTCTTGACAAAATAACTAATATTTAATGGGCTCCCAAATATTAATCTGGTATAATTATATTCTTGGTGTTCAAAACCCTGAGACCCTGTAACCACTTCCATACAACCAATGTCGTCCTTGTGACTAACAACTCTTCTTGCACATAAATAATGAAACATAATAAGAACACAGATCGGTTGCACTTCGTGTTGCCTTAGCTTTATTATACACGAATCGATCAGCATTGTACAGATGTCGTTGTCTAGGTAGACATAGGTGGATAGTGCGCCGTAGTAAGCTCGCCCACCTGAATAGCTGGCCGCAAGTATGCGGTCCGGAGCCTTGCACGCTTGCGACATTTAGGACACTTTGAAATTAACATGACTTAGAGCAAAATAGTGCGCTCACGTCGTGTCATGCCCGACGTGGTAGACGACCGTGGTCAATGCCGACCGGTACATAACGGAGTGTATGGTAATGACCGTTGTTTCACTCAGACATATCGTATCGGGCGTAACTGTTTGAGTATGACACAAAGGTTGAATTATCAATGCCTTTCATAAAAGAGGAAATGTTCAAAAGAATGCCGGTGACTGGCGCAGACATGCAATCATGAAATAGTTATGAGGTTTTTTTCAACTCCGTACTTGTCATTTATGAAAGTAGTGGTCACTTGTATGTTACAACAAGTTATATGAAGTACGTGCACTTAAATTAAAAAAAAAACTGTTGTATTTATCTGAACCAAACCAATCCTCTATTGAAACAATGAGAAAACTTTCAAAATGTTTAAATCCGGTTCATGGTCTGTGTACGTGGAACAATCGCAAGCAGATCGATACTGAGATGCGCCGGTCACGATGTAACCACGTTAACCGAAGGCCGTAGAACCGTTCTTTTTCAAGTTTTTGCGAGAGCTCTGGACCACATAATTGTCTGCCAAGAAAAACAAACGTTATCTAATAACGCTAGTTGGAAAAGCGAGCGGATATCATTCTTGCTGCCGTTTCAAGGCGGTTCACTCTTTAACGCCGACTGTTTACAAGATTACATTACACAATTCTCGCAGCCAGTTACCACTCGCGTAGTAAAAGTTGCTAGAAATTGAGATAGCCATTTATGTTTAACTCACTCGTCGTCGATAGGAAATAAGACATAGAGTTAAGGCTAGCTAGTAGACGTGGCAGGTAGTAAGGTTCGCGTACATTTTCAGCGAGGACTACTACGGGGATCTGGATCTGAAGACGATCCGCAAGAGCGAGCTGCTCGCCGGCCTCCAGCAAGACGGCCAGACCCGCAACCCACCCAAGCAGCTCAAACCCCGCCCCCAAAAGGAGAACTAAATACAATTCCCCACCCCGTAACCTTTTAATACTCACATAGTTAACTATAAACCAACTACTCTACGCGCACTATGAGCAACCCCTACATTCTGACAATTCTGGCTGAATACAGATTTAACATTGTAAAAAAAAAAAACGTTGCTCATGGTGTGTGGAGATCGTGTTCCAGGTTCAAAAATATTCGATTGTTTAGTGAGTGAGCTACAGTTGATATGTATCACTTCTAGTTGCCAAATACTTCTCGTTGTAGCTTCATCGAACAGTTTCATTGAGGCACGTTAGGGAATTAGTAAAACCATACAGCGATAGAGATATATTTATTATTTTTTTATTATATCTTAGTGTTTATAGTGTCCTTTCATTTATTGAAACCAGTTATCTCAGCCTGTATAAAGTTTGCACTATAAACGACTCGCGTTAAAGGAAGTTGTTCTGCATTTATGAAAACGTAGTTCTGTTTTAAATCCGTGAGGACATCGAATCATTGTATCCGTTTAATACCATGACCTTGTAAATATATAATTGTACTGAATTATTTCGCTGCGACTGAGTGTTGTTGTTTGATAGAAACTGTAATACTTAAGTTTTATTTTTAGTGATAAAATAAACAAAAATTTATAAAAAATTAACTTCTGTTGTATTAATTTCCTCTGTGTGTAGTGATGCACTTTTGCACAAATTCCTAACATTTCCCACCTCACTGTTTTCTATTTCATTAATGCATTCACTTTCTAATACTTATATTAATATTTTCTTGGTTCTTTTAGTAATTTTCTTCTATCTAATCATTTATTTTACTGACTGTAACAGACAACGTCTTCCTTGGGATCCAGGTACGTTAATACTTCTTTAACGTTGAAACCAATGCATTTTAAGGTGTACTCTTCTGTAAGTAAAATATTTGTTCATCTATAATAAGTCTATGAATTTAATATCTATTTTTAACTTGAAGACCACTTCAATGAAAGTCTATTTAATACGACAAAAAACTTAATGTGTATCATCTATTAGATCTTGTGCACTTATTGACTGTAGATTGAGACAATGTTTATGTAGATAGTCAAGAACAAATACAATCAAATTGCTATTGTAGTAATTTTCAGCTTATAATCGCACTTACTGATGTATAAATGCAAAATTTACTAAAGATAGATCATGTTAATTTCGTGTCTTTTATAATAACACAAGATTAAATTAACGTAAATGAATAGTGGTGTACATAAATAAACTAAAAACAAACTGCAAAAGCAGTTTCTTCTAATCTTGCTCACATTAGTACAGCTCCCACAGTTGCTTCATTTGCAATTGATAAAGTTACAGATACAAAAAGTACTGATTGTGTGTTTGATCGATAATACACAAAAGTTCCTAAATCCATAGAAGATAGTATTAATAAAAATAATACACATAACGACAAAATAGAAGAATTATTCTCCAATTCTATAGAACTAAAAGAAACTGAAGCAGTTGATTCATTACCTAATAATATTACAGCGAGGATTACTACGGTGACGTCGACCTGAAAGCTTTGAAGAAGTTGGGATTCTGAATGTCAAGGAGCGGCTCAAAGGACAGACTGAAGCTAAACCCGTTCCATTTGATATAGTGTACGGCCTCTTCAGAGTCATATGAGTATGTTATTGTTAGGGCCTCTTGTGCAGTGTCCAGTGACGGCACTTCGACTGTAAACCATCCCACACGATGATTAACATTCGATAAATTATTATCTTACTCTCTTTCATTATCATTCCCGTGAAGATGATCTGTTTTAGTCTTCACAAGCGTGTCTAGTGATCTTGGTTTTGTCTGTCTGAAGAGGCGCTCGAGTATCTCTAAGACTTGAACTTCGAAAGTGAATCGAAACTTACAGTAATTTTGGTCTGTTTTTGTCTAAATCGATTGTTGCCAAATTTTGGAAATCTTCAAAAAACCTTGACATGGTACCAACACAATGTGCTGGTGCTGTGTCGAAATATAAATGTTGTTCTTAGTCATAAACACTTATTTAAGTTAAGTTTAGCGAACTTATAATTTTTAATATTTTTGTAAATAAATAATATTTTATACAAATACTTTTTTTATTTCTATAACTATTCTAATTTATTCCGACAACTAATCACTGATCATAATTTGACCTTAGAGTAGAAAAGAATAAAATAATCAACCAAAGGAATAATTATGTAGACTTTATTAAGTAATCAATAAATTAAAATGCAATTAGCTGATAGAGTGTTAGACTTAATAAGAAATCAATATTAATCTAGGCGGGATCTAGTAGCCAAACTAGATTTACGACCAATTAATTGCTCAATTCAAGTTATTGATATGTTTGAACACGGTTTGTAAGTTACAACATTTAAGTTACAAGTACACGCCCTGTTTGATCACACTGTAGCCAAGCATGAGTACATTAACTTATTTTCAAGGAGTGTTTACCAACAGAGGTAGCAAAAGCCTTAAGACAAAAATTAAGTTAGTTTTTAACTTAGACATCGACTTTGGCGATGTTACCAAGCTGCAGTTGACGGATGGCATCCTGACGAGACATGGCTATGTGGGTGGAGGTCCAACCTTGAAAACAAAGAAAGAATGGTTAGATCATTGATCTGAAAGCAATAACGATCACGATAAAAAAAAGATGGAGAAACTCCTTGTTCGCAGAACTTTCCTATATGACCCTCAAAAATTAGTAGCTGAATCAGCTGTAACATAACTGAAACGTTTATAGTTTTACTGCAACTAGCTCTTAATAATGTTCTTCTGAAATGAATCCGTATAAAGAGACACACGCAACATTCATCTATTCTAAAACTCTCATTACTCAATATAGTTAACTGTTATGAAATCTAAGTTATGACCATTTTAATTAATCATTTAGGCAACGGTTGAGCATTCGTTAATTAGCTCGTATCCATTCGCATCGTAATAAACTTTAAATTGAGTAAATACCTGGTAAATTGTATTGATGTTGAAAAATTTAGAACACTATTAAATGTCATGTCTGAAATGAAGCACACGAATCTTGCAACAGTCTTTGTCGAAGAAAATCTTGCCTAACATTATAATAAAGACTAAATAAATAATAGACTACGTACTGCCTCTTTTAAAGTATTACGAAGCGACCTCAAAATTAATGCCTAGATAATCAAATTTGAACTGTCGGCGCTAAGCCTAACGTTCTTAATCCATCAACAGTGAGAGTGATACTGAAACATTATAAAGTATCCTACTTACTTTGAGAATTAACTAGAGAGTTCTCCGAGAATATAGTCTTGATTTCATCAGGCTTTAGTAAAGCAGGTGCAGATGCTTCTAGAGGTGACGCTGGTGGGGCAAAAGTTGCCGTAGATACCACAGGTGGTATTGGCACAATAGGTACTATTGGAGTTATGGGTGCTGATGAGGCTTCAGAAGCAGGAACAGGAGCAGGAGGTAAAATTGGCGCAGAAGTGGGCACTGCTGGTTGAGCTGACGTTGATTGTGGAGCAAAGACTTCGGTGTTGATAGCAGTTGATGAGCAGTCAACGCGTGCAGGGTAGTCACAGACGCCAAGTTGCTGAAAACAGAGAAAGAGGAAACTATAGAATAGTGTAAGCCGTAAAATAAAAATAAAAATTATTAGTAAAGAAAGATAAAAATAGAAAAGCCGCTTTTGCAATAAATACTAAAAATAATTGTAGTCTGAACAATAAAATAACACGATAAAAGGTGCCAACAGAATTGCGTGGGCACTTCATAAAAGTACTATAAAACCATGTAGAACTGGTCATATTGCAAATAAGGATTTCCATAATGAAATGCCTGCAGGCTGCAATGGACAATATGTGAAATGAGTCACATTTTCTAGAAAGCGTTCATGATATTGAGAGAAATAAAATACGGTAGGTAGGCAACAGTTAAAATGACTAAGTAAGTAAGTAGAGCATTTATTACTAACCTCATTTGGAGGACGGAAGGAATAGAATTACTAAAGAATAGATGGATTATTTATTTGCGGATGGGAAATCATCAAATAACTTCTTTCGCTCTGCGCGGAGTGGGGTGTCAGACTTATACTGTCTAAAACCCTATGTTCCTTCTATTGTTTTCTCCTCCAGAAAACTGTATCCCTGATCTGCAGAATGCGTGGCAGCTGCAATGGAATTCTGAGGACTGTTGCAGATAGGATGTCTTCTCCACTATGGAGATGTCTTATCGAACGTGTAATTTAATGTTTTTGAATGTAACCCTAATTATTGTAGTTTGATTATTATTGGAGATATTTAATTTGATTCAAGATAATTTAATTTCATCTAATTTATATTGATCAATTTTAATTTAATTCAATTTATTTATTTTAAACTAATCTAATTTATTTTGTCTAATCTAATGTGTCTTTAATATGGATCGAGTTATCCGAAATAAATGAATTTTATTTATTTATTGCCCTTTATGTCCCGAGGCTGCGGTATCTCTTTCGAACAACCCGCAACCCCGGCAAGAGAATAGATGGATGGAGGAAGAATACAGAAACAGTCTTAGAAAATTATATCAATGAAAAAAGCTACTACAAGCACGACTAGCCGGTGGTCACTGTCCTGAAACCTTGACACCCAGTTTTACTAAGAGCTATCGTATTACCGAGTACTAAATTGGGTTGTGAAGGTCAGATAGGCCGTTGCTCAATAAAGACTACTGGTATTCAGCTAAATCTAGTAAGACTGAAAGCCGACCCCAACATAGTTGGAGAAAACCAAGCAGAAGATGATAATGACGGGACTTAAAATCAAACGTGGCGAAAACCAACGTCTTAAAACGAACCATCATCAAAATTTGAAACTCTTAACACTTGCAGTTTCTGAAATTTCGTGATGAACGACTCATTAATCTATACTAATCTATACTAATATTATAAAGCTGAAGAGTTTCTTTGTTTGAACGCGCTAATCTCAGGGACTACTGGTTAGAATTGAAAAATTCTTTTAGTGTTCTCTCAAACGATGCGGAAGGCACAAGAAGTATCAAGGATAGTATGTTGTATCAAGCTATGAAAATACCTGGTTGTATGAAAGGTCAGCAGGACACTTGAATTTGACAGGCTGTCGGCCAACGCATACGAAGAACTCATTACAGTCGAGCGCACTTCTGAACGCTTCAAAATCCTTCTTGCATAAAGGTTGGGTTGGTGGCTCTTGTCCTGTAAAAAGAAAACATAATTTAACATCACGCCTTAAATATTATCAAAAGGTGTACCGAATAAAAACATCGATGTGTTGCCGTTTATGTTTTTAAGGGTGCGAGCTTCTTGCCAACCGGGTACAAATGCAGTTTTCGTGGCTGCTACAGCGAAATTTCTGATGGAAAAACACAATAACATTTTGTCCGACCCGGGAATCGAAACCATGACCTCATAGTCAACAGTCACTCTTACAACCACTAGACCACCAAGGCAAAACAAAAGAGAAAGAAAACAATAAAGTTTAATTAATACAACATTGGCAAGAAACATTTTTCGTGGTTCAGTCACAATTTATACATTTTTTATAATGTTACTAATTGTGTCCCTTTTTTACATAGTAGTGTTTGAAAGATATATGCATAGTATCTGATTCTCAAACTTACTGAATAAGCTTTTAAAATTTCATAAGAATCCGTCGAGCCGTTTCGGAGCAGTATGGGAACGAACATTGTGACAAGATAATTTTATATTATGTTACTTTTATGAACCAGAGTTAGAAAAACAAAACGTACATAATCTTATTACTTATATTACTACGAGTACATACTGCATAGAAACACAACAACAGGATATAAGAAAAACCAAAAAAATATGGTTCAATGGCAATCATCCCTGAAAAAAAATGGCCGTCAGAAAATATGGAAACAAGTAAAGCAGGACCACTTATTTTGTTCTAGTGCGAGAGCAGTATACAGATTGTAAACGGATGTCTTGTGGTCAGAAATTCATAACTCTAATCATAATTGATCGCATCAGTTGTTGTTAGTTAAGGGGGAACCTGTGGGAGGAGGAAGTTGTGACCAAACAATAGCAGTCGCTCGGGTCGATCCACTTGTCTAGATTGCCCTGTGCGGGTCAGCTATCACCCGTTATATACCAAGTTTCCTCCGTGCCTCGGAAAACACGTTAAGCTTTTGGCTTTTGTAGATCTTGGACAGTCGTTTCAGGTAGTCAGTGTCCCCAAAGCTTAACAACCAGTCTTACTAAGGGGTATCGTATTACCCAGTACTAACTGGGTTGCGGAGGTAAGATAGGCAGTCGCGCATCATGTAAAATACTGGTATTCTTCTGCATCCGGCGAGACGGGAAGCTGACTCCAACAAAGTAGGAAAAGGCTAAGCAGATGATGATCATGATCACATCAGTTATAGGAATTTCTGCGATTATTTAGAACTTGTAGATACAAAAGTTGTTCAAATTCATGTTTAGAGAGACCAACCGGGAAATCTTGAGTTTATATGTTAAACTTTGTATGTTCTTCGAATGAGGTTTGTTATGTTATAAGCATAGTTATTTCTACTTTTAGGGTTCCGTACCTCAAAAGTAAGAAAACGAAACCATGCCCATGTAATGAGTTTTGACAGACAGGCAGACGTCAATCTGTCAAATTAATACCAAATACTGAGGTCGGCAGTTCCTTGAGGCTGTGAAAAAACCATCTAAGTCTACGCTATCTGAAGATATGACCAAAAAATGGAAAACGGTACCCTTTTTTATTATTTTTCCGGGTGGGAAATCTTCCAATGACTTCCCCCGCTCTGGGCGGAGCGGGGGGGCATGTCAGACTTGTACTGACTAAAACCCACCCATGTTTCTTCTTTTGCCCTTTTCGTTCCGAGGCCGCGGTATCTCTTTCGAACAACCCGCAACCCAGGCAGGCGGAGGCACTGGCAAGCCCCTCTGCTTTGCTGACTCTCTTTGAGGCGCGCGTGAAACACGAACGCGCCGTCGACACGGCCTGTCGTCAATCGACGGACGGACGGTGAACTACCCATTGCTCACCACCCACAGGCCCGCATCTACGGCAAACGGTACCCTTAGATATCACTTTTTGTCCGTCTGTCTGTTTGTCACGACCTTTTAACTCGAAATTGCGTGGAGTTATCGAGTTGAAAATAAAAACCATATTTTTAAGTCTGTAGTCCCTTGGAGCTGTAAAAAATTAACCTTCTAAGTCTACGCAGTCAAAAGATATAGCTCTCGCAAGTTGCTACGAAACCCTCGGTGAGCGAGTCCGACTCGCACTTGACCGTTTTGTTTAAACCGACTACAGAGTTGACGATTTTATCGTGTAATTTGTAAAAAAAAACCTATATTCTTCGGTCCCATATGAAACCATGTATAAGATTTTTTGGATGTGAAATCATATACTAAATCATAAATCAGATGCTTCCAGCATCCTATTAAAAACTCCCTTGCTTTGTAGGATGCTTTCCCCTTTAAGTCTAGTAGCAATTTACGGTAGCGATGACAGAGCAGCCCAGAGTCCCTCTAATGTGCGAAAAGCGACTTGCAAAAACTAAAAAGCGGAAAATAACTTTAGGTAGGTTGTTTGTTTCGTGTGTTCGTTTTGTGAATGGGAAATCAACAAATAACTTCCCCCGCTCTGGGCGGAGCGAGGGGGAGTGTCAGATTTTTACTAACTTGAACCCATCAATGTTCCTTTTTTTGCCCATTTGTTCTGGGGCGGCGGCATCTCTTTCGAACAACCGAATACCTGTGTATGTTATGTGAAGCTTCATAGCTACTTAACGACGGATATGTAAATAATATTATCACTAAAAGATGTCATCACACGTGGAAATGTCAGACGGGTTACATAAAATCAGCAGCCGGGTCGTCGCGTTACGAAATACTGCTTCTGACCTGGCATATTGGTCATGCCGATTAACACCTATAACCCCTGAATGTTTTTGTGATGCTAAGTTTGAACCCCACTCTAGTTAGAGTAGTTCCTGATATAAAAAAAAACCGGTCAAGTGCGAGTCGGACTCGCCAACGAAGGGTTCCGTACCAACTTGCGACATAAACAGCTATATCTTTTGACTGCGTAGACTTAGAGGGTGATTTCACAGCTCTAAGATTTGAGTATACGGTTTTAACTTGAACTTGATATCTCCAATCTAAGAAAATTTCAACTGTATCTTACTTCTCTCCTCTGCAGACTGTACCTGTCATGTGTATGTTAAGTACAGACGCCTGCACATCAAGCTACCACAATCTGTCAGATTTCTTTGATAGATTTTCGACTTTATTTCTAAAGTATTAGGTTCAAGGTTCATTGGGAAAAATTGACAGTTTCGGGTAGCTTGACCTGCAGGCGTCTGTACATATCAAAACCTACTAAACTATTTCCTAACTATCTACTAAATAAACAAGATTAACACGAATTCGATTGCGTTATCGTTTAAATCATCTCCGGGGATGTTGCAATGTGCTCTAAGTGACACACGAGTGGTTTAATGAGTAAAGATTAAATTAAATTGCAGATAAACGCGTTTATATAAAATTGGGATTAAAACCAACCTTCTCTAGAAAATGTGAACTTTGATCCTCTTTTTTATACTATAGTCATGACGTCAAAATGCTTTATACACCGTATCGAACACGTAAACTTCAGAGGACCCGTTGATTTTTTCCAAACAAATGAGTAACAATTGAACGAAAAGATTGCATGATAGTACACAAAGGTTTTTTTAAAAAAAGCGCCATCTGTTGGTTTGAATACGTAACGCACATAGCTCATAACATAACACATGAAAAATATTAGTTAGTTTCATAGATATCAGAAAGAATATTTCTATGGTTCTTCTTCTTCTTCATGTGGACCCCGCTTCTAGGGGGTGTTCGGTTTGGACACTTAGTACAATAGCACAATTGTGCGCATAAAGGTCCTAACATTGTGCGTATATTCTATGGTTAGTTTGTTATCGTTACAAATAAATACTCACTCAATTGCCTACTCCCACAATTTACACTGTCCGAATAGTCACAATAGCCTTGACTGCTAAACAGAAGACCAGTCGGGCACTCCTGTTCCACTGCCCACCCATCCCAGCAGTTCAGATAGTTGTTACACAGCTTCGGTGAAGGAATTTGTGCCCTCTTCCCTTCGCACAAAGGGTTGGGTTCGATGAGAGGGTCTGGGGTGTGGGTCAGTATCAATTGGTTGTGGTATGCAGGGTCTTTCTGGATTTGTTGGATGACGTCGTTGGATACTGGTATTGTGAGGGAAAATATGTTGCCGAAGTCCTGTGGGAATAAATGGATTGTTGTCAGCTTGTTTTTGTAAGATTAAAAAAAAACTCGAACATAGATGAGAGAGAGAAAGACCATAGCTTCCTATGCTTAAATTAGGATTCTGCTGTAGTCCATGGTGTTCCTTGTATATAGATTTATTTTTTTAATTTTGTTTGTTTATAAAAAAAAACAACAATATTCTATTTTTTTTTTGGCAGTCACTTATATGGAGTACTATTAATAAATGCCAAACGAGTTATATGATTTTAATAGTGTGTGGAGACTACGGATGTTGAGGTGGATTCTGCGGTAGACCCAGAAAAGCCATTGTGTCTCCGTCGAACATGGGCATTCGACTCCTTCGATGTTTGTCACTTCCTTGCCGTTTTGTGGGATTATACTACTACTAACTGCACCCCACAGTTTCACTCGCGTGGCGTTAGAATATACAATTTATCTTTATGAAATGTAACCTATGTGTTATTCTGATATATAAGCTATATTATTGCAAAGTTTCATTAAAATCCATTCAGTAGTTTTGCGTGAAAGAGTAACAAACATCCATACATCGTCACAAACATTCGCATTTATAATATTATTAAGTAGGAAGTAGGATAAATAGCCTAACAACGGACCCATCACTTATGTGTCAATACTGTTGCTTACTTTTATGAAACCGAAGA